>PUFA01000145.1:2400000-3600000 GCA_003508835.1 Eonycteris spelaea | reverse complement strand
GAGCAATCTATCCAGATACCCAAGCATCTGAGGTACCAGTAGGACAACAAACATCAGAAACAGACTTCAAAGATTTGAGTTACTGGAATTATCAGGCAGATTATAAAACCCCTATCTTCTTATCTTAGAGGTGGCAAGTAGGCAGCTGGATATATGAGTCTGAATGTCAGGAAAGAAATCAAGGCCAGATACATATCTGGTAGATATAGATTTAAAAAACAGACACTGAAGCTGTGGGTGTGACGTAGGAAGAGGACGAGAAGAAAAGGGGTATAGGACTGAACCTTGAGGACCCCACCACTTAAGCCACTTAAGTTCCTAGAAGTACTTTGGATCCAGAACCTACCTACCCAAAGTCTCAACCTTTCTGAGACCCGAGAATTTTAGATTTTACTGGGTTCCTGTGTAATAACCTTTCATTACTTAAAATAATAACTGAAATTACTTTTAAAAATTACCATAATTAATGTAATTAATAGCACTTTGCAAATCAGTACTCTTTAAACTATGGATTGTATTCCATTAGGAAGTCATAAAATCTATTTAGAGGGTGGGAATCAGCAACTACTTTAAAATGCCAAGACATAATAAAGCACATTGTACGGAGTACTGTTTTATCACACAATACTTATTTCAGTGTATCTATGGATGTGTCTGCATATATATACACTTACACACACACATACATTTATATATGTGGACTGGGCTACAATGTAAAATGTATTTCTTACTATGAATTGCATGCAAAAAAAATTTAAGTCACTGTTGTAAACCATAAAGTATTAGTGATCAAAGGTGACCTTGAACAGGCTGTCTAACCTTTTTGTGCCTCAGTACCCTCCTCCATAAAATACAATAACTGTACCTTCTCACAGACTGTGGTAATGATTAAATTAGATCAGATAATACATGGTAATTTTAAAATACAGCTACCAACTACCTTTATTAAACTTAATTATAAAAGATCAAGGATGGTACATTTCTAGGATATATTCTTTATTGTTATAAATAAACTTCTAAATATTAATCGATGTAAAAAGAAATACTTGTTAGATTCAATATATGTGTATTCAACAGCATAAAATCAATATTGTGATAAAGAGACTGTAAAGAAACAAAACAATTAAGAATACACACATCTCTTGTCATGCGGTCCTTATACAAGGTAATCACAAAGATGAGAAGCACTCTTTGTTAAAACATTAAATGACTGAAAAAGATGAAACACCGAGACATACAGAATAGACTGAAGATTGGAGAATGTTGCCTAGAGAATGGACAGAGTTAGTATGTGGTTGCTAGGCAATGAGTTTCCAGGCTCCAGCAACTTGCTGCAGCAGTGTGCCGCTACTATAAATGATACTTTTCCCACAAAGCAAAGCACTGTGCTGAACAACTTTAGAATCCTTTTGTAACACCCTTTCTTGTACAATATCAGCCTAAGCTTAGACTGATGACATACGAAATTCTACATAAATGTAATTTCATCTGCCCCTTTAATATTTTAATGCCACTTTTAAAATATAAAACATGCCAGATATGACATAAAGAAAAGATGAAATACTATTATTTGCGACAACGTGGATGGACCTCAAGATTATCATACTAAGCAAAATAAGTCAGAAAAAGTTGACAACTATATGATTTCATTTATATGTGGGATAAGAAACTGAAAGCAACAAATGAACCAGACGAAAACTCATAGACACACACAACAGTTTAGCAGTTACCAGAGGGAAAGGGCAGGGGAGGCAGATGAGAGTAAAGGGGGTCAGCTATATGCTGACAGAGGAAATGTAACTTTGGGTGGTGAACACAGTGCAATATACGTATGATGTATACTGAATTGTACACTTGACACCTACGTAATTTTATTAAACAATGTCACCCCAATAAATTTAATTTTAAAAAGAACAGATTTAGTACAATGCCAAGAAAGAAAATCCAAAATAATGATTATTTGAAACATTCAAAAAGGCAATAAGCTGTAATCGGTTTAGTGTAAAATCTCAAGATATTTTAGTAAGAATGGGAACCAGCATAAGAAAGACTGTACTAAAATCACATCATTGTGTAACTCGGTAGGGACAGAGTGAGGTATATGTGTGAATCTGTCACAGTTGCATATTAGACATGGAACTAATAGGAACCAAACTCATCTTCACAGTTGAATATGGAATTTGTCATTCCTAAAGGTGTATATCACAGACAAATTCAGACAAACATGATAAAAGAGTTTCTGATAAGAAGAAGTGAATAAACATTATACATCTGAGTTTTATTTTAATTATAATTCCATACTTACATAATTTTTAATAAAGTTTTTAAATGTTTTAGGTTCACAGCAAAATTAAGAGGAAGGTGGCAGAGATTTCCCATGCACTCCCTACCCCCAGAGATCCACAGGGTCCCCTATTATCGAATCCCTCACCAGAGAAGTAATCTGTTACAACTGATGGACCTGTGTTCACATATCATCATCATCTAAAGTCCGTAGTTTACATCAGGGTTCACTCTTGATGTTGTACATTCTATGGGTCTGAACAAATGTGTAATGCCACGTAATCACCATTACAGTATCGCAGAGTAGTTTCCTGCTCTAAAATCCTGTGCTCGGGCTGTTAACCGCTCCCACTCCCACTACCCCTGACAACCACTGATCTCTTTATTGTCTCTAGTTTTGCCTTTTCCAGGTTGTCATATAGTTAAAATCACTCAGTATATATAGCCTTTTCAGTTGGCTTCTTCCATTTATGCACTTAAAGTTCTTCATGTTTTTTCATGGCTTGATAGCTCATTTCTTTTTAGCACAGAATAATATTCCAATGTCTAGATGTACCACAGTTTATTAATCCTTCACCTATTGAAGAACATATTGGTTGTTTCCAAGTTGTGACAATTATGAATAAAGCTGCTATAGGCATCCCTGTGCAGGTTGCTGTGTTTTCAACTTGCATAGCTTTTTTCTTTATCAGTTTATCCATCTATCTCTTCCACTAACTTCTAAATCCTCCAGAGTAAAGACTGTAGGCCTTTTATCTTTTTATTCCCCGGTCCTAACAAGGAGAGTCTGGGCACATGCATGGTAGGTTCTCAATAAATACTGGGTGAACACGACAGAGACAACACTTTTCAAGGTAAGTATGTCGCTGGGAAGTAGTAAATCAAGAGTTCATACTCCAAATATCTGGGGACTGGGGAGTGACAACATGTAGAGTAGATAGATATTTAATAAAGGTAAGCACAAGATGGACTGCACAGGGAACAAAAACATGCTACAATGGCACAGGACAAAAAAAACACATTATTAGAAAAATATTAGCAAAAAAAAAAAAGTACTGAAGGAGAGCCATGTGGCTATTATATGGGAACAATATATTCCTGGTATTTTTAAATGAATTTAAATATTCTGTTTCAGTGGCTCTGAAAATATATTCATACTTGGAAAAACTGCTAACCTTTGGTATGACAGAGGTCTCTGAATTCAATAACCTTTATAAATTTATTGGGGTGACACTGATAAATAAAATTATACAGGTTTAAAGCACACAATTCAATAATACATCATCAGTATATTACATTGTGTGTTAACCACCAAAAGTCAGATCTCCTTCTGTCAGCATATATTTGACCCCCTTTACCGCCCTCTTTGGTAAGCACTAAACTATTGTGTCTATGAGTTTTTATCAATAACCTCTTTTAATCATTTCTATATGTTCTGAAGACCCAGCACAATGCCTGGCACATCATAGTAGGTGCTTAATAAATACCTGTTGAACTGCTATAAAGCTGTCATTTTAAATGAATAAAACAATGTATACCAGTCTCAAAGCCCATGAGTATGATAAAGCTGTACAACCAGAACCAAATAAAGATCTGATACCCCTGTTAAAAGTCACCAGATCTTTCATCTATTAAACAGAAAGCAAAAATATTAATATTTAATATTAGTGAGGTTATGGGGAAAAGTAAGATTCTCTGCTATATTGGTAAGAATATAAATAGAAAAATATTGTTAAAAAGAGAAAATGCCTCAAAAATTACTTAAAAGGACAATTGGAGATAAAACTGAAAATTAGTATACAAAGATGTTCACTAAGGGCTTTTAAGAGTAATTAAAAGTTAAGAGTATATGTCTACTCCAGTAAAAATTAATATACATCCATATGATGACATATGATTGTTCAGTTTATAATTGTTAGTGATTAAAAAACACAAAATTCACATTTATGATTTTAAAATAACAAGGTTTGTAAATATTCTGACAATTAGGAGTGAAAAAGTGAAAAAAAGCAAGTCTCATAAAAAATACACAATGCAATTCTCTTTACATCTATACTTAAGACCTGTACATTTATGTGTGCATATATGTACATACTGCATATGTGTGTGTATGTATTATGTGTAGAGAGACAGATAGATGGATACTTAGCTAGTTTAGTTATTTTCTCTGACACTCAGTGGACTCCTTCAATGTGAAGCTTTATAGCACAGGAATTCTTTTTTCTATTATTTCTAGCAATCTATTTCACTTTTATTTCCTACTAAACAGAAACTGGCTCCCCAACATGTCTTCCATATCTTCTAACAATTCTCTTATAATTTCCATCTGTATTTCTGTTTTATGTTGCAAGTGATTTTCCTTTTGGAAGGATTTTCATTATAAATTTAATTACTTTAATAGCTATAGAATATTCAGATTATCTGTTTTGCCTTCAATAAGTTTTGGCAATTTGTGGTTTTCAAGGATTTGTTCTATTCATCTAAGTGTCATTTATGTGTATAAAATTGTTTATAGTATTCTCTTATTATCCAATTGATGTCTGTGGTATCTACAATGATATCTCTTTATTCCTAATATACTGGTAATTACAGTAGGACTTCGAATAATGTCGTTTTGTTCAACATTGTTTCATTCTAACACTGATGAGATGCCACAGGAACTTAATTCTTTATATCAATTACGCTAAGGTAAAATTGGTTCCATCTTAAATACATCTTTCCTCTCACAGTTGCAGAATCTATCAACATCATTAAGTGAGGACTTATACTACTTTCTCTGTCAGTCTTGCCAGATGTTTATCAATTTTATTAGTATTTTTTTAAATGGTTCTATTGTTTTTCTAATTGTTTTGCTTTTTTCCTTCATTATGCTTGCTCATTTTTTTCTTTTAGATTCTTGAAATAAAAGCTGAAATTTTTATTTCACATCCTGATATTTTTCTATTATACACACTTAATACTATAAATGTCCCTCTCAACACAGCTTTAGCTATATCCCACAAATTTAAATGTTATATTTTTGTTTACATTCATTTCAAAATATTTTTATTTCTCTTGAGACTTACTCTTTGATCCATGGATTATTCAGTGTGTTCTTTAATTTCTAAGTGCTTCAATATTTTCCTGTTGTCTATGTGTTACTGATTTCCAGTTTGTTTCCATTATGATCAGAATGTCCTTTGACATAAATTATTACAAATTTGTCAAGAGTTTTTTATAACCTAAGATATTGTCAATCTTGGGGAATGTTCCATGTATGCTTGAAAACAATCTGTATTCCGATATTATTGGATGGAGTGGTCTAAATATTTCAGTTAAATCCTGGTGACTGATGGCACTGTTCAGTTCTCCATCCTTGATGACTTCTGACTAGTGGTTATATCAGTTACTCAGGGAACGGGTTATAAACCCCAAGCGCAATAGTCAATTTCTCTCATTTTTCCATTCAGTCCTTTCAGGTTTGACTTCATTTATTTTGCAGCTGTTTTTGGTGCACACATAAGATTGCTACATCTTCTTGGTAAACTGACCTTTTTATCACTTTGTAATGTTCCTTTGTCCCTGGTAGTTTTCTTATTGACATAATTTTTTTCTTATAGTAGTATAACATGCTCAATTTTATTTATATTTCTTTAAGAAATAACTCATAATTAATAATATTTTTAATATAGCCATTCCAGCTTTATTTTGATTAGTGTTTGCATGGTATGTATTTTTCTATCTTTTAACATCCTTGTGTCATTACATATGAAGTGAGTTTATTATAGACAGCACATAGTTATCTTTCTTATCAATTCTGTGTATATTAGGATTAAGTCTAAAAAAAAAACCAGTTGCCTTTTTTATAGTTCTATAGGCTACCTGAACACTTTTAGTATTCCATTTTGATTTAGAGTTATTCTTATATTGCTTTGTGTAGTATTTTTAATGATTGCTCTAGAGATTACAATATACATACACACTTATAGTCTACTAGTATCAACATTTTACCGCTTGGAAGTGAAACGCAGATATTTAATCACAATCTATGGCCCTTTCCCTCCTTATTTTAGTTTTCAAAATATAACCTCTATATACATTGAGAACCATTATCAATATTATAATTTTTGCTTTGTATCATTCAACACAATTTTAAAAACTAAAGAGAATTTATTTACCCCTTCCACTGCTTTCTTCATCCTAATTTTCTAAGTGGCCCATCAAATTGTGTTTGATGACCTTTCCTTCATAATCACTATTTTAGAACCAATCTACTGGCAACAATTTTCCTTAGCTTTCTTGCATCTGAAAATGTTTTTATTTTTCCTTCATTCCTGAAGTATATTTTTCCTGGAGACACAAATCTGAGGCAACATAAATCTTTTTTCTTTTGGTAGTTGAAAAATGTTGGGCCACTTCCTTCTGTCTTCCAAAGTCTCTGATAAGAAATCTGCTGTCATTCAAATTGCCATTTCCCTAATAGTACTCAGTTTCCCTTTCAAGATTTTCTTTGGCTTTAATTTTTAGTTTAACTACAATGTTTCTGAGTATAGATTCTTTAAGTTTATCCTGCTTGGAGTTCACTCACCTTCTTGAATCTGCAGGGTTGTGTCTTTTGCCAAATTTGAGGAGATTTAAGCCATTATTTTTTCACAAAAATTGTTACCTCCATATTGTCTTTCTAATACAATGATGCCTCAAATGTTATATCTTTTGTGACTGTCCCACAGGTCTCTGAGGCTATGTTCACTTTTTCAATTTACTTTCCCTCTATTATTCAGATTGGATAATTTTTATTGATCCATCTTCAAGTTTACTAGTTCTTTCCTCTGTCCTTTCCATTCCGATATTAAGCCCATACAGTACATTTAAATTTTGGTTATTGCATTTTTCAATTCTAAAATTTTCCTTTGATTCTTTATATTCTCTACTTCTTTGCTGCAGTTTTGTTTCCATTTGTTTCAAGTGTATTTGAAATAGCCTGCTGGAGCAATTTTGCCAAAACCGATTTAAAATCCTTGCTAATGATTCCAACATCTACGTCGTTTCAAAGTTGGCGTCTATTGACTCTCTTTTCTCATTAGAGTTGAGGTTGTCCTGATTTTTCATATGACAAGTAATTCTGAGCTGAATGGTGGATATTTTAAGTATTACACTATGACACTTTGATTCCTATTTAAAGATTCTATTTTAGCCAATGGTCAACCTGTTTAGATGCAGAATGTGATCCCAGGCTCACTTTTGCGGGCTATGATTAAAATGTCAATGTAGTTTATAAAGTCTCTCCAGTGCTCTTCTGGTTTTCCCCATTTGTCTGTTACCTGGATGACAGAAGTCCACTCCACTTTATCTTCAGCATGTACTTGGGTGGGGAGAAGCCCTGCCTCATTGCAGCAGGGCAAGGACGGAAACAGGGTTCTGTCCATAGGATGTACTAGAGAGGGGCACTGCCTCATTAATGATGGGGGGCACAGAGAGGGAAATTCAGATCCTGCCCACAGGCTCAGATGGGGAGGGCGTCATCTTATTACTTCAGGGGGAGTAGAAATCAAGAGTTCTAACCACAGGCTCCTTTGCTGTAAGGAAAGGATGCTTCTTCCTTACTTTAGAGCAGAGGAAGAAGTCAAAAGTTTTGCCCACATAAATGCTGTGATAGGATTAAGTCATGCTTGTTAATGCTGGGTAGTCATGAAAGCCTGCGTCCCACCCACAGGCTCTGCTGGAGAGAGGTGCCACCATGTAATTGCTGGTGGAGAAGAAGTCAGAGACCTCCCTACAGGCTCTACTGAGGAGGGGTATTGTTTCATTACTGGAGAGAGAGGGGGAGAAGTCGGAGTTCGATCCACAGGCTCCACTGGAGAGGCAAATCTTGTGACGGCAGGTCTGCGGGGAAGGGTGTGTGTAAGACAGAGCTCTGGCTGTGGATTCTGCTCTGCAGTGCCTGTTGGGGTGGAAAGGGAGCATGCGACTTTTATTGTGATATTCTCCTAGAGAGAAGGCAGGATAGGTTAAAAGGGTTCTGTCTCACTGGGCCATCCTTTGATTAAAGAGAACGGGCTTTTCTTGGTACTATGTTTTGTCTGCACTCATTAGCATTTCCAGGTTTTAAGCTTCTCTAGAACCCAGGCCAGGATATAGGAGAAGCAAGAAAAAAAACAACAGTCAGGGAACTCACTTAATCCTTGAATCCCAAGGTCCCTAGCCAGTCCACCTTCTTTTCCCTAATTTTCAGAGTCTTCTGGATGTATAGGTTTTGTCTAGGCATTTTGTTGTGATTAGTAGGGAGAAAATCGAATGTGTTTACTCCATCTTGTTTGGAACCCAAACCCTGTCACTTGTTTTTAGTCTAGATTTTGTGTGTCCTATTATTCTCTACCCTCTAAATTTCCAGATGATATAAACTGGGTTTTTATTAATCTTTTTATTAATCGTTGGCCTAGGAGTAAGTGTCATGTATAACATATCCTTGAAGCTCGGGAGCTATAAGAAACTGTTGGTACAACTTCTTGGCTTTGACCTACAATTAGGTTCACAAAGTAACTCTCAAATTTGTCCATTCAGTAAACACCTGTTTCATGAAAGCTTCTGGGGGCACAGCGATGAGTGAGACAGCTAAGACCCCTGGCGTTGTGGACCGTACATTTGACTGAGATAAGTGGAGGCACTGCAGGCGTATGAATAAGGTATGCTCTTCAGGTTGGACAAAACTCAGTCTACTATGTTTCAGTTCATATTAGGAACACATCTTTTAAAAACTGCAACTATTCAGAAATCTAAAAATTTGCAATTGGCATGGGTAATTTTTTTACTTGGTACAATGAAATTTTAATGATCTAATAAACTAGTTATCAAATACTTACCACATAGAGTTGTTTCCACAGACTAGCCCATTCTTGTAGAGTTGCTGTAACCTCCGTCACAATAGAATCTTCTAGTGGAACCACGGTTTCATACTGCCTAGAACCACAACAAACAGCCACATTACCTCTGATACAATACTAGAATACAACTACTGCCCTTTCCAACATGTGTAATTTAAATTTCACATCCATGTAAATATAAAGAGAGGTATAGCTAATTGATTAAAGACCCTTTACAGTAATATAATGCAATAGTGTAACAGTACTGAATTAATATAAAAACATTTGGGTTTTGCTATATATACATCTCCTCAATTTCACTTTTAGAAATATACACTGGCTTTAAGACAGACATTTTAAAAACACTGTTTTAAGCCTTTTTTCTTTAAGGAAAGATGAAAGCACTGTTCAAGTCTTGCTTAATTTTTTAAATTATCTGTGTCCTTTAACATATACCAGTAATACAAATTAGCTCTTGGCATAAAAAATTTAATGGAAATAGGTTGAGGGGGAACTCAGACACTGGATTTTGAATAGTTTCATAAGCTTTCCCTTACACTGGTGTTGAATTTGCTTAAAAACTAGTATTAGTCAAGGAATTCTGGGTTTGCTAGAGGATTTCTGATCCTGGAAACAGAAATGTACTGACTGAGTTTCTCTCATCTTACCTCGTAAGCAGCACTGTCTTACCAGTCTCTGTGCTAATTGCCAAGGATTGATCAGTGAACAAAACTGGACAGGGTCCCTATTTTCAGAGAGCTCTTATTATGGATAGGGAATCAGACAGATAAATAATCACAACATATATGAACAGTCATGAATCTAAGAAAGAAATTAAAATGCACTATCAGAGCTTTTAGAAGGAAACATAATTTAAGAAGAGAGGATCAGCAAACTCTTCTCTGAAGAAGTGGCGAGGCACAAAAGATGCAAAAGGATTGTGACAGGAAAAGTATATAGGGAGAGAGAGGATCAGGTGTAGTGTCACCTGTAAAGGAAATAGGAGACAAGAAGTCATTGAGATGAGAAAGAATTTCACATGCTTAAGAATTTAATGAAGGCCAGTATGGCTGAGGCAAGCTCTCACAGGGCCTTTTCAAATGATATTGAAGATTCTAGATGTTAACATAAGTAAAATCAATGAGAAGTTATTGAAAGGTGGGGCATGAGTTGACAATGTTTTTACAATGTCTATGCCAGTTTTTAAGAATAATGAGATATTTTCTGGGACTAAATATTTTATATATTGATTAATATGATTGGAACCCATATTCTGATTTGTTAACCAAAGAGAACATCGTCCACTCAGAAATAGCAAGGAAAGTATATTTCACAAAATACTGGAAGAGTTACTGAGAGTCAGCTGTCAAAGAACAGTATGACGGACGTGAACATCTCAAGGACTGTGGGGCGGAGCTGTGCTTTGTACAGCATTAGACAGCTCAGAGAGAGGACCTTATATCCCAAATCGTTACAGCATGACATGGAATGACAAGTGGAACCTTCCTGTGACTATGCTCTCCTGCCTATGTTACTGCAATGCTCTAACTGCTCTCCCCACTTCTGTCCATGCCCTCCTACAGTTTTTCAACGCAGCCGCCAGAGTGGTTTTTAAAAACTAATTTATAGTTTTTATAGTATCGATCAGGTCACTCCTGTGCTTAAAACCTTCCAATGGCTCCCATTTCACTCAAAGCAAAAACCAAAGTTCTTACAAAGGCTTTCAAGGTTTTATGACCTGGCTTCCTGTCACCCTCTCATTTCTCCTTCTATCCTCCTAATTTCTCAGTCTACAATTACACTGGCTTCCTTGCTTTGATCCAAACATAGCAAGTATATTCCTGTCTTAAGGTTTTCTCTGTTTCCTATACTTGGAATACTGTGCCTGGCTGACTTTGTCACTTCCTTCAGTCTTTTCTCAAACCTTCTCAGCGAGACACGTCCTGACTACCATATTTAACTCTTCCTCCTTCCCTCACCAACTCGAAACTCCTTCTGGACTGCTGCCTCTGGCAACTGACTAGCTGCCGCCCAGTTGGTTTCTATGTAGACTCTGCTTCTTTGGATAACTGGTTTCCTTTTATAAGTCTGGGGTGAAGGGAGATCAGGTCATGAGCCAATAGCATAGTCATAGGCAGACTGAGAATTCAAGTGTCCATCATTTTTTACTTGCAAAGCTGAAGGCAGCTCTGTCTCTACATTTGGGGGCTTATAAGGCAGCTCTGTCTCAGAAGGGGGCTTACAGGACAGCTAAGGAAAAAGAAGTCGCAATTTTCTGTGACACTGCCATCCTCTTCTGGGATTCCTGTTAGCAGGATAGAGTTCTTTTATCTTTCCCCTTTGTCTCTTAAGTACTCTTTCATGCTCTGAGTCTTTTTTTTCTCTCTGACCTACATTCTAAAGTAATTTCTTCAGTACTATCTTGCAACTAATTTTCTCTTGAATTCTGTCTGGCATGTATTCTTTCTGTTGAGTGTTTTTATTCCCATTGCTAATATTTTTAGACTAGGGAACCGATGCCCACAAAATTCACTGATATTTACCAATTCATCACCCACAGCGCTGAACTGTTTAGAACACCACAGAGGATTATAAAAGATTTCATTATACAACCTTTTTTAAGACTGGGGTGCTAGCCACATGATGTGATAAATGCTCTGAACCAGCAACCAATACTGAGTTATATTACCCCACAGAAAGAATATATGGGTCAAGAAAGAAGAGGAAGAGATGGAAGGAGCACTCCTCACTACTGAACATAATGAATCACTTGGAGAATTTTAGCTTCCCATCTGTGAGGACTCTGACTCTGCCAATTTAGAACCCAAAGGAAACATGTATATACCAGATGAGAACATGAATCAATTATACTGAATCCGAGATTACCATGATGCCATTTAAGGATCAGGTTCTTCCTGCCACTGGGAAAATGGGGACAGGTGGGGTGGAAGAGGAAGTCTGGGTATTGGCTGGCATGTTTAATTTTTACTAGTCCTCAAGAAGAAACAAGTTTGCTGCCACCCAAGGGAAGTGGAGAGAACTGTAGACAGAACCAAAGGGATCCTCAGGGGGCATTCTACTACGGCCATGCTCTTGTGACAAACGTTAACAGAAGACTGCAGCACATCTACACACACAGGACGACCACGGGCCCGAAGACCAGAGCCGGGTACTAGCTGCCAAAGCAGAGAGATGATGAAAGGGTAGTAAGGAAGGGGAGTCGTTAATACAAATTAATGCCTGCAACCAGGCAGGTATACATGCCTATAACATCTACTACATACTATTCCTTGCTATCTTATATATGAATTTTACTTCATTTATGTCTTCTCTTTTCCCTTCCCCACCTATTTTTAAAGGGTGTAATAATGCAGTTTAGCTTATACTATGGTCCACAAGTTATAGAAGAGCAAAAGAGAAACATTATGAAACTAAAGAGTAATATTCTAGAGATTATTGATTTGGAAACACATGCTAAGTATAAAACTTGTGTAATAAAGCTAAAATATTATGTAAATGAAATTCCATAATCTTCGATTCTTCAATAAGACTAAAAATAGTTACTAAGTGCCCAAATCTAAGAACTGACAAAAAAAATTAAAAACTAAATACCCAGAAGTCAACAACAAAAACAGAAACTAGAAAAATATTTATGAAAATTGAAAAACACATTTAGGAAATAGAAAATGAGAGACAATAGTGAAAATCACCAGTGTAAAAAAGGCTGATTCTCCACAAAATCAAAACAAACCAGAAAGAACTGATGATGTGAAAATAAAATTTTAAAAGTACAAAAATAATATTAGTATAAAAGAAGGGATATAACCATAAACTGCAGTCAAGCTTTTTAAATATCTTAAAAAATACTATGAAAACCTTATGCCAAAAAAATATTAAAAATGAGATGTAAATTGCTTCTCAGACTTTTGGCTAAAATCAAGTATAAAAATGAGATGCAAAAATTTCCTAGAATATATAAACAATAAATTTTTTTAAATATCACTAAAATTGAGCAAGGAATATAACACCTAAATAACCATTAAAGAAACTGAATTAGTAATCAAGTTTTCTCCTTTACCCAACCAATTCACTCCCCAAATAAATCTTTATACATTCTCAATATTGACCCTTATCCAATATATGATTTGCAAATATTTTCTCCCATTCCATAGGCTGCCTTTTCATTTTGTTAATTGTTTCCTTTGCTGTGCAGAAACTTTTTAGTTTGATGTAGTTCCACCGGCATATTTTTACTTTTGTTGCCTGTGCTTTTGGTATCATACCTAAAAAAAAATCACTGCCAAGAACAATGTCGAGGAGTTCTTCCCTTCCCCCCCCCCACCCCCAGCAGTTTTATAGTTTCAGGTCCTCTCTTTAATCTATTTTTGAGTTGATATTTGTGCATGGTATAAGATTAGGGAAAATTTCATTCTTTTACATATGGATATTCAGTTTTCCCAACACCATTTATTGAAGAGACTATCCTTTCCCTATTGTGTATTCTTGGTGCCGTTATTGAAGATCAGTTGACAGTAAATGTGTGGGTTTATAGTAGGTTTATTCCAATCCATCAGTCTATGTGTCTATTTTTATGTCAGTACTACACTATTTTGATTGCTACAGCCTTGTAATATAGTTTGAAATCAGTAAATTTGATGCCTTCTAGCTTTGTTCTTCCTTCACAAGATTGTTTTGGCTATCTGCAGTCTTTTCTGGTTCTATATGAAGTTTAGAACTGTTTTATCCTCTTACTATAAAAAAACGCCATGGAATAATGATAGAGATCACACTGGTTTTGTAGCTTGTTTGGGGTAGTACAGACATGTTAACAATATTAATTCTTCAGATCCATAAACAGGGTCTTTCCATTTGTGTCTTCTTCAGTTTATTTCGTCAATGTTTTATAGTTTTCATGGTAGAGATCTTTCACCTGGTTCATTAAATTTATTCCTAAGTATTTTATTATTGGTTTTGATACTATCAGAAAAGAAACTGTTCTCTTAGTTTCTTTTTCAAATAATCAGTGTATAGAAACATAACTGATTTTTGTACATTGATTTTGTATCCAGCAACTTTTACTCAATACGTTTATTAGGTATAACATTTTTTTGGCAGAGGCTTTAAGATTTTCTATATATAAGATCATGTCATATGCAGAGACAATTTTATTTCTTCCTTTCCTGTCTGGATGCCTTTTATTTATTTTTCTTACCTAACTGCTCTGGCTAGGACTTCCAGTACCATGTTAAAAAGAACTAGTGAGAGTGGCATCCTTGTCATGTTCCCAATTATAGAAAAAATGCTTTCACAGCTTTCCACCACTGAGTATGAAGTTAGCTGTGGGTTTATTATACGGCCTTTGTTATAAGGAGGCATATTCTAATTTGTTGAGAATTTTAAATATGAAAGCATATATTTTGTAAATGTTTTTTCTGCATCTATTGATGACATGATTTTATCATTCATTCTGTTAATGTGATATATCACATTTCTTGATTTGCATGTATCAAACCATCCTTGAATCCCAGGGATAAATCCTGATTGATCATGGTGTATGGTCTTTTTAATGTGGCGTTGAACTTGTCTGCTAGGATTTGTGAAGGATTTTGCCACTATGTTCATCAGAGATACTGGCCTATAATTTTCTTTCCATGTAGTGTTCTTGTCTGGCTTTGGTACCAGGGTAATGCTAGCCTTGTAAAATGAGTCTAATAGTGTTTCCTCCTCTTCAATTTCTTGGAAGAGTTTGAGACGGATTGGTGTTAACTCTTTATATGTTTCATTGAAGAAGAGGCTTCAGGTCCTGGGCTTCTTTGTTGGGAGTTTTTAATAACTGATTCAATCTCCTTACTCATTATTTCTTTTTTCAGATTTTCTATTTCTTCATCGTTCAGTCTTGCTATGTTTCTAGGAACTTATCCATTTCCTCCAGGTTATCCAATTTGTTGGTGTATAAATTGCTCCGGTAAGTTTCCAATTATCCTCTGTATTTTCGTGTTAGTTATAATGCCTCCTCTTTTGTTTGTTTGGTTTTTTTTTTTTTGTCTTCTCTTTTTTTCTTAGTCTAGCTAAAGGTTTGTCTTTTTATCTTTTCAAACACCAACTCTTAGTTTTGTTGATCTTTTATATTGTTCTACTCTAACTCACTTATCTCTGTTCTATTTTTATTTCCTCCCTTTTGCTAACTTTGGGCATAGCTTGTTCTTTTTATAGTTCCTTGGGGTGAAAAGTTACATTGTCTTTTTGGAGATCTTTTTTTCTTAATGAAAGTGTTTATCACCATAAGCTTCCCTTTTAGAACTGTTTTTTCTTCATCCCATAAGTTGTGATGTATTTCCATTTCATTTATCTCAAGATATCTTTTGATTTTCCTTTTGATTTCTTGACTCACTGGTTGTTCAAGAGTGTGTTAATTTCCACATATTCATGAATTCTCCAGGTTTCCCCCCTATTATTTCTAGTTTCATATCATTGTGGTCAGAAAAGATACTTGATATGGTTTCGCTCATCTTAAATTTAAGACCTGTTTTGTGGCCTAACATGTGATGGCAATCTAACCTGGAGAATATTCTTGTGACTGAGGAGAATGTACATCTTGCTGCTGTGGATGGAATATTCTGTATTTGTATCTTACAACCATTTCGTCTAAAGTGTAATTCAAACCCAATGTTTCCTTATTGATTTTCTGTCTGGGTAATCTATCATTTGTTGAAACTGGAGTACTGAAAACACTGAATATTGTATTGCTATTTCTCCCTTGGTTCTGCTAATATTTGCTTTATATCTTTAGGTGTTCTGATATTGGGTGATATATTTATAACTGTTGTATGCTCTTGATGAAATAATCCCTTATAATTATGTAATCACCTTCTTTGTCTCTCCTTACAGTTTTGACAAAGTCTGTTTTGTATGATACAAGAATAGCTACCACTGTCTTTTTTTTGGTATCCATTGGCTTGGAATATCTTTTTCTATTCCTTCAATTTTAAGTCTATGTTTATCTTTAAAGGTGTATTTAGACTCTTGTAGATAGCATATAGTGGGTTTGGGGTTTTTTAAATCCATTTAGCCACTCTATTTTTATTGGAGAATTTAGTCCATTTGCATTTAAATAATTATTGATAGGTAATGACTTACTAAAGTCATGTTATTACTCTTTTTCTGGCTATTTTGTGGTCCTTTGTTACTTTCTTCCTTTTTTTTGTCTTCCTTTGTAACTTGATGAATTTCTCCAGGGGTATGCTTTGATTCTTTTCTCTTTATCTTTTGTATATCTACTATAGGTGTTTGCTTTATGGTTACAATGAAGCTTATATAAAACATCTTAAAGTTATAACCATCTATTTTAGGCTCATAACTACTTAACATCAATCACATATAAAAACTCGACAGTAAGACAGAGTAATCAGGGGATCATTTCATAAACTATATAAATGTCTAACCAATGTACTGTCTACCTGAAACTAGTAATTTTTTAAAAGATGGTAAATAACTCCACACTCTTACTCTCCCTGCTACATTTTATTTTGATGTCACAATATACATTTTTATATTGTATATCCATTAACAAGTATTGTAGGTATTGTTATTTGTAATGCTTTTGTCTTTTCACCTTTATAAATTGTTTTACACACCATTACAGTATAAGAGTATTCTGACTTGACTATATACTTAACTTTACCAGTGTTTTATAGCTTGAAATGTTTTGTGGATGAAAAAGGGTCTATATACTAAACCTGATTAGCTCAGGGGAGGCATGCATGGCAGGCCTTACGAACTCAGAAACCAAAAGTAACCACGTAGGATGGTCTAGTAAAAATTCCAAACTAAAAGTGGGTAGTGGTAAGGTAGTCAAGTCCTAGGCCTGTGGCTTCCTTGACAAAGGTCAACCTTTACCTTAAGTGAACCTGTCTGTTGTCTTTTTGCATCTAAGGTAACATATATTTGAATCATCAGTCATCTTTTCCAGAAGCCTCATGGCACAACCACTGGCACCAGAGTGCAAGACCACAGAACCCTTGTAATCTGGTTGCCCACATACCATCTCTAGGTACTGTGAATATTTACTACCCTGTACCCACCAATGTAAAAATATGTCTCTCCATTTTGCTTTTTTCCAGTCTTAGAGATTTCCCCACTTTGCTGTCTCCCACCCTTTTAATCTCCTACCAATGTATTTCATGTAACTCTCCTTAAGTTCCTCCTTTTATTCTAATTTATAAAATAAGCTGCACAACTGCCATTCTCCAGAGCACTTTCTCAGTCCGTTCAGATTCTGTTTCCCAGCAAGTGTCTTCAGTTTAGTTCAAATAAACTTATAAAATGCTCTATAGGTATGGATATTTCTTACAGTCACATTTTCATGTTATTAATTAGCATCCTTTAATTTCAGCTTGAAGAACACCCTTCAGTATTGTGAAGCAGGTTAGTGGTGATGAACCCCCCTAGCTTCTGTTTTTCTGAGAAAGTTTTTATCTCTTCTTCATTTCTGAAAGACCACTTTGCCAGGTAAAGCATTCTTGGTTGGCAGCTTGTTCTTTATTTTTTTTTTTCTATAAATGTGTCATCTCACTCTCTTATCTTGTTGTTTCTGCTGCAAAATCACTGACAGCCTTATAGAGTATCCCCTGTAGGTGACTACTCTCTTTATCTAGCTGCCTTCACAATTCTGTCTTATTACATTTTTCTTGACAGCTGATGGAGTGTGTCTCAAAGACATCCTCTTTAGCTTAAAACTGTTTAGGGAGCTTTTGAGCTACATCCCCTGAGGGAGAAACTGCAGGTCACAAAGGTCTCTCTTGGCACTGAGCTGTGCTCCCTTTGGAGAGGGATGACTGAGGCAAGGTGAAATGGTTCTCGTTGCCCTTTGCAATGCACCTATTCTGGTGTTTTTGCTTCAGCAGTGCGCTGGGACTTCGGTGGACTCCCAGACTTCCACACAGGTAATTTCATCTATGGGTAGTGGTTATACTCGATACTTCTGTGAGATGACGATAGAAGACTCCTATTCCACTGTCCTGCTGTCACTTTTAAGGCCCAGACATTTTAACAAGCAAGTTTTATCAAACCTTTAAAGAAAGTTTAATCTCTATATTAACTTTTTCGAAGTGCAGAAGATTACCTGATTCATTCTATAAAGCCAGACAAATCTTTATACCAAAAAAGACAAGGATATTACGAAAAATAAAGTCACAGGCAAATCTCATATGTATACGGAGAATTGAAAATGTTAAAGAAAATACCAGAAAATAAGATACAGCACTGTACTAAAAGTAATATATTATGACCATGAAGGGTGCATCCTAAGGTACAGCACTTTTAGAGCTGAACTGGTAATTCTAATATCTTTGTCTTGCCTCTAATATTTCAATGTTATTTTTCACAGGCCTTTACCCATTCTCCTAAAAATATGTATTTTAAAAGAACGCTTATTTCATCAAAAGCTTTTTGCATCTATCGTATCTATTTAATCTATTGGATACACACAATTCAACCTTCAGCCATTCTGCTACCCTCCTGATAATCTGACTCTCAAGAGGAGCAACCTGGATAGAAAACAGCATAAAGCTGCAAGAACGGCACCTTGAAGAGACTATACTAAGCAACTCCTGCTGTCCATACTCACAGAGCTACTCCAGCCGCCATCCTTCCTAAAATATCGGCACCTCAGATTTTGCTTTCATTCTGAGCACTACCTCAGATCTTTCTAATAATTTTTAAGGAAAAATTGGGCTTTAATTTATACTTCTATTTCATCTAGTCTTTTAAATTCAGTATGGATAGGGATAAGGATTATACCCTATGGCTCATCAGCAGAAGCCTATTACATTAATATCAAATCAAAAGATGCTAATTAACTCATTTGTCCATCAAAAATTAAGTGTCTGCTACATGACAGGCACTGAGCTAAAGATGAGGACTCACAGGTACCAATCAGAGTATAATAGAGCACTGGCACAAAGAAATAAGTCAAGAACATCCTTTAATAGATGTTCTACCAACTATAAATTCATTTATCTTAAATTACATACATGTAATTATATGTATCTATACGTATGTAGCATATGTATGCATGTATATATGTATGTATGTAATAGAAGCCCATCATAAGCTCTGCAGAAACCGAAACACATTATATCCACTGCACTGACATAACTTGGTCACAGGGAATGCATGATGACTCTTATCAAGCATCATATTCTTTCTTAAATGTTCAAAAGTCATGTGTTCAAATTGAAGAACTTTTCAAACATTAAAGTAACTTTAACAATCCTAAATTATTTTAAGGCAAAATTTAACTAACAAAATGGATACTTAGGTATGGAATGGAATTAATTGGTTATCTTGATCCGACCAAAAAGAATATGAATTTTAATTCGGAATTTAACACAGTCCCAGCGTGTGTGTATAGACACACATTTCTCTTGACCTTTAGTATTTTTCACAAAACATCCATAAGTTAGTAGTATCTGCCTGCTTTACTCCTGGTTTTGTTACAGAAATGTATGTATGATCTTTAAAAATAAAAAATATGAAGTAAAAAAAACATAATGTGCCCAATATACTACTTCTCTATATTTAATGAGCACTGTGTACAGCCAACTCTTGAGAAGTTTTGCTGTTAAAAAACAAAGAAATGAGTTGTAAATTGATGAAAATCATCTAGTAAATTATCTAGTAAAGAGAGAAAATTGCAAATTTACGAAAAATTACTACAAAATTTCTCAAAACAAAATCACTGTTTTCATGTTCATTTCTAATGAAGACAGAAACTATTTCAGTAAAGGCACAAATAGTGAAGAATAAAAGTGCCAGAGAAAATAAATGCCATCCATTAAGACTTAAGCTGGTGCTGCTCTCGTGTGTTCTTTCCGGCACACGTGCATGCCCCATGTGCTGCCTCCCACACACACTCACCCCAGCTGGAAACCGGTTTGTTAAACCTGAGGTGAAAGAGGCACTATCCAAAGGGTAATATAAACGTGAATAATTCCTTGAACAGAACATGAAAGGAGTATGTCATTGGCCTACCTGTAATACCGGTACCTCCTCCCTCCTAAAATAAATTTAGTCCAATATAATGTGACCCTAGATTTACAAGCTTCTTTTCTGGAGAAGATATATTTTGCAAATGAACTGAAATATGGCCAG
Organism: Eonycteris spelaea; assembly: GCA_003508835.1. Taxonomy (NCBI): domain Eukaryota; kingdom Metazoa; phylum Chordata; class Mammalia; order Chiroptera; family Pteropodidae; genus Eonycteris; species Eonycteris spelaea. The sequence goes on along the minus strand of PUFA01000145.1, from coordinate 3,579,727 downwards.
TTGATCAGTAAAACTGACAACTCCTGAAACTACAGAAGCTAGTTATTCCTATTTTAAATCATGCTACTATTTCCCGCAATTTAAATGTAAAAAATATTGCAAATTGCCAGTTATAAAAACAGTTACAGAATGCAGAGAAGCTTGTAAATTTAGGGTCAAATTATATCAGACTAAATTTATTTTAGGAGGGAGGTACCAGGTATTACAGGTAGACCAATGACATACTCCTTCCATGTTCTATTCAAGGAATTATTCATGTTTATATCACCCTGTGGATATTGCCTTTTTAACCTCAGGTTTAACAATGTAAAGTACAGGAAATATAGTCAATAATAACGTAATAACTGTATGGTGTCACGTGGGCACTAGACTTCTCAGGGTGATCACTTCACACGGTATGTAAATGTCTAATCACTATGTTGTACACCTGAAGCTAATACAATATTGTATGTCCACTGTAATTAAAAAATGAAAAATTATTTTTAAAAAATACAAAATAAGAATAAAAATACAAGTATTGCATAAAAGGTTATATAAATGTGCCAAAGAGACCTCCCGTGCCAAATTTTTACACATCCAGTTGCTTTTGATACAGGCCACGTAAGCATATTTTTATCATTTAGAGCCTGCCTCTTTTACATACTTAATGAAACTGCTCTCAATCTCTGCTACCCTCAGATAAGACAGATCCTCGGGCTACAAAGACTCCAAGTGCTGCTGCCCTACAGTGCTCTCTGACCAGAGACTCGCATCCTGCAGATGAGTGACATGACGCAGACACAGCAAGTCCTCTCTGGCACCCCTTTACACAGGAGTTTCTGTGCATCTTCCCTTTCTGGGTGTGGCCCTGCACTGCCATCTCTGAGAAGCCTCCAGCTGTGAGGGACTTTACAACCTGTCAAAGCCCTAACTCGACATTCAAAAGCCAACTGCCTATCTGGCATCTCCACTTGAATATCTAAAAGTCATTTCAAATTTAATGTGTCCCAAATTGAGTTCTTTGATTTCCTCCCCAAAACAAATTATTTCCCAAACTTCTCCATCTCGGTAAATGGCACTACAGCTTTACAATTATTAAGACCAAATCCCTTGGAGTCAGCTTCAGTTCCTCTTTTATCTACTCTCTACGCCTTCGGCGATCCTGTCAGCGATAATGTCAAAATATATACAGCACCTTATCACTTCTTATGACTCCAGTGAACACCAGAGTACAAGCTATCATGCTGTTTTTCCCTGAACTGCTGGAATCTTCTAACAGGTCTCCCTATAGTACTAGTTTCGACAGAGCCACCCAGAATAATAAAATTAAATAAGAACATGTCTCTTCTCTCTCCCAAGGCCTTCAGTTGTTTCCTGGCTCAGTCAATAAAAGCTAACATCCCCGACATGGCCTACAAGGCCATACGATGTCCATCCCCTGCTGCCACTCTGGGCTCATCCCTTTTTATCGCCCTCACCCTACAGTCAAACTGTCTGCTTTACTATTCCTGAATAAGACAGACACTCTGCATGTAAAGGAAGAAAACAGAGCAGAGATAAAACTCATGAATTAATTAGATTTAAGGGGCTGAAATCTTTGAATAATGACAAAATGAGGCCAAAGAAGAAAAATGGAAACAATAATAGGCATAGAAACTAAGGGGAAGGGGGTAAACACACACACAGAAAAGATGTATCACCAAAACAATGTTTAGAACTGTGCGGGGAAAGGAGAATTAATTTACAAATATAAAAGAGAATAAAAATACCGTGCATAAAAAAATAGGAAATATATTAACCGTTTAGGGGTTATTTCTGGATGAGAGCGTTGCGAGTGCTTTTCGTTCTTCAAACGACCATTGTGCTTTCTTTCAGAGGTTTACACAACTAGGACCGGCCTATTTCAGTTCCTCATACGGTTATGGCTTGGTTCTTGCTCCAAGGGCCTGGTCCTTACTTAAGGAGCGTGGTCATTTAGGGGTTTCAATAGAAAATTCAAAATATTTTACCATGGTGCCTTTACCTTGCCAGTCCTTGAACTCTAATACTTTCCTCTCCTGTATGAGGTGGCTGGTGAAGTGTACTCGGTTTTAAAGCTGCTAGCTGTACTCTTCCACTAAGATTCCTAGTGTCTCGCACAGCCCGAGAGAAGCTAAAACTGACTCATTCACACTGGGGGAATCTGTATGCAGAGTAAGGTCCTAATTCTCTGGGCTTCCCTCCTCTCTGGGATTTTACCTTTCCCCCCCCCCCCCCCGCCTCTGAGAGTTCAGAACTGCAACCTCTGTTTCATCAGCCCTAAAAGACTACACTACTTTCTGTCTGGGATCTATTCCACCATCACAGCAACCTGGAAAATTCTCTGCAGGAAAACAGCCTCAGTATACATGAATTCTTCCTGTGCATCCCTTCCTTCAAAAACCACAGTCCCTCAAGATCCTGTCTACAATGACTGCTCTTCAGCACCTACAGACATTTGAATATTTTCTTCAGATTTCAGAAATGTTATTCTAGATCACTGATCTGCAAGAGGTCTGTATGCTGAACTAATTCCAGGCACCTTTCTAAGATTTACATCCAAAGACTCTTCCCCTGCTCCCATGGGGAAAGAGCGCTTCCACCGACATGGCTGCTCCGGGTGACCCTTTTACAGCCACATCTCCTTTGTCTTCTGAAACAAACTGAATCCAGGCAGGGCTTCTTCTGTTGTAAAGAGTTCCCCAACTTCCTGTACAACTATCACAAACAGGGACGTGGCTCTTGATTTAAGATGAGTCTGTTATGAGGAAGTGCACTGTGTCCCGAGGCACTCTGCGCATCCCTAGACACTACACCTCCTTTTCTCACCCAACCTCCATGCAGCTTCTGCCCAATTTCACCTCGTGAGTCCCCTACATGACTAAAGTGTTATAAATCACGGGTATTATTTTTTCATTTCCAAGTGAGCCATTCACATTCAGAATATGTATTTATTAACATTTTCTGAAATATATGGTTTCTTAATCCTGGTCTAGATACTTCATTTTTATTTCCCCACACGACTTCTATCTTCTCATGATGGCTTTAGCAGTTCCTTACTTAAAAATCTGAGGTGGCAGATTATTTGTTGCAAAGGTTTACTAATAAAGGATTTTCAAGTTCTCTTTCTCTATATCCCTGTGTCTTGGATGTTCTATAACAGAAGGGAAAGATAAAGAAGTGTGCTGCTCACACGTTCATATAAGAATCTTCTCAGTTGCAGTCTTACTTCAACGACGAACTTTATCTCTGAAGGCGTACCAGTCATTTACTAATAATTCTCCTCTTCCAAGCACTGATTCTGAGCCTGGGATCTGCGAACTTTGTTTCACAGACTCCTTAGTCATCTGGGGCATTAGAAAGATACTAAAGGAAATAAGAAGTGTTTCTTGCTATTCCTGTAAATGATTCCCCACCAGAGAAAATGGGTCCCATCCTCCAGATGTTTCTGGCATTCCCTTCTTCATCCTCATCAGCGGCAGCCACAAGACGTCCCCTCTTCAGATGTCTGAGCTCCAGTGTCTCCCGAGATCTACCTTCTAAGTTCCTGGGTTCTGGCATCCCCAACCTGTTATCTTTTGTATCCCAGCTTAGAGTGTAGACAGCTTTCTGCAGTTATGATTCTGGGTTATATGAGTTATTTCTTCTTTTTGATTTTCACTCTTCAAATGTGTGCGTAAATAATTCTGCATATTAAATTCTGCCTCATAATGTGACTCATAAGTTTCTCTTTTTCTGACTAAACCCCAACTTACCAGAAGGCTGCTGTGATGCTCACTCAGCCTCTGGCCAAAAACATTACTTCCAGTACCAAAAGCTATCATAGGTATACAGTACCTTAAATTTCACATTTTAAAATAATGAATTTTGAAAAATAAAATCACAATTTTATAATATACAATTATTACTTTTAAAAATAGGACATGACAGTAAAGAATTTTTAAAAATCACTCATGAGCCAAATGAGCAAAAACAACAAATGTTAATATTTTGTGATACTTATGTTTTGTCTCTCATCTATTCAGAGATTGCTTTTGTTTCTCAAATTTGTAATCAAACTATGTATCCATTTAATACACTATCTTTTTCACCTTAAGTATGTCTTTAAAGTTTTTTTCAATTTCTACTAGCAAAGGGAAAGCTTTTAAAAGTCTCCTTCACTTTGACATATAGAAACAAAATGACAAATTTATCACTAACTCCTATCCTATCCTATTCTCAAAATAGTGCATCATTTAAAAAAAATACTGAAGCATAACTGCTTTTATAAAATTCACAACTCAGGTTACCCTTCCAGTATAGAAGAAAACTAATTAAACTTGTCAGTACTTCAAGAAAAAATTATGTCCTCAAGATTACATATGTGATGAAACAAGTATATTTTTGGCAAGAAAACATGTTAACAGCATATTTTATAATTTGAACAAAAAATATAAAAGCCTCCCTCTGCAACCTACAAAAATTGTAAATAAATTTAGTAAAGCCAACTACTCACCCCCTATTACTGACAATTGCCTTTTTCAAGTGAATGTAATTTGCAGGAAAGATCCCCTGCAAAAGAGAAAAGATTTCCCATTAGAAAAGTAATTTTTGATTCACATTGCATATTTTAAAACAGCAGTCACATTTTAGCATGGAAATACACTTATCAACAACATAGTAGATCTTGTGATGTAGCAACCATTTTGCTAATTAAGAATGCAAAGTTGCACAAATTATATTCAATAGGAATTTCATTGTCATTTACAATCAGAGTCTATCCTTAGGAGAAAACTGTGATCTTAAAAAAACTACAATATATATTTTAAGCTATACACTGAAAATGTTCCATCAAATCACTCTCAGAATACAGACATGTACAAAGCTTGACATGTACCTACAAAACCAACGTCATCATCAAACCAACAACTTACAGATTACTCAGCTCTGAGCTGGAGAAACAGTTTTCAGACTCTAATAATATTATATTCACAAAAATTAATCAATTTGGGAGCCTCTATAAACTTCTTCCTTTCCTCTTTCCAAATGGTTTTCAAACTTTTCCACCAATGTAATCTCCTTACTCATTAACTATTCAGATTTTCTATTTCTTCTTAATTCATTCTTGGTAGTGTGCATGTTTCTAAGAATTTATCCATTTCTTCTACAGTATCTAATTTGTTGACATGTAATTGTTCATAGAAGTCTCTTATAATCCTTTGTATTTCTGTGGTATCAGTGTCAATGTCTCCTCTTTCATTTCTCATTTCTTGAGTCTTTTCTGTTTTTTCTTAGTCTATCTAAAGGTTTATCAATTTTGTCAATCTTTAAAAGAACAAGCCCTGAGTTATGTTGATCTTTCCTATTGTTTTATGGTCTCTATGTTATTTAGTCCGACTCTGATGTTTGTTGTTTCCTTCCTTCTGATAAATTTGGGCATAGCTTATCCTTTTTCTAGTTCTTTGCGGTGTGAGTGATGTTGTTTATTTGACACCTTTCTTTTTTCTTATTGTAGGCATTCATGGCTATAAACGTCCCTCTTCGAATTGCTTTTGCAGCATCCCATAGGTTTTGGTATGTTTTTCTTCCCTTTTCATTTGTGTCAAGATATTTTTTATTTCCCTTTTGACTTCTTCTTTGACTCACTGGTTGTTCAAGAGCATGCTGTTTAATATCCACATATTTGTAAATTTCCCAATTTTCTTCCTGTTATTGATTTCTAGTTTCACACCCTTGTGGTTGGAAAAGACACATGATATGATTTCAGTCTTCTTAAATTTGCCTTATTATGTGACCTATCGTATAATCTATTCTGAAGAATAATCTATTTTCAATTGAGAAGAATGTGTCTTCTGCTGCTGATGGATGAAATGCTCTATATATCTATTAGTGTATTTGGTCTAAAGTACAGTTCAAGTCTAACGTTTCCTAGTTGATTTTCTATCTGGATGATCTATCCATTGATGAATGTGAGGCACTGAAGTCCCCTATGATTACTCTATTGTTATCTGCTGCTCCCTTCAGGTCTGTTAGTATTTGCTTAATGTAACTCAGGCTCCATTTTGGGTGCATATATATTTATGATTGTTTTGTCTTCTTGATGAATTGACCCTTTATCATTATACAATGACCTTCTTTGTCTCTAGTTACAGTTTCTGGCTTAAAGTCTATCTCATGTGACATAAGTATAGCTACCCGTGTTCTCTTTCAGTTTCCATTTGCATGAACTACTTTCTAATACTTATAGATACTTATAAAAACTCTCGTAAGTCACCTTTTTTAATTTTTCTTTAACCACTAATAACTATGAAAAGTCTACTGAAATTCTTATTGTGCCATATTATTAAGACAAATAAAAGATGGATAGAAACGCATTTTTAATTGTGTTGAATCACTAGATAATTATCTTTTACAAACACTAAAGAATATTAACCATGTTTCTGCAAAATATCACTGCCATGAGAAATGAAATTTAGTTATTAATACTGTCTTTCCATCTCTTCATTTTTTAAGTTTAATAATACAAACAAAAACTTTTAAGAGGCATACAGATATGTGTTGTTAATAAATGCTACAATAATCTAAGATTCTAGAACGTAGCTGATATTACTAAAATACATACTCTCAGAAGTATCACATTAGCCCAAAGTAATTAAAGGAGTCTGATCAGATAAAATGAACTCTAACACTTCAGCATAATTTGGTTTCCACATTTCGATTAACTTATTAATCATCACTAAGGTTAATCACAAAACAGCCTCTCCCACAGACTCTAAACATATTCGTTGTTTAAAAAAAAGGAAAAAAAAGAATTTAGAAAATAGGTATAATATTTTCTAAACTCAAAGAGAACTCTGATTATCCTGCTGTAGGAAGTACATGGAGAGGTAGAGACCTTGAGACTACATGGAGAAGTCTAGCAATTTCAGTGGTCTGGCTGAGGACGGACTTCAGCTGTCCCTGCCAAGATGGCAGCCATGTAGATAAACCCTCTTGGACATTCCAGGAAGCTGAGCTGCCAGATGACTATAGCCACTGGTGATATCACATGAACCTGAATAGCTGCCCAGATAACAATGGACAAGACACAAAATCATGAGAGATAAAGTGGTGATTAGTTCAACCCACTATATGTTGGATCACTTTGTTGTACAGCAGCTGGTGATTGGCAGACATCTGGTCTTATCTAAAATGTCCATGGAGACATCTGATCTATGCCAAAAGATCCTCAATATTTGGTTCTTGATATTTAGTCCTGTTCAAAATGTCCATGGAAACATTTGGTCCACCCAAAAAGTCCTTTTTACATATTAATCCTGTAAACCAAAAGTATAAATAAACATTATGGGCTATTTGAACCCAAGGGTGTTTGCTAAATGTGAATATTTCTGACAAAACCAAACTAACAAGGACCTTTTGGTGAGAATCAAATGACTCAGTGGACATTTTGGACAGGGCCAAATGTCCTGCAAAGTAATAGATGTTTTAAGAGTATCACCGTTCATATCTCACTCAACAAGGTCTTCAAGACACACACTATGTATAATTTGGTATTTTAATCACAAGCATACAATAATTTCAATGACCATCATCTCCACACTGATCCTCAAACACTACTATTAGAAGCAAGGTGGTGTGGTGGCCAAGATCAAAAATATTACTGAAAATAAATTAATAGCATGTAATATCACAAATTACAGCTTTCCAATCATTCATAAGATTTCTCATTTACTCAAGTTCTAAATTTTCGACAATTTTAAGTCAAGATTAAAAAAAAAATAAAAGACAAATAGAAATGACATCCTTATCAGCATTCCCAAAATGGAAATAACACCTGAAAGTGTGTTTTAAAGTTAGAAATACAAGGGGAAAAGTTACCTATGAGCAGTAGTTCTCAACCAGAGGCAATTTTATCACCCCACCCCAAGGCTTTTAGCAATGCTTGGAGACATTTTTCATTGTCACTCTTGAGGGGTGGGGGAATGTTACTGATATCTAGTGAGTAGAGGTGACATATGCTGCTAAAATCTTACAATGCACAAGACAGCCACTCACAACAAAGAATTATCTGCCCCCAAATGTCAAGCCCTGGCTCTGAAAAATTAAATCTAAAGATACTGTCTTCTCATAATCTTTACCTTAAAAACTAACAAAACGAATGATTCTAATGGCAAAACTGATGGTTAGAACACTTAACAATTTTTTTAATAAAAATAATCCATGATAATTTTGATATTTTTCTATACAAAAAAAGCCTAATATGTTAAATATTAAGCTACAAAAAAATATATAAGAAAAGTTGATAATGTTATTCATATGCAAATGAATGTTCCTAAGTGTAGTATAACTGCTACTTAAAATGTTTTATTTGATCAAATTAATATTATTTGGTAACAGAATATTCATAAAATCTAGTTCATAAAATTAGTATTCTGCACTTATGCCTGGTTCAAATTCATATTTTAACAAGAACATTACGATCAATAAAGACATAATTGACCGAATATTATTTGAAAGATTTTTTCATTTGTATTTTACAGATTCATCAGTAACTAATCACATGGCTCCACAGGACTAAGCCTAAGAATAAGTCAATTTACCTTTGTCAAATATTTGAAGGAAAAATATTGAAAGTCCTAAATAGAATTTTTCAAAATAAGCTTTGCAGCTATGACTATACATGCATTTGCATTTTCTGTCCTTTAAAAAAAAAACATTCTAATATTGCTGAGACAGAGCAGAAACTGAGACAATTCTGTAAATGAAAAAATGAGTGTGGCTATTGTAAAAGATTAAAAGATGGGCAAAAAAGTATTGTTTTTATATCAAACAAACATACTATGCAATTTACTACACTAGAAAAGGTAATAAAAATTTTCATTACCTTTACATTTGGCTTCTTTGTTGAAACTCCTCTGTACCAACCTAAAACAAAGTATATGAAGGATATTAAAATCATATCATTTTTAAAAATCAAATTGTCATTTTCTGTAAGAGACTTGACTATTGTTAGGAAAAAAATTAATTAATGTAAGATTTTCTAATAATGGCATGTTAACTGTGCCTTCATTAGTAAGTAGTAATTTACTCCAGAAGGAGCAGTCTTACAAATACAACATTCCCAATTTTCATCAAAAAGCACAAAGCCCTTTCAACTGAATGAGACACAAAAAGTTAGAGAAGCCCTTGGAGACATGTAATCCAACTCCATGAAAATTCCCAGATGAAACTGTTAGGGGCAGGAGAATACCAAAATCACATTGGCTTTTTGGTGGCAGAAAGTAGATCACACAGCCCAGACTTCCTGTTTCCTGGTCTCATTAAATCTCCCAGGCACTAAACAACACTACTTTTATTCTTGGCTTCCCAGCAGCTAAGGTTGACATCTGTGCTTCCATTATTTCCTCTTAGTACTCAAAAAAAGCAATAATAATGACAGTTTGAATTACACAGTAAAAACAATTTTAAGAGAAAGGAAATTTCATTGCTGACTTTACTCAGTTCCAATCCATTTATTTTCAGAGTTTTGCTATAGCTTCTATGTTTGCTTTTAAGAGAAAATAACTCCAATAAAGAAGGAAGCTAAGAACTGTATTTGAAGGAGAAAGATGAGATTAAGAAGAGAAGAAAAGAAAATTATTCATAACAGCTAATACTGAGACCTTATTATTCTTAATTCCATATATTGGAATTAGAAGGTTGTTCCATGTATTAACCTTTAAATCTCACAACAAAGGATATTTTTCTCCCCTGAAATCACAACAATTAGAGAGGAAATATCCTTGCTTCTGTTCAGCACAACAGCTGAGATCATAAATTTGAATAACTCAATTTACACACTGACGGTCTCAATATCTTCATTCATTTTTTTAAAGAAGGTAAAAATCTTACCATAATGACACTTTACAGTATCTTTAAAAACAGAATAGAGAACAATGGCAGCAGTCGTGGCAAAGTAAAGATCTCCAAAAAGCCTCTCCACCATAAAAGCAATGAAAACACAGGCAAAAACTGTCAAAGTCAACTTTTTTAGAACTCTGGAAGTAAACCGAAGACTTGAAATAATCCAAAGAGCATTTATTTAAGAAATCTTAATCGTAGTAAGAACACTGACCTTTTTAACTTGCCCTATCCCATCTCCCTCTCTGCAGTCATGTGTAAAACCTGAAAACCAAAAGCCCCATCCCTGAAAAGGACAGAACAAGGAAAAATCAAAAAGACCTAAATAATGAAGAGGTTTACCATGTTCACAAAATGTAAAGCTCAGTATTGTTATTATAACAATTATTCCCAAGTTAATCTATAGACTCAACACAATTCTAATCAAGGATTTCTTTCTAAAATTTATTTGGAAGGGCAGATGACTACTATTAATAGTCAAAACAATTTTGAAAAGGAAGAAAGTATCTGAATGACTCACACTACCTAATTGATTGCAAGACTTAATATAAACCTACCATAATCTAGACAGTGTTGATACTGGCTAGAGGATAGATACGCAGACCAATAAAACAGATAGAAAAATCCAGAAATAAACCCATACTACACAGTTGATTTTTGACAAAGGTGGAAAGGCACTTCAATGGAGAAACGATAGCCTTTTTAACAAATAGTGCTAAAACAACTGGACATACATTTCAAGAAAAACCCTCATATCTTGCACTATAAACAAAATTACTCAAAATGTATCATAAACTTAAATATAAATCTAAAAAGTTTAAAACCTGTACAAGAACAACAATAAAAATATTATCCGGCCCTTAGTTAGACAAAGATTTCTTAAGCACACTCCATAAAATAAATTAATAATGTAATCCTCATAAAAGTTTTAAACTTTTACTCTTCAAAAGACAGTTAAGAACCCAAAACTATAAAACTCTTAGAAAAAGGCATAGTGAGAATGTTCATGATATTGGATTTGAAAATGATTTCTTGGCTATGACACTAATGGCAAAGACGACAAAAATAAAATAGATAAATTGGACTCCATCAAGTTCAAAACTTCTGTACATCAAGAAACACAATTAACAGAGTGAAAAGACAACACATTTCCAGTGAAAATCTCAGCAGTAGTTTTTCCAGATACCAACAAGCTAATTCTGACATTGATGTGGAGAAGACCCAGCACAGGCAATACAGTGCTGAAGGACAACGCTGGAAGACGGACACTGCCTGACTTCGGGCTTCACTATAAAGCTGCAGCAGCCGCGGCAGAGTGGTACTGAAGACGGCACAGACAAGTGGGCAGAACACAACGGAGAGCACAGAAGCAGACCTCCGTAAAGGCCGCCAACCGATCTTTGACAGACGAGCTAAGATATGCAACAGACAAAAGGCAGTATCTTCAACAATGGTGCTGAGACCAGCGGACACCCCTATGGAGGGAAAAAAATGAATCTACACACAGACCTTAGACCCTTCACACAGGTTAATGCAAAATGTATCACAAATCTAACTGTAAAACACAAAACTATAAAACTCAAAACCAGAAGATAACAAGAGAAAATCTACACGTCTGCGGGCGTGACAATGACCTTTAGATACAACGTCAAATATACAATCCACGAAAGAAGATCAATAAGCTGGACCTGATTAAAATTAAAACTTCTGCTTCGCAAAAGACGTTTTCAAAAGAATGAGAAGATAAACTAGGAGAAAATACTTACAGAAGACATACCTCATAAGGAATGTTATCTAAAATATACAAAGAACTCTTAAAACTTAATAAGAACAACCTCAATTAAATAATAATCAAAAGACCTGAACAGACACCTCACCTAAGAAGATACACAGATGGCGAATAACCATATGAATAGATGCTCAAAAAATGTGATTTGGGAACTGAAATTAAAACAACAATTAAAACAGCCAAAATCGAAAACACTGACAACATCAAATTATGGCAAGATGAGCAACAGGAATTCTCATTCATCGCAGATGGAATCCAAAATGGTACAGCCATTTTGGAATACAGTTTGGCAATTTCTTACAAAACTAAATATACCCTTACCATATGATCCATCAGTCTCACCCCTTGGTATTTATTGAAATTAGTTTAAAATGTATGTCCACACAAAAACCTGCAAATGGAAGATTTATATAAGCTTTATTCATAATTGCCACAACTTGGAAGCAACCAAGAAATCCTTCAGTAGGTAAATGTATAAATAAACTATGGTACAACTAGACAATGGAATGTTATTCAGTGATAAAAAAGAAATGAGCTATCAAGCCACAAAAATATATGAACTTTAAATGCATATTACTAAATGAAAGAAGCCAGTCTGAAATCATACATACTGTATGATTCCAACAACATGACATTCCGGAAAAGGCAAAATCATGGAGACAGTAAAAAGATCAGTGGTTGTGAAGGGTTGGGAGGGAGGAAAGGTGAGATGAAAAGGTAGAGAGGATTTTCAAGGCAGTGAAACTATTCTGTGTGATACTATAATGGTAGACACATGTCATTAATAACATTCACGCACACATACAAACATTTATCAACCAACTAGAAATATACACACATAATAGTGAACCCTGATGTAAACTATGGACTTTGGGTGATAATGAGGTGTCACTGTAGGTTCACTAACTGTAACAAATGTACCCACTCTGGTGCAGATGTTGATAGTGGGGGAGGCTGTACATGTATGGGGCAGAGGGTACATGAGAACTTTTGGTACTTTCTGCTCAATTTTGTTGTAAATCTAAAACTGCTCTAAAAATATCTATTTTTTTAAATGCATTTACTAGATGACCTAGAAATCTCACCCCTAGGTATTTACCTAACAGAAAAAAAAAGTCAGGACTAAAATCGATACCCATTGTTTATTACAAATTTATTCGTAATCTTCAAAAATAAAGCAATTTAAATGTCCATCAGCTGCTGCACTGATAAATAAAATGTGGTTTAAACCTATATGATAAAATATTACTCAGAAAGAATAAACTACAGATACATACAACATGAATGGACTTCAAATGTACTATGCTAAGTGAAAAAAGCCATACACAAAAGGATATATGTGATTCCATTTTCATCGGGGGTTCCCCAACCCCTGGGCCACAGACCAGCATGGAGGTGAGAGCTGAGCAAGCAAGTAAAGCTTCATCTGTGTTTGCAGCCGCTCCCCAGCACCAGCATCACTGCCTCAGCTCCACCCCAGGCCATCAGGTTTTAGAGTCTGACAGGAGTGCAAACCTTTCTGTGAACTACACATGCGAGGGATTTAGGGTGCCCGCTCCCTATGAAAATCTAACGCCTGATGATCTGAGGTGGAGCTGAGGTGCTGATGCTAGCTCTGGGGAGCGGCTGCAAATACCGATGAATGTTAGCAGAGAGGTCTGACTCCACAGAGACCGTAATAAATCAACCGCTTGCAAATTCATATCAAACCCTATCAGTGAGTGGCAAGTGACAATTAAGCTGCATCTGGTGGCAGGCTTTAAGTCAGAATCCGACACTTATTCTAGTCCACACGAGCCCCCCCATTAGTTTATTTACCACTTCCAGCCATGCCCCTTCCCACACTGTGCACTTGTCTGTCAGTTTTGCTAAGCCCACAAGCTAACCTTAGCCAAAATGAGTAAAAAGCAAATGTCATTGGAGAGCTTCTTTGAAAAGGGGGAAAGACCCAATGATGAGACAGCAGAGACTCTAAGACTGCCAACAAAAAGAAAGCTGCATCTACAAGAAAATACCAAGAGTCCTACTTAAATCACAGGTTCATTGCAACAGGTGATTCAACATTCTCCAAGCCCACTTTGCATAATGCATGGCGACTGGCTATCCAATGAAGCCACGATACCTTCAAAACTACTTTGCCACATGGAGACCAAGCCCTCTGCTTTAAAAGACAAGCCTTTGGAGTTTTTCAAAAGAAAACAACCATGAACACAAAGAACAGAAGCAGTTATCGAAGGCCACCACTTCATCAAACGTGTCTGCACTGAGAGCATCATTCTTAGTGGCCAACCGCAGTGCTAAAGCTAAGAAGCCCTTTACTACTGGTGAGGAGTCGATCCTGCCTGCTGCTCAGCTAAGACATTTGTTGTGAACTTTGAGGCCGCAGTTCAAAAGGTGACATGTGTTCCTCTTTCGGTTCTCACCATAACTAGATGAACTGATGAAACAGCAGAGGATACTGAGGCACAACGGTTAGAGAGGACTGATGAGTCACCGTGGTATGCGATCCGGGTCGACAAGTCTACCGATGTTGACAACAAGGCAACAATGCTTGTTTTTATGCGATATATTTTTCAGGGTGTTCATGAGGATATGCTATGCATACTTCTGTTGCCAATCAGCACCACAGCTGCAGAACTACTCAAGGCTTGGAAGGATTACACAGCAGGAAAACGAAACTGGTCATTTTGTGTCAGTATACGCAGAGATGGCGCCGCTGTCATGGCTGGACAGCTTTCTGGTTTTACCGCTCAGGTCAAAAAGGTCGCTTCTGAATGTGAGTCTATGCACTGTGCCATCCATAGAGAAATGCTGACTAGCCGGAAAATGTCACCTGAACTTAACGACGTTGTGCAGGATGTGACCGAAATTATCAACCACATTAACATGCACGCCCTTCACTCACATCTGTTCTCACAGCTCCATGAGGAGATGGATGCAGAGCATACACATCTTCTCTCCTGCACAGAAGTGAGGTGGCTTTCTAAACAGATCACTGGCCAGAGTTTCTGAGTTATGAGAACCAGAGAGTTCTTTCAGAAGAATGGTCACCCCTGGCAGCACATTGTTAAATCTTATGAAAGGTCATTTTATTGTTATTTTTTTAACGCCTAAATCACCTGGTATTCCTACGTGGTCTCCCATCCAAGTACTAACCAGGCCTGATCCTGCTTAGCTTCCCGAGATCAGAGGAGATTGGCACGTTCAGGGTGGCATGGTTGTAGACTGAAAGGTCATCTTAGATCTAACTGCATTCTGAATCTCTCTGGCACTACTCTAAGAAGAGTTATTAAGGATCCAAGTAACCCAAATTCTTCAGTAAAACAGATATTTTAATGCAAATGACTACATATCACTTATTTATGCTTTTTATAAAACGGCAATGAGAGAATAATTGGAATAAAAACCAAGATCAAGCCCCACCTCAAAATTTCAGATAAACGCCTGCTAAGATAACATGTTTACAAAGGTCAGAAATTTCTTATCAAGTAAACTCTTACAAAATTGCTTATCAAAAGCTGTTTCCTTATGAACGAAACAGATGTTAGACTGCAATATAAACTCTTGCTTCTTATTTGGAGGTGGGAGAACAGAGGAGAGGAAGACTTTAGACTAGTTCTGTTGAACACTAAGCAGCTTACAAAACACATCATCATCTCCGTGGGATGCCACCATTGTGAGAGTCATGAGAACCCTGCTCAACGACTTTTAGCCATCACCTTTCCTTAAAACTAAACCATGCTACAATCCGGCCAAATGTGCCCACTCCATGAAAGACTCAGAAATGAAAAGGGTGAAAAAAGGATAAGAATGAAGAGGAAAAAACTAGCTTTTTTAAATGTCCGTATCACGTACAGAACAAAAAGTTTATAACTTTTCAGATAAAAAAATCGAAGAAACAACTAAAATATTTCCAAAATCGCTAAGAATCAACAGAAAAGAGGTGTTTTTAATTAGCTAGTATGATGAAGCAACTTCTAAGTGTCTATTTTCCTATTACAAGAATGCTGGACAATCAATCTATATTTGCAAATATAATTCTCTCCTTTTATTATCTTTCATTTTCCAAGATTTCATAATGCTGGCACACAAAGTAAAACCCTCTTGACTGTCAGATTGTCAGATTGTCTGAATCCTTGTCAATTTCACTGCCATCACACACATTTAACTGAAGCGTATCAGTCTTTCCCATATGGCGATTCAACATCTGATGGTTTGATCACTGTTAGGACCTTAAAATTCAGACATATTTTTATACTCTTCCTAATATTTTCAGATATAAATTCTTGTGGAAAACTGAATGAGGAAAGGAAAGGCAGTATTACAACACTCGAGTTTCTAATTCACCACAGGCCGCTTCCTTCAGGAAGTCAATTATCATGCACGCACAGGCAAACCTCGGGAACGTCGCAGGCTCAGCTGCAGACCACCCCAATGAAGCTAATACTGCAACAAAGTGAGTCACGTGAAATTCTGGTTTCCTGGTGTACATAAAAGTTATGTTTGCACTATACTGTAGCCTACTAAGTGTGTAATAGCATTATGCCTAAAGAAATGTACATACCTTAATTAGAAAATACTTTATTGCTAAAAAATGCTAACCATCACCTGAGCCTTTAGAGAGTTGAAATCTTTTTCTAGGGGAAGGTCTTGCCCTAGTAACATCAAAGATCACTGATCACAGATCAACGTAACAGATATAATAGTAATGAAAAAGTCTGCAGTACTGCAAGAATTACCAAATGTGAGACAGAAAGTGAGCAAATGCTGTTGAAAAAATGGTGCCAACAGAGTTGCTCCACACATATTGCCACAAACATTCAATCTGTAGAAAATGCAACATCTGCAAAGCACAATAAAGCCAAGCACAATGAAATGAGGTATGCCTACATACCTTTGACTTAAGTCATACTATCATAAATGAATTCTAAGAAATGCTAAACAAGTGTGGCCTCCAGCAACCCCAATTCTCCCCTTTCTCAGTAACTCACTGCAACTCTCTACCTTCTAAGCTAGATGCACATTATTCACAGACTACTGTAGGAACAAATTCTTCCACTTGACTCACATGTCTGGTGATGAAACTTTTGAATGCAAGAATTGCTGAGAAAAGTCTGGGTGTTATCTTCAAACTCCAAAAGCAAAGCATAACTCTTTGAGCCTGAGTTTTTCCTCTGTTCAAAACTGTCCAATGGCATCCTGTCTCAAAGTAAAGTACAAAGTCCTACTACAGCGTCTGCTGATCATCTCCCATCTCTCTCTGTTCCTCTTCAACCAACCCCTCCACTACAGCCACAAGATCGCCCTGAAATTCCTTCAATTCACAGAACAAGCTCCTTACCCCGGGGCCTTTATACTTTTGGCACATAGGGCTGGGCTGTTCTTCTCTCAGAGAACCGCAGGACTGCTTCCTTGCTTCCATCTGTTCTCTGCCCAAACGTGATCTTCTCAGAACGGTGTTGCATGATTACCCTACATAAACACACAGAAGACAGAAGCCCCTCGCCTCACCCCAAAGCATGCAGTCACTCTATCTCCTTCTGTCTTATCCTTCTTTATTATTCTACTCCATGATAAAAGGGGCTTTGTTTTATTCTTTTATGGCTGAGCCCCAATAACTAAAAGAGTGCTTGACCTGCACTAGGCACTCGAATATTTGGTGACTGGAAGAGTAAATGAATCTGCACACATGGGGTGATAATACTTACTTGGCAAGTGTATTAATAAAATTAGAATTGATATACATAAAGTGTTTGCACAATGTCTGACAAGTTGCAATAACTCAATTATTGGGGCGGAGGGGGAACAGCAGGACAAGACACACTAAAACTCTATGTGTGCTAAATAATGCTGTAAAGTATTTCCAACCTCCCCAGAGAGACTGGGCTTGTGACATAAAATAACTACAGTCTGAAGTTTCTGAATATAAATGGTGTTCGTTCTAAGAAACATCAGAGAACCAAAAGTACATTCTCTTGAATAACTCTCTTAAATCATTTTCGAAAAAGTAGAGCTATAAATACAAAAGAAATTAAAAAGTAGAGATATAAATAAAAAAGAGATATAAATAAAAAAGAAATACCCACCTAATAGAGGTTCACATTAGTGCATGCACTAGTATCCCACGCTTTCCTCTCTCCCCAGTGAAATGCTGACAGTCTTACAAGATTTACTACTGCAACGGAAAGTACAATCACCGAACTGAAAACCAAAACGAGTGAATATGAAGAGCCTCCAAGCTCACGGAAAGTGACGAATTTTTCCAACATTAAACAAGAATGATTTTTTTACCATATAATCTGTCCATAAATAATGATCACTGATAGAGCCTAAACTATTTCTGTGACAAATATGACTTTACCCACAATTCCTTTGTTTTAAAAGCCACCAATGAATTTCTCATGCTTAAAACTGCAGCTGTTTTAACTGACTTTTACTAATAACTCGTTTTCAGACAAAATATTATCTAGAGCTATTGATCCACTGGTGGTCTTCCTACTCATGACTTAAAGTAAGATTTCTACCAAAATCAACCACATGTAGAAAGCAAATTAGGATTAGGAGAGCTAAAATAACCCAAAATGTCTCTTTTGACGTACTGTCCTAAAACAAAGAATACCTTAAGAGAATAAGCCTATTTTTTTAGCCAATATAGTTTATTACTGGGTGTACAGTTTTTCATGAAAAGCCAAACTAGGTTTCCTCTAAGCTAGGTTTAAATATTACTTATAACATCATAGCCATCAACACAAGAAATAAATAAGTGTCACTACTGAATAAAGTTCTATGCTAAAAAAGCCAGGAAAAAAACTAGTACCAAGGAAGCATAAAATGCAGGATGTAATCCCACTTAAAAAAATACCCATGCAAATCAGAATCTCTCTTTAAAAAACAACTTATCTGTAGAAGACCCATGAGGGAACCAAAGATGAAAATGACAAAATAATAGAAAAGTTAAGTGGTAAAACAATGGCAAAACCAAAGGCTCTAAGATATTAACTGGACCCTGAAAAATGAGATTTGATTTCAGTGACCTGGTGAAAGCATGCAGTGATTTTGTGGCAGAGATGTCTAATCAAAATGTCTGCTGTATTCCTCCAACCTTGCCTTTTGTGTAGAAACAGTCCCACAGTGTGTAAACTTATTTCACCCAAACATCATAATGCTAGTGGAGATCACTGAAAATGTGACACATACGCATTTCATCAACCTAAACGTTTATTACATTTACTAAAAATGGTAATCTCACATAAAATAAATTTTTTAAATTATACACTGGTAAAATTAGAAAATTCAATAGTGTATATCCAAAAAGTCTGCATTAAAAACATCATAAACCTAGACTCTAAAATGACACTTTATAAAATGTGATTAAAAAGGTAATAAATGAAACTAAATTCCTAATTGAGATGTAATATTAAATCCTATATTAATACTAAAATCACTAGGGACTTTAAGAGTTATGCAAAGTGTATTCTATTTAAGCAATAAGTCCACAAAAGAGATTAAAAAAATACATAGAAAATAGATTTTTAAATAACATATAAGCAGATTAGACTGAGGACCAAGAAGCAAATTATAGATTTCAGAAATTCACTATATTTTCAAAGATAATAAAACTTAGAGAAATGTAATACACTGTTTAAAGATAATTAGTGTACAAAAGATAGAAGAGATTGAGAATACTAGTTAATTGTCAAAGAAGTAGGAAAACAGCATATTACTATGTAGGTTTACTCACCGACCACTATGCAAAAGTGCTTAGTAAGTACTTACTTTGTGAATAAAATGAGATAGGAATAAGCTTATATTTGTCAAGTTAACTCTGGATTATATCTTCCATGCCTTGGTCATGCCAAACACACTTTGTGTGTTAAAAAAGTCAGTTAAAACCTGTTTTTTTTAAAGAAAACTTGTTTTAAAATTTAATCCCATTACATTAGAAAAGCAATCAGTAAGAGAAATACAAATTTAAGAAAAAAGGCTGTTTGGGAGAATATTCTGGGTCTTGTATGTAAACATACATATTAAAGAATAATTCACCTGAAAGCTATGATTATTTAAACATACAGACAGAAAATAAAATAAAAAAAAACAGTGGTCGCCATGATCTGTGCTAGGTTTTTTCATATCTATAATATCAAACACTGCAGAACTCCATTTTGTTAAATATGCACTGTTACTGAGATTGTGAAATATGTCACCCAATGTATGTGAGGTTATAGTACTGAAAAGAGATAACAGTGCACTACAATTGCTACTGACAGAGAGGCTGCAGAACACTGCCATCAGTGTTACCCCAAAAGAATGAAGCCTCTATATAGATCAGGCCACGTGACAGTCAACAGTCAGCAGTCCTTTACAAAGATTCTGGGTCCAAACCAATCAAGTCAGATGAAAAGCATCAAATGCAGTCCAATAAAAAGTACCCCCAACAAGAGGTTTCAAACTTTTTATTTCAAAGGTGTAACATACTCTTCCCTAACAGACATTTTTAAAATGCAAATTTATTTGCCCCCACCCCACCTCCCAACCCTGGGATAATAGCTGCACAGGAAGTAAAGACAGACAGGTAAACAAAAAAGCACAATTTCTTTCATTCCATATCATGATTAAAAATAGTTTAATTAAAAATCATGGTTTATTATAAAGGACAGACTAGTTGAACCACCATAAAAACAAACAAACAAACAAACAAACAGTCAACTCTATAGTTCTTCCCCTGTTCTGCTCACCAAGAACTAGACATTCCTCTAGCACCATACCATCAGAAAACCACAGGGTCACTCCCTGAAAAATGGACCAAGCAGGCTCAAAGTACAGGGACCCACACTTTGTTGAGGATAGAGATGAGCATCCCTACTACTACTGGGGTGCCAGGACAATGACATAGGCTTCTAACCCCCATGCATAATAACAGAAGATTATTCCTTCAAGATAATTAAGTTTAAGAGAAAGTCTTAAGGACAGCAGTAGTTGGGCTGGGGGTGAGATAAGATCCTCTAATGAAATATAAAAATCACCTGATGAGCCACCAGTGTGAAACCCTCCCCTCCTCGGCTTCACACATGCACAACAAAGGTTCGCCAGTCATTTCAGCAAAGTTTCTATCACAGAGCACAAAGAGCAAAACAGAAAAAGGGGCAAGGGGAGGAGACTTGGAAGAGAAAAACTGCAGCAAAAAGAATAAAGCTTTTTAAAAAATTTAAGACTTTAAGGTATAATAGCTTCAGAGAAAAAATATATTTACACCTAAAAAGAAAAAAGAAACTATAAAATTTAGATAACAAGAAAATGTTCTTGTAAAAGGAAAATATAGAAGTGAAAACAAAAACCCAGTAGGTATGGGAGATGATATTGCCTATATATCCCAGAACAAAGAACAATGAGATAAAGACATAAAAAAATAAGGAAAAAGATCAACTTACAGACTCAGCCTAGATAGGAGAGGCACCATTCAAGTAACAGTATTGAAAACTAGGGGGAAAAAACAATAGGAAAGAAAAAAATCCTAAAAATAATGAAAAAAAAATTTCCTAAAACGGTAAAATATTATTTCCAAACTGAAAAGGTCCAATGAGTGCTGAGCAAAATCAATGAGAAGAAAAACAACACATGCCCAAAGTTATGATTGTAAAATATCAGAATCCTGGAAATATAAACAACCTAAAAGCTTCCAGATAATAAAAGGATCAAAAATCCGAAAGCCATCTTAGTTATATAACAGCAAATGGAGCAATGCCTTAGCTTTGACATGTATGAAGACAAATAATTTTCAACATGAAATTCCACACCCAACCAAATTATCAATTGGGTAGGAGAGCAAAATATTTGTATGCATTTGAGCTCTTGAAAAAATTTTACCTTCCATACCATTTTTCCTCAAAAAACTCCTAGAAGATTTCATTTCCACAAAAATTATAATGTCCTTTAAAAAGGATGAAATAGAATCTAGAAAACAGAGGGTCCAACATGAAGAGACAAATGTCATTCCCAGGATGTCTCTGAAGGAAAAACCAAAACCAAGATCTGAAACATTTGAATGATCTTATAGTTTCAATAGTAATGAGGAATTTGGGGATAAATTGATAGGTACATGAAAAACTAAGCAAATTAGAAAATAAGTCAAATATTAATTACAGAGAAAACAAATGGCAATACAAGAAAGGAAAATATACTATATAGATCAGCTGTGAATTAATCATAATACAAAAACCAAATACTAATTTAACAAGGATGATAAGTATATTGGAAGAATATAAGAAGTATGTTTGTATATGTTTAGGATGGGAAAAAAATAACAGAGCTAAATAAGAATAAAATGGGAAAAAACTAAGAAATAGAAAACAACCATGTTATTTCTTCAAGTTTTCTTTATTAAATTATTCTGTTGCTTTTATTTTTAAAATTTTTTCCAGCCTTATTGAGATATAATTGACATAACACTGAGTAAGTTTAAGGCATACAATGTGTTAATTTGATATACTTATATACTGCAATATGATGCCACCATTGTGTTAGCTAACACCTTGTCACACACAGCACATAACTGCCACTTCTTTTTTGATATAAGAACATTTGAGAGCTACTTTGTAACTTTCAAGCACACATATAATGCAGTATTAACTATAATCACCATGCTATACATTAGATCCCTCAACTTATTTCTCTAACATTCTCTTGTTGGTAGAGAATCAGAATGTTATAAATTTTTTGCTACTACACACAATGCTATAGTTGTCCTCATGTGTACATATGTAGAATTTTCTTCAGATCAATGTCATTCAAATATTTTTTTACCATGGCCCAGACTTAAAATATACTTTGAATCACAATCCCATACACAGAAAATTAAAGCAAATCTCATAAAAAAATTTAATGATGCTACATGCCATTGTTCCACTTACCAATTTACTGCTCCTCAGCACCAATCTACACTTCTTTATCCTGCTTTTTAATACTGGAGCTGGAATCTGTGATGGTTAAGTTAATCCTATGTGTCAACCTGAATGGGCCACAGAGTGCCCAGATATTTGGTTAAACACTATTCTAAGTATGTCTGTGAGAGTGTTTTGGATCAGATTGAAGCAGTAGACTGAGTAAAGCAGATTGTCTTCCCCATTGTAGGGGCCTCATCCAATCCACTGAAGGTCTGGGTAGGACACATAGGTGGGGAGAGAGACTGTGCTCTCTGCCTGCCTATCTTCAAACTGAGACATCCGTCTTCTCCTGCCTTCAGACTTGGACTCAGACTGGAACTACACCATTGGCTATCTTGGGTCTCCAGCTTGCCAAATGCAGATCCTGACTTCTTAGCCTCCATAATCATGCGAGCCAATTTCTTATAATAAACCTCTATATGTATACTATACATACAGAGGGGTGTGTGGTGGGTGGGTGTGTGTGTGTGTGTGTGTGTGTGTGTGTGTGTGTGTTATTCTGTTCTCTGGAAAACTCAGACTAATACAGAGCATACACACATTTCTGCTTTACCAACTCACTCAGTTTTAGGCTTTGTCAACAGACATTACTAATGGGGCGCCGAGAGGCCGCAGCAGGAAGCAGCTTTCCTTTAGTCTGGGGTGCTGCTGCTTCACACTGCCAGCACCCGAGCCAGCTGACTGGCATGTTGGAAGCCCAGCAGTGCTTGCCTCAGCCACCTTAACGGACAAGCTACAGTTCTCATTCTCTGGGAAGTTTCTCCATCTGAGAAGATGCACCTATGGACCACTCTGGCTCACTCACGCCTTCCCGTAAGTTTTTCTGCTACCCCACAGGTTGTTCCTATGTACCAGCCCTAATCCATGACCTCTGGCAAGTTTCACCATGAACAAGCTACACGTTCCTATGGCAGCCATGACAGTTCCAAAAGGACCTGAATCTTAGCCTTGAGGTGGGGAAGTTATTCTTTTAAATTCCTAATTCCTTGCTTGTCGGCTCTTCCTCAGCCCTAGAAGTAGTAGTTGATTTCTGCATTTGCTACTTCTGTATCCCTTTGAAGCTTCTTTAACCCTTTGGGCAGTTAACCACTTTTTACTAGTTAACAATTATTTATAATTTTAAATATTCTCTATTTAAATAATTAGTGTGATTTCTGTCTTCTGATTGGATCATGACTGATAAGCAATATACTTTTGATATTTTTTATTCTAATCTTTTTTATTAATATTGATGGTGGAATTTGTAACCTCATAATGATTTGATTAGGACAGCTTAAAAACACTTCTTTAAGGTATAAACTTTGGCATGAAACTGCTAGGTCACAGGATTATCCACCTCTAACTTCATAAGACAGCAGCAGCGTAGAAGCATCACAACTAAAACGTATCTCTGCCAACGTGTGACTATGCCAGGCGTTTTAGTCTCAAACTAGCGTGTGTGGAATTGTCCATCATGCTGGTTTTCACTTGCTATTCCTTGACTGTTGACAAGATTAAGTATTCCTGTGAAGTCCCTGATCATATTTTTGTTCACTTTTCCTGTCACTTACTGCTTATTTTCATTGGTTTATAAGAGTTCTTTTACATTCTGGTTGTTTGTCAGTTATAACACTGAAAAATTTTTTTCTAGTCTCTAATGTGATTTTTGTCCTTTTTTTTATGTTAATCCATTACACTGATGCGTGCTTTATACAGTGAAATGCAGACTAAAATGTACAGCTCTATGAACTCTAACAAATGTAACACCAATGTAACCCATATTTCATCAAGACACAGAACTTTTCAATCGCCTTGAAAGTTCCCTTATGCCTATTCTTCAGTCAATCCTCTCCCAGAAAAAAAACACTATTCTGATTTCTATCACTATAGATTTATGATGTTGTTTGTTCCTGAATTTTATATAAATGGAATCATACAGAATGTAATCTTCATATCTGATTCTTTTGTTCAACATCATGTTTTTAAGATTCATCTATGTTATTGCATCTTTATACTATTATCAATTTTTTACAAAGTTCTTTATTCTTAAGTAAATTTTTATTGATATGTAACATCCATAAGTATGCAAATCATTAGTCGACGGCTAAATAAATTTTCAAGGCATATATACACATATGCCCACCACTCAGATAAATATTAGCAGCATCCCAAAAGCCATTTTTGTCTCTTCCAGTCACTAGGGCACACACACACCCTTAAATTAAATGCAATACGGAAAGAAAACATAAATTGTTACTACACACAACGATATTACAGATACACTCGTGGCAAAAGAAACAGATATGAGAGTGGTTATTTAACCACTATTTTGACAAATATCACCAGCTATTAGTTTTCATTGGTTCTGTACTTTACATACATGGAACCACAACAGCATGAGCACTTACACCTGGCTTCTTTTGTCAAGAGTGTGTCTGTGATATTTGTCTGTATCATGTGTAACAATTCATTCATTTTCCTCTATGTATCACAATGCATTGTATGTATATACCACACTTTACCCACTCTACTGCTGCTGAACATTTTGGGTTTTTTTCCCAGTTTGCAATAATTATGAATAAAGCTGCTACAAACATTTTGTACATGCATTTTGCTGCTGAATTTACACCGATGAGCAAAATTGCTGGATCGTAAGATACATGTATATGCAACTTTCATAAATGATGCCAAAGGGTTTTTTGAAGTGATTATCCCATTTTCTCTCCCACTGGCAGTGTGCAGGATTACCAGCTAATCCTTACCAGCTCTGGGTATTGCCAGTGTTTTTGAACTTGTCATTCTAGCAGCTATGTGGTGGCACCTCACTGTGGTTTTATCTGCATTTCCCTGATGACTGAGATTAAACACTTTTCCATATGTTATGAGCCATTAGAATATGTTTCGTGAGAAGCCTACTCAAGACTTCTCCCTATTTTTCTATTGGATTGTCTAATTTTTTTATTAAAAAAAATTTTAAGTATAAATGGTATACAATCTTATATTGGTTATATTAGTTTCAAGTGTAATATAGTGATTTGACATTTTTATAACTTACAATGTGATTGCCCCATTAATTCTAGTAATTATCTGTCACTATGTAAACTTGCCCTAATATTACTGACTATATTCCCCTTCCCTTTTCATCCATTCGCCACCCACTTCCTTCTGGTAACCATCCCTTTGGTCTCTGTTTCTATGAGTCTTTTCGTTTTGTTCTTTTTGTTTTTTAGATTCCACATATTGGATTGTCTTATTTTTGATTGATAGTAGTTAAACAGAAGTCCTGTTTAAGTCAAATCTCTATCTCACCCTGATTTGCCTTTTCCTTCTACTTTATGGTATATTTTGAACAGATCTTCATTTTAATAAAGTATAACTTATTTTTCCTTTGTGTTTAGTGCTTTTGGATCTTTATAAAAGATATGTCTACCCCAAAGTCAAAAAGAATATTTTCCTATGTTCCTTCAAGGTGCATTACCAGTTTACATCTTAGCTCTACTATCCATCTGGAATTCAGTTGGGGGTATAACGCTGTGAAGTAGGGATCAAGATTCACTGCTTTGACTATTGAATCAATACTATTTATTTAATAGGTCATAATTTTTCATTCCAATTGGTCCAGTATCACCTACTATAAAGAACATCATTCTTCCACTGCACTGTACGTATCACCTTTTTTCATATATCACTGAACAATATACATGATAGTCTTGTTTCTAGACCCTCTACCTTGTTTATATTATTCCATTTTTGCCCCAAAACTATAATGTCTTAATTTGTATAAACCTTGATATCTGGGTGTATAAATCCTCCAGTTTATTATCTTCTTCATGATTGTCTTGGCTCTTTGTAACCTTTCGCATTTTCAATATATATTGTTAGATCAGCTATTCAATTTCTATACAAAAAAAATGATGAATTTTTATAGGGATTGTAGTAAACCTAGATCAATTTTGGAAGAACTGACATCTTTACAACAGTGAGTCTTTCAATCCATAAATAAGATAAACCTTTTCATTTACTTATTCTTTAATTTCTATTAATAATATATTTGTAGTTTTTAATGGAGATGTCTTGTATTTTTATTAGGTTTCTAGGTATTTTATGTTTGTGATACTATATAAATAGCATTCTTTAATTCATTTTCTAATTCTTTGTTACAAACACGTAGAAAAATGTGTATTTAAAATATCATCAAACTTGTAGCCGCTAAACTTGCCAAATTCCCTTGTTTATTCTGTTTTTTCTATAGATTCTATTTAATGTTCTATACTCGCAATTATAACATCTACAAATGATAGTTTCAATTTTATCTTTTTATCTTTATGCATTTTATCTTTCCTATCTTACTGCACGAGCTAGTATCGCCA
Source organism: Eonycteris spelaea (assembly GCA_003508835.1). Taxonomy (NCBI): domain Eukaryota; kingdom Metazoa; phylum Chordata; class Mammalia; order Chiroptera; family Pteropodidae; genus Eonycteris; species Eonycteris spelaea. Next base: position 3,552,773 of record PUFA01000145.1, on the reverse strand, counting down.
GTACCATGTTGCAACAGATATGGTGAAAACAGGTGTCCCTGTCTCCTTTTATCTCAGTGAAAAATCCTTCAATGTTTCACAACTGAATATGATACCTGCTGTAGGCTTTTTAATAGATGTCCTTTGTCAGATTAAGAAAATGCCTTCTATTCTTATTTTGCTGTAAAAGTGCTTTAAATCAAGCACTAAATTTTCATCATGAAGGGGGTTGATTTATATTTCTGTTTTAAGAAAAATTTAAGTAAGTGCTGCACTAGAGCTCCCTTTCCAAAAAGCGCACACCCAAACGTACATGGTTCCTTGGGTCATGGCAGGCTGACCTTACTCCCATATCCACCTGAACAGTAGCCAACTGGATCAGAGCTCCACTTTCACGTGCACTGTCTCCACAGCAACGCAGCAACATTTCAACTCTGTTTTAGAATCTGAGATGGCTTCCAGTCATGCTAAACTGCTAGCCTAGGCTGCTCAGGTTATTTCCCACGGTATCAATTTTGTTTTTCTCAGTGCTCTGATTTTGTGTGACTTCTCTTAACTTTATTTTCCCATATATCTTGTTGATTTGAATGCATTATTCTGAAGAATGTTATTTTTCAATAATACATAAATGTTATACCAGAAATACCCATATATGTCACAGAAGAGTTAGTCAAGCCAAACTTCATGGAGCATATTTATTGCTTGTTTTAATTATGACTAATCATGCCCAGCCAATCACACAGAAACATACAAAAAAAACTGATACAATTCAATTCTATTCAAATGCAGCTAAGCATGATGGAAGATTATCTATTTGACTTAGGAAATCAAAAATAATCATTTGACATAGTATGTAAAAATCATTTTCTGACAGCCAACAAGTTATTTAATTGTTGCTATGAGAGTCAAAATAGTTCGTACCTTTATGAAACACAGATCAAGAAGTATTTTATAACGTATATTATAATGTGGTTAGTTATGGCTTCAAAATGATTGCTTATAATCTGTTACTATATCTATATAGTATAAAACAAATATCCCAAATGATTACTAGCTGTGTGCTTTATAGGTCCACTTACCTTCACATTTTTCAAGAATCTGGACCGTTTCTCCTATTTCTAAGACCAACCCTTGAGGGACAGATCCTCGAAAACTGCATATCACTAGAAAAACAAGATAAATACATCAATTAGCATTTTTAAATACTGAGACAGGGTCAATGTCCATGAACTTAAGTACTAAATCTTCTTAAATATATACTTTCCCTTTTTAACTAATTCATCTCTCAAATATGTAAGCCCCTAATCAATATTTTGAAAGGTGATATTAAGTAGTTCAGGACATTGAAGTACATTTTAGCAAAATTACTATTCCTGAGTGGTATGTGCATGCGTGTGAAAGTATTTCTGTAAACATATTCTCTCTCTCCTTTAGTATGACTTGTGTGTCCTTTCTGGGCAACTGTGCATCAATTATTTTAAAAAATACTAACACGGGAAGCTTCTATCTACTATAAACAAACATATTTTTACAAAGAATCACAAAATAAATATGATTCTGCTTTGAGAAACAGAATGCCCATAATAAAAATGGAAACAAAAATTAATGAAATAAAAAGCAAATATATAACAGAGATGATCTATAGATATCAAAATCCCATCTTTTTTTGGAAAATTGATAAATTGATTCCAAAATTTACATGAGATTTCAAAGAACCAAGAATAACCTTGTCAATATTACAGAACTTATATTGCCATATATCAAGCATTATAATCTAAAATTGGTTCTTTGAAAACACTGATAGACACCTAGGCAAGACCAAGAAAAAAAAGTTATAAATTATCAATTATCATAAATCAAAACTTTAAAATATTAATAATTATATGTAAAATATTACAAAAAACTTTATACCAACAGAGTTTAAAATTCAGAATAGATGGATAAATTTATAGAAAGATAAAACTCATTAAAAACTGACAGACATTAGAAACTGGAATAGTCTTATATCTATTAAAGTGATTCTTTAATTAAAATCTTCACACGAAATAAAATACCAGTTCCTGTTACTCTACCAGTAAATCTGTCCAAACATTTGAGGAAGAAACACCACCAATCATAAACTCTGTCAGATAATAGGGAAAGAGGAATTCATTTGGAATTCAGCATGGCAAAACCTGACAAGGACATTATAAGAAAGGAAAGTTATAGGTCAATCTCTCTCATGATCAAAAATACAAAAATCTTTTTTAAAAAAATCAAAAGCAAATCAAATCCAATTATATATAAAAAGAATGATGCATCATAACCAACTTGGGTTTATTACAGAAATGCAAGATTGATTTAACATTAGAAAATAAAAGTAAAAATCATATGATCTTCTCTATAAACACAAAAGAGGCATTTGATAAAATACAATATCCCCTCATAACTAAAATTCTTAACAGACTTTGAATTGAAGGGAACTGCCTTAATCTGATAAAGGTTATGTACAATGTGTCCATAGCAAACATTAAACACTTTGGTGAAATACTGTACATTTATCACTAAGGTTAAGAACAAGAAGAGGATGTCCACTATTCAACCTTGCACTGGAGAGGCAATAGTGCAAAGACAGCAGAAAAAAAATAAAAGGTATGTATAATGACTAGAAACAAAGAAATAAAAGTGCCATTATCTACATGTTTGAATACATACTTAAAAATCTGAAAGAACACAGAGCTAAACTATAACAGAATATGTGAGTGCAGCAAGGTTTCTAGATACAAGGTGTATTTTTTAAGTCTTTGTAGAAACAAACAATTAGAAATGAAATGTTTTAGAAATATGCCATTTATAACAGCATTAGAAATGCCAAGTAATTATTAAAAATCTAGAGTCATACAGAAGCTGTTAAGATATTACCATTAAAGATATTAAAAGCCTAATAAATGAAGGTATACATCATATTAATGGATTACAAGACTCATAGTATATAGATATAGATTTTCCCCAAATTTATCATTAGTCTATGCAATCCCAACCAAAAACAAGTATATTAATATATTAAATAATATAGAAAAATCTCTACTAACTAAAGCAAAGAAGTGCTAATTTTAATTATGTTTACACATCTGAAAACTATTAACCAAGTTTTCATTAGTGCTTGATGTAAATGGAGATGAAAATTTCAAAAAAGTAAAATGAAATTTCAAAAACAAGAAAAATCTGAGAAACTTCACAGCCAAGAGCAGCCTAAGAAGATGCGAAAACTCAATACATAGTGGTATCCCAGCTTGAGATCCTGGAATCAAAAAAGGGTGGGGAAAGCTTAAAGAATCTGAATCAAGCACAGGCTTTAGTTCATAATAATATGCGTCAACATTGGTTCACTGTGACAATGTGTCATATTAATGTAAGATGTGAACAAGGGAAACTGGGTATAAAGTATGTAGAAATTGTAATATCTTCACAATTTTTCTAAAACATAAAACTTCTATAGGAAAAAGTTTATTAAAGATAAAAACATTTCAATTCAAATCTTAGCCTTGTCATTTACTAGCTGTAGGCAGATACTTATCTGAACCTCATTTTCTTATGAACAAAATGGTCATCGAATCATTTAAGTTACAGTCATTATGGCATTAATGGAAAAAAATATATTATTAACAGAATACCACAATGCCAGGCTTATAGCTGGTATATGACAGCCTGAGGTCATTATTTGCAGGGCGAAGACATTACATACACTGCAAAAAGTCTTCATGCCTTGACTGAATCAGTGAGTGTACTAGTTAATTCTATTAAAGATGTTGTTGGGAGATTCCCACAACAAATATTTGGGACATCTTATTCTTACCAGCTTGGTACAACAAAAACTATAGGAACTGGCCAGTAAATACTATTAAATACATAATGACTGACTTCCTGTTAGGCTATAGAAGGTTGTGACAGACCACTGCTCCTGCTATAACTATTTTTAAAATAATAATAAAAAACCACATGTTTTGTAGAGAGATCGGACAACTGTGAACATAGGGAGATTTAAGAAACTAAATTTCAGAAAGGATAACCTCCTTAGGTGAAAAGAGATAACAAACTACTCCAGACATTGAGACATGGACAGATCAAGTCTGCCACAAAGGGACTCTTGCTAGGCTCAAAAGAAAACAGTGAGTTCTTAAGAAATATGTAAGGTGGCGTAACACAGTAGAATCTGGAAGAGTCCAAAGTGCAGAGTAGTATTCCCACATACTGCTTAATTTCCAGAAGAAAAACTTTTGCTGAGTGAGTAGGTAGCAGGCTGGAAAGGAAGAAAGAGGTCTCTGGTTTCAGGTACCAAAAGTCCTACTAGAAGAAACCTACAATACACACACAACAAATCACACTCTCAAGAAAATTTGAAACCGAGGTGAACTTAAAGTAACTGATGATAAGACCTAGCCCCAAGCCAGCTCAAAACACCTTGATGCAGAAAAACACATGCCTTCTCTGGGGAAATGATATCACTCTATTGCACATATAAACACTAGGCCCAGCATGAAATCTGAGATAACATACTGAAAGAGCTGAAAATGTGGCCCATACTCAATAAAGTCCAATAACCATACCCTCGAATGACCCAAATGTTGATATCAGGATAAGAGAATTTTAAATGACTAATATCAACATATTGAAGAATTGATAAAAGATAAACAAAATAAATGAAAGAGGAAATTTAACAGTTTTAAATCTTAAGTTAAAAATATAATTTAAAACTAAAAATTAGAATTTAAAAATTTCATATTCACTGATTGGACTTAACAAGAGAATGAACAGGGCTGAAGAAAGTATGAGTGAACTCCAAGACAGGAAAAGAATTATCCAAACAAAACTATAAAATTTAAAAAAGAATGAAATAAAAAATATAACAAATATGTGAACTAACAGCATCTCCAACCCATGTATAATTAGAGTCTCAGAGGAGAGAGAGAGAATAAAGCAGAAGAAGTATTAGAAGAGGTAATGGCTAATAATTTTCAAAGATAAGATGCTTACATTAGAAAAAAAATATCTCAAACAATTATCTAACATCCCACCTTATTAAGAAGAAAGAATAAGAAGCAGTTTAAATCCAAAGAATGCAAACAGAAAGAAACAAAAAAAGACACTAGCTACAATCAATGAAATAAAAAAGATCAAATGGGTGAAAAAAAAATCAATGAAAGCAAAAATTGGTTCTTTGAAAAGATTTCTATAATTGATAAACCCCTAGCCAGTGACTCAAAAAAAAAAAAAAAACTTTTACAAAAAGACTTCCAAGAATGCTCTTAGCAACTTTGTTCACAATAGCCCAGAACTGGAAACAACCCAACCGTTCATCAAAAAGAGAATAGATAAAATACACATGCTGATACAACGCAATACCACTTAGCGATAAAAAATAAAAATCAACTGATAAGGAAACACAATGGGTGAATAGCACAATCATTATGCTAAGCAAAAACGTTAGATGCAAAAGTGTACATACCACATAGTTCTATTTACAAAAAGATCTAGAAGAGGCTAAATTAATGTGAATAAAATCTGAACACCAGTTGCCTCCAGAGGAATATGGATTGATTAAGCACAAAAAGAACATCTGGGAAGACAGAAATAGTGTTGGGGAGTGGGTTACATAAGTCAAAACTGTACAATTAAGACTTCTGAAATTCAGTACATGTGAATTGTACCTCAAAATGGATCAAAACTGAATGTAAGAGCTAAACCATAAAATTCTTAAAAATACAGAAGTCTCCATGACCTTAAACTAGTCAATGCCTTCTTATATATAACATCAAAATCATCAGAAAAGAATAAATAAATTAAATCTCATCAAGCTTAAAAACTTATGCGCTGCAAGGACACCATCAAGAAAGTGAAAGAGGACAACCCGGAACGGGAAATTTTTGCATATCAAACACAGGAAGTCCCTAAACAGTTTCATTCAACATCTTTTCATAACTTTGATGGGGTGGGGGGAGGAACTGATTCTTAGGCAGGACCACTGTCCATGTGGAGTGTGCACGTTCACACCATGTTTTCTCCAGATACTCTGGTTTCCTCCCACATCCCAAAGATGTGCACATTAGGTTAACTGGAGTGTCTAAACTGTCCCAGTATAAGTATGACTGCGTGCAGGTTTGTGTGGGTGGGTGTGTGAGTGAGCCCTACGATTGAATGGTATCCTGTCCAGGGCTGGTTCCTGCCTTGTGACCTGAGCTGCCAGGACAGGCTCTAGCCACTCGTGACCCTGAAATTAAATAAGCAGTGGGAAAATAATAATATTACCTGTAATTAATTTTTCTTAAATGTATATATAACATTTATTTCAATGCTTAATATTAAAAGTATTTTTGAGTCTTTATTTAGATGTTTGGTGATTATTGTGACCAGAAATATGCCATAGGAACTTAACCCTTTTTTATAACAATTAGCCTATAATAAAATTGGTTTCATTCTGTCATTTCACTTAAAGTCAGTTTCCAAGAACCTATCGACAACATTATGTAAGGACTCACCTACAGTATAAGAAATTTGCACTAGAATAAAGAATTTTTATAATTCAACAATAAAGAAAAAACAATTTAAAAATAGACAATGGATCTGAATAGACATTTCCCTAAAGAAGATACACAAATGGGCAATAAGAAATAGCCAAAGCAATCTTGAGAAAGAAAACAAAGTTGGAGGTATCATGTGCCCTCATTTCAAACTATAGTACAAAGCTATAATAATCAAAACACACAGAATGGAAAGTAATAGGAAACCCAGAAATAAACCCTTGTTTACATGGTCAATTAATGAGAGAGACAGACAGAGACAGAGAGAGAAACTGGATCACTGCCTTACACAATATACAAAAATAAACTCAAAATGAATTAAAGACTTAAATGTTAGGACATGAAACCATAAAACTCCTAGAGCCAAACACAGGCAGTGAACTCTTTGACGTGGGTCTTAGTAACGTATTTTAGATATGTCTCCTCGGGCAAGGGCAACAAAAGTAAAAGTAAACAATGGGACGACATCAAACTAAAAAGCTTCTACACTGCGAAGGAAACATTAACAAAATGAAGAAACGATCTACTGAATGGGAGAAGATATTCATAAATATACATCTGATAAGGGGTTAATATCCAAAATATATAAGGAACACCTTAGTTATATTAATGGTGGTTGAACATACACATGGAGCAGAAAAAGGCTTTGTTGTACAAATTAACAAAGTTTGTGAAAATATAAGATATTTAAAACCAATGGCTATTCATTGTATTATTCATCAGCGAGCACTTTGCAGAAAATGTATGACTCTTACACGTATTATACCATTAGTCAATAATGAACTTCATTTGCTCATGTACTTGACCGTGTTTATTTCTGCGAATTTTTATAAGAAACGGAATATCCTGACTTGTTCGAGTGCACAGCATCAGGAGAGCTAGTAGCAATCAAATTTATGGCAAATTTATTGAACTCAGAACTGTGACTGAAATTTTTCTGAGAACTGCCTTGACCACTATCATTAAATAACTCGACCACTATTACCAAATAACAAATGTCTTTATAAATTAGCTTTCGCTTCAGTCTTGATGTTTCTTAATAAACGCAACTTAAAGCTTATTTTTGAAACGTAAAGTCATTCTATGGCAACCTAAATCACAACTAATATCAAGCTGCTTATACACTCGCATACTGTCAAAATAAGAAGCAGGATCTCCATTCTCAAATTTGCAGCAAATACATTTTTGTTCTCAAAGTACAGTTCCTGCAAAGTTTTTAAACTGCAATGCACTGCAAAGAAAATTTCCACATTTCAAAATCCATTTAATGGTGCAACTAAGGAACTTCCACCCAACCATCAGTTAGAAGTACTTTAATCTGCAATGTAACAACATGCTATACGGCAAATAAGAGAAGTATTAAATTCCGTAAATGCCTTCAAAGTGATGAAGAGTCTCAAATTAAAATGTTTACCTATTGTCTACAGCCATGCTACCCTGAACAAGCCCAATCCTATCTGATCTCAGAAGCTAAGCAGGGTCAGGCCTGGTTAGTACTTGGATGGGAGACAACCTAGGAAGACCAGGTGCTGTAGGCATAAATAACAACAAAAAAATAATAATAAGAGATTGTAAGCTGACAAGGTCCTTGCAATCTATGAGGTCAACCAAGGGCTGCCTTGCCTAAAAAAATAAATGAATAAAAAATTTTTTAAAATATTCAGCTATGGACTGACATCAGTATTTGGCAATACCTATCTCTCTGAAAAGGTATTTATGAAGATGAAAAATAAAATCTCATTATGGATCTGCATTAAGAAATGAATTGCAAGTTTCGATCATAAAGAACATTGATGGTGAACACCAATTAAACAAAATGTTAACCTACTCATTAAATGTATGTAACCAAAAGATTTGTGCTCAGTCATATTTTGAATTTCATCAATAAAATATGCATAAATTTGCTTCCTTTCTTGTTGTATAACTACCTCTAAATGTCCTCAATTTTGCCTCTTGGCCCATAAAGTTTAAAATGTTTACTATCTAATCCTTTAAAGAAAATATTCCCAGTCTAAAGAAAAAATAGTACCAATGTATTGAGTATTTGTAGCATTTTGAAAAGCAAATGTGTGACGAAAGTAGCACCAAGTACAGGAGGGAGAAATTTATAGAGTTGTAGGTCATAACATACACGGGGATTTAATATTTGTTCACTGACTGCCTCTACTTTATGATCACTAGGTAGTTTTTTGCCTCTTCACTAATATATTTTAGAACTATGAAACACACTCTTCTTACAAAGAATTCAAAAAGCTTCCTATGGGTTATCATTTTCCCTTTGACAACTTCCCTAGAAACAGGAAAGAAAAGTAAAAGCACAAAATTCATTCAAAATGGATCAAAAACGTAAATATAATACATGAAACAATAAATTGGATAGAAAAAAAAAACATAGGTACTAAACATGGACCTTAGTTTTAGAGAGGATTTTATGAATTTGACCTCAAAGGCAAGGGAAGTAATAGCAAACATAAATGAATGGGGCTATATCAAACTAAAAAGCTTCTGCACAGCAAAAGAAACCATCGGCAAGGCAGAGGCAACCAACTGAATGGGAGGAGATATTTGCAAACACCTCCGATGAGGGGCTAATAGCCAGAATATATAAAGAACTCATACAACTCAACATAAAAAACAAACGATCCAATTAAAAATGGGCAAAGGACCCAAACAGACACTTCTTCCAAGATGGCATACAAACAGCCCACAGACATACGAAAAGATGCTCAGCTTCACTAGCTCTTAGGGAAATGCAAATTAAAACACAATGAGATAACCGCCTCACACCTCCAAGAATGGCTGTCCTCAACAGGACAGGAAATAACCAGTGTTGGAAAACCACTATGGAACACAATATGGAGAGTCTTCAAAAACTTAAGACTAGAATTACCATATGACTCAGCAATTTCTCTGCTGAGTATCGACGCCCCAAATTCGAAAACATTTACACGCAAAGCTGTATGTGCCTTGAGGTTCACAGCCACATTATTCACAGTGGCCGAGACGTGGAGACAATCGAAGTGCCCTTTGATGGCTGACTGGACAAAGATGTGGTGTATATGTACAGTGAGATGTTCCTCGGCCATAAGAAAAGATGAAATGCTGCCATTTGTGACAACACGGATGGATCTTGAGATTTCGTGCTAAGGGAAAGAAGTCAGACGGAAAAAGTTGAGAACCATATAGTTTCACTCATATGTGGGCTATAAAACTGAAAGCAACCAACAAACTAGACAAACAGGGACTCATGGACACAGACAACAGTTTAATGGTTACCAGAAGGAAGGGGGAAAGGGGGAGGTAGGTAAGGGTAAAGGCAGTCAATTATGTGGTGACGGAAGGAGATTTGACTTTGGGCACTCAACACACAATGCGATATACACATGATGTATTACTGAACTGTCCACTTGAAACCTTTATAATTTTATTAACCAATGTCACCTCAATACATTTAATTAAAAAGTAAAAACAAACATTCTTATGGGTACTGGGGTTTATATCAAACCATCAAAATATAAGAATGAACATGTGTGCTCATTATTGCTATCGTGCATGTATGTAATTGCTGCTATTTCATGGTATAATACTCTCAAGATGGAAGGACTACTATGAATTTCACCTAACATTTATTTAGATAAACTGTAATGTCTATGTATTCATTGAACTAAAACTGCTTGTTGTAAAAAGTCAACTGTCTTCAAGCTCTGGCAACAATCATATTACAGATCCAAGGATATATGAAAAAGTCACTTCAAGGACTTTTTTTCTTAGAAATAGTTTTAATGCAACACGTGTACCACGTTATCACCTTAGTCTTACTTTAGAAAACCCACAAAAATATTACGAGTCTGTTACATATTTTGTTTTCTCTCATTTCTAGGTTAAAAATATAGTAAGAGTTTGAATTTGAAGCATTATCGCACTATTTTAGTTATCCTAAAATGATTACATTAGATGAGAAGGCATCCCAACAACAGTTATTTTTGTGTTATGCCAATAAAAGGAAAAAAAAATGCGACTCAAACAAAAAGAATTTATTTGGCTTTAATCTCTTAGAGTAGACTTGTATTCTTAATTAAGTTTTGCTAGGGCCAATAATGAAATTAATTTGTATTCCTTGAGCTGGATGAGGGGGTGACGTACCCTGGGAGTAAATGGTTAGTAAAGGAAATCTGATCTAAGGCACACAAAATTATTTGGGCATAAATAATGCCAAAGTAATCCACACCTCTTTCTCAACTGATAATTAACCATTATTTTCGTACTACCTCATGCAAAGCAAGTGAAGCACTGCAATACCAAAAAAAGGTGGATTGTATATTCCTTAAGAGCTAATAGGAAGCTGGTCAAAGGCCAATGTGTAGAATGAACTGGGAACAGAAATGGAAATTAGAACATTAACTATGGAGCTAGGCTCAAAAGAAAATACTGTCAGTTAAATGCCACCTCAGTACATCTGGAATGATTAAGTTTTCAGTAATGGCCCAAGACTTTTATCTGATCTCTTACAAGAAAGTAAATATACAAATCAAACTGTAATTTGCTTCTATAGACTTCTCTTTTTAGAGTAGTTGCTGGCTGATAAGGAGACCCTAAGATAGAATTCTTCTATGGGCCACGCTTAATCTATATATGTAGTCAAAAATGATGTTCACCGACAAGACAGAAAAAATAGGTAGAAAAACAAGTTTTGATAAAAGGTGTTGACTATAGAGTGGTTCGTAAAAGTATCTATCCTAATTAGCCTCTGGCCTTAAACCAGAGACAAACACAGCTACAAATAAGCTAACTCTCCCAAGTTATTTACAGGGCCTGGCAGGGGAGAAAAGATATAGCTTTTATTTCTTTTCTTTCAATTTCCCTTTTCCCTAAACATAATCCTTCCTTCCCTATTCCCATTTCCCTGTGCTATGCTACACATGAGAATGTACTTCCAACAGAACGTGAGTGATAAAAAGCATATCATCTACAGCTCTGCAAACTTTAAATGTTAAATTGCCTTAGGATGTGGAAGCAGAACAAGATGTTAATTAAATGTTTGTAATAAGGAAAGACTATTTATAGCTATATCTATACAGGCTATAGGGAGGAGGTGAGTATTAACAGAAAGAAACTAACCGACGAAGGCCTTCCTCCATCTTGAGCACCTCTCTAGGTATATCAAACACATTCCATTTAATAAGGAATGGAGGGTCAGACAGTTATCAGTAGGAGAAACTTCAATGGCAGCCTCCTAAGAGGCCAAAAAGACAGCATTACTTGTTACAATAAATGAGAAGTCATTCTAAGAGAGTTCATCTGACTCATAAGTCACCCCAATCTATCCTTCATAATTAATCCCAAAAATAGCCAACCTAAGTAATTAGCTTTTAACTGTAGAACTTCCCAAAGACCAAGATGCTGATGTTCCCATTTAAGACAATACTGCTAGTAGCAGAATATACAAGTGTATCAGAAGGCAATTTGGTAAGCAAAAAACCCTTGTGTAACGGGGTGGAGAGTTGGGAGGAGATATTTCAGCCAAGTCATGCATACCCTAAAAGCACCAACCTTATCCCACCACACAGCATTATTCTCCAGAGACTATATTTAGTTCCAAAAAACTTATGTCTCTCTTCTTTAAAGCTCTCATAAACACTACCAACATCTGGCTCTTTGGAGCCCTCTTTTCCACACTGTTGACTGACCAGCACCCCTTGTTCATTCCTTCCCCAGTTGTGACCACATTGCAGTCTTTGCTCTCTAGAGAGGACATGCCAAGCCCTTTGGCACCTTACATAACCTCTTGGTTTCCCTGGCCCCCAAAGCGGTTATTGACATCCACTGTGGGAAGTCACTAGTTTAATTTTCAGAAGTCAATTTTACAAAACTGAATTCTTTCCCTTTATGATCTTACCACTTTCAAGATTGTACTGAAGGATCTAGTCAGTCAAGCAAAAAAAAATTAAAAACATCCAAATTAGAAAGGAAGAAGCAAAACTGTTTGCAGATGGCATCTACCAAAAAAGTTACTAGAACTAATTAATAAGTACATTTAGTAAGGTTACACGTTACGAAATCACTATACACAAATAGTAATCATTTTTCTATATACTAGCAGAAAACAGAAAAGGTTTTTTTAAGAAAATAATATCATTTTATATAATATCAAAACATGAAGTATATAGGGATAAATGACAAAATAAATGAAAAATCTGTACACTGAAAACTATAAAACATTTCTAGGAGAAATTAATAAAATGAATTGAGAGATATGCCTTGTTCATTGGTTGAAAGACTGTATTATTAAAGTTACAGTGTTCTCCTAATTGACCTAGTTTTTTTTTTCTTTTTTTTTTTTTTTTTTTTGAAATTGACAAGCTGATTTTTAAAATCAAATTGAAATGAAAAAACAAAGAATAGCCAAAACAACTCTGAAAAAGAAAAAAGTTGGAAGACTAACATTACCTGATTTCAAAAATTATTATAAAGCTACAATAGTCAAAACAGTGTAGCATTAATGTAAAGACAGGTTAACAGATCAGTGGAAGAGAATAGAGTCCAAAAATAAACCCGCATATATACAGACAGCTGATTTTTTACACAGATACAAAGACAATGCAGTGGGGAAAGGATAGGCTATCCAAAAATGGTGCCAGAACAACTGGATATCCATATAAAAAAATGAACTTTGATTCACACCTTGTACAATATTTTTTTAAAAACTTAAAATGGGTAACAGACCTAACTATAAACCCAAGACTGCAAAACTTCCAGAAGACAACATCAAAGAAAATCATTGGGACCTTGGGTTAGGCAAATATTTCTTAGATTAAGACACTGAAAGCAGAATCTGTAAAAAGACAAATTGATAAATTGGACATCATGAAAATTTAACACTTTTGCTCTTTGAAAGACACTTAAGAGAATGAAAAGACAAGACACAAGCTATAAGAAAACCTTTACTAAGCATTTATCTGATAAAGGACTTATGTTCCAAATATATGAAAAAAAATTTAAAAACCAACAGTAAGAGTGATGTCACACACAGTGGCAGCACAAGTTGGTGCCTCCGCTGGAAGAACCAGAAAGCTGGAAAGAAATAACCAGAATCAACTATGTGGGAACTCTGGAACCTAACTGGACACTTACAACAACCTGAGGAGTGTCTCAGTAACAAAGGGTGGGAGCGGTTCTGCTCTTTGGGCAGGAAAACAATGTACACACATCAGCGATCACAGCCCATTCCACAGGCTCTGCTCAGCGGAGAGAGAACAGTAGCCCACCTTCTGGAGCAGCTGCCTGATGCCAGAGCAGACAATGTGGACCTTGTCCTCCAAAATTCAGTGTTAACACATTTTGGATGGTCTGGCAGATCCCTGAAGAACCAGTGCAGATGTCTGCCTTGCTTTGACTCAATTCCATTCACAATAGCACAAGAGAAATAAAATATTAGGAATAAATTTAACCAGAGGGGCACAAGACTTGTACATTGAAAACAACACAACACTGCTGAGAGACATTAAAGAAGACCTAATCAAGTAGAAACACCCCCGGTTCATGGACCGATAGGATTAATATTATTAAGATGACAATACTACCCAAAGCAGTCTACAAATTCAGTGCAATCCCTATCAAAACCCAAAAGGTGTTTCTTTTTTTTTTTTTGCAGAAATGTAAATGCCCATCCTAAATTTCAAGAGACCTCCAAATAGCCAAAACTCTTGAACAAAGTTGGACAGCTCACACCTTCCAGTTTCAAAACTTACCAAAAAAAAAAAAAAAACAACAGTAATAGAAACAATGTGGCATTGGCATAAGGATAGACATATAGATCAATGGAATATAATTAAGAGCCAGAAATGAATCCTAACACATGCAGCCAATAGATTTTAACAAAGGTGCCAATACCATCAGATGGGGGTGTGGGGGGGGGAGGCTGTTCAGCAAATGGTGCTAGAAAAACTGAACATCCACATGCAAAAGAATGAAGTTGGATCCTTATACCATACAAAAATGAATCAAATACCTAAATATAAGAACTAAAACTAAACTATCAGACTCTCAAACAATCCATAGGGTCAAAAATTCTCAACATTAGCTATACCAATGATTTCTCAAATATGACACCAAAAAAAACAACAAAAGAAAGTAGGTAAATTGGACTTCGTCAAAATTAAAAGCTTTTGTGCATTGAGGGATACCACTGAAAGAGTGAAAAGATAGTCCACAGAACAGTTTTAAAAAAAACTTTAATATACAGATATATAAAGAACTGCTACAACTCAGCAAAAGTAAAAATAAACTTAATTCAAAAATGGGCAAAGGACTTTAACAGACATTTCACCAAAGAAGATACAAAAAGCACATGAAAAGATGCTCAGCATCATTAGTCATTAGGGAAATGCAAATCAACCCACAAAATACCACTTTACACCTACTAGGAGAGCTATTATTTTCTTTTTAAAAAAAGAAAATAGTAAGTGTTGGCAAGGATGTGGAGAAATTAACACCCGTGTGTACTGCTGGTGAGAATGTAAAATGATACAGCTGCTATGAGAAACAACTTGGCAGTTCCTCAACAAGTTAAACACAGAATTACCATATGATCCAAGAATTCCACTCCTACATATACAGTCGACCTTGACCAATGCAGGTCTGAACTGCACAGGTCCACTTATACACACGAATTTTTTCAATTGATCTGACCATGTTGTTCAAGAGTCAACAGGTGATTAGGAATCTGCATATGCAGAAGGCAGACTAAGCTACATGGAGACTTTCAGCTGTAGATTGTGGGCACACCTAACTCCCTAACCCCCACATTGAGAGGGTCAACTGAATATCGAAAAGAACTAAAAACGGACCCAGATTCTTATGCATTAATGTTCATAGCAGTGTTATTCACAATAGCCAAAAGATGAAAACAACTTAAGTATCTATCAACAGATTAGTCCATAAACAAAATGTCACACACATACAGGAATACTATTCAGCCATAAAAAGTAATGGCATCTGACACATGATACAACATGAATGAACCTTGAAAACATTACAAGTGAAATAAACCAAACACAAAAGGACAAATATATGAATCCACATACATGAAATATCTAGACTGGGGTAGGGAGGAATAAGGAGTTATTGTCTAATAGGTTCACAGTTTTTGTTTGGGATAATGAAAAGTTCTGGAAAAAGATATGATGATGGTTATTCAATGTTGTGAATTTACCGAAAGGCAATTAAAATGGTATATTTTGTTACATATATTTACCACAGTTTTTTAAAAGTTACTATGGTGAAAACAAAAACAAAGATCAATTGAAAACATGGCTTAAATAAATTAATGATTCCAAAACTTCAACAACTACAAAAGCCCAACAATAATAAAATGTTCTTAATTTTTAAATGAGCAAAAAGATTTGAACATTCACTCCAAAGAAAGTAAACAGCACATAAAAGATGCTCACCATCATTAGTCACTTTGTAAATTTGAATTAAAGACACAGTGACATACCACTAAACACCTATAGATGGCTAGAATTAAAAAGACTGACCATACCAAATGTGGGCAAGATGTGGAAAAAACTGGAATTCTCATATACTGCTAACAGAAATGTAAAATGGTACTATCATTTTGAAAGGAAGCTTAGCTGTTTCCAAAAAAAGTGAAGCTCACATTTATTATATAACCCACTCCTAAGTATTTCCCCAAGAGAAAAGGAAAAAGACAACCATTCCGAAACTTATACATGACTGTTCATCATAGCTTTATTTGTAAAAGTAAAAATACTGGAAACCACCTATGTGTCCATCAGCAGATAAATGATAAACAAATTGTGGTATGTCCATACAATGAAATACTATTCAGCAAAAATAAGTGAACTACTGATACACGCGGAAACGAAGACAAATATCAAAATAATTAGGCTAAGTGAAAAGAAGCAGGCAAAAGAGTACATACGGTCTTTTTAATTTATGTAAGATTTTAGAAAATGCAAACAAATCTATAGTAATAGAAAGCAGATCAGTGGTTTGTTTGAAGACGGGTGAAGGGTCAAGTCTATTTGCCAGTCTTACAGAGAAGGAAACAGGTAACAGATTATTCCATTACCAGCCCCAGGTCACAGAACTAGTAAGAAGTAAAACGAGGATTCAAAGCCAGAACTGGGTAGTAATCAAAACCTTCCTCTTTATACTTCTTTTGAAGAAAGAGAAGCATATGAATGAGTAGAGATCCATTCAACAAATATTATTATATGCCAGGCACTATTCTAGGCTCTGGAAATACAGCAGAGGACAAAAGATTTAAAAACCCCTGCACATGAAGAACTTAAACATTCTAGGAATATACAAGCTACAAACAAACAAAATATATGGTATGGCTCATGGCCAAGTAAATGCTAAAGAGGAAAATAAAACAGTGCTGAGGAATGAATAGTTTAATTTTAAAATGTAGACATGTTTGAAGGAAGATACTGTAGAATGATCAAAAGATAGTCACTGATATGACAATGGAGGAGCAATGATGTGACTTGACTGGTCTAAAAATAAAACAAAACAAAATAAAATAAAGTAAAAAGTTAAGCAGAGAAAGATTCATTGGTAAACTGACGTGAATCTAACAAAAAATTTTTAATTTGGTACAAGTCAATGCTATATATACTGTTCTGCATTAGGGACAGTTAAACCATTCTCCAATAGGTCAATAAGAATATAAGACAGCAAAATGATACAAAAACTGCAAGAGATGAATATTAGGGAAATTACTGCACTAGAAGATATTTAAAAATCTATACCTAAATCTAAATAAAAACCCAAAAACTCAAGTGAAAGAAGATGACTCAAAAGTTAGGATACAATCTCAACGTGCTGTTTATGTCGCTGGAAAACTGTCATTATGCAGTAGCATAATTACAGAGAATTGTTTCTGCCTGAATGTACAAAACATCTGATTAAAAATAAAATTAAAAACCCTAGCAACCATACACTGAGATCTGAAATATGATAGTTTAAGACTATTGATGGTAAGTCACAAACCCAGAAAAATTAACACAAACCAAGCTGATTAGGCACAGTAGATAAACGGAAAACAAGTAATAAAAATAAAGTAGTACTTTATTCAAGTCAGGAAAAAAACTCTACCATTTTGTGATTTGGAAACACTTCCTCACTGTAACTGACTGCATAAAAGGCCAACACTGATAAAATGCTGGGATTCAAAGGGTGAATCTAATCTTCACCTATTATAGAAAACAGAATAAACCCTAAATCACTTCACTTAAAAACCTAACTTCATGTTTCAAGCAGAGAAAACTTGTCCAAGATTTAATGAAAGCTATGGCCGCTCTGAGAAACATGCATATAAATTCACTGACACCCATGGAAAACAGCCATTGATTTCTTTTTATTAAATGTATTGGGGTGGCATTGGTTAATAAAATTATAAAGGTTTCAAGTGGACAGTTCAGTAATACATCATGTGTATATCGCATTGTGTGTTGAGTGCCCAAAGTCAAATCTCCTTCCGTCACCACATAATTGACTGCCTTTACCCTTACCTACCTCTCCTTTTCCCCCTTCCCTCTGGTAACCATTAAACTGTTGTCGTGTCCATGAGTCTCTGTTTGTCTAGTTTGTTGGTTGCTTTCAGTTTTATAGCCCACATATGAGTGAAACTATATGGTTCTCAACTTTTTCCGTCTGACTTCTTTCCCTTAGCACGAAATCTCAAGATCCATCCGTGTTGTCACAAATGGCAGCATTTCATCTTTTCTTATGGCCGAGGAACATCTCACTGTACATATACACCACATCTTTGTCCAGTCAGCCATCAAAGGGCACTTCGATTGTCTCCACGTCTCGGCCACTGTGAATAATGTGGCTGTGAACCTCAAGGCACATACAGCTTTGCGTGTAAATGTTTTCGAATTTGGGGGGGTCGATACTCAGCAGAGAAATTGCTGAGTCATATGGTAATTCTAGTCTTAAGTTTTTGAAGACTCTCCATATTGTGTTCCATAGTGGTTTTCCAACACTGGTTATTTCCTGTCCTGTTGAGGACAGCCATTCTTTGGAGTGAGGCGGTTATCTCATTGTGGTTTTAATTTGCATTTCCCTAAGAGCTAGTGAAGCTGAGCATCTTTTCGTATGTCTTGGGCTGTTTGTATGCCATCTTGGAAGAAGTGTCTGTTTGGGTCCTTTGCCCATTTTTAATTGGATCGTTTTGTTTTTTATGTTGAGTTGTATGAGTTCTTTATATATTCTGGCTATTAGCCCCTCATCGGAGGTGTTTGCAAATATCTCCTCCCATTCAGTTGGCCTCTGCCTTGCCGTTTTTTGCTGTGCAGAAGCTTTTTAGTTTGATATAGCCCCATTCATTTATGTTTGCTATTACTTCCTTGCCTTTGAGGTCAAATTCATAAAATCCTCTCTAAAACTAAGGTCCATGCGTTTTAGTACCTATGTTTATTTTCTATGCAATTTATTGTTTCATGTATTATATTTAGGTTTTTGATCCATTTTAAGTTACTTTTGGTGTATGGTGACAGGTAGCAGTCTAGTTTCATTCTTTTGCATGTGGCTTTGCAATTTTACTAGCACCATTTACTGAAGCTTTCTTTTTTCCACTGAATGCTTTTGGCTCCTTTGTCAAAATTATTCGCCATATATATGTGGGTTTATTTCTGGGCTCTCAATTCTGTTGCATGTGTCTGCATGTCTGTTTTCTGCCAATACCACGCTGTTTTGATTATTGTTGCTTTATAGTACAATTTGAAGTCAGGATTGCTTTGGCTATTCAGAGTCTTTGTAATTCCATACAAATCTGATGAATTTTTGTTCTGTTTCTTCAAAAAATACCATTGGGATTTTGATGGAGATTACATTAAGTCTATATATTGCTTTGGATAACATGGCCATTTTAACTATGTTGATTTTTTTCGGTCCATGAACACAGAATATCTTTCCATTTCTTTGTATCTTCTTCAATTTCTTTTAATAATGTCTTTGTTTTCAGTATATAGGTCCTTCACATCTTTTGTTAAGTTTATTTCTAGGTATTTATTCTTTTTATTGCAATTACAAAAGGAATGTTTTTGTTCATTTCCTTTTCTGAAATTTCATTGTTAGTATATAGGAACACATGGATTTTTGTATACTGATTTTTGTATCCTGAAACTTTACAGTATTTGAGTGATTTCTTAAAAGACTGAAAGAATATAGCACTCTCGATCTTAAATTCCTGGGTCAAGTATTCAAAACTAGGTCTTCATGATTTTAATGGGGTAAACCTCTTCAGACCCGACACTCCACTGCTATTAGTATGAAGCGTCCCAATATCTGAGAACATATTCCTTGATGAATTACTGGGCTTGTTAAGTTGGGGAGTTAAAAATGATTGCTTTCTCTTTCTAGTATATAGTATGCCATAAATTTTTTAAATTCAAATTCCAAAAAAAACTAGCCAAATACAAGCATATAATTTCCCTCTCTCCTAAAAAAATTTCATCCTATAACCCAAAGGAGGAAGAAAATGGAAAAGAAACAAAACCTAAATCATTTAAAAGTTGAAAAACAGGCATGTCTAAGAAAACCAAACTCATACCAATAGTAGAATCAACCAATTTACACCTCAAAATCAAGAACTGGCAGTAATGATAACTCTGAAGTGGCAAGAAGGAAAGGGGGAAGAGTTCAGGGAGGTGCTAAATTAAAGGACTGATTTCAACTTGTCTACACTGCATTTAGATCATTAAATTCACCTCCTCCAACCAACATTTCAGTGCCCCTTTCCTCCACTCAAGAAAATGACTGGAAGTTTATTCTCTAGAAAAGCAAATGGATTTTTACTCTGCACTGAATGACAAAGGCACACCTGAGGTCTGGGGATAAGTATAAAAAAAGGAAACAACACAGAAAAAGACCACCAGCCTCTCTAATCTGGGCTCTCAAATGCTATCCAAACTTTACCCTCCCGCATTCTCACATCATTTAAGTTAACAGAAAGGGCTCCAAAGACCAACACATTGAATAAAAATAAACCCACATAAAATAACATACTGTGAAACTTGTGAATATTGCAAAATCTCAGAACCCAAGAGAAACTGTTCTAGTAGTAAGTTCAAACAAAAAAAATATATTATACCCAAAAGATTAGAATCACAGACTTTTTAATACTAACACTATAAGCCAAAGGACCACGGAACAATGCTTTGAAAATGCTGAAGGAAAAATGATTCTAAAGATTTAAGATAAAAATTAAGACATCCTTAGACATGCAAAGTCTATAAACAGTAGGAAAAAATGTAAACTAAAACTTTGAAAAACATTTGACATTATCTCCTTAAACCAAACCATGCATATGCACAACTGGGCAATCCCTCCCTAGTCACAGACCCTAAGAAAACACCCAGTATGCCAAGCAACACAGCCAGTTAGTAACAAAAGAAAAAATAATAAATATCAACTGACAGAAACAGATTAATGAAGCAAGATATATTAAAGCTACATATAACTATTTAATCTTGGACACTTTAATTTTTTATTTTTCAAAAATCAGTTGAAATTTTTCTTTCAGTGTATAGTTCTGTGCATTTTTAGCACATGCATGATTTGTGTTACCATCACCACAAACATCCCATCATCTCCCCTCAAAAAACTCCCTCAGGCTATGTCTACCTTCCCCATCTCTACCCATGGCAATTGCTGATCTGTTTTTCCATCACTATGGTTTTGTCTTTTGGGAAATGTCATAAAATGTAATCAATATCTAAAACCTTTATGACTGACTTCTTTCACTCAGCATAACCCCTGAAACTCATTCAAGTTGCTGCATGTGTCAACAGCCCACTCCTTTCACTGCGAGTAGTACTCCATTATATGGGCATACAACACTTTGTTTATTAACTCAAGTCCCAAAGGACCATCGGTAATGTCAATGTGGACAGATTCAATACCAATGGCTCAGCTCACTGAACACTGGTACGTCTACTATTGTGAAGGCTCTTTCAATCTTTTGCCCATTCTTTTTGCGTTATTACTGAATTTTGAAATTACAAGTCATTTGCCATACAAATGTTTTTACAAATATCTTCTCGAGGACTGTGGTTGCCTTTCATTTTCTTTACTGGTTTTCGAAAGCAAATGCTTTTAATTTTGATTAAGCACATTAACTGATTTTGTTTCCTTTTGTAGTTGTGCCTTTTGTGTCTATCAGGAAATCTCTGTCCAATCCAATGTCAAAAGGATATTTACCTTTCTTCTAGAAATTCATAATTTTAGCTCTATCTCTCTGATCATTGAAGTTAATTTTTCCTTAAGAAAAAGGCTGATATTAGCAAGTTAATGTTTTGTGTCCAATACTGATTTTCACTTACAGAATATCTATTTATTGTATTCTACTTATCTTAACTCTGCTGAAATGCCATTTTACTCATTTACGCATATTTTGTACTACTTCAGTGAAACAGTTTTAATTTCGCTTCAAATCTTTATTTGCTAGTTCCAACACCTGACTCATCTAAGGCCACATTTGGTTGATTTCTCTTTCATTCTTCACATGTTGGGTAATCATGGGATTTCTATCCTGGTCATTATGAATTCTAACTTGCGATGATTAGAGATTCTGTCATTTAAGTGTTGCTTCTTTTGTTTCAGCAGGCATCTATGTATGGATGATTTAAACTGTGAACTTGTTTCTCGGGCTACAGCTCCAGGCTCAGTTCAGAGTCTGTTAGCTGAGCTATAATCAGTCTGTTCAGTTCAGGGATCAGTGAGAATTCTGGACAGAAAGAATTTCCAGGATCCTCTCTCTGGATCTTTCCCTTTCACAATTTCCACATTCTGTTGATGGTCATGATTATCATTACTCTGGTTTCCCCAGACAGTAAGACTCAATTCTCCATTACTAAAAGCCATGAAAACAAAAACATACAGCACACAGTTCTCTTCAGCACACTCCACACCAGAGTCTACAGGCTTCTGTTCACTCTCCACTCACTTTAAGTAGCTGAGGTTTTTTTATTATGTTGAAATATTATAGGTTTCTTTTAGGTAATCATCTGGAGGAGTCTTACTCTGTCATTACTGAAAACAGAGGCTCTGGACTGCCAATAGTCTGGTTTTTAATGTGAATTCATGGATGTCTGTTTCACTACCATGCCTCATTATCTATATATACATTACATACATTCTTTTGTGTTTATATTTTAATAATTATAACTTTTTAAAAAATGAGATTATTGTGGGAAATGTTTTAAAATACATTGTAGTATGAGATCAGAATAGTGTAACAAAACTAAACAAAGTTGGTTTCTCTTCACTTGGGAAACTGGTAAAATATTTCATCTACCATGAGAGAAATATAAGGTAAAAAGTCTTTCAAATTTTATATACAAATTGACATACTAAAAATTACCTTTACAACTGACCCTCTGTAATTGCAGGTTTTATATCTGAGGGTTCAATAAACCACAAATCAAAAATATTCTAAGAAAAAAAAATCTCAGAAAGGTCCAAAAAGCAAAACTTGAACATGCCACGTGCTGAGCACTATGCTGAATCCCCATGAATGTAGTGATGCATAGGCATACCCTGCTGTAGCCTATCTGCAAATACTACACCATTTTATACAAGGAACTTAAGCATCATCAGATTTTGGTATCCACACAAAGGGCGGGGGAGAGTGAGGCTAGAACCCATGCCCTACAGATACCAAGAAACAGCTGTAGTTAAGTTTTTGGGGAGTCAAAAGTTCCACATGCAGCTCTTCAACTGCACAAGGGTCAGCGACCCTAACCCCCACATATAAGGGTCAACTGTACATAAATCAATACATGGAATCAACAGAAATATAACAATAGAAAAGAGCTTATTATAACAGCAACCAAAAGACTAAATATCTAGAAACAAACTTGGGAAATATGTAAGTTCTAAAACCACCCCTGCAAGTAAAATGCATATGCAAAAGAATGCACGTTCATATCTGCTTGTACCATGTACACATACAGAAACTCTGGGTGAATACATAACAACCGTGGAAAGAGTAAAAGACTGAGTGGGCAAGGGAAACATCACAGTTTATATCTCAGGATTTTTAAGCCATCTATTAGCTTAATTCAAATATATGAATTAAAAGAAATCCAAATAAGTAAGTTAAGCATTAGGAGCTAAACCCAACAGAATGAAGTTTAATAGGAATAAAGATAAAAACCCCTAAATTGGGCTCCAAAAGATCAACTAAAAGAATACAAAGGTCTTAAGTAGCTCACATGAAAAGCTTGGTTACCTCTAGTGATTTAATTTAAAAAAAAAAAAGGCATGAAATGATTACCCTCAAAATGTTAGTCATTGTCAATTTCATTAACAAAAGCTCAGGCCCAGAACACAGACAGTATAAATTCTATTCTACTCTGAAGTGAATAATCAGGATACCTCTTGTATGCTGTGCTCAGCTGGGGAAGCATTTTAAATGAGGCGCTGATAAGAATATGCCAAAAACTGGAGGAACAGATAAAACTATACCAACACTGACCTAAATTCTCTTTGGGATAGAGAGAAGTATAATACACAAAAACATGACTTCAAAGAATGATGATTCTGCTTAGGATATAATTATAGACACCAAATATGTCAGAATAAATAAGATAACCAGCCTTTACTCAGCTCTGATGAAATTCAGTTGCCATAGAAAAATTGTTATGAACATTAAATGAGATGATAATATATTTTAAGAAAAAAACCAAGACACAGTTAGAGTTTAATAGATGTTAAAATTCCCTACTTAACATGAGTGGTTCCCCGTGCCAACAAGATGAATATGACCCCGTTCTTGTCTCCATTCTCCAGCCTCACCTCTCAACAATTCCTCAAATTCACACCCTTCCCAGCTGGAACTATGCACAGTCGGCACCCTTATGCCCAAACTTTTTTACGCCTTTGCAGATGTTGTTCTGCAAAATGCCTTTCCTCTCATCACCCTCACCCTCACTCCAATCTTCTAAACACTTCTATTTATTTTTCAAGCTGCAACCCATCCAATTCCTCTCTTTGAAACATTCCCTGACCTACCCCAAGCAAAGTTAATTTTGCCATGCTTTGGTCAACAATCAACAAATATATATTGGGCATTTTCCATGTATCCAGCAAGATGCCAGGTGCTGGGGATATATTAGTAAACAAACCTAAACACTGCCTTTGCAGAGCTCAGTCAAGTGGAGAAGGAACACAAGTTAATCCCAATGAAATATGTTGAGTGCTACGTTGAAGTTTACTAAAGGTACAAGGGGTACATAGAGCAGAGGAATCAAACCTAGTCTAGCACTCAGAAAAGGCACCCTTGAGCAAACAAGCTGAAAACTAAAGGATGAATATGAATAATACAAAATGGGTGAAAAAGGGTAAAAGTGTAAGAACAGCATGTGCAAAGGGCAAAGAGGCAAGAGAAAGATAACTCTTAGAAACTAAAAGATCAGATTGGTTGGACGACACAGTTAAAGAGAGGGAGGCTTGCGATTATGTAGTTAAAGACATAAACCAGGGTCAGCTCTCCAAATATCCAGAGGCCAAAGAGAATATGCCACATTTTAAACAACTTAAAGGTTAATTAAGCAGATTAATAACTTGGTGACAAAAATAAATCATTTTAAATAATTTGGACTTTACCCCAAAAGCAGCAATAAAAAGATTTTAAACAAGCGAGTACCAAGATCTAGTTAATTTTAGTAAAATCACCAGGGAAGCTACAGTGTAGAAAAGGGAATAGAGGTGAATATCAAAACTGAATGGAAGCAGACCAATTAAAACACTGAAGAGCAATCCAAAGAGGCCATGGTGGACTGCCATCCTTATTTCAAGAGATATTTAGAAGCATTAGTTCTTGATGACTACTAAATAGACTGGCAAAATGCTAGCTTCATACAACTGATACCATTTATTTAGACAAAAAATTGCTAAAGCAAGAACAGATTGGAGGAGACTAGAAGATTAGGAGTTCCATCTAGACAAGAAGTTAAGGTGCCCGTAAGACACCCAATGGAGCTATCTAGTAGAGAATTGGATATCTGCATTTGCAGCTCAAAATACATAGCTGAAATAAAGATTATTTATCAGACATACTTTCTTCGTGCCACCCACCATATCTAGGACATACCACACTTACTGTACTTGAAACACTAAACATCACCATGAATTCTTAAAGAAGAGCTCAACTTTCATGTTTAACACAAAATGTTCAACAAATTTTTCATGCCTTGAAAGTGAGTTTCTTTCTGCATAAACTCAAAATAAGCTCCATAACTCATCTCTTGTTCCTATTATTCATTCTACTAATTAACTTCATAAAAACATGTTTATTCTCTAGAATTTCAGCAGTTTACCAAAAAATACAAAAGCAAATAATAAACCTTAACACTTTACTTCAAGATCCTCAACCTCAGGTATACATACCTCTGCATGTAGATGAAGTCCTACTAAAGGATACAGAGCCACAGGTGATTTTAAAAAATAAATGAATACCTTTCTACCATAAGGAACTGGAAAAATAGAAAAAAATAAACCTAAAACAAGAGGAAGAAAATGATAAAGATTAAAACTGAAGTAAATGAAATTTTAAAAAGAGAGAGAGAGAAAATCGACAAAACCAAAAGTTAGTCCTTTGAAAGTATCAATAAAATTGACAGATCTTTACCTAAACTGACCAAGGCAAGAGAGACAGACAGGCAGGCAGACAGACATGGATGGATAGATGGATGGATGGATGGATGGAGGGGAAAGGAGTGAGGGACACTCAAATTAATAAAATCAAGAATTAAATATGGGATATCACTCCCAAGCCTATAAAAATAAAGAGCATTATGAGAGGACACTATGACCAACTATACACCAACAAATTAGGTAACTTATATAAACCAAACAAATTCCTAGAAAGGGACAAATTACTAAAGAAATAGAACATCTGAATATGCCTATAAAAAGTGAAAAAATCAAATTAGTCATTTTAAAACTTCCCACAAAGAAAGCATAGCCCAGGAAAGCACAGGACAGATGGCTTCTCTGGAGGATTGTACCAAACATTCCAAGTGGAATTAATAGCCATCTTTCATAAACTCTTGTAAAAAATAAAAAATTAAAGAACACTTTCCAACTAATCCTATGAGACTAGCGTTACCCTGACACTAAAATGTGGCAAAGACACCACAATAATGCTAAAGACCAATATCTTTTCATTAATACAATCAAAAGAATCCTCAACAAAATGTTACCAAACCAAACTCAGCAACATTTTTTTAATTGATTATACAACATTACCAACTAGTATTTATCCCCAGAAATGCAAAGTTGGTTCAACATATGAAAATCAATTAATGTAATATAAAGAACTAAAACCACACAATAATCAGTATACACAGAAAAAGCAACTGACAATATCCACTATCCTTTTCTGACAAAAACAATCAACAATCTAAAAGTAGAAGTAAACTTCTTCAACCTGATAACGGGCACTGTAACAAACTCATCATCATAAGCTAATATGATATCATGCTGTGAAAGACGGAATGCTTTCCCCCTAGATCAGGAACAAGACAAAGACATTCATTATCTCCACTTCTATTTAACAATATAGTAGAGGTACTAGCCAGGGCAATTTGGCAAAATGATGATAAATAGATAGATAGATCGACAGACAGACATAAAATGGATGGATAGATGAACAGATAGATGAATGAATGAATGAATGAACAGCAGCCAGATTGGAAAGTAGAAAGTAAAACTATCCATTTGCAGATGACATATTTTATATAGAAAATCCTAATGAGTCCACTAAAAAAGTACTAGAATGAAAAAAACAAGTTCAGCAATATTGAGGGCACATGATCAATATATAAAATCAATTGTGTATCTATGGACTAGCAATGAACAATCAAAAATGAAATGAATACAATTTCCATTATAAATTGAATTTTATTAACAACTCTCTAATAACATCAAGAAAATAAAATAATTAGGATTCAATTTTTTAAAAGAAGTGCAAGACATACACTGAAAACTATAAAGAATTGTTGAAAGAAATCAAAGAACTAAATAACTGAGAAGACATCCATGTTCATGGTTCAGAAAACTTAAAGTGTTAAGATGACAACACCCTAGACTGATCTATGGATGCAACACTATTCCTATCAGAATTACATCTGGTCTTCTTGCAGAAACTGACAAGCTGATCTTAAAATTCATGGGGAAACCCAAGAACTGAGAAGAGCCTAAATAACCTTGAAAAAAAGAAGAAAGTTGCAGAACTCACACTTTCCTATTTCAACGCTTACTATAAAGCAATCAAGACAATGTGATATAAAATTATAATAATTAAGATAGTATGATACTGGCATAACTCTCAATAAAAATGTTGAGAGTCCAGAAACATTTATATTAAATTGTGCCCCAAAATACAAATCAGTAGGAAAAAAAATAGTCTCTTAAACAAATAATACTGGGACAACTGAATATCCACAAGCAAAAGAATGAACTGTACTCCTACTGCATACCATAAATGAAATTAACTCAAAATAGATCAAACACCTAAACGTAAAAGCTAAAACTATAAAATGCTTGAACAAAAGAGTAAATCCTACTGAGCTTAGATTAGGCAATGATTTCTTACACACAACAAAAGAAAAAATAGGTAAAATGGCCTTCATCGAAATTAAAAACTTTTATGCTGAAAAGGGTGCCATCAAGAAAGTGACATACACCATGATCGAGTGGGATTTATTCCAGGGATACGAAGATGGTATAACATCCATAAATCAATCAATGTGATACACCGCATCAATGAAACAAAAGATAAAAAAGATATGATCATCTCAACAGATGCAGAAAAGCATTGACAAAATTCAACATCAATTTATGATAAAAATTCTCGAGTGGGAATGGAGGGAATGTACAGCAAGATTATAAAAACCACATATGACAAGCCCACAGATAACATCATACTCAGTGGTGAAAAGTTGAAAGCTTTTCCTCTAAGATCAGGGAGAAAAAAGAATGCCCACTTTCATCACTTTATTTCAACATATACTGGCATTCTTAGCCAGAGCAACTAAGCAAGAAAAAGAAATAAAAGGCATCCAAATCAGAAAGGAAGAAGTAAAACTGTCTCTATTGACATAGAAAACCTTGAACATCAACAAAAAAACTATTAAAATAAAAATCTTTTTTAAAAAAGCTTTGTAAGCTACTTTGAGGAATTGCATGCAGTTATAATGAATATAATTGATTTTTTAAAAAATAAGTAAATTCCGTAGTCATAAGATACAAAATCAATATATGAAAAATCAGTTACATTTCTATACAGTAATAAAATCAGGAAAAGAAATTAAGACAACAATCCCAATGTACACCTAAAACTAACAATGATAAAGTCAATATGTCACAATATAAAAAAGAAAACGAAAATAATCCCACTTACAATTACATTAAAAAGAATTCAATACCTAGGAATAAATTTAATCAAGGAGGTTAAAGATCTGTACACTGAAAACTATAAAACGCTGATGAAAGAAAGTGAAGACGACAACAAAAGGAAAAATACACCATGGATTAAAGGATTTATTATTGCTAAAATGTCCATTCTGGCCAAAGAAATCTACAGAGCCAGTGTAATATCTATTGAAATTCTAATGGCATTTTTCACAGAAAAAAGAACAATCCTAAATTTGTATAAAACTACAAAAGACCCTGAATAGCCAAAGTAATACTGACAAAGAAGAAAACTGAAAGCATCACACTTTCTGATTTCAAATTATATTACAAAGCTATTGTAATCAAAACAGTATTGTATTGGAATAAAATAAACACACAGATCAATGGAACAGAATAGAGAGCCCAGAAATAGGCCCATGCATAACTAATTAACTTACGAAAAAGGCGCTAACATTATCCAATGGGAAAAGAAGTCTCCTCAATAAATGTTGGGAAAACTAATAGCTACACGCAAAGAATGAAACAGAGCCCTTATCCTATACCATACACAAAAATCAACACAAAACAGATTAAAGACCTGACCTTAAACAATGAAACTCCTAGATGAAAACACAGGGGGTAGGCTCCTTGACATCAGTGTTGGCAATGATTTTTTTGCATTTGACACCAAAAGCAAAAGCAACAAAAGCAAAGACAAACAAACGAGACTGCATCAAACTAAAAACCTTCTGCACAACAAAAGAAGCCATCAATAAAATGTAAAGACAACCTATCAAATGGGAAACAATATTTGCAAGTCATATACTGATAAGAGGTTAATATCCAAAATACATAAAGAACTCATGCATCTCAATATAAAAAAAATAGAAACAATCCGATTGAAAAATAGGCAGAGGATCTGCACAGGCATTTTTCTGAAGCAGACATACAAATGGCCAGCAGGCACATGAAAAGGTGCTCAACATCACTAATCATGATGTAAATGTAAAACAAAACCACAATGAGATATCACCTCACACCCACCAGAATTGCAATAATCAGAAAAACAGAAAACAATAAGTTTGTTGACAAAAAGTGGACAAATTGGAATCCTCGTGCTCTGTTAGTGGACGTGTAAAATGGTGCAGGTACTCTAGAAGAGGGGTCCCCAACCCACAGGCCACGGACCCCCACCCCCTGGATCCTCTGTGGCCTATCAGGAACTCGGCCGCCCAGCAGAAGTGAGCATCAGGCAAGTGAGCGAACCTTCATCTGTATCTGTATTTGCAGACACTCCCCAGCATCCCTGCCTCAGCTCTACCTCAGATTATCAAGCATTAGATTCTCATAAAAGCACAAACCCTAGTGTGAACTGCGCATGCGAGGATCTAGGGTACTCGCTCCTTATGAGAATCTAAAGCCTGGTGGTCTAAGGTGGAGCTGAGGCAGTGATGCTAGTACTGGGGAGTGGCTGCAAATACAGATGAATGTTAGCAGAGAGGTTTGACTCCACAGAGACTAATAAATCAACTGCCTGCAGACTCATATCAAAATCCTATCAGTGAGTAGCAAAAGACAAGCTGCATCCGGTAGCAGGCTTTAATAGTGGTAGGTGAGTTGATGTACTTTACTGGTACAGCCCATCTGGTGGCATCTAATTCTGCATTACAGTGAGTTGTAAAATTATTTCATTAAATATTATAATTTAATAACGATAGAAATAAAGTTCACAATAAATATAATAAACCTGAATCATCCCAAAATATCTCCCCACCCACCTCACCCGGTCCATAGAAAAATTGTCTTCCATGAAACCAGTCCTTGGTGCCAAAAAGGCTGAGGACCGCTGCTGTAGAAAATAGGGCAGTTCTCAAAAAATTAAAAATTGCCATATGACCCAGCAATTCCACTCTGGGTACCTGTCCAAAAGAAATGAAAACAAACATGCACACAAAAACTAATACATGAATGTTCATAGCAGAATTATCCATAACAACCAAAAACTGGAAACAATTCAAGTATCTATCAACTTGTGGTATATATCAATTGTGGTATATATCCATATGATGGAACATTATCAGCCATAAAAAGGAATGAAGTGCTCATACATGCTACGACATAGATGAACCTTGAAACCTTATGCTCAGTAGCATATGCAAAAGCCCACAAAATTTTATGATTGTATTTATATGAAATGCTCAGCATAAGCAAATCCTTAAAGACAAAAAGTTGATTTGTAATTGCCAGACGTGAAGAAGGGGGAATAGGAAGTGATTGCTAATGAGTATAGGGTTTCTTTTTGGGGTGATAAAAATGTTTTGGAGGTAGATACTGGTGATGAATGCACGACTTTAGTATATTTTAGTAACTATACTAGAAAATGATGTGAACTACGTGGTATGTGAATTATATCTCAATAAGGCTATTTTTTAAAAAGACAAAAATAGAAAAGAGAATAGCATTCAAAAGATGATAAACATCATGGAAGAGAACTGCAAAAAAGAAGGAAATTTTATATAACTGATTTTTATGTCCAAAAAATAGAAACAGCACAGACTTTAAAACCTAAGACCAAATACAGTCAATTATCAGAACAAAACAGGTGAAAGCAGGTGTCAGAGGAAATCTTCACAGGAGAACTTTAAAAATCACTAGAACAATTTGAGAATTACAGTCAGAACAACTGATCATATATGGAATAAATAAAAATCCATAAGCCTGTAAGGATACTGAAAGAAAAAAAAAAGAAAGAAAGAAAAACAGCAAAAAAGTAGAAACAACTGTAAAAAATAAACCAGTAAGGGCAGGCCAAAAAGAAATGTACATACAATGTAGAGAAAAAAAGACAAGTTGAAATGTTTAAAATAGAAGTTCTTAACCTCAGTTCAAAGTTGAACTTCAAGAAGTCCATATATACTCTGAAATGCTTAGTTTTTTGCATATGTGGATTTTCCTGAAGAGATGGTTCATAACAGATTCCCAAAACAGAATTTGACTCTCACCCCCTCCCCCAACAAAAAAGCACCACTAGATTAAAGATGACAGCTGTAAAGACAAATGATACATAATAAAATTTTTACTTAAAAGGTTTGAAAAGCAAAACCAAGACTAGGTTTCTCAAGTCCATGCTCTGGGACAAAGGTAGGTTTGTTCCAACTTGGTGGCCACAGATAGGTAGGCATCTTCCCAGCAGAGCTAGTGGGTGAAGACACAGACTCCAAAAGCAGAATGCCTGGTCTGAATCTTGGCTCCACCACATACTGATTGTGTGACCTTGGGCAAGGTGCTTAGCCTTCCTGTGTCTTAGTTTCCTCATCTTTAAAAAGGATTATAATAACAATATATACTTCAAAGGATTACAATGAGGATTAAAAAGTTAACATATATAAAGTACTTAGAATAGTACCTGGTACAAAGTAAGTACTTTGTAAGTGTTAGAAATTATTATTCCACTATTTACTTTTTTAAAGGATGCACATACATACATTTTCATATATACATAGAATGTGAAATATCAAACCATTAACAGTAGTTACCTGAGCTGGGTGAGGGGAGAAGTAGGGATACACCTGGTGGGGAGGTATGTAAATGAGTTAAAGGAGGCTTAAACAGGTATTACTTTCAGAATTTTTTAAGAGCCCTGAGGATCTTTAAAAATTAAGTATACCATATCTGCTTATACCATGTATGAGCAAACTGCATCCACATAAGCATTCCACAGCATCACTAAAGTTGTACTTTTTCGGCATAACTAGAACAGCAATACAAAAATATCACAGGATTCAATACTAAAGTTCACTTTCCTCTGTGTGAAATAAAAGAAAGCACCATTGCTAAATCTTTTAACACAAACACTAGTCCTCAGAAAAGAATTCTAAGTCCCCACTTTAAGATGAAAACCAGCTATTTATAAATTAAGAGCTACTGGGTTATCTTTTTGCGTTTCTAGATAACAGCACTTCAAGTTAGAGACGATCATTTCAAATGTGTTTCATACACACCACAGGCAAAGAGAAATTTTCAAAGGAGTGAATGTGCCTTAATATAAACTAGGTGCCCCAACTGAGTCCCAAACAGGTTTTAGTCACGAGGTGATGAGGGGAGCACATAATGTCTGGCGAGTCAGGAGAAGAACAAAGATTTCAAAGAGGAGGTTTGTAGAGTGGGAAAAGGGAAGCTAAGGGTGAAGGCATGAAGAACAGATGGAAGCAGACAGCATGGGGTCTATGTCCCATCATGGCCACAGATTCGGTGAATTACCAGAGAGACACACAGACAGAAGAGGTGAAGCAGCTTCCTCTCCAAGAATTTGCGACCCAGGAGCACAAGCCGTGCACACAGCAGTTCCAGCACTGTTTGGGGGAACAGGTGTAAAAGCCCAGTGACAAAGGCAGTTTGAGAATTCTTAATAAAAAAATCATGACTAGAAGGGAAAAGAATATTAACACACTAAAGTTTAGCTTCAGAACTTGTTTCTGTCATTTAACCTACTGAAATAGAGTTTAAAAAAAAATGCAGCCCAAGGTATTAATTCCATTTACTTCATGAACTAATAAAATGTATTTGTCATTCTCTCAATCAATAATCTATTTCCAACCTACAATCTCCGAATACCACAGAGAAAAACACCCTCTCATATGTATCAGAGTTAAAGTCATTTAGAAAGCAGCGATGCCTACCACAACACAACATTCTTACTGAAATTACACGTAAATTCTTATCTCATCTGAGGAATGATGAGCGCATTCATTTTACTGAAGAGACGGCAGACAGTGGTTAAGTGATTTGTTCACAATCCTTATAGGATTTCCATGTTAGGAACAGTGATGCCTAGTTCTTGGAAATAAATTCCATTATCTTCTAGTTTTTCTAAATCTAAAATCACTCTTATGCTCTTCCATTTACCTTCCTAAAATATCTTTGGCCCTTGATCAAAATGTTTCAATGGCTCCCCACGGCCCAGAGAATAAGGGTCAAATGTCTTACTCTGACATTCAAGGCCCTTCACACTTTCAGCCCAATATGTCTTCCCAGTATTCTCCCAATGTCACATGACTTGGTCTATTCACAGTTCTCCAAAAACATCTTGCACAAGTCTCTAATTCATACATCACCATTTCCTACTGCCTGGTTCTCCTCACAAAAATCGCTCACAAAAATCTATTCACGCATCAAGACTCAGTTCTTTCACCCTTAGGAATCTTCCCAGGTGCCGCCAGGCTCTGAACGTCCATGACACATTCTACCGCTACCACGCTTGACACCTGCTACAGCTTCGTGTACATGGTGTGTATGTGCATCGAGTAGTCTTATCTCTTTACTATTCTGCGTGCCCAGCACTCCTAATCCTCACCTTTTACAGAAACTCTCCCACTCTCTGTGATTACAGTGGGGCTGTCGGTCAAACACCCTCGACCACAGGTGGGCATGTGAAGTAGACTGGGCCACACTGTTCATTTCCTTAAGTCTTCCCAACAGGAAATAGCTCTTTGCTATCCCATCATACACTGTAAAGACATAACCTCATAGCTGCAGGAGCTGTTGCCCAATAGTGAAAGGAGTAAATTTAAAGTTATTGACTGCAAAAAAAACAACCCGACACATAGACAGATGCGGAAATATAAAATGGAGACCCAGAGCTCCTGATGTCCTGAGGCTCTGACCCAGTCTAATATGAATTCTTCGGATAAACTACTCAAGTACAGGAATATGTTTGCTTCCACATGGTAGGTATCTGTTAAATATTTCTAAACTGATTCCTATCTTCCAATGGTTCTAAGATTAAATGATACAGAAGAACAAGCCCTGTACAGGGAATCAGGATCTGAATTCAAGACCCAAATAGCCTACGTGGCTATTGAGTGACCTTGAGCAAGGCACTACACCTTGATAATCTCATGTTTAAAACAAGATGGTTGAGCTACAACATTATGGCAACTTCTAGGTCTAAAATTCCATAAATATATCATTCTTAGCTAAAAATTCTTGTCCAGTGGCTCTGCTTTAACTACTATCATCATAAAACTTCCTAAATCTAATTTTCACAATTCTCTAGATTAAGGATCTTGAAAGCAGGCAGACCTATACTTTCTTCCTTCATTGTTTCTGAGCCTAGCACATACCAGGTCTTCAATAAATGTCTACTGAAGCAATAAAAGAATTTAATGAGGTATAATAACTTCCAGTTAAATTCATATTTTTTTCACTTCATGTTACTACCATGCTCTTACTTGCCTCAAAAAAACTTCAACTTCTCCCACTCTTGCCAAGAAACAAGTTTAACTTTCCTTTCCCTCTGTGGTCAGTATAACAACTATAGTTGATATCATCTTGCCAATCTTGTAGTATGTAATCAGAGTACCATCTTTATCCTCCAACTCCTAATCATAACTAAAAATCATTTCAAATTCTATATTTTCAGGACTGCACTTTTCTTCGACGATTTCTACCAATTTATATCTTCATATTAAATCTGCTTGAAATGTTTCCACCAGTCCCCCACTGTAACTGCATGAGTTTCTCCCAACACGGAAATTTATTTTAAACTACAGTCTCTATGAAGTGAACAATTAGAGAACACTCAACTAGAACATCCCTAAGTGAAAGTGAAAATCACTCCAATGTGTTGATGCAAGAAGATTAGACTGACTTAAAATGACTTATGTTGGCATTTCACTTTCAAATCATTCTCATCTGATGAGGAGATTCAAGGAAGAACCATAAAATAAATATCTCAGAGGTGAGATCTGGGCTAAGTAAAATTTTTTATTTTTATTCATCTCTACTTGCTTTTTTTCCAACAATAACATGTTAACTTGTGTAATTTTAAATTATTCTCTAAAATTATATAAGTTTTTAGAATCTTGACTTTGAGTATTTACAACTATGATAAGAAAGAATGAAAGAGGACTGGGGAAGAACACAGAACGACCAGCAAAATGGGGTATGAATAATGAAAGGAAGAAAAAGCGAAAATGCCAAGATTCACATGATACATTTTCACAAATACATAAGACACACACCAGGGCTA
The DNA here is from genome assembly GCA_003508835.1 of Eonycteris spelaea. Lineage (NCBI taxonomy): Eukaryota > Metazoa > Chordata > Mammalia > Chiroptera > Pteropodidae > Eonycteris > Eonycteris spelaea. The sequence continues at coordinate 3,516,773 of PUFA01000145.1, read as the reverse complement.
TGAACGAGTAGTAGGTTGGGCTAAGTGAAATGGAAACTAATCGTGCTGTGAAAGAAAGAAAGAGAGTGAATGTGAAAAATCCACAGCTAGCATCAGACCCAATGGGGAAATACTGAAAGCTTCTCCTCAAAGATCAGGAACAAGACATGAATGACTGCCTTCACCTATTCTACATAGTGCTGCAAGTTCCATCCAGAGCAAGTAGGCAGGGAAAAGAAAAGGTACACAAATTGGAAAGGCAGAAGTAAAATTCTCTCTCTTCGCACATGACATAATCTTATATGTATAAAACCTTAAGAATCCATAACCCCTCCCCCCATAAAACCATCATAGCTAACAGAGGAGCTTGGCAGTTACAGAATATAAAATTAACACGCAAAAATCATTTGTATTTCTATACACTGACAATAAAATGTGAAAAATTAAAAAAAACATTTCATTTACAATATCATAAAAATAAAATACTTAGGTATAAATTTAACCAAAAAGGTGAAAGACATACATCAAAAACTACAAGACACTGTTGAAAGAAGTTGTAAAAAAAAATAAGAAACAGATACCTCCTTTAAAGTAGGGAGGCCCGCATCAACTGGGAAGCACAAGCGGGAAACTATTTGTAACAGCCTTTCCAACGGCCCTTCCCCTCTACAAAACAGCTTCCTCTGTTTTAGTGGACTTGCACATGGCCGCATGGCTGCACACGTTCTGGACTGCAATTCCCTGTTGTTCTTGAATAAACCCATTTTACTGGAGAAATATCTGGCTGACTTTTGGCTTAAGGTCAACATATTCTAAAGATTCAAATAGACCCCTAAGAACCCCATCCCAGAATCAATCAGTACCCCATAAGTAAAGAGGCCTTTCAAGGTATAAAGCCCATAACAGAAGATTACAAAACTCAGAGTCTCATTACCCCCTAACACTAGTCCCTGTAACACTCCCATTTTACCTGTGAGAAAACCCATTAACCCTGATCCTCTTCTCCCCTCATTACCAATGAAGCCTCTCATGACTACTTAATACTGACAGATCATCTCCTGACCCCTCATGATGATCTGCAGAAAACTCCTTTGGGTGACTAACACAGGTTTTTCATGATTTACTGAGGGTTCGTATTTAAAGAATGAAATTGTAAGTACTGTGTTGGGTATGCTATTGCAATTCCTTTTGAAGTCACTGAGGTAGCACCTTTATCTAAGGGTACTTTAGCTCAGAAGGCTGAATTATATGTTTACTTGAGCTTGTACCTTAGCCAAGAGAAAAAGTGCAATAGTAGATATGCTTTAAGAGTAGTTCATGATTTTGGAACATTGTGGGAGCAACATGGCTTCCTTACTTCCAGCAGAAATAAAATTTTAAATGGCCCATAAACTATGGAATGCTATAGTTTTGCTTGCTGCTTTAGCTATCACTAAGATCCCCATGAATTCTAATCTTGTCTCTTCGGAAGCTGACAGTGATCATCTTGCTGACATTTCCTCAAGGAACCAGCAGCAATCAAACCTCTACTATGTATGGTCCAAAAGGGATATTTCCCCAAATGATACCTTAGAAAAACTAACTAGAGAAGCCCAACTGTCCTCAGAAAAGGAAAACAAGATTGGAAATCCAAGAATTGTTGATCTGATATACAATCATAACAACATTTCTGTCAACAATAGATTGCATATTATCACAATGGGTCAGATAAGAACATAATGGGGCTGAAAAATTCCTTTCACTCTATGATGTTCACACAACAACAAAATCGTCCAACAATGCACTTCTCAAAATATATTCCTGTTGTTAAGCACAGCATGACTGTAAAGAGAAAGCTCTGGTTTGGACCAAATAATAACTCAGACTCTAAAATTCCCACCCCTAACTATTGTACCTGCATTAAACCACTGGTCCACTGGCAAAGAGATAGCATTCATGAATCAATATTGGTGGGATAATAATAATAAGCCCACAAAAAAGTGCCTATTTCAGTGTCCCACTTGTCCTAAGTACAACTCTAGAAAGCCTGTTTGCACCACTCGTGGACATTTTAATTGCCTAATGGACCATTTAAGATTTGGTAAATAGACTGCAAACAGCTTCCCCCATCCCATGAATATAAATAAATGCATTTTAGTCATGGTCTTTTGTTTTCTCACTGACTGATGATTTCTCTTCAAGACAAGCTACTGCCTCTTCTATACCTAAAGTCCTTTTAGAAAAGATTTTCCCTACCTGGAGATTATCCCTACCTGTCAGGTGTTGTTTGGCTGGTTTTACATTTCCGCTGCACTTACCACCCTCGACCCTCAGTTTAGTCAAGCACACTAATGGCATTGTTCAGACAACTGTTAAAATTCGTAGAGACTCTCCAAATACTCTGGCCAAAAGCACTGCTGTTAGTCCTTTTAAATCTCAGGTCCACCCCTTTTGGACCTTATAACTCTCATCCTTTGATACAGTCATAGGATATCCTAGGCACTTGGCGCCTACCTCTTTCCAGTTGATAAAAGAAATACTTCGATACTGTAAAGGCCTAATTGCTTCTATTTAAAATAACCCTATTTTGGCAAAACAACCTTTTCACAGTGCACTCTTGGAGATAAAGACCTTGGGCACTACACTTTGCAACCTGGAGATTTCATCTACTGGAAAAGACATCTCCAGAAGGACTCTCTCCAACCTCACTTTAAAAGCCTCTATCAAGTGCCGCGAAGCAACCCTTGTACTGCCAAACTCCACGGTTCACGTGACACATCTGAAGAAAGCACTTAAGACGGGACTGGCACGACATCTGCTGACCTGAGGTAAAGTTCTGAAGCAGGCGACATCTGAAAGACAGCGTTCTCAGATGTCCAGGACAGGGCTGCATACCTTTTCTCACTGTTGCCTCTTCCTTCTCTTTCATAGAAAAAAAAAAAAAAAAAAAAAAAAGCCCTTGCCCACATTTCCTAGTCCCTTGCAAAAGAAGGAAACTTCTTGTAAAAGGGAAATCTTCCCTTGATTTCATGGTCTTTCAGAAAGTCTCATAATGATCCTTTTCACTTGCTCTTTTGACGAGTTAAAAGGCTTAAAATTCACAGAAGTTGTTTTCATCTAGATTATTAACTGACTCCAGACTCTTATCCAAAATTCAGTCTCTGAATTTACAACCTACAGGCTATATTACAGATAAGACATATTCCAAAGTTTTCTTTTGCGATAACAATACTGTTTATTTAGTTGCTTCATGTCTCGTTCCCACATTATGTCTTCCCAAAGTATTAATTATTTCTGTTCTGAATATGCCTTTGCCATATTCACTATTTTAAGATATGGAACCTAAGAAATACCTGAGAGATCTCCCTTCTACCTCTCCTTATTACTCAAGTGTGACGACAACAGTTCCTAATCTGTGAACTTACCCTACAATGTGGGACATGTCACCCAGGGAAGGTCCTTCCTGGCATTTAGGGACAAAAGGTTGCTGAAACGGGAAACACCTGACTCTTAATCAGCAATGCTTTCCGAGAAAGGTCTGCTCAAAACGGAGAAATGAAAAAACTTAATAAAAAGAAAACTCATTTAAATTGAAATAGGGAAGCCAGAGAGGGAGCGCTCATGCCCTGTGCTGACTGCAAAGAACAACAGGGGAAACTGCCTGTAACAGCCTTCCCAACCTCCTCTCCTTCCATAAAAAGCTTCCACTTCTTTGTGCTAGTGGACTTGCACCGGTTGCATGTTCTGGATTACAATTCCTTGTTGTTGCCAAATAAACCCATTTTGTGAGAGAATGTCTGACTTTCTGTTTATGGTCAACAAAACTAAAGAAAACCTAAATAAATGGAAAGACACCCCACAGTTATTGACTAAAAGACTTAATATTGTTAAGATGAGAATACTACCCAACAATCTACAAATTCAGTGCAATCCCTATCAAAATCCAAAAGTCTTTTTTTATAGAAAAAGAAAATTTATCCTAAAATTCGTATGGAAACTCAAGAGACGCCTTAGAGTCAAAACAATCTTGAAAAAGTAAAACAAAATTGGAGGCCTCACACCTCCTGACTTTAAAATCTACTACAAAACTACAGTAATCAAACCAGCGTGGTAATGGCATACAGACATATGTATCATAAAACAAAATAGAGAGCTCAGAAATAAATATTGGCATAGATGGTCAAATGATTTTCAAACAGAAGTGCTAAGACTACTCAATGAGGAAGGACAATCTCTTCAACAAACGGAGCTGGGAAAACCAGATATCCACACATGAAAGAATGAAATTGGACTCTTACTGTACACTATACATAAAAATTAACTCATGGGAGGTGAGCACACAATGTGTATATATACATATGCCTTACTGTTAAAACGTACAGCTGAAACTTACTGGATTTCATTAACCAATGTCACCATAAAAATTAATTAATTTAAAAAACTCAACATGGATCAAAGACCTAAATGTGAAAGCTAAACTCTTAGAAGAAAACAGGAAAAGCTCCATGATGGATTTAACCATGATTTCTTGGCTATAATACCAAAATCACAGGCAACATAGAAAACATAGATACAGTAGGGCCCTTTTATCTGTGGTTTTACTCTCCATGTTCTAGTTACCCACCATCAACTGCAATCCGAAAAAAATTAAATGAAAAATTCCAGAAATAAACAATTCACACGTTTTAAATTACATATCATTCTGAGTAGCATGATGAAATGCTGCATCCTGCTCCATCCTGTCCAGGAGGTAAACTGTCCCTTTACCCAGCATCTCCACACTGTATGCACTACCCACCCACTGGTCACTTACTAGCCATCTCGGTTATGGACTGTCACGGTATCACAGTGCTTAAAGTAACTGTTATCTTACCTAATAATGGCCACAAAGCACAAGAGTAGCGATGCTGGCAATTTGGATATGACAAAGAGAATCCACAAAGTGCTTCCTTTAAGTAAAAGCAAACCATGAAATTGGAGAAAACATTTACAAACCATGTATCTGATAAGGGTTCAATATCTAGAATATAAGAACTACAACTTAATGACAAAAAAATATTAAAAATGAGCAAAGTATTTGAATAGACATTTCTCCAAAGAAACATGCAAACGGCAAATTAGTACATGAAAAAATGTTTAACATCACTAATTATTAGAGAAATGAAAATCAAAACCACAATGAGATACTTCACAGCCATTTCAGATGGCTATTATGAACAAAATTTTTTTAACAGAAACAAAGATTTCCAGTCATGATGGCAGAGTAGGTAAATGATCTGTTCACCTCCTCCCATGACCACATCAAAAGTGCAACTAAACTACAAAACCATCTTCACTGAAAACTGCCTGAAGATGAGCTAAACAGAAGTCCTATAACTAAGGACACAGAAGAAGCCACACTGAGACTGGTAGAAGAGGTAGAGACACGGAACAGGTGGCAACATGGTGTGGCAGTTAAGAGGGGATATCTTGGCTATGAAGGTCCAATGGGATTCCTAGCTCAGGATCAGAGTGGCTGAGAAAACCAGTTGGGATTGTGACTCAGTGAGACAGAGTGCTGATGGAGTCCGAAGCGTACCCCTAAAAGAGTCAACACACAAACTTGCTCACCGACAAACTCATTCATTTTGAGCTCCAGAGCTGGCAAATCGAGACGTGCCTGGGACAAACAGGGAGGAAGTGAACTGTCTGGCTTCAAGACAAGGGCTGGAGGAGCAGCTTTTCCCAGATGGAGGTGCTGGAAGATACCACTGTTCCTTTGTCGAGCCCTCCCCCAACACAGCCCGCAGGCACAGGTGGGCACCAAGTCTGGATTTCCGTAACACCCTTTGCCCCGATCTGGTGATTCCCTGAGACCCTACCCCATCCTACTTGTGAACCCAATCAAGATGCTTCCGGCAGCTTTTCCATACAAACAGCCTGTCTCAATTCACACTACAGCCTTTCCTAAAATCTCTCAAAGATTCACAAACCCCGGAGAAGCAGTATCTGGCCCAGGCATGCTCTGTAGATCTTGCTAAGTGGACTCAAGCCCAGCCCACTCTTAGTGGTGGTGGGCCGTGGCTTGCCACTTAGCCAATCCTAGGTATCTCCAAGCCCAGCACAAGCAGCAACCACCCACGGATCACTCTGTAGCTCATCAGATGACCCCAAGCCAGGCACACGCAGTGACTAAACTTGGTCTGTACTGAAGCCCCCTCCCAAGAGGCCCCAGAACCAATACACTAAGTGACCAACTTCTGACCCTACTAGAATACGACCTCACCACCTCCACAAACGACATACCCACAGGGCAGACTCAGCAGGAATCATAGTACTGCTAAAGCGAATCCTGCTCCATAATGTCAGCTCCTGCACACAGCTCTTCTGCTGTAGCCACAGCCATTCCTCACACCCAGTCAGCCTTCCATCCCTTCCACTGACAAGGTAGCAGAAAACATCCAATCGCAACAGCAAGGCCACTCTATCAAGACCAAGAGATGTAGATCTACCTAATACAAAGAAACAAAAGGAGTCAGCCAAAATGAGAAGACCAAGAAACCTGTCCCAAATGAAAGAACACACTAAAACTCTAGAAAAAGAACTAAATAAAATGGATGTAAGCAATCTACCAGAAGCCAACTTTCTAACACTGGTTATAAGGATCCTCAATGAACTTAAGGGAAGACTACTTCCCCTAAGTACTCAGTGAGAACTTTAACAAAGAGATAAGAAACACAAAAATGGATATATAAAACATTTTTTTAAAAAGTCAGAAATGAAGAATACAAAACTGAAATGAATAACTGAGGGAATCAATAGATTTGATGAAGCAGAGGATCAAATTAGCGATTTGGAAGACAAGGTAGAGAGAAAACACCCAATAACAGCAAAAAGGAAAAAGAATCAAAGCAAATGAGGATAGTTTAAGGGGCCTCTGGACATCACGCATACCAACATTTGCATCATAGGGGTACCAGAAGGCAAAGAGAGAGAACAATTGAAACCTACTTGAAGAAATAATGATGGAAAACTTCCCTAACATGGCAAAAGAAATAGACATACAAGTCAAGGAAATGCAGAGTCCCAAACAAGAGGAACCCAAAGAGGTCCACACCAAGACACATCATAGGTAAAATCCCAAAAGTAAAAGACAAAAAGAGAATCTGAAAAGCAGTAAAAGAAAAAAAAAGTTAGTTACCTACAAGGGAACTCCCATAAGACTGTCAGCCGATTTCTCAAAAGAAACTTTACAGGCCACGAGGGATTGGCATGAAATATTCAAAGTAATGAGAAGCGGGACTTAAACCAAGATTACCCAGCAAGGCTATCATTTAGAATAAAGAGCTTCCCAGACAAGTAAAAGCTAAAGGAGTTCATTGCCACCAAACCAATACTACAAGAAATGTTAAAAGGACTTCTTTAAAAATAAAAAAAAAAAAAAAATATGAATAAAATGGCTATAAATACATACCTATCAATAATTACTTTAAGTGTAAATGAATTAAATGCTCCAATCAAAAGACAGAGGGTGGTTGAATGGATTAGAAAACAAGACCCATACATATGCAGCATACAAGAGACTCACTTCAGACTAAAATACACACCCAGACTAAAAGTAATGGGATGGAAAAAGATTTCATGATGGACCGAAAGGTATTGTGCTGAGTGGAGTAAGTCAAATAGAGGAAGACAAATGCCACATGACTGCACATTATGTGGAATCTAAAAAACAAAACAAACAAACAAAAAACAGAAACAAAATCATAAATACAGAGAACACTTTGAGGGTTACCAGATGAGAGGAGAATCGGAGCGGTCAGGGAAAAAGGGAGTAGAAGGTAAGAAGTACAAATGGGTAGTTACAAAACAGTCATGGAGATATAAAGTGTAGCATAAGGAATATAACCAATAATATTGTAATAACTATATACAGTATCAGAGGGGCACTAGATTTATTGAAGTGATCACTTTGTGAGCTATATAGATGTCTAATCACTATGTTGTATACCTGAAACTAACATGTCATATGCCATCTATAATTGAAAAGTAAAAAACATTTTTAAAAAGCAAAGGAACCTTAAAAATAAAAATAAAAACAGAAACTAAGTAAAGGATGTAGAGAAACTGTAATTCTCTGCATTGCTAGTGGAAACGTAAAATGGTGCAAGCACTATGGAAAATAGTATGGCAGTTCCTCAGAAAACTAAACAGAATTACCATATAACTCTATTTCTAGGTATACACCTAAAGTATTTAAAAACACAGTTAAACATATACTTGTATGCCAATGTTCACTGTAGCATTTCACAATAGCCAACAGGTAGAAACAGCCCAAGCGTCCATCAACAGAGACTAAAACAAAATAATGGTACATATAATGGAATATTTTTCCAAAAAAGTATACAAATGGCCAATAAGCACATAAAGATGCTCAATATCACTAATCATTAGGGAAATGAAAATTAAAACCACAATGAAATACCTCTTCACATCCATTACAATAGCTACTCTCAAAAAAGGAAAATAAAAAGTGTTGGCAAGGATAGGGAACCTTTGCAGATTGCTGATAGTAATGTAAAATAGCACAACTGGTGTGTAAAATATTTGGCAATTACTCAAAAAGTTAAACACGAAATTACCATTTAATCCAGTAATTCCAATCCTACATATACACCCAGAATTGAAAATAGGGACACAAATAGGCACAGCAATGTTCATAGCAGCTTTATTCACAAGAGTCAAGAGGCAGAAACAACTCGCGTACCTCAACAGATGAATGAACAAACAAATGTGATATACACACATACGATGGAATATTATTCAGTCATAAAAAGGAATGAAATTCTTATACATGCTACAACATGGATGAACCTTAAAAACATTATGCCAAATAACGTAAGCCAGAAACAAAAGGACAAATATTGTGATTCCATTCATATGAGGTATCTAGAATAGAAATATTCACAGGCACAGAAAGTAAAATAGAGGTTACCAGGAGCTGGAGGAAGGAGTATCAAGTTTCTGTTTGGGAAGATAAAAAAAAAAGCTCTGGAAGTAATGGTTAGTAGTGATAGTTATCCAACAACTTGAATGTACTTAATGCCACTGAACTGTACATTTAAAATGGGTAAAATATACACTTTATGCATTTTTCCCATAATAAAAATAATTTTAAATATTGAGCTGACGAATTAACCAGTTAAAACAGATTACTCTGCATACCCAACACAGAAATCTGCTGGTTTCTGAGAAAGCAAATCAATAAAAACAATGAGTGCTTTATGGACAACCACAGTATCATTACCTACAGTCCTATAACTGTCTTATTAGAGCTTAAATATTTCAGTATGTTGAAATGTATGAAAAGGTTTCTTTTCGAAAGTTTCCTTCCCTCCATTCACAGTGCTCCAAGCATCTCTACGTGCTCCTTCTCATTCCCAGATCAAAAAGTAAAACAATACCCCTCCTTCTTGGCTTTCCCCATGACAAGATGGTTGCAACAGTACCAGATGTCACGTCTACATGCAACCACCCAGAAGGGACATTGCCCTCTGCACAGAACAATGCTGCGTGAGGCTCCATTATTCCCAGAACACTGCCTCTGTTCCAAAGACAGGCATTCCTACAGAACCGACCTTGACCATGAGTCAGGAAGTACTTTTAACAGGACTGAGTCTATCGTAAAGGCACTGAATCTCGCTTCAAAGGAGAAAAAAAAGCCACTTTTCGTTTTTCACACAGCTGATTACCCAGTTTCCCTTGAACAGGTTCAATTAAGGTCTAGCTTGCAAATGTATGGCTGCGGAGAGAAGCAAACAGAAGTGCAAGCTGGCAAATGGGAAAAGAAAAGGATGATATTCGAAGTAGCTACAGAGAACAGAAATGTACAGAGGTAGAAAGAAAACACACACACACACACACACACACACACACACACACACACACACCCATTTCAAGTCACTGTCAGTGAATCAGAGTCCCACATATCCCCCAAAAATTCCCCGAGAGCGTTAACAGATGAAAAAAGAAACAAAAGCATTACTAACAGAATTAGTGACCCTTCTAGGGATTTCAGTGAGGAAGAAAATAAGTATCACTGTGTTAACATCAAAATCACTTATTTGTTTTAGCAGTATCAAATCATCAGTAAGTTCAGTTAAATGATGCTCAAGAATTTGAACTGGTGGTGGGGGACACGTTATTTCTGTAATGCTTGGGGATTTATTCCTCTCGAGCAATTTCAATTTTGAAATTTTTTAAATTAAATTTATTGGGGCAACATTGGTTAATAAAATTATATAGGTTTAAAGTACGATTCAATAATATATGTATATTTCCCTCTTTTGGCTATCCAGCCAAAAAATTGAAAAGATCAATTTTGAAATTTCTGAAAATGCAAATCTGTGGACGAAATAATGCCCTATGCTGACAAGAGTACAGAAAAACAAGAACCCTCACCGTCCTGGCAACAGTTCATTTCCAAAAACAAACAGCTCAGAAGGAGATTAGGTAAATTATATTACACCCATATTGTAGAACAGCTGTCATTAAAACAATGAACCTTCCAGACATAAGACAATGTTCACAGTATAATAGATTTAAATTTTTTTTAAAAAAAAGAAAATATATATAGTACGATCATAAATTTTAAATGCTTAAATGCATATACAGAAGAGACTGGAAATATATACTAATATGTTGAGAGAAGGTACGTCTGGGTAACAAAAATAAGATACACCCTTTCTTTCTTGTGTATATTTCTATATTTACCAACATTTCTATAAGGAATGCATATCTTACATAATCGGAGGGCAAATGCTACACAGAAAAAGAAAAGGCTCAAAGGTATTTAACATACTGAATCCACAGTACAGGGAAAAATAGAATACATTAGAAAAAATTCCAACAAAATCTTTTCTTGGTGCTTTTAAAGGTTTAACCTTGAGTTCTCTGGAAAAGTCACTCATCCAAAATACAGCTTCCCCAAAGATGTCAAATGAAAAAGGTACTGTTGGGGTAAATTCAAACTACATCCCAATTACCTGCTATAAGATTTCTGAATCACTACTGTAATAACTGTGAAACTCCAGGTGAAATAGATTCATACTGGACCCCCAAGGCTCCCACCCAAAATCAGTCATCTGAACTCAGCAGTAAACCTTCCTGACAGGCTCAAGAAAGAAAGGTCACTGGGAAAAAAAAGTTTATTCATGATGTCACAAATTTCTAACAACTAAATATTAGATTTACAACCTGCCTTTTAAATGTTATCAGGATTAACAAAGCAAAATAAAACTCCTTACTAGGTTGGACTCCTAATTAAACGTTTATTGATCATTCACTATGTGCAAGGTCCTAGGGTTATAAAAAATGAAGAGAAAGTTCTTGTCCTGGAGAAGCTCAATCCCCTGAGGCAAAGAGATGCAATTAAGCATGATCTAAAAGGATAAGTGCCACACTAGAGATTGGTCCACCTGCAGCGCTTCTTAATATAGGGCAAAACTGTGGAAGGCATCAAAGGAAGACACTTGAGCTTTTTAAGCTGGCTTTCTCCGGGCAAAGACAGGCATTCACTGCACTCTTGTCATATTATAACAACCTGAGCAAAGTGACAAAGGAAAGTTCTAGGCTAGTCTGGAAAAAGGTAACTTGTCTGGCATATCTAGAGTGTAGGAAATGTGTAGAATGTCAGAAGCGAAACTCAAGAAAAACCTGGTGCCAGCCTTCCTCCTGAACATGAAGATGAAATGGACTTTATCTTTTCAATGCTAAAATTTCTTTGTTACTTTCCACACCTAAAAGTAAGGCCACACAGACCTCGTAGCAGCATCCTTCCTCCTTGGCTATAGACCATGGTCTGGCCAGGAGCCCATCCTAACCTCAAACACTATTAGGTTCACAAAGGTAGCCAGCTGGCATTGTTATGAAATGTTCAATGAGTCATCCAGATAATGTGCATTCAAAACATGACATAACAAACAAAACCTATTTGTTTATAAACTGGACACTTCTCTCTAGATGATAAAATTTTTTCTGATTCTGTTTAACATTTATATCAGCCACATGGAAAAGACAGAAACAGGTTTATCAAATGTACAGATAAAGGTTCAAAGAAAAGAATACTATGAGGGATCACAAACTCAAGCTTCAAAAAGGCTTGAGAGCCAAATACATCCAGCCTCACCCACAATGTAGGACAAATGGGGACAAGCCAAAAATACTCCCCCTCAATGAAATATAATGTAATATAATGTAATATCTTTTTAAAATGAAACTAAAATTTTACATTCATGTTTATTATCAATCATACAAGTTCAGGATGGAGGTGACCTAGCTTGATTTTAGTTCCTATGAAATGAAACCTGGAGCCTAGCTACTACAGATTCAATATGAGTGAGTGATTAGTGTGAAATGACAAGCTCAAGTCTCCAAAAATCAGGCTTTATGCTACAAAAGTCTCCAAAAATCCAATTCGATGCTACAAATACATGTATGAAACCTTCTACATTCCTGATGTTGAGTTATATCTGTCAATGATACAAGATAAATATGGCACAATCCTTGTTTTAAGAGTTTATAGCTAAAGCAGTGTTTTTTTAAACCATGGGTCACAAAATCAATTGAGTGAGTTGCCACCAATATATTTTTAATGAAACAGAAGTGAATAGAAAATAGCAGAGTACACTGTGCAAAGTGATACATCGTGAAACTTAACTTTTTCATATATATGTACATGCACATTTATGTACACATAAGAGGTAACAATTTTAAATGTATTTCTATAAGGCCCTATTAAAAGAAATTGAAGAAGGTAACAAAGAAATGGAAAGATATTCCATGTTCTTGGAATGGAATAATTAACACAGTTTAAAATGACCTCATTACCTAAAGCATCATACAAATTTAATGCAATTCCCATCAAAATCCCATCAGCATTTTTTAAAGAAATAGAACAAAAACTCATCAGATTTGTATGAAAGTACAAAAGACCCCGAATTGCCAAAGCCATCCTGAGATAAAATAACGGGGCTGGAAGCATCACTCTGCCCAACTTCAAATTATACTACACAGCGACAATAATCAAAACAGCATAGTACTGGTGGAAAAACAGAACATAATCGAGAGTCCAGAAGTAAATCCATGTTTACATGAGCAAAATAATTTTCAACAAAAGAGCCAAAAACATACAGTGGAGAAAAGAAAGCCTCTTTAATAAATGACACTAGGAAAACTAAAAAGCCAGCAAAAGAATGAAACTAGACTGTTGTCTATCACTACACACCAAAATTAACTCAAAACGGATTAAGGGTCTGAATATAAGACCGGAAACAATAAACTGCATAGAAGAAAGCATAGGAACTAAACTCATGGACCTTGGACTAAAAGAGATTGTACGAATTTGGCCTCAAAAGCAAAAGAAGTTAAAACAAAAATAAATAAACAGGACTACATCAAACTAAAGAGTGTTTGCACAGCTAAAGAAACCGTCAACAAGGTAAAGAGACAACCATCCAAATGGGAAAATATATTTTCAAGCAATGCCTCCAATAAGGGCCTAATCCAAAAAGTACTAAGAACTCACACAACTCAGTAAAATAAATAAATAAATAAATAAATAAATAAATAAATAAATAAATAGATAGATAGATAGCTAGATAGATAGATAAATAGATAAATAGATAATAAATAAATAAATAAATAAATAAATAAAGAAAGAAAGAAAGATCCAATTAAAAAATGGACAGAGGACCTGAACAGATACTTCTCCCAAGAAGATGAATGGCCAACAAACATATGAAAAGATGCTCAACACTGCTAGCTATTAGGGAAATGCAAATCAAAACCACAAGGAGATACCATCTCACACCTGCCAGATAGCTGTTATCAACAGTACAAGTAATAACAAGTGTTGGAAAGGATATGGAGAAAAAGGAACCTTCATACACTGCTGGTGGGACTGCAAATTGATGTAGCCACTATGGAAAACAACATGGAGATTCTTTAAAAAACTAAGAATTGATCTGCCATGTGATCCAGCCATCCTTCTACTGGGTATTTACCCCAAAGACTTGAAAACCCATATCCAAAAAGATATTTGCACACCAATGTTCACAGCAGCATTATTCTCGGTAGCCAGGGCATGGAAGCAACAGAAGTATACTACAACAGATGATTGGATAAGGAAGCTGTGGTACATACATACAATGGGATATTACTCAGCCGTAAGAAGAGATGAAATACTGCCATTTGTGACAACATGGATGGACCTCAAGATAATCCTAAGCGAAATAAGCCAGACAGAAAAAGTTGAAACCACATGATATTACTTATGTGTGCGATATAAACCTAAAAGCAACAAACAGGACAACAAACAGACTCATGTACATAAACTAGTGGTTACCAGAGGGTGGGGGGAAGGAGGAGGAGGGAGGTAGATGGGGTAAAGGGGTCAAATATGTGATGACAGAAGAAATCTAACTATAGATGGTGAACACACAATGCGATGTGTATGTGTGTGTGTACGTATATATATATATATATATATATATATATATTATATATATATATATTCCTTACTGTTGAAATGTACACCTGTGACTTACTGGATTTCATTAACCAATGTTGCCATAATAAAATTTAAAAATAAATAAATGTATTTCTTATTATAGATCATAGTCAAAAGTTGGAAAGACATTAGCCTAATGCAAGAAGATAAAATAGTCTACGGCCATGCCACCCTGAACAAACCCAATCCTGTCTGATCTCAGAAGCTAAGCAGGGCCGGGCCTTGTTAGTACTTAGATGGAGACCACCTAGGAAGAGCAGGTGCTATAGGCATAAAAATAATTTAAAAAAAGAGATTGTAAGCTGACAAGGTCCTTGCAATTTGTGAGGTTAACCAAGAGTTGTCTCACCTTAAAAGAAAAAAAAAATAAATAAATATACCACTCTAAGGTAAAAAGTATCATAGAATGTAAAAGTATAAATCTATCTGGTTGGGGGAAGAGAAGGGTGAGGTCAAGGTTCTAAAAAAGATTTACCAAGATAGCAATACCTGAAAGGATCCTTGACATATAGGAAAGAATCTGAGAGATGAACACGGGGGGAGCACCCCACGTAAAAGAAACAACATGAATGAAGACATAATGCTGCAAATAACAAGTGTTTAAGAGGCGGCAAACAGTCCTAGCACATGGCAGCACTAGTATAATTAAGTCCAGACAGAAGGACTTAGGAAAAGTTCGGTTTGGCTAAAGTGTAAAGTACAAGTAGGTCAACAGAAGAAGGTGAAAAAGCAAATCTGAGCCATAACATGAAATTGCTGAGAACAGAGTAAACATTTAATGAATGTTAGCTATTTCAACTAATCTTAGTTCTGGAGCTAAGTCCTGGATCTTATCTCTAAGATCCCTACAATTCTAAAATTCTATGAATTACTGAAGGGCTATGATAAAAATTACATTTAGGTACAGAATATAAACTTGTAAGAAATTACAGAGAGTCTATTCTATTCAGTAAGACTATTCTAATCACAGCTGCCTAACAATAAAATCGACTGTCCCAAAAAGAAGTGGGGTACTATAACTAGATGTATTTGAATAAAGACCGAACGCACTTACGTTTGAGGTATGATACAAGTCTACAATATAAAGTTCTGCATTTATCATACGCTAATTATTCCATCAATTTTGGTTCTCACTCATCAATCAGCAAGAGCTCATGAATGAATTTTGAAGGGAGAGAGAGAAACAGATGGAAGGAGGAGGTTGGGATTGTATTCCATTGTAGATAAGTAGGAAAACAAGAAGCTTCTGAATGACATTTCCCAATTTAGTAATTATCTTTACTAGAGTATCGTAATGGTGATAAGGCAAATCAACTGCAAGTACCTGGGCTACAGCTAAAATAATTTCGCAATGTATTTATAAAGTTTTTTTAAGTTCCCAGAGCCCTTATGTGGGGGGGGGGGGAACATCTTTCTTTTCCACACAAAATCTATCAAAAGGGGTTATGCAAGTCTTGAAAGCATAATCATTACAGGTTTGTTCATTGTAGTAAAAGCATAATATCAGAATTAAAACCCTAATATAGCATATCCAATAATTGCTTACACATTGGGAATAATTTCAGATCAAATGTCTTTATAATCAAGAAGAAAGACACGATATTTCAAAAAATGATTCAAAATACAAACTTAAAAATTAAAATTCAGCACCAATGTAAAAATATGGTATGAATATATGGTATTCAACCTCAATGACCATTCTCTTGAGACTGTCATGCTGCAGAATGTGTCTAAAAATACTAGATAGAAAATAGTTTCTAAAGCACATTCTAACACTTCATGATAAAATGAAACTATCATTTTAATAGTCTATAGAATATTGCTGCATATCTTTTAAATTACGAATGTTGATAATATCCAGTTGATGACTTCCTTTTGCTTTACAGAATGGCAGACCAAAACAAAGACCTCTTGGTTTGGGAAGGCACTCAATAAACATTTGCTAAATTCAACTTCTTTGCTCCCAACTAATAATGTCTTAGAGGGCAACAGAATCCAACGTACTCAAGGCTGTTTAAAAACCTGCCTTCTGATATGTCATGTCCTGAATCTATACTCATTTTCAATGCAAATCATTACCTTCAGAAGCAGAACACTAAATATGATGTAGTCTTACAAAAATGTTTAATATGGAAATAAAACTCCTTAAATATAACCACCCAATTGATTGAAAAGTCTGTAGAAAATCCCTCTTTTGTGACCAGAGACACACTACTGACAAATTCCTTTCAGAGAAAACAGGGTGTAATGAAAGAAGCTGTGGCCAATAATTCCAAAGTCCTAGGTTCAAATCTCAACTCAGTACTTCCTGGCTTAAGTACCTTAGATCACAGTCACTTAACTTCTCTCAGCTGAAGTTCCTCTCATCTGTTTAAAAAAGAGGGGAAAGGTGATGTTATGGTGTAAGGCTCGGGCAGAATTATGATGTGGAAGTTCCCTGTAAACACTAACTCATAAAGCATTGAGCACATCCTCACTTTTCAGAACAAAATAAGGGATATATAACACCTTCGCTACCCTTAGAGGATGTCTGTACCTCCAAGAGGTATGGAGCCCTTTCAGAGTCTGCAAAGGCTGGGACTGATTCATGGAGCAAATAACTAAAGAGCCCCTGCCTGCACCCCATTTCAGTGAGTTGCACCCTGTCGGGAGCCACACAAAGACAAAAAGATGGCCACGGTTCGTGAGGTTCCTGCTTCACTTCCTGGAGATTAGCTGCAAGCCCGCGCGCGCCAACAATGAAGCCCGCGCGCGCCAAAAGATACTCTTCTCTCCCCCTCCTTCCCCATTATCATATACCAATCAGAATGTAACTTATTGCACCCCTGCTACGCGGCCAATCCCCTGCCTACAAGCCCACTCCGCCCCTGAACACCGGTGTATATATACCCCGTCTCACAATAAAATTTGAAGGCTTGATCAGAGTATTGTCTTGCCTTCGCTCTTCTCTCGCCCCCATTTTCTTTCAGGTCGGATCCTCCTCGTCCCCACAAATAACTAGGTCCCGCGGGTCGGGACAAGTGGCGCCCAACGTGGGGCTCGAGGCTCGGATCCTTCGCAGGCGGACCCCCGAGTAAGATATCGTCTGGCCAGACCCCTTTTTTGATGATGCAATAGGAGACGCCTTTCGCCGCTCACGGAGGTCGTCGTCCCTGGTGAGTACCGGCCGCCTTACAAGAAAATGGGAACTAGATTAAGTAAAGAAGCGGTCTTCATAAGAGACCTAAAAAGTTCACTTAGGGAGAGAGGAGTTCGAGTTAAAAAGAAAGACTTGGTAAAGTTTTTTATTTTTGTTGATGAAGTCTGTCCGTGGTTTATTGTTAATGGCCCCGAAATTCACCCTAAAAAATGGCAGAAAGTAGGTAGAGATTTAAATGATTATCTTATCAAAAACAGTCCCGATTCTGTTCCTGTTTCGGTATTTTCTTACTGGGGTCTTATCAGAGATATTGTTGAAACTACTGACCCTGATAAACGCCAACTCTTGTCAGGTCCACCCCCCTCAACTATTTTTAGGCTTTGAATTATTTTCTAATAAAATCCTCACTCAAAAAATTCAGCTAAAGAGAAGCTCCTTAAACACTCTTAATGATTTTCAGCGTCTGCTAGGAGACATCAATTGGCTTAGACCTTATTTAAAACTGACCACCGGAGAGTTAAAGCCCTTGTTTGATGTCCTACGCGGAGATCCTGATCCCTCCTCCCCCCGCTCGCTTTCACCAGAAGCACAAAGGGCGTTAACCATTGTAGAGCGGGCTATTTCTGAACAGACCATTAGCTACTTCTCTCCACATTTAAGTTTGTGGCTGCTCATTTTTCCCACTCCCTTCTCCCCTACAGGAGTCCTTTGGCAAAACCATCCACTATTTTGGGTTCATTTGCCAGCCTCCCCCCCTAGAGTCTTAGCTACCTATCCTCAATTAGTTGCTGCCCTCTTACGTTTAGGCCGAGAGGCAGCCCTCAAGTTGTTCGGGAGAGACCCTGAAGTTATAACCCTCCCATACAACACGTCTCAGTTACAATGGCTTATTCAACATGATGATGATTGGGCAATCAGCTGCACCTCCTTCCAGGGGACAATAGACAATCATTACCCTGCGGACAGATTAGTCCAGTTCCTTCAAAAGACCCCGGTTGTCTTTCCCAAAAGGACTAAAACCACACCAATTGCTGGGGCCGTAATGGTGTTCTCTGATGGGTCCTCCTCCGGTATAGCCGCTTCAGCATTAATGGGCAGATTACTCGAATACAGACAGACCTCTCCTCTGCACAGCTTGTTGAATTAACTGCAATAATCAAGGTTTTTGAGCTTTTAATAGATGCCCCCTTTAACCTTTACACTGATAGTGCCTATGTAGCCACCTCTGTTCCCCTATTAGAGACAGTGCCTTACATACGTCCCTCTACAAATGCTTCCCCCCTATTCGCAAAATTACAAAAACTAATTCTAAACCGCGGTGCCCCTTTTTTCATCGGGCACATACGCGCTCACTCTGGCCTTCCGGGGCCGCTTGCCAAGGGCAATGACAGGGTTGATCTGGCAACTCAATTAGTAGCCTCTGTCACGTCAGACTCACCCTTGGTTGCAGCCCAACGGGCTCATGAACTACATCATCTCAATGCTCACACTCTTAGACTCAAATTTTCAATCACCCGAGAACAGGCCCGCCAAATAGTTCGGCAATGTCAAGGATGCCTAACTCTCCTCCCAGAGCCTCATACCGGAATCAACCCCCGGGGGTTAGTCCCAGGAGAGATATGGCAAATGGATGTCACTCATTACCCTCCCTTTGGTAAATTAAAATATATTCATGTGTCTATTGACACCTGCAGTGGTTTTCTATGTGCATCCTTGCAAACGGGAGAGGCAACTAAAAACGTTATTACCCATGTTCTCTCATGCCTGGCATATCTGCCACAACCTAAAGTTTTAAAAACTGACAATGGCCCTGGATACGCCAGCTCTAGCTTTAAACAGTTCTGTGCACAGTTAGGTATTAAGCACATAACGGGAATTCCTTATAATCCCCAAGGCCAAGGTATTGTTGAAAGAGCCCACTTAACTCTTAAAAACATGTTATTCAAACTTCAGTCGGGGGGAGAAGCACTCTACCCGAAAACAGGTAATGCAAAGACACTCCTAAATCATGCACTATTTGTTCTCAATTTTCTTACCCATGACTCCGCGGGTAAAACCGCTGCTGATCGCCTTTGGCATCCCTCCACGGCAGATAACTATGCACAGGCTATGTGGAAAGATCCGATGACCAACACATGGCACGGGCCTGACCCTGTACTCATATGGGGGAAAGGACATGCTTGTATATATGATGCTAAGGTACAAAATGCCCGATGGCTCCCAGATAGACTCATTAAACCCCTAGACACAAATAAAAGCAAAAACAATAATAATTCCAATCCAGGGCATATTAACCCCTGAGAAGCCTTCCCTTTTTGTTTATTTTCAGGAGGCAAAAATGAAGACATGCACGCTACTGATCCTCGTCATGGCCCTTCGCCCCGTTTGGACCCATCAAATTCTCAATTTCACCTGGACAGTCACCAATGAAGCAGGAGACGTCGTTTTCAGTTCTTCCACTTAGCAAGTACCCCCCCATGGCCCGTTCTTGCCCCTGATCTCTGTGATCTGGCTGCCGGAGCTTCCGCGGCCTGGGGACTCCCAGACATTTACCTCCCCCTTCCCAAGCTCCCCCCCTTGACAATACTCCCACTACTCTAGCCCTTCCCCTGGGTGTAATACCGCCGTAAAAGAACCTATCTCAGAGAAGCAGAGTTTTATGTTTGCCCTGGAGCTCATAGAGATCGAACCCTTAACTATAAATGTGGATACAGAGACTCCTATTTCTGTGGCTCCTGGGGGTGTGAGACCACGGGAGACGCTAGTTGGAAGCCTAGCTCCACTTGGGATTATATAACTGTAAGTAGGACTTGGAATCCCAAGCGTAACTCAACCGTACCCACTCCCGAATGTCAAAATACCCAATCCACAGGGGGACGATGTACACCGCTCTCCATTGCCTTTACTGACAAGGGAAAAAGGGCCCCTATTGATGGATGGCTCAGGGGACATGAATGGGGGCTAAGGCTTTATATTTCAGGAACTGACCCTGGGCTCACTTTTAAGATCAAATTACTTCGATCCATTCCAAACGCCAACAAGCACGTTATCCTTGGCCCTATTGCCCCTAAGACAAAAGACCCAAAACCTTCTAACCCTTCCCCCCTGTCTGCTAGTACTGTTTTCCAGGCTTTGCTCCCCCCGGTTTTACCCTCTACAGGCGAAATCCTTAAAGGCCTGGCTAATGTGACTGCAGAATCCCTTAACTCCACTGGATATAGCGAGTGCTGGTTATGTTTCTCCCCCGTTCCCCCGTTTTACGAAGGGATAGCAGTTTTAGTCAATACCTCAGCAGACCTCATACTTACCAATGACTCCAGCAAGACTCGCTGGTCAGATCCCTTCCGTTTTTCAGAGACCTCTCCGGGTCTCACGTTGGCTCAGCTTTCGGGAATAGGCCTCTGTATACATAGCCCCCTCTTGCGTCTACCCCCTCAGCTAGTACCCATTTGTAACAGCTCCTTCTCACCCCCGCTGTCCTATGAATTCTTGTCGCGCCCAACGGTACTTATTTTGCTTGCTCCTTTGGCATAACGCCCTCCGTTAACCCGCGCTTACTAATATCTAACAATGAATATTGTGTTTTAGTCATGCTCATGCCCAAAATTTCCATACATCCCACCGAAGACCTCCTTCCATATTACTCGGGCTCTGCTCGTACTAAGCGTGAGCCGGTAACCGCCATTACCTTATCTGTATTATTAGGATTGGGAGCAGCTGGGGCCGGAACAGGCATTGCCTCCATAATTACTTCTAAACAACAATATTATGCTCTTAGTCAGGCTATTGATAAAGACATACAAAATCTGCAAGAGGGTTTAGACAGCCTGAAGGAATCTGTTGTCTCTCTCTCAGAGGTAGTGCTCCAAAATCGCCGAGGGTTAGACCTCTCTTCTTGAAAGAAGGAGGCCTCTGCGCTGCTCTTAAAGAAGAATGTTGCTTTTATAAAGACAAAACAGGATTAGTACAAGATAGCATCGATAAAGTTAAGAAAAACCTAGAGGCCAGGCAAAAACAAAGAGAAAAAGATGAGGCCTGGTACAAAAACTGGACCTCTGCCACCCCTTGGCTAACTACTCTGATCCCCACCATCCTTGGACCCTTGGCAGGATTCTTCCTTTTAGTGTCTCTTGGCCCCTGGGCCTTAAGAAAACTGACAGTTTTTATTCGAGAGCAGGTTGACCAGCTCGTCAAGCCAGCGGTTGCTGTTCATTATCACAGACTTACAGCCTGTGATGAAGAGTCTTGCATCGAGCCAACCAATGCTCCAGGTCTCCGGTTCTCAACTTTACAGGCGCCTCGACCGTGGTACCATCGATTTTGGCGCCGTACTTAATATGGCTCATATGCTGGTCCGCCAGAACCAGGCATACCCCTAAGTATATGAGGGTATGGGCATCGAGATGAGTGCGAGACAAAGTACCGCAAGGGAGGGTTCTTCCTAGAACCTCTCTGGTCCTCCCTGAGAATACGCCTGGCTTGCATAGAGGTTGGTATCCATATGTACATAAAGCCTTGATATATTAAGATCAATTTGGCTTTCAGCTCTGCCTCTCCTCCCCAAAAGATACCGAGAGCATTTGCAGGATGTTACCCTGCTGGAGGAGCCAGGCCTCTATTCCCTCACTCGATTAAGGCCCACCTTTCTAAAATAAATAGAAAGGGAGGAGATGTCGGGAGCCACACAAAGACAAAAAGATGGCCACGGTTCATGAGGTTCCTGCTTCACTTCCTGGAGATTAGCTGCAAGCCCGCGCGCGCCAACAATGAAGCCCGCGCGCGCCAAAAGATACTCTTCTCTCCCCTCCTTCCCCATTATCATATACCAATCAGAATGTAGCTTATTGCCACCCCTGCTACGCGGCCAATCCCCTGCCTACCTATAGCCCACTCCGCCCCTGAACACCGTGTATATATACCCCCGTCTCACAATAAAATTTGAAGGCTTGATCAGAGTATTGTCTTGCCTTCGCTCTTCTCTCGCCCCATTACTAGGTCCCGCGGGTCGGGACAGCACCCCACTTACCAACAGATTTAGGTAAATTTTGTAAAAACTGGTTCTTTCAGATCTGGTTTCATGAACCTGTTCCCTCCCCCAAAGGATCTTTATAAGGTAAATTTCTTTTAAGGACTTAAAGCTTTTTTTTTTTTTTTTAACAATGGGTTTTTCCTATCTGGGGAAAATAAAGCAAAAGAAAATCAGGTAAAAGTAAGGCAGAAAATATACATTACTTTTTAAATTAGGAAAAAATAAATATAACATTACAAAATTAAAATAAGGTATTCTAGATGGTGATGAGGAAATTTTTCACCGTCTACTAAACGAGAATTAGGAAAGGATATGCAACGAATGCCCTGAATTATTTAAAAATTCACCTCATGAAGAATAAACAAGATGAGCTCCTGAAGCTGCTTCTACTCTAAGATGCCAAACTCATACGCATACTCAAATGTCTACTGCTCTTCTATTTTAGGGGTTCAATTACAAACACCGTTTTATTTGTTGTTGGTGTCTGCCGCTGCTGTTAGAGGAGGGGAAAGTATTTTGTCTTTGGTTTCCATGTTTGGTAGCTTAGGGGCAATCACTATGGGAAAAGACAGATGTTTCACAAACACGTTTGGATTTTTCTCACCTAATGCACTTTGTGGAACAGGAAGCTCCTTGGAAAGGTAAAGTAACTAATGAAAGGACGTAGGGCTTTCCAAGTATTCATGGCAACAAAAGGAAAGCGGAGACTCTCTAGTTGGAAAAGAGACATAAGGAGTCACAATATGGATCAAACGGTTCGATAAAGAACAGACCCTTGTAACAAAAGGACAGCAAGAGAGTCAAGTGTACCATGAAATACTGCCCATGCCAGGAAGAAACTTAAGGAGAATATTCAATTGTTGAAGGACAAAAAAGGACTAACAGCCTCTGAGATCCAGCTTCTTCATCTCCGTCATGAAGATAACATTAGGGATGCCCAGGGACTCTAAGGGGTGAAACATAAGTGAGAATCCCCAGCACAATGACTGACTGACTGACTTTTTTGATCCTCAGAAAAGATCCGTTTCCTCCCCTCCCTTCGACATCAATCGGATTAAATTGAAAGGTCTGTCAGCTTAGATATCACCTTGTCCTGAACATTAAATCAAATAATTTGAAAATTTTATAACCTATACAGAATTCTTTAAAAAAAAAAAAAGCTAAAAGGCAGTTAGATATTGCTACACAATCTCAAAAACCTTACCAATATCAAACCTCACCAGTGCAGCGGAAAAACTCCTTTGCACTGCTATACCAGAGACTCCTTCCCTCACCACATCAGAGCGATTCCTCCAAATTGGTGGGAAGTGGGTATAAATTCTCCCTCCTTGGTGTAAGGATTATGTGTTAGCAAACAGAGAGAAATCTGTGCTCCAAGTTGGTGATAAGAATCAAAGCTGAAACTCAAAACATTTTCTCACAGGAATAATGATAATGGTTAGATTTTTAAGCCAGCAATTAAACAAATAATGCAGCTAAAATACCATTTTAATTGATTATTTTTCTCCTCTTAGTTCAATATTTAAACTACTTTATAGATTGAAATGGATTTTGTGAAAAGGCCTAGGAGTGTAGCTCTAACATGCTTACAGGGGAAAAAAACCATATCCTAGGTCCAAACGATTTCTACAAGAACTTTCAGACCGTAATTAAGCAAGAAACAGTACAAGAAAGCTAGCTGTGAGAGTAGAGAGAGTTGCCTTGTTTCACAGAAAAGGAAGCTGAATTACACTAAATCACAGCTGCGAACGACTTCAGAATAACTGCCTCTCTCATTTAACAAGCATTTAAGCCCTGCCCTGTGCCCAAGGCGGTGCCCTCCACAGGAAATAAGCTTTTTCTAAAGCTAAACCCACAGTCGTAGTAATGCAAGAATTTCCTTGCATCTTCCTGAGTAAATCACACACCAAGTCCTAGTGTTCTGAAATTTACATATGCCTATCTTGATTACCTTGCGCTACCTCCTTCTCCGAACTAACACACCTGAGAAAATACCTACCTGGTGTTATTACTCTAAGTACTAAGTGGAAAAGAAGAAATTAACATTTATTAAACATGTGGTAGGCTCCCATCTGATTTTCACAACCCTGTAAATAATACCCAATTTACACATTAAGAAAATGTTGCCCACAACACCAGTAAAATGAAGCCAAGACTCAGAACTCTGCCAACTCCACTGCTCAAGGGTTCCCCCCACAAAGGAAAGAAATTATCCATTAGATGCCACTGGACCGCTGACCACTTTCACATCAATTACTCCTTATTCCAGTTAAACAGTTCTCAGGGCAGGTTCTGAAGACTCTCCATTTCTATTTCGTATTTAGGGAAAGCTCTAACAGAAGGGGAAAAGCGTCCCCACAGGTGAACCCTGGCTCTTAGCATCATTTCCCAATTCCGGCTCAACACAGACTCATGCACCTTCTCCCCTGCAGCCGAGCAAAAGCTGTTATGTCAGTACTGCATCGCTCATTAAAAACTCCCGCAAGTTACCTTTCAAAACAAGACTTTCTCCCCACACAGATCTCACTGCAGGTCCTTAAACTTAAATAAATTCAGTTTTCACATAACTTGCCTGATGGCATTCCTACATATGTGTTACCACTGTCGGTTTAAAAAGTGATTTTGTACTGAATTGTGAACTAAATCTTGATCTGGCTGCCATAAGAACACGAAACAAAAACCTGTGTTTAGACAGATTACCCAGCTATTCTTTCCCATTACAATTTGGCGGGGAGGGACTGTACACTCAGTATTTTGAATCTGTTTCTAATTGAATAAGATGACAGGTGACTTACAATAATGCAATGTGACTTAATTCTATCATGCAATTGCCACGAAACACTAACATAAAACTAACGTTCAATCCCTTAAATTATTAAATATGCCTTTTAAAGAAGTTAAATGTTATAAAAATGATTTAGCTTCTGGAGTTTAACGTTCGTACGAGAATTTTTTTTAAAGAGGATTCTGAGAGAAATAACGGTCTCGTCTAGAAACAGATTTGTTCTTAACAAAACCTGGGCTATAATACACTAAACTGAACACTGAGACATGTCCAAAAACACTTCCCATAAGGTAATTGTTTCTAATAATTGAGACAAAATAAATTAAAACCGATACACATTTAAAGTCAATGTCTGCAGAATTCTGAATTGGGAAAATGTCAACGTGTTTTATCCTCTTTTGGGGCGGGGGGGGCGGAGGGGAGGAGTAAGGTTCCCGTCCAAAAATAAACATTGGGCTCATCAACCCAGGTGCGGAAACTCCTTAAACCCGAGGTTTGGGGGCGGAGAAAACAGACTCCCAGGATTTGGCTTCTTGGGTAGAAGTGCCCAGCGCCCCACACCCGAAATCTCCAGCCTCGGACGGCCGCAGGGCCCGGCCCACCCCTCCCGCGGGCCGCACCTGCCGAGGCCGGGCCGCGGGCGCCCCCTGCCGCCCGGCCCGCGCCCGGAGCCCCGATCCCACCCCCGCGCCCCGCGCCCGCGCCGCCCCCGCTCCGCGCTCGCCCCGGCCCGAGGCCGCGCAGCCTGCGGGCAGGGGCGGGGGCGCGCGGGCGCGGATCGAGGCGGGGTCCGCCCCGGGCCGAGCGCACCGGCGCGTCCCCGACCCCTCGCGGCGGCCAGGCCGGAGCCTCACCTACCTACGCCGTATTTCTCCTCCTCCGTGGGGGTCCACATGGCCGAGCCGGGCGCGGCCCCGCGGGCGCGGCGGCCAGGCGACAGCGCGGCGGGGACGGCCGCGGGCCCGGCTGTGGCGCACCGCGAGCCGAGGCGGGGGCGGTCAGGCGGCGCGGGGCAGTGGGCGGCGCATCCCTCACAGGCCGCCCGGGATGCCGCCGCCGCCACGTCCGGACCGCGAGGCTCAGCGGGCGGCCCGGTGGTCCCGGGCGGCGCCGCCGAGGGCTCGCCACCTGTCCGCCGCCGCCGTTCCCGCGCCGCCGCTCGGCTCCTCACAGCTCCGCCGCTCGGCTCCCGGCGCCGCCGCGGTTCGGCTCGCCTCAGCGGGCTCGCAGGACGCCCGCGCATGCGCCGCTCCCCGGCGCGCGGGGGCTCGCGCCGCCCGGGCTCGCGCCGCCCGAACCCGCGCGCGAGCTCACGCGCCGCCGCCGCGCGCCGGCGGAGGGAAATCCGCGAGACGCGATTGGCCCGCGCGGCGGGGGTCGGCGCCGACCCCTCCGCGGACCCGGCCCTGGGACGCCCCGAGCGTGGGGTGGGGGGAGTGAGGACCCGCGCGGCTTCCAGGGCCGGTGCACCCTGCCAGGCACCCCGAGATCACCGCGGGGCCCCTGGCCGGAGGGGTACAGCCCAGAAGGGAGAGAATGACACCTTTTTCAGGCCCATCACCATGTCACCCACTGCGTTCTCACGGCCGCATCCCCAGAAAGGTCCGGGGAGCCAGCTGGTGCTTGGCGGGGACCCGCGGGGTAGGTTCGCCGCAGGAGAACCAGCTGGGGCACACTCGTGTTCCCGCTCTTGGGTCTCTGGGGCGCCTTCTAGGCGGAAGCCACGGCTGTCTCTTTGGTCCTTGTTTTAGGGAGTTGGCCTGCGTGCTAGAAGTTGGGGGCCTGAACAATCACAGTAGGAAGCATTTCCTCCATGGGGACCGCCTCTGCAGCTCCAAGGTCTATGCCTTCCAGGCCACTCCGAATTTCTATCTGGGTCTCCAGACTTTCCTCCTTTCCTCCCTAAAAATCCATTCATTCATGCCTACAAATATCACCGTGTGTCCCTAGGGCAACCACGGGCAAAAGACCAGGATAGCCCTGGCAACTACAGGACTTCTTTCAACCTACATCTGGCCCACATGGTGTTCCCAGCCCTAATACCAGCAGATCTAGCTATCTGTGTCACCAGCACTACCAAGTCAAAACCCTGGTGTCATCCCTCACTATCGCTCTTGGACAACCCCCACTCTTCCTCTCTTCAAAGCCCAGCTTAGCACCTCACCTCCAGGAGACCTTAGCTGATCGTGCGGCTAGCAGAACGGAGCCGTCCTTCCCTCTGTCGCCTGGGGTTCCAGCTGTGTGCATTTTGTGTCTTTTTTCTCCTGTAAGACTGTCAGCTCCCAAAAGGCAAACTCCAGGCTAATGTCACCTTTCTGGTCCCTCAGTACCCAGCCTAGCACCTGACACACACTCGTTGAGTAGGAAGCAAGACTAATACAAGAATATCTTGGTAATTGATAAATCTTGTTGATTCTTCCTTCACAATGTCCTTTATGATTGGCTACTCCTCCTGCTCACCTGGATTACAGCAGTCCCCCATCATTCCCATTATTTGTGGGGGACACATTCCAAGGCCCCCACTGGATGGCTGAAACTGCAGATGGTATCAAACGCTGTGTTTTTCCTACATCTGCATACGTTTTCACTTAAAAGAAGCACTTCCCGCCTTCTCTTTGGCATACTCAAATTGCCAGTATCACTACTCTTGCACTTTGGGGCCTTTATTAAGTAAAATAAAGGTTATTTGAACACAAGCACTGTGATACCGCAACAGTCGACCTGATAGCCAAGATGGCTACTAAGTGACTAACAGGCAGAGAGTGTGTACCAGCGGTCCCCAACCTGTTTGGCACCAGGGACCAGTGCTCCTCTGAGACTCTACTGATAATATGAGGTGGAGCTGAGGCGGTGACGCTGGCACTGGGGAGCAGCTGCAAACAACAGATGAAGCTTTGCTTGCTTGCCTGCCACTCACCTCCTGCTGTGCAGCCCAGTTCCTAATGGGCCACGGACCAATACCTGTCCATAGCCTGAGGGGTGGGGACCCCTGGTGTATACAGTGTGGATACTGGGCAAAGGGATGATTCACACAGCCCAGATGGAATTTCATCATGCTACTTAGAACGGCATACAATTTTTAAAATATGAATTGATTATTTCTCGATTTTTCCATTTGATATTTTCATACCACGGTTGATTATGGGTAACTGAAACTGCAGAAAACAAAACCATGGGCAAGGGGGGACCACAGAATCCCAGCTCCTGAGCTGCAGACTCCTCCTTTCACCAGCGAAGGCTGCCCACTACTGCCCACAGAAAATGTTGCAAAAATGACTTTCTCGATAGCTACATTCTTTTTTTCTTTTGGTCCAAGAACATAATAAAAGAGATATCTTTATTTATGTATTTAAATGAAGATGATAGATGTCTTGACCCATGGCCACCACGGAATGTGTACCATGGAATGAAGCCACATTCCCACAAAGCTTTCTCCAAGGAGCTGTCCAGCAAGTGAGGCCAAGTTACACAGACCCGAACAGCCTAAAGCTCTTACTAGTTTCACCCCATTAGCCGATGTATGTGATGACAGTCTCAGAGCATAAGACTGGTTTCCCCAAGTTTTCCTCTCTTCCCAGTCTGAATCTATCATAGATGACAGCTTCCCCAGATGAAGACAGTCCCAGTCCACGACGGCACACCTCAGCTCAGGGGTGGGAAGACATCTAATAAGTCCCAGACTCCTACAATCTCGCTGTTTGTTCCAAATGCAGGTTGTTTCCTTGAATTGAAGTGAAAGGGCATGGCACACGTGGAGCATCAGCCTTCAGCAGGACTGCACTTGCTCTCCCACACCGCCAGCATCTGCTCTCAGCCGTTCCTCAGGCTCTCAGTGCACTTGACTGAGTGAGGCTCTCAGTCGGCTCTCACCCCACACATACACACCGCATCCCAGCATGTGAGCTGACCTCTGGCTTGCCTCTGAAAATCGGGACCCTCCCCTCCTTTTCACCCACTCCTCCTTATGTTCTCACCACCTCCCAGGGGCACTGTCTGCTCCTTCTCGGGATCCCTAGGACCTCACTACACCATTATTATTCCTTTTCCCCATTTTGACTCTGTTCTGCTCCACAGCCTCCTTCTGTGGTCCCAAGAATACCTGCCCTGTCGGTACCTTCATCCCCCATCCATCCCCTCTCTCTTCTTCCTTTCTCTATCTGCCTTCAGAGGAGAATCATCCACTCGAGATCCTTTTATTTCAACACAATCTGTTTGACTTTCAATCTCCAAAGGTCTGCTTTCTGACCCCGTCACCTCCTGGAAACTACTCTCCCAGAAGTCCCAAGGTCATCCCAATTTCAGACACAAGCGCTGGCTATTCCCTGGCTGCGGTTGGGCCTTTGCATATAGTACTCCTCAGCCCATGTGCTCTCCTCTCTTGAAACATGGAGCCTCCTCACGTCCAAGGCCCACTTCCCCCAGGAAAGCTTCCCCACTGTCCTTGGCTGAAGGGGTTTCGCTCTGCCATGAGGGCCTCGCCTACAGCACATACTCATCCTGCCCTCATCCCAGAGGGTGAACGTGTCCACCTTGCACATTGACAAACATCTATTTCCTTCTTCGATGGCAAAGATTGCTCTTCATGTATTTTTAACCCACACAAAGACTAACACAGAACCTTCCATCTAATAGGAATTCAACATATCCTCTTGAGTGAATGTTGTGCTTGTGTGTTTCTTGATACCATAATTAAATGGTTGGAAAAGAGAACTAAGAAGTTTACTTGAGCAAGTCGCAAATCTCCAAATTCAGAAACTTGAGTTAATTGGAATAAATTTCCTTAATACAGGCACGTTGGCTTTAATTAAAAATCCATTGAGACATCCTATTGAGTAGCCATATAAATTATGGAACCATTTATCTAAGAAACATAAAAGTTTGCAAATAGTTTGGCTTAACATGTCTGTATTCTTTGGGGTTGAATTCGTTACCTCAGACAATAAATTGGAATTAATGAGTGAGGAAGGAATCAAGTTTTCAGCAGGAAATTCTTTAAGATTAGTGGCTATTAAAAATAACCCATAACCAAACAGATTTTGTACATTGTGCAGACAGCATTATCATTTTCTCTTAAATGGAACTCAAGTTAATGAACAGTATTAGCATAAACAAACTCCATAATGTTAAGTCCCCATCACCACTGGCGAATGAGACTGGCCCTCCATAAAGCCGGATGAGCTGCCCCTCACATCTTTTCTCCTTGTTTTGTGCTGCCTGGAGAATCAGACAGCAGCATTTAAGGAGCCAGCCAGTCTGATGACTCAGCTCATAAAACAATGTGTGGCCACAAAGATGCTGTTTATGCAGGAGCATTCTGGAGGCTCTGGCTACCAAAAGTCGGCAAGCAGTAGGCAAGTGGCACATGATGCTCATTCTCCCAGGAGTTTCCGGCCATGGTGCCAGGGCAACGCTCACTTCCCTCTCCCAGCAGTTGATCTCATCGGATGCTCTGTCCAAGCAGACTAGTAGGAAAACTTCAGAGACATGCAGTGGGGACAGAGGCAGGTCCAGGTGAAGCGCAAGTGGTAGTGGTGACCTTTTGCCTTCTCTTGAGCAGGAGCTGCCTGCAGCTAGATCGTATGCCCACATGCAGCCCACAGGCAGGTGGATAGGCAGCTTGGGGGCATGTGTTACTCAATTCATCTCTGTGCTGCTGGGTCCCTCTAGCAGTGGGTCTGCTCTTGTTAGTGAAGTATCTACAGAGCTAGTTTCCTTCGTGGTGGAGAGACACCCAAGCCAGTCTCACTCCTCCACCACCCTCCTGTTCCCCCAAAGCAGCACCTTTTAGAAAAGCCTCCTCTCGGGAGGCATCATTGGAATAAAGGGCTAACGGAGTCGGTTAACGCAGAGATGGCTGACAATGGTAGGGTCCTTTCAGGCAAAGAGACCTAAATGACTAAGACGCTATTATTAGTATTTTGCTTTGAATTTTGTTGCATCTGAAAATCGTTGCAGTGGGAAGGGGATAGAGAAGAGTGTGAAAAAAGAGACAGATTAAGCAGCGCAATATTTCATTATTTTCCCTAAAATGACAAACTTTAGCCATCTGTTCCTTTTTCACCAACCCATTCAAAATATTAAAATACAGATTCTTTGCAGTTGGCCAGGATCTTGTCAAATGAGAAATGACCAGAGCTTCCCTGATTTCAACTGCTGGACTGATGTGCATGTCTGGACGAGCCATAGATGTCAAGCCCCAGCATGAGAAGCACCCCGGATGTGTCACAGACTCCTCAGCACTTCCTTCCTGCCCATCCAAGACTGTGAGCCACGTGGAGACAGTGCCGCGCTCTATTCTTTTGGGCACCCTCCGTGCCTAGCACACCAGAACTGACATAGAGCAGGTGGTCAGTAAATATTGCTTGAAAGAATATTGGCAAATGAGTGGGTACCTTTTCCCAGAAATGTGCACCTTTGCTCCAATACAGTTTTTGTTTGTTGTTTGTTTCTGTCTAGGAGAATGGGAGGAGATAGAATCAAAAAACAAGGTACCCCTGGCAGGAAGGGCAAGTAGGTGGAAACTTGGCACTGCTTAGTTCTCCTTTCCCTTGGAGAAAATAACTATGCTCTTGAATTTCTGCACTAAGTCACCAAGGAGGAGTTGAAATTAAAAACCTTGGAGAGTAATTAGCAACAAAACGTTCTAATGTCAAGAAGTGAATTTTATGAGAACATATTTGTAATATTAATTGGTCCTCTGAGTAGCCAAATGGTGAAATTATTGCTCCAATACAAATAGACCCAAAAGAGAAAAACAGCCCAAAATAGCGCAGATATTGCAAATCAGGACAGAGGTAATTTCTCTACACATAAAAAGCAACTAAGTGCGATGTCTTCACCAATTCACTTGAGTTAAGTGCAGAACAAAGCTTATTCGTTTGGCATAGCACCACCTACCCCATCTCTGAATCGCTCTGGGGCCGAGGCTAGAAAGACAAGTGAGACTTTGTTCCCACCAGCTCCGTATACTTTTCACCTTGAAGTGTGGGAAGTTTTAATCATTCATTCACCACATATTTATTGAGCACCTACTGTGGACCAGGTCCAAACAGAAAATGTTCTCTCCCATCACCGAGTCCACCGTCAAGTTGAAGGGAAGAGACATTGAACCAATTATCACACAAGCGAATCTCTAATTAAAGACATAAGTACTAGGACAGGAGAGTACAGTGTACAAAGGGAGCATCCGCCAAGGGGCCTGACCTAGTTTGGTAAGTCAGGGAAGACTTCTTGGAGGAAACAATGTTTAAACTGGAACGTGACAATGCAGATGAATCGGCCAGGTAAAGAAGGAGAGGAAGTGTCCCAGGCGATGGGAGCAGCGTTTGGGGAGGTGGGCTGGGTGAGGAAGGAGCTTGATGTAGCTGAGATATGAAAAAGGCGATCACAACCAGGATGTGATGAGTGAGCAAACAAGTAAGTAAACAGAGGGGAGAGACATGGCTGGAATTAGAGGCAGGACCAAGTTTGGGGCTTTGCTGCGTCCCATGGCATTGGGGCAGCCACCATTTCCAGGCCTTGGGTGAGAAGCCGAGATGCGAGGCGTAAGACCAGACCCCTCAAGGAGATCCTGGGCTTGTTGCTGGAACAACCTCGGCAAAGGCTAGGTCTGCATGCTGCACTCAGAGGCACCACTGCTCATGCCCTAATCCTCCAAGCACTCAGCTAAGGCCGCGCAGAACCCCTCCTCACCCAGGACCACTCCCGGGCTTCCCTCTTCATTTTGAGCCAATCCTTCCTTGATTCTCAAGATGGCACACGTGAGCATGGGCTGAGCCCTCACCTTCCAGCCTCAATGGGGAAGAGAGCTTACCTCCTGGCAGAGTTAACTCTCCAGAGCCTAGGAGGTATTCTGGGACCGCTGCTTCAAGTGCCATCTCAACACCTTGCTCGTCACCCTGCCCATGTTAAGGGTCTAGGGAAAATAGCACCAAGCATGTCAAGAAACAACTGGCCTGGGGCCACGGCGAAGTTCTTCTTTCAGGAACATTTCATAGAGGATGCAAAAAAAATAAAATAAAATTATCCTTAAAGAACTGTTTCCTGAGAGCACACCTTAGATGCATACTTGGAACATCAGGACCTTGACGGGAGCGGCAGGACCAGTACTCACCCTGCTGCCCCTGAGGAAGAGTAACTCTAAGAAATGGGGACTATTTTGTTCTCCAATTAGCACTGAGGGTGATGGATGAGAATTTACAAGATGCGGTCATAAATTATGGAATGATCGGGGACGTGATCTCCATCCGGAAACCTGACATACCAGGAGCCCTGGTGATTTTTCATGAGAACTTGTCACCAGGTGGCCCCTGCAGGAACCACAACTGGCACTCAGTCTTCCCCAGCCTCAACCCAACCTGTCAGGCTAGACCATGGGTTCCCAAACCCGGGGCCAGGAACCGCCACAGCAGGAGGTGAGTAGCAAGAGAGCGAGTGAAGCTTCATCTGTATTTGCAGCTGCTCCCCAGCGCTAGCATCACCGCCTCAGCTCTGCCTCAGATCATCAGGCAGTAGATTCTCATAAGAGCACCAGTCCCTGGTGCCAAAAAGGGCAGGGACCGCTGGTCTAAGCTACCGCTGGCCCTTGAACTTTTTCAAGTTTTAACCTTGAAGTCTGAGTTCACATCCAGCTCCAGACACTTTCCAGATGGGTGACCCCAGGCAAGTAGCTTAACCTCTCTGACCACAGTTTTCTTCTCTGACAATTGGAAATAATAACAGCTTCTACATCGGGGATACTTATGAGGATATGCCTGAGAAGCTGTCAACACAGAGCTAGCATGTCAACACTGGAACCTTGCTCCCTTCCCCACCAGCTCAGACTGCTTCCCAGAAATCAGAAATGCTGGGTCGCCTAGCATTTGGGGAATCTGCTTCTCCTCTGAGCCAGCCAGTGAGAACTGATATGGTCCCCCCATACAGCTGGGCTGGCTCTCCACCAGCCAGCACCTAGCTCAGTACCAGCCCCTTCTCTCTACTTAACACCAAAAGGAATTGATTCTCTGAGCTATTTCCATGATCCCTTGAGAAGCGCATATCCCATGAGCTCTCCTCCACGACCATCGCATCCCCCGCTCATAGCCCGTTTCCTCATAGAGCTGTGGGGTCTTCAGCCGCCAAGGCTTGCTTAGCTCTGTTTCATTTTGCACTGGTTTAAAGGTCAAACATGAATTTTCCCCATTATTGTACTGTGTCTTGTCACACAGACTCTGTTTCATGCATTAGTCACAGTCTTGCTATCAAATTAAATATTCCTCGGTGGTTATTTTTAGAGAAATCTTTTTCCAACTCCACGTGGTGCAATGGTGTGTGTGCACCCACAGCTCTGGAATCCAGGCATTACTAGGTGGGCTCCAAACTGTGTGAGGGCTCAGATTCCTCTAGAAAGCATCAGCCAGTGGCACAGTGGAGTTTGTAACCTGGCTCTGTCCATGGCAATCTTGCCCTGCTGAAAATAACTAATCCTCTTGGCCCTGGACGATCCAATCATTCCTTAGTGAGTCCACTAAAGCCATGATCCCCACCTTTTTCACACCGGGGACCGGTGCCCCTGTGAGAATCTGATACCTCATGGTCTGAGGTGGACCCGAGGCGATGCCAGCGCTGGGGAGCAGCTGCACGTACAGGCGGAGCTTCGCTGGCTCACCTGCCGTTCACCTCCTGCTGTGCTGCCCAATTCCTAACGGGCCACAGACCGGTACCGATCCGCAGCCCAGGGGCTGGGGACCCCTGCGCTAAAGGCCCAAAGGGGGCACTTGGCACAGTTCTGAGTTAAGCAAAGCATGCTTGTGCCATCCCAACCACTTGCGTAACTCGCTTCTCGCTCCCAGTACAGAAGCAGCAAGTGTAATTGCACCCCTATTCCCTGTACCCCCATGAAAGCCTGCTCTCAGGAAAGGGACTGTAGCCCTCCTGTCTGAGGCCTGAGTGAGTGACAGAGGTTACCAATGCCTGGTCCCATAGAGTCACCACCTACACAGGTGGGCACTGATGGAGAAATGAGGCCCTCAGAACAGAGTTTCAGGCTCGCCTGGGGCCTTGCATGTCAGAGAAGGGGCTTGCTAAGGGCAAGTCCTGTCCACCCACCTGGAGGCAATGTGCGGAGGAGGCACTGTGGGTGCCTTATCCCTGAGGATAAGCAACAAAACCCACAGAAAGTGGCTAGGTAAGAATTTTGGGCAGGATTCAGCGCTTCTCCCTGGGGTACGGACTGTGGAGGAAGGGGTCCACTTCTCCCTCCTGATGCTCCCTTCCATGTGCTGGCATCCACCGGCTGAGATACCCCGGGCCTCATTCCCCCAGAGCGGTGAGACTGGGGGTGCAGGGAGAAGGTCAGCGTAATTCTGGGCTCAGTTCACAGGCCCGTTTGACCTCACACTAACTGCTTCATGCCCCCTCCCCTCCACCCCACCAGCCTTCATCTGTGAAGGTGATGCTTTGGCCTGCACTGGCTTTTAATTCTTAGGTTTGTTCAGAAGTTGGATGGGGAAAAGGGGACTACTTACTGAGTGCCCTCTCAGAGAGCCCCCGTAAGCAATTGATGCTGCAGACATTCAGAGTCAGGGAAGTCAGGTGGACTGGAAACATCCAGAAAGGCTTAGCTGAGGACGTGAGGTCTCAGAAGATGGATCTAATTTAACGCAGCTCCCAGGGAGGTGGGGGAGGTAGGCGGCACTCTTAGTGGTGGTCTGGTCTGATGAACCAAAACACAGAGAGAAGCAGAGGCATGTAGAAAGCAGCAATAAGCCAGAGTGACCAGAGCCCAAGATTTCCTTGGGAGAGGTGGCAGGCGGGTGAAGGTAGATGACAAGGAATCCCTAGTGCTCGAGAAAGACTAGATTGGCCCATCAGTCAAGGCGTGTTTTGTACAAGCTCTGCCAGGTCCGGGGAAGTAACCGGGACGGGTCAGTGATGGCTTAGAGGATAGTCTGCAGGACAGGCCGAGAGGCTACACGACTATCCCATGGTTCCCTAACGTCAGGATGTGGTCTGGCCTGCACAAGTGACATTGAAAACTGGGCAGGAGGGACCACATGAAGCCTTCGAGAGGAAAGATGTGGGCATGGAAACTGGCTGGCAGGGGAGGAAGAGATGGTCCAGGAAGACACAAAAGTTTGACCTTGGATCGCTGCAGTGAGTGAGGACAGCAATGGCAGGGGCCGGTGAGCCACTGGGAGAGCCCACTGGGAAAGGTCCCAGTGCGGATCACTTGATACGATCTGCTCCCTGCCATGAGGGGAAATAGAACCAAATAATGAACAAATGGGAAAGTGAGCAGCTTCTCTAACCATCAAAGAAAGACAGATTGACTCTACAGTGAGACTCCTTCTTTGGCCCAGCAAATAAAAAGAAAAATTTAAATGACAGTGTACGGGCAATTAGGATTATGAGAATAGGCTACTTCATATAGTGTTTCTCAGCGGGGTGGGTCAAGTTGACCCCCACCCAAGCTATAGGGCAAATGGGTGTCACAAACCCCATGGTCCTGTGAAAATGGATTGAAGGAAAGCTCTATCCACATGCATATCAATGCAATATTGTCTATAAATATTGGAAGTAACCCAAATACTACCAGTAGGGGATAAGTTCATTGAACTAGGGCATTACCCCATGCAATTTTATGCAACCAATAACAACAATGAAAGCCATTATCAACATGGAGAATGTTTATTATGTAACATTCGGTTTAAATAATCAGGCCCAAAACTCTGTTCGCAGCATAGTTATAATTATGCAAGAACAAGGGCGTGTAGAAACAAACCAGAGTATACCAAGAAATGAAGCTTTCCCCCTTTTCTGAAATTCCCCAATGAGTGTTGCTTGTATAACAAACTTACATGGATAAAGCAGTGCAGCTTTCTCAGGAAAATAGCACACGTAGGCAGGACATGGAGCTGGGCAGCACACTCCGCTGCCCCACACTCTGAGTCTGCCCCTCCCACCTTCTTGGAGCTCATCCCTCCTGGTGATGAGCATGGAGGATTTCTTAAAGCTGGGTTCTCAGGATAGAGATCCAGGGACAGCACTGGGCATGGCTCCTGTGTCTGCTCCGTCCTCCCCTCTCTCCCCAGCCTCTCTTGTCTACACACGCACCCTGGCTGGCCCAAGTCCAACTTCCAGAGCCCAGGGCCCATTTTCTCTTTCTCCTAATGAGGCTAATGAGGGCTTCAGTCTCTCGGCAGGTGCCTAGAGCTCCTCAAGACTCCTCACTGAGTCCTTGGAGAAGGGCTGCCACTCTCCTTCACTGCGCTCACTGTCTCACTTCCACACCTCTCCCGCTGAGCGTTCGGCCCTATCACTCCACTGAAATGCCCACGTTAAGGCCATCGAGGTTGTCTGTGACAGAAAATATGGTGGTTATTTCTCTGCCTTTGACCTACTTTTTCTGCTTAGTGACATCCAATACAATGACCATCCCTTTCTCGGAACATTTGCTTTAAGAGACTTCCCCAAAAAAGATACTTTTGGTTTTCCTCCTGCCCCACTGTGCACTCTCAGACTACTTTCCTGGCTCCTTCATGTCTCCCCAACCTCCGACCCAGGATTGAGTCCCCTTCTCACCCCTTTTCGCTTTGTCTTCTCTCTTGTCCGGTCTTGTGGCCTTGGACTCCATCTAAATCATGATGTCTCCCAAAAGCTGTGCCTCAAACTCCATCACTCCAGCTGCCCTTCTGACATCTGGGATCTCTAATAGTATCTTGGAATAAAAGTGGCCAAAGCTGCAGCCCGCCCCCTACCTCCAAAAGTCTCCTCATCTTAAGAGACAGTACCTCCGTATCCCAAGCAGCTCAGGGTGACACTCTGTGCTCCTCTCCTTCCCCAGCACCTGTTCCACAGTGAGTCCCACAACTCTGCCTCTAACAACATCCCAGGCCAGACCACCTCCCTCTCTGCAGCCTTCCAGTTGATCCCCCGGCTTCCACTTTTGTCCCTACAATTCTTCCCAGGCAGCCAGAGGAATTTTTTTTTAATGTCAATCACAGCATGTCATTCCTCCAGAAAGAATGGCTTTTCAAGAAACAAAGCTTCAGCTACTTACCCTGTCTTATTCTGCTGTCTACATTGTATTGGACAGTCCCAGCTAGGGCGCAGGCAAGAAAAATAAAGGCACAAACATTGGAAAGGAAGAAATCAAGCTGTCTTTATTCATGGATAACATTATGGTGACTGCAGAAGACTACTAGAACTAATAAGTAAATTTAGCAATGTCACAGAATAGAAGATTAATACATAAAAATTAATTGCATTTTCATAAACTAGGGAAATTTTAAAATGCTCCCTAAAGAGTATCCAAAAACTAAAAATACTAACAATTAATATAATTGTGCAAGACTATAAAATATTGCCGAAGAAAGTAAAGAAGACCTATATAAATAGAAAGATATGCCACATTCATGGATCGAAATTAATCAATACCATATAGTATTGGCAAATATACAGATGACCAGGTGATCAATGTAAGAGAATAGAGTCCACATACATACAATCTAGACCCACACATATATAATCAAGTGATTTTTGGTAAGTGCCATAGCAATTCAACAGGGAAAGAAATATTTTTTTCAAGAATGACTGTTAAATATTCATATGGAAAACTATAAATCTCAAACTGAGTTCCCACTATGCTCAGAAAATCAATTACAGATGGATCATGGCCTCAAATGTAAAAACTAAAACTATATAGATTCTAGGAGAGGGGAAGAAAAAAACATAAGAGGATATATTTGTGACCTTGGAATAAGTAAAGATTTCTTAGAGAAAATGCAAAAGCACTAATCATAAAAGAAAAAATGATAAATTAATTATAACAAAACTAAAAACTCCTGCTCATCAAAAGTACCATAAAGAAAACAAGGTGGTAAGCCACAGTGTAGGAGAAAATATTCCCAACACATATAGATGACAATGGACATGTATCCAGAATATATAGAAAACACCCACAACTCAATAATAAAAAGGCAAACAACCCAATGTTGGAAAATAGACAAAAGATTTGAACAGATATATGAATGGCCAATAATGACATGAAGAAGTTCCCAACATCATTAATTATTAGGAAAATGCAAACTAAAACTACAATGAAATACCGCTACATATCCATCAGAATAGCTAAGATAAAAAAAAAAAGACTAATAACAGCAAATGCTAATGAGGATGTAGGGTAACTGGAAGTCTCATAAATTGCCGATGGAAATGTAAAATGATACAACCACTTTTGAATTGGGGCAGCTTCTCAAAAAGTTAATCGTACACTTAATGTATGTTCAGAAATTGCACCTCTAGGTATTTACCAGCCATTTCGGTCCTAAATATTTACCCAAAAGAAATGAAAGCAAATACCCACACAAAGATATGTATGTGAATGTTGCTAGGAGTTTTTTCATAATACCCACAACCCCGAACAACCTAACCACCAAATCGTGGTATATTCATAAAATGGAATACTACTGAAAATAAAAAAGGAACAATAAAAAGGAAAGCACTACTAATTATATAACATGGATGAATCTCCAAAAGAAGCAAAAGCCAGACACCAAAAGCTACATCCATCCATACTATATAATTTATATCAACTTCTTAGAAGGCGAGACGTATCGGGGTCTGTGGTGGAGGGTTACCGGGGACTTTCTGGGGTGATGGGCTTGGTCTTCATCCTGACAGGGACCCTGCTTACATGAGTAGATACATTAGTTTAAAGTTTTCTAACTTTACACCCAAGATTTTACTTTTCTAAATTATACCTTAAAAACAAATTTTGGAAGCTATTAGTTTGGCCGTAACAGTGGCCAACTGACAAACCTGTGGGCTGCTCTTAGAGCCTGTCACAGACCTGATGCTATTCCTTGTGGGAACAGGGTGTGGGTATCTCCATAGCTCCACCTCGGATGTGGTCTGAAGAGGTTAGATAAATCAGGCCTGGGAGCATACCACCTGTATTTGACTTGATTCACTCATCAGGCTCAAGCCAGCCTTTGGCTGCTGGCCTCAGAAATCCAGCTTTGGACAGCAGGAAAGGGGTGTATATCTGTGCTCAGGCAGATAAACCAAGACTGTTAGGGACAAGCCTGGAAAGAGGGGCTAAAGCCTTTTCCTCCTGGGGCCTAGAACCAGGCGGTAACTTCAGGGTTTGTCTTATGCTTGGAAGGTGGTCCTTGGCCCTCCCCAAATCCGAATTTTAATATCCCTGTCAACTGGTCCTGGGGGCAGGGGATGGGGGACTGACTCCCTAATGCCCGTGACCTGAGGGATGACTCAAGTTCAGGAGCACATGTGTGGCCTTTGGAAAAGAGGAATCGTCCCTGGCTCTCTCTACCAGCTTTCTCTTTCCCCCAGGATGGCTGTCGGCTCCCCAATACTGTTTTCTCCTGGCTCCCTGGACCCCAGGCTTTTGACTATTAGAAAATCTTCTGTCTAGATGGCAGCCCCACCTTCGATGCTGGCACTGCAGAGGACTTGGCAGGGTCTTTGCAATCCCAGGGCATTTGCATTCTCTATTCGCTCTGCTTGGGGTCCCCTTCCTCCTGCTCTTCTAACAGCCGGTTTCTTGTCATTCATCCTCAGCTGAATGTGTCCTTCTCAGAGACCTTCCCTGATCCTCCTGTCCCTGTCTGTCACTCCACTTTAGTGATGGGCTCTGTCATTATACAAGGAGTCCCAACTCCTTAACTTGCCCCAGCCTATTGCCCAGGAGGCCTGCCCCCGGCAGATACTCTGGGCCAGTCCATCCCCTCATCTGACTTGTGCAGTGATCAACCCTGTGCCTCACAGTCCCTGGATCCCTTCATGACCCTGAGGAGGGGTTCTTTCAACCTGTCTGGCCGCCATTGGGCAGAGCCTCCTCTGCCTCACCTGTCTCCCCAGCCCTGCTGCACAGATCACTAGGCCTTGGCCTGCCAGGGACCTTGAGAAAAAGAGAGGCCCAAGGGAGGTGGGCAGCTCAATCAGACAGGAGCTCTGACTGCAGCTGGACTGCCCTTTTCCCAAATCTTTGTCTATTCAAATCTGGCTTGCCCTTCAAATTCATGTCACCACCACTGGGAAGCCTTCTATGATTATCCCCAGCCAAAAGAAGCATTCCTTCTTATGACCTCCTCCAGCAGAGAGGGCAGTGGCTAAGAGCCGGGGGCTCAGTTTCTCCATGTGTAAGATGGGAATTTGAGGACTAAATGAGGCAATACAGGTAAAACCAAAGCACCATCCTGGCACACAGTAGGCACTCAATAAACACCGCTGTTCGTTATGATGTTGTGGTCTCCCCCTCCACCCAGCAGGGCCAGAGCTCCCTCAAGCTCTGGCACACAGTAGGCATCTATCAATTGCTCACCCAGGTGACCAGCAGGTGGCTCCACATCCCAATTAACTTGCCCTGACAGGCTGCTCTGAGCCCCAGGAAACCAGTTCACTGGAGTCACTGGCTCCTTCTCCTGGTCAGGGGAAACAGAGAGGGCAGAACTGGCAGCCCTGGCAGCTCGGTGTCACCCGGAGACACTTGGACTGCACTTGGGCTGCCTTTGAACTTGGCCGCCCCTATCCTCTTTACCGCAGCCCTGCCCAACCTTGTGAGGATTACTCCCGTTTAAGAGATAAGAAAACTGAAGCCCAGCAAAGTGCATGATGTGCCTGAGGCCATGGAGCATTCCCACAATCCATCAACCGGGGGCAGCTTGTCTGTTAAGGGTGCTGGAAAGATCTGGCCCTGATTAATCAATGTCTCATTTTACCGACGGGGAACCTCAAAAATTGGAGCAGCTTTGCCCGAGGCTTCCTGTAAACCAAAGCTCGGGTCTCCTGGCAGTAAATGAAATAACCCCACCCACCCCACATACGGGAGGTGGGCTTCCCAGATCTTTCCCTGGCTCCTGGCCTCCATTCCAAGGGGTGAACAGGCAGGCTGCCCAGAGGGACAAGGGGCAGAATTACCCTGATGGATTGGTGGCAGCTGTGAAGACACACTAGGGATGCAAAGGCTCAGCCCAAGGCAGCCAGGTCCCGAGACAGCTACCTCACCTACCTGTGCCCCTCCCCATGCCTGCTGGAGAGCTTCAGACAGGCCTAGAAGCATTGAGACCCCTGTAGGGGTTGACGCTGCCATGGAGCTGAATGGCGGAGGGCTGATGAACAGCAATGAGCCCCGCAGGCTGGAAGCCAGCCAGTGCCAGGTTTGCAAGACAGAGAACTCTGCTGTCGGCTAGGGGTCAGGGGGAACATCACTGGGAAGAAACATCACACACACACACAGCACTCACGCATGCACACGTGCTAATACACCTCTTCTGGATTCTTCATTGCAAGTTCCCAGGGAAGCCACGTGGAGCCATGCAATGCCTGTGTCTGAACGGGCTGATGTGAACACGTAGCCACTTAGCCTCTTAGTTCACCTGATACCAGCAGACAGGAATTTGCTGCTACTTCACAGACAGCCACACTGAGGCCCAAAGAGGGGGTGGCTTGGCCAGGCTTCCAGCCTCCCAGCCCCGGCTGTGACAGCTGCACTTGATGCCCAAGATGAGGGGTCCTGGCACTGGGCTGGGCTTGCTTCGGGGCCAGATTCCCCATGGGTCTTCAAGGTGGGGAATTGGAGGCAATCCTTCCATCCGCTCCTCTGCTAACTAGCCCCCCGACTGGTCATGGGGGTGGGGGGACACTCTCTTCCCCACAACAACGATGGGCCAAGTATGGCCAGTGCGAATCCTTCCTTGGGACTGGCAGACAGACACCCGAGAAGAGGCTGTGACTGCTGAAGTCAGTCTTGCATGTAAAGGCCATGCAGGCAGAAGATTGAGGCCAGCCCTAGGGAGAGGCAGAGCTGAGGGGTACACAGAATCCCTCTGTCTCTAAGGCCCTGGTCCCTAAAGTTCTGCCTTCAACCCTGTCATCTATCAAGCACCCTTCCCAGCTACTGAGGTGCACAAATTCTCTTGGACTTAAACTGGCCCAAGTTACAGCCTTCCCTCGCAGACTGTATCAAGCCTGTGATTCAACACACATTTGTGTGATGTTTTATCCTCCCTCACGAGTGTAAACTCATGGGACTCCTGTCCACAGCTTTCCCTGCTGCCTTCCTTGCACCTAGCATGGGGTCTCAGGCACAGCAGGTGTCTTTAGCTCTGCAGCTTTGTGACTGGACACACTCTATCTGCCTTTGCATCTGGCCAGCATTTCACTGGACAAAGTACACAATGAGGGTTGGTCCGAACCACAGGTTCCATGAGGCTCTTGGAATTTATGTGGGAAGCCAGAGGCCCTTCGGAAGAATGGGTCACCCTCCTTGAAGCCTAGGGCTGGAACCGAGGTCCAGGAAGCTCACGTGATGCTGCTCTGAGGAGGAGGCCCCTTGGGAGTGAGACCCCGCAGGTGGAGAAAGCCTGATTTTCTGCTTGGAAAGTCTCAGGGGTAAATTTAGGCCTGGACTGCTCTTCCCTAGAGCGACTGCAGGCACTTCTCTCCCTCTCGATGGCTAATGGGGAGCAAATGGGCGCTGGACACGAGCCATGCACCAGGCACCCACCTCGGGACTTCACGCGCATCATCAGCCAGAGCGCCCAGATGACTCCCAGGGTCAGCACTGTCACCCCCACTATGCACTGGGGGAAACTGAGGCAGAAACACTAGGGATGCCAGGCTGGGAAGCAGCCTGTCCCTGCCTTC
Organism: Eonycteris spelaea; assembly: GCA_003508835.1. NCBI lineage: Eukaryota > Metazoa > Chordata > Mammalia > Chiroptera > Pteropodidae > Eonycteris > Eonycteris spelaea. Next base: position 3,472,666 of record PUFA01000145.1, on the reverse strand, counting down.
TAGCATCTCCACACCTCCCCCACACTCCGATGGGAAGGGAGGTGGCGGGGTGCTGCTGAGGGAGCTGGATGAGCTCTTGGAAATCTGGGAGGTTTCAAGACAGGAGCTGGAAGAATATGCCACAGCCAGGGCCCCCCTCGGGGCTGCCCACGAACGCCCCTGAGGGCTGAGGGCGCTCTGTTGCTGGAGTAGTCAAAAGACAGTCTCCAGCGTCCCGCCCCCTCCCCTCCCCGACATTCTTGCTGCCAAATGAAATCTGGCAGCTTCTGAAAATAGCTCAGCGCTGCAGCAGGCACTCTGCCCGCCCTTCAGCAGGCTGGCACGCAGCTGGAGGTGGCCACTGTGGGCAGATGCTGGCACACACGGGGCTGGGGGTGGGTGTCACACACACAGTGCGCCGGGGTGGCACAGAGCTGGGGGCATGAGGCAGCTGCCATCCCTCAGCTCCCCTGACCTTTCCATGCCTGGCGAGGAGTCAGCCTGGCATGTTCGCCAGACCTGAGGCTCCCACTCCAGTCGGGTGAAACCACGAGGAGGTGTGAGTAGCTGCCCTTGGGCCACTCCTGTCCACTCACAGACAAAGAGAAACCCAGGAACCAGGGGGAAATGCCAAAATGGTTTTATTAATATCTGAATGTAAAACCCAGCAGTGTTGTCCTGTGTGACGTGGTCTAGGGTTTCCCAGCCGGGAAAAGGGTCAGGAACCAGGAAACAGGCTAGCTGTCAGGCACTTGTCGGACCCACACCAGGCACTCGGCACCCCCCGGCTACCATGGGCAATGTGGGGCTGGGTAAGCCGGGACTGGCAGGGAAGGGATGCTCTCGGCTCTGACTCAGGCTAAAGCCAGGACCAGACCTTCTGAGCAACACTCAGCTGCCCTCCACCGCCTCGGGTTAAACCCAGAGTATAAAATGAGACCCCTGATTAACAAGGAACCTCCGGGCCCTGCCTCCCGCCATAACTCTCACAAAAGTACCCCAAGAGACAGCTCCTGCCATCGATCAGGACAGGGCGGAGGACAAACCATTACGGAGAGAGGCTTTCCTGCCCAGGATTCGATGGGCAGGGAGGGGCAGGGGAACTGTACTTGCTTCTGTCATTGTGACATTTTCCAAAGTAGAAAAGGGTTAAAAATCCCTCCACCCTCAGCTGAGATCAGAGGCCACGCTTTGGGAGGGCTGGGGCCAGGGACTGTGGAGAGAGAGCACCGCCACCACCCTGTGGGATGGGGTTGCAGCAAGACAAGGCTAGACCACCCGGTGAGGCAGGCAGACTGACCCTGTGGCCTCAAGGGACCAAAGAGGGCTGAGAGGCGCAGCAGTGGGAGAAAGGCCAGGCTCCCCAAGAAGGCAGAGGTGGACCCTCCACTTCCCCTTCTCCCGAGCTTGCTCAATCAGCATTCACAGACAGCAGCTCTGTCCCTGGTCACCATGGTGACCAATGGCTGGATGACTTTCCCAAGGCCAGGCCCATCTGCCTACCCTATGGGGAGGGTCTCCATGGAAGGAGGGAAGCCCAGCCACAACTCCAGCGGCCCAGAAGTCTAATGCCATGGCCAAGGGCAGACACAGCCACGGCTCCCAGGCCACTCTAGGCAAAGGCCCTGCAGCTGTAGCAGGGGCCCCCTAGCCCGAGGCACTGGCCCCTCTCTAAGGCCTGAGCCTGAACCGGGGCTCTGAAGGAGGTTTGGGGTCACAGTCCCCCATCCTGAAGTTCCAAGTGACAAATTAAAACACAACAGGATAGTCCCTTGGTTAAAAAATGGCACTGGGTCAGGGCGTCAGTCCACTTCAGTCTGTCCCTGGCTGAAGGGACCAGCTTCTCTGAGGCCCCACCAGCTACTGGTTGCTGCAGCCCTGGGAGGCCGAGGAGCCGCCTGCCTGCTTCTTCCTCCGCTTGTTGAGGAGCCGGTTGTTGGAGGTCTTCAGGTCCTTGATTTCACCTGGTCGTAGTCCACCCGCATGGTTGCCAGGGCACTGGTCATCTCCTCCTGGGGAGAGACGTCCAGATGCACTGACCTCAAGAGCCATCACCCATCTGCCTGGACAGCCCCTTAATAATGTTGGTGATGGCAACAACAACTTTTGCTGCCGAGTACCTTCTGTGTTCCCAGCACTGTGCCTGACTGTCTGCCTCAGACAACCCTCCCTATGATCCTTTGGGGCAGACCCCGTGCCAACCTGCCGAGGAGTAGAAAGTGCCTTACTGACTCCCTGGGACCACAGCAGAGTAAGCAGGACAGGGACCTGGACCACTGTCACCTACTCAGAACCACAGGGCCTGGGGGGAATGTCATCTTACTGGGCACCCAGGTACTAAGGCCTGAAGATGGTGCCATGTGTGTTCTGGGGCTCTGAGCTGCGGCCCCGTGTGCTCAAACGTGGCCTCTGCTGAGGCTAAAACCAGGCTGAGCACCCTCCCATGCTGTAGGTCATAAGATGGATTATGGCCAAAGCTTGCGGCCAAAGCCCCTTCGCTGAGCCCCTGACCCTAAGCCTCCCTTTGCGGAGGGAGCCAGGAGCACCCCACGAAGGGGGGCAGCCCACTGCTCTGTGCGCCACGGCTGGACCGCTGGTGCAGTCTCTGACACCCTCTGCTCCAGGCACGGGGCTGCAAGACCCAGGCTCTGAGTAGCGACGCCACCCTGGAGTCCCTCTTCCAAAACCTGGGCGCCTGCAGGGAAACTGAGGCCGAGCCCACCCACCTTGACTTCGTCCCAGTGATCTTTGTCCTCCTGCAGCACGCGGGCCGTGTGGAGTGGGGTCTGCGGCACCACCATGGATTGCTGAAAGGAGCCCCGAGTCCATGGATGAGAGCCTGGGACAGAACTGGCTCCGCGCCCCACCTCCCTTCCAATCTCAGACAGGGAAACCGAGGCCCAGGGAGCTGGGGAGCCTGACTGGCACGGGGGCACAGTCAGATCGTAGGGAGGGCACTACCACCCATCTGCGGCCACGCCGGGGCCTCGAGAGCCGCCGTTGTCCGGCCTGGCAGTCCCCCCCGCCGGGGGGGGGCGCTCACGTTGATCCAGGGGTGGTTCATGAACTGCGTGATGGTCAGCCGCTCCGTGGGGTCCGTCTTCAGCAGGAGGCGGATCAGCTGCTTGGCTAGGGATGAGGGACGGGGTGACGCTGCAGAGCTCCTCAGAGCCAGTCCCTCCCGCACCGCTCCCCAGAGACCCCAGGCTCTGTGTGTGCCCCAAATTCCTAGCTCACAGAAACAGGGAGCTCCTGTATCTTAGCCTCTGGGTGTCCGGGGTCCTTTGTTAAACAGCAATAGATAACTGATACAGAGCAAGCTTGTTTGTTCCCCAAAGGGACAATATGAATGAGGGACAGGAGCTGGAGAAGTTTCGAGGAGGCAGATTTTGAGCCCATTGGGCAAATACAGAAACTGAGGTTCAAAAAGGTCAGGTGACTTGCCTAGGGTCACACAGCTGGGATGTGGGGAGCCGGGACTTGAACATAGGTCGGTTTGACACTGAAGTGGTGTCTCTTAGAATGAAGGCTGATGGGGTCCAGCGCCGAGGTCACTCACCATCCTCCGAGACCTCGGACCACTCAGGGTTGGGGAAGCCGTACTGGCCCAGGCGGATCCTCCTCTTCATCCCTGGGGAGATGGCCTGGCCCGTGTTGGAGTAGAAAGGCGGGAAGCCGCACAGGCTGGGGAGGGCGGAGGTCTCTCAGCTCAGGCAGGGGCACAGGGGCGCGGGGGTGGGGGGGGGAGCAGCTCCAGAGCGGACCCTTGCTCCTCCCCGAGTCCCGGACTAGGGAGACAGGTGGCCAGGTGCCACGCAGCAGGACCAGCCCTCTGGCCTGCTAGGCTCATCCCAGGGACGGCCTCTGCCCTTGGCATGGGAGGCCTGCATGTGGCCTGAAGGAAGGTGGCCCATGACAACAAGGGAAGCACGGGCTGCACGGTCATTCTCAAGGGCTCGCCAAGGGCATGGGGGCGGGGCAGAAGGGGTACCGAAGGTACAAGCCGGGTGGCGTGCGAGGTGAAGGTGGCGGTACTCACAGGATGTACATGATGACGCCCAGGGACCACATGTCACACGACTTGTCATACTTCTCTGGACCCAGGACTTCAGGAGCTACCAGGGCAGAGGGCACAGGAAGGTTCTCAGTTCTAAGAGTCCTGGAGCCCAGGTGGGGGCCTGAAGCCTCGCAATGTGGGGGGCAGGTGCCTGGGCTGGGGGGCAGGGCAGAGCAGACTGGTGTCTGGCACCTTCTGGGAGGCAGCATATGTGTGAAGTTAGGGGAGGAAAAACAGCTCCCAGAAAAAATAAACCCGCTTTTAAGCTGGGAAGGAATGATAGCCTCCTGGCAACTTGGGGCCAGTCTCAGCCTCAGGGAGGGAGGAGAAGGAGAGAAGGCTCATCTGGAACTTGCCGGGGTCTTCCTTCGGGGAAAGGGCCCCAGCCCACCAGCTACCCTGTGACCCCTGCCTTTCTGAATGCACAGGCTAGGTCAAGGGCAAGGAGGGACCAGGGGCAGGGCCCTGGGTTCCACAGTTAGCATGGCTACCATCCCATGAGGCCCTGGTCTTCCCCTCTGGGCAATAAGATGGGCAGGCTAGAAGATTCCTAAGTTAAAATGCTGCCAACACATCCTGATAAACAGAGGATCATTTCATGCGTTTCGGGGGGCTTCCTGCCCCTTAAGCAGCTCTTTTCTATTTTTAATCTTGTATTAGTTTCAAGTGGAGAGCACAATGGTGAGGCACTCATATCATTTCCAAAGCGATCCCCCCAATTAGTCTAGTACCCATCCGGCACTACACGCGGCCATCGCGATTGCTGACTGTATTCTCTGGCCTCTCCTGGGAGCAGAGCCATCACCCCACTCCCAGGTCAGGGGTGCTTTCGGCAAGGGCTTTTCTAGATCTGGGGGCTGCCTACCCACAGGGGCATGAGAAGCTTTTCCAGGAAACATGGGCGCGTGCCCACCCCCGGGTCTCACCCATGCCCTGGCCTAAGGGACCCTCTCCCACGAGGCAGGTAGCTGCTGCTCTGTGTCCCTCTCATGTCGAAGGAAAGGCCTGCCCACTTGCTGAATATGAGTCCCAGGAGGATAAGAACCAGAGAAAAACCGCCACGGCTGGGTTCCGTCCAGGGCTGATGGCAGCCTTTTATCACATATATATTTAGAGCTGCTGTGACGTCATTCAGCTCACAGGCCATAGCCAGAATTTTCCTGGATCTATTTTCAAAAGCAAAAGCTGAAGTTTGGAAGAATATTTTTGCAGCCTCTGGCCCCCCACATCACCACCTCCACATGGATAGAATCCCACCCCGCTCCTTGCTGGCCGTTAACGCTTTGACTTCCGCAACCCACCGGCTGTCCCACACCGCCGCAGGGTCCAGTGAGGGTAGAGAGGTACACGCCACATCCTGAGGACTCACCCACATAATAGGGAGTGTAGCAGGGTGTCTGCAGGGCGTTCTGGGTGGTCTCCTTGGCAAAGCCAAAGTCCGTGAGCTTGAGCACTGAGTCTTTCCCCTTGGACGTGTAGAGCAGGTTTTCCGGCTGGGCCAGGAAGAGTAAACATTGGTCTGGAGTTAGGCACCAGGTGAGGGCTGAGTCCCAAGGTGATATCCAGCCACACTCCTCCCTCTCTCGCCCCAATCAATGCGGGAAGAGCCAGGCACATCTTGCTGAAAGGACCTGGCCACCAACAACACGGGCCAAATATGGCAAAGACTGAGAGGTGGCTTTCACAGAGGGGAAACAGAGGCAGGTGTTCAGCCAAGGCTGTGAATAACCAAGTGCTGCAGAGAGCCCAGGGGCCGGAACTTGTGAGCCTGGGTTGGGGACGCTGCCACGAAATGCTAAAATGAGGGCTCCAGGGGAGGGCAGGCTGCCAGTGCGGCCAAGCACCCAGCCCTGCACCCAGCCCTGAACGAGCTGGCAGGGCAGCCCCGCTGAGGCTGCTCGGGGAGCAGGGCCCACTTCTCAGGCCCCAGCAGCTACTGAAACAGTTCCTCCCGGTTGCAGAGTGCCCGAGGGATGAGGGCAGCAGGGAGGTCTGCATGGAGGAGATGGCTGTGAAGCTGGTTTCTAATAAATGTGTAGGACCTAGACCCATGGAGAAGAACAAGAGGGACCCCCAACCCAATCAGGGGTAGAAGGACGGGGTGTTGGACAAAGTTCCAGTTTGGAGCCAATGAAAGCTATTTTTCAAGTTCTGTTGAGATGATCTGACCTTGGATTGGGATAAAAACAGGGAAGCAGTTTCGTCTGTACAAGGGGACCTCCTCTCCAGAAGGCTGTCCCCATCTTGGGAAAAAAGGAAGCCAGGGCCGAAATAAAGCAAGGGTTCAGAAGGTGTCTGTCATGGCTGCAGGTGCATCCAGAATCCAAGCATAACTGTAAAGGCTGGCAGAGCGCAGCAGAGGAAGGCCTGAAGCAGCAGCTGGACCCACAGGTCACCTTGGACCAGTGGCAGGAGGAAATAAGCCTGGGCGGCTAACACTCTTCGCCTGGGCAGAGGGCCCAGGACTCACAGATTCCGCTCTGATGGTGGCTGGCACGTGGGTGCGTGGGTGTGTGTGTGCATGCATGGGTGTGCAGGGCGGCCTCAGTTTGCATTTCGTCCAGCTCATCCTGATGACCTCTAAGACTCATCCCTCACTGGAGAGGAAATTGGGGGAGCTGAGCGTCCAGCACATCTCCGAAGCCCATCCACGGCAAGGGCCAGTAGTCCCAGCGACTGGGCCAACCGCGGCTCCTTCCTCCTCACCTCCCAGCCAATGGCTTCTTCCCTTAAAAGGCTGGAGTTAGTGGATCTAACCTATCAAAACCATGGCTGTCACTTCGCAGAAGCCCAGCAGTGTTGGGCAGCCCCTGTAAGGCTCAGCACGTTACGTGCTCACAAAAAGCCTTGCTGAATGAACAAGAGAATGAGTGAATCCCCCTGTGGCAACTGCGTGGCCTTGGACAAAGCGCTTACTCTCTCTCTCTGAGCCTCAGTCTTCTCATCTGTCACATGGGCAATGGCATGTAGCTCACGGGGTTCGGTGAGGGTTACATGAGATGCTTTGCAGGGCCTCCTAGCTTGAGGTAGGCACTCTGTGATTCTTACAGCTACTGGGGTTACACAGTTTAGAAGACTCAGAGAAACCATCTGGCTAGAGCAGAATGAGTACGCTGGACCCAGGGGAGAAGACGCTGAGACCAGCCCGGGCCGGAGCAGAGGCCTTGAAGGAATTCGACCTCCGTCCAGCAGGCACCAGGAGCCGCTGCTGGTCACGGATGGCACTAGTCCCCCAACCTGGGTCCTAGAGCCTCACCTTGACGTCTCGGTGGGCGATATTCTGGCCATGCAGGAACTGGATGGCCGTGCCAATGTCACGCATGATCTCTGCAGCTTCTGGAGACACAGAATCGGGGTGAGTGATGCCAGTCAGAGGCCAGGCCGCCTGGGAGCCGCCGCCCTGTTATCCCCCTTGGACAGCACAGCTGGGGACAGCTCTCCTGCCAAGCAGGACTCCCATTCCGCACCCCTCCGGTCACCCTCATTTCCTCTGGGGATGCCCTAGATGACCCGAGCCTCTTTCCTTAGGCCTGGGCTACCTCTCCTCAGGTCAGCTTGGCGGCCTCCATCCCAAAGCCACAGAGAGCCCACATGCAACAAGGCGCTACAGACCCACGGAGCGCCTTGGGGTGGGGACACTCCGTCTCACCCTCTCTAGTTCAGCTGGGGAGAGGGAGGCACCGAGAGGAGCCGGGCCTCGCACAGCATCACGGAGCAGCTCCATGGCCCACCTCAGTGCGGACCCCGCACCGGTCCAGCTGCACACACACACACACGTACCTCTCTCGGTGAAAGCCTGGTCGCCACGCTCCTGAATCCGGCTGAACAACTCGCCGCCTTCCATGCTGCAAGAGAAGGCGACTGTAAGCAGGGAGGGGGAGAACTGGGTGCCAGCTGCCCTTCCCCAAATTACTGGCCCCAGGCCCTGCGACCCTTCCCCGGGGGAACAGGCACTGTCCGCCTCCCACGCCTTGACAGCTTAGAGGGTGGTGGGCTGTCAGCTTGGGTGGGTTGAACTGAACTTTCAGAACTAAGGGAGCACGGTGGACCCAGATTCTCCCCAGGGAGCCCTTATATTTCCGGTGGCATTGCCCACACCCAGCTAAGACCTCGGCAGCCCCGCCCTCAGCCAAGTCTCAGTGTTTCCCCAAATGAGGGATGAGAGATGTCAACTATCATCGTGAGCACTGTTCTCTGAGCACCTACTATTGTGCTGTCCCCAGGGCAGACGCTTTGTGTGCCCTGCTGTGTGACCCCGGGCCAGTCTCTCCACCTCTCTGCCTCAGCTTCCTCTTGGGAAACAGGGATTATAGCGCCAAGCTCACAGGGCTGTGAAGACTGAATCAGCAGCACACGCGGAGCACTTGGCACGGAGCGAAGCGCAGGGCGAACGCTACGCTGAGACCTTCCGCCACACGCTACATGGGAGTTGCAGAGATTCCCCGAGAGGCTAACAGCTGCCCAGGGTCACACAGCTGCTGGGTGGCTGAGCCAGGGTGTGAACCCCAAATCTGACTCAAGAGCTGCTAACCTGTTGGGTGAAGGGAGACCCAAAAGGCAGATGGGGAGGAACCAGAGGCCCGACACGGGCCCAGGGCCTGCAGGAGGCGGGGGCCGGGCCACGGTGTCGGTGGGAGCAGCCTGGGCAGCAAAGGCAGTGGGCTCCTGGGTCTGGGCCCTGGGCACCCAGCATCTGGTGCGAGCATGGGAGCCCAAACCCCGGTAGGAAGGAGAAAGCTGAAGGGACTGTGTTGTGTGTCCTGCTCGTCCCCAAACCTCCCCCACCCACGTTCAGGCTCGGTGGCCTTCTCTGACGGCTCTTCCAGGCCCCCTCACAGGGTGGGGGGTCACACCCCAGGAGGCCCTCGTAGACCTCCTGCGAGTTCTCCCAGCCCGTAAGCACGGCTGTGTGGCCGCTGCTGTCCCCTCCACTACGCCTCAGGGGTGGGGGCGCCTCCCGGAGCTGCTATCTGAAGGACAGGCAGGGCCGCTGCAAGACTGGCAGGGCCTGGGGGCCGAGGCAGGTGGCGGGCCTACCATTCCATGATGATGAGGAGACAGCGCCTGCCATGGTGCATGTTCTCGTACACGTCCAGGATGCGCACGATGTGGGGGCCGCCCGAGGCCTGCCAGTGGTGGTCCACCTCCTGCCGGGCCTTGGGGCTGTCATACAGGAGCTGGGGGCCGGTCGTCATAGAAAGTGTCAGGCTCACAGCAGCCACCCAGATAGTGCCACTGCCCTCACTTTGCAGAGAAAGACACGTAAACTCAGAGAGACCTGTGACCTGCCAAGGTCACCCACATCGCAATGGGGATTCAAATCCAGGTTTCCCGGATTTGTGGTCCAGTAAGCCTTGGGACTTGATCGAAGGTCAGCCTCAAACAGCCTGACTGGCAGCTCGGAAGGCCCTGGGAGGTGGCTGACAGCTGGGAGGGGCTCGGAGGCCAGAGAAGCCCCTGCCTCCCTTCTCGGGGAACAAGTGAAGTGGAAATCGGGCGGGTTTTGTAGTCCAATCGCACATCAGCTGTGGGACTCCAGGCCGGGGGACCCATGCTCCCTCGGCCTCATTTTTACAACGGAATGACACGAGGGTTGTGGATCCAGAAATAGAGTCTGGGGCAGGGCGGGCCCTAGCTGAGAGAGGTAGCAGCCTGGTGGGGAGAGGTCTGGGTTTGGGGCTGAACTCCTCCAAAGACTCAGTGTGACCTCAGGCGAACATTCACAGCTCCAAGCCACAGCCCACGACTCTATAAAATGCAGCAACAACAGAGTCATCCCCACGAGATGCATCACAGCAAGGCGGGATCCTTGCTCGGGTTAACTCAGCCCTGGGCTGTGGCTGCCGGCCTAAGGCCAGTCACCGGGAATGAGCAAGGCTCTGGGGGTCCTGTTCAGAGGAGGTATGGGGGAGGAGTCGGCATGCAGGGGGAGGTGGCCTAGAATGGGGAGAGCAGGGACAAACTGTCCCCTGGCAGGGCCACTCACCAGAGGCCCAGCCACATTTGTTTTCCAGCTGAGCAGGACAGAGGACCAGGGTGGGAACCCAAGACTGACACTCAGATCAGCTCCATCTTGCTCAGCATGAGCAGGACCCTGGGCCACCGGTGGCCTTGGTTCCCCCTCCACCAGGAGACTGTGTGGGCCAGGCTCTGGGCCCGAGCCCTCTAGGCAAAGGCAAACTGGGGCAGGGAGGAAGGCGGCGGGTTCTCTGTCCCCAGCCTGGGAGTGCAGAGCTGGGCCGGCCCTCCACCAGCTCTGGGGTCCCTGCTCCATTATCAGTGCAGGATGGGGGTGTGCGCGGAGGCTGCCGTGGGCAGACACCCCCAGCCTGGAAACCGTGACCCCTTGCTCCTGCTGCCTTTGGCCCTCACGGCACCCCTCAGTTCTGTGCTCAGGGTGCTGGCGGCTGGGGGCAGAGGCTCGGTTACCCTAATTGCCACTTCAGCTTGTCCCCGCTTTTTCCTGAGGTGGCTCTAGCAAGGGGTACCCCAGTCTTTAAGCACAGGACCCAGGCTCTGTCTCTCTCTGCTCTGTCCTCTCCGCCCCCCCCCCCGTTTCTACTTGGCTTCCTAACACTTCTCCTTGTCCCCAGCCTGACCTGACTGTCCTGTCGAGGCCCCAGACTGGCTCCTGGACCCCCTGCACTCTGCCCTGCTTCGGGCATCTCCCCAAAGCGCCCTCTTCTTCAGAAAACCGCGAACCCACAGCTGGAACACCTTTGCTGTTGTCCTCAGCTCCACCTCTCCCTCTCCAGCCCTTCGCTCACTCCCCTTCCCTCACTGTAACCCCCTCCTTGGTCCTCGAGACAAAGGCCACCACCTCCCTGGCAGCCAGGGCTTGCTTTCCTCTCCCACCTCATGCCTGCTACCCCTGGCCCCCAAACACTGCTCGTTCTGGCCATGATGATGTGCGTGCTGGTCCCAGACAGGCCTCATTCTCTCCAGTTCATGCCGAGGCCACAGACACTCTCGCCCCATCTCCTCTCCATCGGGTCAGCTCCCTCCTCCTGAGGAACCTTCTGGGCTCAGTTCAGACGGAAAGTCCTGCAGCATCTTCCCCAATTGTTTCTGCCTCTGTACCTCACACCAGGCCGGAAGCGGCTTGGTCAGGTTAAGCCAGGGGTCCCTGGCTGGGGCCTAGTAAGAAACACTGGGCTCCTGACCCATGGAGACGGGAGGTGTGGGAGGGAGAGGGGGAGGGCCAGAGAGCCTCCCAGCGGGGCCTGCACCCTGTCCTCCCCTGAGGATGAGCAGGAGGAGCTGCCCTGAGCCGGAGTTTCTCCCTGCCGCCCTCCACGCAGTCCACATTTAGGAACTCCTTTCCCACACGGACTAAAACAGTCCTTCTCTGAGAGCCCAGGCCCTGAGAGCAGGCACAGGAGGGGGAGAGGGCTGCCCCCAGAAAACACAATAAATGCCCCATGGGCCCCTCTGCAGGAGCCAGAGCTCTGGCCCCCCATGCCCAGCCACCAAGAAATCTCCTGGGCTGTCACTCTTGACCTCTAGGGCTGACCTTGAGCGTGGCCCCAGATCTCTTAGCGCTCTGTTTCCTCACCTTTCTTCCCCAGGCCAGAGCTTCTCTCTTCCAGGAATCCCCCAGGGTCGTCTCCCCTCAGAAACTCTCCCTGAGGACCCACCTAAAGAGACATGGGGGTCCCTCATTCTCTCTTCGCCCTTTACTCTTCTTTCTGTATATATGTGCTTTGGACGCTTTACATACAGTGAAACGCACAGATCTCAAGAGTCCAGTTCTATGAGTTTTGACAACTGCACGCACCCCCGGAGACCGCACCCCCCCACACACACACACCCACACACAAGACAAACGTGCCCAGCCCTCTGGAAAGCGCCCTCCATCGTCCTTTCCCCTTCCCTCCCGTGCACCCACTCATACCTACAACTAGCTTGTTCCTTTTGGTAACTCTTTAATCTCTCTCTCTCTCTCTCTCTCTCTCTCTCTCTCTCTCTCTCTCTCTCACTCACACACACACACACACACACACACACACACACACACACACACACACTGCACTTTCAACGTGCCTGGCTCTGTTCTGAGCACTTCATGAATATTAGGAGAAGGGCCTTCGTGGTCACCATGCTGTAGCTGAGAAATGGAAGCACAGAGAAGGCAAATGATTGGCCGCAGCTCACGGGGCTGTTTCTCAGCCAGGCCAGCACCATGCTGCCTCCCTCTTCAGACGGTGGGCCCCAAGGGTGGGGCCAGTCTGCCTGGCCACCTCTGGGTCCCGTACTGGGGTACAGGGCCCGGCACAGAGCACGGGCTCACATCGTATTGGTAGATCTAATGACCAAATCTACAAATTAGGGTGAGAGGAGGAAACCTTCACCACCCATCATGAGAACAGAGGAAGATTAAACTGTGGAGGACCCAGGAAAGCTTAACAAATGAGAGGCGAGCTGGCCAGACTCGCTCCCCGCTGCACCTCCCCGACCCTCTCTGTGGAACCAGACTTTTGCTTCCTCTTCTAAGCCCATCCTGATGCTCCAGCCCGCAAGGCCATTGGTGCAAGTTGGCTTCATTCACGCAGTACATGAGTCCACACCATCCTTCATGGAAGGTGTCCCTAGCAAGAGCCCCACCTTCCCAGGGAAGGCAATAGCACAGGGCTAGGGAACGTCAGATTCTCAGTGTCACCCCGGCCAGGCCTTTCCTTCTCTGGGCCTCTGTTTCCCCAATGCTAAGCTGCCAGGCTTGGGCTAGATTGGAAAGAAGGTGACAAAAAGGGGGACCTCTGTCAGGGGCTCCTTGCAAAGGGCCTATTGTAGCCCCTCTCCCACATCCCTGCTGCCACAGAGCAGCCCCTGGGTCTCCGTGGACCCCATGTCCAAGTGTCCAACCCCAGTGGGGGCCACCTAATGTCTTGCTTCCCAGTCACAGCTTGGAAGAAAAGAAGATTGGGTGGCCTTCTGCCTTTCTTTCACTCCCGTCCTATGTCCCCTGGGCTTTTCCAGGGGTCCCCCAAAGCTGGAGAGTCCGTGATGGCTCCTGGGCCACTCCACAGCTCCGGCTAGCAGCCATCAGGAAGCCCATACACGAGAAGGAACCCAGCTCTCCTAAGGGGCTCTGGCTGCACTGAGGTGTGGGTCCCACTGACATGAGACCAGCATGGAATGTGAGATGACCCTTCCCTGGAACAAAGGACTCTGCCCTAGCCTCAGGCTGTGATCCGGTGGTTTCCACCTCCCGTCACCCCTCCCTCTCCTTTGCCAAATGTCCTTCCTGCCCCCAGAGCCCGCAGCTGGATGGCAGAGACCCCCGCCAACCCTCCCAGACAGTGGACCCCAGCAAAGGTTGAGGCAGCCCACAACCCCCAGCATCGCCAGGTGGAATGGGCGCCTCGATCTGGCCAGGCCCCCTCACTCTCGCCCGTGCCCCTTCCCACCCAGGGCCCGGATGGCTACAGCAGGAGGCGCAATTCTTCAGCCCAGGGGTGGCGGGAAACCGCAGCAGCATTGGCCAGCTGGGCGGCAGCTGGGGAGCAACGTGCGTTTAGAGAACACTTTCCTCTCCTGTCTCTCACGGACGCTCAGGCCACCCTGTGAAGTCAGCAGGGTGGGTGGGGACTGTCAGTTCCGATTCACAGATTGAGGAAAGGGAGGCTCAGGAGGATGAAGTCACTGCCCTGGGGCCACCCAGCTGGGGGAGGCCAGGCCACAGCCCCTCCCTGAGGGGGAATGGGGGGGTGGCCCCAGCTAGAGAGGCACTGGCCAAAACCTCAGCTCGCAAGACTCGGGAAACCTGTTCCGAAACAAGCGTGTGCAGAGGTGCATGGGTGTGTGCACAGCGGGGTGGGAACATGGCACATGCATGTGCAGAGGTGTGTGCATGGGTGTAGGGAACACGGGGGATGCATGTGAGCGAAAGCACAGGTCTCCAGCCTCTGCGATGTCGACTTTGAAGTCCCATGGAATGGGACTCATCCATCTGTCCATTCATTCATCCATATCTATTTCTATTTCTCTGAAGAACCTAGCTGAGAACTGGGAACAGAGAGGTGCCCAAGAAAGAGCACTCCGTCTGCCTTCCAGAGCATCGAACAAAGCTGGGGTGTCTGCAGTGACTCTGTGAAGACGCGCCTTGGGACCAGCCCCCAAAGGCTTCTCCAGCCGCCTCCCAGCCCGGGAAGGACCACTACCCAGGCCTATGCGCCTGCCACAAATCCAGTGTCCGCGTCCAGCTCACTCAGGGCTGGGCTCTTCCCAGGCAAGTGTGCACAGTAGCTCCATCTTCTCAACACAGGAGGCCCCAAGGCCACCAGCCTCACCCTCCCCAACCTCCATGCTCCCAGTACTTAACCCGCAGCCTGGGCCACACGGCTCTGTGGCCTCTGCCGGAACACCCATTCCATCCGGGGGAAGTCAGCTGGCTCGCAATCTTTCCCATCAGTGAGGCACAGGCAAATTAAGAAATATGCGTTCTGGGTTTTAGGACAACCCACAGCCCAAGAGACATCATCCCCACAGCAAAGGGGACCAACCTCCTAGAAGCCAGGGATCCAGTTCCTCTCACTGTCCTGTGAGCCAGTACAAGTCCCATTATCCCCACCTCCCTGCTCAGTGACAACAGGATTTCAGGCATTTATCATTCTACAGGACAAAAACAGCCAAATAAAACCAAAAACACCTGATCCTCTTTAGCATGAAGAGGAAGATAAAATGTACCAGAAACTCACACATTCACATCGGCATTAGCACACACTTTAATTCTGAGCTTCCTGGGTGTCTTGGCGAAGAAGGACACTGGGCAGGCTCAGCGGCTTTTACCACCCCACAAGACAAACATTTTCCAAGACCAAATTCTTAAAGAGATCTCACGTCAGACCTTGTATGAGGGGAAAGTGTAACATTCTGGCAACGCCTTCAACAATGACTTCGCAAAAAAGATGCAGAAACAAGAAATGACCTAATATGGACAGACCCCCACGAGGACGGCCGGCCGGCCCAGGGCGGCACCAGGAGGGCTGAGGTAACATCCCCAGGCCCTTTACGTCCTTGAAATCCCAGCTTTGTTCTGGGCCCGAGTATGGAGAGAAGAGAGGCAGGAAGGACTGGTATGTCCCCCGACCCCTTCTCTCCCACGGCGGGGTGGCGGGGGTGGCGTGGGGGGTCTCCTCCCAGCCTCAGTCAAGGGCAGATACTGGAGTGCGCATGCTCAACACCAAACACTCAGCCATCAGAACTGAACAGAACGTCACAGGAAAACATAGGCGTCCAACTCTTTCTTTTTTCTTTTTTTTTCATTGCAGGGAACCTCTGTTCTCCAGAGAGGGAAGTTATGGATAAGAAAAAGCACTTTGAACCTGCTACACCCCCCTGCTTGACGAGCGTTTTCGACTCGGCCATATCTGAGGACCCTTTCGGCTCCTAGTTCTGTGGTTACTTGGGGTTACTTTCCCATGGGGACATAGCTCTCATTTTATGAGACACCCCTGGTGTAAGAGCCTCTTGCTAGTTAGTCCCCGTGAGGGTGAACGGCACACTTCACCCTGACCCCGAGCCAGCCAGTGTGACCCTTGCTGGTTGTTCTGCCCACTCAGAGCCTGGGACAGTATAGACTGATCTCAAGGTCAAGGTTCAGCAACAGGAACCTCCTCCTAAAGGCCTCACAGGATTGTCCTTATAAAGCCAGGGTCCCCCCCACACACATTCTGGCCTTCACTCCCCGCCCCACAAGGGCACTCAGTGCCTTCAGAGAGCTGCCTGCTGGGAGTGTCAACTCTAACTTTTTAGCCACAGTTTCGAATTAGAGCCTCAGACGCGTGCCATTATTCTCTCCCACACTCACTCACCAGCCTTCCCAGCTCATTACAGGAGCTAATGGAACCAATTTTGCAGCTATGGATCAGCTGGCCTCACGCCAGAGCGGGCCTCGCCTCATTAAGTTCTGACCAGGTCCCGTCCTCCGTCTTGTCCATTTACCTCTCCCCCTCAGAGGCTGAGTTCCAGGGCGGTCAGCTCACAGCCAAGTACCCGGGCCCCACCCGGGCGCTCACACTCCAGGTCAGTGTAAATGGCTCTCCCTGGTGCTCGGCCAGCGCTGTGTCAGCCACAGCACTTGGTCACATGACCTCATTCGCTGCTTACGATGCCCTGAGAAGAACCGGCATTGCCTTTCACTTGCGGGAAAGCCGGGCCTCTGAGAGGTTAATGACTTGCCCAAAGTCACACAGCTGAGCAGTAAGCGTCCAGACCTGCGCCAGGACCTGGTGGCTTCTAGAGTGCGGGGATCACGCAGACAGCTGCAGTGCTCCCTTTATATGTGGAGCCTGGCCCCACAGCCCTGGGCGGAGACCAGGCTCTGCCACTGGTGGTTCTCACGGCAGCGGCAGATGCCCCCAGCCCCTGCCGTGGACCAGGCACGTTGCAGTCAGCAGCTCTTGCCCGTCAACACCTGCATCACCAGCTTTCGTTTCCACCCGAGGAGACAGAGGCACAGGGAGGTTCGAGCTCCTCTCGGCCACACAGCCCACGCAGGCCACGGGAGTCTGGCAGACCCTCGGGAGCCAGGACTCAGCCCTTGGGCCCAGGAGGCCTGCCCATTTTACAGATCCCTTCCCGACTCCTGCGAACATTTACTGGCCCTTCCCGGGGGCCGGGCCCAAGGCTGGGGCACCTGCTGCCACAGGTGCTCTGTCCTCCAGGACTTCAGAATCTGGGTGAGTTACTGCCAGTCAGGGTGCTTGATGAGGACGGAGGGCCTAGGAAACTGATCCTGGCTCCTTCTCATCCCTTCTCCTTCCCATCCAGAGCCTAACCTGGCACAGCAGGCACTATGGGGAAAGGAAGCCAGGAACGAGGAGGAGCCCCAAACAGCTGCTCCCCTCCGGGCCAAGGCCTGGGCCCCTGACTGCAGCGGGGTAGAGGCAGCCAGTTGGACAGGCTGGAAGCCTCCCTGACCACCTCCCTCCAGAGGCCTGGGAGGGGAGGGAGTGGCTGAGGCGCCAAGCCCCTTCTTCTCCGGAAGCTCTGCCCTGCCCGGAAGCGATGCCCACAAGAGAGACGACATGCATTGTGAAGCTGTCAGGTCTCAGGAACACAAGACTCCTTCCATTCACTAAGTTACGGAAGTTTCGGTTTATCTGTTGCCCACCAGCCACAGACAACCCGGAAACAAAGGCAGAAGTGCCAGGTCTGGGGAAGAATTAAGGAGGTGGGGAGGGGAAGAATGCTTCAGAAAGAGGGAGTTGAGCGGGGCTCCCAGGTAGGGAGAGAGAGGGGAGACATAGGTGCTACCTGGGGCAGGCCCAGGGCTCCTTGTCAGACAGACATGGATTCCAGATGCAAAGGCCAGTTCCATCTTCCACTGGTCTGTGCACCTACCAGCCCAATCTGGAAAATGGGGACAGTGACAATACTCATCTTCCCCGGTGACTAGAGGACGGAACGAGAACGCACAGAGAGCTCAGATTAGCACAGTGCCAAGTGCATACTGAGTAAAAATGGGCTGCGAGGTTTGCTCGGTTTCAGGATTCCCTTGGGTCTTCCCTGAGGCGGCCTCATGCCCTTCACCGTCCTGTCCTCCAGAACTTGGGGAACCTCACGTGCAGCCTCTGGAACCCAGAGGAGGCAGACCCCCCGCCCCCTCTAATCCAGCAGGTCGAAGGAAATGGTCTCAGATGCTGAGAGGGGCAGGCTTGGACCGGGTTTGCAAAAGTGGATCATGCACCAGGAATCTATGGATCCTGTTTTGCTGTGAAAGGCTCATGGAGAAGAGGCAGATCCCCAGGGTGAGGAGAGGGTAATAGGCTGACCTCAGGCGGGTGGGAAGCAGGGCTGAGAGCTGGGGTCCCAAGCCAGGGAACTAACCCAGCTGTCAGCTTTGGCAGGCCCGAGAAGGGGCGCATCCCCACTTTGTCAGGTGGCAGTCGCTTCTACGCCCCTCAAATCCTTCCTGCATCCTCTTGACCAATGTCTCATTATGCAAAGTGTGTGGTGACCCTGGGCTGGTCCCTTACCCTCCCTGAGCCCCAGCCCCCCATCTGTGAAATGGGTGTGCACTGTCCTCACAGATGGAACAGCAGGCAGCTCTGGGACTATCAGCATCTGCCTTACGGATGGAGAAAGAGATTCAGAGAGCTATGGTGCCCTCCGTCTCCTGCAGGACACACACCGCGTAAGGTCAGGATCAGAACTCCATCCGCCCCACGCAGGCGCCGGATCCCCACATTCTGCCCGTTGCCTTCCCGGAGGGACGGAAAGGCCACGCTGGTACCTGTGAGCTCCTGGGTGCCTACTCAGAGGGTCCGGGTTCGAGCATCCTTCTTTAACTTCTTAGAGGAAGAAAAGATTTTTCTGTCAAAACAGCTACACAATCAGTGAAACACCACCGTGGTTCTATTTCTTCTATAACAGTATAAAAATAGGACATTTTCATCATAAGACTGGAAAATTTTAGCCAACACAAGTGTTTCATTCTCATTTCAGAAATGACGTCCCTTCAAGGGTCCCTCCTCTGAACAGACCTCACCCGCATCTAAGAACCTGTGTCCCCTACTGGCCGGTTGGGGCAGTGATGCCGGCAAGGCTGGCACAGGGCTACGGAGAGCAGTGGCCACCTTCCCTAAGAAGGGGACAGCTGGGGCCAGTGAGGCCCAGCCTAGGTGACCCCTGCTCAGGCACCCGGCAGTCCACGCCTCTGGCTAGCTCGGAAAGAGCGGACCCCACACCCTCTACCTGTCAGGAGGACGACCACGGGTCTCTCTCTCTGAGGAGATGTCACGAAAATAACAAAGGCATAAGAAGTGGGGTGCTGGGAGGGTGGACCAAACCCCCAGAGGCACAGCACAGAGACCCTAGAGAAACTTCTGACTCTACCCGCCCAGACCCGCGCTTCCCAAAGCCGGCCTCGTATCTGCGGGCATCCCTCCCACTTCCCTTGGCTTCATCCACGGCCCTGCAGCTCCCCACACAGGCCTGGGCAAACACAGGCAGCCATTGCCCTATTCAGGCTCCTCCCGGGGGAGGCAGGGGCACTGGCTTCCAGCCTCCCTTGGTCCCTGGCCCCTCTCTCTCCTGCTCCTGTTCATCTAGAAGGCTCCCAGGCTCCGACACCCAGTCAGCTCCTGGGAAACTTCTCTGGTCTCTGATTGTCCATGGAGCCACAGCCATGAGGAAGGGGAAGTGGGGAGGGAGGAAGGCCCCGCACTCTGGGAGACCAGGGTGGCGGCCTGGAGCACTGAGGGACACTCCTGCCATGGACTCATCCCTGCTCTCTCAGGCCTTCCTAGCGTAAAGACGCACTCCCTACCTGCAGCCAGGGAATTCTTGGGACTCGTAGGCTTCTGCTCTCATACCACTGTCCCAAGCAAGAGTTTTAAACCACTGAGCCATAAAAGGAGACCTGGCAGCAGAGGCTGCAGCCCAAGCTGACTTCCCGCACTCCACGGGGGACGCTCGGATTACAAACTTGACCCAAATGCTCCTGACGCCACGGCACCGGCTGCCAAGGTCACCAGCACCTGGTGGAAGCCAGCGGCAGGCAGGAGGGGACACTGTGAGTGGCATGGGCACAGCCAGGAGCTCCTCCTTCCTGTCCTATCCACCCACCCCCACCCTGGGTGACTAGGATGAATCTCCAGCACCTGACCAGCCTCCATCTGTCCTCTGCCTGCCCTCAGCCTGCAGGCTGCGGAGAAGAGGCCCGGCCCAGTCGGAAACCATGAGAGGGTGGCAAGGCCCGAGAGGGGAGGGATCGAGGGACAGCAGGAGAAACAGAGCTAGAGAGAAGAAACGAGAGGACAAGGAGCAGAGAAGACGTCACAATGAGAAAGCAGCAAGGACAGAGCCCTAGAGAAGAAGGAAACAGCACCAAACCCGCTCGACGCCGCATCGGTATGCTCAGCGCCTCAGGTCCGCCAGGGCCTCCAGAGGCTCCTGTGCCCCCAGACAGCCGCCTTGCACCCCTGCACTAAGCGAAACCCCCACGGCTCCCACACGGCAGGATTTCAATCACAACGGCACAGGCCCTGATCCACTCAGTTCCAAAAGGGCGGGAGGGTGGGGAGGAGCCCGGGACCCAGAGTTCCTTTCACGCCATTCTTCCCCACCCCGCAAGGGGCTGCCCGCCCCAGGTGCACGGTGGGCACGAGCGGGTCCTCAGAAAGGCCAATAACGTGCCCCCAAAATTCACCCAGGCCACCCCAAACGACAGCTCTGCTGTCTGAGAGGATCTGCTGGCCTGTGCTGTCTCACCGCGGGAACGCAGGGACAGTTACGGCCACCAAGACTGAATCCTGCTTCCCGCGTGTTCAAAGCCAGGGAGGGTTCAACAGCACCAGAGAGATGATGATTTTGCAGAAGATTCCAAAACTGCCTTTGGTCCAAGGTCACTCGGGGAGAAAGTTGCAGGAAAGATTTCAAGCCCAGAGCCCAGCTCCCTCTCAACCCCAGGCAGCCTCCCCCATGGGGCCACACAAGATTTCAAACAGATGGGGGCGGGGGCAGCAGAGCCAAAGTTCTCTGGGGAAAACACAGGAACCCATGGGAGCTGCACCCATACTGCCCTGAGAGCAGCAGACCCACCCATGTAGGAATGGCTTGGTGCCCACCTATGGCACAGGTGTGCTGGGGATGCCCCTTACTTCGGGGTCTTGCCTGATGGCCATCGCCTTTGAATACACAGCAGCCAGTCACCAGTAAGATGAGGGACCCAAGTAGGAAGACAGCTTCCCCAAGCGCAAACCTCGGCAGACATTACAGACCTTTGCTGTCCTGGAGGCCGGGCCTTTCCCGCATGGCCCGACCTGAAGGACAGCCCAGCACCCAGAGCCCTGGAATGTCCCTGGCATCAGTGCTCCACAAGGGCCCTGGCGATGCTATGAAAGGAAGCTCGGGGAGCAGCAGGAGGGCGCCGAAGACAGGGGCCTCCAGTAAGGCGAGGTATGAATCAGAGTTGTGGGCAAATGTCTCGAGAGGGAGAGTCACTGCAGACTACACAAATGCCTCTTCTTCCACAGAGCCCTCTGTCCCCCACGGCTCCCCAGGGTTTGTCAGGGTCTGGACACCAGCCCCGCTGAGATCGGCCACATCTGCCAGGTCACAGGACTGACACTGGGAAGTGGTCCTCCACAGTAGGCACGGGACTATCCACACCAGGCATGCTGTCGCACACATCCTGTGGTCTCGCCTGTCATCCACATCCTTCTTAGACCAGAGACCTGAATTTAAAGCAAGCAAGCTCTTCCAGGAGCCTCCCCCCGCTGGCCCAGCCCTGACACAACCTGACTTTCTGCCTGGGCCACTCTGGGCTCACAGGGCTTGGGATGAACCACACAATCTTTCTAAGTTGGCCCCACAGCCGTCATAGTCCTTGTGCTCTACCTTGTGGGGATACCACGTGACCATTCATGGGCATACAGAGAGTCCTGATTGGGGAGGAGATGCTGGCACCCATGAAGGACGATGCCAGCATCCTCTCAAGCGCCAAGTCTCGGAGACCCTCTGATGTCCCCAAAGACTTGCATGAGCATGACGAGGTGACTTAGCTGCTACGACTCTAGCATCAAACTGCCTAGGCTCAAATCCTAGCCCTGCCACTCACCAGCTGTGCACCCTGGCCAAGTCATTCACCTCTCTGAACATCAGTGTCTTCATCCACAAATTGGAATGACAGGAGTTAGATAAGAGAATGCGTATCATGCATGGGGAATATGGCTTGCCAGAGAAGATGCTCTGGAAAACTGTCAGTCCTTTATGGGAATATTAGAATCCACAACATCAAGACCTAAAGCCTAGAGACCTCAAGCACCCGGGTATCAGCTCCTGGATGGGATGGGAAAAGATCATGGAAATCCCAGCAGCGGGGACCGTGAGAGTAGGCTGGGAGAGCAGCCTCTAAAGCGGTAAGGCCAGCTGGGCAGGGTGTGAAGCATCTCAACACACTCCACCTCTGCGGGGGAATTCCACTATTTGCATTTCCTAGGGTTTGATGCCCTCCCTGGCTCCTCTTTTAGAAAGCAAATTGCCCATCCTTCGATGTTCTAGAAGCTCCACCAGCACCGAAGATTCTCTCCTTCCAGGAGAGGGGCAGCCTGGGCAGCAGGTCAGGCAGGTACAGGGAAAACACTACTGGGGACTCTGCTGTACGGGGCCACCAGCCCCTCCACACGCTTCCTGGTATGTTGACTCAGTAACAAATGGCCCCGCAGAGGCTGATCCAACCGGTCTGGAGATGGTAGAGGAGGGGGTGGCAGCCGCCTAATGAGAAAGCACCGGGCCTGTGGCGGCCCCACCCAGCCTCAAATCCAGCTCGGCAGCACCAGCTCCAGCAGGCCGGCCCCGCCCATGGAGCAACACAGGGACCTCCTGGGCACGTGGATCCCACACTCCACCACTCCACTCTCTTTGACGAGGACAGACAGAGAAGGGCACTGGGAACCCCAAGAGCCTCCACCAAGCTCCGGGCAAAAGGGAGGGCCTCCCGGCCCCCAGAGCCCAGAGAGCAGGGGCAAAAAAGTAGACTCTATGTCCCCATCCTCCCATGCCTGAACCTCTCTGTCTCCTCAAGACCTTTTATTGCTTTTATTTACCTAAGTGCCCTGGTCACTTCTGCCTGCCAGGAGGCTAAGAACCACATGTGAGCTGGACAGGAAGTCAGGAGGGGAGGAGATTCTGGCCTCTGCTCTCATCCCCATCCCAGACAAGCCACGTCACTTTCTGACCACTAACCCCAGGTCCCAATTAGAGGGGGCACAAGGTGTCAGTTGGGGACAGTCCCTGATGCCCATACTCGGCAAGCAGTCCTCCAGTTCCTGTCACAGGGACAGCGGCGGGTACCTAGGGTGGCATGGCGAGTGACCGCACTGGCTGCGGAAGCTGACCTTGGGAGGGAGCCACCGACTGTGGGCAAGGCCGAGACGAACTGAGCTGGGGCCACAGGCGGAGGGGAAGAGGCCCAGCTACCCGGGAAGGAGGAACCTGCTCCTCTAGGGCCCCCAGAGAACAGCGACTGCTACAGACACAATGACCACAGCTCTTCCTGTCCTGTGAATGCCTACTGCATTCCAGGCTTCATGCTAAGCAAGATCTGCCATCTTGCGCAACAAGGCCGAGAGGGTCGGCCTGGAGAGAGGCCAGGGCACTAGGTCTGGACCACCGAGAAGGGCAGAGGTGGCCTGAACAGGTCCAGGGTATGAGATGAGGACAGGCCAGTCTAAGGAACCGGGATGAAGGTCTGTGGAGGCAGAAAGACACGGAGCCCAGGCCTCCACCGAAGCTGGCCTGGGAAGCCGGGAGAAGGGCTGGGGAAGGGCGGAAGAGGCTGAGAGCCATAGCTGAGCCCCCTGGGCCCAGCCCTGTCCAGGTCCTGGCCCTCCTGGGCAGGGGGTAGAGGCTGCAAGTAGAAAAACGTTACCTCCTTCAAAGCTAGAGCCACTACTCATAGTACAATGTGCCAAGGAAGGTGTAAGGACGTGTCTAGCTGGGTAGGGACTTCCAGGGTTGGCCACTGCAGTGGGGACAAAAGCAGGAATGTGGGGGCCAAATTCAATCCATGTTCCCCTTGAGGGCCAACTTAGGACCAGGTCCTGAAGGTCCCAAGCCAAGAGCTCTAGCTACTCTCATAAAGACTGAAGGGGCACAGTAGGAGAATCTGTTCTGGGCCTGCCCCCCAGAGGTCAGAGACCTTTACACTCAAGGAGAGGTACTTAGAAGTCGTTGCACTCAGAAGCACCCCACCCCCCCCCAGTCTTGTCAGACGCAGCACCTACGAGGAAGGGCCCAGGTCCAGCCCACTTAAAGCTGGTGCTGTCTGGGCCCGTGAACTGCAGCCGCCCACTCCACGCCTGCCTGGCTCATGGTACCCGGAGCAGCACAGGGGCTGGTCAGAGTTCAGCCCGGGCCCGCAAGGCCAATGCCTCAGTATTAAGAGGTTCTCCAGCTGCTTGCTGACTGCCCCTGACATTAGCACAGGTGAAAGGGCTAAGATGGTGATGACGGAGAGGGTGGAAAGGCTCGCCCCCCACCCCCTGAGCCTCATCGCTCCTCAGAAGAGCCATCTTTTCCCTGAAAAACTCAAAGGATCCCCTGCCTGGGGCTCTCAAAAGGCCCCTAACCCCACTCCACTGCTGGATTAGTAGGGAAAGAAGTTGTGCCTGAGACCTGGCCTCACCAGCCCAGCCCTGAGCCTCCACCACGCCCATCCTCATGATCCCCTTCAAGACCACCCTAGGGTGACAACCCCTCTGTGAGCCCTAGTGCCCCTGGGAAAGACACCAGGAGATGAGCCCAGGTACCTGCTCAGACACTTGCAGACCCTGTCCCCTAAAAAAGTCCTGTAGCCTCTCCACGCCCACATCAGGGCTCCATACCAATTAATCTATGCACATCATCTCATTCCAGACTCACATCAGTCCCTGCCTATCCCACGTCATCTCATTCCAGACTCACATCAGTCCCTGCCTATCCCTGAACTGAGGCAGAAATCTGGTTTCAAGAGTCCAGGACCTAGTCCAAGGTCATGGAGATGGCAAATGCAAGCCAGAGATTAGAGCTGCCTCTGCAGAACTCTGAGCTCAGGCTCATAATTGCAATATCTGTAAAACAGGAAGGTCCTTTACTGTGTTCTAACCTTCAGGGGCCACTCTCCTTGCCATGCTCTACCTGTCCAAGTGGCCACTGGCACACGCTGCAATTGAATGAAGTTCCCAGATTCAAGGAATTCTGGGTATGGGGCAGAATCCTGGGCCCAGAACTAAGTGATTAAAGCCAGAACTGCACAGCTGGATCAGCCCCTCCCAGAACCCCCTGGATTCCACCTGTATCAGCGAGGTCTTAGCCAGGCCCCCAGGGAGCCTGTGGTGTGACATGGCTGGCCCGCCCTCTGCCCAGGAAGCAGAGTGGGCCAGGCCTGGAGCAGGGCTTGCCGCTTTCAACATGGGGCCGGTGACTCAGCTGGAGCCCATCAGCAGCCTCCTGCCCACAGTGTGATGGGCACCAGCCTTGCCCACCAGCCAGCCCTGAGAGGTTCCCCCACTCCAGCCCAAGCAGGCAGGGGTCACAGGAAAAAGGAGCCCCAACCCCAAGCTTTGGCAGTGATTCAAACTCAGAGAAAAATACAGACCTGTTCCAGTCAGAACTTTTCATGGAGGAGCCCCCCCCCTCGGGCGGGAACACTAGGCCCAGCCAGAACCCCAGTCAAGAGCCACTCCTTCTCTGCTTCCGGGTATGGCAGTTTCTACCCATACAAACTCCACCCTTGGCTCCCTGGAACACCCCGAGCTTAGCTAGGCTAAGCCTCAGTTTCCCCAACTCTAGAGCAAGGAGAACCAGAATCCTTATCTTACAGGTTAGTATGAGGATGATGCTGGGCATAATGAGCTTAGTAAGGGCCCTGGGTATATCGTGCACCACAGGCCTCTGCTGTTGGGCCCTCTGGTCACCCGGGAGGCAGTGAGAGGGTCACTGACCTTCAGGGCACACTTCTGCCCGGTGCGCCGGTGGAAGCACTCCAGCACCTTGCCGTTCACACCCAGCCCAGCACCTGCTTGGACAACTGGTAGTCTTCGCTCACCGCGTACTTCTTGGGCTCCCGCCGTCCCCCGAGGGCCGGATTGCCAGCTGAGCCAGGTTCGCAGGGTGCACCTGGCAGGGGCACGTGGCCCCCCTGTTCCTGTGCCGTCTCGCCATCCATGGCCCCCGCGGGGCGCTTAGAGGCGGCCCCAGCCTGGCGGGTCCAGGGCCACCTGGGGGAGAGGGAAAGCGTGAGTTCCGCCCAAACTCCGCGCACACACTCCAGCCTTGGAGCCTCTGAGCCAGACTGGGCTGAGGGCTGCAGACAACACTAGGATTGCGGGGCTAACCGCCGGAGAGTACAGACGCATGGCAGGGGGCGGTGGTCACGCAGCCGGGCACAAGCGTGTCAGGCCCCGGCGCTAACCAAGAGGAGAAAGGCCGGGCCGGAGTGCCGTGAAGTCCCGGGAACAGGAAGCTGAGAGGGCCCGGTGAGGGCGTACCTGGCGAGCGCGTACCTGACGGCAGTGCACCTGGTGGCAGCCCGGGGAGGGCAGGGGCGGCGGTACCTGGAGCGGCGGCCACAGCGCGCGGAGCGGCGAGTCGCGCCGCCTGCGGCCCACGTGACCGTACCCCCTCCCCCGCGCGTCCACGACTTGGGGCCGGGCTTGGTCTGCCTTAAAGGGCCAGGCGTCCCTACGCAGAACCGGGCGGGGCGGGAGCCCTAGGCAGGCCCCGCCCCAGGGCCTGGATCTACGTAGACAGGGGGCGTGGCTTCCCGTAGGGGCAGCAACTCCTGGGCTCCCGGGATCACACCCGGAGACCTCTGCGTGAACGCCGCAGGGTCCTGCATGGACTGTGCGAGCCCCGGACTTTACTAGAGACCTAGGAGGTGACAGCTCAGGAAGTCTTTTGTCTCTAGAAACCCCAGGTAGCCACTTGAGTCCGGTGTTTTCTCTCCAGGCTGCTAGGGGACGCTCCAATATGGCTAGTAAGGCCAACTGCCAACGTTCCTAAATTCTTAATTTTTGCCAAAGTACCTAGTGAAATGGCATTTCGTTGATTCGCAGATGGCTTTGGGCGTCTCTCTAGCACTGGAGTCTCTCCCCTCTGCGCATCTCCGCATGTCCTTGGCTTATTTTTTTCCCTTGGGATAACAGCATCCTTAACCAGAAATCCTAAATTCCTGTTTGGTCAGATCCATCAACTTTTCACCTTACAGTTTGGGCTTTTGGTGTCATGTTTAAAAAGTCTCCTCTTCCCACCCCAAACAGATATTCTCTATTTGCTTTGTTATTTTCCCTTTCACATTTAGGTCTATTCTGAGCCCATCTTAGACTACCTTAATTACTTTGAGCTAGTTTTCCCATCACAAGCTGTTAAACAACTCTTATTGTGCAAATGAGAAAACAGGCTCCCTGAGAGGAAACAACTTGTCTAGAGTTGCTGGGGGTGTTGCAATATCCTTGGATAAATCTGCACAACTTACACACACACACACACACACCACACACACACACACACACACACCACACACACACACACACAGAGCCCCATGCGTCACCCCTAACACCCAAGGCTGAGGGATCCCGAGGAGTTGGCTCACTTCGACTAGGAAAGTGCGACCTGGGGCAGGATCTCTCCACGTGCCTCTGCTGCCATCTACAGACCATGTGCACAACTGCAGGCAAGGGGACCCCTTCCCACTCGTAGGTGTTTCTGAGCCTTCTTCTGGCTTTGGCTTAGGGACCAGCAACCTACCCCCTCCCCATACCCAAAACACATACGACTAGATGCCTGGGCTTCAAGTCCAGGCTCTTCAGAGTAGCAGCTCGGGAGAGCGGGTACTCACCGTGTGCGGGTATTGAATTGGGTGAGGGTGTAGGGGGCTCTGCCCTGTCTCCTTAAGGCACCTTCAAACTAGCAGGGTTCAGTGAACAGGAGGCCCTAATAATAGCTTCAACTGACCTACTGAACCCTTCTTTCAGATCAGATGCTGGGTGGGTGCTCTACCTGGGTGCCCCATTAATTCACTGGGTCTGAAAGAAGAGGGCTGTATCCATCCCCTGCACCCTCCACAACAGACACACAAGATAGACAAACCCTGAGAGGTCAGGCAACCTGTCTGCAGTCAGTAGCTATCATGGCAGAGCCCACAACCCAACCCCAAAGAACAACTCCAGTACTCAACTCTCACCCTTAAACTATATCCTCCTCTTGTGCGCCTCCCTGCCCGCCTCCCACATCCACATATGCACATACATACACACACATGTTTGCATATGTGCACACACACAGAGACACTGGCATGCCCAAGCACACAACACACACTCACACACATTTATGCCCAACTGGACCCAGGACCTCTGTCCCTGAGCCCCATCTGAGAATCTCATCTAAGATCTCAGAGCTCTGGAGGCCGCACTGAGATCTGGAAGCTTCCGCTGGTTGGAAGCAGCTCCTGGAGAGCAGGTACTCTCTGCAGGCATTAAATTGGGCGAGGGTCCTCCCTCTGCAGGTGACTGGTTTGAGCCAGATGGACCTGAAGCTAAGCAAGCAGAGTCCCACTCATAAGCAGAGGGCTAGGCAGCTGAGAGCTGTCTGGCTCCTTGTCCCAGCCAAGGACATCTCAGAGCATCCTCTGAGATAACTTACTTTCTAAAAACGGAATTAGATTACAATTGTTCTAAATTTTTTTTATAATTATACTTTTGAACTAGTGTCTTTTATTTAAAAAATTCTAATTGCATAAGTAAAACTTGTTGTAATAAGTTCAAACTATATGGAAATGTAAAATCAGCAATAGTGCTGCCTCACTCTTACAGTCTCCATAACCAAGGCCATAACCCAAGCACACACAATCCCCACATGGATGTGGCACAGACAGGTGTCTTGCTACCACTCACTTAACCCAGGAGTCAGAACGCATGGTTTCCCCTCACTGCCCATGTTCCAGCAGCCATCGGCCACATCCACCTTCATACTGATGGGAGGATTCAGTATCTGGGGTGGCTGGGTCAGGGTAGGGGTGGCTTCATGGTGGCAGACTCTGCCACACGGCCCTCATGACAGCTGTATGTCCAAGGGGATGGAACTGAGGCCTTTGGAATAGCTTACAGTGACCAGGGGGAGTGCCTGGGGAAGCGGAATACACCCACGCTCACACATACATACATCCATAAATACACACGTGGACTGTCCTTCGAAGAGAGGTGAGAATATGGAGGCCAAACGAGCCAGACTTTGAGGAAGGTACTGCTGTGTATTGTTGTGACTCATCTTGTCACTGTTCTGGGTGGGGAGGGGCAGATCCTACAGCAAGGCCCGTCCCTGCGGTACAGGGTAGAGGTTACCTGGGAGAATCTGTGGGTTTGGCCGGTGAAACCATGAGAGGAATTGCCACTGGGTGGCAGTGTGAGACCAGCAGTCAGCAGGGGAGCATGGGCGCTGCCAGAGCAGAAGAGGTAATCATGAGATGGCCAAAGGGACCCACAACACCTAGCACAGGCAGGCACCTGGGACAAAACAGGGGCATACCACTGTTCCCAGCACCAGCTGAGGTGCATAGTGCTGCCAAATTCACAAAGGATAGTTCGAGAGCAAAACCCATGGGGCCCTTTAGTTTACACACACAACTGCAAATCATTGACCTTTCAGCTGGATCCTGAAGGATGCCTAGGAGTTGGCATGTCACGAGCACCTACAGAGGAAGTAGGGGAGAGGTTAGGGCCCTTGGCATCAACTCCCAACTCATCACCTGCTAGCTGTGAGATCTAGAGTAGACTGTAACCTCCTCACCTGTAAAGGGACACTAAGTAGCAGTTAGACAATAAAATGAGGCTGGAAACTGCTGAGAGTGCCTGGCACATAGTAAGTGTTCAGTAAAGTAGTTATAGTTAGACAGAAGCGGGAGAGCCTTGGGGTAGAGAGCCTAGGATTTGGGCCCATAGAGACCCTCAAATCCTAGCACTGCCGCCTGGCAGCTGTGAAGCTGCTTGGTCTTTATAGCGATCGGGCAGTAGACGGTTCCTGCTGGAGCGACAGCACCTTACCCAGGGGCCCCAGGCTGAGTTCTCCAGGTGCCTCAGCCATCAAAGTGGGTGAAGAGGTCTCCACACCTGCCACTCCCAGAAACCAGCTTCTTGCCTGCTCAGGAGGGGCTCACTGGGCTACATTGAAATTCAACTTCCTTTCAGGAAATTTACAGAGGAATGGGTCCCCTGAAGTCATTTCTCATCTTAACCAATTAGTTTTTCCTGTTTCACAGAGTTTTACCCTATATTCCACCACTCCACGAGTCAGGGCAAACTCAGCCTTGTCTGCCCTGTAGAAAGCCTGGATACTATCATTCAGGCCTCTGAACACTGCCAGGAGTCACCCCTGCCAGGGAACCTGAGCCTTCCTTCCTTCCAGGGAACCTAGGGGAATACACTGGGCGGTGGTGGGGAGTGGACCCAGTCGTTTCCCCAACTCTCTTTCCCTCCTTCTGGCCAGAGGGCTTGGAGGAGGCGCGTACAATCCCTATTGTCTTTCAAGATGCTCCTTGGTGGGTCCAGTGAACTGGGAGAAGGTGGAGAGGGTTGCAGGTAGGAGTGTGAGCTTTTGATTCAGGGTTGAGATCAAACTCAGGCCCTGCTCTTTCCTAGCAAGGCATTTTGTTCCCTGGGACTCAGTCCTCTGGTCTGCATAATGGGGCAATACCAGCTGTTGAGGCTTCACGGGTACAGTAGCGAGTGTCACTGCACTGTTCCTCTACTTTTATCACCCTACCTCGGCGTAACTCTGGTGTTTGGAGCTCCAGGTCTTGCTCCCACATTTTTGGGAGGCCCACCAACCCAGGGACGCAGTAGACTGGCCTGTGGGGTCAGTTGAGAGCTGAAAGTCCCTGCCTGCCTCCTCAAGTCAGTAGTCACTTCTTCCCTGATTAGCGCACAAGCCAGAGGCCAACGTGGGCTCAGACAGGATGGCCCTGCCTGGCGCGCAAGGTTGGGATGTGTGCCTTTTCCTCCCAGTTTTTCAGAGAAAATGTTCTCCCTAGATCCTTTTGGCTGTGGTGGCCACAGGCTTGACTTCTGTGAACCTGCCTGGATCTGGGCACCCCCTCCGCACCCCCTCTCCCCCCACATCCCTCTCCAAACCCCACCCCATGCCACTCACCTCCCCACTACCCCACACAGGCAGGGGCTCCAAGTGCGGTCCACAGGGGGAGCTTGCACACCAGACAGACCGCCTTGGAGGCCCATGACCCCGCCCTGCGCTGCCATCATTCTACAAAGAAATAAGGGAGCCTGTCTCCACGAAGTGGAGTGCCCGAAGGAAGTCTCGGCTCCGGTCGGTAGAGTCCCAGCCCCACCCTGGTCTTTTCCAAACTGGGTCTTTTCCCTACTATTCTACAGGACACGTTCAACCCGGCTCGGTTACGTCAGCCTCGGGTCCCTGCGCTGCAATTGGCCCACTCCGGCCGCTCGCCTCCGCCTCCTGCTCTGTGACTGGTCAACGCGCGGGGCCCCGCCCCATTTTCCTGGAAAGTTCTTGGAAATCTGTCAAAGGTGTTTTCCCTTAGAGGCCCACGGCCGCAGACGCCGGAGTCGACGCCCCAGCCCGCGCCCCTCCGCTGTTTGGCTGTACAGACGGCGGTTCTAGGAAGACGTCGCTTCCGGGAAGGGCTGGGACACAGAGGACAAAAGATTAGGCGGCTCGCCCCGCCTCGCCCTCCCGGCCCGCCCTCGCGCCCTCCCGGCCTGCCGGCGCCGCCGCCTCTCAGTTCCTGCTCGCCGTCCGTGCGCCCTGGTTGCCTGCCCTGCGAGCGCCGTCTGCGCCCACTGGCTCTCTCCAGCCGCCGCCGTCCGGCCGAGCCCCAGCCTCCGAGCTGCCGCTGCTGCTGCCGGGACATGGTCCTCTGCGTTCAGGGGTAAGCGCGACTCTCCGCCCCGCCCAGCCTCCACGCGCGGGACCCTGGAGAGTGCTGGCCTCGTGCTAGCTGCCGGCTATTGAGAGGGCTTGACGAGTAGGAGATGCCCGAGCGTGGAAGGACTTCTTGAGTGACAACAGGGGATGGTGACAACACCGTCACCACCTCCGCTTGCTCTGTAGTTAGGGAAACGGGGTTAGCTGGCGACAGGAGGAACACAGGGTGGGCTAAGCCTGGGTTCTGCCTGGAGCAGGTATATGCCGGCAGCGTGACCTCCAAGACGCGGCTCACCTGCCCAGACCCTCTACTGGGACCAGAGCGCTCTACTCTAGCCTGCCGGCCCTGGGCCCACTGGTGACCTTGAGCCAGACCCTGCCCCTCTTTGTCCTGTCATCCCTCTCCTGCCACAGGCTAGCAATTAGGATCTTCTTGGACTGGGAACCAGTCTGAGACCCTTGCCTCTCCTTAGACTGGTATCTGCTGACCAGCAGCTCCTGGGAGAGCCTAGTTTGGCCTGGTCCTGCCGGGGCCACCCCACAAGTCCTCACCCCTCCTCTCAGCGCAGTCTGGGATCTTGCCTCCCTTCTTCAAGTTTCCCAAAGACTTGCAGGGGAGGGAAGGGTGGCTGATAAGACAGAGGCTTGGCCTCGCCTGAACATTCTTGGCACATTCCTTCTGCCAAGAGCCCCAGCCTCGCTTCAACCAAGGGTGCTGACACTCTCCAGACTGATCTGACAGGAGCTCAGAAAGCCCCGGGGAAAGCTGGGTGGCCCTGTGGCTACTATTATCACGACCGGGTGACACCAAGTGAGGAAGGGTGGAAGGTGGGGCGAGGCTGAAGTGCCCCTTGCCCTTTGCTCCGAGCGGCCCTGTTTCCAGGGAGGACACCTGGAGGTGCTCGGAAGACTGTCCCATACTTCCCCCTGATCGTCTCCAGCATCTCCGTTCCTCCCTCTGAATCCTGGGACTCCTGAATCCTTCACCGCTCTCTCACTACGGCCTTCATCCTCAGACCCCACCCCCAGTTCTGAGGTCACATACCCTCTTTCACTTTGCTCCAGCTGAACCTCAGGGCCAGTGTTAGATGTCAGGGAGCCAAATTTTAAGACCTACACACACACACCAGCCACAGAGAGCTCATGCCCTCCTGGGGTAGGGGCAGGGATCCCCCACTGTAGGTTTGGGCTGCCAGCTTTGCTGAGGGGTTCCACCCTCAGGGCTGAGTTTGCCCTGCTGGCATGTTTTTCTAGATGGGACGCACAGGCTGGACTTCACAGCAGGCACACACACACATACAGGCCACCCACAGCTGGAACACACCAGCCACCGCCTCCACCATGGATGACACAGCCATGGACACACCCCTCCCAGAAACGCAGTCACTCACCAGGAGCTCGTGTAGCCTGACACGGCCATTCACACACGCAGACACCATATCAGCCCCAGAGGTGCCCGTACCCACATGGGCCCTGCCAAGTTGTCTAGACATGGCCACCCCCAGGGGCCTGGCTGGCCAACTCCCTACCATGCTGGAAGATTCCTAGACCCGAGTTGAGCTCTGAGGCCCAGCAGTCACGTCACCAGCCATTTCCTTGTTATTCGACCCCTGGCTCCCTGGGTGGGATCCCAGAGCCCCCATAGTACAGCTAGAGTGGGTATGGAAAAGTATCAGGCAGGCTGTGCTGTCCCAGGGTCTTGTGGCCGCTTCTGCTCATGAAAGGTCATGGGCCTGATGTGTTAAAATCTTCTGAGCCCTTGCTCCCGGCTCCTGTCCCCACCTCTTCCTGCCTCATAAGCAATACCTGACACTGTATCCATGCTGCCATCTCTGCCTGGAGTGCCTTTCCCACTAGCCCTTCCTTTGGCCTGGCAGACTAGGTTCAGGAGCAGGAAGACCCTGTTGCCCCCATGACATCCTTTGCTTTAATGATTGAGTTATAAGTTCTCCTTTAGGGCTGGGCCCATCATTTCACATCTTGGTGTCCTGAGGCCCAGAAGGGGACCAGACCCAGAGCTGAGGCCTAAAGATGTATTTTGTAAGGAGCAAGGGATGACCAGCCGTCCCTTCCTTCAGAATCAGGGCCACGTCCCTTGCTCCCAGGATGCCCAGGATTACCCTGCCGAGCAGGCTTCCCCTGGTGAGATGCTAAGGCTCAGATTGGGGCCTGCTCAGCAGCCCAACTCCACCAACTGAGAATGTGGTGTGGCCAAAGCCCTCATCTGGGTCTGCGTAAGATTGTAGAGCCTAGCAGGGCTGGTCTGCAGGCTGGAGTCTGCAATGTGGGATGAGCACCCTGTCCTCTGGCAGGAGCTCATATTTATGGGAGGTGGGACTCACCAGTCCCTTTAAAGGCCACTATTCACCCCAGACCCTCAGCTGGGAGGAGCAGAGTGCATGATGGGTGGCTGACCTGTTTAAGCCCTGTCCAGTGTGGACCTAGGACCCCCAGCAGACACTCCTATTCTTGGGGAGGTAGCATGTGACCTCAGGTCTCCTACCACAATCTTGGGCCTCTCTGGAGGACCCCACAGAGGCCCATCCCATTGCTCAGCCAGGACCAGTGCCACTTAATCACCCTACCTCAGCCAGGAGGGCACCGATGTGAAGCTTCTTTGCACTGGATCATTTCAGTGTGGTGGGGTCACCCACTGATCACTGTGAGCTAGAAATGCCTATGAGAGTGATCTGTGGTTTTGGTTGGTGCAAAATAGATTTCTTACTATTTCGTGAATGCAGGAGGATGGAGAAGTCCCTTTCAAAAGAGATCCCACATGTGGGGAAAGCAATCCAGGGTATTTCTGTGGTGACAGTGGGAGGTGGGGTATAGGACTCACTGAGCCTGTGGGTAGGCGGAGGGGAAGCTAAGGCTCAGAGTGAGATGGGCTGGCCAGAGGTCATGTAGCAAGTCTGGGGCTCGGGGTATCCGGAAATGGGGACAGCACAGGGTCTCCACTCACCGCCAATCCATTCCCTTCTAGAACTTGTCCTTTGCTGGCTGTGGAGTGGATCGAGCGGCGGCCCCTGCGGGCCCAGCCCCTGGAGCTGCCTGAGCCAGCTATGCAGCCTTTGCCTGCTGGGGCCTTCCTGGAGGAAGTGGCAGAGGAGACCCCAGCCCAGACAGAGAGTGAGCCCAAGGTGCTGGACCCAGAAGAGGATCTGCTGTGCATAGCTAAGACCTTCTCCTACCTTCGCGAATCTGGTGAGTCTGAGGATGGGGGCCGGCCTTGTCCTGGGAAGTCAGAGGGGAAAGCTTCGCTCTGCCTGTTAAGTCTGATTTGAGAGGCATGGCCCTGCCCAGGAGAGTCTGATTGGAGAGGTACAGTGCTCCCCAGGGAAGCGTGACTAGAGAGGGGCAGAGCCCTGCCTTGCCCTGGATTGGTGCCTCCAGCTAATTTCTACTGTGACCGTCCTCTCGGTCCCCTCTCCGCTTTCCTAGGCTGGTACTGGGGTTCCATTACGGCCAGCGAGGCCCGGCAGCACCTGCAGAAGATGCCAGAGGGCACATTTCTAGTGCGGGACAGCACCCACCCCAGCTACCTGTTCACGCTGTCTGTCAAAACCACCCGAGGCCCCACCAACGTGCGCATTGAGTACGCCGACTCCAGCTTCCGCCTGGACTCCAACTGCCTGTCCAGGCCGCGCATCCTGGCCTTCCCGGATGTGGTCAGCCTGGTACAGCACTACGTGGCTTCCTGTGCTGCCGACACCCGGAGTGACAACCTGGACGCTGCGTCCACTCCAGCCCTGCCCGTCCCCAAGGAAGATGCACCTGGTGACCCAGCGCTGCCTGCCCCTGCGGCCACTGCCGTGCACCTGAAACTGGTCCAGCCCTTCGTGCGCAGGAGCAGCGCCCGCAGCGCAGCCTGCAGCACCTGTGCCGCCTGGTCATCACCGCCTGGTGGCCGATGCAGACTGCCTGCCGCTGCGCATGGCCGACTACCTCCGACAGTACCCCTTTCAGCTCTGACCCGGCCAGGCATCCTCCTCGCCTCTCCCAGCCATCCCCTGGAGGGGACGCTGGCCCTGGCTGGACTTGGGCTCTCACTGTCCTCCTCCAGTCATCCTGGTGCCCGCGGGCATCTGGCAGCTGGACCAGGAGGAGTGAGCAGGAGCAAGGCTGGGGGCTGTCACACAACTTAGAGGTCACCCACTGCTCCCCTGTGGCTCCATTGCGGTGAGCTGCATGTCAGAAGAGAGGGAGCCAGGCAGGACCTCATCGCACCCTATGGGCTGGGCCCAGGCTCACTCGCCTGCTGCGGCCTCCCGAACAGTGTAGACTTTGCCAGCCCTGGTTTCCCGGTGTGCAGGATGGGGCAGGCCCCCTCCTTCCAGCCCGCCTTTCTCAGGAAGGATGGCGGCCTGAGGAACTGAGGCTGACAGTGGCAGTCCCCTGGTGGGGGAGCAGGCCGGGCTGGGGACTGCACAATTACACAGTATTTATTTATTTATTCTCCTTGGGTCTCAGGGTGAGCCAACCCCACCCCACCGCCCTAAGCCCTGTGCTCCAGAGACAATGGCTCCGCCCCAGGTTCCCTGGCTCCTCCGTGCAGAGAGCGCCGTCCTGAGACAGGTTGCTGGACCCACCGCGGGTGTGGCTGTCCCAGCGCTGACCCCCTATGTGTGAATGTGTTCACCCTCTTCTGCCCCAGCCCTGTTTTGGGAGGGTGAACACATGGACAAGAAAATGGAGCCAGAGTGTCAGCGCCCAGCAGAGCCCGCCGCTCACCCTCCGCAGGGCCGAGCCCAGCCGCACAGAGCTGGTCTCTCTGGGGCGCGGGCCTGCTCGAGTGCACGTGCTGGCTGAGCAGGGCATGCAAGGGCTGCTGCCCCCTGCCAGGTCTGCTTCCTGCCCAGGAAGATGCCCGCCATGAGAAAGGAAAAGAAATACATATCTGATAAGATTTTATAAAATAATTATTGTAACCAAAAAAAAAAGATGCAGTTTGGTAATCCTTTTTCTTCCACTGATTTTCCTGTAATGACATTAAAATCATACCTTTTATTTGTGGAGCCTTGAGTGGGTCCTCTTGAGTTCTGTAAATAGTTTGTCCCCTTGGATCTTATTATTTTATTATCATTTTATGTCTGGGTCAGCAGAGGCCTGGGGACCTGATGTGGCTGAGCAGGCCCTGCCAGGGAACCCACTGAAGAGCAGAGGGGTCAAGGAACAGCCTTTCTCCTCTCAGTTCCCCTTAGAGGTCGGGAGACAGGAGGTGGAGGCCAGCTAGACTGCCTACAGGGTCGCTGCCCAGGCCGCCGCCTGCCAGGTGGGGTGGTGGCAGGGGAGCACCAAACCTGAGAGGTATAAACAGGAGATGCCAATAAAAGATTAGAAGTGGAGAATTCTGGGAGGATGGATGCCATGGGCCGCCCCTGGGGCAGCATCTTCTGCGATGAGGAGGTCAATGGTCAGAGAAGTCGAGGCCAGTCACCCCGGGGAGGAGGCACAGGGAATGCCAAGGCACCGGGGTGTGACTGGGAAACTCGACCATGGGGAGGCCCAGCTAGGGCTCATTCTGTTCAGTGGGGCCGAACAGTTGAGTTGGGGACGATGGTCAATAAGCCAGCAGGGTCTGGCCTGAGATGGGGGCTTGTGGAGTTCTGGCCCAGGCTTGTCGGGGTTGGGGGGCCCTCTCCTCTCACGTAGGGTCCTGCATATCAGAAGTGGGTGGAAGAGCGTCCACTGGGCCGCTTCGGCCCCTGGAATCCCACTCTGTCCTGAGATTTTTCTGCACCTTTACTCAAATACCTCACAGAAAAGCTCCTCAGAACCTCATTCCTAGCCTTCTAAGCCTTAGTTTAGAAGTTGTTTTAGCTTCCTGTTTTCTTAGCCTTTAGATAATTAGAAGTTGCAGGTTAGACGAGGCATTGGCAGATTGACAGCAGGGAGGTGTGAGGCGTGACATGTTGATGATAAGGATAAAAAGCAAGAACTCTGGAGGCCCAGGACCTTAGTTGATGTTAGGTAAGCACGAGCCGGAGGTGGGTGAGGGCTCCTTGCTGGCAGTGGTGCCCAGGCCCAGGCGTCTAGCCTCAACCTCTCGGCCGCTGGCTGCAGGGCCTGAGGGCACCCCTCATCGAGGTCATGATGCTCCTGCCAGGGACGCCTACAGTTCCTCATTGCTTCAGCCCGGCTCTCAGCCCCGTTCTGACTCCCAGAATGCCTGAGGTGACTTTTCTGTCTGCTCCGGATATGAGTCACCCAGTGGGAAGGCAGAGGACATGGAGGGGCCAAAGGCAGGCTGTCCCCACCTGGTGCTATGGCTTGGACAGAAAGCTTTGTGACCAGAAAGTCAAGAAACTTCATTGTCCACAAAGGGGAGACATCTCGGGGTGCCCACTAGGTGCTGGTAATGGACAAGGGCCTTGCACCTCATGTAGTGCTCACCATACCCCTGGGAGTGGATCTAAATACTACCCATACCCACAGATGAGGAAACTGAGTCCCAGAGGGGCAAGGGGTGGACTGAAGAAGTGAGGCTCAGAGCAGGGCTAGCCCCAAGGGGTCCCGACTTCCTACCTGCCCCTGGACTGCCACATAAAACGGTGAGGACAGGCAGCTGGGGTGGCAGCTTTTAGGCAAGTTGCTCTTGGATGTGGGTTTTATTCCTCCAAGTCTCTGCCTGCTCAGGTCTCTGGAGCCACTGGCCCGGCCAGCAGGGTCTTCTCTTTTTCTCCCTTGCCTCAACTCAAGCCAGAGTCCAGCTCTTGCCTGGGGAGGGTCTGCCAGCTACTTCTGACCACCAGTATTTTTCTGCTTTGATCTTATTTTCACGATTCCCTGTGGGGGAAGTGAGCTGTGCCTGCCTAGAACAGGGACAGTGGGCAGCATGTCATTAGGTCCCAGACCCAAGATAGAGACCCAGCTTAACAGACACTGAAAATTCTCTGGTCAGTGAGTCACCCCTGGGTGGTCCTGGGCTAGTAAGAGGGCAGTGCTCTGCCAGCACCTGCTGAGGAGAAAGAGAAGAGCCATCCAGTAGGTGCACAGGACCTGCACAGCGTGCAGTGGCTGATGGTGACCCTATAGTGATTAAGTCCTTTACCAGCTCACATACTGCTTGGCCTCCTGCCCCCAGGCCCTGTGGGACAGAGCAGGGAACAAAGAACAAATGGGCACTCAGGACAAATGTGAGAGTAAACAGAGCAAAGCGGAGGACGGGGTAGAAAGTGGCTTTGGGGGAGCAGATGCTGCTGCAGATGGGAAGGCCAGGGGAAGCTCCAGACTGGGGCGGCCTTGAGCCTGGACACCGAGCGAAGAGCAGGAGCTGGCTATGCCGACGACTTAGGGGAAGGACATAGCAGGTGGCAGGGCCCACGAGGGCCGTGGTGCTGAGTCAGGAACAAACTTGGTGTGATAGGAATAGTGAGTCTAGAATGGCTGCCCAGGGCCGGAGGTCGGGTCGGGGGGCACGTGGTGTGCTGGAGGCCTCTTCGGAGTCTAGCAGGGCAATGCTCTGCTACAACGTTCATTGCTAAGGGTGCACCTGTCACCTGGGCGGGGATGGCCCCACGGGGCCTGAGCACAGGAGGCCAGAGGAGGTTGAGAGGTGTGGGACAGGCAGGGTGGGATGGGTGGGAGTGGGAGGAGGCGAGGGCTGCAACTTGGTGATCCTGGGCGGGTTCGTGCTCCGCTGAGTTCCCGGGGTAGCCTCGCACACTGGCAGAGGTTTGTCCCCATTTACAGCTGAAGAGGTAAGACTCAGAGAGAAGTGGTGGCTTTTTTAGGGTCACACTGCTTGTAAGAGGCAGAACCAGGATTCAAACTCTGACTCGAGAGCTTGTGTATGTACCCACTGCTCTGTTCTGCCTTCCTAGGGATAGCAAGCTAAAGCCTTGGCACTCACAAGGTGCTGAGGGCATGTAGAAGAAGGGGGGAGATTCAGGAGGGCTTCCTGGAGGAGGGGGTAGGGGCTGGGGCTGGGGGCTGGGCCCTGGACGATTCTGCCAGGCCAGGGGGAGGTGGGTTTTGGAGATTGATCCTGTGCAGTGTGCCTCCCTGGACTCACAACATCCTTCTGGAACAATTTTCAAGACAGAGATCTTGCTGGGATGCTTTACCATGTTTACTGAGTGTCTTAACACCTCCTGGATTGTGGGGCCCTGGCACCTGGGCCTGGCTTTTCATCTGCCAACTGAGCAAATCTTGCTGTGCCAAGGCCGAATCCAGGTGTGAATGGGGCTGGAGGCATGGCCAGGCTGGCTGCACTCAGAGGTGAGTCCCCCACCCCCCACCCCCGCCCAGCCCCGCACAGCCACCCACAGTGAAGTAGAGGGGCCAGGGCCCTGAACAGGCCTGAAAGAAGGCAGGAGGCTTCTGAGAACCTCACAGAGGCCCTCTTCCTCCAGGAGAAGCAAAGCCAGTGCAGGCCTGAGCAGTGCTTTCATTCCGACCTGTTAGACCAGTTTCAATATAAATCAGGTTGGAGCTTTGCCAGGAATTCAGTCGCTATGAATGTGTCCTCCCCACTCCTGACTGCGGGGTATGGGGCCAGCCACAGAGTCAGCCACCCAAGAGGCCACTCCAGTGGTCACTCCGGGGCAGCAGGCTGGGGTCCCGTGTTTGAGACTTGAGACAGAGGAGGCCCCTGGAACTTGCACCCCCCTAACTCGTCCCCACGCCCTGGTTTTACCCCAGCTTCCCCTCAAGTCTGGACTGAGTGCCGTGCACTTGCTCCTGGGGACTTTCCCTCAATCTCACCCGGAGACTGACAGCACTTCTCTCAGAGGAAACATGGGGAGCCCAGGGGGATTTTGAGGAGATGCTAAGGAAAGCCTGATAAGTTTCAACGAGTCAGCTATTGCAACTGTCATTGTTACGAATCCTTGTCTGTTTGTTTCAATCCCATGTGAGAGGGGGGCTGGGCAGGTATTGATGTCCCCTGAGGTCCCACGGGGCCGCAAGGCAGCTGGGCTGGAGCTCCTAACCCCATCAGCTCTGCCGCGCCTCCAGGCCCAGCTCTCCAGCCTCAGGCATCACTTGCCATCCACGGTCTTGGGTTCTAGTCCGAGCAAACAGACTCTTTGGATTGGTCTCTGTGTGAATCGGGGTGAAAGTGAGTCCAACCCAACCTTCTAGCAACTTCTTTCCCAGCTCCAGTAGAGACTAGGCCCTCCGCTATCCTCCTCCTAGACCCAGGGATGGGTCTCCATCAGGCCTGTTACCTGCCCAGCCCTAGGTGATCCGTGCCCTCCGGGGCGAGGTACTGGTGAGGGAGGTGAGCTGGGCAAGTGCCCCTAGGCCTGTCCCATCTCAGAGATGAAAACCGGAAACCCAGAGGGGCAAAGTCGCTTGTCCATAGCCACCCGGGGAAGAACTGGGCAAAGGAGATTTGAATGCCAGGCCAGAGAGCTTGTCCCCCTCACCCCAGAACTCATGACCTGGACTCCGGTCCCTCAGAGACAAAGGAGAGGAGGACAGTGGGAGAGACAGAGTAAAGAGTACTGAGAGAGAGAGAGAGAGAGAGAGAGAGAGAGAGAGAGAGAGAGAGACTGAGAGGGACCCAGAGAGACTGAGAATAAAGGCAGCGAGAGGAACCCCGAGTGTTCTATTCGGGGAAGTAAATTTATATATCATATTTTAGTTCCTGTGAGTTATGGTTTAACGACTTTGTTTACCTATTTCCTTTGATATGCACACTCCGTGAGGAAGGGAAGAGTTTGCAGCAAACGGCCTGCCGGCAGCTGCCAGCCTTTAATCCTTAGGTTCCCCACGGTTTTAGCCGCAGGAAATGAAAGGATTTTACTGTGTGGAGGGCAGCCATTGAGAGACTCTGTTTTCCCTCCCCAGTGTGGGAAATGGGGTGTCAGCAATCCCAGCAGAAATTTTCTTCTGTTCCGCAGGTGCCCTTGCGGCCCTGCTGCAGAGCTGATCAGCATATTGCAGTCTCCGAAGGCAGCTCGATCTACCATTATGATTCTCTCGCCTCCTCCGCACATTCGTCCCTCCCAAGCTGCCCTCCTGCAGCTCCCATGGCTGCCTTGCCCAGATCCAGCCTTACTGTCACTCACTCACCTGGCTGGACCATCCCTATGGCCTCCTCCTCGGCCCTACCACCATCTCCAGAGCCAGGTGCTTATAAACCCAGCCTCGCCTCACCCTGCCTTTCCCACTTAGCCATGTCCACAGGCTTTTCCCATTATCTTGCCAATGCCTCACCCCAGTCTCCAGGATATGGCTTTCCAAACTGCCAAACCATTCCATTCTGCTTCCCTCCAGACAGTCCATCGTGCTGCGTCATTCACCCTAAAATGTCATTCTACCTCAGTTCTGCCAGGATAAATTCTTACTCACTCTTCAAAGCCCAATTCAAATGTTCCTTTTCTGAGAAGCCTTCCCTAACATTCCTAGCCTTTATTCATGCCTGCTTTAGGTACCCCACTGCATCCGGGGGATCACCCTGGAGCCTGAGTTCCGCCTGGTCTCTCCAGCCTGGGGTGGAAACATGCTTTTCATAATGGATTAAAAACAGCCACTGTTTGGCTTCCTGTGAAATCTCTCTCTCTCTCTCTCTCTCTCTCTTTCTCACACACACACACACACACACACACACACACACATGCTTCCCATGAAAGTCCCCTGAGGACGTCTTTGAAGAGCCAAATCAGACAAAAGAGAAGAACACAGACAGTGTTCAAAGCTCAGCCCCTCCAAAATCTCTCCGGAGCTTCAGGCGAATAGCTCAATCTCTTGGAACCTCAGTTTCCCCATCTGTCTAACTGTCTAAGAGATAGTAGTAGAGCCCTGGCCACGGGGGGTTGGAAAACAGTGGGCATGGCTTTGGGGGATATGGGGTGAGTGGGAGCTGATGCTCATGTATCACATATGCCCAAAGCTTTAGGCACAACGGAAAGACAGTTGCTTCCATGAACCAGACCTGGCTGAGTACAAGAGGTAGCCTCTGAGCGCTGAGGGAACTTGGGACCACCATGACTCCTCCAGGCAGCCCTCCAGGACTGTTCTACCACTCAGTTCCCACGAGTGAGACCCACACTCCAATGGCGTGGCTGGAGCGAGAGTGGCACCCAGCAAATGTGCCCAGGCAGAGCCCGGTTCAGGGACTTTCCCCACACCCAGCACCACGAGCCACACTAGGCCTTTCTTGTCACCGGAGCTGGGTGCCTCCTCCCTGAGAGGTGAGGATTTCACTTAGTCTGGGTTGGGCCAAAGCTTTGTTCTTAAAAGTTCCTCTGGCCCACAGCCTCCTCCCAAGAAGCACTTCACTGCTCCCCACCCCAGCAGCCCAGCTTTTGAGCAACAGCACTGTGTGTATGTGTGTGTATGCGTGTGTGTGTGTTTGTGTGTTGACCTTTGCACTTGGCAAATATTCCTTTGTTTTTCTCAGCTCCTTCGGGTGAACGGCCATGGTTGGAGGAGCTG
Source organism: Eonycteris spelaea (assembly GCA_003508835.1). Classification (NCBI taxonomy): domain Eukaryota; kingdom Metazoa; phylum Chordata; class Mammalia; order Chiroptera; family Pteropodidae; genus Eonycteris; species Eonycteris spelaea. Next base: position 3,429,867 of record PUFA01000145.1, on the reverse strand, counting down.
TTAGGGGAGCAGGTTCTCAGGAAGGCCCCAGGGAGGTGAAGCCCAAATAAACACCAGAAAGCAAAGGCTCCTCCAGAAGAGATGGGTTAGCGGGACAGTCAGGAGTGTAAGTAAGAGACAGGGGGGCCTCCTAGCAGAGAGCACTCTTCCCCCATCATGAGCGGCTGATGGGGCTGGCCCTGGGCATCCTGGCCAGGTCAGCATTGGCAGCCTGGCATCTAGTAGGCAGGCTGAGCTTAAGTGGGCAAAGGAGGTGACCTGGGCAGGCTGCTTTATCTCCCGAGCCATATAAGTCTCAAAATAGACCAGAGTCCTGGCTATGCTGTTAGTGCCATCAGCTCCCTCTTTCCCTACCCTAGAGATGCCCAGACTGGTCTCCACAGCCCTTGACCTCTTCACTCAGAGCCAGCAGGTGCCTGATTGGGGACTGTGACCTTTGGAGGCTATAGGACCCCGTCTCAGCACCTTGACAATCACCCCCTTTTTCCTCTGGGTCTCAGTCGGCAAACTCAGTCGGGGCCCGCTAGGCTCCAGGAGATCCCTGGGCCTTGCAGACAGCAGAGGAGGCTTGGCGCAGGCGCCCTGCCCCCACCCGGTGAGGTGTTTTCGCTAGAATCGCAGCAGCTGTGGCTGGAGGCCTCTTCCCAGGAAGAAAGAGCAGAGCGCCTCTTCCAAGAACTCTGAGGAGGCAAGGGAGGGGCAAGCGGGGGAGTTAATTTTAAACCAAACAGCCTTCAACGCTTCTCAGGAACTGATTGCTCAACGTGATCTGGCATGTCCCAGGCGGGTGGGCAGGCCTGGTGCCAGCTCAGAGGTGGTGTGGGTGGAGGATACGCCCCAGAGGGGGAGGCCCAGTGACCTTGAGGGAAGTTGGGCCCTGTCCTTGCCCACGAATCAGGGCTTGTCACCCCCGACCCCCACCAACCTGTCCCGACTTCCTCTGTCTTAACCAGGCAATGTAAAATTACAACGAGATTAATAATATAAGTGCCACGCCCTTCCAAGGGCTCCAAGACTGACTGTCCTGTCCCCCCCTTCCCTGTTCAGAACCTGCCACTCCTCTCCCCTGGCCTGTCTCTCTGGAGGTTATCTGATGAAGTGCTGCTCAGAGGCCGGAATGAAGCCTGTGCTGTTAACCTATGGGATGGGACCCTGGGGTGCCAGGGCAGTAGGGGCGTGGGGAGATGGAGGGTGGAGCGCAGCAAGCTGGTGGAAGTTCTGGGCCCACGGAGCGAGCCTCCTGTCTGTCTGGGGAGACTCAGAGCCGGGCTCACTGGGCCTGCCTCCACAGCCGACAGGGAGTCAAAGTGTCCTGACACACACTAACCTCCTGCCCTCCACCCAGGGTGGCGGCCCGCTCCTGGCTGACAGCCTGAGCCCACCTCCCAGTGTCTGGTTCCGAAAGAGGCCCCTCCCAGTCTGCCCCCTCCCCCACTCCGTCCACCGGCTGCCCAGTGAGACCCCAGCAGCCTGGGCGGGGCAAGGCCTCTGTTCTAGGAAAGAATCCTGAGCAAAGCGTGCCAGGAGCTGGAGTTCTTGGAACCAGCTCGGCAGGGAGAGGGGACGACGCTTCCTGGAACTTGCTGGCCACTCCAGGGAGAGAGGCTCAGAGGACGAGCAGTGACCTAGGTGAAGGGGGATGGGATGCCGAGGCCGCGGCTTGGGTCCTTGCTTCCAAGAAGCCCTCCCTGACTGCAGGTGCCTCCTTAGACTCCCTCATCTCAGTAGTGAGTTTGCTGGGCCCTTCTAAGGGCTCAACCAGCACAAGTCCAAGTGTGGCATGGCTTCTGCAGGACCCAGATTCCAGCTCGGGGGTAGGCACAGAGTGGACAGCCAGAAACAGCAGGGAAAAGGGGGGGCATTGTGCGAGGGTAGCAGCAGTGCGCGGGTGTGGGCACACAGGTGTAAGTGGGATGTTAGGCTCGAGTGTGTTGCTCAGGCTGGTGAACAGCCAAGGGTAGGAAGGGCTAAGGGAGAGTAGGAGGCAGGGCAGGGGGAGGGGTCAGAAGTGCCACGCGCTGCTCACTGAGTCCCCCTTGCTGGTGGACAGGCAGCCTCTGGCCAGGACTCTCGTCACTCCTTCAGACCTGTCTTTTCCTACAGGGTCTTCCCCTAGATCCCAGTCCCACAGCTGGGGAACAGGCCCCACCTTCAACGTCAGGCCACCTGGAGTGGTCCCAGCACGAGAGTCCAGCGGTACAACCTTGAGCATGCGTCTGGTCTGTTGGTGCCTCAGTTTCCCTCCCCAGAGAATGGAGAGAAGCTGCAGGACCCCGAGGAAGGATGTGAGGGGTGTGACCTGACTCTGGGACCGGATTCAGGCCCATCACCCTTTGAGGGAGTGACACGAGTGGTCCCAGGGTCAGCACCATCGGAGCAGGGGTCTTGAGGCCCAGCCGAAGGGTCTGGGGCAGGTCAGGACTGGCACAGAGGGGAAGGGAGCGCTGCCCTCTCTGGCTGGGTGGCCTTGGGGCAGCCTTTCCACCACTCAGAACTTGTTTGCCTTCAGGATGGAGAACCCTTCCTGGACGAGGCTACACAGAGGGGCAGGCATGGAGTTGCCCCCTATCACACCCTCAGGTCGTTTCTTGGCTCTCACCGAGCACACCTGCTGCCCACGCATCCCTGACATGTCACAGGAAGGGGGCCCCTAGCCTATCCTCCAGGGGCCGTTGAGAAGGGCTGACACTCTGCCCCGGAGGGGGCTGTGAGGCAGGGCTGTGACAGAGAGGTCCTTTGACCCTGCAGGAGGATGGTAGGGCAGCGTAGTGACATTGTTCAATAGAGTGCTGGTTCCCCTCGGGCAGCTGGCAGTGGGTGGGAGACCCTGGTGTCCGCACCAGGTCAGGAAAGAACTAAACCTGGACCCCACCTAACCCGGGTGGGCAGCGCTGCTGGGTGACATCTGTTGGGTTTGTGGGGGACACTGGTACCCTGCTACAGGTGATTCCAGAGCCAGGCAACCTACATGACTTGAGCCAGTCACACATTCTCTCTGAGCCCCATTTTGTTCTTGCTTTTATTCTAGTAAAACTATGGTTTACATTGTTATAATCAAGATTTTCACATAATTACTATTCCGTTGGCAGTAACGATTTAAAAGATGAAAACAAAATATTTTATTAAAAGTGCACAAAATATAAATTAATTTAAAATATTAAAAAATTTAAAGTCTTAAAATATATTTCAAAACTTACTTTTATAATAATCGAAACTAGTAAAATTAAGAGGCAAAATACAAATTATAAGTTATAATAAACTGATGTCAAAATTTTAATTCAAAAGATTTAAAACTAAAATTTTACCTAACTTTTTAAAATTTGTATTGACTGTAAATATTTTCATAGAAATAAACCATCTCGATTCATATTAAAATCCTCCGGGAACTCTGAGGTAGGTTCACAACCTCCCTACATGTCCCTTGGACCTGAATGTGTCATCGTGAGTGGGTATTTGGGTTTGTCTCACACTGTGCCAGCGCTGAGTGTCAGATCCACAGGGATGGTGCCTCCCACAAGTTCTTTAGCTTGTTTACTATGAATCGATTGTTTGTGTTTGTGATATGTTCTAAATGACAGGCCCGAGGCACAGTAGAAGAGAGTGGTGACAGACCAGACGCAATTTCCAATAAATGGTATTGGAACAGTTTGGAAAGAAATTAGGCCACCTCATACAGGCAACCACGATAAATTCTCGATGGACTAAATATTCCAACATGAAACATGAACACTAAGTCCTTGGGAGCATCTCCCGAGGAGTCGCAACAGTATCCATTCTGGGTGAGGAAAACTTTCTCCCTGCATTACCTGCAGGGCAGGTCCAGAGAAAGGAGAGTCACATCACAAATCTGTTAATGCCTGCTTAGTGTCATCTCCCCAGCTTGGGAGGTTTCCCCTAGAAACAGGCTCAGGGACAAGGATCCAAATTTGGGAGGTGGTACCAGACAGCACCAGCAGGGCGTTGAGAGATGTCCCTCCCTGGTTCTCTCTCATTTCCGTTCACGTGCCAGGAGAGGCCCTGATGGCTCTTCTTGCAAACAACCCTTTCAAGCGTGATTATAGTGAACAGCCTTAGAAGACGGAGATCGTGCCACACTCCAGGGAAAAAGGCAGATTTGTTTATTGTCCAGTATAATTAAGATAATAGCTCCCTCTGGGGCGAAGTGTGGGCAGGTTTGCTTGTAGCCTATAATAAAAGATTTGGGTTCTCTTAGCTCAGAGTTCCTCTCTTGTACTGCAACTCTCTGCATGTGCAAGCATCATCAGGCCCTGATTGGGTCACCCTGTGGGAACCTGGGTTCAGGGAAGTGGTGCAAAGAAATTGCTAATCCTCTTTCTACTGCTGTTACCTTGAGTAATACCCTGATCTTTATTTCTGAACCAGGAGTCTTGCGCCTTCTGCCAGCATCCTTGGGAATACGGCAGGCTCACTTGTTAGCTTGCAAGTTGGGTGAAATCTCAGAGCCTTCCCAGTTCCTGACACAGATGAGAGGGGAAGTGAGACAGGGAAGGAAAAGAAGCCAAAGCAGGTGTGTTAATGGGTGGGCTCCCTCTGTGGGTAGCTGAGGCTCAGCCCTCAGTCGAGAGATGGTATAGAACACAGCTCAGAGTCGTCCTGCCCATGGGGCAAGGAAGCTGGGGTGTGTATCCACCAAGTCCCACCCTTCACAGGCTTAGGGCTGCTCTGGAGCGAGCTCCCTTGCACTTCTGGTCACTTACCAAGCTGGCCTCTGCAGCAGAGAAAGTCTCAGGCTGATCATCACAACCACTGTGTGGGAGCTTGAGTCCAAGGGGCGGTGAGCTGCTTGGACCCCACCAGACTTTGGGCTCTGGGTGAGCAGGGCCTTATCTAAATATTGCCATCCCCGGTGCCCGAACGATGCCAGGCAGACAGTGATCAAATGCACGCCGCATGGTTTAGGGATAAGGGCCTGTTTACTTGCCTCTATCCTCCATCAGGCCATGAGCTCCTTAGGGGCCATTTCTATGTCAATTTCTCTTGCATGTTCTGGTACCCAGGGGCGGGCCTAGCAATCAGCAAATGCACAGAATGTTGTTGCATGAGTGATGCAAATGAGATTCTAAAATAAACAAAGAAAGCTCTGAACCATCGAGGACTAGACTGAGCGATCTTTAACCAGGGAAAGGCTCTCTATCCAAAATCAGCAGCACGTGTACCAGACAGGGAGGCACCAGAGGCATCCCAAGTACATGAGGAGCAAGATACAAATGCTCTTGCCAATCACTACTTTTCAGTATGATATTGAAGGTCTTAGCCAAGCTACAAGACAAGGAAAATAAATAACAACTATAACGTTAGAAAGGAAAAGACAAATTTGCTATCGTTTTCAGTGGTGAAAGGTCAGTAGAGAAATTCCAAAAGAAGCAATGAACCACGGATCTAAGAGAAACCAAGAAAGTGGCCAGTTATAAGATAAATCACAGAACTTAAGAGCTTTCGAGGCACCGGCGAGAAACACTTAGGCTGTCTCCCTGTATAATCAATAACAGCAAACACTGTAACCCTGGGAAGGTTAAGAAGCAGCGCTCACTTTTCACTGGGAGCAGGAGCCGTGCTGCTGGGAGGGGAGGAAACAAGGTATGAGGAGCTGCAAGCCACCTGCCTCCTGGCTGTGAATTTTACCCCCCCTCCCCCGCCCCAGAACCCACCAAACCTTCTCTGGAGCCTTGAGTTGGAGATGCAGGCATGGTCCTGATGTCCCGCCCTGAGCTGGCCCCTCTGCACACCAGCGGGCTGTTCCAGAGGTAGGTCGGCTGTGACCATTGCCTGAGACACAGCAAAGCCAGCAGCCACAGCCCTGGACAGTCGGGGGTGGAAGAGTGAGGGGCCAGCCAGGTAATGATGGGCTCAGAGCCTCATGGGGCAAAAACAGCCTCCCTGCCCCCTCCCACAGCCAAGTGGGCGGAAGCGCTTTGCGGAGGATCAGAGAACTCTGTCTGGGGCCACTGAGTGAGAGCACCGGCAAACCTGAGGGTTCTCTCCACCTGGTCCAGCCCCACCCTTGACCCCCACAAATACAGACAGAGGGACAGAGGCTCAGCACACAGTTGAGGGTACTTGGGGTACGGAGGCACAGACACAACCAGGAATGCCGAAGCCTGAGGGGTCCATCTTGCTTAGAGCACAGTGTTCAGCCCTGCCCTGCCCTTGGAGGGTGCCTTCAGGGCCGGGCCTTCAGGGGAGGGGAAGTGTTGGGGGCAGGTGGCGACACTGCCAGGGTGCCGTTTCCTCTTCCAGCTCCAGGGCTCACCCCGTGACAGGCAAAGTGTGTTGAACTGCGCTGGCCTGGGCATGGCTCCCACGGTCTCAGCCTCAAAGAGCCCTCCACCCCAGCCTAAGGCTCTAGGGTCAATTTTACGTCTGGTAGGTGGGTGAACATTGGGTGAGAGTGACAGGGTCATTCCCCATTGGTAAGGACCAGCCAAGGACCCATCCGTCATTAGGGACCTGTCAGCAGAGTCCATATCCAAACCACAAGTTCATGGAGAACAGGGCCCCTCCTGGGCCGCCCCACTCCCTGCGCCTGGCTCGCAGTTGGTGCTCAACGCCGTGGGTGACCAGCGGGCCTGGCAACAGGAGAGGAGACAGGACAGAGGACCTCAATAACCGCTTCCACAAGCTTGGGAGGCAGCCTCAGCCCTCAGCGACCCAGCGCCTCACAGAAAGATGTTGACAGCAAAAGAGGACTTGTCCCAGATGCCGTGTCCTCACATGACCCTGAATTCCACCCCACCCCTAGTAGCCCCAAGAGGAGGCTGAGGTGCTCCTGGCTGTGACTCAGCGGAAGGAAGACAGGAAGTGTGTGTATGTGTGTGTGTGGGGGGGGGGTGATGGCGCTGGGGCCCTATGGTTTTTCTTCTCATTTCTCTCTTTCCAAAGCATATCAAGTTCCCAGAAATGAAAGTACCGAGAACCACAGAAAGCCCAGACTTTCCAGGGCACAGGGTTCCCCAGTCCTCCCACCCTTGGAGGCATCACCATAGGGCCCAGGGAAGACCCTAGCTCCTGTCCTCTGCTTGGGGATTTCTTCCCTGCCCCAGAACCAGGAATTGAGTACCTGGAAGGTTTACACCAGACCCAGGAGGGGGTCGTGGACTCTTGAGACTTTCCAGGAACATATGGCCCAGACTCACTTGCTGGGACATTCCTCTGAGTGAGAGGAGGCCCTGGGAACCTCCAGGGCAGGCGGGGGTGGAGCAGTGAGGCCGAGCTTCCCAGGAAAGGCAGAGTCACCTCTGCTGAGGACCTGAGGGAGGCCCTCCTCGGATGCCGCACCAGAATTCTTTCTCCCTCTCTGTCCCTTCCCTTCCCTCCCCTGTCCTTTCTTTTCTCTCTTTTCCCCTCTCTTGTTTTCTTTCTTTTATATTATTAACTATTGGGGAAAAAAGCCCAACTGAAACACACACACACACACAGACCCAAACAGGCACACCACCAAATGATGACACATTAGAAACCTCTCTGTGTGTCCAGAGATCCGAGTTAGCACTGAACTTGAAATGGGCCTTCTCCTACCATCCCTGCGGAGGAAAGAGCCCGCAAGTGGCTCTCAGACACGCTGCCATCATGTGTAAGCACTTACCAGTGAGAGTCAGGGGTCCCTTGGTCCCATGCAACCAAACTCACTGAAGTAAACTAGATGCCAAGGCGACAAGGCTGCAGGCCTCACCCCAGCTTGTGTTCCCTGCCGCCCTCCTTGATGGACCCACTCGAAGGCCATGTTGAGCATCTGACCTCCGGAAGTGCATTTATGTTTAAGATGCTGCCTCCATCTTTCTTAAATACACGTTGAGTTCCATATGAAACTTGATTTGAAAGAATGAACGTCACCGCGCTGGGGCACAGCCAAGAGGACAGCTGTGGGCAGCCTCCGAGCTCTGGGCTTCAGGCACAGGCACTGGGGCTTCCTCCAGGAGCATCCCAGGCCCCGGGCACCTGAAATCCTCCCGCCATGTGACCCCGCGGGCTGCATAGCCCCTCATGCCGAGATGGGACTCACTCTCCTCACCTGCTGTCCGCTGAGACCCAGCACCTGGGCGTCTGTCGACTCACCCCACGTCCGGAGTACACGAGAGCCTCATTTCACAGCAGCCACTTCCACCGCCCTCCCGTCCCCTGCACGCAGGCTCCCTGTCCTGCTCCTGTGCTGTGGCGTGTGCAGCTTTGGCACCCAGGGGCAGCTGGCCGGGGAGTGAGCTGGCTCCACATCCGGTACTTTCTGATTGACACCTTCCCCTTTGCCCTGGAAGTCCATGTCTGCTCTGGGGTTACCCCACCTGGGTGTCAGGGCCCTCTGGGAATTGAGGCGCCAGGTGCAGTCAACCTCCACGGCCTGCTCGCCCCACTTCCAGCTGGAATGTCAGCGGACTGCGTTCAAACGCCAGCATGGCCGCTTCCTGGTTATGGGATGCTGAGCAGGTTAAGCCTCAACCTCTTCGTCTGTCTGGTGGGCCGAGGAAGGCGTCCCTGACATGCAGACAGACGATTTGTGCAAAGCGTGTGGCACGGCCCCCGGCACTAGCTGACATGGAGGTGGCAGGTTACTCTTGCTGGCAGCACTCGGGCCTGGGAGGGTGACCTTCCCAAGCCCCTCTCCAGCACTGCCTCTGGGCTATGTCCCTACATTGTCCCATTGGGATCTCCAGACACCCCGGACTCTGGCCCCTGACACTGCCTCTGGGATGTTCTGAGGGTATCCCACACTCTCGAGATCACTGACTATCCCCAGCACTCCAGTCCCCAGTTCAGGGGAGCCCCAGGCTCCCTGGGCTCTAGTCAGTCTGGCCTGGCCACGCCCCACCCTACATCCGACCTGTCGGCAATGGCTGTAAGTCCTCTTCCCGAATGCCTGATGCCACTGCTCCAGCCCCAGGCCACCTCCAGGCCTGGGGTAGTTGTCGCCTCCTGCCCCAGAACGCCCTTCCTGCAGCCAGAGAGAACATCGTCAATGCCTCCCTGACCCTGTAACACCGCAAAACCCGCCTCGTACTAGGCCCTCGGGCACCCTCCCCAGCCCGGGTGTCAGGGCTCCTCTGGGAGTTGAAACCCTGGGCTGCAGTCGGCCTTCTGTGACTCCCCTTGTAGGCCCTGGTACCCAGAAATGCATTTGGAGCTCATCCAAGGGCGCCCACCACCATCACCACCTGGCCCCTATACATCGCTGCCCACGTGTCTTCAGGCCTCGGGCTTTTGCCCCACTGTCCTTGCTGCCTGTGCATCCCTGTCCTGGCGCTAACCGATCCAAGCCTGAAGTGACCACTGAGGCCAGACCTGGGGTCACTCCGCCCGCCTCTGCTGGAACCCGGCTGGTCAGCACTCGAGCCAGTTCCTCCGGCTTCCTCCGTTTCAGTTTCTCATCTGTGAAATGGGGGGTCCACAGCCTCTGCCTTGTGGGAGGTCATGAGAGCGGAGTGAGATAATCCCAGAAGCACTCGGTTCAGAGGGCCCCGTTCAAGCTCCGTACGTTATGGGCCCTGAGGTGTCATCTCCCCAGAGCCCGGCCCATTGTAAGGCTTGGGAGACAGGTCCTGGGCCTATGCTGCACGCGCCTCAGAACAAGGGCCATCAGGGTAGCCGCTAGGCTCTAGAAAGCCCTCTGGGGATAGCCCTGGCACCCCCGGTCCTGCTCCGAGCATCCGTAAACCCAGGAGGACCCCAGGAGGACCGCTGCACTGAGCTCTGCGGGGACAGCCCAGGGCCTAGCCACGCTGACTTCAGTGTCTGACGATCCTACAGGCACCGATGGCAGCCTCACCTCCCTTCCAGGCCGACATGCAGCCTGCCCGCGACTGCACCCTGCTGAGCCTCTGTCTCCTCCTGGGGAGATGGTTAAAAGCCTAGCCTATACGGTGGTGTGAGGATTAAAACTAACTGATGCAAAAGCAGGTGCTTGGGGCCCAGAGACCAGCAGGAGCTCAAGAGGTACCGCAGGGAGGTGGGAGGAGGAAGGTCCCACTGCCTATTCGCTCCCCTCAGCTGCAAGGTCCGAGGGAAAGCAAGGCTCACGCGGCTCTGCTCGCCACGTGGCTTGGTTTCACACTGACTTCCAGAAGGGACTTGGCTGCCTCTCCCAGAAGGCAGGACTGTTCTTGGAAAGCAAGGCAGGGTGGGGGTCCACAGTAGATGAAGGGCTGGTGGCTGGGAGCCAGAGAAGAGACTCGAGGTCCAGCCCCGGGCCTGCCCTGCTGAGCCTCAGTTATCTCGTCTGTAGCACAGGGATCTTTGTGGGCACTTTGAGCCCCCACAATCTGCTCCCTGGGCTCAGGAAGCTGGGATATCTGACCTCCCGCTCCCCCAGATGCATGCCCCAGGAGAAGGCTACAGACCCCGCACAGCAGGGGGCAATGAGGTGACATCCCTTGCTCTGAGAGGCCGAGTGTCTGGGAGAGACCCCAGGTCCTGGGAAGGGGCCACGCAGCCAGGCCACCTGCCGTGGGGCAGAGCTGCTCTAAGACATCTCACTCCCACCCCTCAGCCATGGCTAAGCCTTAGTCGGGGCTCCCAGGGGGGCTGAGGCAGGCTTCCCACGCCTTTCCCCTCTGTGAACTGTGACATCGGCTGGTTCCGACCATTTTCTGGCAGGATGGTCTGGGGGTGTCTTTGGAAGGGGAGGGGTCTTGGAATTTGAAACTCTTACACAGCTGATTCCTGGTTACAAGGCCAAAGATGCCCAAAGGTCCTTTGGCGGGGTGGGGGTGTGTAGCCAGTTCCTTCAGAGGGGGCGGGGCTTGCTCATGATTGGAGGAGGAACCTTGCTCTCCGCACAGCTGCCAGCGCTTCAAAGGGGACTCAGATCTGGCCACACACACACCCCCATGGGCTGCAGGTGGGCTAATGTGGCTGATGTCAGCCATGAAACTGGCTTCTCTGTAAAAAGAGAGGATCGGAAAATGGACATGCGTCTTGCTACAGTCACTCCTTCCAACACAAACAGGCCTTCTTGGCCTCATCCAAAGCACATCAGGGGATTCGGGGTTAGGCTGACCCTTGGATGCAGACGTCCAGACTGTCTATTCCCCAGAGTCTCAGTTCTCAGACCAGCATGAGGCCCACTGGCCCGGGTGGCCTTCTAGTAGCTCTCCATGTGGCTCCTAAGTTGGAACCGTGGCTTCAGGAGCCCAGGCCTTGGCCAGGTGGAATGGGGCCTCCAGAGCCCCTGAGACCCCTCATCTGTAGCAGGCCCCTGGTCCCAGACTGGAAGGGGACAGGGTCAAAGGCTCTGGTCACTTCAGCTTTGGGGATCATGAGGCTGAGGATCCCAGGAATGACCCATTCTATCCCAGCCATACAGCCCAGTCCAGGCCAGTAACAGGGGCTGGGCACTGATGGTCTGTCTAGTGGCCGGAGGAGCCGAACCCTCACAGCTTAGGTGGGGGACACAGGCCCACTAGTTTGGAGTCAGGGGCTGCTGTGGTCATTTCACAGATGTGGCACCTGCAACCCAGGACGCACTCACTGTCACACCCTGCTCATCCTCACACGCTCAGGAGATGCTGGGCCAGCCACATGACTCCATGGGGGTCAAGACCAGGCTGGATCCAGGCTCCAAGATCCTCTCTGAAGGCCTGGATGACCCCCATGCCACTGGAGATGGGCCATGGAGGCCAGCCTTGCTCCCTTCCCCACCCGCTCCCAGTGCCGGGGGCCAGCCTCTCTGGGGCCCACCCTGGGCAGCCTTCCAGTCCTCTCGCTCCAAGGGCCAGTTCTACCATGTCAGACATTTGGATAGAGGGTCTGGGCAGCTCAGATCTCCAGGTTGAGGACAGTATGCCATCCCCTGCCCCAGCCACCTCCCCCCTCGGAGGAGAAGTATTCAAGCCAATCTTATCATTACCTCAAAATTCTTCCAGCCTCTGCCCAATTCCAAAGCCATTTCCGGTTTTTGGTATTTGTTGGAGCAGCTCCTCACTTTGGGTACCAAACTGGCATGAGTTTCCTATTGCTGCTATAGCAAAGGACCACAAATGTAGTGGCTTGAAATGACACAAATTTACCGTTTTATAGTTCTGAAAATCAGAAACCAAAATTAGTTTTACTGAGCTAAAATCAGGGTGCTGGCAAGACTGCATTTTTTCTTGAGGCTCTGATGGAGAATCCATTTCCTGGACTTCTTCAGCATCCAGAGACTGTCTGGTTCCTCGGCTCCCGCCCCTTCCTCCGGCAATCACCTCACTCTGATCTCTGCTTCCGACACATCACCTCACTCTGATGCACCTGCCTCTCTCTTATAAGGATGCTTGCAAATACGCTGAGCCCACCTGAATAACCAAGGACAATCTTTTCATCTCAAGATCCTTCATCACATCTGCAAAGTTCCTTTCACCACGTAGATAACACATTCACAGGTCTGGGACCTTCTGGGGACCCTTATTCTGCCCACTGCAGGTGTAAGGTTGTTTTGCCGGTCCTGAGCCACGTCTACAGGGCTTGTCCAGGACTGAGGGGTCATAAGGGGTGATCAGGCCACTCACTGTTCTGGCCAACACTCTGGCTGGGGGCTGGCTGGGAGCTGGCTGGGGCCCAGAGCTCCAGGAAACCTGGCGCCTGCCCCTGCTGCCGCCAAGGACAGCCTGTGCTCCTGGCGAGGCCACCATGCAGAGATCAGGTGCACTTGATCCCAGAAAGCAGCCATGGCTCAACTCGAACAGCTACCCAGCTCGGGGGGAGGCAGGCCTTCATGGCTTCTTCTCCCTGCTGACCAGAATGTGCGAGAGCTGCTGTCAGGTCAGATGTGAGCCACGTGGGAAGTTCCAGCTCCACTCTAGAAAATGCACACGCTGCCGGCTCGTTGGTGGACATTTGCTAAGCCTGGGTATGCCAGACCTGCATGGAGCCCCAAAGAAATGAGAAGACAAGAAGGTTTCCAACTGCAAGGGGCAGGATGCCATCGGAGCTGGCTGAAGTTTGAGCAGGTGCTGGCCGAGAGAACGGAGGTCAGGGCGCTGTTCCAGAGGTAGTTAGTGCCGGAGCTTGAAGGAGAGGATCATTTGGTCGGCAGGGGTAGGCGAGGTCCCTCCTGACAGACGCACTGTCTGAGACAGGCAAAGCGGGGGAGGCGTGGCTTGGGAATGGAGTTCTGCAGGAGGCTGGGGTCCAGGGCAGTGGACAAAAGATTCCAGAAATAGACGGGGCAAACACACGGGCCTGCAGAGGCTGAAGCGGTCCTCCGGGCCTGGCAGTGGTAGAGCCCCCCGTTCTGATGGGAGCGTGTTCAAAGCACTGAGGGGCCTCGGGAGGGGTCCCCAGGGCCTTTCCACAGCCACCCTCCTCCGCCTCTTCAGACCTGGGCTCAGTGGGACGCAGACACCACACTCGGGTCATGGGGAGCCAGCCAAGAGTTTAGGGCAGGGGTTGAGAAGTAGATGGTCCAGGCTTGGAAGCCAAGGCTGAGGGAGAGGAAGGCATCGGCCCAAGGTCACATCCTGGTGAGGGGCAGATGCCAATATCTGCGCCCAGGCTGGTGCGGCTCCAACCTCAAAGCTGAACGCCCAAGGCCCCATCATGCCAGTGGTTGGCCTGAGGCCCCGCCTTGCCCGTCTACTTGGCCTGGACCTCCTTCCCGGGGGGGGGGCAAACATCACGGTTTTCTGGGAAGTTGTTCTCAAGGGTGGCTCCTGCTTCGGTGACCCCAGCTGTGCCTACGCTGTCACTCTCTATCATTATGCTCTCTAGGGGTGCCATACCCACAGGCTTGCCAAGGCCTTCCCTCAGTGATGGGCCTGAGAGCATCAGGGATGCCAGCACTGGCTGAGGAGTGGCTCAGGCTGTGGGACAAGGGGACAGCAGAATGCTACGTCAGGGAAGCTGACCCGAGATGCCACCGAAGACAGCAAGGGCCAAAGGGCACAGGCAGGAGGAGAGGAAGGGTGATGCTGGTGAGGACCTTGGCAGAGAAAGGTCTGGGAGCACAGGGAGCTCAGAAAGCCAGGAGCTCGCTCTGGCTGTGCCCCTCTCCGCCCTCCCAGGCTCCTTCTGGAGCCGCCATGAGGTGGAGCCCACGCTTTCCCTTCAGAGGAAGCCAGGGCAGCTTGGGGTTCACGCAGCTGGGGCTGGGCAAGGGGCAGGATTCCTGGGAGCTACCGTGTGGCTTCTGCTGAGGCAAAAGTGACTCCCAGCCACAGCGTAAGAGTCACCCAGGTCAGGTATGACCCCAGTAATCCAGACTCTCCAGAAGCAGTGACCTAATTTCCGGTCTCCACTGAGCCGCCTCCCACCACGGGGAGTGGACATTCAGATGCCAGCCACACACCACCTGGCTGGCTGACGGGAAAGTGAGGCAGCCCCCCTGCTCTGCACTGGAACCAAAGGCCAGCTACCCGTCAGCAAAGGAGCTGCCCAAGGTCCCATGGTAAGACACAGCCCCAGCACCCAGCGCCTCTGGCCCCTGCACCACCAGGTCAGGCCCACGAAGATGTTGGGTCGGGGAGGAGAGGCCTGGCGGATGAGCCCGCCTGGTCGGCCACGCTCCTCAGGACCCGCCCTGACGCAGGCTCGCACCAGCGCCTGCCAACCTGATTTCCTGTCCCTGTGGACAGGAGGGCTGGGCCTTCGGGCCTCCTGGCAGCCATTAACCTGCACAGACGAGAGCCGGGGTGGAGGTGACAACCTGGTGCCCACTCTGTCCCAGCTTCTCGCTCTCCCCAGCCCCAACCAGGGACAGATGGCTTAAGTGAAACCCTATGACCAAATGGAAAGGAATATCTTAGCCAAAAGCTATGGGAATAAAAGGTAAACAGACGCCCTGCTCACCCCTCACTGGCTCAAGCTATCAGCTAAATGAGTGTGGACACGTGTCCCCAAACTGTACAGCAAGGACCTTCAGCCCCATCCCCTCCGGGAGGCAGGCAGGCAGCCAGCCCCCCAGCTGAAGCGCAGATGGGGTTCCTGTGCTCGGCACCTAGACCCTGCCAGGGAAGGGTGCGGAGCGCACCCAGGGCAGTGGAGGGCAAGGCCAACCCTCGGAGCGAGCACGCCCAGGCAGGAGCGGCCCCGTGCGCCTTCCACACGGCTCTGCCAGGCCACGCGGCCGGGGCAGAAGGAAGCTCTACACCAGCGTTGCCTGGGGTCGAGGGGCCAGGGGACCCACAAATCACGGTGATAAGACATTAGACCACCACTTGTTGGTCTTTCAAGGCTTTATTGGCCACATTGCCCAACGTCTCCAGGGCAGTTCCACCCAGAGACCCTGAGCGACCTGCCTCAGCCACACTCAAGTGATGGAGTCAGTCTGGGCATCTGGGTCTGCTCAGCTCCTGAGCCGGACTGCTCTTCGCTGCCCAGGAAGGACAGCCTTGCCCTTGCTTCGGCCCCAAATCACCTATGAATGTAGAGCACGGGCAATCCCAGAGCCACGGAAAATGCCACAAGCAACTGGGGTTCTGGACGGCATCGTCCACCTCCCTCCAAGTAGCGTTCCAGGAAGAAGTGTCAGCCAGGCACTCTGGCAGGCTGGGGCCCTGGTCAGGTGTCTGCAGGGCAGCCATGCTGTGCCTCAGACCTCCGAATGTGCAGGAACCGGGGCCTAAGGAGAGGGGACAAGGCGCCTGTCACTGCCTGGGCCCCGGAGAATAAGCAGAAAGTGGGAATAGAACATTCTCCCCACAGCTGGAGCTGTGATGGCCCGAGGTGGAGGACCAGCCCGGCTGTGGGGGCCGCGGGGAGGGGAGAGCCTCACTTTCCACAGAAGTCCTTGCGCACAGCCACAAGATCGAGGGACAGGTCTGGCCGGCTCCGAAGCCAGGTGCCGACGAGCTCTGGGTGTCTTGGGTCCACTTCTAAGAAGACGCTTCTACACGGGGGAGACGTGGGTCACCTCAGCTGGGCAGGGCTGGGACCTGCACTCTGGGGCTGCCTGGGCTGGGAGGGGTCGGGGCAGAATGACGGCCAGGGCATGCCCAGGACACACCGGGAGGAAAGAGGCCGCTGAGGACAGAAGCAGGACACCCGCCCACCCTTACCCAGAGTCCTTCAGGAGCCGAGGCGCCAGGGCCAGGATGTGTGCGATGATGTCCATGCCCTCCTCCCGCCGTCGAGGGCTGCGGGGTCTTCGTAGCTGCAGGGTAAGCAGTGGGAGGTGAGAGCCTGAGACGGGGTGTCTGTAAAGTGGGAGAGCTGAGCAGGGCCTCCACAGAAGGCACCCCAGGGCACTTACACTCCAGGCTGAGAGGAACAAGAGGACCCAGAGGAGGGCCCCGCCCTCCCGCAGGTGGCCCGCACCGGGGAGTGCCGTGTGTACTCATGAACCCCTGACTAACGGCCCCACGGCAAGAGTGTCTCCCCACGATGAGGCTGTTTCTCCTCTTGGTCTGGGGAGGCCTGGAGCTGGCCCTGACCACTCTGGGGAGCTTGGAGGGAGGGAGCCACTGCCTCATCTGGGGGCTCCTGGCTACCCCTGGATCTCAGCCCATCTGAGAGCAGGGTGGCTCAGAGCAGAGCCTGGAGTAGGGCGTCTTATCAGCTTCCCTGCGAAGCCCCTACATGACCTTGGATGAGGCACCTTCCCTCTCTGGGCCTCAGTCTTCTATAAAATGACACCCACTGAGCACCTCCTATGCACGCTGCACTCTGTCTGGCATTTTAGTCATCGCTGAGTCTCCCCAAAGCCCTGCAAAGCTCCCCTTTCGGGGGCAGAAAACCGAGATGCAGAAAGGTCCGGCGGTCTTCCGTGGGGAGGCAGCAGCTGAGCCCGCAGTGTGTGGGCTCGGAGTGAGCATCTCCTTCAGCAGCACCGCCCTTTCACCCTCTTCCCACACTCCCCGACCCTCGGGAGGGTGTGGTCCTCCAGGGCAAACCCAGCCGCTAGGCCTCTCGGGCCTGGCTTCCCGTCCCACCTAACTCCGCACCTGCGGATCTCAGGGGCCAGCTGTTCCATGTCCTGGCTGAAGACATACGGAGGGTTGCTGACGACCAGGTCCACGGGGCCCCAGGACAGAAGGTGCGCCCGGCTCCCCTCTGCGGTCAAGGGGAACACACAGCAGAGAATGAGAAGTAAAGGGAGGCAGCTCCACCCGCCACCATGTCCCTTGGGTAGTCCCTCTTCCCAAGCCACACCTTGGGCCTGTCTCTGGACCTGATAAGCCAGACGTGTAGACCAGTGCCCAGGGTCCCCAGCCAGCAGTCTGGCAGGGAGTGTGTAGCTCTTCACCTAGAAAGTCCTTGGCCTCCCCTCTTCCTGTCAAAAACCTCCTCGATAAGCAAGATTCAGCTCAAGTGCCATCTTTGGCCTCTGACTGCCTGGGCAAAACAACAGCCTCTGCCTTCTGCAGCCCCACGGGCCTTGTCACACTGCCTCACGGCCAACACACACTGACTGGGGGTGGCGGCCTGGCCTCAGTCAATTCCTGGTGGCTTTGTTATAGGTCCCACCTGTGCCAGGTGCTATACCAGGTAAATCACATTCCATGGAGGGGGCACACGAGGCTCAAAGGTCCTGCAGGTATGCGATAGAGACAGAACTAGAGCCAGAACCCCAAGGACACTCTGTAAAGGCTGTGGCCAAGCAGGGCCATGCCTGGGCCAGGCGGGGACAAAGGTACATTCAGTATTTTGTTCCTAAAGGCAATCTACTGAGCTTCTGTTTATCTCTTGACAACAAGCAAGCCCTAGATAACTCATTAGTTATGAAGGAGTCAAAAGATAAGAAAGACCCTGTGCCCGGTCCTACCAAGGGTCAAGTAAGTCCAGGATGCAAGAGGGACTTGCCTGTCCTCAGCAAGAACTGGTCTGCGATAGCACTGTGCATGAGCGTGTGCATGTGCGTGTGTGTGAATCAGTGTCGGAAAGCCCTCCCTCCAGCTCCGCAGAGGCCCTCACCCACCCAGCAGCAACTGCCCTCAGGATCCCTACCACAGTGAAGGTACCTAAGGTCACATCGAGGGGGATGATCCGAATCCTGTCCTGCATCCGAACCTGGAGAGGTGGGAAGGTGAGGTGAGTGTGGGGGCAGAGTTCCACCATGGCTACAGGCACTGGGGATAAACCCTCCATGAACCACAAGGTCCCTGTGCCCACGCCCATTCTAACCCTGTGGGAGCCACGCCAGGCCGCCCCCCAGTGCCTCCCCCTCCTTGGGGGTGAACATCGGTGGCTTTGATACCTCGATAGAAGCCGAGATCAGGTCCAAGTCCAGCTCCCCCTTCCCTGACCCGCCGGTACCCCAGCCCACCTACCTCTGAGCATTCTCATGGGTCAGGCAGATGGCGGCTTCTCCCTTATCCACAGCAATGACTTGGCTCTGCCCCAAGAACAAATGACGGGTACATGGAAGACAGGTGCTGAGAGAAGCCAGGCCTGGGGGCCAGAGCTGTCCTCCAACCCCCTGCCAGAGGAGGAGAGAAATACCCACAGCTTTCCCTTCTCTTTGGCCAGACAGAAGGGATAAGAGTCAAAGGCCATGACCACGGTGCCTCCAGCAGAGACGGGGGGCAGGGACAGTGAGACAGTCAGCCCGCCAGGGTGGGGTGGAAGGGTGTCAGGCAGCTCACCTGTGGGAGGTGGCTCAGCAGGCTGAGGGAGATGGCGCCCGAGCCGCAGCCCACCTCCAGGATGAGGGGGCCGTCTTGGGTTCCTATCACGCGGGCCTCTGGGCCACCTCCTCCAGCACCCATTCAACCAGTTCCTGTAAGGCAGAGAGATCTGGTTCAGGGCTGGTGCCAACCTGGCCCCGAGGGGTCTTGGCACAGAGACCCAAGCACAGTTAGCCCCTGCGTGGATGCAGAAGTGGGGGCGGCTAAAGCCAGACTGAACTTCCTCTCTGCCGGGGCCATGGGCAGGTCACTGTGCCTCGCCACACCTCTGTTTCCCCACCTGTACACTGGAGCACTGTTGAAGACAACCCACCTCGTCGGGGTGTGGTGGGGAGGGAGTGGAACCCCGTTCACAAAGTGCGTGGTACTTCGGTACGTGGTTCGTGAACACGGTACGTAAGTGTCCAGCTGAGCCCGTCAGAGCCTCCTGTTTTGTGCTCACAGCAATTCTAAGAACTGTGCCTGCTGGTCCCAGGCCACACCCTCCAGAGCTTTCCCTGTAGTAATCTGCTTAGGCGTCACGACTGGCCATGAGGACACTCAGGCCCAGGGGTCAAGGCCCCACCTGGAGCCTGGCCTGCAGCTCATGGTGGCCAATTATCAGGGGCTGGGGTGTCCCAGCTTCCAAACAGAGCTGAGCTTAGGAGGCTCCCGGGAGGCTCCTAGGCTGAAGGGACAGAGAATTCCCTTTGTGGGGGTGAGGCTGGGAGGGGACAACACGGTCCTGCCCGAGCCCATATCTGAAGGGGGCTGTGGCATACACAGATAACGGGGCTTGTAGGTGTCTGGCTGCACGTACCCACCCTGGCACGGGGTACACCTGCAGACACTGCCACTCTGGACACAAAGGAATCTCACCCAGCCGTCTGCGCCTTGCAGGGGCTACGCGTGGAAGCCGGCAGGCGGCAGAGGCGAGCACGAAGGGCCGCTGTTTCCAACCAACAGTAAAGTCGGCGGCCCAAGCGGCCAGGCACGGAGCAGAGAAAGGGCAATGGCCCCTTTTCAAAGGCATCTGTTTGGATGAGGGCAGGAAAGGCTTCTTGAGAGGCTCAGGACTCCTGGGGCCCCAGGCCGGGCTGGCTCACGGAATGGGGGAGGGGTCGGCAGGTGGGCTTCCTTCATCTGGAAGGTCCACCTCCTGCAGGACACTTCCCCCACACCCTCTAGGCTCTCTCTACCATGGTGTTCCTCACCAGGGGTCTAGGGTCTAGGATGGGGACCCTCCCACCAGATGCAGGTTCCATGGCGGGAAGACCAGGGATGTAACATATCGCGGTATGTCCCACACGGCAGGGCCTGGCCCAGAGGGGCCTCTTGGCCACTTCCCAAGTGCCAGGTGAGCTCTCAGTGGCCGTGCGAAGCTGCCCTATAAGTCTCAGACCCCAGGTGCCCCCCACACCCCTAATGTCAACAGTCAGGCCCCAATGGAGCAGAGGGCTCCAGATCACTCAGACCCACTTTCCACATAAGCTCCCCAGTGTTGAGTCCCAACAAGCATGTCACCTTGCCAGGCACCCCAACACCAGGAGCAAAGCTCACCTGTCCCCAGAATAGAAAGTTCAAGGCAGGCAAACTTGGCCAGAACCTCCCCTGTTCCAAGCTGCTGCCTGTGGGGGAGCCGGCCTGGCTGCAGCCGGGGACGGCTGTCCTCACTCGCTCCCGCCGGCCCTGCGCCAAGCACGACCGGAGACCGGGGGCGCTGGCAGCGAGCTGGGCCCACAGCGCTGGGACTGACACAGAGCGCGGTCTAGGGCTGTGGAGAAGAGCCTGCGGTCTCAGCGGTGAGGCCATGCACCGAGTGGCTAGCAGGATGGCTGCGACTTGTCGGGGTGTGAGCTTCTCTTGGCTTCCTGGCCACCGTCAGACCCACCCTGGCTGAAGAATGACCCCTCAGCCAACCACACTGGCCAGCCACCTCACAGATACCTCCAACCTCAGAGACACACACCACATACATGAATGGCCACCCTGGGCAGGGTGTGAAGCTGAGAGACTGGGCCACACCGCCACACGTGCCCCGTGGCCTCTTACACTCCAGAGCATGGGAGGATCGTCTTCGCTATGCGACAACCTGAGGGGCTGGGGTGGGGGAAGGGGTGGAGACCACCCCGAAGAAGTCCACAACCTCCCTCTTTCTCACTCCATGAAGAGCCTCCGTTATGCTAAACTGGTAGCTCCTTGGGGAAGGCTGAAAGCCGAGCTGGTCACAGGCTCCCCCCCACACACACCTTTTCCAGGTAATCAGAGGATGAGCCCTCGGCTCTGCCTGGAGCCACTGCCTTCCAGGACACACCCTCAAGGGGTCGGCCCAAGGCCCGGGCAGGGCCGGCGTGCCATGAGCACTCTCTACTAGGACAATGTCCCTGGTGGGGCAGTAGCATTGCCTCCCTCAAGCCCATCACAGACAAGGCACTGAGCCTCCCCCGGCCCCCAGAGCCTCACCCACTAGGCTTGGGTGGGGATGGCTCGCACTGTGTCCACCGCAGGCGGGACTGGGCTCCCTCCCCGCCCCCAGGGAAAACCCGACTCCTCAGTCCACACGCCTGCGAGGTGCGGTTCGGACTTCTGCGGTTCGGACTTCGGCCCATTATCAGAAACCACCCTCCGGTGAGTGGAGAGAACGCAGGCAGCACGCCCCTCCCCGGTGCCCATTCTCCCCGCTCCCTGCCACAGGCCACGTCCTCTCAAGTTCTTGGTAAGGCACCCCCAAAGTGGCTTCATGTTAGGGCGAACCTGGCAAGTTCCGAGAAATGTCTGCACAGTGAGGCGACGACCTGGCCTCCCAACCACAGCCTCCCCCTTCCTCCTCCCCCCGCCACCCTGCAGCAGAGCAGCTCTCCTGGCCCAGACCCAGCCAGGAAAGGGCGGGGGCGGGGGGTGGTGGCACATGGTAGCCTGAAGTCTACACTCAGAACCCTGGAACACATGGCTGGTGCCAGGTCGACTGTAAGAGGACTCACAGGTTATCACGGTAGCTTCCATGTCCTGACCCTTGGCAAAGCCTGCGTGTGGCAAGCTACATCCTACTCTGGGTCTCAGCGCCCCTTCCCAGGTCAGCCTACCCCAGATGGGACAGCTCTATGTGACATACGGGACCCTGACATGAGTCAGGTTGTCCAAGTGGTGACACCATGCTCCCCACCCCCCACCTCCCCTTGGCAGCCCTGTGACTTCAGCAGGTCTCAAATTCCCTACTGCGCCTGCCCTGACCCTGGGCAGAGAGGTGAGGACCTGGTTCCCACTGCATGGTGTGGGGGTAAGTGGGGTGAGAGGATTTCTGGACTGGGAAAGAGAGGCCGGGAAAGTGAGAAGGGGCCCTGGGGCCCTGGCTGGGGCGGCGGACAAAGCTTGACCTTTCCCGGGAATGGGTGTGTGCCTGGGCGTCTTGCTAGAAGTACCCCTTCTCAGAACCTGGTGCCCTCTGCCTTCCACACTGGCCCCTCTCAGCCCCACCTGCCTGCTCTGCTCTGGCTCCCAGCTCTGCCACCTATAAATTCAAAGAGAATTCCAAGAAGGGCCATAGAAAGCATCAGGGTCATGGTGTCTCAATCCGTGAGGACAGTGTGCTGAGGCCACACATTCCACAATCCTAGTAATTCAAGGGACAGAGGTGATGACCTGATCAGATAGTAGATTTAAAAGGACCACCAAATTACAGATTCCCTATCCTGAAGGCCCAACCCTCTCATCATCCAGGCCCAGAGGGGGCAGTGACCTGCCCGAGGTCACACAGCTGCACCGGGCCTTTAGACATCCAGCTGGAGCCCCCTCCACTTCGCCTGCCTCCTGAGGAGGTGAGCATTTGCTTCTCATGGGTTGGGTAGGCCAAGGGCCCGAGGAACAATTCCTAGGGAAATGACAAAAGGCTAAGCACTTGGTGGGCAGCACCAGATGGGGCACCCTGAGCCACTGCCAGCCCTAGAGACTGGGGAGGTGGCTTGGAATATGAAGCTAGTCAAGGCCAGCTGAAGACCTCTGTGCCCTTGGACCCACCTACCCAGCCAGCGGGGAGACACCAGTTAGGGACAACTAACTGCTCTAAGGAGAGCAGCCATGGGGCACCAGCGCCCCCTAGAGGAAGTCTAGAGCATTCCCGTCCTGCACTGTCCTGGTGGCACACCTACTTACCTCTGTTTCTGGCCGAGGGATGAACACTGGCGGTGCCATCTTCAGACTGAGCCCCTGAAAGTCCCATTCACCAAGGATATACTGCACGGGCATCCTGTAGAGGGGGTAGCTAGGTGACCATCGGTGCCAGAGCCTGGACCAAGAGGACTATGCCTGGGTTGAGGGATAACACTTATGGCCAGAAGTATAAGGTAGGGTCACATCTCCTGTGCCCCGGGACTCCTATCCAAGGCCTTCCCTCCCTCCCTTCTTCCTATTTATTATCCTGACCCCCTCTCCCCCATCACTCTCTCATCCCAAAACCGATCCAGTCCTTGTACCCTTTCCTCCTCCTTGACCATAAACTTGGTGGAGCTGGGGGAAGCAGGACCTCTGCTCCTCATACAGAGCCCTCAGGTCTGGCCCATGGAGGCTCACCTTTGCAAACGGTGGCTACTCAGTTCCTGGATGCACTGTAGCTGCCAAGGGGTCAGGGGCTGGGTCCAAAGTACTGGCTTTAGGCTCTGAAACTGTCCCACAGAGAATGTGAGCGGCTGGCTCCCCTGACCCAGGGGCCCTGATCCAGGTTTCTTATGTGACTAATGCCTGTGGCCCCAACACTGGCCACCTTGATCATCCCTGAACCCCTAATGCCTGACACACAGTATAATAGTTTGTTGGATAAATGAATAAGTGGCTGCCTAAGACATTCCTTGAGAAAAATCCCAGCATTCTCAGTGGGGAGAAAAGCCCGGAAGTCTTTTTCCCAAGGTCCTCCCTCCCACCTTTCTGCCCTCTTGACAATATTGCACTTAACTGTTTTGGCTCCAAGGACATGAGCCACAATGTACTCACTGGATTCCCGGGCCTCAGGAATGCCCCTCTTCTCAAAAACTGCCGTCCAGTGGCTGACCAGCTCTGTGGCATTCAACAAGCCAGCTGGTGGCAGATGGGGTTGCCATGAGCTGAAGGCCTGGCCCCAAGTGCCTCCCCTCCTCCCAGGGCCAGACAGAAAAGCCCGCAACATTCCACCCCAAAGTTTCATGTCTCAGGGGAAGGCTCCCCTGAGCACTCCCAGCTCCCCGAGTCTTCTTTGTGATGTCAGCTGCAGAGGATGGTCGCTGGCCCCAGCTCAGCGGAGATGGAGAGGTCACAGGCTCTGGCTCCTTAAAGAGGCTCTGGTCCTCAGATGTACTGTCACCCTGACAGACAGAACCAGGAGAACAGCTGAGTTTTATGTGACACATTCCCCTCGGACCTGCCTGCTGCCTGAGCGAGGGCATGCTCTTGCTCGTCACCTCCTTGACTCCATTTTAGATGCTCACCCACTTATTTGATTCTTCTGGTCTTGGCCAGTGACGTTTTCTTCACGTTTTTGGCTGAAGTGGGCTGAACCCATAGTCATTCCCTGCTGATAAAATGGGCTGCTGGTGGGTCAGGCCTCAGGCTTGGGGCTTGGACAGATCTGTTTGACCCAGAGTGTGTGACCTTGGAAAGTCATTATTTCTGAGTTTCAGTTTCCCTGACCATAAAATGGGGAAAATAACACCAACTTCATGATGAGCAGTGCATTAGTCAATGAACGTCAAGGGTCTGGGAGCCAGCTCAACAGACAAAAGGGACTCAATGTTACATGCTGTTAACTAATATTACAAGGGGGAGGAGGCTGCCTTGGCTTGGGGGGGTTTGCTTTAGATATTTTGCTCATACCAGCACTGATTTGGGTGCCGAAATGCCACCCCCTGCCATTGGACCCATAATCCTAAATGTCAGCATAAACTGTCACCTAAAAAATTAACAATTTTTGTTAATTTTACAATTGTTATCACCAACAAGTTTAACCGAAAGTTTAAAATCAGTGGCCCCTTTTCCTTTCACATAGACCAAGGTCCAAACAAGTGCTTATTGAGCACCTGCTAGGTGCCACATCTTCAGATACAAGCAGGGAGGAAAAGGAGGCTGCGAGACAGGGAGTGACTTACCCAAAGTCCTCCTTGGAACTGTCCCCGGCAAGACACAAAGCTAGGTCCTCCGGACTCCAGAGAAGGCGCTGTCCCGGGAGGAGCTCAGGCCTGAAGTCAGGGACGCAGCTTCCCTCTCATTCCAGCACAGCAACGTTAATGACTCAGGAGAGGTCGCCTCGCCCCAAACCTATTTTTTCATATGTACCACGGTGAATTGGGGGATGGGGGCGTCCTCGAAGGTATGCAATCCAGGCGAACCCATTCCGATCCACGCCTCTAGTGCATACCTGTTGGGGGAGGGGGTACGGACCTGCCCGTCGGCGTGCAGAAACGGCCGGGGACTCGGCTCCCGGACGTGCGTGGCCCACGGTGAGCTCCCTCCGACGCCTTGCTTCCGGGGTCGGCGCAGCTGAGAAAGGGCTCGGGCGAATGCCGTCGCCCTCCTCCAAGGTTCCTAGCGCTACTGGGTTGCTGTTGGGAAAACTGTGAACTACGTCCGCAGGCCAACTTGTAGGAAAGTGCATGCCTATGTGGGGCTGGCTGCTCCTTGGGGGCCCAGACTGGCCAATCTTCCTGAAGGTCATGGCTCCAGCCCGCAGTGACTACTCCAAGTTGGCGCTTGGGTACCCGGCCGGGGCCATGTGTAGCCAGCAGGAAAGGAGGCGTGTCACCAGCCGAAGTGTAGGGGCGTGGTCTAGCAGAGCCTATGGGCGGGTAGAGCTGCACGTGGGTGGGTCCCAGTGTTGGGGTATCAATTTGGGGCGGGACCCAGAGTCCAAGACCAGGGTAAGGGAATGGTGCGAACCGCGCGGGGACGCCAACTAGCGACCGGTCCCCAAGACAGCTCTTGACCCTCTCGCTCCCGCTTTAGGGTTTGGAACAGGGAGCTCGAAACCGGACGTAGGAGACCAGAGTTTGAATCCTGACTCCGTTGCCAACTCGTCGTGAGGCTTTGTCCAAGGAAGGGCTGGGCCTTCTGTGGGCCTCAATTCCTCCTATAAAATTCAAGGCAGTGTCCGCAAAGTGTGGTCCGCCAACGCCTCCCTCCCTCACCAGAATCTATTGTAAACTAGTTCACTGTTCGCCAGACCACTACTATTAAACATGTAATTTCCCGGGCTCCGTCCCAGACCCATGGAGCCGCGGCGATCGGTATGTGTAACAAGCTACTTTGGGGATCCCCACAAACTCCTTTGAAAACCTGAGGATTAGAAGGTATGTGAGGAGCCCTCTGAGCTGGTGGCACCCTGGATGGAGGCTATTGTGAGGGTTATGTGTAGGCTTGCCTGGGTTGGGGTGCCCAATAATCCCACTGCAAGAATACCATCTCTCTCCCAACTACTCTGAACATTCTCCATTTCTAGCCCCCAAAGCCCTCACACCAGAGCCCATCCGAGCAGGAAGCCGAGACCCAGGGAGGGGAACTATCTTGCTCTAGGTCACAGCCAATAAAGGGTCGAGCCAGAGTTCAACGCAGGCCCAAGGACTCCGTCCAGTGCTCTCCTCAACCCTCCCGTGTCCATCTGCGCTAGGGGAGCGCGAGTCTGTCCTGGCGGGGGTGGAGCCCAGGCTGCTCTGGGCCAGAGTTCTGGCCCATAAAGGGTCAGCCCACCCACAGTGCCCGGGGGACTCCGGCAGAGGTCACCCGGAATGAGGGGTGGTCTCCGAAAATATCACCCGGCTCCCGCTGGGGGGGCGGAGCCAGATTCGAGCGACAGGCAAGCGGACCAATGCCGAGCGGGCTCTGGGCCTGACAGCCAATCGGGCCCCGGGGGCGCGGAACCGGCAGGGAGGAGACGCGCTGGAGCGTCACGAGCCCGCTAGGCTGCTCGCCTCGGCCCCACCCCCGCGGTGGGTCCCGACCCTGCGCATCCCTGCCAGGCTGGCAGAGCCCACGCTCGCGGCTGCGGCCAGTGTAGCCGAACGGGCGCAGCGCGCAGCTGGGAGCGTACAAGGAGAGCGGACCTCGGGGCGGACCCGCTATTCCCCACCGCGGGCTGGGGGTTCTCTCCCACTGCCCCGGCCTCCTGTCGGTCGCCACCACCCCTTAGCCTCTCCGGCTGAGCTTGGCGCCCCAAAGAGGATTTAAGTAAGTGCTGAGGTCGCCGCTTCTTTGCAAGAATGAAAGAATCAGAGTCGTGGAGGCAGGCATGGGGATTGAGGCGGGGGGACTGAGGAACCTGGTAGAGAACGGTATGCGGGTTCTTGGAGGTCGCGCGCCCACCCCTTTCACCCGGTTTCCTTCTCTTGCCCTTTGGACCCTGAGGCAGTCCTGGACAGTGAAGAGGAGCCTTTTCTCTCCTTTGGACACAGGAGTAAATAGATCCCCAGAGCAAGAGTTAAGGATCTGGCCCAAGGTCACTCGTGGGGTCAGAGGCAGGGCCAAGAAAGAGCCTGGGACTCCTGACCTGCCCAGCCTCACGCACGAGAGAGGGCAGAGTGATAAGCCCCTCCCTTCCCATGTCCATCTGCCAGCCTTGCCCCTTCTTAGGCAGGCAGGACACCTCACACATCCATGCACCTGCACAGGGATGCACCCCGCACAGGGAGGTATGTGTGCAACTGTGTGTCCCTCCTCTCCCTAGACCTGCCCAGCAGCTTAGCTGGGACCCCTTCCCACCCTGTCTTATCAGGGCTCTCTGGCCTGGGAAGGCCTAAGCCACACCCTGGGCTGGGAAACTCTCCCACCGTCTGCTCCCAAGGGATGAGGAAATGGAAGGAGAAGGCACCTCAGCGTGAAAGCTTCATCTCCGCTTCTGAAGATATGCTCCCCTTGTTTTTCTCCTTGTCCCTGGCAGCTACGAGCTCCCCTATAGGGCATCCAGTGACCCCAGGAGCCTGCAGAGAAGCCCTGCCAGAGGACCTGACTTTAACCTCTCTCTCCTTCCCGTCTTCTAGACTTGCCATACCTGGTTCCATACCTGGTTCCCTGCTCCAAGTGGACTGTGTCCAGGGGCTTCTGTGGCTCCCCTTTGCCGGGGTGGGTGGGGAAGATCTTATCGGGTGCTTACGGTGGTCAGGGATTGTGCAGAGCTAAGTCTTTCCTAGGAACTGGTCCATTCTGACACTGCTGTGACTCTCTGACCCTGTGAGGGAGGTGTTCTTAATATCCCCAACTTAGACTCAGGAAAACTGAGACACAGGGAGGTGGCACGACTTGCCTAGGGTCCTTCAGTTAAATGACTGAGCTGGAATTCAAAGACAGGTCTGTCTGATTCTTGGGCTAGTATTCCCCTCCAGAAAAGGAAAAAGGAATGGTATTTTTCTCTCCAAGCAGGAGGTGAAGGCTTCATTTTCATGTGTCTAAATCTCCATAAGAACATCAGTTATATAAGCATGTGTCCTGGTGTCCCCTGAACTTGCTCTTTGCCCGCCAACTTTTATTTCTTCAGTGCCTTTAGAACTTAGAGGGGCTTCATCTCACTGCCATGCCCCATTCTCAGCCTCATATTTTTTATTCTTTCCTCTCCAGCTCCCAGGGAGGCATCTCACCCTTTATCCAAGGAGGTGGCCACCTGCACAGGCAGCAGGGCCACAAGCTGGGACTCTCCTGATGTCAGAAGTGCATGGGCAGGTTGACTGACCACAGGCAGTCTCCCAGTGTCAGCATGAACTCCAGGATTCCATCTGCTAGGGGCTGGTTCAGCAGCCGCCCACCCACCTCTGAGCCTAACCTGGAACCTGCCACGGATGGGCCAACCTCTGAGACCACCACCCTCAGCCCAGAAGCCACCAGCTTTAATGACACCAGAATCCCTGACATGGGTGGTGGCACAGCCAGTGTGGGCACAATGCTTCTGTCCTTTGGGATCATCACGGTGATTGGCCTGGCTGTGGCCATGGTGAGAACTGGGTCAGGCTGGGGCTGGCCCACATGACCCTCAGTTGCAAGAAGGTGGTCAGTGTTTAGATTTGAGAGGATGTAATCAAAGGCGATGATAATCAATCCTCCCCTTTTCCCAGAGATTTGCTCACTGGGACCCAGAGACCAGAGAGGTGTGGAAGAACCAGAGAAGTTTCTGAGGAATACATGGTATTTTGAGCTGGCCATAAAGGCCACATAGGAGTTGGGGAGGTGCTCAGGTGGAGGTTCCTGGTGGGCAAAAGTTTGGAAGCAGGCAGGAGTTTCTGTGAGCAGCAAGAAAAACAGTGAAGCAGGTGGGAGCGTACAAGGAGAGCGGACTTGGAGCGGACCACTTTTCCCTACCCTGGGCCTGGGGGTTCTCTCCCACTGCCCCGGCCTCCTGTCGTCGTCAGCGAGCATTGGGGTGTAATAGGACTAGAGGCCAGAGGTGATTGGGATTGATCATGGGCTGCGGCGTCTGAGTGGGATGCTCTGGGCAAGGCGCACCACTGGCAGTATTTATTCATTTGTTCACTTGGCAATTATTTATTGGGCACCTGCCCTGGATCAAGCCTTCAGGACCCCAGGGACAAGGGACACAAGTTCCTGCCCTGGGTTCTTATGGGGAGTAGGAGACAGATAAAACGAAGGGTGCCAAGGGAAGCCCAGCAGGACTGGGTTGGGGAATTAGACAGGGGGACTTTCTAGGCTGGGTGGTCAGAGCCAACCAAGGAGGCAACATTAGAGACCTCAGGGTGGAAGCCTGGCCCCAGTGTCACAAGAAGGGCAGAGCTGGGCAGACATCAGGACAGAGGTGTGCCAGGGTGAGGGCTGCAGACCCCTGATATGATGGTTAGGGTGCTTTCAGATCTGGTACCTGCCCCTGAAGATATGGGCTCTTCCTCTAGGATGATAGATGGAAACCCAGAATGTCACTGAGATGCCACTAGAGATTGTGCAGGCTGAGACGAAGAAGGGTGAGGGTGTACCTGCGTTCCCTCAAAGGGCCTGGCAATGGTGGCATTCTGCCCACTGCCCCTCAAAGGCTCTGATGGCTGGCCTTAGGCTCAGGAGCACGTCGCTCGGACAAACAGGGCTCTAGGTGGTCCATCCACGGCCTGGCTGGAGCTGCTGTTTAACCGGAGTTGCCATATGGGTCCCGCAGGCTCCAGATTGCTGCCAGGGAACAACTGTTGGCCAGCAAGCAGGGCCAGGATGCAACACAGAGCGAGGCCGGAGCCTGAGCAGTTTCCTGGGGAGGGCGAGGCAGAATGCCAGCACTTCCGCTTGGCACCCCTGTGGCAGTTAAGCAGACCCAGGCACCCTAACCCCAGGGGCCAAGCAGGGCTGAGAATCTGCCCTTGTACCACTCCATGAAAGATTTTATCCCAGGAACTTGGGAGGATTCCCTTACTCCTTGTTCTGGAGGAATATTCAGAGTCCCATAGTAGATTGCCTTCTTGCCAAAAGCAGAGAGGTAAGGAGGTGATGGGGCAAAGGCAGTAGAAAGCAGACAAAGCTCCTGGACGCCAGGGGACAGGTCTAGAGATGTTCCCTGAGTGCTGCTTCCTCTCCCCTCATGCCAGCCCTGAGCTGGGCATGCTGGGTAAAAGGAGGATCAAATCAGTGCCAGGCTGTATCTCACACTGAGGAAGTAATGGGGGAGGGCTTCCTGGAGGAGGTGAGGCTGCAGCTGGACAGTGAGGGGTGAGGAAGATTTGGAAAGGAAATATGTTGGAGGGAGCAGTGTCTGTAGTTGGGGCAGAGGGAGCAGCAGGGGAAAGGCATGGAGATAAAGGTTCTGGACTCTCCTGAAGACCGTTGGTGTCACAGAGTCACAGGGCCAGGAGGAGGATTTGGGGCAGGGCTGGAGCTGCTGGTTCAGGGCAGACAGGGGCTGAGCCAGGCACTTGAACCTCCTGTTCCGTCCCACCCACCAGAGAGCAAGGGGCACCACCCACATGTGACCTCTGGAAGGGATGGGGGAACAAGGGGCACCTCAGATTTTTTAGGACTTTGGGTCCCCCAGGAGCAAGCAGCAGGAGGAGCTCTGGGCCAGCCTGGAAACCAAATCAGATTCAAGCTATAAATGGGCCACAAAGAGTGTGGGAGCCACAGAGGGTTTGGGACAGACTCTAGGGACGTGGCTCTCCCCCAGGCAAAATCATGCTTCTGGTAGTCAGGCACTGCCAGTTAGGGGAAGAGCCAGATAGTGGCAGAGGTCCTTGGAGTCGCTGCCCAGTGGTCGCTGCCTTCCTCCCTCCTCTTGGTGCTTAGACCAGAGCTCTTGGGTCTTGGGCGTTGTCCCAGGCTGCCAAGGCCTCCATCTTCAAGCTGTACCGTGGGGGTTAGGGCCCAGGGGCCTTCCTCGGTTCCTACAGCATTGGGATACTGGAGTTTGGTCTGGGCTGATGTCCTGTGGCTCAGGCCCTCCTCCCAGCCCCTGTCCACTGAGGGCCACCAGCCTCCCTTGGAAACCCCAGGAACCCAGCCCAGAGCTTTGCCTAGAGCCACTGCCTGTCTCCTGTTCTTTTTGCCCATTCATGTCTTTGGGCAAAAGTTGAAAGCAGGGGGTGCACTGAGGTCGGCCCCTCCCCTTCAGCCCGAGGAGTGCAGGGCAGGCGCCGAGTGCCTGGAGCCGCAGTCAGTAGAGCAAGAGGTGGGGCCCACCGGCCCCCAGGCCAGGCCGGACTATGGTCTTCCCAGGCTGGGCTCCTGGGGGCCAGGCCTGCTCCCCAAGTCCGAGGCCAGGCACCATCAGCAGTTAATAAACCTCAAAGGGAGGCATGAATCTGGATGTGGGTATCCCCGGGATGGGCTCCCTAAGGACATGAGGCCCCACAGTCTGCCATCATCAGCCTCAGCATGTCCCTGTCCCGAAGGGACTGCTGAGGGCCTCCGTCCCTGGCCGTCTGACACTGGTCCTTCTCTTGCAGGTTTTATATATCAGGAAGAAGAAGAGGTAACTCCCAGCTCCCATCCAAAACTCCGCCCATGGGCAGTGCTGGCTGAGCTCCCGGGGGTGTGGGTGGGAAAGGAGAGCCCCCCAGACCTGCACCCCTCTCCCTGGCCAGGAGTCAGGGCCTCCTTTGCCCACTCAGAGTTGGGGGTGGCCACTTTCTCTCGAGGAGGGTTGAGCACCCCACCCCCAGAATGTCACCCGCAGGGCAAGCAGGCATGACCCTGGACTGAGGATGGGTGGGGAGGGGAGGAGAAGGTCGGCATTACCTTCACCCAGCTGCCCAGCCACCCTTGCCCCGCTGCCCTTGGCTAACTGCCATTGAACCCCTCCCCTCACCCCAGCCACCCAGAGGCTGTGGATCACACAGGGCCCTGGCCTAGGCAGCCCCCATGGACCCCACAAATGACAGCTCTGTGGCCCATGGCCCCAGCTGGGCCCAGGAGTGGGTAACTGTCCCTCTCAGGCCCCCCATCTGAGACGTAGAGCTGGTACAATAGGTACAGAAATGGCTTCCACTTCATCCAGAGGGAAAACATCTTAGGGCCCTAACTGTGGTGTGTGCTGTGGCTCAGCTGGTGGGAGGGGAAGGGCCTGCCTTGCCCCCCAGCAGCCTCTGCCCCCACCCCAGGCTGGAGAAGCTTCGCCACCAGCTCATGCCCATGTACAGCTTCGACCCCACGGAGGAGCAAGACGAACTCGAGCAGGAGCTGCTGGAGCACGTGCGGGCGGCCGCCTCCACGCAGGCGCTGCACGGCAAGGTGGGCACCGGCCAGTGGGCTGCAGCCCGCGGCCTGTTCGCAACTCTTCCGCCCCCACCCCCTCCCAGCTGTCGGGTATGCGGGGTAGGTGCTGCCAGGGCAAGCTGGGGTGGGGGTGGGGCTTTGGGGGAGGGGTCGTCTGCGCCAGGTCAAGTTTCCAGGCGGAGCTTGCAGGGAGAGCATTCTAGGCAGAAGGCACAGCTGATGCCAAGTGTAGGCAGGCACCCAAAAGTGAGGGCGGAGGTGACTGGGCCAGAGAGTGCACGGCCATGGTGAAAGTCCCCAATGCCCCTGGTTCTCTCTCCCTGCAGACCACTGTCCCCTCTCAGGGCCCGCTGCAGAGGCCCAGCCGGCTGGTGTTCACTGACGTGGCCAGTGCCATCCACGCATAAGCGGCCCAGGGACGGGCCTGAGCCTCTGAGGAAGACAACAGCTTCCGTGCCCTCAGAGCTGCTTTCTCTCAGGACCTGCGCTGCCGGGGACCCAGCTGTTCTGAGGACCCACCTGCTGACTCTCCAAGCTCTAGAGAGGCCCCTGGCCCCGCTGGACATCTGGCCACCGATGTCCCCTGATGTAAGAGCCCGAGCGTGGAGAGCATCCCTCCTGTCAGGAAAGTCGGGAGCCACGTGGGCTCCCTCGCGTCCTGCCCAGACCCCTCCCGTGAGGCGGAGGAAGTGAGGACGGCGCTTGGGGAGGAGCATGGGGCAGGGAGCCCCTCTGTCAGGGAGAGCCCTGTCTTTGCGATCCCGATCCGAGCCTCTGGGGTAGAGAGGTAACCAGCCAGGTCTGGAGGACAGGGCGTGGTGGCACCCTGGTGTGGCGCTGAAACTGCCCAGCGGGCGAGGACGCCAGGGCGAGGGGCGCTCGTCCCCAAAGCAGGGCCGTACTGCAGGGTTGGTGAGGTCTCCCAGCCGCGCCTTCCGGCAGCCCGCTGTTGGCCAGCCCAAGCTAGGGCGGGAGCTGAAGGGACAGGGAAGTAGGGGGGCAGGCACGGACGTGGGGGACAGATGCCGTGCGTGCCCAGACCCGCTGAATGGCCTTGCGCATGTGCACAAACGTGCCGCGTGGGCCGTGCCTCTGTCCCAGCACAGGGGGCGGGAGGCAGACCCCTGCCCTGGCTCCGCCCTCCAGTCGCCCCGACCTGACCCGGGGTGTGTGGAGGAGCGTGGCGTGGTGTGGGCCACCTTCTCTGCCTCCAGTGTGCAGGGATGAAGGGAGAGGGCGCTTAGAGGGCGAGGGTGTCGTTTCCCACCGCGTTTCGTCCCTGGGCTCTGAAAGCCGGGGAGCCGCTCCTGCGATGGGTCCCCTGTCTCGCTGTGTACCGGAGACCTAGGGCTGGGGCGCTGAGGGTCCAAGGGCCGTGGTCATGGGCTGGGGGCGAATGAGAGAAACTGACTGCCTGAAACGGGATGGGAATCACCCCTTGGGAAACAGACCCGAGAAACCTAGTCTGTTTTTTATTGCACCTCCCACCCACCCATTGTCCACCCGCCCCATGTCCCTCAGGAATTCTACCGGTCTGGGGCCTGTGGGCAAGGCATAGGGCCAAGCCAGACCCCAAGAGCTGGGCACTTTTTCTACACTGGACATGCAGCATACACCCACGGAAGCTTGTCCCCCATGCCCAGCCTTGCCACCATCGCTGTCCTCTGCTGGTTGGAGGGGACGTGGGCACGGCATGTACAAATCGGCTGGGCAAATACCGTGTGTCAGGATGCGAGGGCCTGGGTGGCCCACATGGGGAAGATTCTGGATGCATTCCCTCCTCTAGATGCTATAAATACGTTATCACTTGAACCGACTGGAGGGCGGCGAGTAATTTAGGATGCACAGAAGCTGTAATTTAATTCACAGCATCTCCATGTGAGAGCATTAAAGACGTTATTAAGATGTTTACGCGAAGAGAGTGTGAGCCTGTGAT
This sequence comes from Eonycteris spelaea, assembly GCA_003508835.1. Classification (NCBI taxonomy): domain Eukaryota; kingdom Metazoa; phylum Chordata; class Mammalia; order Chiroptera; family Pteropodidae; genus Eonycteris; species Eonycteris spelaea. Next base: position 3,395,766 of record PUFA01000145.1, on the reverse strand, counting down.
ACTCGGGGTGTGAAACTCCAGGGAGGCAGGGTGGGTGACGGGCTGTTGGAGGCCTGGGGATAGTCGCTTGGATCCCAGCCGATGGGTAGCAGCCCAGTTAGTTTTCCTTGATCCATTTGACGAAATGCATCTGGCCCTGAGTTCAGAGCTGTTCTGGGACCTCATGTCAACTGTGCAGTGCAGTCACAGGGCCTGCCATCCTCTGGGGTGGAGAGGCCAAGTGCATAGGAGCTGTGGACCAGAGAAGGGAGGGCGCCTGAGCCTCAAGGGCCAGAGGAGGTGTGGTCCCTCAGGACACATGGGAGCTGGGTCTGAAACACAAAAAGGGTGACCAGCCATCCTGATTGTTGTCAGGACTGTCCCAATTTTAGCACTGAAAGTCCTGCTCTAAATGACCCAGACCCTTCCTTAGAGAGCCAAGCCTTCACGCTGGCATAAGGGAAATGAGGAGAAGGTGAGCCCCCCAGTTCCATGGTGAAGGCCTGGGCTGGAGGTGGGGGCTGCAGGACAGGCTTGGGTAAGGAGGAGGGTCCCAAGCACCCCGTGGGCCACCCACATGGGGGTTACACGGCTGGGCCTGTCAATGGCAACCCTCAGCAGATGGGCAGAAGGATTCAGGGGCTGAGAGGTGAAGGGTGGGTGGGCTAGTCACTCCCACCCTTTTGGGTAGCTCCTCTGCCCAAGAATATGAGAGCTGCAGAAGACCCCACGTCGGGGGACCCTAGAAAACAGGGCCTGAAGAGTAAGGTTGGCACCCAAGGACCAGGCCTGGTGATAGGGGCCCCAGGAGGACCCCCGTCCTCATTGTCCCCCACTGCCTGCCCCATGCCCCTTTCCCGGGAGCGGGTTTGGCTAGCTGATGGACACAGGGCAGCTTGTCCCCTCACGGACATCTCCTTTTCTCTTCCGCCCACCTTCTGTTTTCTAGCTCTTCCCCAGGCCTGGAGGAAGACCAAGTTCCCCACAAGTTCCCAGGTCTTCCATACAGTGCGGGATCAATAAATATGACAGGAGTGGAAGGTTCTGGTTGACATGTCCTCTGTGTGACCTTGGGCCTGGTGGGATGATCAGAACTCTCCTCTCTGCTCAGCCAGGCAGATGGAGTGAGATAGAGCCACCTGCCTCCCACTACTGCTCCTGAAATTGACCCTTGAAGGGAAATGCTGCTTGGCCCCCCCCCCCCACACACACACCAGTAAGTGAAACTCCTCCTCGTGAACAGCTAGCAGGGCTTCAGAGCCAGAGCTATGGCTCTGGCATTTGCAGTGGGTCGTATCAGTGGACGTGGATGGCTGCCATCAGAAGAGGCCACCTCGTTTAATAAAGTGAAGTGTCACCTTCGAGCCACAGTGAATGCAATAATCTCGTTGCCTGGCTGCAGGCAGACGCAGGGAATGCCTTCAGAATGCAAAGGAACATTCTCATGGGTGGCCCAGAAACTCCAGTAAAGCAGTCTGATCTTGACACGAATTCCTTCCAGAGACGTCACCAAACCCCACCACAGTCCTGTCAGTGAAGCTGTCCAGTCGCTGCATCTCCATTCAAGATGGGAGGAGACAAATATCCAAAAGGAAAAAAGAATGCGTATGTGTGTTATGTGTGTAATCACACACACCATACACACTCACTTCATGTCTGTATCTTTATATAAACATGTCCAGACATCTCTCGGTATCCCTGGGGGTTAGTCCCTGGAGGCCAGCATCTCCCGCCAGGAGCTGCCCAAGCCCCACAGGCCACTGTCAAGAAGCATCCAGTCCCCCATCTCACACCACTGTCTGGCTTCCGCCTTCCTTGGATGTGCCCATCTGCTGGGGCATCCTCACTGTCTCCCAGTGACAACCAGCCTGAGGCCCAGCTGGCCCCCTCAACTTCTCTTACACCCAGCTGCCCCTGGAGTCCAGCCTGCAAGAATGCAGAAAGGGCACAACAGCTGATGTCCTAGCCCCTGGAGCTGATGGGCCTCCTGTCCTCTGGCCACTGGTGGAACAGGAGAGGAGGATGTGTTCACCCTGGCCGTCCCCATCCACCAGCCCTGGTGCACTTCTGCTGGGGCCCCGGCGGCCTGGGTTAGGAGGGGTAGTCAGCTTACTTCCTGGGGGTGCAATACATGATAAAGGGGCTCGGGGGAATAATAATGCCAATACTGATAGCAATGGTGACAACACATTATTGAGGCCATGCAACGTGCCAGACGCAGGGGGCCAGCTCATGCAGGGAGCGCCAGGTCAGTCTTCCCCACAAGTACCCAGGGCTGGACAATGACCAGAAGGGGCCTTGGCAGTGGGCATTGGGCTACCTCAAGGGCCAGAATCTGGTTCCAGTAACAGTTACCTCAATTGGCACAATCTCACTTTACCCCTGCTGCCCTTCGCAAGGGCATACTGTCGCCCATCTTAAAGAGAAGAGATCCAGCACCCAGAGACCGGGGTCGTCAGGCTCTTCTTCTGCACCATTCCAGAAAGGAGTCTGGAAACAGGAGGATGCTGAGCCTGACCCAAGCACTCGGCTCCCCAATCTGCCTCCAGCCTCTGATGCCGGCCCATGCTGCCACCTGCTGGCACCTACAGGCACTGCAGGAGGCCTTCCTGCCCAGTCACCCTCATCCAGGTCACCTGCCTGGTGGCCCCACCCTCGCATCCCTTCCCTGCACGCAGCCTCTCCTCCATGAGGTGTGGAGAGCAGCCCTCATGTGAGGGCTAGGACTAGGGTAGGGCCGGGACTAGGGCGAGGTGAGTGGGGATCAAGGATTCAAAGCACAAAGAGCTGCTCATTCGGGCGCTGACATGCACTTGACCAACCTGAGCGTGATGCCTCTTTAAATAAACTTGTGCCCTGCGTGCCTCACTCGCCTCATCCTAGTCCCATCCTCTAGGTCAGAGACCAGCAGGCAGGACCCCTGCCCTACCCCCACTCCATTGCCAAAAGGTCAAGCATTGAGAGTGTGAGGCCCCGCCTTGGCTGGAGAGTGCTGAGATGCCCTTTACAGGGCGGAGGCTGAGAACATCAGACTAGGAGAGACTTAGGGACTTAGCAGTGACTCATTCATAGGTCGGTACATGACTCCCTGACGCCCTGGGTGAGGGAGGAGGCTTCCTGCTGCAAAACTCCGTGGGCGCTCGGGCTGAGCTGTGTGCTGACCCCCTCCTCCCCCGAGGCACTCGCAGGCGGGATCCGGCCCATTAACCTCGCAGCAACCCAAGAGCCTGGGCACCACTTGTGCCCTCACGTTACTGATGGGGAAACCGAGGCACGGAGCAGTAGGAGTTGCTAAGCATGTGGCAGGACCCAGATGTGACAGGAGGTGGGTTAACCCCAGAGCTCACATCCAAGACTCCCAGAGAAGGAAAGAATGTTCTCTGAAGACAGAGCTGCCTCTTCCTGTCACCACGCATTCATTCTCTTCAAACGTCCCCAACTCTTCCACACCAGACCCTCTGCCAGACTCTGGAGCGGAGCCGAGGGCACCCAGATGGGGCTGGCCTCAGAAGAGCCCCACCCATCCGGAAGCAACAAGAGAAGCAGGTGAGGTGGCAGGAAAATTCAGAGGGGGATTCATCGCTTCCGACTGGGGCAGGCAAGGCTTTTATTGTGCTAGGCCTTGCACTGGATTTGGGCACAAGGGGACCGGCGGCATTTCAGCCTGGGCAGGGGGAAGTCGTAAGGAATGAGAGATGAGCCTCCTCACAGCCAGGACGCTAACGGTGGAGATGTCACCAGGTGACCCCACAAGCGCGGAGAGCCTGCACTGCGTTGGGCCAGCCCTACATGCCATAGCCACACCTCCTGTCTACTGGGGACCCCCTTGTCAGCTGTGCTGGTGCTGGTGGAGGAAGGGGACTGTCAGACACTGCTCTGCGAAAATCCCCAGGCTAATAGTGCTGCCAATGACCCCCCCCCAGAGAGACCACACCTATTCCACTCCCTCCAGAGGGACCCAGGAGGCCATTCCCACCCCAAGGATGAGGTCCGCAGACGGGAGACGGGGGAGTAGACGCGATTGCCCTTAGCAGAGCCCTTTCCAATGTGACCACCAGGTGGCGGTGCAGGCCCGGGTGTGAGTTACCGGGCGTGAGGCCAGGTGGTGGAGGGGTGGGGGGTGTGCGGGTGAAATCTGGCCTTGAGGCTTTTTTTCAGGAGTCTGGCAGGCTGGTGCACCTGAGCTGTTTGCTTCCTGCAGCCAGGAATGGTCTGGACTGGGTCTGAGTCAGGGCTGTGGCCTGGGCCTGCTGAATGGAGCCTGAATGGAACAGGTGCTCAGGGCATTCATCGAATGAAGGATTGATAAGGGGGTTTTACCTCGTGGGAATTAGTGAATGCATATATAAAAAGCAAAGGAGAGCCTTCAGGGAATGTGTGCACTTACTTGTACTTTTATTATGGAGACTTGTTCTTCCCAGAGCACAGACAGGGCCCGGAGCCCACACCCCTCCCAGGTTTGGGGAGTCTAAGCTGTGAGCCCCACCCTGCAGTCTAGGCAGCCTCCCCCAGCAGGGGATAAGGCCAAACCCTAAGGCTTCACCATTCAACGCATGGACCCTGATGGTGTTTGGGGACAGGAGGGGTCTGTGCCAAGTACCGAGGGTGGCTCGGCCTCACCAGGTGGCTTCCAGACACAGGGGAGAGCCAACTTTCTCCTGTCCCTGGAAGGTTCAGCTGGCTGCAGGGTGAGCAGGGGCGAGGCTGGGGGACACGTCCTTTGGTGGTCATGGCCCAAGCTCGTAGTGTCTGCAGATCACTCCTTCCCAGAACCGCCTCGCCGCTGCCTGTGCCTACTCGGGGACCCCCACCGTGAATGCCTATCGCATCTTAACCTCAGATTCTAGCTCCTCCCGGTGCCTGTCAGGGAACCGTGCTGAGGGATGATGAGCGTCTCTCCTCCCCACCACGGGGCGCCTCTCCACTGAGCTCTCGCGATCAGTCAGCTGTCCCACCTGCAGCTGAGTTCAGCAAAGCCGAGTGACTTATCTTAGGTCATGCGGGATTTGAACCCAGCTCTGGGGACTCCTAGGCCAGGCTCCGAATGCGTCTGGTTGGTCCCTACATCTCTCATGGCGTGTCTGGCTCTGGTCCTGGACTCCGGGTGGGTTCCTGGGTATGTCCCAAGAGTCCCCCTCCTTCTAGCTCCTGAGTCGAACACATGAGATGGGCGTTTGCTGCCGCAGCGGCCAAGCTGTGTGGCTGGGGCGGGCCGGAGCCGCACCTTCTCCTCCCCATACATCGTCTCCAACCAGGCGGGTAGCAGGCAACAAACAGCTCCCACGACGTGATCGCGGGTGATCCAGGGCAGCCGGCCACTGGCTCCGAGGAGGAGGCGGGGCCGTGGGCCAGAGGCCCCATCCACTGTCAAGAGGAGGTCTGCCTTCGACCGTGGGGCCAGTGCCAGGCGTCCTAGAGACCGCCGCCCAAGGACCCTGGAACAGCTGGACTCACCTGAGTGCCTCTTGCTGCATGAGGGCGCCCGTCTGAACCCCAGCTCAGCCACCGTGCGACCCCAGGCAAGTCCCTGAACCTCTCGCCTCAGTTTCCTCGTCTGTAAAGGGGGAAGGTCCTCCCTACTCGATAAGACCAAGAGTTCATATTCATAGAGGGCCTAGAACCATTCCCGGCCCACAGGAAACACGAGGCCGATTTGGCTAAATGAAGAACACACTGAGAATCCAGAGGGCGGCCGGGTGCGGAGGGGACTGAATTGCATGCAGGCTCAACCTTCCGGCGGCCCCAGCGACACAGGGACTGCAGGTCCTGGTTCAGGTCATACCCTCTGGCGCAGCCTCGGGTCTTGCCCCTCAAACGCTCCCGAGCGGCCGTGTCCTCAGGTTGCTTCTGCCCAGCAGTGCAGGTGGCCCCACCAAGTCCCTTACTGCCCGGTGGGGGCAGGTCCTGGGGACAGTCCCCTGCTCGACACTTGGCCTAACCTGGGGCCTCCTGGAAACATGGCCCAGGGGCTGGGGCTCGGCCTGGGGGACGAGTGGGGGCAGCTGGGGCAGCAGGAAGGCGCGGGCAGGGCCTGCGTTCGGGCCGGAGGGCTGACCGGGCTCCCAGAAGCCACCTTGAGTGTTCTCCTGCTGGGATGATGGGGTCCCTCAGGCTCCCGACGGTTCCTGAGAATCAGCTATGGCAGAGGCTGCTTGGCTGCTTCCCCAGTCACTCCTCATACAAGAGCCACCAACAGGCTCAGGGCCCAGGAGACAAAGGGGTTCAGGGGCTGCCGGGGAAGTGCTGGCCCCCTGCTTCTGCCTCATTCTCCTTCCAGCTCAGGGATGCCAACTTCCTTCCCCCGGCCTGCAGCTCCCAAGGCCTGCCACCTCCCTCCCCCCAAATCTTACAAGCATGTCCACACAGACCGCCTGGCCATCTTTCCCCGCGCCTCCTAGTCCGGCCACCCCAACGGGGCTCCCAGCCATGCCCCTCTTGCCACTGCTGTCATGGCCCCTCCAGGCTCCACTCACAGGCCTGCAAGGCTCCCACCGAAGCCTGGAACCCTGAAGTCTGGCCTCCCAGCCCCTCAGCCTGCTGCCTCCCATTTTGGCCACAGCCATCTGCTCCTGCCTCCGCCCTCCCGCCTCAGGCCTGGGCCAGGATTACGGCCCACCCTGCCCTGGTGAGCAGCAGCCTCCTTCCCTGTCCCACCCCCCACCCCCGCCCCAGCATTTACTCAAGCAATTAGTCTGGTGATTAATCATGCTCCTGCTGCTCCACCCTTCCCTCTGCTGGCCTGGAATACAGACCCGCTGGGCTTTGTTCTGCCTGGGAAGGGGGCAGAGCGAGCCTTGGAGGCAGGAGGAGTGGGGTCCACCTTCAGCCAGGGCCCGCCCTCCCCCAGGCCCTGCAGGCACATAGAGGCCACTTGTAAAGGTGGCCAGGGTGGAGTGGGATTGAGCAGAGGGGGACCTGGTTGAGCCTCTGGAGAGGCCCCTGGGGTGCCTAGGATGCGAGGCTCCTCAACCTGTCTCCTACCACCACAGCCCTTCCCCCAGCTCAGCCTCGGCTCAGCCTCCTGGTGACTCATCCTCGGGGTCCTGGGGGTGCTGAGTGAGGGGTGCCGAGGTCCCATATGCTGTGTGCCATGGGGGAGCCACAGTCCTGGTCCTCAGTGAGCTCCCAGCTTCCTGAAGCCTCCAGACAGACCAAGTCCGCCACTTGGCTGGAGGGACAGGGTGCTACCTGGCAGGGCCACCATCTCAGACAGCTATGATCAGCAGCAGGATTTGGTGGTCCAGGAAGAACAGTCGTGGTGCCTTGTGGGGCTGGGACAGGGCCCATCCAGGGAAGGCTGCCGTGCGAAGCTCGCTGCGGGCTCCCGTGGGGCTAACCACCAGATGTGCGGCCCTGTGGTACAGCCACCAGATGTGGCACCAGGTTGGGGTCCCTGTGGAGCCAGCCCTGTGGCATTGATTGAAATGCCCCCGTGTCAATTAGGATTTTTAAAAGAAATGTATAATGATGCCTAATTGGCACCCTCATTAGATGCCAATTAAACACTTAAGCATTTCTTACAAGTTTAACACATTAATAAGGCAGCTCATTACATGGTAACGAGATTTATTTCTCGTATTTATTATATTGTTTCACCACTGCTGACAGCAGAGTTATTTTTAAAAACATGGCTTCTTACTGATTCCACAGGCCCCTTCGTACGGTCAGCCCTACGGGGGGGACCCTCTCCTGAGCCTCGGTCCCCAGTCCCCTGGGTCCTCCCTGGCCTCCTTTGGCCCTGCCTCTCCGATGTGAACCAAGCAGATGCCTTCTTCCCAAAGGCTGGAAGGACCAGAGCTGCGCCCGGCTGCAGAGCACAGACTCGGAAGGGTTTCAGAGGCCAAGAGCCCTGTGGAACTCCGTCGAGCCAAACTCTGCATTCCAGGGCCACTGGTGGGACATAGGGATGAGCGCCCCCTGCTTTCAGCCAGCTGGCAGAGCCCACCCTGGAGTCGGGCACTGCAAGGGGGGCTGACGCTGCGAGGGCAGGACTAGGAGGTCCCGGGCGGGGGGAGGGAACTGCGCTGAGATCGGGGCCTGGGAGAGGATCGGAAGTATAGAGAATAAGCAGCCCGCAGGAGCGGACCCTCCAAAGCCTTGGTGGGGCCTCATGGTCCATGGCAGTTTCCGGCTTCCAGCCAGAGAACAAAGGGTGTTTCGAACAGGGAGGAATGCGGCCACATCTTTGTTTAGAAAAATGAAGGCGAGAATGGACTGGGAGGGAACGAGGGAGTAAACACGACCTTCCCCTCCTGCCTGCTGAACTCCTGGGAACTATTGGCCAGACCCTCCACCAGAGGGCAGAGGCAGCTGGATGCCACCCACGCGGCTCGGCTTGGCGGGACAGGGCCGGGGAGATGGGAACTGAGACGTCTGGAGGGTACCGGCAGTGTCCAGAACACTCACTTCTCTTCTTTTCAAAAGCACACGGTTAACATCCTCTGCGTACACGGCACCTTGTTCCTACATCTCCGCGTGCGGCACTGCCTCGCCCGCGTCCGCTCTACCATCAGGCTAGTGCGGGTGGCGGAGGCTCCGTGTTTACTCCGCCAGGCTCCTCGGCGACGGCTGCTTCCAGCGATTGTCTTACCAGCATCACACGGTGAACACCTGGGGGCACAATCTGTGAGCGAGTTTACAACATGCGTGTGCGTTTATCGCTAGGATAAATTCCTAGAAGTGAACGGTGCTAGGTCCAAGGATTTGTGCACTTTTAATTTGGCCAGATAATGCCCAGTTGCTTTCACGAGTTACACGATTTACCCTTGAACAAGCAACGCAAGTTTCTGCTTTCCCCAGGCTCAGGAGAATCCTCGTGTGGATCCTCCCCAGCTTCACCCACTGGATGTCCACGTCTCTTAGAGGAACGAGGTTGAGCATGGTTTCAGTGGTTGAGCCTTCCGGTTTCCTTTTGTGCGAGCTACATGTACTTTGCCTACTTTTCAGTGGGACTGTTCATCTTTTCTTTCTAGATTTATAGGAGCCCTTTATGTATTATGAAACGTGTAGTTTTTCTCTCAGCTTATTTGTCTTTAAACTTTGATTTTTTTTTCCATGTAGAGATATTCAATTTTTATGTAGTCAGATTTTTTTCTCTTGTGGCTTTTATGTTTCTCATTATACTTAAAAAAAGGCCATATCAAGTTAAACCTATGCAAAAATCCCCTCGTTTTCTTCTGAGAATTTGTTCTTCATTTCTTAGTCCCTCTCGCTTTGATCCAACTGGAATTGGTGTGAGTTAAGGATCCAAGTTAATTTTTTCTCTCCAGATTATCATGCAATGATTTCAACACCATCTTTGCTTGGAGGTTATTCTGACCAAATTATTGAGACTTTGGGAAGTGTATCATCGGGGAAATAACATGTCCTGTGGTCTGGTGGGTCGAGAGGTGCTAACTGTGTCCACAGGGGACAAGGTGGCAGGGTAGAATATGCCCCCCCCAGCAAGAGGGTGGGAGAGGGGAGAGGAAAGCCCATGCGAGGGGCTGCGTTTAATATTTCCTTGGGCTCCAGAAACCAGTCATTTTTGGTATCAAGTTTTCACTTTGCCTGCCACACCATAATTCCTTCAGTAGATTTTTGTGACCTTGACATGACCTTGGCTGCAGGCAGAATGATGGGGAGTTGAGAGGTAGCAGGAAAGGAAATCTGTTCCCTCCCAGGCCCCTCTGCTGTGGCAAATTGGCCAAGGCATGGGGTCCTGAGCAAGCCCCCCATTCTGGAGCGGGGACGAGGGTATTACGATACATCAGGGGGCTGACTACCAGCTGCACCTGTGAATAAGACAAGGACAGGAGAGGCAAGCTCACCTGGGCTGCGCCCACCTCCCTGCTCCTCATCGCCCCTCCCCCATCTTCCTGCCTTCCTCCAAGCCCCCAATTCGCCCCCTTCCTGTCACCAAAAGCCACTAGGTGTGGCCCTGGTGTCGTTCAGGCCCTCAGTCCTCCCTTAGCACAGTGGAAGCGAGATAGTCCACCTCCAATGCCAGATTGGTTTTGAAGTCATTCTGGAAGGTTCTGGTGGGCACCTGATGGCATCCGGGCGGCTCTGAGTCAAGGAAAGTGAAGGCCCAGGTTTCCAGCCAGGATGCTAGTGGGGCGTGTAGGGCAAATACTCTACCCACTTGTGCCTCTGTCCCTAAAAGGAACTGTTCTTCCCTCCACCTCCTTATGGAAATTGGAACAGCAAGTGCTTTGCCACTTACAGCCACCAGGTGGCAGCAGTAGAAACCATATTTTCCCTCCTAGCCTTTCTTTTTGGAGCTGAGGACTTGACCTCCAAAGAGACCCTGAGGTTGTCTGGCAGCCCTGAACCTGCAAGGAGTTGAGGAAAGATGGGCCCCCACATCCCCTCCAAGGTACAGGATCCCCTTCCATCTCAGAAGAACGAGGGGCCTGTGGCCCTGGCTCCTCTCACAGCATTATCTCTGCAAGGGGCAGTTGCTGGGCGGGAAGAACAGACTAGGGCCGACTGGGGTGGGTCGTAGAGCTTGGCTACCTGAGACGCCCACAGTCACACCACAACCAGGGCTACCGGTTACCAAACGGTGACCAGAGAGGACCCTTCTGGAAGCCCAAGTATGCTGGGAGGGTTTAGGGAGAGAAAAGAGGGGAGGGTGGGTGGGGAGAGGAACCAAGACTCTTAGGTGAGGTCCCACTATCCCTTGCCTGGTCCCCAACCCATAATCCAGCCCTGAAGTGGCATTAGAGGCTCTGTGGGCTGACCTGAGCCCCGAAGCCACCTCTCCGCCCCCCAACCACGGAGCACATCTCTACTCTCCCCACGGAGGGCGCTGCCCGGAGGGTTTATGAATTCTCGCAGCATCTCATCTCCTGCTGCCTTGTTCTCTCCCTAGTGCTGCATCACTCAGGCTGCTCCAGCCTCCTTGTCACCCAGACATCTCTCGTTTATCTCCATCATGTTGGGGTGGAGGGACCCAGACGTGGTGTCGACATCCACATGCACCCCCTCTGGTCTCCAGTCGTAGGGCCGAGCCCTGGCAGGGCTTGGGGAACCTGCTTTCTAGGTGTGTAGTGTTCTTGGGGTTCTGGTCATCTGGGCCCCCTCTGACAGCCTGGATCCAAAGCCTGAAGCCTCTCCATGGGCTGCCCATCGCCCTGGCCGCCGTCCACCGGTTCCGGCCCATGCACAGGTCCTGCCTTACACCGAGCTGAGGAGCACGGGGGCCTGGGCACTCGTGGACCAGCAGGGAAAGCCGCTGGGCCCCTGGCCCCTGGGGAGGATTTGGCTCCCAGTGCCTGGAGGGGACAGATGATAAGCAGATGAACCAATAAGCAAGGCTCCGAAAGAAAAAAAACTAGGACGGTAGGGAAAGAAAAACTGAAAGGTGACAGCTTCAGATGAGTGACCAAAGAGGGGAGGGTACCTGAAGCACCGGGCTGTCACCTGACTGTCAAGAGTTGCTAGCCATGTAGGCACCTGGGGCAGGAGGGTTCCAGATGAGGTGGGGGGGGGCAGTGAGAAAAAGCAAACACAAAGGTCCAGAGGCTTCTTAAAGGAACAGCCAGGAGGTCAATGTGACAGGCGGACGGTGACATGGGCAGAGAGGAGGGCCTGGGCACCCTGGGTGGAAAGGGGTTTCCAGGAGGCCAGAAAAGATACCAGGGACAGGTGTAGAAATGAATGAATGAATGAATGAATGAATGAAGCCTGGCGCCAAACCCCTCCAGCAGCCCAGCCCTCGCCCCGAGGTCTTTGTGAGGAGGGTCTTGATCCACTTGGCAAATATACCTGGGAAAACTCTCCACTTCCTGCCCTGGTGGGGACTTGGCCTCTGGACAGCTGAGGACCCAGCTTCCACACCTGCGGCAGGACTGAGCCAGTCCCTCCCATACCCTATACTCAGCCTCTGTGGCGGTGGCCCGTGCAGACTGGACAGCCAGGCCCCTGCCAGCCGGGCAGATCCGCTGCAGGGAGCTTCCCTGACTTCTTGGCCCAGCCCTGAGTTATCCGTCAGGTGCAAGGCCGCCTTACCCCGTCCCGACCTGCCAGCCCCCCACCAGGGACTGTTTACATCCATCAGCTGCTCCTGACAGCCAAGCCCTCAGCCAACAGGTCCTGTCCCTCTCCCACGAGGCTGACACTGGACAGCCCTTCCCTGACTCTCAATCTCATCAGCTGACTCCCCCAGGGAGGAGGCCCCCTCAGGCAGGTCCCTGCATAGTTCTGAAGAGGATCCTTCCCACAAGCTCCTCCCCCACCGCCCCGCAGAAACCCAGCCTCAAACGGCTCCGGATGCATCCACCCCAGACGTCTGTGAGTGCCCACCACGTGCCCACATGTGCCAGGCACTGAGCACAGCAGGGAGAGCAAGGCTGGGGCCCTACAGAGCTTTGTTCCCTTGGCCAGGAAGGACTCGGTTCCCAGGCCCAGCCCCATGGCCACTGCAAACTCAGGCAGCCTCAGACCTGGGCTCCTCCAGCCTGCGGCCCAGGAGGGAGGACTCCACAAGGGACTGGCCTCATCTTGCCTCGTGGGGTGAGGACAGGGATGTCCTCAGAACCTAGTCCTGAGGATGACAGTATGCCTGCCACTCAGGACTCTTCCCTTACCTGGCACCGGGCCCCTGCCAGGCCGGTATGGACTTGTCTTCACCTGTCCTAGGGGAGGGGCCATAGGCACCAAGCAGAATATAGGAATCCCAGAGCGCTGTGTGGCCATGAGGACACAGCTGTATAGGACACGTGTGAAGGGTAACCAAACTCCAACAGGGCAGGAACTGTCCCTGTGGCCTCCATGGTTGGCGCACATGCCCACCAGGGTGTGAGTGTGCCAGGCTGGCATGTGGGGGATGGGCCAGAGTCTTGACTTGTCTTTTCTGATTACAGGAGAGCCCTGAGCCCAAAGGGTCTTCCACACTGCCCTGTCCCTCCTGGCCTGGCCCAGGGCCAGGGGCCTGAGCCCTGCCGAGACTGTTCGCTGGGCAGCTGAGGTGGACTGGGGCTGGGGGCCTTACTCATCACTTCCCAAGGGCACAGGGTCCCCAAAAGGGGACCCCTCTTCCGTCTCCTTCCTCCTCATTAGGGCAGCCTCCCCTCCTCCTGAGTTTCCACCCACAGGCCGGGGACAGGCCCTTGGAGGCCCTAATCCCTGCGCTGCCGTCAACTGCCCGCCTTTCTTCCCAACCTTATCTGTCTCCCGCAGCCACTGGCTGACTCCCCTGTGGCCAGCCTCCTCCTCCCTCCAGCCTCTCTGCAGGTCAGGTTGGTGTGTCCTCCTCCCTCTACCTCTCCTCCCTTCCCCTTCCTCCTCCTTCCCTCTGTCCCCCTCCCCTCCCCCTCCCTCCCCCTTCCCCTCCCCTCCCTTCTCCCACTGCCTTCCTCACCCTCCTCCCCTCCCCTGTTTCCCTTCCCCTCCTTCCTCCTCTCCCTCCACAGCTCACCATGCCCTCCCTTAGGAAGAGAAGGAATTTGGGGGGCTGTAGACAGTGGCCACCATGCTCCCTCATTCAAGGTCAGCCTTCCAGAGAGACAGGCCCCTGGGCTGTTTTACGGTGGAGCTAGGAGGGCCTAGCGATGAGCATGGCCCCCGGGGTGCCCTGTGAGCTGTGGCCTGGAGGGGTTTGCATGCCACCCCAGTGACCTGCTGTGCCCCCTGTGATCTGGAGCCCAGGCCTCCAGAACCCTCAGGAGGAAGCTCGGTCCTCAGGCCTGGAAGGAGTCCCACCCACGGTGCAGAGCTTGGGGCCACCATGCGTTTTTCTTTCTTGGCCTCAGTTTCCCCTTCTGTATGTTAGGTGTGGGGTGTCAGCCAACCCGGCTGATGACCTGACCCGGGGTCAATTCCTGCCTCAGCCACTTCCTACCTGTGAGATCCCTGGCAAGTCACTTAAACTCTCCAAGTCTCACTTTCCCCATCTGTACAAGGGGGACATGAGGCCCACCTCTGCCACAGGCTGGGTGACCAGTTGTCCGGCTCACGGAAACTGCCCAGGGAGGCGGGACCAGAGAGGATCACGGCTGAATGTAGCAAGATGAACCTACATTGGTGGTGACAAAAAGGCCAGTGATGCCCACCCTGCCCTGCCCCTGCCTCCTGCCTGGCCCAGGGAAGACAGGCAACTGGGATTTATCCCTGACCTTGCCAAAACAGCCGCAACACTGCAAAGGGTCAGGGACTTGGGAAGTGTGTGCCCCGAGGAACTTCTCCTTTTCTGTGAAAGGAACGAGAAATGGAGGACGAGGATGGCGATAGGACCCAATGCAACAGGTGTGAAGACTCCACACGTACAGGTGCTCGGTGCTGCCTCCTCCAGGGGGTGTCCTCCCTGCCACACCCCCGGCCTCCTTCCCCAGTGTTGAGGACCAGCTCAGGGCAGGTCAGAGTCTGGTGCTGCCCAGGACAGGGCCACGAGAGGAGGGGGGTGGTGCACACCATTTCAGGCTCAGAGAGAAGGAGCCTGTAGAGGGGAGCTCGGAGTGTCTGCCCTGGGGCTCCCCCAGAGTGACTGGCACCTCCACAGACACCCAGACCGATAGAGGACAGAGATGGAGAGGCTCCCCTCCGGTGGTCGGCCCCAGAGTGTCCAGGGATGCCTGAGGAGGCGTGGCTGGAGCGGTCTGCTGAGGCCCCATCATGGACGCCTTGAATGCCAGGCCAGGAGCGACGGCAGTGACAGCTGTGGGCTGCAGCTGGAAGCACGGCAAGCTGGCATGGGTGCGTGTGGGAGACGATGGTGTGTGCGGACACACAGACGCACAGCTGGCCACGTGGGATGTCGGGGCCCGGCCGTGTGCATGTGTCCGTGCACATGGGAACTCAGCGAGGTGTGTTTGTGCGTGCGCCTATGAACGCGTGTGCAGGTGGGTGTGCTGCCCTGGCCTCTCCGGGAAGTACACCTACCCTGCTGCCACCCTAAACTCTGAGACGTCCCAGCTGTCCCCTGCCCGCCGCCTCAGCCCCCTGGGCCACGAGGGCAATGGGCATGTCAGGCGATTAGACCACAGGTCGATCTGACTTCACTTCTCCGAGGGAAGCAGCCATGCTCTGCTGAGGGTGGCGGGGCGGCAGGAAGCCGGGCTACGCTGAGAGGGGATGGGAGCTGGCAGGGCGTGGCTGCCAGAGACAGTGTGGGTGCAGCCGGGGAGGGGAGCAGAAGCCAACGGGAGAGGAGGGGATCTCTGACCAAGGTCACTGACCACCGGGGCCAGGACCAGATAGGGCAGTAGAGGAGAGAATGCGAAGGATAGAGGAGAGACGTGAGGCAGGCTGCCGAGCTGTGTCCTCTCAGCCCCCAGGGGTCCTCTCTAGGCAGGACAGGGGTCAGCAGTCAGGGTGCAGACACGTTACTCAGCTCCCAGGGCACCTTGAGACCTATTCCGGTGTCCACTCAGGTCCTGGGCTTGGCTGGGTGTGCCCTGGGAGGTCTTTCTGGCTGACAACATTTGCATACAATAGAACTGGCCCCACATGTGAAAGTCCTTATCACTAGAAAGCCATTCATTCATTCATTCATTCATTCATTCCGTGACAGGCATCAGCACCCACAAAGCACAAGGCTCAGGGTTTGGCACAGGTGCAAACGCGAATCATCCACTGTCTACCCGTGAGGGGGCAGAGTGCTGTGGGGGGCAGAGGATACACGAATAAACACCCTACGACAGGGGGGGACGGGGACAGGGGAGTCTGGCTCGAGGGAGGGCCACAGAAGGCGTCCTAGAGTTGTGACCCCTGAACTAAGGCTGAAGGATCAGTGAGAGGAGTGGGCGTGGGGGTGGGGACAGGGAGGGAGGCGCTCAGGCAGGGGCCACGGGCAGACGGCTGACAGGAACGCCCTGCAGAGGTGGCACCTTGTGTATCGCAGGGATGAGTGTCAGGGTCAAGGCGTGTGGTTGGGGTGGAGCAGTCAGCGTGGTGGGAGCGGAAGGGCCTGAGGGTGACAGGACCGGGGCTGGTTTTGAGCAGAGGAGAAGCGGGAAAGACCCCTTTGGGACCTGCATTGTCCAGGCCAGATTGTTGGTCTCTTCAGGGGCTTTCGGGGAGAGGGTGGGCAGTACATCTGGGGATAGACCCTGACCTCATCATGGACCCGCTGGGCTCCAGGCCTCTGGGGACCCCAGGGAGGTCTCCCATGAGGTGGCTGGAGGCAGAGGTCAGAAACCCAGCCAGAAACAGGAGGAGGATAGGGACGTCTGGAGAGGCAGGCCGCCTCAACCACTGTGTGATCTGCTCGATGGGGCCTTTGGCGGCCTGAGTCATTTCCGGGGTGTGGAAGGGTTCCAGCCCAGGGTGAGACAGGGAGAGAATGGGGGGAGAAGCGTGGATGAGTCTGGAAGCCCAGGAAGAGGGCATGGGAGAGGCTCGAACTGGGTCCCTCCCCAGCGCTCTGCCCCCAATGGAGCAGAGGAGTCAGTCAGTGGGGTTTACTGAGCCCACTTCTCCACCTCTGCCATTGTGCCAGGCAGGGCTAGGGACAGGGGACACCGGGCCAGTCAGGAGGGGCCCGGAAATTACAAGGGGTGCGAATGGAGGAGGCTCAGGGGTGAGGGAGCTCAGGGGGAGGGACTCTGCCCACCCAGACCATGTGGCAAGAGCTGTCAAGGGGAAGGGGCCTCAGGAGACAGGAGGGGAGCTCTCAGCCTGATGCCAGGACCAAGAGACAGGAGGAGACAGGATCCAGGCCCTCCTCTTAGGCCTTGCTTGGTCTCTTTCTCTCCTCTGTGAGATGGGGGCGCCCCTGGGCCTCCTATCGGGAGGAGCAGGCGGCGGGAGACCCAAGCCCCACCCTGAATTAAAGCTCCCCCCAGCCCCCTACCCCTGCCCCACCCGGTGGCTAAAAATAAAAGCAACAATAATTTCCCTAAATGAAACCTCCACTTAAACACTTAAAAAGCAATAAAAACTCAATTTTCTTTCTCTCAATTATTTTACTTATTTCATTTTCCAAAAGGTTCACCCTGTTATGAAGATGTATTTTTCCCCATCAGCGGCGGCGTTCTCCGCCATTACTCAAACTGACTCAGCCTCCCTCCGCCAGGAGGCTCGCCTGGTCTCCGCGGCAACCAGGTGCCCTGGAGGACTGCGACTTCACCGCCACTGCCTTGTCAGTGGGGACACTGAGGGGCCAATATCTGCCCCCTCTAGCCCGTGCCTTTGTTTCCCCGCCTCCCGGCTCCGCCCGGAGCCTCCCCGCCTCCAGCCTCCCCACCAGCGCATGCCGCCGCCTCCCGGCTGCTGCTCCAGTCAGGTCCGCTGAGGCTGAGGCGTCTGGAGGGAGATCAAGTCCCAGGCCCCCTCAGACGGCACGAGGCGGGTTGGGGGGTGGGGCGCAGGCCCAGCGCCTCACTTCATCACGCAGTGCTGACACTGTGAACACTCGGTTTCCCGATGTCATTAGTGCTTCGTGATCAGCTCCATTCGTATTGGGCCCGCCCTGTTGCCTCGTCTCTGCTAATTGTTTTTACTCACTCCTTCCATTTTTAAACTGCTGTCTTGTTGGCTTTTAATTTTTAATTATTGCTGCCTCCCCCACCTTCCTAATTGGTCCAGGCCCTGCTGAGGCTCCCCTTGCCGGAGTGACTGAGGCTTGCCCACCTCGGTCCCAGCCGGCCCTGGAGGGTCAGGGCCTTGCTCCAGAGGCCAGCTGCACCTGGCTCCTGGTTCAGGGAAGCCGCCATGATCCAGGTCCACCCTCCAAACCCACGGTGGGCACCCACTGTACCGGGCTGTGGGTGCACTGGACCTTGGGAGGTTTGAATGACCCGACTCACCCGGGACGCCTTTGTTCTGTTCTGGGGGGCTCCCTGTGGTCTGAAGGGCTGTGGGGGAGGGGGTGGGGGGGACGCAACCACCTTCTCTCCCACCGCTCACCGCTCACCCGCTCACCACCTGGTCCTTCTTTCCTCGTGTCCCTGGGTCTCTGGGATTTATGGTAGGAGGGCACCAGCCTCCTCCTCCATGGCCCAAAGCCCAGAGGTCACTCTCAGCCTCACCTCTGAGCCTCTGCTCGCACAGGTCCTCCAGCCTGGATGCCCTTCCTCCCCTTAGCTCTGCCGAATCCCGCTCAGCGTTCTATCTGTTCATTGGTCTGTCCGTTCGTCTGTCCACCTGTCCACCATCTACCCATCTATCTGCACTTACTTCTATCCGTCTGTCTGCGTTGCCTGTCGGTGAGTCTCCTGCTCTGACGTTTTGCCCCTCTGCATCTGCCCTAGCCTGAGTCCTTCCCTCGGCATCTGTTCCCCGAGGCCCCAGGTCTCCCCTGCTCCGTGAGGCACGACTCCATGGAGGCCCCTCCTGCATTGTGCTTGGTCACAGGCAAGCCAGAGACAAGTTCCTGGGAAGTTTCAAAATTAAACCTGGCCTTCATTTCCCTTGGCCTGTGTCTTACATGTTCCTGCCTCGGGCCTTTGCTCCCAGCCGGCGTCCCTGCCTTGTGTGTGGCCTCTTTCCCCTGAGCCATCCAATGACCCCCCAACCGAGTGTCAGTGGGCCTGGGCCCTGTTCTAGGTGACTTAGGCAAGACCCTCCCCTGTTCCGAGCTCCCACTTTTCTCATCTGTAAAATGGAAACAAACCCCAGTTTCTGGATGGCCTCTCACAGGGCCGTTGCGAGGCTCACAGGGGTCCTGGATGAACGTGTAACCATATAACCAGTGGACGGGGAGGCCGGGGCACAGTTTCTACCCAGAGTTTACCCCAGACCTCTCACCCAGGCCCATCCTTCCCCTCTCTGAGCCCCTCCACCCTCTCCACAAGTGGAGTCATGACTGGGATTCAGGAACTGGGCTTCCTCATATCACTTGACTCCTGCCCAACACTATATAAATTAAGGACAATCGGCAGTCCCAGAGAGGGAAGGGACATGCCCACGTCCCCACAGTTATAAGGGCAGAGGAGATTGGAACCCAGGGCTGCGACAGCTTGTCTTAGGGTGGGCCGATGGGTGCTGGTGAGCCTGGGTGCTCCTGCGGGTTGCCATGGAGCCTCAGCCTTGGTCAGCAGTGTTAGCTCACCCAAGCACTGGACCCACATTCCGATGGAGACACTGAGGCTCAGAGAGGGAAGAGGCTAGCCAAGGTCACATGAGAGTCCTGGTCTAGCAGGGGCTCCATCTGCCAGGCTCCTTGGTGGCAGAGAGATGGGCCCTCACCCTGCGGGGGGAGACCTTCGTCCCATCGGCTGGCCTGGAGAACGTGTGAATCAGGCTGTACAGTGATGGTCTTCTCACACCCAGTGATTTCCTTCCTGGCCTGGTCTGTTCGTTTCTTCAGCGGCGTTAGGGGAAAGGCAGGGCCAGGCGGGGAAGAAACTTACTGAGCAGCTACATGGTGCCAGACACGATGACAGGCAAGCCCATACTTACTCCCGAAATCCATCTGCTCAGAAGGAGCTATTATAATCCTGCTTTTTTTTGCAGAAGCGCGGCTTGAGGCTCAGAGAGAATCAGAGACCAGCCCTTGCCGCACAACCCCCTGTCCCCTGGGAATCAGAGGCTCCTCCCAGTCCTGCCAGAGCTGCTCCCTGGCAAGGATGGGCCTCCCCAGTCTGAGAAGTAGCTCCACTGCGGCCCCTTCTGGGGAGAAGGCAGTATGGGGGGGTTCTATAGTTAGAGTCCCTGGATCAGGGTCCTTACCTGTCACTCACCCTCCTCCATGCCAAGCCCCCAGCACAGGGCCTGGCTCCCTGCAGCAGGTGTTCTGACACCTTTGGTGACTAAGTACATGAAGGAAAAAAGGAAGACTGTCCCAGGCCCACTTAGCCACTACCGATTGCAGCCCCAGGCACTAATGGTCCCTCACCCAGAAACACGTGGACTTCGAAGGCTCTGGGGGAGGTGAGGAACTACTAATGGAATTGCAGGCAGAGCAGAGTTGGGAGACAGGGGAACAGGTGACCTTCCTGGTACCCCCACCCACCCGCCAGCCCTGGCAGCAGCCCCAGACGACTCAGGCCCTTAGGCAGGCTCTGTTGGCCCAAAGTGCGCCGCCACTCCTTCTCGTTGTCCCAGACGTTGGTATTCGCGGGCAGGGCGCAGCTTGCCCCGGGCGGCCCGGGCCGTCGCCCCAGCCCAGGGCAACGCCACCAGGACAGACGCACATGCGCGGAGCAGCCAGAGGGCCTGCTGCTGCCTCCGGCGCCCCCAGCCGCCTGCTTCGGGAACGGGAGAAAAGCAAACAAAGACGTATTGGTTTCTGCTCTATTAGAGGCGCAGGAGGGGGGAAATCAATGTTTAGTAAATGGGAAAAGAGAAAATCGTTCAGGACAGACAGTCTATTTCCAAGCCGGAGAGGGGTTCGTAAACAGCACAGGCCATTGCGGAGGAAGCATCGCGGGCCATAAACTTCCGAGGAGGAGAGAGGAGGCGGCTCCCTGAGCGCCCAGCGCGGGCGCTAATGGGAGCCCGCGCCCTGGCAGCCAGGCAGGCGCTTCCCAGATTCAGGGTTCCGAAAGGTTCGGGGTTCTTTTAACGCCACGCCCAGGCACCTAGAGCTGGCCATGCTGCTCCCCCTTAATCTCTTCCATGGATCCCCATTGCCTGGCTGGCATCTGAGTCCCCTCCCTGGCCTTCAGGGGCCTGCGTGGTGGGGCCAGGCAGATCCTCTAGCCTCTCTTGGGTGTCCCTCCTCATGGCACCAGCCACCCTGACTGCCTGGAAGTTGGCTATGCCCAAGAGGGTCAGGAGTGGCCTCCTGGAGAAAGGGAGTTTGAACTGGCCTTGACTCCCTGGAGGCTTCCCTGGGTTAAGAAGGGAAGGTGAGCTGGGTGGTGAGCTGGGGTGGAGAAGAGTTTCTGCCAAGGCCAGAGGTACTTGGGAAGTGCCACAGGCTCTAAGGGGAACTTAGTTTCAGACGGGGTGGTTGAGGAAGAGGGAGAGGCTGGGATGGAGGAGTGGAAATGAAGTGGGGGCTGGCACCCTGGTCGGCTGCCCTGGTCCCAAAAGACCAAGAAAAAAAAAAATAGCATCAGAAAGGGACTGTTAGAAGCCTGAGAGGCTACAGACGGGAGGCCGAAGACAGAGTAACTCTTGCTCTGGCCCCCAGGGCTGCTGGACTGTTAGAACCCACCTCTCTGGATGTCCAGGACATTGCCTCCCCCCCGTCCCACCTTGGCTGGCGTTCCATTGTTCCAGAGAGTGGGCACATGGGACAGAGCCTCTGTCCTCTCCACTCATCACGGCCTGGCTGGCCGCTCTGGGAAGCATTGAATTTGAGCTTAAGATGGATGGCATGACTAGAGTCTCCTTTACAAATGAGTTATGTTCTGTCTATCGTCTGTGCGTGAGTATGTGTGTGTGTGCGCACCAGGTGTGAGTACCAGGTGGCAGTGTGCATATGAGGGGCATGCTCCCGTGGGTAGGTACGTGTGTGTAGGAGTCTGTGCGTGGAGAGGAAGTGGCAGCTGGGGTGCAGGCAACTCTTTCAAGAAGTTCGGTGGAGAAGAAAAGATCCTCAAGGCTGGGGCCAGGGAAGGGACGCCAGGGAGGGCAGCAGCTTCATTATGGTCGTTGCTGTTTCTATCATGTGGGTTCGGGACTCTGTTCCCTGCAGGAAGTCCCTTCTGGGTGAGTCTTTCAGCTTCTCGAGCATGTGAGGTTGTGAGGTCAGCTATCATCATCCTCATTTGCTGAGGAAATAAAGACTCAGAGAGGGGAAGGGTTCAGCTTAAAGTCACAGAGCGGGCCCCTGGAGCTGGGACTCCAGGCATTCCTGGGGCCAGAGATGATTTTTCTGAGAGGAAGCTTGAGATAGAGAAGGGGGCAAGGGTTGAGGGCCATGGGGGGCTGGGGCACTCCAGGTCAGGGCACTGAGATCTTGATGGCTCTGGGCAGGAAAAAAGGATGTGCTCAGGTGACTGGCCCGGAACAGAGGCCTGTCTTCAAAGCAGTCGGGGAAATCAGCTGGACCCGTAACACCACCCCGGAACTTTGCAGCCCCACCTCCCACCCAGGATGCCCACTTCCATTCCGCCCCTCCAGGCACCTGCTCTCTCATCTGTACAGCAGGGGTCTGGACTGGGTTAGGGGAGTGGAGAACTCTGACCTCCCGGAGCTCTGTGGCAGACATAAGCACAATTAGAGGGTACACATTTTTGTGGGGGAGCATGTGCATGCTCAAAGGGAAGCACATGTGCAAAATGGGGTCCAAAGGAATGTAGACATGTGCTTGTATGGGTCCCAGCCGGGGTGGGGCAACGTGTTTACACAGGGGAGGGAGCCTCCCAAAGGTCTACTAGGTCAGCTCAGCCTGGGTGAGAGGGGGTAAGTAGCAAACTGGGGTAGGCCAGGCCCGTGTCTGGGTCCAGGGGTGGGGATCTGGATAGGGCCTCGGGGCAGGAAGGGCAGGCAGAGGAGGCCCTTGGATCATAGGACTGAATTTCCAGCCACCATAGCCCATTGTCATCCCTGCACCCACTCTGGCCCCACCGCTCCGGGCAGGCACAAAGAAAACAATTTCACTCCAGCTAAGGACAAGCAGGAGATGGAGACTGATAAGGAGCTTCAAGGTGAAATCAGCCAGCCTGGCCCTTGGGCTGGGCCGGGAGGGGTGCAGAGCAGGGCTGAGGTTCAAAGGAAGGACTTGAAGGGGCTCTGGGGTGAGGGAGCCTGAGGAAGGAGAGATGAGGGGAAAGGCTGCCCTGGGGGCCGGGCTAGAGGGAGGGGAAGACAGGCTCAAGGAACTCCAGAGGATGGACATGCCGAGGAGGAGGCACTGAGGAGGGGGCTTTTAGACCCAGTCCTTGTGGGGCCCTTGAGGTCACCCACCCCGAACACTCCCTGAGTCCCGGGGTTGATCCAGTGTAGGTATCCAGGGCAGCTGAACCAAGTGGCAAGAAGGGCTCTTGGCCAGGCTTTGGCCTTGAGTGCCAACGGAGAATTAAACTTGGCCAATCTCAAGGCTACTGAGTAGGAAGGTGGGTAGGGGAGTTCCTGGCACCAAAGGCTGCTCCCCTCCCCACTTCAGGCAGGCGCCCTTCATCCTGGATGCCTGGTGTCAGGTGGGCACCTGCACTGAAGGAGGTGATCCCAGGCAGGGGCCCAGGCCACAGCACACCTGGGTCCTCTTGCTAATGGGGGAGCAGGTGCTAGAATGTAGGCCATGCCAGGGCCCATCCAGCCGACCTGCTCCATCGTCCCACCTGCTACACTTTGAGGTCACACAGGAGTGGGCAGCAGGCTTGGGAAGTGGAAGCAGCCAGATAAGTGAGGCTGGGGACAGGTGAGGGAGAGGGGAGAGGTTCAGGCAGGTGCCCTGGCAATAAGGTGTCTCACCCGCAGCAACCCCTCCTCCATCTTCTGGCAGGAGCCAGCTTCGGCTTTGTCCAGCTGTCCAGCACTTGCGGTGGCAAGTTCATCTGTCCTTTATGGAAAACACTCCATAGATGCCCTGCTGCCGCCCCCTTCATAACAGGCAAGAGAGTCTGGCAGGGAGCCTTGCTGGAACCTTCTCATTCCATAGCTGTGGCGAGCGAGCGAAGGACCCAGAGGCTCTTCCTGGCAGTGGGATTCCTTTGAGTGCATTTCACTCATTGAAGAAACAAATAGGTCCCCAACCTGAAGCACATGATCCTCTAGAAAAATAGCTGTGGCTTCAGAATTGTCATGGTCTCTTCAAGGGGGGCTCTGGAGGCTCAGGCAATCTGTAGGGCGGGAGGGGGCACTTTCTGCCCTTCCAGTCCTTATGAGCTGGTCCTTCCAGGGGATCCTGTCTGTCCCCTTGGGTCCGACAATCAAATGCTCTGAGCATCCTCCCCGCCCCAGCCAACCCCCACAGGCCTAGGGATGCTGGCATAGTGAGTACCTGGCTTCAAGGTGCTGTAGGTCTGGGATTTGTATCAGACCCCAATGGGAAATGCTGCCTGCTGTGGGAACATCATTATGGACATAGCCAATGTACCAGGCAGTCAGGGGCTCTGTCTGTCTACTGTTCCTGCCCTCGCTGAGGCAGGCTTGAGATATATCCCTGTCTTTCTCAGTAAGAGAGGAGAGAAAGAGGATAAGGAGGGACAGTCGTTTGTGGGAAGGGAACTGGGAACTGGATGAACAAACTGGGGTCTATGCGGGCCTCCCTCCAGGCCCCAAACTCAGGCAGAGCGGGAGGGGCCTGGGATTCTTCCTGGGTCAGGAGCGCGGGATGGGCTGTAGCCCTCTCACCCAGCGGGTGGCTCTCAGCACCACGGAGAGCTCCCGCAACCTCACGAGGGCCCAGCTGCCCCAATGCCTGAGAGTCAGTGCCTGGGTTCCTCTTGGTGAATCTCATGGGTCTATTGTCTCCCTAGTGAGTAGTGTCCCGTCTTGTTTGTGTCACCTCCACACTGGCCTGGGCAGGCCAGGAGCTTAGGACCGGCACGTTTGCTGACCAACCGAATCATGGTCTCCCTGCGACCCCCGCCACGGCCCAGGCTGCTCTCCAGGCCTGACGACCATCTTCCCACATGCTCCTTCTTCCCAAAGTTTTAATTTAGCCAAGCTATCCTTTCGTCTCCCTGAAGAATCAATATTTTCTCTGTCTTTTGACACTTATTTTATTTTATTTTTACATGCGGGCTCCCAAAGGCTGTAATTTATGGCTAATACCATGCAATCAGAGACAATGGCTGGGTGCCTATGAGTGGGAGCAGGCAGGCTCCCTGCCAGGGGCCCCCCAGCTCCCCCTCCACCACCCATTCACAGGGGTGTCCATGGCAGAGAGGCCTCTGGGTGCAAGGTCACAGGGAGCCTGGGAGAGACATGAGCCATGACCTCAGCCATTATCTATAGGGCACAAGGGATGGGCCACCCGCTGCAACGGCACAGGGGTGTGGGGGCTTCTGTGGGGAGCTGATCTAAGTAGAGGAACAGGCAGGGTGCTGAAGGGCAAGGAGTCTGCTAGGCCAGCCTCAACTGCAGAGAGCCCCCCAAACTGAGGTGCCAGGGCGATGCCTCTCTGCCAGCGGATACCTCCTCCCTCCCACCCCTCCTCTGCCTGCTGAGCTGTGCCCGCGTGGCTCCCGCACTGTAATCTACGGCGCTGCTACTGTGTCAGTGATTTAAATCCTCTGATGGAGCTGGTGACAGCTTAAATGGCTGCCATCCCCTCCCTGTACGCGCCCCTCCCCCCGGGCTCCGATGAGGCCTCATAGGAAGAAGGAGGGTTTGCTGAGGTGGGACTCAGACAGTATTTGCCAAGCTCAAGTGTGACCAGTCTGCTGTTCCTCACCCCTCTGGAGGGGAGGGAGCAAAGTGTGTCCTCTCCTTCCCCTCACCAGTGATCAAGGAGAGAAGATAAAGCCCTCCATAAATTCCAGAGAAATGGAATGTCTGGAACACGCTCAATTCCACCTGCCGGCAGGTGAGAGGCGCAGGGAGGGGGAAGGGTGCCCAGTGCCCAGCAGTCCTTTTCTGTGGCCTTGTTGCCTGTGACTGGCCTGGAATCTAACCCTGTGTGGTAGGCCCAGCCCCACCCCATCAGTCCCTCCCAATTATGCTGAGTTTAAACTCCAGCCCTGTCCCCAGGTCCTCCTTCCCATCCTGGAATCTTCCTTCCATTCAGATATTTGATCCCCAGTTCCATCTCTGTTCAGCTGCTGTTGGGTGGGGGACATTATACAGATGGGGAAAACTGAGGCGCATAGAAGCAGAGCTGGCAAAGACCGCCCAGCAGTCAGTAGCAAGGAGTAGTCTCTTTCCCTGGCAGCAGATCCAGAGCCAGGCACTGGGACAGGGTAGGGGACAGAGCTGAGAGATCCTGCTGCTGGATGGGGTTTCTCCACACTGATCAAAAGAGCCTATAGGGCTTAGAATTTCTGGTCTTCTGGCTCTGGGGTCCCAGGCCTTCCAAATGCAGCCCCAGAAGGGGAACAGGAAGAGCAGGCAGGAGACCCACCCAGTTCAGGCTGGGTCAGGCTGGACCTCACATGGAGAGAAGGCATGAGGTCTCAGCTCTGCTGGTGGATGTCAGGGACAGGACTTGGCCTTCTGGAGCTCATGCCTAATGGGGGCAGGTGAGGTTCTCACCAGGAACTATGTGATGAGAAGAAGCAGTCCAGGGGCCATGGGAACACCTGCCCCATTCAGAGCTGAGGAGTTTCCTGGGAGTGGGGAGGTCTTCCAGACAGAGGGAACAACACGTGTGAAGTAGCCCCTGATGGAGGGGCCAGGATTTTGCTTTGATGGCAGAGGAGCAGAGCGGCGACAGTTCCAGACCAGGAGGGACAGACGCAGATCTTGTAACCTCCCTCGCTCTGTGTGAGGAGACAGGCAGCAGCGCCCCCTTCCTCCAACACTGTAAACCGAGATGCAGCAAGGTTAACTGACTTGCCCAAGGTCAACAGTTTGCATGTGGTTGAGCCATGACTGGAGTCCAGGTCCTCTTGCTGCCCCTCAGCTCCCACCCCCTGCCGGGACTCAGGCTAAGCTGGGCTGGTAGCTTGCCAGCCTCTAAACCCCTGCAAATCCCTCCTGGGAGTAGAAGTGTCAGAGGAGTAATTAAATGATTGAGTGAGCAGGGTCAGCAACTGGAACAAGGCACCCGGCCACACCAGGTGTCCTTCCAAGTAGCCGCATGTCTCCAGCCGGGGCCTCTGAGGGCCTCTGGTGGCAGGAGAGTCCTGTCTCCCTCCCAGGGATGGGAGTCAGGTAGACTCCCCTTCTCTGTGCAGGACACTAGATAGTGAAGTCAGGGCTCAGGATGCCCAATTGTTCCCAGAGGGACCTTTACTGCTACTGTCCTGTCCTTATGGAGCTTGCAGTCTGGAGGGGCAGACTCTGGACGGCCAGAAAGGCATACGGTGGGGTTGCAGGGACTAACTCCCAGGGTTCCAGTTCACCTCAAGCAGCCCTCGAGGTGATAGAGCTGGGCCTAGGAGTGAGACAGACCTGGGGTCTCTTCCAACCTGAATAGCCCCCACCCCATTACCTACTACCTTCCCCAGATCCACACCCCTGACTCAGTGGCTTAGCCTAGCTCTCCACATCTCCTACCCCAACCTCCTTAATGACTTTTTAATAAATTGAAAAATTGTTTCAATACCAAATGCGATCCCGGGACATTGTTCGTGACTGTATTGAGCTTAAGTCAAACGTTTTGCATTAAATCCGACTGATTAATAATTACAAGGAGCAAGTCTGTCTTTACTGTAATGTGTTTAGGAAAACTGATGGATTTAATTTTTTTATCGGCCAAAGTAAGAAAATGTAATCTTTCTGAAAGTATCTAATACAACAATGCACCATAATTAGTTTCTCTGGAAACAGGCATAATGGAATAGAATAATAAATCACTTCTCCTTTCGTCCCTTCTCTCTGATGGAGAGAGATTTCCCCTCCATGGGGCCAGGAATAGGACAGGGAACAGAACTGGGAGACCGAGATGGCCGTGGCTGTGCAGCACTGGCTCCTCTCCGCTGAGTCAGTGGCTCTTGGCCCTGCCTCACCCTCTGAGGGGCTTGGGGCTTGGGCCACGGGTCCTCCACTCCCAGGCCAGAAACTGGCCGTCTCTCAGGAGCTGGTACCCAGGTTCTGGAGTGATGGTGGTGGCCCTGACCCACTCCTACCCCCTTTAGACAGAGCTCAGTCCCCCTGCTTTGCAGGTTCTGGGTCCTACCCCCACTCCTGGGCACCCCTTCTTAGTAGCCTCCACTACTCATGCCCTGCACCCCCAATCTGGGCCAACACCCCAGGTGTGGGCTGCCCTCATCAGAAGCTCCCCAGACCCCAGGTGCTTCCCTCAGCTGCTGCCCCTGCCTCAGGCTCACAATCAGTAATGACAAGATAATTGTTTGTTTTATTGATCATGATCAGCCTTCTGTAGCCCAGTGATGGATGATGTGGGAATAGTCACATTTGCCCTGGCACAGGTACCCCAGCACCAGAAGGATCAGATGTCCCCTCCCCATCCTGCCACCTCACTGCCCACCTCTGGCCCTGGCCCATGATAGCTAAGCAAAATGACCACTAAATTAGGAATCAGAGCCCTGGGGCTGAGTCCCAGAATTCCAGAGCCCCATGCAGCCCTGTCCCTAGCTATAGTTTCAGACTTCCCCCGGGAGGCTGGGCTGCAGATTAGCAGTTTGGAAGATCAGTGTATAACTGGGTTGCCCAGATGGTGCCCCATAAATGCCCACGCAGGCCATGAGGCTCACAGCTCAGAGCCAACCAGTCCTTCTGGTCACCCAGAGCCACTGGAGGCTTCTCTGGCCACCTCACTCATCATTCTCCTCAGTTTTGGACTCTTCACTGAGGCTCCCATCCTCAGGTGCACAGCCTCTCCCTTTCTGACTCCTCACAAGACTCTACTGGCTGGTCTCCGCCTCAGCTGCTCCCATTCCAACCCTCCACACACCTGTGGCCAGAGTCACTGCCTGAAGCCCAGCTCAGACCCTCCCTCCCTTTGCACAAGGCTGCACAGAGACAGGACAGGCTCCCGGACCTCCTGGCTCACCCCACCTCATCCTGGGAGCATCCTTTCCTGAAGAAGGAGGCCCAGCCTGTGATCCTAGGGGGACCGAGGAAGACCCCCTCTCAAGCCTTGAAGTCCTACTGAGCTGAGGGCTGGAGAATGTTGTACGCGGGTCTGGGAAATGGAAGCGAGAGAGAAGGAAGGGGAAATCCCATCGCCACTGTCGGCATTTGTCAAATTCCTCTGTTCTTCCTGCTTCCAAGCAGAAGGGAGAATTGCCCCCCTTCCTGCCCCAAGTGGCCAAGTGGGGCTGTGTGTCTGCCTCTGGCCGGTGAGTGGCCAGAAGAAGGAACACTTCTAGGCCAGAGCACTTCATTGGTGGTGTGAGAGCTTTCAGGGCCCTCACTTGCTCTGCCATGACAGTTTTTCAGATTGGGCTGTTTGGTCAGCCTGGACTCAGTGTGAAGATGACCTGAAACAGAGCCTTGGCTGACCTAGGAAGGACATGTAGCAGTGAAAAGAAATAAACCTTCATATTTGAAGCCACTAAGATTTTAGAGTTGTTATCGCAGCCTAACTGAGCCATGCTGACTGGTGGGGGAGGAGGACCTGCTCTGTGACAGGTGGCACTGGGGGGAGGGGCGGCGGGGATGGTCAGCTGTATGCCGGGAGGCCAGGTTTTCACCCTGGTTTAGCTACCGTGGCCCTTGCCCTCTCTATGCCTCAGTCTCCCCACCAGCAGCGAGCCACCTGCGTATCTTCTGGGATTGGGGCGAATCGAATGAGGAGACATCCTGAGTTGGGAAGCAGAAACACGGGTGACCGTGGATGGGGACGGTGGCAGTGAGTCCCTGCTTGGGTGTTGATGCTACCGTGAGGGTGACAGCAGGGCGGAGCCGCCAGAGTGTTGGTGTTGGTGTTGGTGTCTGTGCTGGCGATGGGGAGGCTGACAGCAGTCAAGTTCGCTCCTGTCAGCCTGGCCCGGGCCGACGGCCACCAGGGCACAGGCACAGCCGCGATCACAGTGGACCAGGACGGAAGGCCTTGGATGTTGATTAATTACCTCTGCTGGGGCTGGCTAATTGTCCGCTGATCTCGGTTTATCAGATGCCCTGCCCGCCTGACCGGGGCGAGCCTTCCAGAGAGTGCTGCATGGCATCAGGGCAGAGGTTGCCCACACACGCCAGTCCCAAGGCCTCTTCATTTGCCTTAGCTGAGCGCTCCCCCACTGGGCGCCACACAGGCTCCTCCTGGGGAGCTGGGTGCCAGGCTGGGCATCTGTACAAGCATCAGATGGTGTTTTCCTGACTCTTGATTTGCACAATATGGAGTTGCCATGTGTCAGGGAGATGCGTAGGGTGCAGGGCTGGGGGGACTCTCGGGGACTTGGCTAACGGAGTCTTCTCTTGGACCCTCCATCAGCACACATCTGTGCCCCTTCCATGCAGGGCCTTGTACTGGCCGCTGGGGGCACCACGGACTCAGTGATGACAGCGCCTGGCTTGCCCTCTGGGAGTCCCAGTCCGAGGAGAAGGCAGCTCTGGATCCAGACACTCCCCGTGTGGGGAGTTCGACATGGCTACCTGGGAGAGGGCCAGGGCAGAGCAGGTCTGACTGGAGGACCTAGCTCCAGCCCACCCCTGTCCTGGTACTCATAGGCAAACTGAGGTCGGGAAAGGGTAAGGTCGGTCCCAGGCCACACAGGGACATGGGGGTGAGCTGGGCCAAGGCTCCTCATGCCACATCCCAGGTCCTCAGTCCAAGCTCCGTTTCCGATGGAAACCATAGATGAGGATTTAAAAAATTCCTCCGTTTTCTTTGTTGCTGAATCAGCACTTCTGTCATCCCAATCTGAGGGGCTTGGCTTGTCTGCTACGAGGGGAGGGTGGGGAAGGCCTTCATTTAAAAGCAGAACTAAGAGAAAAACATCCACGGGCCCCATTTCACTGCGGCAGACATGATGAGCAAAGCATGGTCGTTAACATGATAAAAGTCACTTTGTCTGGGTGTAAAATTCATTTTTCCCCATTTAGCACATGGTGCATTTGCATCATGCAGCAGTTCCTGGGTTGCAGTCCCCTCCCAAGGATGCCCTGAAATTGTTCCCATTCCCCACACAGCGCCCCCGAGATATGAGCCTGGTGAGGCCAGGGCCACAGCCCTGGTAGGGGACACTGTTCAGCCATTCCCTCGGCCACAGAGCTGCTGCTCCCAGTAGCCTCAAGGGGACCTTGAGGCCCCACAATCTTTGGCCAGACCTGGAGGGGACTTGGCAGGGAGAGTGAGTGGGGCATCTGGGGACCCTATGAGCCCCCACTGGCCCAGTCCTTGCCCTGGCTCTGCCACCATGTCTGGCAGCTTGCCCTGGCATCCCATCCACCACCACCCCATTAGCCCCAGGAGTCCTGCCCGCAGAGGCAGGGCCTCACTGGTCTCTGGACACCCAGAGAGGGGAGGGAGTTACTTATGGCCACCTGAGCAACTCAGTGGGCTCGTTCAGTCCCAGCACACCGGGGCTGAGGGTTCAAATCCCATCATCGCCTATGCCAGGGCCCACAGGGGTCAGACGCCAAAGCTGAGTCAGACGGCCTGGGTCCTGCCTCCCATCCTGTCTTGGAATATAGCCTCGGAGTTTCCCCTTAGTCAGACTCAATTTCCCCGGGTTCCATGGGCCGGATTCTGAGGTCCTTGAAGGGTGTTGAAATATTGTCTCCTGTTCACCCTGGACCTTGAGCGGGACCCGGCACCACTGCAGGCTGAGGGGCAATCGGATGGAGGGGTGGGAAGACAGAGCCCTCTGCCTAGCAAGCCAAAAAGGACCCACTGCCTCCTCAGTGCCCTTGTCCCCAGCTCTCCCCACAGAGGCTGGGCTGGCTCCAGGGAAGAGGTGGCATCAGGCTACTGCCAGGTGAGGCTGGTGGCCAACGTGGGCACCATGGGTAAGAGACAGCCCCCAAGCTTCGGGAGGTGGGAGTTGACAACCCCTTTCTACAGAGCCCCACCAGCAGACATGGAAGAGAGAGAAAGGACAGGAGCCCTAGGACCATGCGCTTAGCTCAGGGGGCTGAGACACAGTTGCCGGTAGAGTTGCCAGGTGTGGCGAGTGAAGACAGATTCCTGTGGGGAGAAGGAACGCAGCGGGCTGGGGTGGGAGCGGGGAAGGCTCCAAGGAGGCGTTGGCCATTGGCTCCGAGAGAAAGGAGGAGGCGGGCCCTTAAGTGCAATGCTCACCTGGCCCTGGCGTGGGCCTAGAGGTGGAGGGGACCCAGAAAAACCCATAGGGGAGTTGTGGGGAACATAGCACGGACCCCTTTGTTGAAGCAACAGAGAGGCTGAGAAGGCCTGAGGCAGTGGAGGGAAGTCCTGTCACAGTGGGGGACATGTCTGGGTCATGGGGCAATGTGGGGGTGGAGGGGGCGGGGCTGGAGGCCCTTTACAGACAATGTTGGGGTGCCCACATAGGCTTTCCTGGAAAAGGCGGGGCTCCAGCAAGGCCACGGTCCAACAGCAAGGAGAGGTCCAAGCTGCCCCTCTCCTCCAGGCCGGGACAAGGGGCACCGCGCCCCACACCCCACAGTTTACACTGTGCTGCTGGAAGGGATCCCTGACTGTGGGCCAGAGTAGAGTTCTCAGGGACTCCGCAGGGCTGGGGAGGGGGAGGGGGCCCCACCCCCCACCCCCACCGTGAGAGGGTGCAGAGGCGCAGTGCGCATGGCGGGCGGGGCCCAGCGACAGCTGTTCGCTTAGTGAAGCTATTTTATAATATTGCCGGAGCTTTTAAAATAATCCCATTTCTGCAGAATATTCCCAGCTAATTGGAGCTGTCTCTTTCTTATTAAACAGAAAGGTTATAAAAATGTGTGTTGAGGGTTTAAGAGCAATACCTCTCGGCTGCTCTGATTGTTATGACAAGGATAACAGTACCGGAAGCCGAGCGTGGTGGGCTCGCAGAGCAGGCTGTGGTGGCTGGGCAGGGCGCGGGCAGGGCGCGGGCTGGGCGGGGACCGGGGTCGGGCAGGGGCCTGGGCAGGGGCCCCGGCAGGGGCCTGGGCAGCGCCAGGCTGGCTCTCCCCATTGTGCCTTATGCCTCGCACGGCACAGGCTTGAGGAATGGCAGCCTCCGCCAGAACAATTGCTCTCCAAACACTTAGGCTGCTGTGACAGCGCTGTCCATCACCCAGGCCTCTGACTGCGGGAATTCACATAATTTCCTGAGAGGCAGAGGAGATGGGGGGAAGCGATTCCAATTAGCTGAGCCAGGAGGCAGATGAGTTCGCCAAGACCTCAGCCCCTGGGGGGGGGGGATGAATAAATACCCGGCTCTGAGGTTGGGGGGCGGCCCAGGAGAGGTCTCTGCCCCCGTTCCAGCAACCGAGGGTGAAGATACTCAAGGCGCCCATTCCTCAGGCCGGAGCGGGAGGCGCTGTAAAAGGTCCTTCCCAAGGTCATCCAGGGAGGGTCGAAACTAGTCCAGCCCCTGTCTGGAGCTGGGGCCTTGTGCCCGGCATCTGTCCCTCCCACAGCATGTGTACCTTAACTCTGTTTTGGGAGCCTCTGCACACCTCTGCCCCACCATCCTCCATCAGAGCACCCCGCTTCAATCTGCCTGCCACACGTGAGGGATCGGCACCGAAGTTAGTGTCAAATGAATTCCCTGTTGCTTACACAGACAGTTGGCGATCCAGACCTCCGGAAGAGGCACACAGGACCTCCGTGCACCCCTCCCTGCTGGGCAGCTGC
This sequence comes from Eonycteris spelaea, assembly GCA_003508835.1. Taxonomy (NCBI): domain Eukaryota; kingdom Metazoa; phylum Chordata; class Mammalia; order Chiroptera; family Pteropodidae; genus Eonycteris; species Eonycteris spelaea. The sequence goes on along the minus strand of PUFA01000145.1, from coordinate 3,362,711 downwards.
CCCCATCTGACTGGGCATATATTTTTAGTCCACAGGTCCTCCTTGGGACCTAACAGAAGACAAGCTTCCAGACCGACCTAGGCCACCCACCTCTGTCTCTATTCGTCACATTCCTCCACAGGCCACCCCACTCTCCCTGTGCACCTCAGCCTCTGCACTCTGCCCCAGCCTCGCCGACCTGTCGCTCTGAAATGTGCTCCATCTCAGCCTTGCCCCTGGCTGGGGGCTCAGTTCCAAGCCGTCTGGGGCAATCTCATTGCTTCAGCTGGTGGTGTGTAGGGGCGGGGTGGCACCCGTGCCCCACCTTCCTCCATGGGCTTGGAGGGCATCATGGGACCAGCCCGTCCACACATGCTTATGACTCAGTAATGGATCAAGCCCCCAGTGGCTCCCCAGCAGCCCTGAGAGGGAGATGAGTGGGCTCATTGAACCCATTTTACCTTTGAGGGGACTAAGGTGCGGTGACATGAGGTAGTTTGTTCAAGGTTACCTAGGCCCAGTGCATGTCTGCTGCCTCCCCAGCCATGACTTAGGCCAAGACGCTGGGATGACTGTCCTTTCCACCTTATGCTCATGGGACATCTCTTTCATGATTTGCGGCCGCAGCTTGTATCAGCCCCACCCCCACCCCTGGTCTGTTTGCCCCGGTGCCGCAGGCTCTTTCATCATGGAGACGCCTCGCTTCTCAAGACAGAGCAGACCTTACATGCTTCACTGGGTTCCTGGAGCAGCAACTGCCTTCACACCTTTTACTGGTTCTCCAGTGTTTCCTTCACCCGGCGTGTCCTCTCCTCTAGCTCCAGAAAGCTTTCTCCTGTTCCTGCAGCAGAAAACAATCCATGGAACCCCAAAAGTGCAGATGTTCAACTCTGCTGGGCCCCGGGGCCCATGGAAGGGAGGAGGAGGGGGTGGGGCAGGGGCCCTTGTCTGCTCACTGGCTATGTGGGGTCGGATCCCCAACTGCTTCCTAAAGCCCCACCTGGAGGTATCTGTGTGGGGCGGGCCGCAAAGAGGTTCAGTTCAAGCAAGAGAGAGGCGTGGCCTAATTATTAGATGTTAGTCAAACCCGAAGGATGCACTGTCACCCTGGGAGCGGGCAGCAGGTGCATGGCATGTAGAAGTAAGATGGGCTTATTTAAAAAAAATTTTTTTTGAAAGATTAGAACATGCTCCTCATCCTCAATTCAGGAGGAGCTGGACTGGGAGCCGGATCCCATCTCCACTGCTTCCCAGCCACACGGAACAGCTCACTCCAAACTACCAACTACCGGAGCCTCAGTTTCCTAATGCTCTCTTCTTGGAAGCCTTCTGTGAGCGTTAGGCCCCAGGCAGTGTGTAGCTGTGTAGCGGTGGGGCAGGGGGGCAGGTGGAGCGGGGGTGGGGGGTGGGGGGTGGGAATGGTGGTGGGGGTATGCGTCTTGTTCACTTTCAGGAGGAAACATTATGAATTCTCTCTTGGAAATCACAGGAAAGCCACAGTGACCTGGCCCCTTTCCTCTGTCCAGTGAACATAAACTTCTCAGTCCCCAGGGCAGGTGGGAGCAGGAGCTCTCCTGCTGAGCCTCCTCAGCCCCGATTACCTGGAAGCTGCAGCGAGACCCTCAGTGAGCTCAAAGTGTGGTCCCCAGTCTCTGCCAAGGGCAGGTCTGGAGGGTGGGGGGTTCAGCAGAGCTTGGGGTGAGGAGATTCCAGACCTGTCCAGCTTTCTACAAGAGCAGCTAGACCAGGGTTCTGAGGCCAGCCTGAATGGGCAGCAGCTGCCCCCGGGTGCCTAGCTGAACTGCTGCACTCTGTGTATGGAGGGACATTGAGTGGTCCCCGGTCCAATCAGAGACATGTAGCTGGCCAAGAGCATCACAGGAACCTGGGAGCAGGTCATATGGAGTCCTGAGGGCAGGGTCCCTCTCACTCCCAGAGGTGTAACCTGCAGGACTGGCAGGGGTCATATGGTAGGCCTGACCACAGACCCAGCATGATGGAGGTGACACATTATCATGTAGCCATTCAGTCATTCATCAACACTTCATAATGCCCTACCTTCCTGGGGGCCTGAGCCTACCTGACATACCTGTTGCCCTGGGTCCGAGCACCACCCCCACTCCTGCCCGTGCCTGACTTATTGCCAGTCATTCCTGTCCAGGGCCTGCTCCCTGCCACCCACGACAGCTGGCTTAGATCTTCAGGCAGGACCTGAGTGGCTCATTGCAAACTGCTGAGTCCACATTCTGATGCTCCCCGAGGTCTCTCTCTGTCTCTCTCAGTGTGTCTCTCCATCCGCCTCTGCCTCTCCAAAACTCCTCCTCGCTCATTTAAAAATTAAGACCTCAGCAAGATGGTGCCCTGGAGCTGCCAGACTGGGCTCAGGGAGGCCACGGCGGTAGGTGGCGGGGAGCCCTTCCATCTGGTGGGAACATGAGCAGGCTGAAGCCTCTTCACCCTCTTCCGGACGCTCACTGGCCAACGCAGGTGCAGCTCCCCAAGCACCCGCTTCTGCCTGCCTAGAGCCCCACAAAGCCCTCTGACAGCCATGCTCTTGCAGGGAAGGGCTCGGCCCTGCCTTAGAGGTTCCCAGACCTCCGGGGTCTGTCTCTGGGCCACCAAGAGGCCTGCTGCTGTCTGCATGTGTCCTGGCACTTGCCTGGCTCTGCTGGGCACAGTACCGGCCCCTAATTAGCAATTAGAAAACAGACACCCAAGATGGGGACATGGGCCAGCTCCGACCACAGGGAGAGCCACAGATGGCCTCAGGTAAGGACTCAGGGTGCCTGGAGTCTGGTTTCAGGTGCCACTGTTCATGCGGGTGACTTTAGGCCCAGCCCAGAGCATCTCTGAGGCTCAATTTATGGAATGGAGTGAGAGGTCCACAGAGTTCCCACCGTCCTTTGAAAGGGAGTCTGGGGCTTGAGCACCCCCAGAAGGGCCTGGTTGTCTCCCAGCTAGGCCCAGCTGAAAAGGGATATGGCATCCCTGCGAGCCATGGTCAGCCATGCCACTCGTGCCCCTTCCTTACCCCCCACCTCTGGGCAGTGATGCCCCTCCCTTAGCCAGCCCACCTTGGGTACAATGGTCTGAAGCCAGCCTCTGACCTGCCTGTGCCCGCAGCTCCCACCCCTGCCCGTTTCCTGCCACACTACATGAGCTGCGCCTCTTGTGAAGACCGGATGCTGCCTTCATTTGCCTGACCAGGAACTACTTCACGTTGGCAGAGGGAGGAACATGTTTCCGTGCAGGCCACGGAAAGGAACAGCCCCGCCTGCTTTGCCCCTTTGTGGCTGAGGAGCTGGAGCTCCCGGCCCTGCCACCTGCCCAGCCTGAGGCCAGCTGAGTGTCCCCAGCCTCCACTGCATCCCTATCCAGCAGAGCAGCCTCCCATCCAGCGTAACCTTCCTCAGCAGATCCTAATGGCTCACCCACTCCCCCTGGGGTCAGTGCCGTTAACGATTTCATAGGGAACTGGTTTGGAAAATACCCTCCTCCTCCAAGGGCCTGGGTACTTGCTTAACCATAAGTGCACTTGGGTTATGTTTGCAGCTAATGGCCTGGCTTCTGTGACAACAGATGGGGGCTGAGAGAGACCCCTCTGAGATCTACATCCCCAGGCCTCTCCAACCAGCATCCCTGCCTCCTTCCTCCCTGCTCCCTGCCCCACCTCATCTCAGGCCTGGGGATAGCGAGAGCGGTGAGGGCTACAGATGGCGTCGGGATTCTGGGAGTGGAGACACCCGTACTCAGCGCTAATGGGAAAGCTGGACTCGTTCTTGGCGGAAAGCCTCCTCTCTCCTCCCCGCCTGGTGTCCAATGAGCACAGCGGGGAGAGTCCAGAGTGCCAGCACTACCCCCAGGAGGCAGGGGCCTCGTGCAATGGGCAGGGCAGCCTCTCGGGGTCTTCCAGCTTCTCGCACCTTGCTGCTCCTCCTGGCCCCGCTGCCACCTGCCACCTCCCACAGCATCAGCCTCTTTCAGTAATCGAAGAAGAACACCTGGCCTCATCCGTCTTCCGGACTCAACAAATGAAGTGCTAACTGCCCCTCACAGGAACAGCAGCCATCAGTTAAATTAAGTGATGGTGGAGCCAGGTCCTGCCCTCCACCGCCTAGCAGAGGCTAATCTGCTAAAGGGTTGATGGGCAAAAGCCAAAGATGCTCTTAGCAGAAGAAGTGGAAGATTCGAGGATTTTCCTCAGGGAGTTTCTTCAGCCCATGGCCCGAGGAGGTACTTCCTAGGGTCTAGCCTGGATCTGTCCTGCCATTTCACGTCCATCAGCACTAAGGGCTGTCACTCAAGCGCCTTCTGCTGTTGCGGAGGGAGAGGTTGGTTGGCGTGAGGAGTGGATGGCCCTCGAAGAGCCCCTTCTAGGGGAATGGCTCGCTCATTCTGCCCGCACTTCGAGCAGAGCTAATTTATTCAGGAGACACATGCCTGGCCTGCTGGTTTCATCCAAGTCATCGAAGCCCCCTGTGCCTCTGTCTCCTCATATGCAAAAGAAGCAAGTTAGGGACAGGTTGTTTCCAGAATTACTGACAATTGGATTCCAGCGATGGGCAGGGACAGGACTGGCCCAGAAGCCCTTTCCCCGGCCTGGTGAGGGAGGCTCAGTGCCCGCTCCTCGGCTTTCTGACGGCCTGGAGGGGCGGCTATCAGAGGAGGCAATTTGCCGTGGCCATTTCGCTGATGGGACGTTAGGCGGTGATGGAAGACCGCCTCCGTCAGAGCCTGACTTAGCCCACCGCTGACACTCTCCGCTTCCACCTGGAGGCAGAAAAACATGTCTCGTGGAGAGTTAGAGCTGCTGTCAGTGCTGGCCGGGGCTCCGAGAAGACTTTTATTTATTTGGAAGCCGTTCAGACACCTAATGCTCTTCCGAGGACAGAATTTCTCTTTTATTTGTCCTCATTTTCTCTTGCCACAGCGGAATGAAGGCTTCAGGGGTGGGGCAAGCCCAGCATCCGAGCCTGTGTAACACACTCAACACTGCGTGTGGGATGTGGGATGGCACCAAGGAGCCCACCTCCTGGGGCAGATGTTCAGGCCAGGGTGCTCCACACTTGGAAGGCTCCAGTGTCTGGGAGGGCCCCGGGACAGAGCTGAGACCTAAGCCCGGAGCCTGATCTTTGCTCACCAAAGCCCTGAGAGAAGTGCTGCCCACCCTGAGCTTAATTTGCTCATCCAGAAAAGAGCAAGTTGGACCAGAGCTCTCTGCACAAGACTCCAGACTGTCCAGAGCAGCTCCTGGTGAAATGGCGCTGCCAAGACTGGGCTCCTGGTGTGAGCAGGCCCTCTGACCCTCTGGCTGGGCACGCAAGTCAGTCTCCATCCTGCCCGAGCTGGGACTCGAGCTCTGTAAGGGCAGCCGAGGCAGTGAAGGTGACACCGTGCTTCCCTGTCCTCCCACAGCCCAGGATCTTTCTCCAACGATGAGGCTACCCAGGGTTCTGGAATCTGAGTGCAGGGGCAAACAGGCTGTCCTAACATCCTGACTCATGGTCACCCCTGAGCCAAGCCTGGCCCCACACTGCCTTTGAGGCCATGTCATTGGTCTCCTGGCTTCTGCTGGGAGCTCCCCCAGAGGACTGCATTGCCCCTCATCCCCCACCCTACCCCCACCTAGAGAAGCAGTGGAGCAAGGCAGACAGTCTCATCTTTCCCTGCATAAATCCCACTCAGTCCTGCCTTGGGTCTTCGCTCAGACCCCCCTCCAGGGCTGCTCTCTCCACCTCCAGCCATTCAGTCGCCCAAGTCCCCCCTGTCCTTCTGTGTCAGTTTCAAGGCCCATTCCTTCAACAAGCCTTCCCTGACCACCCAAGCGCCACAGCGCCGAGCAACCACATGCTCTGCTTCACCTACGCGACACAATTACACATGGCTTGAGGTGTTCACTGTCCTTTTCCTGTGTCATCTTCCCGCACTAAGTGGAGAGTCCCCAATGGCTGAGCCTCTTACGCCCTCCAGAACCTACTCGATTAACCAGTCTCCTCTCATGGTCAAATAATCTGGGTCCAATGACCCTTGTGGTGACGGAGGTCTGACCAGGGAGCTTCCACTGCAGCACGAGGAGGGTCAATCGTTGTGAGGGCCCTTGAATGAATTCTTGATGCATTTGGAGGTGGGGACCCTCCCTGGCTGGTGGCCATGCTGCATCTGCATCATGCTCAAACGGGGGCATTTGTGGGACCTTTGCATTCTTGGATGTCCCCAAGGAACTAGTGGGCAAACCAAAGTAGCTGCTGACAGGTGCAAGCGCTGGCAGTCAGCCCATATGTGAAGTGTGTCCTGCTGGGGCCCTTGGGGACCACTGAGTCCAGCTCAAAGGAGGCAGAGAATAGGCACATCAGAAAAAAACAGAAGAGGCGAGGACAGCCGCCTGTTACAGGACACTTCGAAAGGCTAGGACCACTTCTACTGACCCAAACAAAGGCAGAGCTGGGTCAGGGGGACTCAGGAGGGCAGGTGCCTGCTCAATTCATGCTCAGCCCTGGGGAGACTCCCTTTCTTTCCTTTCTAATATGCCCACTCCATCTTGCTCATCTTGTGAGGCCAAGCTGAAATGCCCCCTCCTTTTCCAGGAAGCCTTCCTTGCCTACCAGCCTATAGGACCTGCTCATCCTGGGGATGCTCGAGTTTCTCTGTGGTTTTCCTTTATTAAGCTCTTGCTGAGAGCCAGGTCCTGCCTTTCGGGTATTATACATTGTGGGTCTTTGGACTACCCCTGACAGGTGGGCAGCCATGTCTTCCATTATATGGACAAAGAAACAGAAGCTCAGAGAGGCAAAGTGACTTACCTATACAACCTATGATATGTAATGCCAAAGCTTTTACCTCTTACACCCAGACACACCCAGGCTGTATGGAGAAGCCACTCAAAAGTCCTTTTATCTATACTACTGTGCCCTCCCCATGGTCAGGCTCTATGTGAGAGCCCGAGGGGCTGACAGGGACAAGGAGACTCAGGTCCCAGCTTGACGAGGGGCCACAGTGGAGGAGGTTTCCTGAGCCAAGACAGAGGCTGCTGCATGTGGGTGGGTGGAGACCAGAGCGGGGACCAGAGTGAGGAGGCCCGTCTAGTTGAGGGGGTCCATGACGGCATCTCGGCATAAATATCCTGGGTTTGAGCGGTAGAGACAAGGGAGAATTTTGCGGGTGGAGGGAGCCGCAGTAGTGAAGCCCTATGAAAATGGAGTGTCCAGCCCACTGGCATGCGAGGTGGCAAGGGGTGAAGGCAGGGAGGGTGGAGGGGGGCGGGCTGGAGTGGGGATCTTGCTGCCCAGGTGTCCTGACGTCCTTCTACCTCCCGCATGTGGTGTAACTAAGCTCAGCACTGGCTTGACACCTAGTGGGTTTTCCATAAAGACCTCCCGGTCTCTTCTGGTCTGTTGAGCTGACCTCCCCTCAGCCTGAATGGCAGAGCTGGCACCAGCCCGGCCTCTGCCAGGACCAGGCCTCTCTCTGCCGGTGGCCGCTTTACCTGCCCCTGCTGCCCCACCTCTTCCTGCACAGGCACCTCTGGCCAGGTGGGTAGCCCAGGCTTTTGCTGCCACACCTGTCAATGTGCCTGTCATGGAAGTCCCCAAGTCATCGATTTACCCTCCCGTGTTCTCAACCTGTGGCTGGAGTCAGCCACCAGGAGACTGAGGATGCTGAGAGCCTTAGAGGTTGCGATGTGTAAACTCTTACTACCCGTTTACTCTCAATTACTTCCCCTCCTTATTTGTCTTCCTTTAACGGCCTGTCAACCAAAACCTCCCGCCTTTCCCTCGGCGCCAGCGGCTCAATTAGGTGCACATCTGTGGAGGCTGGAACTGAAATGCCCAACTACCAAGGCCTACTCACCTCGTCCAGCCTGGGTACAGCTGCCCGATTGCCTGGGTGCTCTTCAGGGGCAGTACTGCCATCCTGATGTTTCAGGGCAGGGAGGCTGCCGCTGACACTTCTCACCCCACCACTGCAGAGTTGGCCTTGCAAAGGCGCCCACCTAACCCTAGGAGGGTGACACCCTTTGTGCTGGTTTCCTGGGGCCATGAGCTTGGGCATTTGTCCAGCAAACAGATACAGGAGGATGCCGCCAGCCAGCCCTGCCTTGGGCATAGAGGAGACAGAGATGCTAGAGACGAGCATCAGTTAGAGCAGCTGGGAAGTGGCTGGTTAGTCCAGTCCTGCTGACTCTTCTATGCAGACACCTCCCCCCCAATTCTGTTTGGCCTGGAGGGACTGCCCTGCCCAGAGGTGGGTATGGGGACCCCTGGCACAATCAGGCATCTGGCTCAGTGAGGATGGGACCTGCTTGTTCCCCATAAAGCTGGCTGGGCTTGTCCTCCCAGAGTCCAGCAAGCACCTCTCGTTCACTGGCCTCCAGGACTATCAGGAGTTTGGGGCCTGGGGCACTGTCTTCCTTTCCTTTGATAATGTTTTGGGGACCTCACAGTTTGGGGCCTATTGGCAAACCCCAGTCTGGCCCTTGAAGACTTAGGTCAGGTGAGGAAGAGGCTCCAAAGCTGTTCCCTCGTGGAGCTCTGGCTTTTGAGGGCGGAGCAGGGCTGGGCACAGCCCAGACAGGAATGGAGAGTAAGTAAAGGTTGTCCTGAGCCCTGGTTCTAGCCCATGACCTTTGCCCCCTTCAGTCGGGGTTGGTGGGGAGGGAGGCATTTCTTTTTCCTCAACCCCAAATCCTCTTCAGGACAGACGTGATGAATGACTCACCCAGATATCATAGGGGAGGCTCTTGCCCAGGTAATTAGTGTCCTTTACTCAAGTTAAGCACAGAGTCTGTGGGTAGTTACTGCTGAAAGGGTCTTGCCCCATGCGGAGCTGGCAGGAACATTCTCATCTGCACCAGGGGCAGAGCAGGGCCCCAGAGCACTGTGGGAGAAGCTCAGAGATGCTCTCTCTCCCTCAACCACGACTGCTTAGGTTTACCAAGCAATTCAGTCCTATTTTCACTTCATCTCGGAAATGGGGGTGGGCACCCACACACGCATTCACGAGGGAGGAAACTGAGGCTCTGAGAGAAACACAAGCTGCAGAGCAAGAACGGACACCAGCTCCCCAGCCTTCTCCCTGCAGCATGGAAGAGCCAGGGGCCAGCTGCCCGGCGCTGGAGGAGTCTAACAGAGGCTGAGCAAGCCTCGGGGGCCGGGCCTTGGGGCCAATATGCACACAGTGCCAGCTTAGCCCCAGGGCGGTGAAATGAGTGGCCGGTGCGGGCTGCACCCTGCCATTCTCAGCCCCTCACAACTGGAACTGGACCCAGGTTCTCGCTCAGGGAGAACTCAGGCCCTTTCTGTCAGGGGTCGGGTACCCCGAGAGGACTCTTGAAGGTAGCCGCAGCCACTGGGGGGTGAGTTCAGCACCGCTGGCCTCTTCTCTGGTTTCTCTGAAGCCTGCCATTTCACCATTAAACCTGTGACTCCAGGCCTCAAGCCTGTTGAAGGTCGAGCCCCCAGAAAGGTCAAGTAAGCGCCTGCCCTGGGCCGCGGGGGTCGGTCTCTCTTCTCGCCGGGGGCGGCGGAGAGGAGCACGCGATCTGAGGCAGACGGGCAGGCAGGGGCGCACACGCGGAGCTCGAGCCGCGGCTGGGGCCCAGGTCGCGCGCGCCCGGGCTCCGCTCGGCCGCGCGGGCCAGCGGGGCAGGCTCGGAGCTGCGCGAGGACAAGGGGCGCGCAGGCCGCGGCGCGCGCGTGGCCGCGGCGGGGGCGCGCGGGGCGGGCCGGCCAGGGAGGGAGGGACGGAGGGAGGGAGCCGGGAGGGCGGCGCCGGCAGGTTGGCGGCGGCAGCTATTTGAGCGCCGGTCCCGGGCCGGGCGCTCAGAGCGCGAGGAGCCAGCGCGGCGGAGAGACCGCGGCGCGCAGCCAGCAGCCCGCAGAGGCGCTGCGGCCCGTGCAGCTCCGGGGCCCTCGCGCGAGAAGGCGGAGGAGGAGAGGCCGGCTCGCCGCCCGCCGCCCGCGCCCCCCGGCCCGCCGCCGCCGCCCCCCTCCCCGCGGCGCCGCGTCTTGAATGGAAACATGGCGGTGCCGGCTCGGACCTGCGGCGCCTCCCGGCCCGGCCCCGCGCGGACTGCGCTCCCCCGGCCCCGCCGCGGCCCCCGGCCCGGCCCCGGCGCCCGGCACGCCGCGTCCGGGCCCCCGCGCCCGCTGCCGCTGCTCTTGCTGCCGCCGCTGCTGCTGCTGCCGCTGCTCGCCGCCCCCGGCGCCTCAGCCTACAGCTTCCCCCAGCAGCACACGTAAGTGGCCTCGGTCGGCTGCGGGACCACGGCCGAGCCCTGCGCTGCCTTCCGCGCCCCGGCTCGCGCGCGTCGCTCCCTGCGCCCCACGCCGGGGCGGGGGCGCAGGGTCCCGCTGTGCCCGGGGCGACGGCCCCGAGCCCGGAGGGCGGGCAGGAGCGGTCCCGGCGCTGCGGGCTGCGTCGCGAAACTTCCCCGCGGTGCCTCTTCTTCCTCCACCCTCCGCCCCCCGGAACGGAGCAGAGCAGGATCCCCGAGCCTCGGCGTGGGGTGGGGGTGGGGGTTCCGAGCTTGCCCGCCGATTCCCCGGCCGCTGGCCGCGTGAGCGGGGAGCGCGGGGTTGGGCGAGGGGGCGGCCGGCGACCCCTGCACCGCGGAGTTGGAGCCGCGCGTCCGCCCCACGTTTCCTCCCCTGTGGAAACCTGGCGCTCTCGAGCCAGAGGCGGCGGGGCACCCCCACACCTGTCTTCGTCGGCCTTTTCCTTTGAGGAGGAGGAGGGCTGAATGCAGAGGATCGCGAGCACCTTGTTGTGGCCGGTGCCACAGAGGGTCTCGATGCTCCCTGTTCTTGCTCCTCCCACTACACCTGGGGGGAGGGCGCCCCGTGAGCCCAATTGGGAGGTGAAGGTGCCGGCGTGGAGGCAGAAGGTGGATGGCAGGGAGGACCCCTGCTGCCCCTGCCAACAGGGAAATAGCATCTCCTGGCCTTGCCGGCTTCTGCCGGTTCTTCTCTCGTGGTCCTGAGCCTCTCTCTCTCCCTCCCCGAGAGCCTGCAAACTCGTCTTCCTCCCCGGCGAGCTCGGCCAGCTGTGTCTGGGATCGGGAGTGGGCATTCAGCGCCGATGGCCTTTAGGGCAGCCGCTCTTTCTGTGGCCCACGGCCCCGGCCTATGTCAGTGCCCAGACACCCTTTGCCCCTGATGGGTTTGGGGTATGGCGACCACCTTGCTGTCTGTTCATCTGTCTCCCGGCTCCCTGAGGAGCCACCTGTCCCCGGTCTTCTTCACTAGCGGCCAGGCTGGGGCTTTGAGACATGAGCCGCTCAGCTGCCGGTGGCCAAGGGGAAGGGTCTGGCCTCTGGGAAGGGGAGAGTCTGTCTCTGTGTCATTAGACCAGTTCGACCCAAGGAAAGGAGTCCTGGTTCTGCCTCCGAACCTGCCGCCTCCAGCTTTGGGTTCTCCCAGATGAGGGAAAAACAAACTCGGCAACGGCGCTGCTCCGAGTCTCGCTCTCTGTCTTGTCATCGCTCTTCTCGCACAGCCTGGCTGTTGCTCAGGCGAGTGATCAGTTGGCAAATTACAGGTGCCACACGGACGTGTCCCCTGTCAGCCGCCTGGATTTTTCGTGTGTGTATATGGGGGGGACGCAGGGAGAAGAGAATCCTACGGAAGTTCAGAGCTTGTGGGTGTGTTATTGTCTTTCATTTACTGTGATGAAAATGGACTTAAGCCACAATGTTTAAAAAGAGCAAAAGCTTTATTGTTGTGTTGTTGTTGTTTTCCCCTCAAAGCCAAGCCACAGTGATTTTTCCCCTAGCCGTTTGATGGCTCCGCTGGCGAAGGTTTACGTAAATGTCTCTTTTCACTACCTTCCCACCTGGCTCCCTCTGCTTTCAACCTGCAGTGGGTCAGGTGGCTGCTGGGCCTGCAAGGGTCTCCTTTGGAAGGACAGTGTGAGATCCTGACCAGAGTGGACACCTGTCCCTCTGTCCCTGGCAAGAACATGGTGAGGCGGGTGTGATGACAGCGGCACATTTCCAGCTGGACTCCCTTCTCTCGTCGATAGAGTTGGAGCTAATTTGAGGGTTTGGGACATGTCTTGGAAACTATAATTAGAGAAGGAGGGTGGGGGTGGGGTGGGGGCTGGGCAGCTCCAAGGGCCTAGGGGGAGGTGACTAATGTTGTGACGACACACAGGGTTTACCATGACAGCCAGCGCCCTTCAGCTGCCCTGGTCCTGCAGATGTGATGCCCATTGATTCTTAGAGGGAGGAAGGGGAAGGAATTGAGAGAGGTCCTGCCCGCCAACCCCCCACGCGTGACCACAGATCGTCGGAGTCAGGGCTTTTGTTGAGCTGACATAAAGGCTTAGGGCTGCTGTGCGGATGCTGCGGAAGGGGGCAGTGGCCTCTCTGAACTCTCCAGGGTCAGTGAGGCCAGGCTAGGATGAGACTTTGACACAGGTGGCTTTCTGAGGTAGGAAGTAGGACCCTCCCTCGGTCTCATGGCACTGGAGAGGGACCTCGATGGGAAGTCATGTCCTCATTAGTGTCTGGCAGTGCGATGGGGCTCAGCTTTTCAAGTCGCTGGGCTTTAAGCAAGCGTGGGCTTAGGGTCCGGTGGTCGTTATTTCTGTCATCGCTCTGGCAGTGAGTGTGGCTCTCTGCCCACCAGGTGAAGCGACCGAGGCTGCTGCTGGATCGAGGAGGGCAGAGGAGTCATGCTGGAGGGAGGACAGGGCTTCGGTTTTGGGGGGCTCTTTCATCCCACCCAGACCTCGATCCGGGTGTCAGACGGGGAGGCAGCCACACGTCGCAGTGCATGTATGTGCATATACACACGCGTGTCTGGGGGGTGACATGGAGCGAGGGCACACACTTCCTTCCACCTGCTTTCTCCTGCTTCCAGTTGTGCTCGCCGGGGGGCTCGAGTGGCCGTGGGCCGCTGCTGGCTGAGGGGCGGCCCCCACTGCTCTGCCTTCCCTTGTGCCTTTTCCTCCCCAAACCTGTCAGCCTCCCGCCCCTCCTCTGTCCCCTATTCCAGTCTCTCCTCTTTTCTCCACCGCTGCCTCGCATCCTTGTTCACCTCTTCCATCTCTTTGTGCCCACCCTGTCTCCCCTGCCTTTTTTTTTGTCACCCCTTTTGGACCTCTGTCCCCTGTTCTGTGGCATCCGTGGGTTTCTCTGGCTGCTGCTCTGTGGGGTCCCAGCTGAGTACTGGGTGGAGCTCCTGGCTGAGCCGTCCCCTGGCTGCGCCTTTTGGCCCCACTCTGCCCTGGTGATGGTGCCGGCCAGCGCCTCCTTTCCTCTGGGCGTGTGTGGTGGGTGGGTGGGGAGCAGAGAGGGCCTGAGGGGTCCGGACCCCCAGCAGATGAATGACAGCTGGCTCCAGCTGCTTTGCCTGAGCGTCGCGACCGGGCATGCGTCAGTCTAGCTTCGGTTAATGGTGGGTGACGTGTGTCTGTCTGGGCCTCCGAGCCGCGTCCTCACCTCCCTGTGACTCTCCCTGTTAGAGAGAGGCAACAGCACACATCTGGGTCCCTGTCTCCCCAACAACCTACTGCAGCTTTTTGCAGGGGTGGGGGGTGCGGCTCGGTGGCCTGCTGCCTCCACTGACCTGCGGAGCTACCAGGTGCTCACATTCCTCCTGCGGTTGAGAATTTGGGCGGCGGGGCGGGGGTGGGACCCTTGGCTGCTGTCCCTCCTGTGTCCGGCCTTTATGGGGCACCTCCACCTGGCCAGCTGTGTCAGGCGAACCCCTGAGAAGGGAGGGGTCTCATTTTAACATGAGTCCCCTCCTAGTCTGCCGGTGAGCCTCACTCTGGATTCTCAGACACACTGTCGTCCTAAGGAGAGACTGAGTCGCGCCGGGCCTCCTCACCTCTGCTGCGTGCAGATGGGCCCTTTGGACGTGGATGGGTGGACCCCGCCAGCTCCTGGAACGAGGCAGTCTGAGGGCATGCTGGGCGTCAAGCGTAGGCCCTGTGGGCTCAAGCTTTTGTCTTCAGAGCTGACCCTCTCCATTGGGATGACCTGGCCTCAGTTTCCCCAACTGAGATCATAGAATCTGCTTAAGAGACTGGGAGAGGGAGAGGCAGGGCAGGTGCCATGGGTGGGCATCATGGCGGCTATTGTAATGTTAGCGCCAGGCCCTGATGCCGCAGCCTGACGGGTCCCCACACACCAGCCTTTCCCCATTGCTCCCGTGGGCCGAGTGCTGTTCTCTCATGGGCATGCTTTTCTTAGGGGTGGAGAGCCCTCCCTCAAGGTCTCATACCTACACTTCCCAGATGCCTTTGGGTCATGCCACTAGCTGTACCCATGCACGGGTCACCTCCTTCAGGATAGACACCGGGCCACCTCCCTCACTCACTCTCTGAAGCCCAGCTTGACTGTGGTGGGGGATGTTGTCGGACAATGGTGGCCTCCCCTCACGGAGCCCAGGCAAGGCCTCTCACCCGCATTACCACCCTGAGCTCGAACCCATGGTCATGTCCATCCTCAAATGCGGAGACCGAGACTCAGAATGATGAAGGGACCTGCCCGAAGCTCCACAGCTACTGGAGGTGGGGCCGGGCGAGGACTAATTTGTCAGTCACTTGGCTGACCTGCCAGGGAGCTGGGCACATGTGCCCCATCTTTGGAAGAAAATGAAGAGGCCTAAGATGTATGAGGCATGTCCAGGCCTCCCAGCGAGACTCGGCTGCTCTGTCTCTCTGGGCCTCAGGCCACCCCGAGGGCCCTTCCCTGGACCAAGGCTGCCCTGTCGCCCTGGTCCTCATAGCCCCTGTGTCTACCTCCATCCCCTCCTGCGTGTACAGGCCACCACGGGGTCCCACAACCAGGTGTCCCCTTCTCTGAGGTTTCGGGTCATGGGCCAGGCCTTCCTGCTATGGAGAGGTGGGCAGGAGGGACTCACCTAGAGCTGCCGAGATGCCATCTCCCCCTCCAGATTCCTGTATGATTGCAGAGAGAAGGGTCATAGGGTGGGGGCGGGCTGTTGATAGAAACTCAAGGCTGGATCCTCCAATCCCTCGCCAGTTGTCAGGTCTGAGGGGACTTCGAGGATTTGGACCTTTAGATGCTTGGGCTTTCATGCTGCCTGGACAGGTAGGGCCTGGGGGTCCGGGGAACCAGGGTTCTCATTGCTAGGGAACTAGTCAAGGGGCAGCTGAAGGTTTGGGAGGCAGAGCAGGCAGGCACGTGGCACGGGCCCTGTCTGGCAGAGTCATGTCGTCTGTGGGTGGGGGTTGGTCTCTTTCTCCTCCTCTTTCCGGTACAACCACCTCCCTTCCCCCACCGCCACTGCTGCCCTCTCAGGCCTCCGGATTCGAGATCTGCCTCTGGAACTAGTGACCTGTGTCTTGAGGTGAGTGGGCCCAGGGCATTAGGGCCTCAGGTGCTCTAAAGGCAAGGGCGAGGGGCTTTCCCACTGTTGGCTGCATGCCTCCAGCCAACTGGGGAACTTCGCTTCATGTCAGGTTGGGTTTTTTTTCCCCTCTGGTGCCTACTGTCTAAACAAGAAGCTACAGAATCAATATTCGTATTCCCAGAGGGAGGTGAATGTGCGGTTTTTGCTTTTTTTTCCCTTTTCCCTTCCTCTCTTGTCCTGTATCACCTGAAGAGCTTCCCAAGTTGCCTGTGGCTGAGAGAGGGGGAGTTGGCAATACAGGTGCAAACTGAGATGCCCCTGGGGTCCCCACAGGGATCTCTTGGAGCTACCTAATGGAACGAAAGATGCTGTCATCCAGGCTCCCGATGTCCCTGCCTGACACCCTGCCCTGCCCCTACGGAACTCTGGCCATTGGTTTGGTGTCTGCTGCTTCTGGACCACCTAGTTCCCCTCCTACTTCACCTGGGCTCCCTCCTTCTGAGGCTGATCTGGCCCGCTTGGCCCCTGGCCACCACTGGTGCTGATGGCTGAGCCTTTGGGGATGGGGCCTTTCCAGCTGGGAGACCCTATCTAGCTGGGGTTTGGTGTATGTGTGTATGTGTGTGTGTGTTGGGGGTAGATCTTCACACAGAAGACCAGAGGTTCCCACCTTAGGTTGGCCTCTTCTTGGGGACCCTCCATCAAAAGCAGTCCCCTCCCAAGCCTCTCAGCTGAGCAGCTAGTACGATGGTGACCTTGGACAAGGCCACTCCTCCCCACGGGCCTCAGCTTCCTCTTCCAGGGCCCTCTGACTCAGACACTCCAGTGCCCTAAGAAAACAGGCCCAGGGTCTTCCCGCTCCTCCCCACACTCTGCTCTAGCTGTGGGGTGAGAGGCCTGAGCCCCAGCCCGGACGGGCTCGTCTCCCCCTGTGCGAGGGCCTGCACTTCCCAGCCTGGCCTCTGGCCACTCCTTGGGTATCTGGAAACTGCATCCCAGACTGACCCACTTTGAGCTCTGATCAGCCTAATTGTTCAGCAGAGAGGGAGGGGCACAGGAAGTCTTCCCTGCTGATCATTCACCATCTCTCCCCACCTTGGAAACGACTCCGTAAACCAGGGGTAAAGGAGTGGGGAGAGGGGGAGAAGTTGCCCCCTCTGCCTCTCTTCCTGCTTAGCCCTGATCCTTCCTTTCACCTGGATGCCTTCTTTCCCTCTGGCTCTTTCTGAATGAGCCCCCACTCTTGATGCACACTGAGGCTGCGCCCACCTCTCACTGCTGTGTGACCTTGAGAACCGCCTCAGCCTCTCTGGGTCTTGGGGCCTCATCTCTGAAACAGAGTTCCCTCGATCATGCTGCTTCACAGGGTCGGGGCGTGACCGGTCATGAGGGGTGGGATAGGTCTGGCCCCCATAAGGGCGTGATGAGGGCAGGTGGATTCTGACTAGATCACTGAGGGTTCTCCGTCCACCTGGGCCTGCACTCGAGTGCCAGCCACCTGTCCCATCGCCCACAGCACCCATTGCGCAGCCTGGCCCTATAAACACCTGAGACTCTTGTGGTTTCTGAGTCTTTCCTCCTGTGCTTGGCCCTTGCCTGGGCCTATGTACACATGTAAGCTTGTGTGTGGAAGTGTCTACACGTATGTGCTCTTTGTTCACATGAGTTTGGGTATGTTCATGTGTGTGCACACTTGTGTGAGTGTCCATTTGTACATGAAGACGTGTTTGTGTGGGTGCGTGTGCATATACGTGACTGTGTGCATGCTTGCACGTTGTTTGTGAGCGTAGGTGCAGGTATGTGTGTACATGTATGCTCATGCGTTCGCACAGGTGTAGGTGTGTGCCCGCGTGTATGCATGTGAATGAGGATGTGGGTATGTGCTTATGCGTGTGCGCACATCTGTAGGTGTGAGCGTGTGCAGTTTATCTCTGCACCCAGAACACACTCCCAGTGCCCGCCTTTTGCACCTGCCTTTGAGGTTAATGCCAGGGTTTGGCTAGGCGAACGCTGGCAGTGAGAAATAAAGCTGACTGATTGTTAGGACCAGCGTTTTGCAAACTTTTATGTCGGGAACAGCCTGAGTTAAGGCTGAGCTGGAAAGTTTGATCATCTACCAACTGGCTCCTGGACTGTCTGCAAAGGAAACACATAGAGGCTGCGTCCTTGTAATTCAAATTTTTGCAAATTGAATGGCATTTAGATGCACCAGGGACTTGAGACTCTGAGAAGCTCGGTGAGTTCTTTGTGAAGCAAAGCATCTTTGCAAACAGCTCTTCCCTTATGGAGAACCTGGAGGGTGGGCACAGACAGCAGGGCTCAGGCAGCTGGGCTCAGGCGGAACCCTCGCTATGTGACCTTGGGCTATGTGACCTTGGGCTGGCGGTTTCCCCTCTGGTGGGTGTCTTTCCTCTGCACACTGAAGGGAGGGAGACAGGCATCCCTTTAGAGCATCTGCTGCAGATTTGGGGTCCTTGCTTCCAGCAAGACATTTGTGCAGTAACTGCAGGTAATTTGGGGTATCAAATCTGGCTTGTTGATCCCGCATGTTCTTCTATTTGGGGGTTGTCCAGTGAAACCACATCCTTTGAAGGATGATTATTTGTCTACTGGGTCTTCATCAACAAGGCTTTCTGCATGCCCTGTGCTGGGTGCTGGCCCTCGAGGCTATTGTGTGCTCCCTGAGCTGATGGGTTCCATTGTCTGCGGGACTGTAAGTTTGTTTTCCTGGCATTCTCAGGGGTGTGGGCTGGCAGTGCTGGGACAGCCCGTCCTCCTCAGCATTTCAGGAAGGGGCTTCTGCAAAGGGCGGAAGTGGCTGAGAGGGGCTTAAGAGCCTGTAGGGCCAACGGCTATTCCTGTGGAAGCAAGGAGACCGGGCGGGACCATCTCCTTGGGCACTATGCTTGGTTCCCTGACCTGGGAAGGACGTATCCCTGCCACAGAAGGCCCCGGGGCCCAGATACCTCCATTGTGCAGACAGGGAACTGATTGATGTCTGAGGTGGTGGAAATGACCCTTCAGGCTCATTTCTGCTGGCTGCACACACTCTGTGCGCAGGACTCAGCCTCCAGTGCTCCATACTGCTCGAGGCGTGGTCCCCGTTCTGCAGCCCTTGCACTATAATGTACAACAGGTTCTCTTAAAAACATCCCCGACTTAGGATGTGGGAGACTTGGAGGCTGCTCTGAAAACCCCACAAAGCCAGGTGCCTGTGTGGAGGGGGGCCCCAGCTCCTGCAGCTCCTCTGGGACAGGTCTCAATGCCCCTGGGCCATTTCAGAGTCAGCGAGGCTTTCGGGGTACCCTTGGGAAGGACAGCTGTGTCGCCGGGTGGGTGCGCATGGGCCAGTGTGTCCCTGAAGCAGGTAGAGGCCCCTGCTCTCCTGCGTGTTTCCAGCCCGACGTGGCATTTTAGCCTTGATAACTTCCCCCCGCGGCCCGTGTTCTCCTCCCGGCGCTGCCTGAAATGCTGCGTTTGAAGCCTTAAAGGTCAGGCCTGGTGCCGCCGCCAGTTCCAACAAACAACAAAACAGCCCACCGCGGCCCTGCCCCAACCGCCTGTATTAGAGAAGAGAAATGAGAGGGCAGAACAGGCCCCGTGCTGGGGGTTCTCACGGAGGGGCGTTTCTCCTTTCTCCCTGAGCTAAGGCCAGGTGGGCATGGTGACAACCTGGGCCCTCCCTTCCTTTGCTGGTCCCCCAGACATGCTGCAGTGTCTCCCACTGAGGGCACACTATGACGTTACCCCAGCAGCCCGCCTTAGGCAGAGCCCCACATCTCCGCCTAGCACTTGGGGCCCTGCCTGGGCTGGGTTCCGTCTCTGGCCACCAGCTGTATGAGAATCCAGGCTCCAGCCAGGCCCAGGCACTGGCAAGTCCTAGCGGGAGCTCCGGCCGCTGTACCTTCTGGCCTTCGCTCTCCATGGTCCTGTCCCAGCTGGACTGCTCAGCCTGAATCCTGGGGCAAGGAGCCTTTTTGTCTGGGACCCTCTTCTGGCTTCCTGCCCCTTGTCGGCCCCTCTCCCAACCCTGTGCCGTCTCCCCCAGCTCTGCCTTGTTTGCAGGGCCCTTCCAGGAGGAGGCATTGAGCTGACTACCACTCCCCTCAAAAGCCGAGTCTGAAGAGTGTATTTGGCTGCAAGGAAAAGAGGCTGCTCTGCGTACACCTTGGCAACCACAGCATGATGACTTTCTTCATCATAGTTAGGCCCTCTATCCCCTGACAGGGAGCCCAGAGGTGGGTGAGTGTAGGCTGCCCTGAGGATCAGGTCCTCACTGCACTCTGCCAGACTGGCCTCACTTTTAGTGTGGCTGTCTGTCCTTGGCTGACTTCCTCACGGCAACAAGATGGCTGCCACAGCTCCAGGCATCACATGTACCAGACCTTAGGAGCAAAAGAGAAAATGTAGCCTTAAGAGAAATGTTCTTCTTAAGAGGCTAGAACCACCTCACCCAGAAAACCTCTAGCCGACTTCTCCTCACACCTCATTGGCTCGCCCTGGGTCACATGTCTACTCTAAGCCAATCACCAACAATAGGGAAGGTGCTCTGTGATTCGTTCAGGCTAATCAGGATTTACCCTTGAGCGAGGGATGGGGTCACCTTGGGGCTGGAAGTGGCAGAGATTCTTGAAGACTTGGGTTTCGTTAGCAAGAAGGGGAGTAATGATGGAGAATGGAGGGGGCAGTATCTGCTGCACATAAGAGGCCTGAATGTGGGGGTGGGGGCTGAGGAAGAAGGTGGGAAGGGAAGGGAAGGGCAGGTGTCCATGCCGGAGGAAACGTTTGTAAAGCAAGTGGTTATTTCAACCACGTCAGCAATCACTGTGAGCTGGGCCCTGGGCAGTGTATTTCACATGTTCTCCAATGAGATCGGCCCATCTTTAGTCCCATTTTACAGACGAGAAAAGGCAAGGCAGCAGGAGGAGCGATGCTGAAATCACATGGATGGCGAGTCACAGGCACGGGCGTCTGAGCACACGGCCGCGGCCTCACGCGGCCCTCTGCCGTTCACCTCCAGCCAAGCCCCCTGACCGTGGGGCCCTCGTGGGGCCCTCGTGCAGCCCCGCCCAGCCCCCGCCCTCCCACTCTTCGCCGTCACACTTGTCCCTCTGCAGGGGCCGCCTCTCTCGTCAGGCCGAGGTCTGCGGAGCGTGGTTTCATGGGGGACATTGGCTGTCTCACGGACCTGGGGCACCCTGGGTTCCCTGGAGGGAACGGGCGACTGAGAGGAGGCTGACAGAGGAGCCTGTCCTGCTTCTGAGGAGCAGGGCAACTGCCTTGACCTTAGTGGGCCACAGCTGAACGAGTGACATGGCTGTGGCCAAAGGAGGGCCTGAACTTGGCCGGGCGCTGCCGGCCAGGTTTCCTTCTCTTCTTAGGCAGGGGTGGCTGCAAAGTGGGGTGTCCTTGTTCCTATTCAGTATAGCAAGGACTGCGTAGCATCGGTTGGCTCCCCATGCTCCAAGGAGGCCATGTACTCGTGACCTGGACCTTGGCCCTTCCTGTTACTCTCCTCCAACCCCAGCCTAGCCCGGGCCCCTGTCCAGCTCACTGTGGGAGTCTGGGTGCACCACCTGCCCTCCTCCTTTGAGCCTCAGCATCCTCACCATGTCCGGGACCCCGCAGAGTGGTGGATCCTCTGTGGCTGATGGCGATGCTCCCCTGCCACCCCATCCACGAAGCCGTCACCTCTGTTCTCTGTAAGCTGGTGCCATGGAGCCCACAGCCGAGGGGGCTGCTTCTGGGGAACACCGGGTACATACAGGGGGTGGTTCCTGCCCTCCAGACTCAGTGCCCAGGGAAGCAGTCGCCTCCTTC
Organism: Eonycteris spelaea; assembly: GCA_003508835.1. NCBI lineage: Eukaryota > Metazoa > Chordata > Mammalia > Chiroptera > Pteropodidae > Eonycteris > Eonycteris spelaea. Next base: position 3,341,589 of record PUFA01000145.1, on the reverse strand, counting down.
CATGGGGGTAGAACAAGCACTTACTATGCACTGAACATGGATGAGCAGGGGAGAGGTTAGGTGGGCCGCAAAGGACCCTGCCAACCCCAACAGGACCCACCTGTGGTCTGGGTGACCTCTACCTGTCCCTTAGTGCTTGACTGGAAGTCACTGTTCCCTGAAGCTTCCCCTGACTTCCCTGTCTGGGTCAGGGGCTTCCTCAGTTGCCTGAAGCCCACCCCACCCCCACCCTACCATTCTTGTCCTTCAGTAGACTTGCTGCCTTCCCTTCGAGGCTGTGTTCCTGGGAGGGGCAGACAGTGGCCACCTGTCCTTGGTGGGGGCTCCAGGCTAGCATACACCAGGTGCTCAATAAATGTTTGCTGAGCAGAGAGTGTGTGCAGGTGTCCGCAGGACAAGTTGGTTGTCTTTGAAGCTGGAGCAGCTTTTTCATGGTCTGGGTCAGGGCTCCATTTGGACCTGTCTTTGCTGGTCCCGCAGGGCACAGGCCGCCCCCCCCCCACACCCTCCTATGGCTCTTGCAAGGAGCTGCCCCAGCCCAGGTGAAGGTGGGGCACAAGCTGTTATTGAATTGGTTGGGACCAGGGCCTACACATTAGCATTTTCTCAGAGCCACCCAGGTGAGCCAAGGGAGGGAATCATGGTCACAGGGTATAGGAAGGTAAACACGGGACACCCCCACTTAGCAAAGGGCACTGAAGCTCCCAGGGAAGAGGGTCAGGGGCTGGCCTCCTGGTTCTGGGAGTCTCCTGGCGTGGAACCTGTGAAAGCCAGCAGCTCCCCGATGCCTGTGCCTGTGACCATCCACGGCCTCCGGGGAGAGATTGCCAGGCTTCCTCCGCTGGCTGCGCCACTCCTCCCCGATTGTCCCTCTGCGTTGACATTTGCCCCACCCTCCCTGCTGGCCACTCCACGACCACGGTCAGGCCTGCCGACCGTGAGTTTACTCCTCACACCTTAGCGTGTGCCGGGCCTGCTCTGGGAGTTCAGTCTGGGGGCATCGTCACTGAAGACCTGAAAGTGAGACCAAGTAAATGATAAGCGTGCGTGGCTGGTGCTCTGAGTGGCACCCATCGAGTGGGGGGCGGTGGGACAGACTGAGTTGTGACAGGTTCTCTCAGGGTCCCTGCCAGAATCTGAGTCTCCACAGTCAGGGCTGTGGAGGCCCCGGGGAGAGCATTCAAAGCCACCGACCTCTGAGGGTACGTCACTGATGGGGACAAGGACGAGGGGCAGGGGTGGGGTGGGGGAGAGGCTTGCCTTTGTTGATCCAGCCCCAGTTCCTGAAGCTCCAGGCAGGGCCCGTCCCTCTCCCGCTGACATGCTCGCCAGGGCCACAGCACCCCTGGGTGCAGTGCCGCCCAGCACCTGGGATGCCGTGGGCTCTTCACGGCTCATGTCTGGGGCCTCGCCCCCCTGCGGCCCTGCAGCCCCAAGTTCCCCCTGCAGAGTGGCTTGGGAGGGGTTGCGGGGACAATCCCAGAGGCCATTAAGCCGGGCGATTTACATAGTGCTGGAGCTAGCACCAGGGAAATATATTTCACAGGTGATGGCTGGTGGCTTACAGAGGCCATTACTCTAACATGGAGATGGGTGGGGACATCTCGGGGCCATCTAGAGGGACCCGGAGCCCAGGGCTCTGTTGGCCTAGCTGCACCCCCCTGCTGCCTGCTAGACAGCCTGGTCCAGGGGACAATGACTGAGGAGGGAAGGAGCTGGAGGTCATAAAAAGAGCCCCGTATGTGGCCTTGTCTGTCATTTGTGCCTTAGTTTCCTCATCTTTAAGATGGGATCACATTTCCTATGTTGTATAGTTGTGAGGATGGAGCCAGTCATTCATCTGACATTTTTTTTGAGCACCTACCGTGTGCCAGGCCCTGTACTCAAGAGATGATGTTTTAGCGACAACGTCCGTGTCCAAAATGACCAGGCAAATGGTGAACGCTTTGTACTTGTGTGCATCTCTGATTGGAGTGGCAGCAGGAGGGTCTTATCGCCGGAGCCCCATCTAACTGAGGGGGAGGGTGACAACAGGATCCCCAGCCTCTGACATGGACTGGGCTGAGGCTCGGCACTCTCTGCTGCCCCAGGGGTTGAGAGCACAAGTGACAAAGAACAGAGTGAATGTTAGGCTGCCTGGCAGGCAGCCCAAGGCCCCTCCCCCGATGGAGAGCTCTTGGTAGGGGCCATGTGTTAAGTGCCTCTCTCCACAAGGCAAGCAGTCGCTAACCTTGGTGTAAATAAAATTTACAAAGTCGATGATGGGCAACCATTCTGAGCATTGCTATTTTCATCCAAGAAATGGGGAAAGGCAGCCTGCCCCTTTCTCACAGACCGGCCTTGGGGACATGTGAGCTGGGCGGGTAAACGCAGGTCCAGTGCCACGTGGGGGTGGCCCGCAGGTCAATGCAAGGGAGATACAGGGTCTGGAATGGGCTGTGTTCAGGTGCCAGGCAGGGCTGTGGGGCAGCGTGTGGGCTTGGCCACGCGGGCTTTGCCTAGAGAAATCTTGAGTCAGCCTGAGCCTCCCGCCACTGCACCCTCTCCCGGGCCCTGCCCCTCCGCTGGGGGCCCGTTCATGCCTTCAACACACGGGACTACCTGCTGTGTGCTGGGCACTGGCAGGGGACAGGCAGACAACAGTCCAGGGAGGCGGCACAGAGGACATACATGTTAGAAGGTGATGAGAGCCATGGAGAAGGAATAGGATGAATCGGGCTGAGCTTACAGTTTAACTGGGGGTCGAGGGGCCAGAATAGAAAAGCCTGAAGGAATGGAGAGTGGGAGCCATGCGGGTTTCCAGAAGATGAGTCTTACAAGCAGAGGAATGGCTGGTGCAAAGGCCCTGAGGTGGAATGTGGATAGAGCAGGAGAGGAAGGAAGAACAGGAGGAGAGGCGGGCAGAGGGCAGCGGGGGCCGGGTCAGGCAGGGCTGTTAAACTAGCATGAGTCTTTGTCCATTACTTTGAATGAGGTGGGAATCATGGGAGGGGGCTGAGCAGGGGAGGAACATGACCAGGGTGGTAGCCATGGTGGTGGCGAAACCTGCCAGTGGTCTTGGTATGAGAGAGAGAAAGGGGTCCTGGGTGTTTGGCTTCAGCAGCTGGAAGGACAGAGTTGTCCCCAGCTCAGATGGAGGAGGCTGGGGAAGAGGAGGTGCAGGTGATGATCAGGTATGGGACCAGTTGAATAGATGTCTGGGTGGAGATGCGTCTGAACTGATGTGTGTGCCTCTGGAGGGGTCCTGGCCAAGCTGCGCCCGCCCAGGCTGGGTGCCAAGGACCGAGCCGAGAGCCCTGCTCTGTGGGTCCTTGGTTCCCCACCCACTGCCTGGGCCTGCTCGCCTCATCTCCCCGCTGTCAGGAGCCCAGCGCCCTCCACCAGCCGTCACGTGGAGGTGCTCACGGGAGGCTGGGATTCTGCAGGCCTCAGTACGGGAGGGCAGGCAGCCTGCTTTGGTGCCGTGGCTGGTCTGCGTTGCTCACGGACATCGACCTGGACAGAGCTCACTGCTGGGCCTCGCACGTGCCGTACCCTCCGTCTGGACTTCCCTCCAGCCCTGCAGTGCGCCCTTCACCTGCCAGACCCCTAGGTTGGGTCAGGCCCCTCCTCCTGCATCCCAGCCCCCAAGGCTCACGGGATGTCTCTGCCCACCGCTCACTCATCGGGTCCGGATCAGATCCTTCGCTCTTCTTGAATTCTAATCTGAGGGCAGGCCACTGTGTCCCTTCCCAGTGCGCAGCCTGGAGCCTGGCTCATAGCTACTTGAATGAATGAATGAATGAACTTACGAATTGGGTGAACTAGTAGGGAATTTGCAGATTGGAAATACTCGCAGAACATTTTGTCAGCGATAAGGCCTGCTGGATTTGCCTAACTGCTTTTCCTCAAGCCATCCCGGAGGACGACCCAGGCTCGCCAGGCAGAATGGCTCCCCTTGGCCTGGCCACCTCCCTGGGGCTCCTCAGAAGGAGCTGGGGCGGCACCTGAATCCCCCTCCTCACTGCAGTCCCACACAGTCCACTGAGGGGGTGGGCATGGCTAAAGGATTCACCATGGAGGGAGCACCGGAGAGTAACCTGCAATCACGTTCGATTTACATGTAGCTTGGCTCATCCTGAGACGCCAGGCACTAGTGACAAGCAAATCCCAGAGGAAGGGGGCGTTCTCCCCCTGCCTGGTCCAGGCTCCCTCAGGGGTATCTGCACTGCTGAGACAACAGTCCTACAGCAGCGCAGCTCTGGTGGGGTCCAAGGGAGGACTTCCCAGCTTTGTCCGGCTTGGGGAGGCAGTGGGGACCCTGATGTGGAGCTGGGCTCCTTCTCAAAGCTGGAAAAGATCATAAATGAGGTTTGGCCTTTACCTGCAACCTATTTCCTCTTTTAAATCTTGGCTATTGGAGTCTACCTTGGGATTAGGGAGGCCTAATGATGTCGGGGACAGGGACGGGGCTCCGGAGCCATACTTTGCTAGGTTCAAATTCTGGTTCAACACAGACTGGCTATGTGGTCTTGAGTGTGTTGCTTTACTCCCTAGGCCTCAGAATCTTCATCCGTGAAGTGGACCTGAATTGGTCTACACCTAGCCAATGGCGTGGCGTGCCTTCAGTGGGAGTCACACACATGGCACCCAGCACACAGTAGGTGCCCTGCATCACGAGTTCCTTTCCTGGGTGCTCTGCTGTCTGCTGGAGTTAGAGCCCCTTTCCCAGCCCTGCCTTCCAGTCTCTCCTGCTGCAAGCGAGGTGGGCAGGGCGGGCACCAGTCCGGTGTGTGTAAGGGCAGGATGTTCAGATAAATCTAATCCCAGGTTGTTTCTAGAAGATTCTTTTTTGCCAGGCTGCAAGCTAAGCTCTGCAGAGAGCTCGTTGATGGACTAGCCTGCAGCCCCAGCCTAAGGCAAGGGTCGGGATAGCGAGGTGAGGACTATGGGTTTGAGAGAGGGGTGAGGGAAACCCAGGAAGGCTTCCTGGTGGAGGTAGAAGAGGAACAAGGCCAGCGAACAAAGCTGGCCCTACTAGGTTGAGTTCTAGTCTTTGTTTCACCTCTCCTCTCTACCTGGGTGTCCTCCAGTGGCCTGCCAGCTCCCACAGGGACATCTCTACCCCGAGGAGGAACAGAGGACCTTGGGGCGAGGGGGGGTCTCTGTTCTCCTCAAGGCAGGAGGCTGTATGGAGGATACACACAGAGGACGGCTATTTGTGGCTCAGCGAGGATTTGACTCATGCTGGGGGGCGGGGAGGGTGTGCGGGAGGGGAGATGGGGACATGTGAACGACAGAATCTGACCGTGCTGGTTAATGACACGTGCACGCGGCCTGCGTGGCCAGCTCGTCAGGCTTCAGCTACTGGTGTGGGGCAAAGACAAGCTGCTGGAGCCCCTGGGTCCTCCCTGGCTCACCTGCTGACCTTAACGGGTGGCTCAACCCTCCTGTGCACCTCCTGAGACCAGGCTTGGGCGTGGCACACAGTGGCTGGGTCAGTATATCCACCTCCTGAGATCCAGCCTCGCCGAACCTCAGTTTGCCTGTCTGTTCATGGGCCTGAGCAAGGGTTAAATTCTCATTGTGCCTGACTACCTGGAGAATGTGCTGGGGAGAGAAGGAGGCGCCGTAGACCCCAAATGCCCATGACCCATCCCTGTCAGTGACTAGGTGCTTCTGGGCCTGGGGAGCAGATGACAGTCTCGGGTAGAGCAGATGCCCCGTCCCTGGCCTGGACCCTTTGCTTTGCTCTGGGGAGGCCTCAGCTAGTTCATGAACTACTTTTGCTCATCGCTAAGGGTGACAGAGAGAGCAGGACAGCCCGGGGTGGACTTCTTCTCACACTTTCATCTGGCTTTCTGGAAGGAGTGGCTGCTCCAGTACCCGGCCCTTCTGGAAGAGCCATGAATTATGCACAGAAGCCACAGGCCTGGGCAGGCCCATCATAAGTGAGCTTTAATAATTCATAGGGAGAGGAGCCAGGGAAAGGGAGGGCCTCCTGGGGCAGCCTCTGTGGCTACTCACGGCCCAGCCCACCTCCCTGCTCTGTTGCCAGGCCTCCTACAGGCTAGCGGGGAGTGGGGAGGGGGATCCCCTGACTGGGAGATGGATCCACTCAGCAAACGGCCTGTTCTTCCAGGCTGGAGAGCAGGAGCCTCCTCCCTCACGGCTCCCAGGCCAGGGCAGAAGCCAACAGTAAACAGGAGGCCCGGCAGAGTGCTAGCTAACACAGGACCCTCAGGCGGGCACGCGAGTTCAGTCACTGCTTGCAGAGGGGTGCAACTTCAAATGGGGGGCAAGGTGGACTTCATCGAGCGGGTGGTGTGTGTGCGGAGACCTGAAGGTGAGAGCGAGCCCTGTGGACTCCTGAGGAAAGACCATCCAGGCGGAGGGATGGCGTGGGCTGGGGTCTGCCCAGGGCTCATTGCAGCGCAGTGTGCGGTGTGGAGGCCGGTGGCCTGGTGACTGCCCTCGTCCTGGAGACAGGTGTGGTGGCCCAGGCCAGGCTGGGGCCCAGGAAGGTGGAGGCAGTGGGCAGATTCCGGCACAGTGTGACGGTGATGCCAACAGGACTTGCCGATAGTTTGGATGTGGGTGCAAGAAAAAGCAGGGTCCAGGTCCCCCTGAGGCTTTTGGCCTGAACGGAGGGACCTGTCCTCTGCTGAGCCAGGGGAAGTGGGTGGGGCGGTGAGGATCCCCAGGGAGGGGAGGGTCTTGGTTTGGGGCACATTTGGTTAGAGATGCCCTGAGAAGAGACGGGTGTCATCCTGGCAAGTGTTCATTAGCTGTGTTACCTCGGGCACATCACTCAATTGCTCTGTGCCTCAGTTTCCCCCTCTGAAGATTGGGGGGATGGTCTGACTGCTGTGCAGATGAACTGAGATAGTGTCGTGTGAGTCCTGGCTTGTCACTGCTGTGACCCCTGGCTCACAGGTGCAGGCCCCGGGCAGGAGGCCCAATCAGACCCCTTAGGAAGTGGATCTCCGGGTCAGCCTCGGGCCACCCCTCTTTGGACAAAGAGGGAAACTGAGACCTGGAGGGGCCAAACCATAGAGCTGGGTGTGGAACGCAGAGCAGGCCCTGCCTGGTGCCTGACGGGCTGGTAGAGAGACAGCCCCAGGCCCCTCACGACCAGGCCGTCCGTCACCCTGGCCGAGCCCCCCAGCCTCCCGCAGACCGGCCTTTTCCTTCCCGCCGCACCTTCCAGCTCCCCTGTTCCTTGGTGCTACAGGGGTTGCTGGGCCAAAATGCAGCCCGTGGCAGCTGCACAGCCCCCCTTAAGGGCTTCTTCATGGGTCAGACACCACGTTTGTGCTTCACCTTGAGGCGAAAGGATGTTGCGAAGGTCACACAGCTAACCATGATAGAAGCAGAAGTCAGGCCGGATGGGCCTTCCATGTTGTCCTCCTCACCGCTGCTGGAAAGCTTTGTCCTCAGCCCGCACACCTGGCTTGCCTCATCCATGTAGTCCTCCCTGATTGCTGGTGCCCCTGTGGGCCCTCTGGCCTGCACTGATGGTGAGGATTGAGGCAGAGTGCTGTGGCCCTTTGCTGTATAAACCGGACACTTTATCTCTCTCTGGGCCAAGTGAGCTGCCTGGCTCGCCCAGCCCTGGGTGATGCTGCTCCCTGGCTCCAAGCCTTCCCTTCCTTGGCTCCTTCCCTCCCCCGTCAGACTATTAGGAGTAAACACTAGGACCTAATTAAAGCCAGATGACTGGTTACTGTTAGTCTGAGGGTATGAGGGGCCGGGGGGCACAGGCTTCCGACTAGAAGGAGAGCTTTCTTCCTGGCAAAGAAGGAGAAAGGACAGCCCGTAATTAATAACCTCATTAAACAGCAGTATTTGGGCAGGGTCCCAAGACACGTAGTCGAGGCCCGTGGATCTGGACTAATTCACGCTTAGGCAGCACTAGCCCTTCCCCAGCCCGGGGTGTCCCTGTGTGCCTGGGATGGTGGCGGAGGTGGGGACAGTGTTCCTGGGGGGCACCGTGTCACTCATGCTAAGAGTCCCTTTAGCCGAATCACAAATCTGTTGAAGATGAGCTTGTCCCTTTGAGTCCCATGCCTCAGTTTACCTGTTTGGTGAAGTGGTGGGTGGCTAGCGGGGACCCTGTCCCACCGTGAGTCGGCGGAGCTGGCATCGTCCGTCTCCCCCTGGCCTCAGTCTTCCCTCTGTGGTTTGTGCACACAAGGCCACTGCTGACGAGGTCCTCACCTCCAGGCACTCCGACCCCAGCTGGCCTCTCGGGGGTGAACGACCTTGGCTGGACTTGCCCTCTGCCCACCCTTGGTTCTTAGGAGATTGTAATCCAATCAGGGTTGGGGTGGGGCCCACCCTGGGCTTTGACCCTCGAAAGGTGCTGAGGCCCAAGAGCCTTCTTTCCTACGCGGACAAGCAGGAAGGAGGCCCTGCCCTTCCTGAGGGCCGTCCCCTGTGTCGGGGTCTCTGAGGCAGTGTGGGGGTGCTGCAGCCCACATGAAGGACCCAGTCTAAGGAGGAGGCACAGCTATCCCGCGCCTGGTGAGCTGCAGGTCTGCGGAAGGAGGCTGGGCTGTGGGGAGGGCAGCCTTACCGTCTGGACAGGTCTGTGTGTGCATGTGAGCCCCGTCCACGGCAATGGCTTCCATCTGCCTCCTCTTTGGGTCCTGGGAGGTGAACAAATGGGGAGCCTTGTCTCCATTTTCCAGGTGAGAAAACTGAGGCCTAAGGGACCACACCTGGTCCAGGTCACGGACGAGCCAGGGCTGGATCTGGGCACTCAGTCTAGGTGGAGAGGGACCTTCACCGAGTGGTCAGGGAGGACTCCTCGGGGTAGGTGGCTCTGGAGACGCCACAGCCCTGAGGTGCAGCCTTGAGCTTCCTGCCATTTGTAGCAGGGCTGTGGCCTAGGGGAGGGCCCGGCCGTGTCCCAAGCCCTGCTTCAGGTGGCCGTGGGATGGGGTCAGCCTAATGCAGAGGCCCTCTACTCCCCCGGCTTCTTGCCCTGCCTTTCTTTCCCCTTCAGAAGGCTGAGAAGGCATCGAGGTGGGAAGTGACAGGCCACCTGAAATACAATCAGAACCATTAAATAGCACTTTATTTTACATCGTCGCCTACCCCGGAGCTGGGAGAATAATTGGCCAGCCTGTCACAGGAGACGCAGGAGACCTGTGGGCCGCCGCCATCGCCAAGTTTGGCTCACAGTGCCCTTGGCAGCGAGTGACCTCCGCTGTGCCGGCTCCCCCAACCCTTCGCCTGCCCCACCCAGAGCTGTCCCGCCGCCCACCCCTCCCGCTTCACCCACCGCTTCCACCCTCAGCTGTGGGGAGGGCTGCAGACCCCCTAAGCCCCCAGCGGCCGTCTGCCTGGCAGAGGTAGACTTGGGGGTCCCAAGGCCTTGGTCTCTCCCGGGCCACCCCCGTCTGCTCTTGAACAAAGCCCTCCCCCTCCCCTTCTTGCCCCTCTGCAGGGTCCAGCTGCCCACACCCACCCGTGCCCTCTGAGGGTGAACCTGCCGTGTCACCTGTCTTTGGTTTTTTGATTTGTTTAATTATAGATGAGTTTTCTGCATAATTTATTCCAAAAGCCTGGATTATACTGTACAATTAAATCACATTCTGATCAACAACTTCACGTATAAAATTAACAACTGGCAACAGTTTAATCTGTGCTGCTGCATCTGTGGGGAGGCTCCCCGCCCCATCCTCCCCTTCCATCTTCCCCCTCCCTCTCCCCTCCCCCCTCCTTCATTCCCCCTCTCCTCTCCCCTCCCCCCACCGCCTCCTCCCCTCGCCCTCTTCTCCCCTCCTCCTCTGTTCCTGTCTTCTCCTACCCCCTCTCCTAGCCCTGTCCTGCCTCCCCTCTGGGGGGTACCTGTGCAGCCGGCAGCCCCCCACCTGAGTGCTCTGTAGTTTGACCAGGGTCCTCCCCAGCCTTCTGGCTGGAGTTTCGATGGATCTGTCTGATAAAGGGGGTCCAAAGCTCCTTGCCCCACACACAGATGACTCTGCTCCCTTGCCTGATGGTGACACCCTTCCCCCCTCCCATACCCTCTTGGTCTGAATGCCCTAGAGACTAAGGCATGTGTCCCATGTGGCAGCTGGTGCAGCCCCTTCGTGCTGCCCTCAGCGGTCTTGGGACACACGCACCTTCACCCTGTGCCTGCTCCCGGCCTCTCTCAGCTGGGGAGCAGGGAGTCACAGGAAGCCATTAAGGAGCCCCCTTCCACAGCACCCTCCCTCCGCGCCCCCCTCTCCCCAAGGGCAGGCACTTATGGGAGATTTCCTGAGTGCTGGGGCACTGCACTGGATGAGCTTCTAAGGCTCAGGGGGCTGCCCCATGAAAATACTGCCCAGCAAGGGCATCATGTGGCTTTGGCCATTGCTCAGCCACTCATTAGTATCCCTGTTCCTAGGCAGGGGTCACGCAGCTGGTAGAAGTGGGCTTTCCCCGAGGCTCATCTTGGGGCCATGGCTGACAGAGCCAGGCAGACAGGTCTGGTGTCTCTCTGTGGTCTATGGCCCTGCACCCATCCTTGCCAGGAGCCTCAGTTTCCTTGTTTGTGAAACGGGGGTGTGGTGCCTGGACCGCCTAGGTTCGGGCACATTGGAGACCGTGGTGGTGGTGCTTGGCTCTGTCCTTAGCCTCTCGTGCCCACAGCAGTCACGCCGGCTGCAGCCCCTGGGTGCACGTGCCTCCTCACAGACTCTCTCTCTCACTTGCTAATTTGGCACTTAGAGACACTTGGAGATGAGCAGAGTCATCTCAAGGAAGAGCATGGAAAATCACAGGGATGCGGGGAGTCAACAGGTGGGCCCACCCCGTGGGGAGGGTTACCCATGGGCCAGTCAGTGTCTGACGAGGGAGGCATTGACAGAGCCAGGCACTTGGGCGCAGGTTGATAGGCGCCCAGGCAAGAGTTGGGCCCATTGCCTTGGATCCACTGGGGCGTGGATCCTTCTAGAGCGTCTGTGCCCTTCTGCTGGCGGGAAGGCGACTATGCCTGGCCAGGGTTAGCCTCCGCTTGGTGGGACAGGACACTGCAGGTACCTAATTGACGCCTGGGGCTCTCAATCCCATGTGTCACCCTTTGGAGCCAGCACTGGGACCCCAGCCAAACCCCGGAACCCGCAAAGTCGTGTCTCTGCGATAATGAAGTGAATGATCTATCATGTTCTTTTAAACTCCTGGGCACATGTATTGCTTTCCCAACTGAGTTTGGTTTAGGTAAATACTCGGAGCAACATGTTTGCCCTGCGTTGTGATGGTCTGTTGCCTGGGGTCCACCCGTCAGTCCCAGCATGCCAGGCCAAGGGCTAGAGCCACTCCTAAACCCCAGACGGGTGTGTGTCCTGATGTGTCACTGGTGGGCCAGTCCTCGTAGCCCACAGCAGAGTTTGGAGCTGCTCAGCCTGGGCGTGGGGAGACTTGTGTATATGTGTGTGCACATGTGTATACATGTGTGAGGTGGGGGCCAGGGAGGGAAGATGGGAGGCGGAGTGAGTGTTTGGGGGAAGAATTGGACTTTATCCTGATTTGGCTCTTCTAAAAATTTTTTAGTGTTGAAACAGCGTGGTGGTTTTTTTTTTTTTTTGATGATGAAATGATGGTGATTATAATAATAATAATGTGTTGTCTGAGCAAAATAAAAACTTGGCATCCATGCCTGTTCTTCTAATTAATTTTCTTTTACTTATCTATGAAATCCTAGAACCGAAGACCTATAGATATACTAGAAAAAAGTCAATAGCCTGGGATTGAATCAGTGCTGTGCTGGTAAATGTTTACAGTTTTCTCTCCAGGGGGAAAAAAAACTGATTGGCAGCATTTGCCGATTTATAAATATTCCCACGATGGCTGATTTCAAGCTCCCAAAGCGGCGACACTGAACGCGGAGTTGGGAAGAGGTACACGCTGTTGTGTCTTGCAGGCTGCACCCCTGGGTCAGGTTCCATGGTCACCACTTCCTGGGCGGGTGACCTTGGGCAGGTCACCTAAAGCCGCTGTGCCTGTTTCCTCATCTGTAAGTTCAGGATGATGATGTTTGCTTCTTTGTGAGGATTGAAGGTGGAGCAGGTGACATGCTGGCACCACACCTTGTACTTAATGGGTGCCCTCGTACACATCAGCTCCAGGAAAGATTATGATGGGCATTCTGTCCCTTAGACCAACGAACGGCTGAAGTCAGGGTCAGAGCCAGGCCAGAGCTAATGGTCCCCCTTGGGATCGGCTCCTTGACCTCACCTGTCCATCTGCCTAGCTAGACATAGGACTGTGTGGCAGCTCATCTTAACATTAACCCTGGGCTCTGTCTCAGGACCACGAAACAGCCACCTGCCACACCGTCCGCCCACAGCCAGGGCCAAGCAGTCCGCACCGAGTGGACAGGAGCTGGGGCCAAGCAGGCTCTCCGTTCTCTGCGGGGCTTTGCCCTCCCCGGCTGGCAGCTGAGGCCTGATTGCCCTTTGTGCCTGGCCTGCAGCCTAGCCTCCCTCGGGCTCCAGTTAGCTTTTCCCTGCGGTGGAGAGTGGAGGTGGACATCAGGCCATGGCTCAGCCAGTAACAAGCCGAAGCTAATACCTCTTTCTTTTGATGTTGATTTTTTTTTTCATCATGGTCCTGACATTCAGCTTGGCAAATTGCAATTAGTGATCTGCCCGCCTCCTGCTCTGAGTTCCCATGCCAACCGACCCAGGCACACACAATGGCACGGGCCCAGCCCCCCAGCCACAGGCCTGAGGAGGGATGTGGGGCAGAGGCAAGCTCTTCTGACCCCTGGAGCTAGAAGAGTTGTGGCCCCACATGGCTCTAGGGAGTGCAGAGAGGTAGTAGGCCCTGGGCATGCACTGGGGCCAGACTCAGTCTCCCGGATCCCGTAGCTCCTGGGGTGGCTCTCCAGAGGCTGGGGGGCTGGCACCATCCCTCCCTTACCGTGCTCTATGGGGTGCGTTTGATTTGTGGCATATTTAAATCTTCGTGATATTTTTCCTGTGAGTCCTGCCTGGAAAGGCCTCGTTCTGTGTCTGTGGGCGGGGAAGTTGAGATGCCTTTTCAGATGCATTAGGATGGGGGTCTTGGTCACAGCGGAAGTGCCTGTGGCAGTGTGGATGATATCTCTCCGGCCAGCCCCTTTGCTCACCTGATCTGACGCTGCCTGCACGGGGGTCACGGGTTAGAACCCGTGCTAGGCCTCTCCCCAGACACCCTTCCTGTCTGCGGGCGTGTTCTGAGAATACATGTGACCACCTGTCCACTCCAAAGATCCCTGTGCAGCACCCTTGACCCACCTGCTCTCGTGTGCCCTTCTCATACCCTGTGAAGTGGCCCCAGTGTGGAGGAGACCTGCTCAGGCTGGTGGCTCAGGTGAAGGACTCGTGGGACTTGCGGGTCCCCTGAGCTGTACCCGTGGGTGGGTGGTTCATGTGGGGCATCCAGCGACGTACCCCAGATAAACACCTATTCACCAGGGTGCTGGGAAGGCCAGGGCCTTCTGCACCAGGAGCGCCCCGGGTCCCCTCCTCAGAGGAAGCCCAGAGGAGCAGGATCTGCCCCGGGGCACACAGCAACTTGGTGGTGGCAGCAGTGACTCTGTTCCCTCCCCTTCCCCAGACCCCACCCAGCCTTGGGGACAGGATGCTCCAAGATCCAGGAGGCACCCCTGGCTCTCACATCCCCCTTTTCCCTGGTGCCCTGAGTCCCCGCGTTCAGAGCAGCAGCAGCATCGGGTCGGCTCGTCACAGTGGAAAATAGTCCCCTTCAGGCTTCTTGGCGCTGTCGGACACCCTCGGTGCCTTTAAACTACAGGCCGCCCCCTCCCTGGCGTCTGAGGAGCCCTGGGCCTCCGGGTCTCCGTTTCGAAGGGGTCACAGGCGCACTCCGGTTCCTGAAGGGCGGCTGTGGCCGGGCACCCCTGGGTGGCCAGGCCAGGCCGTGCCGGCACCAGGCGGGCCCCGCTGACCTCTCTGTCCTCTCACGCAGGGTGCAGCACTGGGCCCGGCGCCTGGAGCAGGAGATCGACGGCGTGATGCGGATCTTCGGGGGCGTCCAGCAGCTCCGCGAGGTAAGCCTGCAGCCACGGGCTTTCCCCGGGGGACCCTCCTCTGAGTAGGGCCGGGGCAAGGACCTCGGAAATAAGGAGTGAGGCAGGGGAGCCAGCGTGGTGGGACCCCTGGGTGCAGGTGGGGACGCAACTAGAAAAACGGTGACTCCTTGGGGGCTCGGCTTGCTCTTGCTGAGGTGGCCGTGCCCGAGGTCTGTGTCTGGGGTGGAAGGCCAGGCCCCGGACGGTCCAGCAGATGCAGTTGTGCGCGCACGCCGGAGGGACCGTGCGCGCAGTGAGTGGCGGCCAGGCCACGCCACCCCGGGGAGCGCGCCGCCTCTCAGGGCATTGTCACACGGGAGATGAGATGAGTTGAAAGCCAGTGCTTGGCGAGACGAGGGATCAGGGGACGGGAGGGGTGATTGATTAGACGGGAGCAACCACATTCATCTGGGAGATTATGTTAATGTTTGAAATCGTGATGTGACGAGTAGGCCATTAGTCACCCCCAGAAGGCTGCAAAACGTGTCCCTGTCAGGCTCCTGAGCCGTCGGCGCTCTTTCTGTGGGGACCCAGAGGCTCCAAGCGCTGAGCGCTGGGAGGGGCTGGGGTGAGACTCCCAGGTCGCCTCAGACTTCCGGAAGCTCGAAGCTCGTCGCTGGGGGCTGGGACCAGAAGGTGCGACGGGATTGGCGGGCATTTCCTGCAACGGTTGTCTGTCCGGAGAATAGCAGAGTAAAGGCAGTTCCTGCTGGGGAGTCCAGGCCCGGAGCTCGGTGACGAGATGCAACCCTGCGTGCCTGTCGTCCCTCTGGGTCAGCAGCTGTGCTCCTGTGAGGCACTCACCACGGGGTGTGGTCGTCGGTCCTTTCCCCGCCCAGGAAATGGGGGGTGGCACTGAGTGTGTTGCCAGGGGCCGGGGACGTAGGACCTCTGGCCCAGGACGGATCAGGGGTGTCTTAACGAGGTGGTAACGTGGCAGGGAGAGGGAGGCCAGGTCTGGAGGTCAAAGCCACCCACTTGCTGGGTGTCCCCCGTGGCGGCCCGGCCTCTCTGAACTTCCCTTCCCTGGTCGTGGGGCTCGAATTGCACGCGCCCCATCCCACTCTCTCCTTGTGAACTCTCCATGACTCAGCCCAGCTCGGAAGCCAGCAGAGCTTTCCGGAGAAGAGAAGTGTAGGAAAAGCTGTTCCAGAACAGAAGTCGATTTATTTATGCTCAGGAATAGCAGCCGGCACTCACTTGGTCCTCAGTGGTCACTGTCAAGTGCAGCCGTGTAGGTGACTGAGGAAATGACGGTTCCCTGGACGTGTCCAAGTTTTGCACCTAATATAAGGCGCTAACCGTGCACCAACAGTCAAGAATTGCCCATGCTTTGCATCCACGCCTTGCAGACAGGGTTAGTTTGTAGTCACCATCAGCTCAGACCCAGAGCGTTTGCCAATGAGACGTTAACGTACCCGTTTCACGCCTGAGATCCCATTCTGTCCAAGCCACTGAGCTTCCTGGACGGTGAGGACCAGAGGTGGAACCCCAGCTCAGCGCAGCCGCTGGGTGCTGGGTGCTCGTGGGCGAGTCCCGGACCCTCTCTGATCCTCACTCTTGGTCTGTGGCGCGGCTAAGAGGTCTGGCTGGAGGAGAGGATGGTGAGAATGGCAGTGGACAAACTGACACAGATACACCCCACACACCCCTTTGCTAGAAGTCAGGTCTGAATTTCCCTCGTTGATCCTTTCCACTCCTAGGATGTGTTGTTCTCTTCCTTCCTGATGGCGGTTGAGCGATTCCAGACACTGTCACTGAGCACATCTTCCCCCAGCCGCACCCGCCCAGCCGGGACCCGGGGCTCCCGATTCCTGTTCTAGGGGACTCCTGATGCCTGTTCTGGGGGCTCCTCTGGCTCTGCCTCTCCTTCGGAAGGGTGGTCGGGATGAGCTTGGGGAGCTGGGAGCTGGGCTGGCGCAGGGGCCGTGCTTGGCGGGGCCGTGGCCAGCCTGGGAGGCCGGCGGAGAAGTGCTGACCCAGCGTTCCCGGCTCCGCCTGGCATCCCTCTGCCTGCCGACCGCTGCCAGCTCTCCAGCGGCTCTCTGTCCTGCTCCAGTTTTTTTCTCACCTGCTTCCTCAGCCTCTTACCTCCCGCTGACAGCTCTGGGGCTGTTCCTTGGCACGGGGCATTCTGGTGAGGTGGGCGGCAGGAGAGCAGGTGAAGAATTCTAGAGGAAAAGGATGACCCTGGGGGAGCCCGAAGGGAGCCAGCCGATGCGTGAGCGCCCCACCGCACAGCCCACCCCCAGCCTGACGGAGCCACCCTGGCGCTCCCTCAAATGCACGTGAGAGGGCCGTGTGCCCAGCCCGTGCCCGGCCCTGACTGGTCAGGGGGTGCTGGCAGCAGAGCCCTGACCTGGCTGCGGAGGCTCCCGTGGACCCTGGCACCAGCTCTCCCGCTGGGGCCGCCCCTCCCCAGGCCTCCCTGAGCTGCTTCTGAGCTGCTTCGAACACCTTGCAGCGGAGGCGAAGCTGGCGTCCGGGCCCCCTTGGCCTCCTCCTTCTGCATGGCTGCCCTCTCCTCTGCCTGTCCCAGTCCTAGAGGCCACCCCACCCCCAGGAGCTGGGAGCCACAAGAGCTGGCAGCTGCAAGAATTCAGAAACTGCAGACAGTGGCATTTGGGAGCATTTTCCTTGCCTCGGCACTTTCCTCCTCTTGGCCTCACCACCACCCCCGGGGGCATGGCTGGGTGCAGACTGCGGCCCAGTTCCAGGTCGGAAACTGTGGCACGCCTCAGTGGAGTGTGGGGGCCGTCTGTAAAGACCCCAGCATACTTCCTCATCTAACCCCAGGGCCAGCACATAGTAAGAGGTCCTCCTGCTGAGGCCTGGTGTTCAGGTACCATACTCACCCCCATGCTCAGCTAGACACTCCTGAGCCATGCCCCTCTGGGTAACCCAGCCCCACCTGTCCCCCAGCCCTGGCCAGCTTCTGCCATGAGCGGGTCACGAGAGTGTGGACCCTACTGCAGTCCGCCCTGTCCTGCATTCTCTCAGCTCTCCCAAGCCCCTTCTCTACCCTCCCCCATCAGCACCATATTGTCCCCTTCCTGGGGGAGGGGAGGGGGAGAACAGAGAGCATATGCTTAGGCTCTGAGCTCATTTACATAATGAGGCTGATCAGGATGAATAATTCATCAGGTGCCTGGGGGTGCATGGGGGAGGCTGTGGAGACGGCCAGTCTCCCTACTCCGAAGCCAGGTCACTCTGACAGGTACAGCTAGGGACCTACCCTCTTCTGACTGAGTGTCCAGGTGAGGACATCATTATAGAAGAGGAACATCTCTGGACCTGTGGGGAAGTAAAGCAGGAGAAATTATAGTCAGACGTGAGGAAGAACCAGCACTTATCAGGTGCACCAGCCCTGAGAGGGGTTCCTGCGCTGGGGGGGACACTGACCTTAGAGGGTCTCTGTAGAAGGAAGTGAGAAGACCCCCTGTCAGGGGTGGGGTTGCAGGTGAGGGAAGGCTGCCTGGCCAGAGCTGGGCTGGGAGCAGAGACCTGGATGACCACTTCCGGGGACTACGCACCACCCGCTGGGAAGCTCAAGCCAGTCTGCACCTCTGAGGGCTTTGTCGGTTCGCTCAGCCTCCTTCTGTACCTGGCCCGCAGGTCAGGGCAGAAATGGCCTGAGCCCTGCCCACATCTCTGTCGCCTCAGCCCCCACGAGGGCCTTATAGCCCAGCTTCTCATTACTCCCGTGGTCCCGTCATACAAATGGGGAGACCAAGGTCCTGGCCAGCTGTCCCGTCCTGGAAGCCAGGCCTGAATAGTGCTGGGGTTGGAGAGAAGTGTCCAGGCAGAGGCGCAGGCCTGGGGCCTGCCTGGAGGATCCCTCCTGGGGCAGCCCCTCCCCTAGACTGCTGAGCTACGTGCACAGGGCAGCACCCCAAGACCTGGAGCTCCCCAATGGCGAGTCTCCCACGCCACTCCCCACGGCTGTGCTTCTCTAGGCAGTCACAGTGATTCAGACCAGGGGCGTCCGGGTATCCCCACTCTGTGTAGCCGGGAATGGTGCTTCCGACCCTGTGGCAGCGCTCAGTGCCAGCCCATCTTGTCGGCCCCTGGCCGTCCCCGCACCCCATCTACTCGGTGCTCCCTGGGAATGGGTAATTCATATTTGCAGAGCGCCACATCTGGAGCTGGCCCCTGGCAAGGACCAGAGTCTGGCCACGTCCAGGGCCCCTGCCTGCGGGCGTCTGTGTAGATGTCTTTGAGACTGGCCTCTCCCTGCCCCCTCCTCACAGCCGGTACCGCCAGCTTGTGAAACACGTGCACCTTCACATGCTGGCTTGTGGGGTGCTGCCTGAGGGTGTGTCGGCCCCTGTTTGGGGGGGGGTTCTCTCTGGTGCATTTTGGGCAGGGCTGGCAGGGTCCAAAGTGCCAGGGAAACTGAACCTGAGCAGAGCTGGGGCAGAAGAGGCGGCCAGCAGGGCTGGGGAGGCGCCGGGGGACGGAAGCAGCCCCAGCGGCGCCAGGGAGGGGAGCTCAGACCCCACCCCCACACTCGGTCCATCAGAGCAGTGTGGTTCACGTGCACCCCAAGACACAGGCCTGCAGCTCCTGGGCCGGGCAGACCCCTCACAGGACCAGTGCGGCCAGTGTCTCAGAGGAAGGGAGGGGTGAGAGCGAAGCCCCCAGGCCTGTCACAGCTCATCCTTAAGGCTGGGAGCCTCAGAACCCCCGTCCTAGGGGCTCTGTGCCTGCTCCTCACTCAGCCCCCAGCCCTCCTCCAGCCACCTCCCCGTGAGGCCCAGCAGTGCCCTCCTCTCCTGGCATAGATGGTCGGGGTGCGGGGTGAGTCAGGGTGGGGGCGCGGTGTGAAATATGCTGCTGGGTAGGGATCGCTGCCGCTCGCCTCCCTAAAAACCCACATATATTATTCTTTAATGGAAAGTTAATTGTCTTATTATTCCCTCCATATGGTCCTCTTGCTCAGCACCCAGCGGGGATGCGTGGGGCTGGGGGCGGGAGCTCCTGAGAGGGCGTCTGATACGTGGGGAGCCTCTGCTTGTGCATAATTGGATACACACAGGCAGATCCAGGGGCGCCCGGCTGAAGCCCTGCCAGGACCCCTCTCTGTCCCCCCCGGCCCAGCCTGCTTGCCACCTCTTTCCTTCCCAGGTCCTGCCCTGGGGGTGGCCCTTTCTGGCACCCCGCACACACACACACACACACACACACACACACTGCGAGGTCTCAGAATGCTCTCTCCTGAGCACTGTGTGGGGAGACGTAGGGTCGGAGGGGGTGGCTGTCACCCTCCTGCGTGCTGCCTCCCCACACACCCTCCATTGTCGCCTGAAGGAGAAAATTCCATTTTTGAGAAGATTTTCAAAAGCCATTTCATCTGTGGCAGGAGCTCCTGCCTGAGGGCCAGCTGACTGGCTTGGGTCTCCTGCCCCACCCCCACCAGAGAGGGGTGCGGGGAGGTCAGTGCGTGGGGGGGCACCTGCCCCCGAGACACCTGGCCCGGATGGCTCCGGGGCTGCTAAGGCTGGGCCAGTACCCGTTCCCTCTCAGCCCCACCCCCACCCAGGCCTCTCTCCTCCCTGCTCACCAGATATGAGGGTAGTCGGTGGGAACAGCCACAGCAGGTGGAGGATGCAGTGACAGGAAGGTCCCCAGGGGTCGTGAGTGAGTGGTGCATCCATGGTCAGTCAGAGCCCGTTGCTCCTGGAGTCCGGCAGGGGAAGGCTGGGCCAGGGAGTCTGGCCAGGAGGCCTCGGGGGTCCTGGGATGGCCTTGGCAGGGAGGTGCTGCCTCAGGCTTCTGTGGAGGCTGTGGGTGTGGAGGGGACAGGTCTGTGGGAGAGGCACCCCTGGTGTGGACTCAGCACACCCGCATAGCTTGTGGTCACAGGCGTGGGAGAAGGGCCACCAGTTTCTAGCCTGTGCCAGGAGGTCACCATGGGGCCACATTAGAAATCAGTTCCCAGAGGACAGGGAACAACAGCTTAGAGCGGAGACAAGAGCTGTGCCTTCTGAAGGTGGGACCTGCCTGAGGCCCCCGAGCTGGTGGTGAGTGACAGAACTGGGATTTGAACCCGGAGCCCGTGCCGCGGTGGGTGGCGGGGCAGAGCGCAGTCGGCGGGAACGGCCGGGCCGGACCTTCCCGCACTGCGGCACCTGGGGCGTACGGTCCCGCTTCTCTGAGCCTCGGCTCCCCTACCTGTGGAGTGGGGATCCGAACACCCCCACGCTGGTGGGAGGCGCGAGGATGTCAAGAGAGCAGGGGCAAGGAAAGCTGCCTTTGTGGGCCCGGCCACTATCAACCGCCTGCCCTTCCAAGAGCCGGTCACAGTCTGGGGAAGTTCTGATGCCCAAGGCGTCCCCTTGTCCAGGAGTTTGGACATTGGTTCCTTGTCCCCACCGTCTAAGTCATCTGGGTTGCCCTAACAGAACACCACAGACTGGGTGGCTGACAAAGGACAGAGATTTCTTTCCCGTGGTCTGGGGCCGGGGGGTCCAAGATGAGCACATCGACAGATCTGAGTCCGGCGAACGCCCGCTTCCTGGTCCACGTCCTCACACGCAGGGAGGGGCGAGGGTCTCTCTGGGTGGGATCTCCTTCGTGAGGGCACGAATCACAGTCCTGAGGGCTCTGCCCCCCTTGGTCTGGTCACCTCCCAAAGTGCCCACCTCCAAACACCGTCCCATGGAGATTAGGTTTCTACACGTGAATTTGGGGAAACCTCAAACATTCCGTCTGTAATACCTGCTGACCGTGACATCTTTTGGGGACCTGACTAGGAGAGGCACAAGGCCCACCGGGGTTTGAGGAAGCAGGGCCCGTGGCCAGGTGGCGGCTGCTTGGGCCAGGACCCCAGGGAGCCAGCTGCAGAGGCGCCCCTGGGGAGGCTGTGGGCGTGGGTGGCGGGAAGGGCCCCTGCAGCCAGGAGAGGCCTGTAAGTCCACTTCTCAGAGCAGCAGCAGCCTTGTGCCCTCCCAGGGCCTGTGCCCTCCCAGGGCCTGGGTGTCTGGGTGGCCCCAGGTGTCAGCACTGGGGATGGGGATTAATGGGTCCGAAAATGGAGTAGCTGAGGTCAGGCTGAGCGTCGGGGACTCTTCAGGGTGGCAGTGCCAGGGATCTTTGGCGGGTTCTCTGACTGGGGGCCCTCGGTTTGAGTCTCAGGCGTGGTCGGGACTTTGCCCGCGGACGGCCCGCGCTGCCCTCTCTGGAAGCTGTGGTTGAGAGCCCACAGCTTTGCTGTGGGTCCCCCTCCCTGAAGGGGGCACCCCTCAGTCCTTTCATCTGGGGAATCTGGATGTTGGTCTGTCATACTTTCGTAAGGCAAGGCCCCCCCCACACATGCACATGCACACACACACACATGTGCATGCACACACGCACATGTGCACACACGCACATAGGGCAGAGTGTCCTGACGCATAGTCTGGCTCTCCTCTGTGGTCCCCAGAGAGGCTGGCCTTGCATTAGGGCAGCTGGGGGTCAGCTCCAATGGAGACCCAGCATGGGCGGGTGGTTTGAGGAGAGGCCAGTCTGCTCCCCTCCCCTCCCCGGCCCCTGTACCCTCCTCTGGAAAGCAGAGAGGCGGCATGCTCAGAGCCAGGGACCGATCGGGGTGACCAAGGGTGGGAGATGGGGGATGGGTTTCCGTGCTGGGCCCCCAGGGTTGGCTGACCCGATCTGCCTTCCTCCCTCCTCCACCCCCATCCATCGCTGGATCAGTGGCAGCCACGGGGACACTTGCCTGAGATTCATGGAGCCCCAAGCATTTGGCAGAGGCAGAGAAGTAATTGGTTCTGACAAACCACAGCCGGCCCCAGGGGCAGCATGAGCAGCATTTACCACGACCAGGCAGGAGACGGAGGCTCAGCCGGGCTCCCTCCACCCTCCCCGAGCACGGCTCCCTCTCCCTGTGAGCGGAGATTTAGTGCTGGGGAAAGGGTTACAGAGCCCCACCCGTCCCACTTTCCCATACCTGCCTCTCAGCCCTGGGACCTGGTGTCCTGCAGGGGGTGGGTCCTGGGCAGACTCCTCAGGCCCCCGTTGTCCACCCTCAGTTTTCATGGATCAGAGGACCCGGGCTTGAGCACCCTGGCCCCAGGAGGTAGGGTCAAGGGCCGGGCCCCACCTTCAGGGCCGGGCCGTCCACACCCGCCTGCAGTGTGCAAACGCATTATGTGCTGCCGTGCACGGAGTAGGTGCTCAGCTCGACTGCTCGGGGGGTGGGTAAGCGTCGGGACTGAGAAGGAAGAGGACGGGGCTCCCACAGGGCTCGGAGACAGCCCGTCCCACCTGGGGAGACTGAGACCCGGTGCGTGACGGTAAAGCTTCGGGGCCTGCGGCCCGGGAGAGGGAAGCTCGCGTGGGGTCCGCCAGATTTGGCCCCACGCCGAGGGTCCCCGACGGCTCTGTGTGAGGGAACGGTGGGTGTGGGGGCCATGGACGAGGGCGCAGGAGGAGAGCCAGCCACGCGGAGCACTGGCACCCAGGTGTCGGGCGGGCGCGAGGGAGGCCGACTGCTCCAGGAGTGACCCGGAGGCTTGGCCAGAAGGTGTGGCCTGGGCAGGGGGAGCGGGAGGCTTCGGGCCTCCCAGCCATTCAGGTGCCCTCCCCGCTCTCACCAGATTGCCGGGTTTCTTCGCCCTCCTCCACTGGCCACCCTCACCCCATCCCCTCCCGCCCCCACCTGCAGCCCCGTCCCAGGGAGCCGTCCTGACCGGTGCTGCAGCCGGTGGCGTCTGAGGCCCCCGCTCCCTTCTGCTTCTGCGTCTTTCGGGCACACACAGAAGGCAGCAGCTGCCAGGAACTTTTGGTGGGCACAGCCTAGTTTCCCCATCATACGGGGTAGGGAGACCATGATCAGAAGGGCGGGGTCGTGCCCAGGCCAGGAGCCCACGGGGCAGTCAGACCGAGAGGGCAGCTGGCACCTGCTGAGTCTGGCCCCGGGACGCGCTGGGGGAGTCTCTGACCCACGGAGGCTTGTGTGACTTGTGTGAGGTGCAGTGTAGCCAGCCACGTGTGCGAGAGAGGAGAGAAGTCTGATGCTGTACGTGGGAATGCGCGCGTGTGTGTGCGTGTGGAAGAGAACACGTGAACCTGTGTATGTGTGCAAGCGTAGGAGGGAGCGGTCAAGCCTGCCCGAAACGCCGCGTGGGGGTGTGACCAGTGTGTGCGCACGAGTGTGATCCTACAGGCAAGTGTGCTTCATGGGGTGTGACCAAGCACGTGTGCACGTGTGCTTGTGTGCGGCTGAGTGCACGGTGCTCCGTGCGTGTGCTGGTGTGAGCAGGCGCGCCTGCGGGCCAGGATGGGCCTGAGCAGGCGGGAACTACTTGACTGATTCATTAGCGAGGCTGTGAAGTCGCAGCTGTGGGTGAGGCACCGCCATTCACACGCACTCACCGCGCCCCGTGCCCGGCAGGCTCCCCAGTCGCTCTGCAAGGTGCCGCTCGGCTGCGGCTTCGTGTCCTCACCCCTGTGGTCTGTGCCCTGGGAGAGGTGCCAGACCAAGCGACCCCCCTGTGGCGAGCACAGGCCGTGTGCAGGCAATCCTCGCCACCCCCAGTCCAGCGCTCACAGAGGCCACCTGGGACCTCGTCCCCATTTCGTAGACGAGAGAGCTGTGGCTGGGAAGGGGCGTCCAGCAGGGCGGCTTTGCCAGGCTCTGGGCTGCCTGGCGAGGGGAGGCAGCTCTTCCCGCACTGGGCTGGGGTCCACCGGAGCCTTACGTCCCGGAAGTGGGGGAGCACTTAGGTACCTGCGGGCTTAGAGCAGACCTGGAGGCCACGGGGAGCTTTCTCCAGTGCAGGACAAGCCGCTCGCACCTGTAACCCCCAGGCGCCTTGTCGTCGGCCGTCATCCTCCACGCTCCCTGCAGGCGGGCCTGGGGCCTGATCCCCCAGAAGCCTGCGAGATGCCTTCCCCTGTCCTGTCCCCGTGCGGGCCGGCTGCCCCAGCCACCCACGCGGCTCAGTGCCCTGACTCTCCATGGGAGCGCAGCCCCTGAGGCACCGGTGGCATTGGTGCGGCTCGCCCCGAGGCCCAGAGTCTCACAGGGGGGCCTGCCGCCCCCTTCTGCACCCCTCACAGACCCCTGGGCCCTGTGGCTGCTGGTGTCCTCGTTCAGAGAGACCCCGAAGCTGGGTCAAGTGGCAGCCACTTGTCTCTTGATCAGGTGTTGACGGAGGAGCCTTCATTATGCTCCATCTACAGGCACAGAATAAATTGGTGTGCAGCGAATTTATTCTTTTTAAAGAGGGACTTTCACACTGGGGAAAACTTTTAAAAAGAACATTTATATAAAAAGCAATTACTGTGCCAGTAATTTTTATGTATTCTCCCCTTGCATCGCCGCCTTTGTGTTTGAACATGACCGCCTCCCGGGCAGCTGCAGCCTGGCTCCCCGGCCTCCCAGCTATGGCTTCCCACCCGCCGGAGCGCCCCTCCCTGAAGGCGCGGGGTGCAGGGCCCGAGCCCAGCAGGGGCGCAGGCTTCAGGAGCATGGCTGGGTGGATTTATGCTCCAAACTCAGGTGCTTTGGACATTTCCTCCTGTGCGGGTCTCTGTCCCTTCTGGGCTTCTTTTGGCAGCAGCCAAGCTCTTAAAGCCACCTGCTTCCCTACAGCTTCCTGCCCCCCATGCCGTGAGGGGGGAGGTGGCGGTGTGGGAGCAGGTATTTTCCCTCCCAAGGAGCCACTAACGGGCACCCTGCTTCCCCAGCCATTATTGCTCTCACACTTGATGCATTATGTAAATTGTCTCAGTTGCTAAGTAGTGGAGGAGCTGCTCAGGGGGAACGGAGGTCTGGAGCCTTCTGTGGGGACCTCAGGAGGCTGGCCCTGGAAACCCACTGCTCTGCAGCGAGGGTCCGGAGCCTCCCAGCTCAGAGTAGGACCCCCGGGGCCTGCACACTGTCTCCCTGTCAGACCACAGCATTGTGAGGGTGGTGGCTGCACTTCACAGCAGACTGGGGGCTCCCATTGGGCAGGGCTGTCAGATTGGGCTTTTACCTCAGACCGGCCCCAGGGCTAAGACCGGGGCCCCTCTGCTGCCCCAAAAAGCAGACTTCTCCCACCTTCTCACCCACAGACTCTTTAGAAACGAAACCCTTGGCAGAGCTGGAAAAGGTCATGTCCACCCATAAGGCTAGGTGACCTGCCATCAGCCCCCTGGGGACCCAGGGGACCCTGGGGCTCCTTCTGCAGTGAGTACCCAGTGAACTTGGGATACAGAGGGTGAGTTTTGGAGCAGCATCACACCTGAGGCTCCAGCAAATTCTTGGGTCCCCAGGGGCCTGGGATCTCCATGAGGCGGGTAGGGGCATGAAGGTTCCTGGGCCTGGGCGAGGCCCAGGTGGGGGCGGGGCCTCTCCTGGGGTATTCACCTAGCTCTCAGTCTTCCCTTTTGTGACACAAGACCTGCCAGGGGAACCCAGCCCACCCAGGAGGTCTGGGTCCAAGGTCTCGTGCTCCGAGCACATGTGTAGCCCACTCCCTGCCCTTCCCCAGGCGTGGCTGCCGGTGGGTCTGGGTGAGGTGGTCACAGGTTTAAACAGAAGTGGTGCGAAGGTAGTGAGTGCCTCTGTGTCTGCACAGACATTGTAGAAGACTTGGAGCTTCTTCCCCCGACCTGGCACTGTCACCCACTGCCCCCGGGATGGGTGCTAATCAACTTGCTTTCTGAATACTCCCAACATTTGGAAAATGTAGGCATGAGAGCAAGGGGTCACCAGTATCAATTCATGTTTTGGTCTAGGGAGCCTGGTCTGTGGACTCTGTGTTCAGCTGATCAGGGAACTGAAACTTCGAACTGTCTTTATTTTCAGTAAGAGTGGACAGAGGTGATGGCGATGTCAACAGAGCTCTGTTGCCAGCTGCTGCCCTTTGGGGGGCCGTGTCTCAAAGAGAGAGGCTTGAGTCAGTCCCCCGCCTCTGACTCTTCTGTCTGTATTTTTCTGTCTCCTTTCTTCCTTCCTTCCCACCCCCTTTTCTTCCCTTCTTATTTTTTTCTTACATCTCTAAATGGATTTTTAATGTTAGGGTTTTAAAATCAGCGTCACACATGCACATAGTGTAAAATCATAGTCTTACGAGGCGTGTTGTGTTAGGGCTCGGCAGCCCCCTCCATCCCATTTCTAACTCCCCAGAGGCTGCCACGTGCTAATCTCAGAGCTCCACATCTCCAAATGACATACTTATGTCACTGCTTCATGATCGTTCAGTTCTAGGCATTCGCCATGGATATCCGCTGGGGGAGAAGGAGGCTTAGCTCCCTACCCCCAACATTCACTGTACCATCCCTGACCCTCACATTGTGACATGACTGGCTCGGGACTCAGTGTTGACATTGCCCTGACGGAGCAAAGGCTGAGCAGGATTGTAACCCGCAGTACACACTTTTGGATACAATTTTTACATTCTTTTCTTGCAGGTGACAATTGTCTGGTGTTAGTTTGTTGCTTAGTTTTCTGTGAATCCTTGCTAATTCTGCCCCCAGGCTCCCCACCCTCTATCTGACCTCCTCTCCTACATGCCGATGCATCTGGGGTTCTGTCAAACCCCAGGGAAGTCTCGCCTGGAGCCTCCTTGTTTGCTCCCGTGAAGACAGCGTGCCCTCCCAGCCTGTGGCTCGGACATGAGTCTGGAACGTCTCTCACCCCTCTTCTGGGTCAGAGTCCCCTTCTCCTGGGTACCGTGGGCTCCTCTTCCTTGGTTCCTGTTTTCTCCCTCGTTTTGGTAGAGAACTTTTCAGTTGGCTTCCTGCGAAAAGGTACACGGGAGCCAGACTTTCGAGGTTTTCACGGCTCAGAAAGCCTGTCTTTCCCCCCGACGCTTGGCAGAGCTTTTAGGTAGAGGTGTCAGTCCTCGGTGGAAACCATGGGCCTCAGAATTCCTCAGGCGGCACTCCATTCCCTCCAGCGTCCTGAGTTGCTGTGACGTGGTCCAGCGTCAGTCAGATTCCCAATCCCCTGTACATGACTGGATTTTTACCTCTAGAAACGTGTGAATTTTCTCACACTGATCAGCCTTAGTGGGGTTTGTTTTCATTCCTTATCACCCAGTGGACGCTTTCAAACCTTCGGTTCCGGGAGGCTTTCTTGAATGATTTCCTTGACGATTTTCCTCCTTTCTCTTTTCTCTGTTCTCTTCCTAGAGCCTTTAACTCAGACCCTTTTCTTTCCTTTTTCCGTTGCCGTTTTCCACCTCTGTGTCTTTTAATCAGGAGATTCTCGGTTTTTCTCTTCCAGCCTTTCTAACAAGTTATACATTTTGTTACCATGTTTGGAATTTCCAGGGTCTCTTTTCGGTCCTTTTGAAAAGTAACATCTCGCCCTTGTTTCATTGTGGCCATGATGTCCGTAGCTCTCTGAGGAGTGTATTACAGCTCTAAAAAAAAAAAAGATTATTTTGAAATAATTTTAGACTTAGAGAGGTTGCCAAAATAGTACAGAAATTCCCTCGCCCTGCGTTGAGTTTCCTCCGTGGTTATCATCCTGCGTAACCATCGTACAAATACCAAGACGTCGGTGCGATGCTTTCCGTCAAAGCGAAGACCCAGTTTGGGTTCGGCCAGTGTTTGCGCCAATGTCCTTTCACTGCACCAGGGTCCCGTCCAGGACCCCGCATTACGTGTAGTTGTCATGTTTCCTTAGTCTCCCGTCTGTGACTGGTTTCCATGTCTGTCCTTATAAGATCACGACCTTGACGCTCTTTCAACGTGCTGGTCAGGGACTGTTTAATGTCCCTGAATCTGGGTTGGTCTGATGGCTCTCTGTGATTAGATCAAGGTTATGCATCTTTAGGGAGCACATCATAGAACCGACGCATCCTTCTCAGCGATTCGGATCAGGCACGTGATGCAGCGCGTCTTATTACCGGTGGCATGAGCCTTGGTCATTTGGTGAAGGTGGTGTCTGCTTGGTTCATCTACTGTGAAGCTGCTGTTTTTCTCTCTGTAATGAATAAATGTCTCGGGGAAGAAACTTTGCAAACATGGCTATGCAAATACCCTGTTTCTCCTTAAACGTTTGCCTGTTGATGTTAGCATCTGTTGGGGGCGCTCGCCTGCACCACTTACTGCCACAGTGTCCTAATGGTGCTTTTCTGTGTCTCTGTTCCTTCTACAATTATTCATTGAAATTCTCCCCTGTTATTTATGTTGGTCTGGACTCATGCATATGTATTCAGTGGGTTATAATTCAGTATTTTCATTATTTATCTTATGGCTCAGATTGTTCCAGCTTTGGCCATTGGGAGCTTCTCCGGGTTGGGTCCTGTGGCTTTTCAACATGCCTCTCTTAAGCACGTCCTTGCTTAGTGTTACCACAAGATACTCCACGTTCCTTCAGTACTTTCCTGGAAATCAGACACTTCTTCAAGACATTCTGGTTCCATTTCTTTGGCGAATGGTATTTAGAAATCAAGATCTGGGCGCTGAATGTGCTCACCGCCACCGGGGTGTCACCGCTGCTAGGCCCTCCTACCATCAGCTCCAGGGAATGTATGTACGTCTCCCCACCCAGGGATACGCACGTATCCGTAACCACATCGTTAGCCGTGTCTCTGCACAGACACTGAAAACCACGTGCTCAGACTGAAATCGCCAACTCCAGTCCAGCACTCGGGGCTCAGTCAGGCCTTCCTCCTTTCCTTTTCGGTGACTTCCTTCTCCAACACCGAGAAATCAGTTCTTATTATCCACAATATATTTGCTCCTGTCTTCAACCCTAGTCGACACGCGTGTGGCGTGTTTTACACTTTCATCTCCCTGTGGAGCCCAGGCTCCTTCCTTTCGGTTTGTTGGTTTGTTTGTTTGTTTGTTTGTTTGTGGTCTCTGACTCCTGCATGCCTGTCTCCCCCCAGTGTTTGAGGTTTCACACGGTTGCTCATGTTTAAGGAGATGGAGAGGATAATGTAATAGGAGCTGAGGAGTGGGACTAATAAGCCTCTGGGTCTCATGTCTAAACCCTGCCAAAGAGGGGGGCCTGAGCATGGAGGTGGGGACTCTGAGTGCGGTAGGGAGACTTGTGGACCGTGGGGTTCATCGTGGGTGATCTGGCCAAGTTATCGTCCTGGGTGCAGATTCCCCAAAGAAGGTTCTCTCGCTCTCCCGTTTGGGGTGTCGGGGCTTAGTCTTTGGGGTTCCCCAACATTGACCTACGATGAGCTGGCTGGCCGGCCTCAAAAGCCATCAAACCAAAAGAAGCCCCTCACACATCAGGTGACCTGGGCTCAGTTTCCTCATCCATAAAGGGGGAAGGTTTGTCTCTGCCCTCAGGGCCACATGCAGGTGACTGTGGAAGCAGCGACCGAGGAACATGGAGTGCAGGGGCAAGAGCTAGATCAGGAGACGAGGGACTGGCCCCAAGGGCACATCTGGACCACAGTATTAGGGGGCCATGGGCTGGACTGGGGAGCCAAGGCAGAGGGGTCCAGGGCTGAAGGGGAGAATGGAACCTCACCCCTCACCCTGCAGATGGGGATAGACAGTGCGGCACCTTGTAGAAGGACCCAGAGGCTTTTTAAAAAAGCTTAGAGTGAATTATGGAGTAATTTTTTTCAGGGAGCTGCAGAAAAAATATTTAGTAAGAAAGGAAACCTCAGTTCCAACTTCTCCAGTGGCACTTCAGGAGACTGGGCAAGCTGGACCACTCACCAGAACCCAGTTTACTTTTTGACGTCCTGGTTTCATTCTATAAAAGATGAGGGAATGGAAGGAACAGAAGGCACTTCTGAAGGCTGAAGAGACGGACATTTTTAGGCAGGCCACGGGTATCGTGAAGGGATGGGACTGGATCAGAGACCAGGTCCTGGTCCTGGCATGCCTCTGGATCTCTTTGGGGTAGCCTTGGGCACATGACCTTCTCATCCTTGTTTTTGAGTTTCCTCCTATAAAACCAGATTAGGGAACAGGACACTGTCCTGCTCTGGGTTTGGGCAGGTAGGTGTGGAAGAAGGACAGGGGGACAAAGACCCAGAGGTAGGACTGAGCGGGGGGCAGAGAGCATATGCAGCAGGCCCGGAGGACAGCAGGGCTCCTGGCAGGCATTCGGTCCCTCAGATCATCTTGGCCAGTCTCTAGGGAAATCGAGGTCCAGAGAGGGCAAGGACAGGCCCTCGGCCGCACAGCTGGTGGCCGAGCTGCAGCCAGAACACAAGCGTCCAGACCCTTTCCCAGGTTGATGGGTGAAATGAAGTCACAATGTCATTCCAACTGCAGCAAGCAAGACACATCTATGGGACAGACCCACTCAGCCGTGCTACGAACTGGCCCTGTTCCTAGTCCCTGAATGTGGGAGCCTCTCCCAACCCACTCCCTACCACCTTTGCACCTTCTTGCCCTGGGCATCATTTGTTTTGGGGGAGCCAAGCATGGAGACTCAGATTAGGTGCTAATGAAAAGCCACCAACCTTTTTTTTTCTGCAGAGGGTTCGTTAACACGCAGCCTGGCCTAGCAATGAACCCTGGTTCTGAGTCCTTCTTCGTCATTTGTAGCCTTGGGCAAATGACTCCACCTCTCCGTGCCTCAGGTTGCTCGTCCATAAAGCAGGGATACACTCCCTGTCCTGCCCCCTCCTGGGTGTCACAAGGTTTATGGGACACATATGCATGTAATTCCACCCCGTGCTACAGACAGGAGTCCTGGATGATGGACAAGAGATGCCATCCTCAGATTGGGTGGGGGTTGGGGGGGGTCTCAGGATGCTGCCCAGGGGTCCGTCAGAAGTTGATGCTGCTTGTCACTGGGGACAGGCCCGGATGGACGGGGCAGTGTGGTGAGGATCGGCGGGGGAGCGTGCAGGCCCGAGTGACTGTTTTGCTGATTGCTCCTTTCGCTTTCAAGGAGATTAAACTATTTTTAGTCTGCGCCACTGCTGGTGAGACGCCGGAGGAAGCCTTTCCATCGCCGAGATTTTCTGGAAGCTGCCAAGTGTGGTCTTCAGCTCGATTCTGGGAGCCTCCCAAACGAGCGGGAGGGGGACATCACTTTCTGGGGGCTGTGGGGACAGGTTGGCATGCGGGGGCTCCCCAAGGTCCTTGCTGTGCTGGCCTCTGGAGCTGGGTGGCCCTGGACTGCAGAGAGCTGTAATCTGATGCGCTCGATGTTTGTAACGCTGTGTTTAAAAAAAGTAATTTATTTTCTAATTATTCCTTGTCTTGCATAACCGTGCATCGCCAAAGTGTCGCTATTTAAAATATTTATCTCTGCTCGCCGCAGGAGCAGCTCTGGAGCGTGGAGGGGGAAGAAATAAGAGTCCGCGTGCTAGTCACAGGCATGTTACTCTGACTCGTCCTGGCGGCTTTGACGTCTCCCTGTAAATACATTTATTTTTCGTTAGAATGTTGCTGAGCCTGTGGCCCCCAGGAGAGCCAGTGATCACGCTGTTCCTCTGTGAGGGATGCAATAGAGGAGCTCGTGGAATGAGCCACCAAACTCATCTCGGCCTGTCTGAGCCGGGGCGAGGGTCCGAGTGTGTGGCTGGGGTACGCGTTTGCAGAGGGCGTGCAGTGCTGGGCTGCATGACGCTGGTGGGGGGCGGGGGGGAGGTGCGGGTTTCATGTGGCCGGGGAGTTGGGCCATTTGGTTTGATGGGGAAACTGAGGCCCGGAGGGAATCTGCTTTGGAATGGAATCAGACTCATTGGCAAAGTGGGCAGCGCCCCTGTGGCCTGTTCTAGCCCAGGGGCCAAAGCTCAGCAGGTTTTGAGGTCGGGATCAGGGATTCCTGGGTGGCTTCAAGGGGTACGCACGTCTCAGAGCCTCAAGCCGAGGGCCCAGCGGTTCTCAGCGTGTAGGACAGGGACCTGATTCTTCTCCATCCCTGCCCTCCCTAGGCTATGGTCTGAGCATGTCACAGGGGCTGCAGGTGGCTGGGGGCTGGAACGGTGCCTTCCTCCAGCCCCCCAGGGAGCAGGGACCAGGCCTGGCTCCTCTCTCACCAACAGGCTCTTTTCCAATCCAAAAAAAAAAAAAATCATTTATTTATTTATTTATTTTTTAGCTCACTGAGTCTAAGTGAGTTTTATGCTGAATTTTAAAATACCTTATTTTTTCCAGCCTCTAAACTACTAATCTCCCGGGCCGAGGGATTCTGGGACAAAGGCGAGGCCTCGAAGTGGAAATCTGTAAAATTAGCTTCGGCAGTATTAGTGTTTGCAGTTGGAGATTGAAAAATTGCTTCCCGGGGTATGATTGGAGGCTCCCTTCTCCTCAGGGAAGAAGCAAAAACTCGGCGTAGAGTTGCCCAGGAGTACGGCATGGCGGCCGAGGGACAGATGCTGGGAGGCCGTTGTGGGGTTCGGGAAGCTCCTCCTAAGGGGGCCCCCACCGGGCCTGTGGGCTGGGCCTGCTCCGCAGAGCTGTGCAGGGGTGAGTGTGTCCTCTGGGCTCTGAGTACACAGCAGGTGCCAACTAAATGGGGCCCCTTCTTCTCTTCTTGAGGCCTCCCAGAGTCAGCTCCCCAGGCCCCCCCCCAGTGGGGGAGAGGGAAGCTTCGGAACCTGACAGAGGGGCCAGTTCTGGTGCCGGTGGGTGCGCCCGCCTGCGTGGCCCGCCAGGCAGCTTGTGTGCTTGATTGCCTCTGATTGGCTGCAGCTGAATTCAGCAAAAGCTATTATTTGCCCTTGATGAGCCAATCAGATGTCCTCATTGGCCATTCAGAGCAGGCACAGGAACCTGGGGGGGGAGATGGGACACAGTGAGGCGGGGGGCAGGGCACAGCGGATGCAGGCCCCGAGTCTGGTCTGTGTCGACTGCGACCTTCACACCGATCACACCTCCCTCCCCTGACTCATCACCCCAGACCAGGGCCCCTCGCCCCCCGAAGAGGCCTGCCTCCCAGCTTTTGCCCTCTTCCTGCAGCACCTTTCCTAGCACACCTACCTGCCTGAACCCCTCGAGACCTCCTCTGTGGAAACCCTCTCCAGCTCTCCAGGCCAGGGCGAGCTGTCTCCTCCAAGGTGCCTGAGCCTGTCGCCGGCCCCCTTGTCTTGTTCTGCCGGGAATTATGGAAGTCGTGGGAATGGTGGTCACGGGAGTTCAGACAGACTGGGGTTCAAACAGAAGGGGTGAGGCCTGAATGCAGGGTTTGGGGTGTGAGTGCAGGTCTAGGGGGGCTAAAGATCTCGTGGCCGCCATGGCTGGGCTCTCTTGGGCCTCTGTAGGCTAGCCCAGGGTTTGGCACTGGTAGGGGCAGGCAGGCCCGGGCTCTCTGTCTTATGTCATATTCCTGGGAAACAGACTCTGAGACTGTAAGATTTGCACACAGAAGGTCTATTTGGGGCAGGGGATGCTCCAAGGAACAGCATTTGTAAGGAGACATGGGGCAGGACTGAGCAGGGAGAGAAGCTGACCACAGTCTGGCCCGTGGGGAGCTCTGGGGCAGGGTGGCTCTTTAGAAGTGTCCTAAAAAAGAGTCCGGGGGTCCTGGCCTTTGTACCCTGCCCCAGCCAGTCACTGAGTGCAGGCCACAGCTGGGGAGGGTGTGGCCATAGATGAGGTGGCTCCCTTCAGTCGGGGGAGAGACAAAGAGACTCAAGCCTGGGCCGCCAGCATGTGGTGGTCGGGGGATGGGTGCTGATCCTCGGGCAGACCTAAGCAGCGTCCACAGCAGCCCACTCTGGTGTCACTTAGCTCCCTTGCAAGAGGAAGGATGGGGCTAGGGGTGAGCCATGGCCTCCAAAACAGAGGCCACCGTTGGTGTGCATCCTCTCCTTCCTCTCCCACCTGTTCTAGATTCCTGTCGCCCTGACCCAGACCTTCCTCCCAGATAGGGCTGAGCCCCGCCCACCTACCTGTCCATCTCAGGCCATGATCGATGCATTTCTTCATCCTTCGTTAAAAGTAGACCGGGGAGTTCCAAAGGGATCCCCAGGTGGGTCGCCTCGGCGTCCGGCATATTTTCCCTGCCCTAGCATCTTCCGATAACGAGAGTCAGCAACCTTCCCGTGACTGCTGCTCGCTCACCCTGAGGAGCCTGAAGTGACCAGCCCGTAGCTGAAACAAACTCCGATGGGACTCTCACTGTGTCCCCTGTGTATTTCCTCTCTGGGAACCAGGACTTACAGATTCACAGAGCCTAAAGTTGAGGGGGTGAGAAGCCAGAATTCCCTAAGTGGGAGACTGGGAATGATGAAGAGTAGGACCTGCTTCTACCTCATGGTCCCTGGACCTGAGTATTCTCGCCTGTTAGAGACTCAGCACTTGTAATGGTCATGAATTTAGGGTGTATACTGTGTCCTAGATCAACAGTCCCCAAGCATTTTGCCACCAGGGACTCGTGCTCCTGTGAGAAACTAATGCCTGATGATCTGGGGTGGAGCCGAGGCGGTGATGTGAGCGCTGGGGAGCGGCTGCAAATACAGGTGAAGCTTCACTTGTTGGCCCACCACTCACCTTCTGCTGTGTGGCCCGGTTCCTAACAGGCCAAGGACCAGTACCGGTCTGCAGCCTGGAGGTTGGGGACCCTTGTTCTAGGTGATAGCACCCCATGTTGTTGGATATCTTCTCCAACCTGGTGTCTTTGCTGTGCTTGAAAAGTCTCACCACCCAGGAGAACTGCAAACGTCCGTCCACACAGAAACCTGTACAATAGTGTTCATAACGATATTACTTGTAATATTTTTTAAAAGTGGAAACGACCCAAATGTCCATCAGCTGATGAATGAATAAACAAAAGGTGGTGTATCCATATAATGGAATATTATGCAGCAAGAGAAAAGGATTGACGTTCTGATGCATGCCACAATGTGGATGAACCTTGAAAACGTTATGCCAAGTGAAAGAAACCGGTTATAAAAAGGGCACTTGTTGTATGATTCAATTTACATTAAATGTCCAGAATAGACAATTATCTAGAAACAGAAAGTAGATTAGTGATTGCCAGGGACTTGAGGGGGCAGGAATAGGGTAGAAGGTTTCTTTTGAGGGTGATAAAAAAAAGTTCTAAAATTAGCGTTGATGGTGGCATGACTTTGTGAATAACCGAACAACCGTGGAATCGTAAACTTAAATAAGGTGGATTTTATGGTATGTGAATTATATCTCAGTAAAGCAGTTATTGGGGAGGGAAAAAGGTCATTCCAACACTGTCAGGCTGGTGGCTTCACGGTGGTGAGGTAAGTGATGTTCATATGCCCACTGAAGTACCTTTTTTGCAGTAAAGTGGGCTCCTTGGTCCAAGGAAGCCATGGCAGGGGTCCCCAACCCCTGAGCCACAAATTGGTACCAGTCCGTGGCCTGGTAGGAACTGGGCCGCACAGCAGGAGGTGAGCGGTGGGCCAGTGAGCCAAGCTTCATCTGCATTTGCAGCCGCTCCCCAGACTAGCATCACTGCCTCAGCTCCACCTCAGATCATCAGGCATTAGATGCTCATAGGAGCACCGGTCCCTGGTGCCACAAAGGTTGGGGACCGCTGAGCCATGGATCCCCTGTCAGTGCATCAAACACTAGGTGAGCTCTTGGATAGCCAGCACCCTGTGTGGAGGAAAGGAACACTGGCCTGATATGGTCACAGCATGTGCACCAGTCCCAGGCGACGTGAATCACTGCCCCCTTCTCAGATCGAAGAGATCAAGTGTCATCAACTTGCCACCAAGTGGTGATCTCCTTGAGAAGGAGCACCATACTGGGGGCTCAGGACTGGCTTCTTGCTGGCAGAGTGGGAATCCAGCAGCCGACTGACCTTGGTCTTGGGCTCATGTATAATCTCCATCCTGCCATCACGGCTGCTCTCTTCACACACCCACTGGACCAGCCCTGGAGGGGCTGATGACAGAGGCTGGCTGATGGCAACTGGACAAATCATTATTACGTCTAGCGATTTGGCGCCTCTTTTCTGGTGGCATTGACGTACACAAATCTTCACATTTTGTGCCCACCCCTCTTGGTCCATTCGCATGCCTCTTTACCAGGCTTCTTGTCCCTGGTCTTCCAGGCTTCCTGCATCCTGACCACCCGCTCCGCCATTTGTCCCTTCCCATGAGTCTGAACACATTCTTGCCTTGGGCCCCTTCCCTTTCCATACAAAGCAGATGACCAGCTGTGCTGCCCAAAGCTTTGCTCTGTGGTAGGCTGTTTCCCTAACGCTATTTCCCGGCATCCCTGAGCGAAGCTGTAATATGGCTGCTGTCTGTTCCAGCTCACTCCAGCAAAGCGAGCTGACCCATTTGAGGACAAGCTCAATCTTTCTCTTCCTCTGTCAGCTGGTCATGAGCGACCCCTCACTCCATGTAGAGAGGGGTGCTCATGCAGCAGCGGTGAATGAAAAGGGTCGTGCAGCTTTCTTGTGCCCTCTGACCAGGCTTCTACTTGATCAAGGATGCGTCACTTCCTGCCTGTAATGGGTTGCCCTGGGGCTTGCAAGACCTCGTGGCTTCGTGGGTCTGACAGAAGCCAGATCATTTAATATGTTCGTGGTCATTTAAATCAAGAGCTATGTGCAGTGACAGTCCAAGAGACGCTTTTTGAATGGTGCATAGTTTTCTGTTGAAATGGTTGGACTCTAGGACTATCCTGAGAGTCTCCTGTTAGAAGCTGCTGTAAGATCCATACAGCATCTTTTCCCAAAACGGATACCTCCGGTACCGTTGGGCCTCCTGGGGCATGTGGCCTGAGCCTCCAGGGCCACTTTCGCCTTAGCCTGCACCTGCTGAGATCCTTCCCTATCACCTGGTGTATGAGGAGATATATATAGTATCTATAACATATGTGTTTATATAATATTTACATTTATGTGTATACGTACATATGTACACACACGCACACATATCTTGGTGTTGAGCAGTATGCTCAGGCCGGCCTACAGAGGACAGCCCCGACTGAGTCTCTCTCTGACGCTTGTGTCCTCCTCACGCTGGTAAACAGTGTCCTCTGGGCCGTCCCACAGGGAACGTGGTCATGGTGGGTTTTCTGGCCTTTGTGGTAGAACCGCGCTGGTGTGTCCACGCGTCTGAGCCTTTGGTCCCCTTCTTCCCTGTTTGCTTCTGCCGTTTCCTGGGATTCTCACTGGAGTGTTAGATCCTGTATCATGAGGAAGTGCTCCCATATCAGTAACCTCTCCCGTACCCAACCTGTCTCCTGCCATCCTTGATCCGAGTGACCTCAGGATCCAGTCCTAAATGCTGGCTAGATCCTACAGTGCCTTTGGGATGCAGTCTTTTTTTCTTTTTTTTTTCTTTCTTTTTTTTCTCTTTTACACCTACAGCACCTGGTCTTCCTGGGTGGTCTCCCATCCAAGTACTAACCAGGCCCGACCTGCTTAGCTTCCGAGATCAGACGGGATCGGGCTCATTCAGGGTGGCGTGGCCGTAGACTGTAGTCCTTTTTTCTTAACGGGCCCAGCAGTTCCTGCGGTTGGTCATGTTTTTGGTCTGCTGCTGGGAGGGAGGGGTGCAGACCCTGAGGGGAGCATGTTGCTTTGTAACACGGAGGCCTCTTCATCATCTCTAAGCATGTGGGGGGGGCAGTTCTCAACCTTTAACAAGGGGGAGTGGCTGCTTCTGGAGGCTCAGACAGTTTAGGGGGGATCTGAGGTTTCAAGGTTCTCAAGCGCAGTGACCCAGATGTTCCCATCCCACAGCTCAGGGACCCGCTCCTTCCCTCTAAGGGAACCTTGGGTAGCCAGCCTGCTGGGATTAAGGCTGTAACCCCCTCCAGATCCTCGCCACTCTTCTAATTAAGTCCCAGCCTGACCCTCAGCTTTCTCTGCCTTTGGCTATAGGAGATGAGAGTCTTTTTATATCCTGCCGAGGGGGCTTCTGACTTTCACACTTCACCTTAAATTCATGATTAATCACACTCAGCCTTTCATTGTCTCTCTCCAAAGCAATGAAAGCCCTCAGCAATAGCCATCCCATTCCATAGTCCTTTCAATGACACTTCCCGGAAACTCTCACCCCCTGAAATATTGCACCCATCTGCAGGTACCCTATCTCAGCTCATGATGGGTGACCATGGCATCACTCGCACCTTTGTCACGTGCGGGATTGTCATTGCTTCCCGTACCTGCATGATGAGACCGCAGGGCCAGCAGGACAGTGCCCGCTTTAGAGCCAGCTTCCTAGGGCGACGTCCAACACCAGGGACCACCTCAGGGACCACCCCTGTGAGGGGCGAAGGGCGAAGGATTGGGCAATAGGTGAAGCTGAGGCAGTTGTAACAAAAGCCTCAGCTGATTCCACAGAGAGTATTGGAGCTGGCCTCGCGCCTCAGAGCTGTCCCCAACTGAGGCCGGGCCTTTGTGCTCCTCCACCCCACCTATGCGTCAGGCAGGGCATCGGGAGGCAGCCCCCTCCTGCTCAGGCCATAGGCCGGGCAGGGCCTTCGCTGGGAGCGGTCAGTGGGCAGCATCTCGCAGCAAGGGGCATTTGGGCCTCATCCTGGGTGGGGCGTCTGGGTGGCACGCCACAGCATCCGCTTTGTGGTGCCACACAATTCAGAGCCAGGTTTTCGTGGTGCCCCAGCTCAGCTGAGACCTCAGGCAAGTGCCAAGAGCTCTCTGAGCCATGTCCCATCTGTAAAACGGGTTTCAGCGGGTGTAGCCAAGCCCCCACCTCCCAGGGCCGCTAGGAGTGGCCTGAGGGTGGCTGTCAGGAACAGTGGGAGCTGGAAGGCTGCACACATGGGGTAGGGCCAGGTTCCCAGTCACCAAGCATCCCGGTGGGGCTCAGGGCCCAGAGACCACCCTCGACCCTAGAGCCAGCAGGCTCCTCATTCTCTCCCTCGACAAGGAATCCAAGGCCTGGGGCAGCCCAGCTTGGATGAAATGGGAGACAAGGGCTAAGTCTGCACTGTTCGCAAGTCCCATCAAGTCTGTCTGGCGCCCGGAGATGAGTGAGATGGACCGAGCACGTTGTCGAGGGGCCAGGGGTGCAAATAGTGTTTCCTCTGGAGGGGCAAGCAGAGCGAGCCTGCTCAGACTGTCCGGTGGGTTAATGAGTTAGTGGCACATGGAGGCAGGCTGGGTTCCAGGGGCTGGACTCCAGGATGACTGGTGGTCTGTTCACGGAGTGACCAGAGAGTAGGGCCATCAGGCCTCTGGCCCCTAGTGGGGGGGGGTGGATAAAAGTGATGATGGGGGTGAGGGCCAGCAGTGTGGCTATCCATGGCGGGCACTGAGGGCCATCGGAAGTGGGCAAGAAGCCCTTTGAGAGGCCATGTGGCAGTCCCTTTTGTTGAGGCCTCTGTAGGCCAGGTGATTCTGGGCATACCAAAAGCGACCCTCACGAGGTCGCCACGCAGGTAGAGGGACGGCTCAGAGGCAGGCCTCGTGTCCCGAGACCTGGCCCAGGGCCAGGGACTCTGGGTTATGGTGGCCGGGAACACCCCCGGAGTCAGGTCCTGCGGCTGGCGTGGTGGGCCTGACCGTGGGGCAGGGGCCGTGGCCGTGGCCGTGGGCAGGGAGCAGAGGGCACGCGGGGAGCAGGACGAGGCTGAGAGGGGCGTGCGCGTGGCGGGCGTGCCTTTTTAAACGATCGCCAGCCTTCGTGTTCCAACAGCCTCTTTCACTTTGTAAAAGCCTTTTCTTTCGAAAAATAAAAGAAGATTGGAGGCAAGTACAATATTTGGCTGTGGTGGCTGCTAATTTGGCACTGACTGTCACCTCCGCCTTTCTCTTCTCATTTCTCTTCCGTGCTCCTTCCTTGGCTCTGGTTGGGCGGGCGGGGTGAAGGGGGTGCAGGGCGGGCTCCGGAGCCTCTTAAGATGCGAGATTCATTTCCTTAAACACACATTGTCTCACTCCAATTTCACGTCCCAGCAGTTCTGGTGAGGAATTAGCAGCCCCTGGGAGAGAGCAGGCGGGTTCTGTTTACACAGGTGGGGGCGGACAGGCTTGGGGGCGGCAGTGCAGGCAGGGGGTTTGGGGCTGTTTGGACAGGGAGCCCACAGAGGCCCTGGGTCAGGGGCTGCCTCGCCTGGCCAGACGGCGCTCAGAGGGAGTCGGGAGGGTCCTCTATCAAAAGAATGTGTCTATCCTGCCCCCATTTTAGATGTCTAAGTCCTGGAGGAGGGGGACTATATTGATTTGGGGGGCAAATCAAGGACATTGGGCTCTCAGGTCAGAAAGGACACTTCGGATCATTTGTCCCCACCTCTGCCAGTCCTGGGGCCCAACTTTCGCTGATCCCCTTCCGTGACAGCGGCTCACCATCTCTGGAGACTGCACTGCGCTTCGAGTCAGGCTCTCTGGACTCCTTCTCATCCCGGGCTCTCACCTCTACCTGCCTGTCTCCTCCATGTCCCTGTGAACTTAGGAGGCTACTGTCCTGTCATCGTGTGGGAGAAGCGACCCTACTCCAGGGGTGGCCCCCAGGACCCAGTCCCAGGTCCCTCCCTGTCCTCAGGGCACAGACTCCCATGGGCCAGCTGCCTCTCTTCAAGACATTCGGCCCCTTGTGTGTGCAATGGTGATGACCTTAAGGAGGAGTCTGAGGAGGGGGACACTTTAACCCCCTCCTCAGGCGCCCTTCAGACGCATGATGGCAGCCTCGGGAATTCAGGCCTCCCCAGCTGGGCTTGTTTTGGGATGTCCTCCAAGGCCAGGGCTGCCCTTCTCTGCCCTCTCTGCCCTCTCCCTGCCCATGCCCACAGTCGCCCACCAGCCACACCCCCACCTTTGCGGAGTCAGTGGGCTGGGCACCCCATAAATGCAAAGTCAGGGCCGAGCCCCAGGAGGACTTGCCTGGGAGGCAGCCATCCCCCGGCTCTCCCGGGCGGCTGCTCATTCATCACTGCTTAGAGGGGAGACCCGCTAATTTGTCAGCCCATTAGCTGGGCACAAGCAGCATATGGACCCGGTTCCTGGCGCCCCCTCCCTGCCTGCTCGGATAGCATCATCTGGGCTCGCTGCACACAAGGTCGGGCTCGGATCACTGGGGCACCACCCTGCCCGAGGCTGAGCCCAGCCCCTCCGTGAGGCCGCGGAGGGTCACTGCCCGCGGCGTCTCCGACAAACCTGCATTGGGAGTCAGCGACAGCCTCGCTAAGCTGTGGGCTGAGGAGGGCATTATTTTTAGCGTTTAAAAAAAAGATCACTTTTTCTTACCTATTGTCAGCACGGAAATCCTCTGTTTTCTAGATCGTCTTGTCTGCGGGGTAGGAGTGGGCAGAAAGAGGGCCTCATCCCATTGGCTGACCCCCACGCACAGAGGGCATTTGCGTCCTGGGACCTCACACATGCAGCCTGATATCACAGAGGGGGTCTCTGTGCCTGTGGGGTCAGTGGCTGGAAGGAGGGTCAGCCCAGCCTGGTTGGCCTGAGTCTGGATGTGTGACTAGTGCCTGGCTCCAGTCCCTCTGAGGTGAGGGGCAGGGGGCTGCGTCTGCTTGAGGGCACCTTGAGCCTGCCGCGTGCACGTAGATGTTCCCTGAGACCTGTGTGCTGTACTTGAGCAAAGGCAACTCGGGGCTGCGCCAGGAAAGGGAGAGGCCCGCGGCGTGGATTCTGGGCCAGCGGGCAGGAAGGCAGGAAACCCAGAGGGACAGGAGTCTGCCCAAAGGAACCATGGCTGAACAGAACTGACCCAGGCCTCTTCCCCCGAGCCTGCTCTGCAGGCCGCAGGAAAGGGGCCAGCTGCAGTCCATCCTCAAGATCCTTCCCCGGCACCCCAGTGACTGGGCCCGAGACCCCGCTCAGGGGACCTCTGAGGTGCATCCACACAGGTCCAAGGCACGGGCGGGGCGGGGGAGGGAGGAACAGAGTTTCTCGGTCCTCCTCTCCCCGCTAAGAAGGAAGGAGGGCCGCCTTACATAATTGGGGCAATTTGTTCCGCTCTTGTCCTCCTGGCAACATGTCCCTCACCGCCTCCTTGCTCGGGAGCCCTTGACGGAGCTAGAAGCTCAGGCGTCCCTCCCTCCTGCTGGAGGTCGCTGAACAGAGGACGTGGGAGCCCAGAGTATCATCTCCTCTAAGACCCGATGGGCACCCAGGCCTGGGAAAAGTGGGGGGTGGAGTAGAAGGGACAAGGTCACGCCCTGTGCCAGGGACACGTGCCTCTTGCCCCCAGCCTGCCAGCTGACCTCACGGGTTCTCAGAGAGTTCACACCAGCAGACCAGCCCCCCGGAGCTCCTGTGATTCGTAGGGGGCATAGCTGTGTCCCTGGGCAGCTTTCTCCGCAGGCCCTCGGGCCTCGCTGCTCACCCGCCCCCACCTTTGCTGGCTGTCCCCCTTCTGGCTGGGTGCTCTCTCCTGGCTCCTTCATTCAGACCCCTCTTCGGGAAAGTCTCCTCTGCTAGCCCTCCCTAGCTTAGAAGGAAGTGCCCTCAGCTGGAGCCTGGGTCTCCCTGGCCCTGCCCTCCTGCTGACTCCTCCCTCTCAGATCTCATCTTACCTATCTGTACCTTGAGGTCCTTGCAAGGCCAGGATGGTTTTCTGCAGGTGGAAGCATTTCCTTGAGGCATGCCCACCCTCGGGCCCAGCTCCGATCTCTGCTTGTCCTCTGCAGTCCCACTGGGCAGACAGGCTGGTGAATGAGCCTTCAGGCCTGGTGGGTTCTTTGGGAGCCAGTGGAGCCACTGAGCAGGGCAAGGATCCGATTGGCACCATGAATAGATCTGAGTGGATGATCCTGGGCAAATGCGTGAGGGGCTGGCTGTCCCGAAGAGGCTGCACTTCAGGGGAGGAGACACCGAGGTGCCTTTAAGAGATGGGCTCTCCAGGACATTCAAACCAAGTTGAGAT
The DNA here is from genome assembly GCA_003508835.1 of Eonycteris spelaea. Taxonomy (NCBI): domain Eukaryota; kingdom Metazoa; phylum Chordata; class Mammalia; order Chiroptera; family Pteropodidae; genus Eonycteris; species Eonycteris spelaea. The sequence goes on along the minus strand of PUFA01000145.1, from coordinate 3,298,893 downwards.
TCGCAAATGCCCAGCTCACTAGGCAGAGCAGCTTCCCAGAGGAGGGGGCCTGGGACCAGGTCAGGCCGAGGACGGTCACAGGATCCCACGGGGTGGAAACCAGCCCCTGGGAGGCGGACGGGGGTCTGGAACAGGTCCGTGTTCAAGTGTGCGGTTCTTCTGTGCAGCACTGAGTCCCAGCTCCGCCAGGTATTCTCTGTGCCTCGGTTGCCTCGTCTGTGAAACGGGGACAATGACCAGAAAGGGCCTGTGAGGATTTGACGCGATAGGCAGCCAGCGTGGAGGCTCGCTTCAGCCCCACCGGGATTGGCAGCCCGTCATCGCCCCAGCAGGCAGCTCCCCAAGCTGGGCAGCAAGAGGCGGGCGCCCAGGCGCAGCAGTCTGCCTCCCCAGAGCACAGCACTCTCACTTCGAAGTTCATGGCTGTTCAGACCAAGGCCCTCGCCGTGTTTGCCAGTGTAGCCAAGGCAGCGGGTCCTGTTTGCACAGTTCGTTGACACGGCAAACACTGTGCGCGGGCCACAGCGAAGGCGAACCGGCCCCCGTGGCTGCTGGGGGTGCTTGCGTCAAGGAGAGCGAAGCTGGAGCCAGGGGTGCCAAGGGTTGTCTCTCCGTGCGGTGCAGAGAGGGGCCGCAGCCTGGCCTGGCGCACCCAGCTGGGAGTGAGCGTAGAGATCACTGACTTCCAGCTCTGGAAAACCCTCGTGTGGTGACTACCCTGAATTTTTTGAGACTAAACATTGGAGCTTTCCTGCGAGGTCCAGGAGAGCCTCTGAGTGATGGAGCGAGGAGGTGCCCCTCTGGGCATGTGTCTCAATGCACACACGCCCCTCAGGTGTGCCCGTCCTCAGCATGCCTTCAGCACACGTGCAAGGCATCAGTGTCGATCCCACTTGTTTATTTATTTATGCTTCTGACTTGTGTTACGGAAGATTTAAGGGCACTCGCAAGAATATATAAAAGTCAAGCAGAGCCTATAAATTGGGGATAGGAGAAAAACAAAAGGGAAACCAGAGGAAGGAGCTGGGAGGTGCCAAAGGACGTGGGCAAGACGACCCCAGCACGGTGTCTCCCCCGTACGCCCGCACGCTTAGCCACGGGCGGGCGCCAGCTTGCCTCCGGCGCCTGCAGCTTATCAGTGCCTGGCGCTCGGGCCTTGTGCTCAGAGGAGGGAGCCCAGCCAGGCCCTCCTGCGCACCCTGGTCCGGAGGTGACTATCCGCCAAGCCATGCTCTTGCCCCCACCCAGCCCAGCTCTTAGGAGCCTCTCCACTGCCGTGTCCTGAAGGAGAATTTAGGGCCATGACCTTCAGGTAGCCCCGACCACCTGGGGCCAGAAAAGTTCCACGGCTTAAAACGTGTCAGGCGGCCAAAGACCATCTTTTGAGGTACAGGTGGAGACCCATGGAGCCTCACCCAGCCTGGGGCTGCTGGGCATGGGGTGACAGTGGACAGTCCATCTGGGCGGTGGTGCTTTCACCACGAGCCTCCGTGTGCGGCATGAACAGGGTCTGCAAGTGCTTCCTGGGCACCGAGTGTGACTGCGGCGAGGTTGGCGCACGTCGTGGAAGGTCGAGCAGAACCGCAGTGTGTGCTCGGGTGTGGGGATGACCCTGGGATGGCCTTGCCCCGAGGCCGCTGGGAGGCCGCAGCCACCTCCCAGGCTTACTCCATCTCTGTCTTTATCCCCGACACCTGACATGCCAGGAGCAGCCAGCCTGAGGGCCACTCATTGTGATCAGTGCTGTCACTATATGGGGACACCTTCAGGAGCCAGTCTCAGCAGCGAAGGCAGACTTCCGGCCTGCCAGGCCTGGAAGGAGGCTGTGCGAGAAGGCATCAGCACCTTGCATTTGACCTTTGATCTTTGAGGCATGCCCCAGGAGGCCTGGCCGAGGCAGTTCAGGTCCGTGCGGACGCTGATGGTGAAAGCTTATGCCAGCCACAGGCTCCTAAGGGGCAGGGCTAGAACTCAGGCCCATGGCTTTTTAGCCGTCCTCAGCTGCAAGTGCAGGGGACGTGGGCTGGGAAGTCTCTCCTTAGGACAAGTTCTGACCCTCCTGGCACCTCGGTTTCCTCCTGTATAAGCTAAGAAGCGAGCTGCTAAGCCCTTCCTGGTGTCCTTGTCACAGGTCAGGGAGGGAGATGGATAAAGAAAAATCAGGTAGGCATCCCCCAACACACACACAGGAAGTCTACCTGTGGAATCTCAAGTAAGGTCAGTGTCCGGCCACGCTGGAGTCCCTGAGGGACCTGCTCCAGCCCCCGAAGAGGGCTGCCCACCCCAGCCCGTCAGCGCTGGGAGAGGCAGAACGCAGGTGATCCAGGCAGAGGAATCACGTTTGTCCTTGGCTCCCTGGCCTTCAGAGCTATGCCTGGGCCCGGCCTCACACCCATCTCCCGAGGGTACTTATGGGGCACGTTTCTGGTGGCTCTGGGCTGAGAGATGAGAGTCCTCCCTGGCCCACCAAGGTCCTGATGGAGCCTCCCACCCTGGGTCCCAGAGCCCTTCCCCACACCCTGTCAGAACTCTCACTCCTGAGAGGCAGGAGAGGGCCTTACGGGGCTGAAGACAGGTCGAGAGGGTGAAGGGGTTGAAGAGGCCACATGGCAGGACAATGACCAGGCCCCGGGCCTCTCTCCTTGGGCTGTTACGTGGCCTGTTCTGAGGGCAGGGTCCATGCCTAGGGCCATGCTGGACCAGGGCTGCTTGAAGTGGTGACCCAGGTAAAAGGCAGACCAGGTTTGTCCGGCAGGTCGGGGAACGAGCGGGCACCGGGGCCTGGGACTGACAGCTGAGGTCTGAGCAGCCCCCCCCCTCACTGTCCACCATCTCCAGCCAGTTCCTCCACCCGCCTGGGCCGTGGTTTCCTCAACCGTACGATGGGGACAGTAACCATGCCTGCCTCGTAGGACAGCCACGACGACACTCGGTGGATTATGCGCTGAGCCTCGTGTGGCCACATGGAGTTGTCACTGTCACTGAGCATCCTGTGGTTCAGGGACAGGAGTCCTGGTGGAAGGAAGGCGGGGCCCGCAGGGTGGGGAGGCGGCGGCAGGAGCAAGCTGAGAGGCGGGTGGCACGGGGGCCCCGACGCGGCACAAACAGTCTGTTCCCCATAAACACGGGCGCCCACACCAGCCGGCCTCCACCCGGCGACTTCTGCGAGTTGGGAAAGTGTGGGCATGTTTACTCACACTCCCCCGTGCCAGCTGGTGTGCTGGGCACAGCTTCCCTCCCAGCTGCTTCGACAGCCGGCGGCTCCCCGCTCAGGGGAGGGGAGCAGGCAGGGGCCCCCAGATCTTGCCTGCAGTTTGATGCACCGCGGGCTCACATCACCCACTCCTGATGCTGTCCAGGAGCAAGCTGGGAGGACAGGGCGCCCTGTGAGTGTCCATGGCTCGTGTCTGTGTGGCCGGGCCACGACTCAGCTGCCCTGCTCTCTAAGATCACCAGAGTAGACAAAGGCCTGTGGCGAAGGCCAGGGGCCCCTGCCTTGAGTTCAGGCAACAGGTATCCCTCCCCTCTAGTGGTCCAGCACCCCTCCCTCTGTGGTGCTTCCCGCTGGGGTGTGGGCAGCACCCGGAAGCCTCAGCACGTCCAGAACCAATGGTCGCACACTGCACATGGGTGCCGTTGCGTGGGTCCCCCACGTCTAAGGTTCTGGGCTCTGCGACCGTCTTGTCTGAGCTGAGCAGTGGCAGCCGCGGGAGGGGCACGTGTCATCCCCACGAGGCCAGGACAGAGTCCGGCTGGGAGGAGTCTCTGTGGCGCTGCACCGCCCACCAGCAGACCGGGGTCAAGCATCTTGGACTCGAGGAGCTGTGGGAACTTAGAGAAAGGGGTTCGGAGAGAGGGCTTCTTAGGCAGGCCCGAAGTGGCCCGTGCTAGAGCTCTGACCTGTGACCTTGGAGATGGGTTTTAGGTGATGGACATCTGGCCCTGAAACATTTGCTTTGAGGTACAAAGGAGTGTGCCCAGTACTGACACGGGCAGTCAGGGACACTGGAGTGTGCCCCGTTTCCATCCCTATGGGCTTGGCCAGTTGACATTGTCACTTCTGTGGTAGGGAGACACGCCCCCCATCAGATTCCTTTCTTACCTCCCACCTGACCCCAGAGTATCCCCTTGACCTCCAAGAGAGCCAGAAGCTAGGGGAGACAGAGTCACTGGCTGCTTCACACAGCACACAGCCATGGGGAAGCTGTCGCCTAGTGGTGACAGCCTAGAGTCCAGTGACCCTGCAGGGTGACCATGGGTGACTCCCTTCTCAGCATCCCCAGTGGCTGGGCTTGCATACACCCCATATCGGGGGGCTTACTATCTACAGGCAACGCCCCCAGGATTTGGGGGCCCGGAGGGGGAGAAAGTTGCTCCGTCCCCTCTGCGCTGGAATACACCCCTTCCTCACAGACACCACCGGGAACCTCTCGCACTCGGGATGGGCGGAGGCCACGGCCCTCCGGGACTGCTCCCGCCGGCAATACGTGGGTCTTAATATCAGAGGTCTCGTCCCGAGTCAGGTCTGGACGAATAACGGATGGGGAATCCGAACTGGCGTGGTTCTGAAGCCAGTCTGGAAACTCGCATCTGCTCCAGAGGAGTGGAGACAGGCCACACCCACGGGCCTCTGTGGCGGGTCGTGCCTCGCAGAGGTGCGGGTCTGCATTGGGGAAGGACAGGGAGTTGGTTCAGATTGGCCCTAGCTCAACTGGGAGGATTTGGTTTATTGTTTTGTGTTGGGTTTTGTGTCTTTTGAAAAACAAGAGATTGAGCCTTTTTATGACATGGATTTTACAGCGTAACGAGCCAGCGTAATTTCCCATTCTCAGCAGCAAGTGCACTTTTTACACTAATTGCATAATTAGACATAATGTACTAATTGCGGTAATGGATGACAGTCAACTAAACTTTAACTTTAAAAACAGGGAGGCGTTGCTGGGGGTGGGGGGGGTGCTTGGTGCCCCTGTGAGTTTTTTGAAGAAAAATGTGCTAGTGAGCTCCTAGCAGCTGCCTCTTGGGGGCCGGGGGAGCCACCAGGGCCTTCTCACCTTGTGATCTAGGCCACACCCCCTCCTCTCCTGAGGACCCCACCCTGCCCCACCCTCACCACATTCAGACTCCCTCCCGCCCCCCAGCCTCCCTCCTGCCACCCACAAGCCCTTGTGCCCCGCCACAGAGCTGTCTGCTAGGTCTCCCTCCTCCCAGCCATTGCTCCGGCCTGGAGTTCCTCATCCCCCGGCCCCTGCCGCGTCTGGCAGATTCCCGCCCAGCCTTCCAGACTCTGCTCCGATGGCCTCTCCCCTGAAAAGCCACCCCAGTCTTTTCCTTGACGCCCCTCCCAGCTGTAACCACCCAAGCCACCCCCAGTCTACTGCTCCCCTCCCCAGTGCCCCCTCTGCTGTTAGCCGTGTGAACGGACATCTGTCCCTCTGCTTAGTGAGCCCCAGGAGGGCAGGAACAAGGTCTGGTCCATCTCTGCTGCCCCAGGCTCACGAGGGCCCCAGCAAGAGCCTGCGGTGTGACTGGGGGGTGCCCCGGTAGGCCTGTAAGGATGGGGGTGGGTGGGAGGACGTGGGACCATTCATGGGACACTGCCCAGGATGGCCACACCTTCACCTGTCCCTGGACGCCAGGCCAGGAGCCCTCCCTGCCTTCGTGTCCGTGTCCTCCACCGTAGCCCACGCGGGGCCACCTTGTCCCGGCCTGGGTAGGCGTCCTTGACCGCCTCCGAACAGAAAGTCCATTCCAAGAAACCCCTGTTTGAAACGAAGGTTGGTTATTAGTAATGTGACAACTAACATTACAATGTGCCGACCCTGCTTGTGGCACCACACCACCTGCAGCTGCAGACTCACTGCAGAGCTGACCCACCACGGACGGGAGCAGCGTGGCCCGGCCACGTGGGAGCCTAACGTGGCAGCTGGCGAGGGCTGCAACCAGGCGGCAGCCAACCCCTGCCCGTGCACCGACTCTGCTCCAGGCAGGCCAGGGCGGGCCACAACCCCTGCCCCTGGGAGCTCGCTGCCACGCACGCGGCCCAGGGCCTGGATCGTCCCCAGAGCAACCCCTCAGTCCCATCGGGAACTGGGCAATGGGGCTCCAGCCTGCTTGGGTGAGGGGAGAGCCCAGGAGGTGCAGCTGTCCTGGGTCTGTCCTGCGTGCTCCGAGTGGGAGGGGTCCCCAGATACCTGGTCTCCATCCGTCCTGTGATCTTCAAGGGTGATTTAACAGCCATGTCAACACCCCTGATTTTCCCCACGAAGGCACAAGACAAGGGCAGCGACCTGGCAGGGCCGAGGGCAGGAGCTTTGCCCTGGCTGGCTGTGGTCCCTGAACTGATCACTACCAGTCCCCTCTCACCCCACCTCTCTCCTGGCCCAGCTCAGGGTCCCTGAGCTCCTGTGAGCCCCCATCTTCCATCTAAGGTTTCTCTGATCCCTGTCAGAACTGTACCCCGTTTTAGCAGCTGACCCCTGTCTCCAGCACCAGACTCTATGGCCTCCAGCACCTGCCCATGCAGACCGGCCTAGGGAGGCCAGCCCACTGTCCCTAATCCACTTGCTTCTCTCCCTCTAGAGACCTGATGGCGTGAGGGCTGGGCAGTTAGGACCCCCAGCGGCTGTTCCTTTGATACCAGGGCCTGGACAGCAAGATGTGACTAGAGGGGGTTGGAGAACAGCAAATTCCCAGGGGTCAGATTGTGGGGCTCGGCTCCCTCCACCCTGCCTGTGCCCTCCCTTCGCAGTGCCCTGCGGGGCGGGGAGGGGCCGGATGCTGGAGCACCCAGCCGAACCCCCTGCCGAGCCTGGGCCTTTGAGGAGACAGCCAGCAGCAGGGCCCAGCCTGCATCAAACCTTTCTCGTTCTATTTTCTTTCTCTGATTTAATTTTCCAGAGATTAGGGCCCGTTCACCTTCGCTGCAGAGAGGAGCCTCGCGTGCATGCCCGTGTTCACTTGCTGCAGGACTGTGTGGTCGATTAGTGGATCGGGCTGGTTCTGCTAGTCCCTTCCCTGCTCCCCGCCGAGAGTGGCCCTTCTGCCTTCCACGGGCCTTACTTAGGCCTTTGGCATCACCCCACGTCCTCCCCAGGCCCACAGACCCCCAGCTTATCCCACATGCCCCCTTTGCCAGAGGCTTCACCTCCAAGTTTGGGACAAGTCCTAGGAACAGAACTGTACAGAGTGTGACCTAAAGCCAGGCCTGTGGATCAGACAGACTGCTTCAGTTCTGAGCTCTGCTGTGGGACTTAACCTCTCGGGCCCTCAGTGTCCTGTCTGCTAGATGGGCATGACCAGAAGGGTCCCTCGTCAGGGCCACCTGCCTCAGGGTGGCCAGAGCCCACACTCAGCAAATGGGGCTGCTCCCGTGGCTGTCATGGCCTGCCTGCCCCCTCCCTTCCTCTCCCTTCTCCTCCTCACCCTCCTGTCCTGTCCTCCCTGCACCTTCCTCCTCTGCCTGAGCAGGTTGGGGGCTGACTCAGGTCCAGGCCCCCGCTGCTTGGCAAAATGTCTCTTCAGTCTGAGGGGGGCCCGTCCACGTCACTAGTGTTGGGGCCTTTTGTCTCCTTGGTGGCTTCCTCTGTGTTCCAGGGACCTCAGCTCGACCCTGTCTCCTAGTCAGCACTGTGGAAGCCTGTGGGGACCAGGCTGACCAGGGTGGCCCCTTCTGCCCTAAGAGTGTCCAGGCTTCCTGTCTGAGGTCACCATTCATCCAGGTGTCCTCCAGACTCACCTCCCCTTTGTGTGAAGCCACCCCGGGAAGCAGGAAGCTGGGCAGAGGGTCTGGGGCCCCTGCAGAGGCCTGGGCCACACAGGCCCCGGAAATTCCTAGGCCAGAAGGCTGACCAGACGGGCTGTGTAACAACAGTTACTAGAGCGGAAGGAGGTGAGGGTCCGGCCAGCATTCGGAGGCAGGGTGAGGGGATGAGGGGGAGACGTGGAGGGACAGGTCTCCGTATCCGGCGAGGAGGTACCCTCGAGGGGAAGAGGACGCCAGGTGGCTGGTAGCCGTTGGGATGGAGGGAGCGGGGACTCTTGGGAACGAGCGTGTACACACTGCCTCCTGAGTTGTCCCTCAGGGCCTCAGCCACCCCTGCTCTCCCACCCTCAGCCCCTGTGCCATTGTGTCTCTCGCCCTCCCCACATGCCCACCTGGCTCCAGCCAGCCTGTCCTCGAGCGCTTTCCCCTACCATTCCCCATCTCCTATGAGGGATGGAGCCCCTGCCTCGTCCTCCGCATCACAGCTGCCACGGAGCTGCAACAGCCTGTAGACCTGTGGCCTGTCCCTCTCCTGGGCCCGGCTGCCTGCGCGGAGGTGGGGGCCATGCAGGCTGTGACGCTGCGTGAGCCGCTGGGTTTTTCCAGTTAGCTCGTGAGGCCAAGGACACCGGCAGGCGTGCGGTCCTGCTGCGGTTGTCGAGGCCCTGAGCCCGCCGTGCCCCGGCCTGTCTGTTCCTTCGGAACTGGCTCCAGGGACCAGGACTAGAGGCTGGGCTCAAGGGGAGCCCGCCCCGGGCGTGCCGTGGAGCTGCCCTGGGCTCTCCCTTCCTGCCGGGCCTGCGGGTGGAAAGCACTTCCCAGACCACACGAATGGAGAGATGACCTATCTCCCAGGGTGGCACCGTATGCTGGGCTGTGCCCCTCGGTCTCCCTGGTACATAGAGCTCAACTCAGGGCGCACCCCAGAAGACAGGCGCCTGGAGCGGGTCCAGGGAAATATATAGTACTTGGGATAGAAGGAACGAGGGCTGTTGTATTCCAGAGGCTCATTTGGGACGGGGGGACAGGATGGGCTGGTAGCTGGACCAGCCCGTATAGTACTAGAATTCTGCCCTCATCTCTGCAGAAACTTTCTCGAGCCCATTTCCTCACCTTTGCCAGGGAGGATATTTAGATAGGCAAGGAAAGGGGGGAGGGCAGTGCAGGGACAGTATGAGTAAAGGGTGGCAGTAGGAATCAGCAGGGGCTGGGGACCCAGAGGCCTGAAGGTACATGCCAGGTCAATGGGCTGCAGAGGCGTTGAGTGCTGGCACCGGGGGTCACTGGAAGTGTGTCGTGGCGGGTCCTTGGGTAGAAGTGGGACAGGGAGAAAGGCAGTGCAGCCCCCAGGCTCCAAGGGGTAGCGGAGCTGCAGGCCGAAGTGGAGGAGTCAGACCTAGGTCCGGCTCTGTTCTTGAACGTGGAATTGGGCGAATGCACTTGCCGAGGGCCCGTGGCCCACAGGCCCGCCGGCTGGGGCTGTGCCCTCTCAGGGGCGTCCCTGTGTCTGGGCTCCCCTGTTGTCACTTCCAGGGCCCAGGCCGAGGTGCCGGAGACAAAGGCAGGATAGCTAGGGAGGGAGGGATGGCCCAGGGAGGGGGCTGGGGCTCTAGATGGCAGACCCCAGAACACCGAGGCTGGCTGCCCAGGAAGGGACACCGGTGGCTGTGGACCCGCGTGACTGCTGCGGAGTCTGGGGGTGCCGAACAATAGCAGTAGCGACGATGACGTCGGTTGCTTGCCGTCCTGGGCTGGCCTGTGGGGACTGCCACTCTCTCATCTCATCGAATAGATCAGGCAGCAGTTCAGAGACGGGGTGACTCATAGCAGGGTCCCTGCTTTCAAGCCCTTGTGCCACCTGTCAGACCCCTGGGGTGTGACCTTGCACCTGGAGACCCCCCCTCTCGGCAACCCCCATCCCTAGCCCAGTCACCATGCCGGGCTGCAAGGACCACCCTGGGCCCAGCGGGGAGGGACTTCTGGGCTCCCTGAGGAGAGTTGTCAGCCGGCCACATGGTCCAGCCTCAGATCTGGGGCGGCTGCTGCCGCGGACCGCCCTGGAATGACCTTGACAGGGGCGGCAGGTACCGCGACTCCATCCCCTGCCCTGAGAAGCCAGGCGGCTGCGCCCCCTGCTGGCACACGCGGGCCGGGGTGTGCTCAGCCAAAGGCTTCATGCACTCAGCCGGTGTGGCTGAGACTGTGGGCGCCACGCACCCAGGGGCGCAGTCCAAGGTCAGGGGAGGGTCCGAAACCTGAGCAGGAGGGAGGGGCGTCTGGCTTTGCCACGCACAGTCATGTGCCCTTGACATGTCTTCTCTTTCTGAGCCTCAGGTCGCCCACAGCGGGCACTGGGCTCCAGGCTCCTTGAATTCCCAGTGACCCCCACCCAGGCTCTGAACCCTCCCTGACCTCTGTCTCCATCTGGGGGTCTCTGTCCTGAGGCAGGGCCCGGGGAGCAGCGGGCCTGGCGCCCACCTGGGGTCCCCACCCTCGCTGGCCGGGCTGCCTGCCCGCTGATCGCCACTACTCTGTGGGGAGCAGCAACTTCACCACACATTATTCTGTGCTCAGAGAAGGACAAAAAAAAAAGAGAAGCCGGGAGGGATGGGGGCGGGAGGAGGAGACGGGGAGCGGGCTTTGTGTGACGCTTTAACCCTTGGCCTGCCAGGCGCTGGGTGGGCAGGGGCTCCGGGAGCCCCCGGTCCCCCACTTCCGCCCGCATCAGATGCCGAGGCCTTATCTCCCACGTCTCGCTGTCACCGCCGACCTTATCTCTCCTGCCTGTCTGTCTCTCATCAGCTCCCCCACCTCCTTATCTCCTCATCGCCTCCTCTCTGTGTCCCCACACCCCTCCACTTCTGCACTGCCTGATGGCACAGGCCGGTGGCAGGAACTCAGTCATGGCGGCCAGGCCGGTGACCCCTTGTGGAGACCCTTGTGGAGAATCCAGCTTGGGGCGTGGACCTCCCGGGGTCACCTGGATGGACCCAGTCAGGCTCAGAGCCATGCAGGGGTATACGATGTGCACACACACACACATACACATGCACACACATACACATGCACGCACACACGCGCACACGCCCCCAAGACCCCAGCCACAAACAAAGACACACTCAGAAATCTGTTTCTACAGCTCACGTAAAAGCCCCCAGGCTTTGTCTAGAGGCCCCTAACGCCTCCCCACCCCCCACACACAGGCGTGTGCACAGACGACGTGTGTTGAGCCATAACACACCTGCCCACACACACACAGATGCGGACCACCAGATTTACACCCCCACATGCGTGTACACACAGGCCCACCCCCAAGGAGGAGGGAGGGGCAGACTCGCTCCCCCACGTGCCTTTTCTTTTCTGGTCCCTGCTCTCACGTGCTGTACCCTGAATGACAGAGGAGCCCCTGGGGGTGCTCAGAGCTCCCGCCACAGCTTCTGCAAATGCCCTGGGCAATGCCAGCAGACAGGGATGCGGGTGCCTGAGCCCATGTGAACGGGCGACTGTGTGTGCGCATGTAGGTGTGCAGGTGTGTGTACACACGTGGGTGTGAGAACATCTTTGTGTTGATGTGTGTGCATGCTGTGCGCTTACTGGCTCCATCGCCCCACTACACCCTGCCTCGTACCTGGCCCACACTTCCCCTCTGCAGCGCTCAGCCATTCTGAGCTAGTCAGGGGGTTGCTGCTTATGGCCCCTCGAGGAGGAGCCCCGAGTCCCAGAGAAGGCCGTGACAACCCCATCCTACCACCTGCTGTGGAGCCCGTGACCACGCCTTCCCTCCAAGCCCATGAGAGCGCGGAACCCAGGTCCCAGACCTGCGTGCTTTCTCTCCGTGGCCGAAGCCAGGAGCGGGGTGGGGGTGAGGACTGAGCTGCGCCACGCACAGAGGAAGTGCGGGGGCTGTGGCGTGGGAATCGCAACCACCCTGGCCTGACCCCTGGCTTCTGCTTCCTTCCAGATCTACAAGGACAACCGGAATCTGTTTGAGGTGCAGGAGAATGAGCCTCAGAAGTTGGTGGAGAAGGTGGCAGGGGACATCGAGAACCTGCTGGACAGGAAGGTGCAGGCCCTGAAGGTAGGTGCAACGGCCAGGATTGAGGGAGGACCTGGCAAAGTAGCCCTGTGCTGTGAGGGTGACGTCCTAGCCTGTCACTAATGCATGGCCCTCCTGGCCCTCTGAATTCAGACTGGGCCACCAGTGGCAGGGCTGTGCCCACGTGGACTTTGGGCAGCTGGGGCAGGAACAGGATGGTTTTTCTGGTGTAGGCTATGTGAGGGGTGACCTGGGATCTTGGGAACCCTGTGTGGGTGCGATGGTGGGGCCCAGGCAGGCTCCTCCCCTCCTCCTGTTGGGCTTGGGTCCTCCATTCCTCTGCTGTCTATGAGTGTGCCCTGGGTGAGCACCTGGCCAGGGTGGTGACCTATTGATGGGTACGGCGTCCCGGGCAGGTTGTGCGGCGTCCTGGGCAGGTTGTGTGGTGTCCTGGGCAGGTCGTGCGGTAAACGAGGGAGGGAGGCCAAGCTGCCCCGGATCAGAGGCACAACCGTGGCTACCCAGCCTGTGTCAAAGGGATGAGTCCAATAAAAAGGAATGAAGTACTTTACACGCAACAAAGTGGACGAACTTGAAAACATTACGTTAAGAAAGAAGCCAGTCACAAAAGATTACCTATGGTGTGATCCCATCTCTGTGAAATGTCCAGAATAGGCAAACCCATAGAAATGGAAGTACATTAGTGGTAGCCTAGGCTGGAAGGGAGGGAATAGGGAGTGTCTGCTCATGGGTACAGGGTTTCTTTTCGGGTGATGAAAATATTCTAAAATTAGATTGTAGTAATGGTTGCACAACTCTGAATACGCTGAAAAACCACTGCATTGTGTTTATGTGGGTGAATTTTATGGTATGTAAATTATATCTCGATAAAGCTATTAAAAAAAAAAAAAACAGATGAGGGAGTCCACATAAGCCACGCCCAGGCTCAGGCCAGGGTCCTGGCAGGGTCGGGTCAGGGCAGCCATGCACACCAAACCCCTACCACGGCCAGACCCCAGGAGAGAACAGGAACCCCCTTCCCTAGCATCTGGGCCCTGCTGTCCCCCTGGGGTCCCCTGCCTGCCTAGTATGACCTGGGATCATGCAAAGGAGAGAGGCTGGCATCCTGGGACCAGAGGCCCAAAGGAGGTGGTAGACCCTGGGGCCTCCCACCCACTGTGGACCCAGAAAACCCAAAGCCGGGTCCGGCCAGACCTTCGGAACTCCTAGTCACAGGTTGGGGACAGGTGGGAAATGAACTGTCATGGGGAGAAAGCAAAGCCAAGCCTTCGGCCGGGAAGCGTCCCCACGGGTCCAGCAGAGTCTCCCCGATTGTGAGAAATCTGTTTGCCCCCAGCAGCGCCGTGTCCCACCGCCTTACTTTTCCTAGAACTGGGCGTGATCTGGACGCTCTTCCCTCCTTTCTCTTGTTTTTTGTCTCTTCGTCTTTCCCTCCCTGCCTTATCCTAGACCCCCATTTGCCACTCTTCCTTGCTTTGCTGCCTGTCCCCCCCCACCGGCCCCGCTCCCCCCGCCACCCAGTTCACAAAGTACAAGCTGCCGGCCCTGAACTGGTGTCAGAACCGTCTGGTAAACTTGAGAAGGAGCACCCTTCAGGCCTTTAGGCCTACGACCCACCCCGGCTTCAGTCACCTCAGTGGGGGGCTGAGCGGGCAATGACAGACACCCAACCTGCCCTCCACACCTGGAGCTCAGGACCCAGCCCCTGCCCATCCCCTCCAAGCCCTGCAGAGCTGGGGCCCCTCCCCAGGCTTCTTTCCCCACTCCTGGAGGGACGGGGGAACCACATGCCGGACTGTGCCCCATGAGGCAGGGCAGGCATCAGCCTCCTTTCTACTGCGCCCGCAGCCAGCAGCCCATGGCCTGGCACACAGTTGGTGCTAAACACAGATTATTCTCAATGGAAGAATGACGGGAAAAGACACACACTGGTCGGGCACTGGCCACGTGCTGAGTCTGCCACATGGCATTGTCACGGCAACCCCGCGAGGGAGGCCCACTTCACAGACGGGACACTGAGACTCAGGTGCCATGGGTCAGGCCAGGATGTAGCAGGGCTAGGATTTGAGTCCAGGTCACTCGGACCCTAAGCTGGACTCTTGAGTCCCCATATTATTCCTGAGGTGAGCACGGAGCCCTCAACCCTCCCTCCCCAGCACTCTCCTGGCCAGCGAATGCCCTGCTGCCACGCCCCCCACCCCAGGCTGCAAGATGCTCCCGCCTGTGTCCCCAGGGGAAAGGGAGGACCATCCTCCTCCCAGCCTGGTCCTAATTGTTCAAGATGAGCTTCGGTCTTAATTATGTTTTAAATTTGCTTTTAATCAAGCCCTAGCCCTTTTCTCTTTCCCCACATTTGTTTGCAGCCTGAGTGCGTATGGAGGGAGGGATGTTGAGGGTCTGTGGCCCCACCCCCCACTCCCATAGTTCCTCTCTCCCTGGACCCCATCCAGTAATCCAATTTAAATCCTCTTGCTCTGGTCTGGAATTTTAATTTGGGGCTTGCAAAGAGGGAACTGAGCAATGCAGGACAAAGTTCATTGTCTCATCTAATCAGGTCTAATCAGATGTTTGTAACGAGTTTCTCCATGCTGCACAGGGCAGTTTATGGGGTCAAGAGTCAGGCAGGGGCAGACCAAGTCAGGGGCTTGGTCACTCAGGCAACCAGCGTCCCCGGGCCAGGATGGATGGGGGCTTCAGCTTTGGAGACCTGAAGAGGACCTCTCTCTCGGAACTTCTAATACCCAGGGAGATGGGTCCTCCGGGCCTGCACTGTCAGGGTCTTGGGTCCCAGAAAGGGGAAGAAGGTGACTATGTTCTTATAGGAGTTGGACCCAAATCAGGACTCTCCTGTCCTCCCAGCTGGCACCTGACACAGGGCCCCCTCTCTCAAAGGTCATCTCTTCACGGTGTCGTCCTTCCTCCATCTGTTCATCAGCATTCACTAGTGGCCTTCTGTGTGCAGGCTGGCGCGGGGTGTGCCCTCATGGAGCTCTCATTCTAGTCCCATCCCAGGCCTCAGTTTCCCTCTCTGGAAAACAGAGACATAAACTATCTCCGCCCCATGCTTCTGGTTTCACGGCTGCAGGAGCCATCGTTTCTAAAGGCCACCATGAACACAGCGTCCCTGGAGATCACGCCACCTTCAGCACCATCCCTGGCACCTCTGCCGCGTGGCCCAGAGGAGAGGCCGTGGGAGGAGGCTCTGCCGTGGGTGAGGAGCGACCCCGTCGCGAGGCATTCCAGCCTCCTCTCAAGGACAAGGACAAGGACTGTGTGGCTCCCCGGGCTTAGTTCCCAGAGATGAGAAGCACAGGGCCAGAGCCGCCAGGCCAGGGCAGGCTCTTGAGGGACATCGGTAGTGGTGAGAACTCGGCTTTCGGGGAGAGCCTTTCACCTCCGACCTCAGAGAAGCTGGAGGCCGTGGAGAGGCCTGGGTGGGGATCCAGCACCAGGGCCTCGGCCCCTAAGCTCCGCCCTTCCTGCCATGCCACGTTCGCCTTCGTGCAGTGTCTGTCACCCTGCCTGCGCCCTGGCGTCATCTGAGGAGTGTTTAAACCGTGATGCCCAGGCCCCATTCCGGACCGGGAGGGTCGAGTTTTGTAGGGGCGGGGCTGGGCCTCCGTATGTTTCACTCCTCCGCAGATGATTCTGTGTAGATTCAGAACTCAGAATGTTTCCCCTAAAATGGCAGAAATAATTCCTTCCCGTGAATGCTGGCCTCTGAGCGCCTGCCACGTGCCTGGCCTAAGATGAGCCAGAACTTTCCAGATCTCCCCAAATCCTCCCTACAAGCAGGGGTTACTCCTCATATCCCCATTTTGCATTTAAGGAAACTGAGCCCCAAAGAGGAGAAGCCACTGGCCCCAGGTCCCCCAGCAGAACCAGGCTTTAGATCCAGGCAGTTGGGCTCCAGACCCCACACAATGCCCCCAACACTGCCCTCTGCGCTACCACTAGTGGCCACGTGGAATTTGCTGTCCACAGGGAAACGGGGTTCAGGTCTCCTCTGACAGGGCTTGCTCTGGGATGGCCTTAGTGACCTTGGGCCAGTCCCGGCCCCCACAGTTTCTTCCTTGGGCAGTGGAGATAAGACACTGAGCACTCCCTCTGAGGCCACCCCCACAAGGCCCAGATGGATGGGACAGAGGGTGCAGCTGTGACCCTGGTTCTTTCTTGGGGCTCCAGTGGGCAGTGTTCCCACCATCAGTGGCCTCTCTGGGGAGCAAGCATCATTTAAAGAGTAAAATTAAAAACCCTTCTGCACATAGCCGCCCTGCTTTTGCCGTTAATGGCCGCTTAACCCAATTAAGCGGATGCATTGTTGGCAGCGTGACCCGTCTGGTCAGGAACGGGGCTGTGGGCTGCGCGTTCAGAGGAGCAGGAGGAAGGAGCCAGGGGCCTGGGCCGCGGGGCAGACACCCCTGGTCAGGAGGGAGAGCACCCCAGGTGCCTCGGCGTCGGCACTGTTGACGTTTTGAGCAGGTAATTCTGTGCTGCAGGAGTCACCTGGGCCCGGTAGGGTGTAGCGGCATCTCGCCAGATGCCAGTAGTACACCAATCCCCACTGGTAACAACCGGAAGTGTCTCCGAATGTTGCCGAATGTCCGCTGGGGTCCAAGGTCCCCTGCTTGAGAACCACTGGTCCAGTGGGACAGAGAGTTGCAGCCATGGTGAATGGAAGTCCCACAAGCAGGGGACCTCAGGGACCTCAGAGGTGTGACGGAATGGGGTGGCCCCAGCAGGAGGAACATCCCTTCAGTTCCAGAGGGTGACAGCGAGCTTGGGGCTGCCTGGAGGAGGCAGCAAGGATTTAGGGGAAAAGCGAAACAGCGAGGCAGCCGGAGACCGGTTCAGAACTGGGTCCTCCGGTGCGTTCATCGATGGGGGTCGGACAAGCAATTTAGCCCCGGGAGGACAAGATCACGGCTGTCACTGCCAAGGCCTGGCCCAGTAGGAGCCTCTGAAACATTTGTAGAGCAGGTGCGAGCACTGTGGCTCTGGCTTCTCGCTCTCAAAGGCACAGGAATGGTGGGCAGACAGGCAGAGGATGCTGCACCATGGGCCGCCGCCGCCCACCCTTCTCTGGGCAGTTAAAAGGTGTGTACGTGGGGCTGGCGCTGGCTTCTGCCTCCCCTCCATTAGGAACATTAAGAGATCTTGACCCTTCCACTTTCCTGCTCTCGAAGGGAGCCGCCAACACGTGGAGCCAGTTAGGCGCGCGCGTGGGCACCCAGGGCCCCAACGGCCTCTTCTCCCTGATTGCGGCCTCGATAGCTGATTATTCCCCCTCACCCAAACATCGCGGCTGCTTCCTGGCCAGGTGCCACCGCCACCCAGAGTTGCCGACTGAGGCCCCCAGGGACAGGGGGCGGGGGGAGCGTTGAATTAGTGAGTGGGCATCTGTTGAATGCCTATTGTGTGGGAGCTCCTGGGACTTCCGCCTACAGAGAGGGGCCGGCAAGTGAACGAGGGGTGGCAGGTGCGTGGAGGAGACCAGGCAGCGTGCGGTGGACGAGGGCAGCTGCTCCTGGACGGGGTCCGAGGGAGCTCTTTGCAGCAGGAGCTGCTGTCCACGCTCCACGCGCAGGAGGGTCCTGGGGATCAGCGTGAGCCTGGGCAAAGCCAGGCTGCTCCTAGCCACTGTGTGGGGACGGCCGAACCCAGAGACCCCTCGACGCCCTCCAGGCTGAGAGCTGGCCTCCCTGGGGACCAAGAGGGAGACACCACAGGTGGGGCGCGGCCAGGGCGTGGGTATGGTTAGGGGGTGGTATATGGGGCGTGGGGGAGGAAGGGCAGGAAGACCCTGGGGGAGGACACATGACTCCCTCCCTTCACCCATCTGCTCCAGCAGGGGGTGGTCAGACAAGGGCTTGGCTCGGCCTGTCGGCCTCAGGAAAGGCCAGGCTGTGAGTTTTCGGGCTGGGCCGCCCTGGCCCCCAGGATTGTGCCTGCAGAGCAAGCCCCTCTCCTGGACCCCCCTCCAAGGTGCAGGGGCCCCAGGATGGGTCAGAGAGCTGTGGTGGTTCCTCAGCATCCACTAACCAAAGGAAGGGTATAGGGGCCTGGCAGGCAATGTCCCTGAGGCCCACAGAGCCTGGTGGGTCAACCTGACACCTGCCACCCCGCCGTTGAGCTCTCCCCAGTGACAAGGTCCGAGGGAGAGGGATGAACGCAGCCACATGTCTGGCCAGGAAGCTCAGCATCCTGCTTGCCCTAACCAGCATCTACCACCTCCTGTGGGGACACCTGGGCCGAGGCACCTCAGGCCCAGGTCTCGCCCAAGAGGGCGTATCTGAGCCTCTCCCGCCTGATGGCCCCGCTCACGATGCCAGGCGCATCCCCTGGGGGTGCCATTCAGTCTCCCCACCCTTCATGTCCTCACTCAGTCATCCAGCAAACCTCTTCGCTGCCCCCAGCCTGGCCCTAGGCGTGGAGCCAGTCTCCGCTCACTGTGAGGCAGAATTCCCATTTTACAGAGGAGGAAACAGGCTCAGAAACCATGCCAGCCCCGACCGCTGCCTGGCTGAGAGGAATCACGAAGCCCCGTGCTGACCCTGGCGCCCAAGCCCGGGTGCCTGCCTGCCTGCCCCTCCCAGAGCTCCCGCAGGGTGGGAGGAAGCAGAGTGTGCCGGCTGGGACAAAGCGGAAGCCCGGGTGGGAGAGGGAAAGGTGAGGGGCTGCAGGCAGGACCTCGATTGGAGGACAATGGGGACAGCTGGAGAAGGTGGCTGGCTGGGTTAAAGAGGACTACAATGCCAGCAGGAGCCATCGCCCTGAGTTCCCTGCCCACCACAGGAAGGGAAATCTAGGGCATAGGGGTGGGGTTGGCCAAATGGAGAAAACGAATCCTGGGCCCAAAGGAGACACACAGACTACACTCCCCAGAGACGCCTGCGCCCGGGGAGGATCCTCTGCTGCTTCGCCTACCTCCCAGGGGCCCTAGCCAGCAATGGGGGGGGGGGAGGCTAGGAGGCGGAGTAAAAGGGCCTGCAGGTGCCACAGGGACAAACCAGTCTAATTTAGGATCAGAGAAGTGAGAGATTTAATTGAATTTTAATAGTGTCTGGCCCTTTGTTCTGAAATCCTCGTGCATGAGGGCTAGGGAGGGTGGGGTGTATCTAAGGCAGGACAAGCCAGAAGCCCAGCTCATCCCTGTCTTCCAGGACCACAGATGTTGAGGATACAGACAATAAGCTGTGCAGAGCAGCTGACATGGGAGGGGCAAGTCCAAGAAGACAGCCTGGAGGAGGTGGTATTTGAACTGAGCCTTGGAAGGCAGGTAGAATTTCCAAAGGTGGAGAAGAGGGAGAAGGAAGGCACCGAGAACGAGCATCAGCGACGTGTTGGGAGCCGTAGGGGAGCCTGGTAGTGCTGCCTGTGCGTCACTGTTTCCACCCGATAGGGGGAGAATGGGGAGGAGACAAAGGCAGGGGGCAGGCCCCGCCGCCTGAGTTCTGAGGCGTGAGCTGCACCTCTGTAAGTATGGCCTTGTCAGTGCAGGCAGCCTGAGGAGCCGCCAGTCATCTCCCTCACCTCATCTTCCGTGGCTTAAAATACTCAGCGAGCGGTGCCTCTGCTGTAGCCGTGAGCTCCTGGAGACACGAGCCCACAGGGTGCCGGGGGAAGGCGCAGAGCCGGACCCAGCCTCAGGGTGTTAGGGTAGCAACAGGGCCCCTGAGGCCCCTCGAGGATCCCTCAGCTGTCTCCTCTGGGCTTACACCCGAAGGCTGACCAGCCCAAGGCACCGTGGCGGCCCCGACAGGGGCCCCTGAGGTGTTCCTGGAGGAGGCAGTTGACCCTGGCTCGTCGCGGGGTACCGAGTGCCTCTGGCGCCCTTTGCTTCCTTCAGCCTGTTTTCTGAACACTCTACTACATACAGCTCCAGGTGCGGGGACCTCGGGAATAGGTCTGGGGGGGCCCCTCCTTCAAGGTGGCAGTGATGTGTGACCCATGCCACAAAGTGTGGCCTTACCACCGCCAGGTAAGGTAACTGACCAGGCCTAGGGGATCCCCGGGGGTGGGGGGGATGCTGAGAGGCAGAAGTTGCTGGAGATTTAGCCAGGCAGAGAGGGAGATGGTCCCAGGCAGAGGGCCAGAGGCAGAGCGACTGTGTGCGTGTCTGTCTGAGCGTCGCGTGTCTGCACGTGTGTGTGACGGAGCGTGTTGCCACTGGCCTGGCTGCAGCTCGCGGGCACACGCGTGCACTGGGAGGGGGCTTGCGGCAGAGGCGTGCCTGGGCCACCCCCAGTGCAGATACTGTCCCTTGGGGTCTAGGTGAGACCTAGCCTGGTGACCACAGTGTACATACACAGTCCTGACCCTCGCTGCCCCCAAAAGAACCTCTGGGCATGGATGAGTCCCCCCAGAAAGATGCAACATGGCACGGGGTGCACGGGACCCGGCCCAAAGTAAGAAGATGGCCGAGAATCCCCCTCTCGGTGCTACAGCGCCCACCCGCCCCATGCTTGGCAAATCTCACATTCCCGGGCCTCGGTTTCCCTACCTGTTCAGTAGGAACAAGCTCCGCCTCGCAGATCTGTCATCAGAGTTTATGTCCAGGCCTTGGTGCCACCGATCCAGGAAGGAGTCCTCGCGAGGCGTCACATGGATGGGCCCGTGGACAAGACCCCTGTGCCCTTCAGCTCCACCCAGCATATGGACCAGCCCTGGGCTGTAGGACCTCGTGCCGGTCCTCCCCACTCTGGACACCTTGTCAAGGGCCCAGCCCCCAGTCCCACCTCTCTGGGCCACACTGTCCAGGCTGCTCGATGCTTCCCGCCTCCTGGCATAGGCACTGGGGCCCTCGTTTGGGAGGCTGGTCACGGCTGTCGGGCCCTTTGTTCCAGCCTTCCTGTGTTTGCCCACTCTGTGTCTCTGCAAATGGGAATCACAGCATGTTTGCTGTGTCAACACCAGCTGGACCCAGTTATCGAGATAGCCGAGGGTGCGAGGCCCCAGCCGCCAGCCACCCAGGCGCCCGGGGGTCTTGTCCCTCCATGGGCGTTTGGAGTGGGTTGGCAAGTGGGCAGCTCCCATCTAGGACCCAGCCACTCACCCACAGGACTGCCAGGCCAATGCTAGGCAGGGGTCTGGAACCAGCAAGGACAGCCCCCGGCAGGGAGGAGGGCTCGGGAAGGGCCAGCACGGCCTCCCCTGGGCACGGCTTCAGGAACTTCCTGGCAGAAGCAGCTGTCGAACCTTTGAAAGCTAAGTTTTTGGCTCCCCCCACTCCCCGTGCAAAATCCTTTGACTCTCTAGCCCCGACCCTCTCCTCCTCTGTGGTCTCAGTCATCAGATCTAGCAGTCCAAGGAGAAGAGGCCTGAGTGGTCAGGCAGATGGACAGATGGGCAGACAGGCAGCGAGACAGGGTCAGGACAACAGATCAGAACTCCAGGGACAACTCAAGGGGGCCCGACCCAGCCAAGCTGACATCCATGTGTGAACTGTGCAGCATGAGCCAGGGGGAGGGAGGAGGGAGGAGGGACCATGGCCTGAGAGGGCACCGATGGGCAGCTTTGGGCTGCTACTGAGGAGTGGCTGCCTGAGACACAGGGGAACAGAGGGGAACAGACGGGGAGCTGTTTGCCCTCAGCCTGGAGAGAACCTAGGTCCCTGTCCTTCCGCCAAGGTTATTACCACTCAGGGACCGGGGCAGTTGGCCGCGTGGCAGAGCCGGCCGCGCGATCCTATTCACATCTGGAAGAGACCCCTACGCATTTCATCAGTAGGTTTTCCAGGAATGGGGACCACCCAAGAGACGAGGCCTCTGGGCGTGGACTTGGCAACTGGATCAGGAGGCAGGAGGGCCAGGCGCTGTCTCTGCTCCAGCACCAACGTATCAGCTGCGTGGCTTCTGCTGGTGGTTCCCTTTCTCTGAGTCTCAGTTTCCCTCTCAATAAAATGGAGCGGTAGGGTTCACCTGGCGGGATCGCCAAGAGGATCACCTGAGCTGGAACTCGATCCGCATAGACACGCATGTGCCGTGTGATTATCAGTTACGGGAGGGGGTTCGGGATACAGGGCAGGTCCCCATCACTTGACCTCACTTTGGGATTTCATGGGAAAGCATCCCAGGAACCTGGAAACACAGAAGTAGCACTGGGGATGAGGCCGGAGGGAAGGAGAGTGCCTCTCAGAGGACAGGGAAGAGCATTCTGAGAAAGGGAACAGCATGACGTGGGCACTGGAGGTCAAGGACGAGAATCAGGCAGAGTCCAGTGTGGCTGCAAGAGTAGGGGGGGCGGAGAGCAGGGCTGGACCCTCCGAGTTCTAGATTGGGTGATCTGGAAGTGGGGTGATCAAAGCGGAGGCCCCCTGGTTGTCGGGAGGAGGCCGGCACCAGGGCGGGGTCAGGGAAAGTGACTCAGGGCCAGGTGAGGCAGCAGCTGGGTTAGCTACAGCAGGCTAAGGGACGGAGAGTCAGGACAACTGGTACTGAACAGGAAGGGGGAGGGGAAGGCGGCACTTACGGGAACACGGGGTCTTAACAGGCTGTGCAGTGAGAAGGCTGAACCCCAAGGGACCAACAGACTGTCAGCAAGTGGGCAGTGCCTCCTGCCTGCCTCCTACCTTCCCTCCTCAACGATTTGCTGGCCCCTCCCAGAGAGAACCCAGGTGAGCCTGGGGTGCAGCAGTAGGAGCTGGACTCACTCATCCCAGTGTCCCTGTGCACCTGCCTTCCTGGGCTTCTGAGAGGCTCGAAGCGTTTCTGAGCTTGTATCTTGGACCTTGATTCTGGGCACTGGGGGCCTCAGGACCTGCCGGGAGCTTTGGGGTCCCAGGGCATCTTCCTGTGTACCTGTGCAAGCCAAGGAGTTTGGGAGCAGAGCACCGTGTAGTGGGAGGAGTGCCCTGAGCCGATATGCCCCCACACCCCATCAGGTGGGAGGGGCCTGTCCCCAGGGCCAGCAGATGAAGTAATGGTCATTTAAACAGGGAGAATGGACCTATCTGTTCAGCCAGTGGACAGTGGTGACAGCCCAGCTAATGACATGGCCACAGCTCCACTTTCCTCTGACTCCTGTATTCATGTGCGGGAACCCCACCACAAGCTCGAGCCCCAACCCCAAGACGCAGCTCGCAGGGGAGGGGGTGTAGGGGAGGAACACGCAAAACTGTGGGCGTTCTCTCTTCTGGGCACGTGTGGGCATCTGTCCTGTGGAGGGTGTCTCAGTGTGAGCCTGTGTGTCCACATGTACATGCCCACGTCTGCCCCTTCCCCCAAGGTCGGGACTCCCCGTGGCCCAGGCAGGACCAAGCTGTGTGACCGAGCAGAGTGAGGAGGCTCCTGCCCCGCCCCCCATGGCCCCAGCAGAGTACCGGGCCCCACAGTCTTTCAGCGATGACCCTGACCTCTCCGCACACCCGCGTGCATACCAAGGCCTCCTTTTATCAAACATTCTTCTGCTAATCTCATCTCCCTATGTGACCGCCATGTAATTAGCTCATTTTGCAAAATATTGCATCTGTCATATTTTCCCCCGGTTTTTTTCCTTTTCTCAGGAAAGGGTAGGAGAGGGTGGCGTAGAGGACGATTTCCAGGCCTGGGACCACATCGCGGGTCAGCTCTGGCCCCGCTCCCCTGTGCCCTGATACACGCACAAGGCCCCCTCGACACACACCCCAGACCCAGGGTCTCCTGAGCAAGTGGTCAGTGGGCAAGGCCTAAGGGTGTCAGGAGGAAGAAGAGTCCAGGCCTGACTGAGTCCTGTCCTGGGGGCACCTGTACACACCTGCACATTCCGCGCTGGGCTCAGACTAAGCTACTAAGTAGCATGGCCCCCGGTGGACATGTGTCTAGTAGGCAGGCTGGGGGTGCACAGGTAGGACGCTGGATGGCGCCAGGTGTGCAGCAAACACTCAGTTAATAGGAACCTCAGTGACCTTCATTATCACATACCTGCCCACGTCTACTCCCTGGGCAGGTCCACAGCAGGTGGGCTGCCTGGAACAACCACGCCCAGCCAGGGTCTGGTCCAGCCATAAGGTAGGGACTGCTCGGGACAGTGGACTGTAGACAGGGCACATGTGGAGCCCCTAGTGGGTCACATGTGGCCCAGGCCTTGGCCCTGACCGAGCATGACGGCTCCAGCCAGGGACATCAGGCCTCACCCTTCTCCCAGGCAGAGGGAGCAGCAGTGGGAGCCGTGAGCACCCTGCGCCCACCTCCCCACCCATTCCCCGGAGGAAAACCAGAGGCTGCGGAGGCCTCACCTGCACAGCCCTCAGTGGCTCGTACCTGCTGCGGCCATGCACCCCGGCTTGCTGGAAGGCTGGGGCTCAGACCTCAGCTGGCGCGCCCTACTTTCCTTCACCGCCCCCCCCCCCACTATCCCCACTCTCTCCCTGCCTTCTCTTGCTTCAACTCCCTCGGGTTCTGAATTCTCTTAAACTTTTAATTAAAAACATTCTCCTGTCTCCCCCCAAGGTTTGCTTCCCTGTGATTTTCCTCTTAGAAGGAGACATGGGAGGAAGGGGGGCGGGCGCCGGGCAAGGAGTGGAGGTCAGCCTTCCTGGGTCTCCATGGAGGGCGCAGAGGAACCGGGGCCTGGCGCCCCCTGCCCCGTGACACTCTCCCTGGCTTCCTGGCTCCGTGGGGAGGCATTTCAGAAGGCTCCAACCCTGGGTGTCATGGTGCCAGGAATGGCGCCAGCTCCCCAGGGCCCTATGCTCACTCCTTCCACCATGTCCCACAGGACTGCTCGCGTAGGCCGTGGCCCAGGCCCATTTTCACTGGCGGCAGGGGGCTCAGCCTTCCTGTGAGAGTGCTGCTCGCTCCAGCAGCCTCGGGGTCACCCTGAGCCCGTTGGTCTCAGATGGGGAAGTGTCCCTCAGGAACACTCATCAGGCAAGATACAGTCCAGGCTTGTGCATAGGCCTCAAGGTCACGATGCCTCCTATATTGAAGTCTCAATTCAGCCCAGGGGGCACAAGGTCAGGTCCTGGCTCATAAGATCAGGGCCCCAGGGATGCTGAGGACACAGGTCCTGAACACAGGTCCTGAAGTCAGGGAACCAGAACAGCTTCTTTAATTGTGGGACTGGAGGGAGCCAGCCCATCCCCTCAGACAGTGACCTGCCCCTGACCCTGGAGGAAGCTGCCACCACGTCCTCAGATTCCCATTTCAGAGTTGGAGACTACCAAACGTCTAGTTCTTCCTTGTGTCAGACTGTGGTCCTTGCTGAAGCCCGAGCCCATTTGGCTTTACCACTAGAGAACTTTGGCTGAGACTTCCTTGCCATAAGCCCTCCCTGGTCCAGGAGACAGGGACGAAGTCACCATCTCCCTGTGTTCCTGTCACCTCCCCTACTCATCTACAGACTGGAGAGCTCCATCTCAGAGCCTCCAGGCCAGCCCAGGGAGCCCCAACAAACTTGCAGACTCATCCAGGCACATCTCTGTGTCCCATCCTGAGATGCTCCCACCACAGGTTGTACCTCTCCGGCCCCCAGGAGCCAGGCCCCCTACCAGCTCCCAGAGGGTCAGGAGCTCAAGCCTCCAACCAAGCGTGAGGAGGGCCCACAGCTCCACGGAGCTCACCCCTCCCTGGGGCTCACCCCTTACTCCTCTGCCTTGTCCTTCCACGCCAGCTGCAGCAGTGGGCAGGGGACACAGCTGGCCCTCATGGGAGCATCAAAATGACCCAGAGCAGGGGCTGCGATGGGGGCATTGGCCCCAAGGTGCTAGAAAAAAGGGTGCCCCCACCACTCGCCACCTCCTGACACTCCCTGCATGTGCCCTGCTCCCCAGACTGGGAGGCCACCTGGACTGGCCCTGGGGACACTCAGGAAGACACCCCCACAGAGGCAAGTGGGGCCATGGCAGTTTTGGGGGAATTGAGGGAAGAGGGACAGGCAGGCCAGATAGGGGCACAGCACAAGCACAGGCAGGAAGGGGCTCTGGGCAGGGACTGGTTGGAGACGGGGACAGTGCAGGGCCCAGAAGGTAGAAGTGACAGTGGGAGACCTTGAGTGCCAGACACAGGCATTAGACCCCAGGCAGTGGAAGCCCTGGCCGCCTCTTGAGTAAAGCATGAGTGTTACTCATTTTACAGACGTATGTTGAACACCAGCTGAGTGTCATGGCCTGGCCCAGTGCCCAGGCAGTGCCTACCTCCCTTACAGAAGCTCTGTGGCTCTCGGAAGGCCAGGTGGGGGTGATCCCAGTGGTGGGTGGTGCAGCCCATTCCGGCTAATAAACACGAGCCAAAGTATGGCCCGGGCTCCCACAGCACTGGCATCTCCGGGCTGGCTCTATAGGACCCACTAATTTCCAAAGCTGGTATGGGCAGTGATGGGGGCAGGGCCCTTCTTCCCACTGAAGCACTTCTCGGTGTACCCTGAACCCCATCATGCCAGGCTCTACCCATCTCTTCATTCCCCAATTACATATTGAGTGCCTACTATGTTCCAGGCTCTGTGTGGTTGCTGGGGACTCCATGGTGACAGAAACAGACCTGGTCCTGCCCTCTGGGACCTTGTGGTCCAGATGGGAGGCAAAGGTAGACACATAATGTATCCTGGGATGTTGGAGGGGTATCAGAGGACAAACACAGCAAGGAGGCAAGCAGGGGTGTCAGTGGCCCTCACATCCATACCCACAAGTGCTAACCTGGAGCCCAAGCAAGGGTGAGGCAGTGAGAAAAAGGAGATGCCCATCCTCCTGGTTCAGGGTTGAGCCCCGTCTCCCCACCTGGGACACAGCTTCCTATGGGGTCTTCCCTCCCACCGCTCAGCCCTGTTCCTGCTGGGCGGCTGAGTAGGCAGGAGCCTCCCCAAGCTCCACACACACCTGCCGTGCCCACCAGGGCCCAATGAGCAGTGCCTCCGAGCAGGCGGTAAGAGATGCAGGCGGGGCACAGCAGACGGCCCTGGATCTTCCTGGGTTGCCCAGCCCCAGGCTGCCCTCAGCAGCTGTGGGCGTCAGCAAAAGAGAACTCCGAGGGCACCTTAGGGTTCACAGCAATGGTGGTGGGGCCCACCTAAGGCCAAAACAAAAGTGGGGTTGTGTCTGCCCACAGGGGCATGTCTGTGGGCACATGCCCCAGGGGCATGGCAGGGTGGCGCTTGATGGACATGCATGGCCATGTGCAGGGCTAAGGGTCGGGCCGGGGCTCCCCGCAGCAGAGCCCGCATGCGTGGGTGTGTGAGATGTGTGCGGTGTGCCAGAGGAGCCGGACGAGCTGGGGGCAGGAAGGGAAGGGAGCGTTCCACCACCCCGAGGTTCCCGCTGCACCGGGGACCCATAGACATGCACGCGCACACGTCCCACCTCCCCGTCTGTAACCACACGGGCACGCCCAGGGCCCACGCCCCCACGTGAGCGCCTCCAGATGGATGTGCACGCACACATGCAGGTAATGCGTGCATACGTGTGCATCTCGGCCCGTGCATGCCCGCGTGTGTAAATCTGTGTGCCAGATGGACGTGCGTGCACCTGCCCACTCCTCGCCTCCTGGTGCAGCCCGGCCACGGCTGCCTCAGCCCCCTCCCCATTCCCCGCACCACTGCACCGACAGGTGCGCAGGTCCGGATGAACATCTCTGTCTTCCAGACTGGGCATTGAGGTGCAAAGAGAATGGGGACTTGCCCAGCGCTGCTCAACAGCTCCACCCGGGACCCAGGTCTTCCCAAGAGCCCATCTAAGTCTGACGCGGCCCCTCGGCTTGTGTGGTGGTATCCCCCCAACTCCTCCGCAGAGCCCGTGGGTCCAGGACAGAGGACTGCGGTTTTCAGGGTGCCCCATTCCTCTCTGCTGTCCCCTCGGCAGGACTCCCTGAGGCCCACAGTGGAGACACTGAGTCAGCAGGCAGATCAAGCGTCTCCCAACAGTGGAGCTTCCAGCTCACCATTCTAAGAGTCTGGATAGCAGAAACCTTTCCCTGGGCCTCCTGCACGAAGCTGGTCTGCAGCAGAAGTAAAGTGGCCTCTGTCACCAGCCCCAACACTCCTGGCTCCATTTCATCTCCCCCTGCCCTCCTAGACTCTCTCTCCCACCCTATCCCACTGACCCTGCCTCCTCTCTCCGTGCCCCTCCACACCCCCTACCTCCCCCACACCCCCTCTACCTCCCCCCCCACCGGGACTTTCTGGGTTTGTTTCAGCAGCTCCTGACAGTCCCAGCTGGGAAGCTGTCAGTGAGAGGCCACGCCCTCAGCCCCCACAGACCCAGCCCTGGCCTGAAGTGGGGACACTGGAGGAATCGAGAGACCTGGCCCAGGGTGGCCAGCCTTGTAAACCAGCTTGGTGCCTGCCCCACAGTAAGCAAGGCTGTGAGAGGCTAAGCGAGAAGAGGCCCAGTACAGAATACAGCCAAGCTGGGCATTAAGAAGCAGGAAACAATTGCCCAGGCAGAGAGGGAAGGAGAATGGCATCCCAGGCAGAAGGAATGTTGTGTGCAAAAGCATGGAAGTGTGAGCATGTGTCTGAGTGATCAGACGTTTGTCGAGTCCCATCTCACGCATTTGAGTGTCTGTGCGACCAGTTATTCATTTATTCACTTGTTTATTTGCCACATAGTTACCAAGAACTTGGCACCAGGGCCATTGGGATGGAAAAATAAAACAGCGTTGTCCCTGCCTCAGAGAGCATAGTCTGCTGGGAAATTACAAGACAGTACAGTGAAGTCCTCGTTGAGGGCACACAGGTGCTGAAGCCAGGACTGGGCCTTATTTATCAGCAT
The DNA here is from genome assembly GCA_003508835.1 of Eonycteris spelaea. Taxonomy (NCBI): domain Eukaryota; kingdom Metazoa; phylum Chordata; class Mammalia; order Chiroptera; family Pteropodidae; genus Eonycteris; species Eonycteris spelaea. The sequence goes on along the minus strand of PUFA01000145.1, from coordinate 3,270,393 downwards.
TTTTTTTTTTCATTCATCAGAATATTTGGTACTCGGTCTTCAGAGGCCCTCAGAGCTGAGAAGGCCCTTAGAAGTCCAAGCCTACATCACTGTATGGACACTGAATCTGAGCCTGTAGGCCCAGAACTCAGGTCTCCAGGAATTCTGTTTCAAGAGTGCTGTCGTACTGGGTTGTCCGTAGCCAGACCCAACCCTGGACTCACACAAGACTCAGTCCTCTCTACACAGCACCACCTGCAGGCCAGAGGTGGAATTGCAGGCCCAGGGGCAGCGTTTTGAGCAGCCAGCCAGCCTTAGCTGGGATCCCTGGGAGTAGGCCTGTGTCTTTCTCAAGCGGCAGGGACCTCAGGCATTTCCGTTTACCACCACCACACAATGGCCTGCCTGCCACACCGGGTTGTGAAGATGGGGAGCCGTCCAGGAGCCTTTCTGCTGGGGCGGGGAGGCGGGGGACATAGGGCTTCCACCAGCACAACAGGTGGCTGGCTTTCCCTCCTCCTCTGTGGCTCTCGAGCCATCCGTCACTTATAAATTCTCTTCATTCCTAAATAAAATGATTTGTTAATTTGAGTGAGTGATCGCCACTCGGCCGAGCCTCTTTGCAGGCCGGAACAGCTTGTAGGCTCCCGGAGCCCAGCGCTGCCAGCCTGGTGCTGACTTGGAGGGGTTGTTTTCGATTTAAATGTGAATTGAATGAGGAGAAAAATGTTTCTCTTGGCAATTCCATAGGAGCTCACTCTTCTGACAGATGTTGGAGTTTATTATCCCATCGGGCCGGCATTGTGTTGAACAGAATTGCTAATTATTTCAGAGGCCCAGCCACAGCCGAGGAGGGGAGGCTGGTGGCAGGCATGGCTTTGGCGGCATCTGTCGAAAGGTGGGCACTGGGAGGATAGGCCCAGCCTGCCACCTCTGCACACCCTTCCCGGGAACCAGGGACATTTTGGGGACATTGGGGTTTCTGCTTTGTGAAGCACCTTGGAGGAGGCTGTTCTTGCCAGCGCTGCTTTGACCTTGCAGTGAAGACTCTGGAAGGTCGCTTGGGGTCTTGGATTGCTTGTGTGTCATGTGTCTGTGGACGATGGCGGGAAAAGACTCCAGGGAGGGGGGTGTTTTCACTGTGTGAGGCCAAAGCTGTGGATGGTAAGGACTGCACCTGGCCAGGGGCGTGCTTGCTTGGGCATGTGGAGTGTCTTCCTAACTGCGGGCTCTGTGTGGGCACGTGGGGCGGGGGGTTGGAGTGACCATGTGCTGCGTTTGGGAGCCGGGAGCTGCCCGGCGTGACTGCATGTATCTGTGATGAGATGTCGGTGGCTGAGCTGCTCGGCTTCTTTTGAGGTACGGCTCTCATTCATTTCTGCCCCCAGTCTCTGCACTGCAAGGTGAGGGAGGCCTTGGAAGACGGATAGCCAGAGGGGACCAGACCTCAGAAGGGGTGGCCAAGGCTGTCCAGGGTGTACACAGCCACCATGGGGGGTGCCTCAAGTTTCAAATGCACCATGGTGAACAGACTGTGGGGATGGGTTTCCTGTGGAGACGTGGCCATGGCAGCCAGATGCCTGTCCTCCCGGTCCATCCAGCCCAGGGACCTTAACCTCTCCTGGCGCAACTTGGAGCAGGGGAGCACGTCAGTCTCCCTGACACCAACAGGGATCCCAAGATTTCTACAAGACTGGCCCGAAGGCCTCCTGACTCCCTACAGCCAGGTCTGACTGACTCTGGGGGAACAATTCCTCCTGCATTTTCCCCTGAGAACCACCCCCACTTTTGCCCCCTTTCTTTTCCCACCTCTCCTTCCTGAGCCCCGAGACAGGCGGCTGGATGCCCTGACTGCCCCCAGTCCTGGCCAGCTCAGGATGCGGCTCCTCACTCTCTCCATCCTTGGGGTCCTCTCCCCTCCCCTCCTCCACTCTGTCTCCATCACCATTCTCCACCTCCACCTGCTCCGAGCTAAACGGAAGCTCAGTTCCCTAGGTTCAACACAAAGGCGCAGCAGCAGCTGGGCAGGATTTTATAACCCTAATTAACGCTGATCCCCGAGGGTCCTGGCTCCAGCATCCTGCTGCAGGCTGAGACCTGCAGAGCACAAGGCCGGGTGGGTCCACCCTGTGCTTGGTCAGGGGAGGTGGCATCTCAGTCCGCAGCAGCTGGGTCCCGGAAAATGACATGGAGTCCTGTGGCCTCAGTCTCTCCCCACCCTGAATCCTGGGTCCTGGCGGCCATCTAATGGGGGGCAATGGGGGGATGGGAGGGGGTGCCTGGCCGTCCCCACACTGAGATCCTGCCAGGCATCTCTGATTGACCGTGTGTCCCTCTCTCTCCTCTGGATAAAACTCCACCGTGACATCCTTCCATTAAACAGGGCATGTTCAGAAGAGAAAATTGCTACTATTTTCCCCTTTTACTTCACTGTCATCAAAAATTGATCCCATATTGCATCCTTATTTCAAAGAATGAGCTAAAAAAATAAAATAAAATTCCCACTCCTCAGAGCAGCAGCTGCATCAAGCTTCCCATTCTACCCACCCCCACCGCACACACACCCCCAAAAAAAGAGAAAAACGCGGCCATTGGAGGGAGGATGAGACCGCTGGGCCTTCCTGTCGGACACAGCTAGATTCTTTGGGAGCGAGGAGGAGCGGACACATGTCTGTGCGGGCAGGAGGGGATTTCGATCTGGTGAAATGTGGTAGAAAATGGGGTAATTGGGGGAGGTTAATTTGGATCTAAATGGAGCATTCGTTATCTCAATAAGAAGCCTCTCATTTTCCAGGGAGATGGCTGTGCCGGCCAGATGCTGGCCCGCCCGTTGGCTGGGTGGTGGCTCAGAGCAGGGCCCTGCCCCCGCCCTCAGTCGCTCTAGCCTCACAGAGCAAGTGGGGACAGGGGGGAGGTGAAGACAGGGTACAGGAAGACAGAACTGAGGCTGGGGACAGCATCTGGCACGGCACCCCACAGAGCACTGAGGCCTCCTGACCCCTGTCCAGTGTTCCTTCCCACGGGCCTAGCTGCCTCCTGGAAGAGGCGGGGCAAGGAGTGTAGCTTAATGTGGTTTATTTTCCATTTCGTTCAGCACAGTATTGAGCAGCTCTTCACGTAGTAAAAGCACTGAATGTGACGATAAGGGTGAGACAAAGAGCCAAGATAAGCAACCTCAGGACCAGGTACTTGGTCGAGTTGAGCCTCCAGGTTGACCCCGATCCTCCTGGTAGCCCAAGGGAAAAGGGAGACCCAGTGCTTTGTGTTCTAAATATAAGAGATGAGACATTCAGATCAACTCCCCATGAGAGCCACGTCTGGCTTCCCAAGGAATGGTGTATGGGGGGGGACATTCACGATGGTCCCCTCAGCCACCCCTGTCTTTACTAGGAGCTGGGCTTGGGAGCTGGCACCTGGGCTCCAGTTCTGAGCGTGTCCCTACGCCCCAGGCGTAGATCCCCAGCTGTCCTTGGCCAGGCAAGAGCTGCCAACAGTTCTGGGACTGCCGGTCACACGGGTGTGTCCAACACAAGCCACAGACAGAGCTGCAGGCCAGGGTTCAGCAGCCAAACAGACTTAGGTGTGGGCCTGTTCCTCCTCCTGCCAATTCTGTGGCCTTGGAGTACCTCCTTCTGAGCCTCTTTCTTCTAAAACGTGGACCAATAGCACCACGTAAAGTCCACCCCAGGGACCTGCGGTGAACTTAGCATGCTATGGTTCAGGGGTCCACTTCCTGGGAGATGGCATGGCAGAGAGCAGACTCCCAGATCCTCATCCCGGGGTAAAGGGGCACAGCCTGAATGGAGGTGGAGATGATAGAGGTGCCCCAAATAGGTAGGCACGTGCCGCAGGGCTGCTGCCCCACCCTCCCCAGCTGGTGCTGCGCTCTGCGGCCGTTGCTAGGCACTTGGAACCCCCAGGTGGGGCCCTACCTGTCGTGGAGCAGCCGGAGCATGGGGTGGGCAGGGGCCCAGGCAGGAGAGGCCGCCTCGCCTGCCGCGCCTCCTCTCACTTGGCAGCAGCAAGCAGAAGCCATTAGCACTGGCAGCCCGGTGTCCACAGCTCTGACAACGCCTTAAACGTTGTCACAAGGCTCCAGCTGTCCGGGCCGCCTTTACTCCTCGTAATAACCAAGTGTCGAGGCTGATTGGAGCAGCGGGATGCAGCCAGTATTCAGAGCAGCTTTTACGCTGGGCGTTTCCACCTAGGCAGTCAGACTGTTGCCACCCCCCCCTCCACCTCGTCCCTCGCGCTTCTTTGTCTTCACCTCGGCCAGGCCCTCAGCATGGCCCCCGGGCCAGCCAGTGCCTGGCTGTGTGTTAGGCGGTGGACATTCCTGGGGTGGAGTCTCAGGCATCCACACCCAGCAGAGTGATGGCCGAGTGGAAAAGACTGACTCGGTTCCCACTCTTCTGGCGACCTCTGTGGGGGAGCCTCTGATTCCTCTTGGTTCAGCATCATCTCTGGACCTGGGCATCCTTGTCAGTGGAATAGGAATAACAATTGGCGTATTTCATGGGACTTAGAGGGAACTGTGTGTGAAGCAAGGTGAAATCATGACAGCCACCTACGAGCACAAACGCCCTTGGATCAGGGGGCTCAGGAGGAGCAAGGCGGACCTCGGCTGCCCCCTCCCCCAGAGAAGCCCAGCTCATTCCCTGCCCTGCTGACGCTCCATTGGAATCCCCTCCTCTCCCTCTGCCTGGCCTTTCCTTCAAGTTGGGTCTGCTGTTTCCGTCCCAGCTTGATCTGACGAACTCCTCTCCCCGAGGTGTTATGTGATAAATGGGTCTTGGCTGCTCAAATTCTCCTGCCACTGTCTGCTATCCACTCAAGCTCATAGGCAAGAGTGTTGAAGCCCCCATTCTAGAGATGAAGAGATATCAAGGTTCACGGAGGGATGAGCGTTAGTCACCCATGTCACGCGTGCAACTTTTGGCTCTGCCCCATGGGGTGCTGTGGCCGCTGATCAGGGTAGTAAACCAAGCCCCACTCTCCCAGAGGCTCTGCCAGAGCGGGTGACGCACCCTCGCCACCCACCTGCTGGCCTTGAGAGCTTCCTTCCTGAGACCCAGTTGCAAGCACCCGTGTCATGCCAGATTGGGTGGTTGATATATGAGGTCTCTGATCACCAGATCATTTGTTTATAGATTCCCAGCCTTCTGATGATGCTGAAGGGTGAACGGGCAGAGAAAGGCAAGGAGTGAGTGGTCTCTGCCCGTTTCAGACTTTCCTCGGGGATGCCGAGGCATGGCCCGCAGCGATAGTAGTAATTATGAGGAGACGTGAGGTGCCAGCAGAGGTACCACAGCGGGGTGATGGGTATAGTAGTGAAGGTGGTAGTGGGGGTGGAGGTGATGATGATGGTGAATGGTGATAGTAGAGGCGACAGTAATGCGCTGGTGCTTGTGATGACAAGGACAAAGGTAGCGATGGTGGAGCTGGTGGTGATGGCAATGAGGGTGACACTGGGCACTGGTGATGGGAGTACCACTGGGGATGATGGTGGCAGTGGTGATGGGAGTGATGGTGGCGGGTGACGGGGAATATTGGTGGTAGTCATGGGAATGTTGATGGTGGTTAAGGGGGGATCAGTGATGGTGGCGGCGGTGATGGTGATGGTGGCAATGGCGGTGATAGGACTGGCAGAGCTCCCTGTGGAGGGTACCTCGTGGAGCAGTCCACCAAGCAGCCCTGCCCCACACGAGGGCTATGCCCTAGCTGGAGGCAGAACACAGTGGGGCTTGCTTGATTCTTTTTTTTTAACCTCCGGTGAGCACAGCCTTCTGGGTAATGAGATGCAAATTGACAGAAAAGACAATGAGCCAGCCTGCGGCCGTGGGGCAGCTTTTAGAGTCAGGCTGATTGCCTCCGTGCCAATTTGCATGGCATTAGCTGTGCACGTCTCTTGCAACAAGCCTGTGCACTTCCTCGGAGGTCACCTGGATGGTTGCTTTCAACAAGGGGTGATGACCTGTGATCCAGACCAGGGCCACTCTGACCCTTACCTGACCTGGGCTACCAGATGTGGCCCCAAGGAGTCTGAGCCTGTGGGGAAGGCCAGTGGATGGGCGGGGAAGCTTCACGATCAGCCAGAGCTATGGAAGACAGGCCATGGTCAGCATCCATGTGTGAAAGACCCAGGGGGTCTGGTCAGCCAGCACCATGGTTCCATCTGAGCATGTGTTGCTAAGGTGACAAACAGGCCTCAGGCAGAAGAGAGGCCTGGCCCTGGCCTGGGATGCCTCCGTGCAGGTCCAGGCTCTTCCCCTACCTGGTATGTCATCTGGGGGGTCCCTCCAGACCTAGACTCCCCCATGCCGTGGGCATCAGCCTCATTGTTTCCACACTGAATGTGATAGCCATCAAGCCAGACCCTGCGTGTCGTATCCTCAGTAAGAGTGACCAGGGCCAGTTCCATGTCAAGGTCACACGTTGGATCGTCTGAGCAAGCCTGTGCTGTCACTGTCGTCATCATTCAAGGAAGGCTACATGTGGGATCATTCCTGGAGCGGGGCCCGGAGAGGCCTAGGCGGTGCAAGACCCAGGTGGATGCCCAAACTCAGCCGTGTAGGCCATCTGCTTATCCCTCCCGCTTCTGTCCATGGTGCTGAAAGTCAGCTCAACTTGCTGGGGGTGGGCCAAGGCCCCTTCCCTGCTGCCCTTGCTCCCTGACCCTTGTACTCCCTCTGACCCAGCGCAATCCAAAGACTCCACCCCACGCCCTCCCCCGGACAGATGACAGATGACGGTGAAGCCAGGGGCTCTTTCCCTCCGCCCTCCACCCCCAGCCAGGCCACTGCCCCATCAGGCACGTCCCAGCACCCCTCGGGCTCCACCTTCCTCCTCACTGTCCCACTCCCTCTCCCTTGAGGTTGGGCCTAATCAGAGCTAATCAGAAAATTATGAGCTGCCTGATTACTGATTAGATTCCTAATGTTAATAGAGTCGAGAAGGACCCGTTCAGGCTGTGTTTTAGGAAAAAGTATAAAAATAACATCATGGGAAGGGAGCATGGCGGCTGGGCTTGGACTCTGCCCTTCTTCTAGTTCGTGGGGGTTCCCAGGCTCAGCCTTCAGGTGGAAATAGATTTTACAGCAGAGAGGCCTCCTAACAGTGAAGCGCTACCCCAGACGGCTCTCGCTGCAGAGGCCTCTACCAGGTTCTGTGCTCAGGGCAGCAGGACTGACTTGCAGTGAGAGGACAGGTGGGGTATGAAGAGCTTAGCAATGGTACGCCGCATGAGAGCAGGGCCGTGTCTGCACAGCTCACTGACCTGCTCGTGCTGAGTTCAGGCCAGGCACACAGTAGATGCTTAGTGAACATTCACGGACAGGAAAGAGGGAAGGCACATGGCCTCCTTCCCACTGGAACTGCCACCCAGCCCCGTCCTTCCCCTGAGCCATGGTGAGCACAGAGGCATCTGAGGCTTCTTGGAGGAGGGTGTTGGAGCACGTCAGGAGAATACACTGGGCTGGGGCCAGAGCAGTGCGTGCCAGCTCCCCAGGGACCCAACTCCTGGCCATCCTGGCCAGGCGAGGGGCCGTGTCCACCACACCCAGGCTCTCACTCCAGCAGGGCCCAGTGGCTTTTGCTTCCAGACCACTTCATCACTGGCTCAGCAGCAGCTGGGTAGGACTGTCAGATGACATTTTCATGGGGCCCAGAGTAGTGCTAGGGTCCCAGAGAGCAGATGTCTCCAGTTCAGACCCCTGAGGTAACCCCTTGGACCCGCGGCACCCTGAGAAGCCCGTACTTAGATTCAGCTGTGCCCTGCCCACATCTTTACCTCTGCACCATCTTGGATCCTTGTGCTCTGACATCAGCGATGCTTCGGGCTTGGTCGCTGCCACCTCCATCCCAAAGAAACCCAGGGCCTCCACGCCAGCAGGTCCCTAAGGCAAAACCCTGCCCAACTGACCATGGTGGAGGTCTCTGTGCCCAGCACTGGGGCTGCCCAGATCCACAAACCAGGTCCCCACCCTCAAGAGATCACACCTGGGAGGGAGCCAGACACAGCAGTGATGGAGGAGACCCAGCTGGGCAGGGGCCCCAGGCTTCCTGGAGGAGGTGGCTGAGCACTGACTCCTAAAGGATGAGGAAGAGAAGGCCAGCAGAGCAAAGGGAAGGGTGGTCAGGCTTAGGGCACAGCACAGGCAAGGGCAAGGAACTTAAGCATGGCAAAAGGGCAGAGTTCAAGTTCACCATGGTGGGAGAGTGACGAGGTGAGCAGAGCCAAGCCACGCAGGGCCTATAAAGGCAACAGGAAAGGAAGGAGTGTGCAGGGCACCTAAGAAGCACTGGACAGTGGCACAGGGGCCTATGTGGGAAGCCTGAAGGTTGGGTGGGAGTCTGAAGTTGGGTTTGGGGGGTGGGGGGCTCTAGAGAATTCTAGTCAGGAAGGAAGAAGGGGGCCATCGGAGTAGGGGACTTTGGAGGGGAGCAGCTTCTCAGGGGTGACCTTGAGGAACTGATGGCCCAGCTTAGGTAGGGTAGGTTGAGTAGGACACCCAAATGGGCCCTTGGTGCCTTCCTGAAGCAGGGCTGGGCTAGAGGCCAGGCCAGGGTCCTAGGGGGCAGTGGACAAATGAGACAAATAGGACGTGCGCATGAGCTTAAATGGCTCCAGGTCAAACTAAGGTCAGAAGGTCCCTGGGGTAAAGCCAAGTAAAGGCTCAACCCAAGACCTGGAGCTGTGTCTCGTTTCCAGAGTAGGTCCATATCCTGCTCTGTCCACCTTGTTCCCCGTCCACATCCCCACAACCCTGGGAGGGTCCAGGCGTGGCTCGGGTCCCATTATACAGGTGAGAAACAGGTCCAGAGAGGTGAAGGCAGTGCTTCCCAAACTGTATGCGGGGCCAGTCGCCAAGCCGTAGGAGCTCAGGCCTCCCAGCCTCTGTGGCAGGAACATTGTCACACACAAGCACACGTACCCACACTCACACACGTATCCCTAGAACGCGGCCTGATGAGGGGAACGGAGGCAGCGGCTTGTTCCGTGGTACATCCCTCTAGATGAACGATGTGTCTCTCTGCTCCTCTAACCAGAGAATAGCCAACGGCCCTGGGCCTGATACCCTCACCTGATGCTCTGCATGTGTTTTTAAAGGATGAAAGAAGCGTTAATGAGTTACACTGAGTCATCATTCAGAGAGAAGAAAACTGACAAACTGGCAAATTTACGAGAAATTTACCTGGTTCACCAGGGACTGATTCACCCGCGAGGTGGGCAGGTTCCATGCCGGGGCTGAGGGGGTGCCAGCGAGGTCGGGGGGTCCTCACCCATGTGACCCCCTGAGGGATTGTGCTGGGCAGGGCAGTACCTTGGCAGGGCCCCCAGCAGCCTTGGAGTCTCCCTGACCCAGCCCTTGGCCAAGGCTCCTCAAGGATAAGGTGTCTCCCTATGGCTGGGCTCAGGGGCCACAGCCCAAACACCGGCCTGGCACTGAGTGTTGCTTTATTGGCTTATTTCTCATGGGAAATCTCTCACAGGAGCCAGTAGGGGCCCCAGGTGCAGCAGCAGCAGCCAGGCAGGGCAGGGTGCCAAGAGCCGGGGCTGTCTGGCTGCCCTCAGCTCGAGGCTGCCCAGGGCCACGGCCCTCGCGGCCCCAATGCCGGAGGCGAAAGCTCCCGAGGGCGGGCTCTTTCCACGATTCCTGACATCTGCTCTGAGAAGTCACGCCGGCCCCGCGAGTGCTCTGCCCAGCCACAGAGGCCTGTCCTTGCCCCTTGCCCTGTTCACACTGGACACATCCGTCTCCTGTCCATTGACACGCCAGACCCACCCTTTCTTTCTGTATCGACCGAGTTTCCCACTGAAAATTAAAGCTGTGAAGCCAGTGGAATTTATGTCGTCACCTGAGTGCACGTCACCTCCTTTCCTTCCTGGGAAGGAGATCTCAGAGCCCATGGCCTTCTTATGCCTGATGCTGAAATGTCCACTTTGGGGCAACCTACCAATCAGAGGTTTTTAAAATGTCCTCCCGTGGCGAAATACAACCTAGCAACCAGATATTCTGGAAATCTTATCTGGTCTGAAATTCGAGCGCCTGGGACCCCACGTCCATCTTCACCACGAGCCGCCCTTCGCATCTTCATACTTCCCCGTGGCAGGCGGGACCGAGGGGCATGGGAATCGGTAGGCAAGCCCGAGGTGCCCACGGAGCCGGCAAGCCCGGGCCCGGCGGGAGGAGGCGGCGCCCTCTCCCGAGGGGGAACACACCGCGAATGAGTTTTTCCTGTTACATATATTCTGACCTTTTTATAAAAAGAAAAAAAAAATCCATTCTAATTTTTTTTTTTATCAACTCGTGGAGGACGCCTGTGACTGGTGAGGGAAAAGGTCAGGGAGCCCGTCGCTGCCATCGGCAGCGCAGGCCCCACGCGGCCGCTCCCCCCGGCAGCCCGCAAGCCGAGGGGTGCTCCTCATCCCCCTGCGGGTTTGGCTGCTGAAATTTCCGTCTGGGGTCTGGGTGTTTGTTTACTTGTTTTTCATTGTTCTTGTGGTTGGTTTTTGTCTATAAGCTGGAAGCACGGTTAGGACAGAAAAGGTGGGTCTGAGCCAAGTATGTCAAATGTCGATGGAAATTGAACGGGGCAGAAGAAGGGACTCAGAAGGGCAAGGGCAGAGAGGGCAAGAGGGCAAGGCCGGGTGCCAGGCCTGCCCAGGACACGCCGGTGTCAGCAGTGCACCGGACAGGAAGGCAGAGCCGCCAGCATCTCCATCACCTGCCGTGCGTCCTAGGGCAAGGGTCCTGGTCAGCCCGCGCTGCCCATCCATGTTGGACTGCTCCTCGCCCCTCAGAACCTGGCAGAATGGGGCATCCGGATAGGACCTGCCCTCAGAAGGTCATAGTGAGTGAGGTTGCCCCATGAAGCGCCTTAAGTGCCATGGATGGTGGCCGTCGAAGGGTCGTCAAGGCAGCCGTGGCTCTTGTGGCAGGACTGTCCCCCATGCCCCTCCCCCAGGGCGTAAGTCGTGCAAGGATGGGGCCACGTTAGGGTTCTCCTGGCCCCTGACTGCAGACGTACCTCCTTGGATAGACAAATGCCCACTCAGGCCACGGTGGCAGGAAGGGGAGACCGCAGGGCCAGGACCCCCGCCCGCCTGCGTGGCTGCTCCTATTGTCAGCCCCGGGCTCCAGCGCCTTCCTTACTAAGCTGCATCTTGCTTCATTATTATGCAGATATTTTAATTATGCAGATATGTTTTTAGACAGTTTTAAATATGTATATTATTTACTCATTAGACCATAACAGCTCTGAAAATTGGAAATCTGTATTTAGTATGTATCAGTGCACAATATAGAGCTAATACAGGGCCCGAAGGTGGGCCGGGAAACAGGGCAGCAAGGGCGCCACTGCTGGGCAGGGCAGGGACTGCTGGGCACCCTGGTGCTTAGCCCCCGGGGTCTGGGCCCAGGGACAACAAGGTTGAAGGGTAGGTTCAGAGCAGCATCTGGGTCACTGATCCCCTCTCCTGGGGGAAGGGCAGAGGAACCACTCTGGGAGGCAGGTGAGGGTCACCTGAGCCCAAGCAGCCAGACCCCACCTGGCCAGACCTGGCCCTGCCTTGGGATGTGCACTGGTTGACCTAAGTTTGGTGTCCTCTCCATCACTTCCCACTAGGGACCTGGGGCAGTGGCACTGATGCTCTGAGCCTCAGTCCCCTCGTCTGTAAAGAGAAGACCCACCTCTGAGGGGTCTGGCTAGAGGTGGGGCGGGGAGGGTGAGGAAGAGGCACAGTCTTCCACCTGTGGTTGGATGAATGTGCCAGTCAGTGAGGTCTTGGCCCAAGGTAGGTGCCAGGGGCAGTATCTGGTGTCATCCTGCATCGTTACCTTCCCTGCCACCCTCTGGCAGTGTTCCTGGGGCATCTGTTGAGTGCCGGGACTTCGCCGCCTCCAACTCAGAGCCCCCCCATCACAGCTTCCACTAGTCTCAGCCCCCAGTGGTCCAGATCTCAATATCCTATGCCCCACAAGTTCAGGGCCTCTTACCCAAACCTCTCATCCTCTTGGAAGAGGAGTAGCTATGACTAATTAAGACCAAAAAACTCGAACAGTCCTCCCTCTGGGCACAGAACAAATCCTATTTGATGGGCAGCTGCTCCCAGACCCTTTCGGACTAGGCCAGCCCTGAGAGGAGTGGGGTGAGGGAAGAGGCCGGGGAGAAGTGGGAGCACCCAGCCTTGGGGAGAGGAGCAGGCCCTCAAAAGGGATGAAGAAGCTTGAGGGCTCCAGCACCCCCACACCCAAGCCCCGCCCTCCCAGCATGCAGTGGGGCCCTCTCCTCTTCTGAGGGGTACCCCACCACAGCCCAGGTCCCTTATCTCAGTTCGTCTGTCGGCTCCAGGGCAACTGAAAGACATTTAACTGAAATTTGAAAGTATGGTGGGGGCTTCTCCCTAGGGGGGCTTTGTCCCCAGCCCAGCACACCACCAGTCCTCCTCTTTCTTGCCTCTTCCTATAAGAACAGTTTCAGAAGCTGAGGGAAATTGATTGTTAAGTGAAACTCTGATAATTGCCTCTGAAATGCCCGCTGTTACTGTGATGGACTTGGCCGTGAGCAGCCCTGCTCAGCAGTCCCACCGCAGTTCCCTCCAACACCTGGGCCCTGACGGGGACATCGGGGACATCGCAGGTCAGGCAAGCCACTATCAGCAACTTTGTAGCAACATTACTTTTGTAGCAGCCCTGACTCTCCAGGGTGTGATGAGGGAAAGAGGTTCAGAGAGGTTAAACCACACACTTGGGGTCACACAGCTCAAGGCCTCTACCCAGGTCCAGAGGCACTCTGACCTTGATTTAGCAGATATTCATTGTGCACCTACTGTGTGTCGGGGGCCAGGTTACTATAGGGTTCTTCTGGGTGCTGTGACGGGGACAGATGGGGGCTTGGCAGGGGTCAAGGAGTAGTTAGGAGGAAAATGAAGTCTAAGCCAACACCTCAAGGCTGAGAGAGTGAGCCAGGCTAGAGGAGTCTGGGCAAGAATGCACAGGAGGGGACAGAATGTGCAAGGCCTGGTAGCAGGAGGGCCCGAGACTGCAGGTGGCTCCAAGAACAAGCCTGAGCAGGGAGCTGGTCCCAGGGGAACAGGTGCTCCGGTCAGGGATGGGACCAGAGCGTACCCCCTCAACAGGTGAGGCCCCACCTCTGCCCGGCCGGGAGTCTTGGTGGGTTGTCCCTTCACCTCTGAGCCTCAGTTTCCTTCCCCATCCTGCCCACCCCTGGGCCATCAGGAGGACCCTTGAGAGATGGGAGAAAAGCTTGAAGAAGACGAACCTGGGGGCAGGGTGGGGTGGGGGCAGGGCTGTGAGCCAGCCCCAGGCAGGCCTGACTACTGTGGGCTCTGCAGACAGGAGCCCAAGGCCTGAGCGTCGCCAGCAGGGAGGGGACTGGCAGGGGCAAAAGGAGGCTTCCAGGGGAGGTGACAGAGTCTGGTAGGGCTGACTGAGATGGCAGGGAGCACATCTCAGGCAGAAAAAGTGGGTAACGGGGAGGCCCAGGGGTGGGCAGGAGCCCTGCATGCTTAGAGCCAGCCACAGAAACCCTGGGGGACCACCCCCTGTGAGTGGCTTCCAGAAGTTGGAGCAAGGGCGCTGCCAAGAACCTACCCTCTGCGTGGGTACAGTTACCATCTCCAATTTATGAGCAGGAAACTGAGGGTGAGGGAAGCCACTTGCTCAGGGAAGCCAGGATTTGAACCCAGTCCAAGGCCAGGGTCCAGGCTCTGATCCCCCGCCTGAGGTCTCTCAGGTGTGCCGGTGGGTGGTCTCAGTCCTCCCCCACTCTGTCCTCAAGCCTGACAGGACCCAGGCAGCCACAGCCTGCCCACCCCACCGCCACTCAGCTGCCCCGCCCTTCCTCCCGCACCTCCAGGCCTGTGTTTAGCAGTTCGCACACGTCCAGCGCCCGGGGATGGACTGATTGATCTGTAACACCGAAAAAATAATAATGGCTTGATCGTTACTGAGGATTAAAAGTAATCCTTTCACTGTGGCTATTGCAACTCCGTTATTCACGAGTCAGCGGGCTGACCCGGGCCTTGGAGCCCGCACACTCTGTGAGTTCAAGGAGGCTGGGGGTTGGGGCCCTTGCTCCCTGGGTCCCTCCCCTTGGCTGCTAAGTCAGGGAGCTGGAGGGGTGGCAGCCCCCATGTTCCTGGGTTCTGTGAGTCCCAGGGTCAGAGCTGAGCCCTGAGAGGATAAGGAAGCGGGGCGTGCAGTGATTGGCCAAGGCTCCCCGTTTGAGGTGCAGCCCCAGGGGCAGCTCCCAAGGCTTCGCCCACTCTCATCCAGGCCAGGTGCTGGGCATGCGTAATAAACGCTCAGTTAGCAGTAGTGACAAGTGTTAACCACGTGTGTCACACGGTAGCGTTCTCTGCAGAAGGGGACCGCGGGCTTGTGACTCAGGAGCCGCACTGCCCCTGGGGGTTTGTGGTTTCGGTGGGAAGGAGGCCCCCGGATATAAAGGGAGGGGTGGGAGCTGGGCACAGGTGAACCCCGGGGCCTCCAGAAAGCTTTGCCTTTCATACACAGAGCCATAGGGAGCTGCTGGGGGCTTGGGGTCAGGAGAGCCCACACGCTCAGATCCATATTTCGAAGGCTCTAGGTGCCATGAGGAGAATAGATGACAAAGGGCAAGAGAGGACGCAGGAGCCTGAGGGAGGACAGAGCCTGTGCTGGGGACAACGGCAGATGGTTTGATACCAAGGGCCAGATGTAGGGGGCAGCGGTTCCGAGGTGGATGGCCATATTCCAAGCGTGGGCTCTGGTGGGCCTGAGGGTCACCCGGGAAGGGCCAGGATTGGAGGCAAGACATGGGAGGTGTCTGGGAGTAGAGAGGCCTGTGGTCCCTGAGGCTGGATGAGGCGGGTGGAGCCCACCCAAGCAGTAACAGGTTGGCAGAGGCTGGAACTGACAGAAAAAAAGGTAGGCGGGGTACAGGAGAGGGAAATGGAGGTCGGGGGGGCTCAGCATTGTGAAGCGAGGGGTTTGACTTCAAGAGGGACTTCCCTGCCCTGCCCCAGGACCCCCAGCCTCATAGGCCTCCCGGCATCCAGTCCTCTCGGCCTGCGGAGGAGGGGAAGCCAGGCCCAGCAGGAGTGGGGGTGTGGCTGTGGACAGGTCCTCTAAGCGCCAGGCGTGACATCCTGCCCCAGAGAGAGGAGGCAGCACCTCTGCGAGGGGTCCCTCCGTGTCCCCCACACGTTCCACGCTGGGAGGGAGGAAAACTGGTCTCCCAAGTCCTGACTCCTGCTTCCCACGGTGGGGAGCTTCCAGGCTTTGTTAGACCCTCAGTGCTACGGCCCCCGTGGCCCAGCAGGCCTGGGCTGATGGATAAGGGCGTGTGTCCTGAGCACCAAGAGGCCAGGGCCTTCTGAGGCAGGGCTGGAGGCCAGGAGGCAGGACGCTACTGCTCCACGCGTGGAATGGAGTGAGGCCGGAGTCGGGGCCGAGCCCCTTTTCCCGAAAGAGCCACCAGGCTGGTGGGCCCTGTGGACTGGGCCTTCAGATCTTGGTCATGGGCTGGGCAAGGCAAACGCAGTGCTGAGAGCCAGGCTCAGGGCCCAGTGCAGCCCCGACTCACTCTGTGACCTTGGTGTCCTTATCTAAGGGGACATGCCAGGCACATTGGGAACGGTGGCAATACACACGGTGTGTCGCTGGCTGGAGGGAGGGGGGTTTTGGCATGCAGTAGGTGACTGGTTTGTAGTGACAGTGATCATTATGATTTGCAGGACTTCACTGCATTCAATTCTGTGGGAGGCCCCCGAGGGCCCTCTTCAGGAGCCCCAAGACTTCCTGGAGGGACAGGGTCCGTGGAGGTGCACACTAACAATCTCTGGGCAGCTCAGCACCTTCTCCAGGAAGCCTTCCCTGACATCCCAAGTTCCCACAGTGCTGAGCTTCCTAGAAGCACCTCGGCTATTCCTGTCCTGGCTGTTCTGCCCCGTTCTGTGTCTGTTTCCCACTCTGGACTGTGAGAGGGCCGGGCCGGTGCTGCCATGTCCCCACACATCAGCATGGCGTGGTGCCAGGCGTGCAGATGGGCAGATGGAGGAGACTGCAGGAGCCAGCCCCAAAGAAAGGGCCAGGCTCATGTGGACAAAAGGCTTGGAGAGCCTTGTGGGGAAGGGCCTTAGGAAGCCGGGGTGGGGACGGCGGTGGTGGGCCTGGGTGGGCAGAGGGGGGCTGTGGGCCCTGAGCAAGCCGGGGACACAGGTGCATCAGCGAGGCACTCTGCCCCCTGTGACAGTTTATCCTTAGCTGGGAAGGGCCTTCTTCGTGGTGCTGGGGTGACGCCGGTTTGTAGGGGGTAGAGAGTGGCAGTGGAGCTTGACTCCAGGTCCTGGAGCCTGCTCTGTTCTGGGGATCCCCTGCCATCCTGTGGGCAGGAGTGTGGCTGGGCTGAAGTCCAGGGAATCCCATGGAGATGCCACTTGGGTCATTGTGTGCAGGCATCACCTTTACTGTGTGAACCCAACTATGGATGGGGGAAGGGCCCCACGGCAAGCTGGAGAATGTCTGGGAGTCTGGCAGGGTGGCGGGAGGAAGTCCCTGAGCCAGCCTGGTCCCTGGGGTGCTGGGGATGGAGAAGGCTTTGGGCCGAGCACAGACATCCCTCAGCCTCTGACCTCCCTGTTCTCTATTCCTCAGAGACTGGCCGATGCTGCAGAGAACTTCCAGAAAGCTCACCGCTGGCAGGACAACATCAAGGTAAGAACAGCGCCCTCCCCAGCCCCGAGGACCTGCCCGCCCCCAGCAAGGGTGGCTGTGAATGCGGGGGAGGCGGGAGGCTGCCCAGACCCACTAGAGGGGCACTAAGGGCTCTATGGGGTGGAGCCAGGAGCTTTGCCCCGCATTCAACAGACGTTTGAGGCTCTCCTCGGTGCGGGGACACAGAGTACAGATACAAACTTGTCGTTCCATTCCAGAGGAGCTGTGGAGCCCCCTGTGAGCTTTGCTCTGAAGTGATGCTCCCTACGTGGGTGGTTCAGGAGGTGCCAGACTCCTTAGCAAGCCCCAGGGCAAAGAAGCCCCTTGATTCTGACTTTCATACACTGACCTGGAAGAGACTCTGGGACAAGGGTCCCTAACCCCCTCCCAGGACTTCCCTGAGCAGCAGCCTGTCCTCCAGGAGGCCCTCAGGCTGGGATTGGGGACCAGGCTCTCTTTCCACCGGCAGTGCTCAGTCAGAGCCCAGGCCCCAAGGGCGTGGGGACGGGAGGGACGTGAGAAGCTGGCAGTGGTACTCTTCTTGAGGGCGGAAGGGCCGGAATGTGGAGGAGGGAAGGAGAGCCTCACACCTAGGTGGCCCTCACAAATTCAGGCATCTGGGCCATGCCTCCTGGTGGTCTCTGTGCTAAACACCGAGAGAGCCACCAAGAGCTGCCCCCCCCCGGGTCCCATAAGGAGGGTGGGAGTGGGGCAGGCCCTTGACTCACTCCAGCACTGGACCTGGCCCATCTGGGAGGCAGGTGGAATCATTATCCCGCACAGAGTGGTTAGACCTGCCTGAGGTTACATGTTGGCAGCAGAGATTCATGGTCAGGCTGTCAGGTGCCCGGGTGTTCATGCCTATGATCCAGGCCCCCTAAACTTCCTCCTGCTCCCTGGTCCCATCCCCCCGGACACTCTGATCCCCCCCACCTTGCCCGCACAATGGCATTCTTCCCTGGCTGCCTGGTGGGTGCTGGGTGCTACCCTCAAGGAGTTCACGTGGTTTGGGGTAATGGATGAATTTTTTACAGTGAGCACATAAACGAGCGGGTACTCCCTGGACCACCCCCCACCTTCCAGGGGGCTCAGAACTGCCCTTTTCTCCCTCCCCATTCCAGCACTACCACCCCCCTCACTGGGGCCCCCTGACTCCTCAGCCCCCTTGATCAGAAATGCACATGGCAGCAGCCACTTGGGCTCACTGGCCACTCAGACCACACCCCCACTGCAAACAGCCCTGAGCCCGCACCCAAGACCCCAGGGTCTGGCCGCCCCTGCCTCCTTGCTGAGCTCGCCGCCCCCGCCCCTCCTCCTGTGCTCCAGCCGCACTGAACACCTCAGTCAGGCCCACTCCTCATCCCGGCACCTGAATGCCCTCCGTTCCTCCTGGAGGCCCAGCTTGTCTGTCCCTTCCCAGCGACAGCCCATCAGCCCCTCCTCCTTTAAGCAGTAAGCCAGGGGACTAAGGCCATTCCTCTGTTCCTGCCATACCTGCTTCCTCCCTTTCCCACCAGGACAGGCGTGCAGAGCGGGGCACAGGAGAGTGAGTGATGGAATCAGGAGAAAGAATGAAAAGACCCGCCCTCAGCCTGGCTTTCTCTGCCGCCCAGTCCAGGCCCCAAACAGGAAGACAGAGAGGCTGCCTCAGCCCCAAACAGCTATTCTCACCACGCCGACTCCAGGGGTCACCCTGCCAGGTCCCTGGCCCCTAGTTTTCAGGTTCTCTCTAAGGCAGGAGCAGCTTACCCCAGGCCAGAGCGAGCACCTCTCTCATGGGGACAGCAGATGGTTCCCAGGGCCTGCGAGGAAGGAGGGCCAAGGTCTCAGGGGCACCCCGGGGGCTGCTAAGACAGGTGCTACTTGAGGACCTGCTCTCCCCTGTGTGACCCAGCAAGGGCTCATCCCTCTCTGGGCCTCAGTTTCCCCATTAGCGAAGGACTGGCTGGCGTTGGCGCTGCTTATCTGCGCAGACATGGTAGGTGGAGGGGTCGGCCCACACCTTGGGCCATGTGGGTACCAAGTCAGGGCTGGTGCGGGTGCATCTCTGGCCTCAGCGGCCCATGGACCCAGATGCTCCTGTCCCGAGATGAGGCAGGAGCAGGCTCTGACTGGTTCCCTCCCTCGTGCTTGACCTGAGATGCTTCCAGCTGTGGGTGTGACCACAGGGCCAGCTGGGCTCAGCCTTATCTGCCCAGTGCTCACCATGTCCCCCAGCTTTTCAGTCTGCTGTCTGTCCGTCTCTCCCACTGGTCCCTGGGGCATGGTGGAGCAGTAGTCACCCATGCTCGTCCCCAGGCCAAAAGGCACCAGTGCTAATGGTGGGCCCATTGGGTGACACGCTGCCAGCACTGCCTGGCCTGCTGAGGACTATCCACAAGTGGGGACTATCCACGCGGGGGGTTCAGGGATGACTTGAAGCTGGGGAAGGGATGGTGATTTTGTCCCTTGCAGGCACTCTGCTCACCCTTGAAACCAAGTCCTCCCCAGTGACCTTCAGGAAGTGGCAGATAAGGAGCATGTTCCTCCCCAGCAATCAGGAGGGGCCCCTGCCTGAGCCACAACCCCAATGTCAAACTCACGCCCTTTGCACAGGCCAGGCCTTCCCCTGGGAACGCCCTTCCCTTCTCTCCTCAGAGGCCAATGCCTCCCTCTCCAGTTAACTTCCTAGGGCTCCTCTTTCTGGTCCCAGCCCTAGGATTGGCCCCCACTGCCCATAGCACCCACTTTGGTGCTCTGTCACAGATGGTCCCCAGGGCAGGCTGCCCCAGGCCAGTGCGCGTCCCTGTGGGCTGGTCTGTCTGCCCCACTAGCAGCTCTTCTAGGCCAGAAGCAATTGGGCCTGACTCAGTGCTGTGCATCAGCTGTCTATGTGCTCAGCCAAGTGGCCTGTGGACAGAGTGACCAGGAGTAGCTGGGCCTCAGTCTTCTTACCTCTGAGATGAGGAGGATGGCACCGTGGGTCCAGGCTAGCATTCACTGCATGATTGATAGGGTGTGGCCCACTCTGTCAACAGTACACAGTAGGTCTGCATGCAGACCTCTGAGAAACGGACAGTGCTGTACCCACATACATCACATGCACAACCCACAACGCCAGCTCGGGGGGCTTCGGGGGTCCGGGCGTCTGCAGGGTCAGAGCTGGAACGGAAAGCAAGGGCAAGACGTCTGGATTGAAGCCCCTGCTCTCCTCCTAGTCCCGGGTCATGACCTCACACACCTGGGTAGCAGGGGCAGGGAACCGGTAGCCACAGCTTTGGCCACCAGGGAAACCATGGCCCTTGTTAGCAGGTAGCACTGCCATGGCCCCTGCAGACAGGCAGCAGGTGGCTCTGGTGCCCATAACACTTAGGGTAGATAAAGATGGCCCACCTGCCGGACATGGGCACCTGGGCCAGCATGACTGTGCCAGCATTATGTGCCATCTAAACAACACCGAAGAGGACCGAGCCAGGGCATGGGTGGCAGAGGCAGGAGAGGTGATTGATTCCCCAGGCCTCAATGCCAACACTAGGATCGCCGCAGGACAAAGCCTGCTGGGCATCTAATGGAGAAGAAGAGTCCTGATCTGAGGGCCGAGTAAGGAAGTCAGGTCTGGACTCTGATGGGAGAAGTCACAGTCCTACCGGGGAAGGACTCTGATGGGAGAGTCACAGTCCTACCCCGGGACTCTGATGGGAGAAGTCACTCTGCCTGAGGACTAAAGGGAGGGCTGTAAAGGCTCAGCCAGGCCAGAGGGGCCGGCTGGACAGGACCGGTGGTCTCCCAGGCCCGAGTCTGCTCCAGCCATCAGGCGTGCTGCCTGCCTCCTGCCAAGCCGGCGACAGACGGTCTCTCAGAAAACAGTCCTCTTGGCTGGACTGAGCTGGCAGTGAGCCAGGGCAAGAAGGCCAAGCGTCCTCGCTGGTGTAGCTGGGCACTGGCCTGGGCCCTACTCAGAGGCCTGGTGGCAGGCGGCCGTCAGGTCTAGCCAGGCCGCGGCAGCCACCTTCCATGGCACCAAACTGCCATTCCCGTGCTCACCCCATGCTCACCCCATGCTCAATGTTTGCCCTGTTCCCCTGCCAACACCCTCGTGCCCCCCTCTCGGGCTCAACTCCAGCTAAGGAGAATGTGCGTGTCATCTGTACAATGGCCATGCGGGCTCCAGCCCCACCCATGTGTCATCCGTGTACGGAAACCCACGTGCGCATGTGTGTGAGTTAGAGGGGGTGATTTCCCCACCCCTGCCCAGTTTGAGGAAAATGGCCCCTAGAATATCAGAAACAAAGGAAGTGTTGGGAGATGGACCCCAGACCTTAATGACACCCATTGCACCCACCCAGGGGTTTCTTCCACATTTAGGCTCCTCCCGGGCCTGTGGAGTTGAAAACATGAGGGGGTCCCCACTTGGGTAGGGTTAGCCTTTCCTCTGGAACCCAGCTCCCCACCCTCATAGCACCCTCAGATGAGGCAGCATCATCCTGATTTTATAATGAGAAGTCCTGCCGCTGAGGCTGCAGGATTTCACAGACACCCTCGCCCCATCGGTGAGGTGAGGTGATCGCTGGGCGTCTTCGTGGACACCGGGTCTGCGCTCACTGCTCAGGACCCCAGGGCTCAGGTGTTCAGGTCAGGATCGAGGCCGGACCCTTTGCAAGGCCCTGTGGGTCATCGCTAAAGTGATGTTGCCTCTTATTTAGCCCAGAGGCAGGTGCCAGTGGAGGACCCTGGGCCCTGTGCAGGCCAAAAGCAGACACACGAGCTTTCCGGGGACCCTCCGCCCGACCCCAGTCACCCCAGCTCCACATCACATCAAGCACAGCCGTCACAGCTGTGTTTACCGTGTATTTTCACACATTTGACCTTGTCTCCACCATGCTAATGCTGCTCTCAACCAAGGAAGGGCGGCAGCTGGCCTCCAAGGTAGGAGTCGTGGGGAGGACTCCTGCCCAAAATGCACCCAGCCCCTGAGAAAAGGACTGCTACAGACAGACCCCTGAGCCTCGCCCACAGGTCTGCAGGGAGCTGGAACCCTCCTGTATGCCATGTTCCCCCTGTGTCCCTAATGCCACCACATCCGATCCTCCCCCAAACCATGAAACAGGACAAAGAGAGAAGGGGGAGCCACTGGAGCCTCTGGAGGGGTGGCCGCGGTGAACACGGGGCGTCTCAGGGCCGGAGACGCACGACGCACGCAGGACCCGCACGGCCCGTGAGGGGCCCAGGGCCCCTAGAGGCTCGTGAGCGCGCGCGCCAGCCGTGCCCTTTCCTGTCCTTGCGGAAGCCTTGCCTGAAAGGTTGGAGGCGAAGCCCCGCGCTAATCTGCAGTCCTCCGCGAGCCGCGCGTTCTCGCGGCGGAGCCGTGTTTATAACCCCCTTTCAGATAACAAATCACATTTTCTTTTCGCCAGCGAGTGTGTTGAATTGATATTTTTTTTCCCCTCGGTTTAATGGGTTTGTGTGTTCAGGAATGATCTTCATCAACCGAAACTCTTTATTGTGTTTGATGTAATGTCAGCTTTCATTACGCGCTGCCTTCGGTCGCAGGGAAAGGCCGGGCACCCTGGGGCCCGGACCCGGCCTCGGCCGCCCGCCCCGCCGCCACTGGGCTCCAGTCCTGCTGGGCCGGCGGTGGGTGGGCGAGTGTGGGAGGGGTTGCAGATGGGTCCAGAAGGCGGGTGGAACAGGGTGCAAAGCTTCGTATCCCTGCCATAGTGTCCCCATCTGTAACGGTGGGGTCACAGGGCCGTCAGGGAGGACCCGGGATTCAATGTGTGCAAAGCGCTAGACACAGCAGATGCCACTCACTGAAACTATCAAGTGGCCCTCAGTCTTACGTTCATCAGGAGGCTGTGGTCCAGGCCAAAGATGGTGTCAGGCGTGTGGTCAGTATTCCAGAATGCTTGCAGTGTGCCTGCGGGTCCAGCCAGTGGCCTGACTCCCTGCCCCCAGACCACTGGTGGGAAACAATCACAGCTGTTCCCCACAAAGAAGCCCCAGTTTGACCACCTCGAACCGTGGCCTCAGACGCAGCACCTGAGCAGTCACCACGCCAAGCCCCTCCCTGAGCTCAGAGAGGGAGCAGTGCCGCTGGGAGGTCACACAGCACAGGGGGCCCAGCCAGGCCTGGGCCAGGGTGGCCAGGATGACTTCTGCCCACCGCGGAGTACATGCCGGCCCTGTGCTTTCTGTTTTACGGTCAGACCGTGGTCACACTTGGTCGTCACCATTTGCAGACCACTAAGAAACAGGCCAGTGAGCGAGGGACCGTCAGAGCCATGCTCCAGGCTTTGCTGTACAAAACAAGGCTGAGGAGCACCAGGGGAGGGTGACTCCGACAGTGGCCCTATTCACGTCCTGCCTGGGGCCCATCAGGGCAGGGGTGGGGTGGCCCCTCCTGAGCGGAGAGCACTCTGATGGCACCAGATTCACCTTCTGGCGGCCTCTGTCAGCCATGCTCAGTGCTGATTAAAGATCATTAAACATGAAATTAGCCCGTTTGTGTTACGGGTCCCCCGGGTGGCCAGTGATTATGACGCGCAGATGGCCGAGAACCTAGGCGGCAGGCAGGCTGGTCAGGCCCGGGCGGCGGGGCGGGGCGGGCACGGGCAGCCAAGGGCCGGGAGGCAGGCTCGGGGGCCGGGCTTTGTTTTCTCCCGTCCTGTTTGTGCAAACCCCCTTGCATTTCACAACAAATCACAGATAATTAATAAGTGCATGCCCGTAATGAGCAGGCTTTTTTAGGAGAAACTGGAAGACACAGCGTCGAGTCATTATTTACTCGTGCCCACACTCGGCTCTGTGTTTCCATCTCACTCCCCTGGTTCTGCTTTGGCCAGGGTGTCTGCAGACGGGCTGGTTTAGACCCACTGCAGAGACCCTGGAGTCAGCAAGAGCCCCTGAGGACGGGTCCTAGTCCCGAGGGAGGGGCACCCTGGCCTGACTCATCCTGCCTCCCTGGATGGCAGCTCTGGCTGGAGGAGTCTGAGGAGGCCGTTCCAGGCCTGGCGGCCGGGGGTCCTGGTGGCGCCTCCCGAGACCTTGGCTGTGAGTGTTGAGGCCTCTCTCCCCAACCAGGAGGAAGACATCGTGTACTATGATGCCAAGGCTGATGCTGAGCTGGTAAGTGCCCACCTGCGCTGGGTGGGGCGGGGAGGGGCAGCTGCCAGAGCACCGGCCCTCTCTGAGCTAGTGGCCTCAGCTGGAAAATGAGTGTCGGGCTCAATGCTGCTTTCGGATTTTGAGCTCAAACCTGCAGGGTTGCGGTGGCACAAACCCCACCCTACACCTCCACAAACCCTGGAGCCCAGATGCCTCCAGGGCTGTGTCTCTGTGAGTGTCTCTGTGACTAAGGGGCCCGGCTTCACTGCACAGTGTGGGGCAGGCCTGGACCCCAGCTGTGGGTGGGCAGGGTAGTGAGGCGCTTGGACCCTTTCCCATAGATCAGTTCAGGTGCCAGTGTGGAGAGGGGTGCTGAGTTGTACGAGAGCAGGGAGGAGAGGGAGCAGTCAGGGAGGGCTTCCTGGAGGTGGCAGGCAAGGCCAGGATGCAGGATGCAGTGCCATCAGGTGTTTCAGGTCAGTGCAGTTTCCCTTCCCTGTGGTGAGGAGAACAGCAGCTCAGTGTGCTGAGCACCCCACAGCCTGGCCCCATCCTCAGTGCTCGGCTCCATGCTCAGTCTCGCCCCAGCTGCAGGGGCAGCCCAGGTCCTCTGTGCCTGTTCTTCAAATGACAGAGACCATTTGCGTGGGTGAGGGCCTACAGATGGGACGAGGGTGTCGAGGGGCAGGGCACACGGAGTGGACCTGTCAAGGCCCAAATCCATCTGTCTGCCTTAGAGACAAAAGTAGTTGAACCCAGCTGTCTCCTCTGAGAACGGAGCTGTCACAGCGGCTCAGCCTCTGGGGCCCGCCTGTGCCGGCTGGTGCAGGGGACCCAAAACCCAGTCCTTTTCTCCCTATCAGCCTGGGGGTTTTCCTGAAGGGAGCTGGCTGTGTCCAGTGACACCAGGAGGTCAGCAGGAAGGAAGGGATCCCATCAGGGGGTCCACGGTGCCAGGCCGCCTGGGGGAGCCATCGAGAGGGTGGGCAGGCAGGGGCCCCGAGAAGGAGGGGTGGGTGGGCTAAAGCAGGTGTGCTTCCCCCTTGGCTGAGCCTCTGTGGCTCCCAGAGAAGTTGCTAAAATTAAAGCTGGAATCTGAAATTCAAATGAAGAGCGAACCTTTAATTAGACCCTGAATCTAATTCCTTACCCCCTCAGCAGCGGGCTGTAATTTTAGCAATCAGTGCATTAAATATAAACCAGGAGACTGCGATGGCCCACCATACAAAGCCCTGGGCATGGGTCTGCCGCTGAGGGGCTCTTTGGCCTGTGAGGGGGTCTAGCCCCCTGCCAGGACACTGAACCAGCCACCAGCAGCCTCAATGCATCCAGGACCCCCCTGCCCCCACCCCCTTGGCCATCTGCTGGGGCGCTAAGGGCAGCCCAAGTAGGAAGATTACCCCAAACAGGGTCAGGCCAGGGTCAGGTAGCCCAGACGCCCGGCGCAGCCCAGCCCTGGCATAAATTCTGCACACACACATTTGCTGACTCCTCTTCTTGTTGTGTTGTATTGTTTTTTTAATCTTTGCCAGAGGTACAGTTAGAGATCTTTCTAGACCATTTACTTTTAAATTACCAGCCAGAAGGTGGGGGTGGGGAAAGAGAAGGAAGGAAAAAGTTCGCCAGCTGATAGCTTATCAGAACGGAATCCAAATGTCACATTAGTTGGAAAAGTTGGGAGATTAAATTCTCCGGCGCCCTTCATCTGCCGCTGACATTTCGGGGGCTTTCTTCTCGCGAGCCTCCCCTCCTCCTCGAAGAACGAAGAACGTGAGTGGCTTACGCCTCAGAGGCGGCGGCTCCCCGCTCTGGCCTCTGCGGGGCAGCTGCCCGCCCGGCTTTGCCCAGCACCAGGAGCTTCAGAGGGTCCTCCGAGGGTGTGCCGAGGTGGGTGGAGGGGCCGCACGCTGGGAGACAAAGGGAGGGCAGCACATGGCTTGGGGTGTGCTGTACGAATTTCACCCTTGGAGAGATGAAAACGAGTTTGCTGCAGGCCCTTCCGAGCCATGCCAGCACCCACACGGGCCAGCCACTGTCCCCCCGTCCGGGGCACTCCCGGGGTGGGGAAAGCTGGGTGGAGAGGCAGATCACCCCGACGAGTCGCAGCCTGGGCCCACGCCTGGAAGTGGGAGCCGAGGGGCGTGCCAGGACCCGGTGGGCGGTGGGGTCGGCTGGCACAGTGCCACCCACAGCGGAGAGAGGACTTGTGCCTTGTCAAGGGTGGGAGCAGGTCTTGCCAGGCAGTGAGGGAGTATGTGGGGGGTTCCGCTGCTAAGCTCCTCCCTCCCGGCACACAAGCCCCAGCTCTGCCCCCTGTCCTGCCTGCCTTTTCCTTGTCCCCTTCCCTCCACCACCAGCTTTCCCTCCCCTTGCACACCTGCACCCGTGCCCGTCACCCCCCGCGGCTCCGGCATCAACACCGTCACTGCAGACCCACTCCCGCCAGCCTGTGGTGGTGGGCGGGGGCTCACAGCGCATGCCCAGCCTGCCTGGCCAGAGACGCAGTAATTGGCACCTGTCAGACAGCTGCAGCCCGTTTTAGAAAGTCACAGGGGCTTTTACAGCCCCGCTGCTAGCAGCCGCCGCAGACCCTCCTCCCAGAGGTTACCGGTCTCAGTGCTAGCCCTGCTCCAGCCTGGCTCTCCCCAGGGCTCCCCAGCTCAGCCCTAGAGCCACCCTGCTGCGGGGGTTGGTGCCCCTGCCCCAGACGGGGCCAGCGACCTCTCCCTGCTGCCAAAGGAACTCCGTACAAGGACTGAGCGGGGCCGGTGGGGGTGGCGAGTCTCAGATCTCCTGGAAGGGCTGATAGGTCCCCTGTGATTGCACAAGGCACGTCCTCTGGCAGAGGTCTGCAGCCCACTCCTCACTGGCTCCAAGATTTGCCTCCTTCACTGATAACTGGTTTCCAAGGATGTCGGGAAGGGCTCGGTTGGTCTGGGTTTTGGAATCTGGGTTTAGCAAGCGTGAGAATGGCGGGTGAGGTGGGCGGGGGCAGATGGAAGTCACAAGCCTCCTGGGTAAGGGGAACATACCCAGTGTCCATCTGTCCCTGGGTCTCTCCATCTCTCTCTCCTCTCTCTCTCTCTCTCTCTGGGTCTCTGACTGCAAGAGTCTGATTCTGAGATGCTCCTACTGCCTAGACTGGCCCTCCCCTGCCTGCAGGCCATGTGACCCCACTCCCTCATTGCCGGCCCTGACACTGCCGTGTGGGGGGGGGGGTCCCTTTCTGCAGGATGACCCTGAGAGCGAGGATATGGAGAGGGGTTCCAAGGCCAGCACCCTAAGGCTGGACTTCATTGAGGACTCAAACTTCAAGAACAAGGTCAACTATTCGTACACAGCAGTGCAGATCCCACGGATATCTACAAAGGCTGTGAGTGTGTAGCATGTTTGGGCCAAGGCCCACCGCCGGGGCACTGCCAGGTCCCAGGTGCCCAGCCATCTACTGTCAGCCCCTCCCCGCAAGGTCACAGGTGCTCGCCTCTTAGACTCACCCACACGCAGGCATCAGGCCACTCAGACACAGCCTCGCAGTGGCTGGACGGTCCCCGAGCCACTCACCTTGTGCATGGCCTCCTCCTGTTTGTACACGCATGCCCACACGAATGCACACACACAGCTGTGCCCCACATGCCAGGCCAAGTCCCCGCCCACCCCAAGCAGCTCCCCCATTCCCTGGTGCCACATGGGAACGGTGGCAGAGCCACCAGCCACATCAGATGGACATAAGGGCTGGGGGTCAGGGAGCAACCCCTCACACAGACAGCACCTGTAACACCTCCCTCCTGTTCTTGGCATGGAGGAGGAGTGAGTAGAGGGTGGCTGAGAGTCCAAGCTCCGGGACAGGGCAGTTGTGCACAGTGGGGAAACCGGGTCACTACAGCTAGGAGAGTTTCGTCAGACGGGAGGAGGGCCTTACCGTCTGGGGAGGTGTGGCGGAGGGGACCAAGAGTCAAACACCAGATGGGCGCTCTAGGGCAAAGGTCTTAGGGCAAAGGTCCCAGAGCTTCTGGGCAGTCTTCAGAATGCGGGGAATCCTCCAGGGTCCTCAGGGAGGCGTAGGGTCAGCCCGGCCTTCTGGGCAGCCTCGGGCGGGGGCGCGGGTGGATGCTGCCCGCCCCTCCACAGGCCACCTGCCCGAGCCAGTCGAGGGGCACTATCACAAGCAGGCACACTAATTAAAACAGGAGCCACACCACCCTCCCCAGTCACCCCTCGCTACCCACACAAATTACATTTTATATGTTTTTTATTTACTGTGTCACTTTTAATTAAATCTGTAATCGCTTGCCTGAGGGGGCATGGTCCCCGTTTTCCAACTCCACGTGATCGAGAGCGTGTTCTCGTGGAAGTGGGCGTGTGCACGCCGGCCGAGGAGCAGGCTCTTTCCAGGCGGGGCCGGAGCGTTTGCACAGTCGACCTGGGAGGGCGTGCGTGCACGCGGTGGGGTCGCAACCGGCAGAGACCGCCCAGCCAGGCCGGGTCTGCCCTTGGCTCTTGACCTGAAGTCAGAAACACCCCCCTGCCCGCAGCTAGACAGACGGGTTTCCGGGACGATCTCGTCTAAACCTCTCATTGTGCAGATGGGGAAACTGAGGCCCAGTGACGGGTGGGACTTGCCAGGCAGACTCTCCCTGGCAGACAGTACTGTGCGGAACATCTGAGAGCCTGGCTTCATTTTTTCCTTCAAGAGAAAAATAGAGCTCGTTCAACTCACTAAGTTTCTAAATTAAGAACAGGACCGTAACAGTGTTCAATAGGCACAGCCAATGCTAGAAATGTGTTTTGTTTTCACATTATGGTCAGTTACGGGAAGCCGCAGGGACAGAGAGGGGAGTGAGAGCATTAGGCAGCAGACGAGACACAGCAAAGGTCCCGGAGCAGAGGGACAAGTGTGCAGGCAAGCGTCGGCACCCCGGCTGTGGGCAAAGCCTGGAGCCTGCGTGTCGTTAAATCACAGCTCTTCAGTTCTGAAGGCATCAGTGTTCAGAAGCTGTCCTCTGGGGAGAGGAGCAGGGCCTTTGGAAGGCATCCTCTGGCTCTCACTCGGGGTGGATCTTTGACAGGGACTGTGAGGTGGAGGGAGGGGTGATGAGGCCAGGGCTCCAGCTGGGAAGAAAGGAAGTGGAAGAAGTCACCCCTAGGGGAGGGGTGAGTACAGAGCCCTGGCTGGAGCAGGTGTCCAACTCCTGCTAGTTTTTCCTGAGCATCCCACATGCGGAGACAGGTACACCGTATATGTGAGAATATGAACCACACGTACGTCAGCAGATTTAGGGCTGTCCGAGGTGGGGGCAGGTATACTGCTGGGGCCATCTGAGTCTCTGCCCAAGTGGAGGACTCTGCAGGCCGGAGTGCATCCGTCCGAGAGGAGGCTTGCGCAGCAGCGGGTCTGGCTGTGGGGGGCTATGAGAGCAGCACCCAGAGTGGGCTGTAGGTATGAGCATGTGAGTCCCTGTGCCCATGGCAGCAATCGGGCCGCTGGGCAAGTAGGGGTAAGGGGGTCACACACCTGGCTAGAAACATGGAGGTTAGATACAGGTATACCTGTTGGGGAGTGCAGGCTCTGTGTGTGTGTGTGTGTGTGTGTGTGTGTGTGTGTGTGTGTGCACTCTTGCAAGTTCAAATGCTTGTGTTAGAGCAGGATCATGGCCCAGCCCCTGCCCCTCTAAGAGTCCTCATCCCCGCCCTGCCTGCTCCTGGCCCCAGTTGATTAATCATGAAGCTGAGTGGCTTCCAGCTTATCAGGTACCTTAATAGCTGAATAATTCCAGCCCCATCATCGAGCCCTTAATTGCTTTCTTGTGGCTGCAGCCCGGAGTGCATGCTGAGTGGGTGAGCTCCCAGGGGACCCGCCGCCAGCTCCAGACAGAGTGCTGGATCGGCATCCCAACTTACAGCTCCCTGACACCTGGGTGGCCCCTCTCCGGGGGGCACAGGTCACAGCTGCCCCGCCTGATCATGTGGCGCCTGGCAAAAGAGTAGGCTGAGCTACTTCTTCGATGGCTCGGGAGGGGATGAGGACCAGGAAGTCTACCTGGCGGAGCTGGTGCAGCCCCAGCTGAGCCCTGGGGAATGGGGGGAAACCTGGATAGGCAGAGAACAGGTGAGAATGTCTAAGTGGGGGGCACATGCTTGGGTGTCATCGTGGTGAGGTTCAGCAGGGGACAGCCTAGACGCTTCCACCCCAGCCCCCTCTTCCCCCACAGCCACCGTCATCCTCAATGAGCTCAACTGGACAGAGGCCCTGGAGAATGTGTTCACCGAGAACCGCAGACGGGACCCCACGCTGCTGTGGCAGGTCTTCGGCAGTGCCACAGGAGTCACGCGCTACTACCCAGGTGGGTGCCAGCCTGTCTCCTGGTCCCTTCATCACCACACCCTCCTCCGTCTCCCAGCCCACTCATCCTGGGCTGTGTGGGGTGGGACGGTCACCCCACAGACTGCAGAGCGGCCTGGCCACTCCCATAAGGCCTGCCGGCTCACGCCAGGTACCTCGTTGCCAGCCCCCCATCACCTCCTTTCCTCCCACAGCCACTCCATGGCGAGCCCCCAAGAAAATTGACCTGTACGACGTCCGAAGGAGACCCTGGTGAGCAAGCAAGGAGGGACCAAGCAGGGACACCCTCTGGCTCCCCCACCTCTCCCGCCTGCTCCCCCCTCCCGATATCCAGACCTCCGAGCAGGGCGCAGCCAGCTCTATCCAATTTTCATTTCACACATCGTTGCCACTGGAAAATGGATCCCATCACCCAGGCAGGCCTCCCAGCTGCCTCTGCCCCCGTCCACTGCCTGGCACTCCACCCCCTCGGGACTGAGGGATGTGCGAGTGGAGGCTCCCAAGGGTGGATGTATCCTCTGTGGGGTTGGCCAGCCCCTACCCTACCCATCTGAGCCCTAGACACCCCTACCCTCTGCTCTTCCTTTCCTGCCCATGACCTCCTGCCTCCCTGCCACTCGTTCAGTCCCATGCACAGCTAAGACTCTGCCCTTGGGAGCTCATCCCAGGCTATGGAAGGGACAGGGCACTGAAGCCAGGGACCATGTCTCTAGGCCCCTCTCTGGATCACCTGCTCACCCTCCTTAGGGCTGTTCATTTGCCAGGGGGACCAGGTGACTTATGTCATGGGCAAGGACTGTTTTATTAAACACGTATCTTCAGTGCCTAGGACCCTGTCTGGCCCATGCAGGGGATGCTCAATAGAAACATGTTGCATCAATACGTGGGTGAAGGAAGGAAGGACCCACAGGTCCCAGAGGCCGGCCCTAATCAAGGCTTCTCCTGGGCAGGTATATCCAGGGGGCCTCATCACCCAAGGACATGGTCATCATCGTGGATGTGTGAGTGAGCAATGCTGGGAGGCGGGGTGGGGTGAGACAAGGGACTAGACTCTGCTGCCTGGGGCCATCCTGGGGGAGTGACAGAACACCTGAGTCCTCCCTGGCACCTCCATGACCTCCCCAGGAGTGGCAGCGTGAGTGGCCTGACCCTGAAGCTGATGAAGACGTCCGTCTGTGAGATGCTGGACACACTCTCCGATGACGACTATGTGAACGTCGCCTCGGTGAGCGCCAGGGGGCCAGGCGGGCCAGGCACGCGTCGCAGCCACCTGCCCTGGCCGGTGCGAGGTCCCTTACCGCCCTCGGTGGCCCCTCGGTGTCCCCGCAGTTCAACGAGAAGGCGCAGCCCGTGTCCTGTTTCACACACCTGGTGCAGGCGCCAACGTGCGAAACAAGAAGGTGTTCAAGGAGGCTGTGCAGGGCATGGTGGCCAAGGGCACCACGGGCTACAAGGCCGGCTTCGAGTACGCCTTCGACCAGCTGCAGAACGTGAGCCCGTGGGTGGATGCGCAGATGGCCGGGGGTGGGCAGGGGCCCAGGCTTGGTGACACTGGGGAAGTCCAGACGAATGGCCTTGTTAGCACCCACCAGGCAGCTTGGGCAGATGACACCATCTGCTGATGGGGGGCGAGCATCAGAGGGCCAGGCCCGCCAGAGGGAGGCAGATCTACCCCTGAACCAGGAGTGGCCAAGAGCCACCTGACCCCACACCTGCTCTTGCCCAGTCCAACATCACCCGTGCCAACTGCAATAAGATGATCATGATGTTCACGGACGGCGGCGAGGACCGCGTGCAGGACGTCTTCGAGAAGTACAACTGGCCCAACCGGACGGTGAGGCTCAGCCCCGGCGGGCGCGGCCCTGAGCTGGGCGCAGTGCAGGGGGCGGGGGGCTGTGCTCCGGCAGCCGCAGCAGTAACCTCAAGCCCCCAACAGGTGCGCGTGTTCACCTTCTCCGTGGGGCAGCACAACTATGACGTCACACCCCTGCAGTGGATGGCCTGCGCCAACAAAGGTACCTCATCCAGGCGTCGCTGCCCTGGGGCCTGCCTGCCGCGTCCCGCGGGCGATCAGGCCGGCTTGTCCACCTTTCCATATATCTGATTTGTCTATCTGAGCATTTTTCTGCCCATCTGTCTGAGTGTCCATTGTCCATCCATCTCCCAGCTTGTCTGCTCCCGTGTCCATTTGCCGGTCAATCTGTCTCTCCGGGCATTTAGGCCTGTCCCCTGGGCAGACTCTGAATGTCACCACCATCCTAGAATTAGGGCCTTAGGGCTCAGGTTCCTGTCTTCACCCCAGCTCTGCTTCCTTACACCCTTACCTACGCTCACAGCCGCTTGCATAGTATCGGTCCCACTGACAGAGCAATAAGCAGGCAGCACTGAAGGGACACGTTTCAGAGGGAGCGACACCAGAGAAAGGGAGCCTGAGAGACAAGTCAGGACTGCAGACGCACCCCAGGGAGCCGGGACCCCTGGGCCTCGGGTCCTGAGCACCACCCAGAGCCACCTCTGCCTCCCCTTCCCTCACAGGTTACTATTTTGAGATCCCTTCCATCGGCGCCATCCGCATCAACACACAGGTGAGACTGTGGGGGGCCCCCTCCTCCCCTGAGCCCCCTGCTTCTGCCGAGGCAGCAGCACCAGCAATGGTCTGCTCTGGTGTGTGAGCGCCCCCTGGTGGTGAGCTGACACATGGGGAGGCAGAACAGGGAGGACACAGTGGGAGGGGTAGACTCATGACCCCTGCCCACCGTCCCCTCCCCAGGAATATCTGGACGTTCTGGGCAGGCCCATGGTGCTGGCAGGCAAGGAGGCCAAGCAGGTGCAATGGACCAACGTGTATGAGGATGCGCTCGTAAGTTCTCTGGGCAAGGAAAGGGTGGGGCTGGCGACCTTCTTCCATGGATGTGCCCACAAGGTCAAGTCCTTTGAGGATCCCCGTATCAGGGTGAACCAAACAGAGGAGCAAGAGAAGTGGCCTGCGCCTCAGCCCCTGCTCTGAACACTTGGGGTTGGGGCATGGCTGGCCACAGGAGACCAACCCATCATCTTCCTCTCGCTTTCAGGGTCTGGGATTGGTGGTGACAGGGACCCTACCCGTATTCAACCTGACACAGGATGGCCCTGGGGAAAAGAAGGTGAGGTCCCCCACTGGGTAAGGGCGAGGCATGCCTGGGAGGGTTGGACATGCCCATAGCACGTCTGAGATGGAGGCAGGATAGGGAGGCCTACAGCTGGACAGGGGCAGCCGCTCGTGAGAACAGCTGAGCATCTTGAGGCCTGGGCATGGGGGAGGGGGCAGGGCCCCCCCCCATGGCACTGAGTCCGTTGCAGACCTCCTGCCTCTGCTCCCAGAACCAGCTGATCCTGGGCGTGATGGGCATCGATGTGGCTCTGAATGACATCAAGAAGCTGACTCCCAACTACACGGTGAGTGTCCAGCTGCGCATCCACCCCGCTCTGCCTCCCACGAGGACACAGCCAGACACACAGCAGAGGAAACTCACGGCGATTACAGCACCTCCGTGGAGACCTCTGAGTTCAGGCAGTCAGGGAAGGCTTCCGGAGGAGGCGACCTTGGCCCTAGCGCTGGGGTCATCAGACTGTCTGTAAGGGGCCAGACCAGGGCTATCTGAGGCCCTGCCAGCCGAAATACTCATACTCAGTTCTGCTGTTGTGCTGGGAAAACAGCCACAGACGAAACACGAACAAACGGTCATGGTCATGCTCTAGCACAACTTGGTTTGTGGATCCTGAAATTTGAATTTCAGATAATTTTCACATCATAAAATATAACTCTTTCCATCTTCAAGCATTTAAAAATGTAAAAACTATTCTTAGCTCAGCCATACAGTAAGTAAGAGGTGTGGCCCATGGGCAGTAGTTTGCCGACCCCCCCCCCCCCCGGCTGTCACATAGGTAGGAGTGTCCTGGGGACAGAGGAGGAGAAGGTGTACCTCGGAGGTGGAGGGAGCTCTCTGGGCAAAGTCTTGAAGGCGAAAAACAGAGTCATAAGTTAGGGTAGGAGCAACATCAGTGTGGCGGGCCCAGGGCCTGTGGCAAAGGGAGTTTGGGTCTTGGTCGTGAAAGAGATGGGGGAGGAGCTGTGTCGGACCACACATCCCGAAACCTGGCCACATGAAGGCCCCAAGTCATTGGGCTCCACGTGCAGTGATAAAACGGCCGAGAGGTAAAAGTGAGTCCAGGGTCTCGCTTACTCCTGGAAGGGACACCTGGAAGGGATGCCCAGGCCTGTGGGATGCCAATTCTACTGAGATGGGGACCAAGAGGAGACAGTAGTGGGGAGGGGAGCGGGAAGCAGCA
Organism: Eonycteris spelaea; assembly: GCA_003508835.1. Lineage (NCBI taxonomy): Eukaryota > Metazoa > Chordata > Mammalia > Chiroptera > Pteropodidae > Eonycteris > Eonycteris spelaea. Next base: position 3,235,941 of record PUFA01000145.1, on the reverse strand, counting down.
ACGGCTTGTGGGGCCAGTCGAGGCGGAGCAGCCTGGCTGACTGACAGGTCCATGAGAAGCAGGGGTGGGGTGAGAACTACAGAAAGCCAAAGGAACCTGGCCCCATGGAGCTGGTCAGCTTCGCCCGGGCCTGGTGCATGAGGCGCCGGCCTGCTGGGCCGGGCTGGACTTGAAGCAGGCTTGGGGCCGAGTGGCATGTGGGTGCCTGGCCCAGGCAGGCAGACGGCACCCCTCAGCGGCATGGAAGGCAGGACAAGGAAGAGCTCCGAAGCCCGGGGAACCCCTGCCCAGCCCTCCAGGCCCTGAGCCCCAATCTACACCCCCAGCTTGGAGCCAACGGCTACGTGTTTGCCATTGACCTGAACGGCTACGTGTTGCTGCACCCCAACCTCAAGCCCCAGGTGAGCCAGGTGGGTGGCCTGAAGGGAAGTAAACAGTTCCAGACGGGAACTCCTGACTTCCTGCCCCGCCTCTCGCAGACCACCAACTTCCGGGAGCCTGTGACTCTGGACTTCCTGGATGCAGAGCTGGAGGATGAGAACAAGGAGGAGGTGAAGAGGGGCATGGGGAGGGGGAGCACCCAGAACACAGGAGGGTGGGCCCGCCTCACATCCCTGGCCCTTCCAGATCCGTCGGAGCATGATCGACGGCTACAAGGGCCACAAGCAGATCAGAACACTGGTCAAGTCCCTGGACGAGGTGAGACGGTGGCTGGCGGAGGAGGGAGCGAGAGCGGGACAGGCATCCTCCCCCTGCTGCCCCGCCCCGCCCCTACCTGCTAGCCCAAGCACCTGACCTGGCCCCTTCTCCCAGAGGTACATAGACGAGGTGCTGAGGAACTACACCTGGGTGCCTATAAGGAGCACCAACTACAGGTAAGTGGAGCCAAGGCTGGGCGGGCAGGGTGGGGCAGCCCCACGTCGGAATCTGGGCTCGGCTGTCCCTCCCCTCCTCTACCCCAGTGTGCCAAATCCCAGTGGGGCACCAGCAGCCAGGTCTGCTCACTTCTCACCCCATGACACTCAGTCCCCAAGGGCCTCTCGCTGGCCTTTCAGGAACCGCCTCCTGGGAGCACAGGACAGAGACGAGACAGTGTACCAGCTGTCTCCCTGTGGCCTGCCACCCTCTCATGTCCCTCCCATCTGTCCCAGGAAGTCATCCTCAGCACATTCGCAGCCTGGGGCAGGCCCCCTGTGGGGCAGGCCCTGCAGTGCAAGCTGTCCCCTGCACACCCCAGGACCCGCTGGTGCTGCCCTCACCGAGGCACTGCCAACCCTGCTTTCAGCTGGCTTTCACATGGCCTGAGTCTCTGGGGACCGTGGACCCCACTCCCACAGCAGCCTAGCTCCCTGACAGCGTTCTTCCCCTCGGGACCTTGCTGCGGGCCAGATGGGGGAGGCTGGCCGGGCAGGTGGTGTGTGGGGGAGGCTGCTGGGGGTAAGGGGCGGGGTGGGGATTTGCTTCGGGGCTGGTAGTTCTGAGGCCTCCAGGAGAATTTGTTAAGTGGAGGGTCCAGGACCCTAGGCCATGACTCTCCCATCTGATGGCCAGGGGAGGGGAGGCCAGAGCCTCCAAGGCCATGGGGAGGGGGCACCACTACGGCCCACCTCTGCCCAGCGGTGACTTGCGCCCCTCCCCTCCCCTCCTCCCAGCCTGGGGCTCGTGCTCCCTCCCTACAGCACCTTCTACCTCCAAGCCAACCTCAGCGACCAGATCCTGCAGGTCAAGTGTAAGTGGCCAGCCCCTGCCTGCGCCCTGCACCCCTGCCTCTGCCCTGCACCCTGGCCGGCCCCAGGCAACGTAGCCAGCCGCTTGCGGCCAGGCAGCCCCTCCTGCCCAGTCTGCCCACCCCCCCAGGCACCCGCAGGCTGGGGCGCCAGCCCAGAAAGTCTGTGGAAATCTGCTGCATGCTCGCCTTCTCTCAGATTTGGTTCCAGACCGTTCTCTCATGGTTTCCGTTAAGGTTGTTTTTGGTTTCTCCTGCTCCGTGTCTTCCCTCCTTAGCCTGCCTCCCGCACACCCTGGGGGCTGCGTTCCCTGAAGACACCCTTCCTCTCCTCCCTCTCTCCCCCTCTCCCTGTTGCTCTCTCCCCCTGTGGTACCACCCTCAGGGTCTCTCTCCCCGCTCTGCCATTCCCAAGACTCATCCTCCTCACCTTCCGCCTCACCGCAGCCCTGTCTTCCGGCTCTCTCCCCTCCCTGCCAGCCCCAGCTCCCTCCCGGACTCTCTTTGCCCTTTCTTCTTCCTCCCTCTCTTCCTTCCTCCTCCTCTCCCTGCCTCTACTCCCTCTTTTCTTCCCTCCCTCTCGCCTTCTCTTTCCTCTCCCTGCACCCTCACCTTCTCTGTCTCCCTCCCTCTCTTCCGCTCCCGTCTGCTCACCCCCTCCATTTTCTTCCCCCCATTCCCTCCCTCCCTCCCTCCCCCCTACGTAGAACCCCTCCTCCTTCTCTTCTCTCAGTCTCTCTCCCTTCCTGCCTCAGCTCCGCTCCCTTTCTCCAGTCTGTCCCCCTCACACTCCCCCCTTCCTTTCCTCCCTCTCGCACTCTTCTGCCTGTGGCTCATCCTGCATGTCCTGCTCACCCTGGGCCTCCCCCAAGAGTCCCCGGAGCCTGTGGCCCCGCCTGCCCACCGCCCGAGGTCACTGGGAGGGAGGCTGGGGCTCCGGCCCCACCGGGCGTCCCCACCTGCCTGGCCGACTGGGGCTCATCTCCTTTGAGTTTTCTCGCTCTCTCTTTCTCTCTCATGTCGTTTTTTTTGCAAGAAGTTTCCTTTCGGTATGATGATGAGACACAATATTTTCATTCAAACAGCCATTGAATAAAATATTGTTTGTGCCCCTCCCCTTCCCCTCCCCCTTTTCTTTGTTTGTTTTTTGTTTGTGTTGTTTTTTGTTTTCCTCGCTTTCTCTCTTGGTGGACTGTCCCAGTGCCAATCAGCAAACTGAAGGGCAAGTATATTCAGAACCAGTGCACCCTCCTCTCCCCACCCCACCTGCCCTCACACCCCTGCTTGCCCCCCTCCCTGCCCAGGACCAGCCACACCCTGCTCTCCAGGGCCCCCTCCCAGCATCCCCTTGGCTCCTCTAGTTCTTGCCTTTCCTCTGATCCCTAAACCCCTGTTAGAGCCAGCAGCCCTTTCCCCTGGCCCCAGCTGCAGGACAGTTCTCCAGCATATTCCAAGAGCTCAGGCCCCACCTTATCCTCTTCACTCCCTCTGGGCAGGCCCCTGTCCCCACTTCCTATCTTCTCTGTCACTTCAAGACAACTCAACAGTGGGCAGTGGGACAGGGCTGAACACCTCTGCACCACCTTCCACCCAACAGTTCAGGGGCCTGAGATGCTGGGGGTAGATCAGCCCTCAAAGGGACTAATGTGAGGCTTATGGGAAAGGGCCCACCGCACAAGGCTTCCTCTGGGGTAGTTCTCCCTCCTCTGATCTCTGTCGGTGGCTCCAGAAGCTGGCAGTGGTCCCAAGGGGAGACAGAAGACTTTGGAAGCCTCGTGCCCTGACCCTGAGGCAGGGAGGCAGGATAGGCAGCAGTCAGGCCCTGGGAGAACCTGACCATCCTGGGCGCTGGCCAAGGTGCTGAACTCCTGTCCCCTACCTCTTCACAGCCCCCAGAGACCTTGCTAAGGTCGCTGGGCAACTCGCTGCTCCTGGGGAGGGTGGTCAAGCTGGGGCAGGTGTTCCCCTGGGAAATAAAGGCAGACTCAAGGACTGTGGGCCTGGCCAGGAATGCAGGGGGCACTATCTGGACCCCAAAGGCCAGCACAAAAGCTTGGGGGAATCAGGCTGGATGTGAAGAAAAAGGTTCTGGCACTCACAGGCACCCAGGCCAGAGACTCCCAGGAAAGGCAGGCAGGGAACTCATAGATCCTGGTGAGAACAAGGGGAGTGGGAGAGCAGCACATGAGGGGCTCTGCTGCTGGTGCACAGGGAGACACCCTAGGAACACCTGGGCAGGTGGGGCATGGAGAGATGAGGGGATGTCCTATCCCTGTCCCCATGGTCTGGAAGCAGCAGCTCCCCAAGAAGCCCTAGGGGCCCTGTCCTGCCTAGTCCAGCAAGAGGCCAGGGTGGGGTGGGGGACATGCCCTACCTCCACTGGCTTGAGTTGTCTTTTCTCCCCCTCCTGTACCCCTCCAGTGACCCCAGAAATGCAGGGCCCTGGTAACAGTGGCAACCATAGCATAGTCTCCTTCCTGTTCCCCCACCTCCTTTTTCTTTCTCCTCCTCCCCTCCCACCCCTACCCCTTCCCTGTCGGCTTGTGTCCAAACCCTTGCCTCACAGTCCCATCAGAAAGCAACAGTCCAACCAGTGACTGTCCAGCCCCTCCAGGCACCCCAATTTCCTCTCCCCAGAATCTTGCAGTGCATTGTGGGTGTATTTGGGAATAAGGAAGACCCCTCTTCTACAAAAACAAAGCCCTGGGGTGACTGACAGGTTGGACTCTGGGCAAAAGGACTGCCCAGAGTGCGACAGGCTGAGAGCAGCTGGACACCTCCCAGATGCAGACCGGCAAGGTGGCCAGTCCAGCTGGGCAGAGAGAGGCCACAGAGGATCCCCAGTGGCTACATCCCCAGATTCACTCACAAACCTACACAGAGACACTCGCATAGCTACACACCTACACACGCACACTCACATATATGCAAATGCAAACACACACGTTCTCATGCACACATGCTCTCACGTGCACATACGCACACGCGTGTTGTTCAGTCCCACACATATACGCCGGCCCACTTGGGGGATCCGTCAGCAGCACCTTCACCCCACACCTTCTCCGGAGCCCCCAGCACCCTCCCTGGCTGCTCTGAGCCCAGACAGGTCCTCGGGAGTGAGAAGACTTAGCCCTTCTCCCCCGCCTGCCCTCCTGCGCCCAGCCCCAGAGGGCAGGTGTGCAGGGTCAAGCAGCCCCTAGACTCTCCTCCGGCAACGTGAGAACATTCACAGGCACCTCGAGGGGCTCTGCTCAGCCAGCTACCCCAGAAAGGACCTCCAGACCCCACAATGCACTTCAGCCCACCCCCCAGCCGCCCACACCGTCTCTGGTTGGACTGTCTGTGCCCGTGAGAAAACCCCTCGGTTTGGCCATGTTGATGCCTGACACATTACCAAAATGCAAACAGCCGCAGCAAAGAAAGAGAGATCAAAATCCGCAGCCAAGAGCCAATCCCCTTCCTCAAAGTCTCTTTGGAGGAGAAGGGAGCTCCGCATGCGGTTTTTTCCATTGTGGATCAGATAAGAGCAAGACTGGCGCCTGCCCCAGACCATGCATATATATAGCAGTGTGTGTATATATATGTGTGTGTGTGTGTCCGTGTATATGTGCTATACAGCCGTATGGAAGCATATACAGCCACGCCAAGGGACTCACTGCCGACAGAGGACCAGGCCCGGGCAACATATTGGCTATAACTGCCCTCCTCCTGCGATGCTGTAGTCTCCGCAGGCCCTCCACCCCTCCCCCACCCACCCCTTCTCTCTGGCTCGAACTTGAACGTGGAATTGGCGGGTCCCCTATTTGCTGGTGTCTTCCCCCACCCTCAAGCCACCCCCTTCCCTGGCCCTCCGACCCCTTCAGCTCTGAGCCTCCTGGCCTCCCGCCTCCCCAGCCCCCGCCGGGTAACCCCCCGTTTCTGTTGCAGATTTTGAGTTCCTGCTCCCCAGCAGCTTTGAGTCTGAAGGACATGTTTTCATTGCTCCCAGGTAGCTTGCGTGTGGCCTTGCCGAGGTGCCCTCCCCCACCCTGACTGCCCTGGTCCACCTCCTGCACTGCTGCCCGGAGCTCTCTGTGTCTGTGTCCTGTGCCGTGTCGCCCCTCCCACGCATGGCCCCGTACGTGCAGCCGCGTGCATACACGGGCCATGCAGCCGAACCAGGCAGCAGGGCCAGCTGCCCACAGCTCCGGCTCGCGCCGGGCTTAGGGCGGCAGGGCTCTGGACCCTCTGTCGACGTTCCCCACCCTCCCAAGCAACTGGAAGGAGCCCTTTCTGCCCTGGGCCGACTGTCCGCAGCCCGCCCCTCGACGGGCAGCTGCTGCTCTGGTTTGTGGTGCCCTGCCCACCTCCACCCACACCCTGTCCGTGTCCTGTGTCAGTGTTTGTGTGGGTCTGGGGGCCGAGCCAGCCAGAGCCCCTGTCCGCAGTGTCGAGTCCAGGTGTGGCGGCTCACTGAGGACGGGGCGGGGGAGGGGACGGGGCCTTTGAGGAGCTGCTCTGACGAGTGAGGGGTCAGGGCCCAGGCCTGCCTGGTGCGTCCCTCAAGTGCACGCAGCATGCACACACACATTCTCACGTGCATACCCTCTGCCTGAAGGCCACGTCTGAGGTGGTGGGCCCCCAGGTGGTAAAGCCCTCCCCTGTGACCTGGGCTTTGGATGAGGCAGGTGGGGCCGCCAACAGAGACCCACGGGCACTCTCACGGACCACACGGGGGCTCTGGACACGCCTAACCTCTGTGTGTGCACGTGTGTGCATGCACCCACGAGTGTCTCTGTGACTCTCCATAGATGTTTGTTTGTATTTGTGAGTCATCGTGGACATTGATAAGAGTCTGAGTGTAAATGTGGAGTGGGCGTTTGCCATCGGTGACTATGGAAATGTGTGAAAAGGCCTGTGTAGCCTATGAGACCCTGAGGGAGCTCTCTGAGGACAGGGACTGTTTGTTTTTGTCACTTCTGTGTCTTCAGCTCTGGAGAGCTCAATAAATCTGTATTGGGTGAGTGAATAAAGTAACCCACTGATATAAATGTACACATGGGGGACTGCGGGTGACTTGTATCGCAAACCCAGCTGTGCGGGTGTCACTCTGGGTGTATCAGGCATGGCCTCCATACACAAATACAGCACAAAGGCCCTGGGGGCCAGGGAGCCATTGGGGCTGAGACGCAGTCCCAGGTCCCGTCACCCAGCTGTGGGCCTTAGCAGAGCCTGGGGAAGCAGCACGTTTTTAAAAATCCTACAAAATTGCCGCCATACGGGCCATTGGGGAGGTCTCTGGCGACAGGGAGACAGACCCATCGCCAAGACTTCCTGGGAGCAGAGCCTGAGCAGGCCCCTGCACACCCCGCAGCCCCTGTGCTGTCTGAGCCCCGCGAGGTGAGGGACTCGGCCTGTCCACCTCTGGGGCAAGAGCGTTTCAGGCAGAGGGAACAGCCAGTCTGAAGACCCAGGTGCTCCCACTGACTTCCTGACATACTCTATGGAATGATTTTGAAAACAAACAAAAAACAGGCTCAGGGAACTTGAGCGAGTTGCCCAAAGGCACACGCCAGGAAGCAGGATGAAGGCAGGATGAGGTCTTAAACTCTGTTGACTGAGCTGGCGCTCGGACTCCGCCCACCCTGTGCTCATGACCCCTACAGCAGACAGGAGGGCGAGCCCGCCAGGTGGGCCTCCCAGGTGCAACAACTGGGTCCAGATACACAAGTGAGGTGGGAGACTCTGCAGGGCCATGCCCAGGATGGAAAACCTGCCAGGCTGGAGGAAGCAGACCATTCTATCACCTCTGCCCCTAGTCAGACCGGGAGCCTGCCAGGCATGTAGCTGCTGCGACCTGTAAGCGTATACCTGCCCCTCCCTGAGGCTTGGGCATCTCAGCAAACGGCCGAGCACACTTGTTGGGAAGCCTCGACACTCTGCCCTGTCCAGCCCCCCAAGCCCACTCTTCTTGCCCCCACCCCACCCCCAGAGAGTATTGCAAGGACCTGAACGCTTCCGACAACAACACTGAATTCCTGAAAAACTTCATCGAGCTTATGGAGAAAGTGACTCCAGACTCCAAGCAGTGTGAGTGCCTGGTGGGGCGGCCCTGAGGAATCCTGGGAACGGCCAGGGCCCAAGCCAAAGGCAGGGCCTGCGCCAGGTCGCTGGGGAGCCTTGTGGGGAGGCGGGGAGTGGACAGAGAGCCATGAGAAGACACCCCTCCTCCCTTGCCCTCCTGTTCTAGGCAACAACTTCCTTCTGCACAACCTGATCTTGGACACAGGCATCACGCAGCAGTTGGTGGAGCGTGTGTGGCGGGACCAGGATCTTAACACGTAGGCACCACCCAGCATGTGGGGGCCGGAGGCTGGGATGGGCGCAGGGGCCTTGGCCATGCCCTCCAGAAGACATGCCTGTGACCTCACCCCTGCTGCCCTCAGGTACAGCCTCCTGGCCGTGTTCGCCGCCACCGATGGTGGTATCACTCGCGTATTCCCTAACAAGTAAGTGACCTACCTCTCTACCCTACACTCTGCCCCTCCCTGCCTGGGACCACTGTCTCCCATAAGCCACCCCTTCCATCAACCTCTGCCTTGTCTTGGGTGACCAGGGCAGCTGAGGACTGGACAGAGAACCCCGAGCCCTTCAATGCCAGCTTCTACCGCCGCAGCCTGGATAACCGTGGCTACATCTTCAAGCCCCCGCACCAGGATGGTGAGTGGCCTCCCCATGTGCTCAGCCAGGGCTGGGCTCTGCTCTCTGAGGCCCCTCTCAAACACCAGGCTGGCTGAGACTGGGGCAGATGAGAGGAGAGGACTAGGCTGTGCCAAACGCTACACTGGGTGCTGGGTGCTTAGGCTGGGGTCAGCCTTGGCTTGGGCTCCTGGATCCACAGGGCTCAGGATGGAGTGATCAGTGTGGCTGCCAGCCCCACTGCTGACTGCCCACCCCACCTCATCCCCAGTCCTGTTAAGGCCTCTGGAGCTGGAGAATGACACAGTGGGCATCCTCGTCAGCACAGCTGTGGAGCTCAGCCTGGCGGACGCACACTGAGACCAGCAGGTGAGTGCCCAGGGCAGAGGCAAGAAGGGACGGCGGGCAGGGCGCTGTCCAGGCAAGTGAGCGTTGATGGCTCCTTTCTCTCTTCCACAGTGGTGGGTGTTAAGCTGGACCTAGAGGCCTGGGCTGAGAAGTTCAAGGTGCTAGCCAGCAACCGTACGCACCAGGACCAGCCTCAGAAGGTATTAGGGCAGGGGCGGGGGAAGTAAGCCCAGCGGTAGCCATTCTGGAGTCCCCAGGATCCCCCACCAATCTTCCCACTCAGAGTAGCTCTGGTGCCTGTGGGGAGGGAGGGGCTGTCACAGATGGCCTGGGGACCCAGATGGATGAAGGGTAATGGGAGGGAAGAAAAACTGGTGGGCACCTTACAGTCCTTGCTCTCTGCCCAGCAGTGCGGCCCCAGCAGCCACTGTGAGATGGACTGTGAGGTTAACAATGAGGTACGTGTACCCTGAACCCTAGCTTCCCCCACTCCTGGACTTCTTAGTCCCAGCTGCAACTCCTAGCCCATCCCTTGGCCTAAGGGTCTCAACATCCCACCCCGACTTCACAGCTTTACCAGAACTGGGGAAGTGGTGCTTCGCCACTTGGCCACTGGATTGCCAGGGTCTGGGGAAGGAGGTCCAGGCTTGAGCCCCTCTCCATCTTCCTCTCCCTTCCCCACCTCCCAGGACCTGCTCTGTGTCCTCATTGATGATGGAGGATTCCTGGTGTTGTCAAACCAGAACCATCAGTGGGACCAGGTGAGGATCAGGAGGAGCGTGGAAGGAGGGAGGGAAGGGGGTCTGGGGTTGACTGAGCCTTCTGGGGCTATGACACTGCTCTAGCCCTGTGACTATGGTCCCCTCCCGGCATCCCCAGGTGGGCAGGTTCTTCAGCGAGGTGGATGCCAACCTGATGCTGGCACTCTACAATAACTCCTTCTACACCCGCAAGGAGTCCTACGACTATCAGGCCGCCTGTGCCCCCCAGCCCCCAGGCAACCTGGGTGCCGCACCCCGGGGTGTCTTTGTGGTGAGCCCCAACAATGCCTGGCCTGGAGGTGGGGGGGGGGGCTGGGAGACCTGCCTACAGATGACCTCTCACCTCTGACGAGAGAGCTGGGGGTGACCCGGGTCCATGGGCAGCAATGGCAGCCCATGCCCCTCTTTCTGCTGTAGCCCACCATTGCAGACTTCCTTAACCTGGCCTGGTGGACCTCAGCTGCGGCCTGGTGAGTCCTACCAGGGAGAGGGGTCCGGGGGGTGGGGCGGGGGAAGGATGCTCCCGGCACGAAGGGCTGAAGGGAAATGGGGCAGGGTATTGGTCTCTTGTGACCACTCCCACTTTGTGACCCATGTCCGGCAGGTCCTTGTTCCAGCAGCTTCTCTATGGCCTCATCTACCACAGCTGGTTCCAGGCAGGTAGGTAGGGCTCTGGGGGCCCCTCCTCAACCCCTCCCCACCAACTGCGCAGAGACCGATCCCAAAGGGAGGGGATGGCTTAGGCTGAGCACTGCTGAGGCCTGAGATGGTGCCAGGGTGTAGAGTTGGGGCTGAAGCGCTCTGGGCCCTCACAGACCCCGCGGAGGCAGAAGGCAACCCCGAGGCACGCGAGAGCAGCTGTGTCATGAAACAGACCCAGTACTACTTCGGGTCAGTGAACGCCTCCTACAACGCCATCATTGACTGCGGAAACTGCTCCAGGTGCCAGCAAGGGCGGGACCGGAGGGGCAGGACCTGAGGGACAGCTGGGTGGTTGCCGGGGGCGTGGCCGAGGCTGTCGCGGGGCGGGGACGGGATGGAGGGGCGGGGCGAACATCAAGCCCCGCCCCTCTGCCTTCTGCAGGCTGTTCCACGCGCAGAGACTGACCAACACTAACCTTCTCTTCGTGGTGGCCGAGAAGCCGCTGTGCAGCCAGTGTGAGGCTGGCCGACTACTGCAGAAGGAGACTCACTGTATCCTGCCCCCGCCGCTCCCCAGCGCGCGCCCCCCTCCCGCCCTGCGCGCCCCCTCCGTGCCGCTGCAGCCTCCTTGACTCCCCACCCATGCCCAGCGGACGGCCCGGAGCAGTGCGAACTGGTGCAGAGACCGAGATACCGGAGAGGTCCGCACATCTGCTTCGACTACAACGCAACGGTGAGGGCGGCGCGACGGACTTGACACCCGCCCTCCTCCCCAGGACTGGCGCTGCCTGAGGCCCTGCCCTGCCCCAGCGGCCCAGGCCGACCAGCTCCTTATCTCTTCCTGCAGGAAGATACCTCAGACTGCGGCCGCGGAGCCTCCTTCCCGCCGTCGCTGGGCGTCCTGGTCTCCCTGCAGCTGCTGCTGCTCCTGGGCCTGCCTCCCCGGCCGCAGCCTCAAGTCCACGCCCAGGCCTCACGCCGCCTCTGAGCACCACCCCCTCCCGCTCCAGGCCTCCCTGCCTTTCCCCTGCTCCCTGCCCCACATTCACACCTTAGGTCCTCACGCCTCCCTCACTGAAGGACCTGAACTGCACCAGGCCCGAGAGCCTTGGAGTGGGTTCCCACAGGAGGGCGCCACAAGCCTTTGGCCCCCAAGTCACAACTGCTGCTGAACTGTCAACACGTCCCCAGACCCCTCCTTCCCACTGGACTCACCCACCCCCAGGGCTGGAACAGGGAAGCCACGGTACTGGTGCCAAACCAGGCCTCACTGCCAGCGCTGACCGAGGGCGGGGCGGAGGGTAGGGGCAGGGGCGGGTGGCCTTTGAGAGAACTAGGCCCTGCCCCAGCTGGACTTCTAACCTGGCCCCTCTGCCCCTCCCAGGACAATCTGAATCCCCTGGGAATAATGGAGGGTGTTGAGATGGGTGGCTTGAGGCCTGTGCAGCCCAGCTTAAGTCCTAGCAGGAGAGAGGTCCTGGGACAGCCCCCCAATGGGCTCCTGTCCCTCTCAGGCCTACATCCTCCTCCCCATCCCTCAAGCCCTGCAGGTGTCAAAACAGTGACAGTAACACTGGCTCAGACACAACCCCAAACACACGTGGAGCCCTGAGGGCAGAAACTGGACTCAAATTAGACATGCCCCAGAGGACACACACACACACAGACTACCATGAGGTGGGGGATGGGGGCTCACAAAGCCTTACACAGGGCGAGGGGCTGGTGGGAGGGTTGGCACGTGCACACTTCCATCTCCTGCTCACCACCCGCCTCTAATCTGACCTGCAGCCCAGCTGGTCCTCCATCTCTAAAGCTGAATGTTAAACAGTGCCAAATCCTGGGACAGTGGGTAAAGACCCCTCTGTCCCACCCTAGCCGCCAGTGTCTCCTAAATGCCCCTCCCCCTCCCCCAGGTGCTCATTGTAATCATTTCTCACTAGTGTCAGGCCCCAGTGGGACCACATGCCACTGCCTGCACCCCTCGGCAGAGGAACCCTCACCAGACATTGCCCTTTGCCTTAGCAGGGGTGATTTGATTGCTCCTGCCTGGGCCATCCCACCCCTAATCTGGCCCTTACACACTCAGGCCTGTGCCCACGTCCTATCACCTTCCCACTCACACACATACTCCCTGCCCCCAGGAGGTCCAACCGTTCCTCCCTGCTAAACACACACTTACACACACATACACACATATACACACACTGTGCACGCACAGAGGCTGGGCCTGGGCACAGCTCTTCTCATCATTCATTCTGGTCATTTCTCCCAAAGGCATCCCAGCCTGGGGGCCAGTGGGGGATCGAGGGCAGGGGGATGTGGCCATGGGGCTCAGATGGACTGGGAGGAGGGGGGAGGGTGATGCATTAATTAATGGCTCCGTTAATTAATGTCATGTTGCTTGTCGCTTTCTCAGTGTGTGTATGGTCCATGCCCGCTGCTGGTGCCAGGGTGGGCGCCCATGCTGTACACCCAGCCTAGATGCCAGCCGTGTCTTGCGGGGGCGTGTGTGTAACTGTAGTGTAGTCAGGTGCTCAATGGAGAATATAAGAATAAAAAGAATCAAACATATACAGAAAAATAAATATATTTTAAGTTTAAAAAACAGAAAAAACAGACAAAACAATTCCCATCAGGTAGTTGTCTAACCCCCAGCTGGGTCTGATCCTGCTCATCGCCCACCTGACCTGGCGGCCCCCTCACCTCGGGCTCAGGGGGTCTGTGGGGGACTGGGGGCCATTTCCTTTTCTCTGCCCTTTTTTTTGGTTGTTCTATTTTGTACAGACAAGTCAGAAAAACAGCGACAAAAAAGTTAAGAAACTTTGTAAAATACTGTGTGTGTGATTCCTTGTAAAATATTTTCAAATGGTTTATTACAGAAGATCAGTTATTAAATAATGTTCATATTTTCACTTCAAATGGTTCCCATCCACTGTGTCTGCACTGGGGTGAGGATTGGGTAGCTTGAAGAGACCCACTTAGCACTCAGCTGGGAGTGAAGGCCATAGCAATCCAAGACCTGGATGGGCGCAGGGCCTCCTGATTTAGGCAGGCATCCCGCCATCGGGTCAGATCACTGGGGTCTAGTGGCCAGGTCCTCCACCCAAAGCAGAGAATACCAGGCCTGAGTCCAGGACCTGGCATCTGAAGGCCCAGTGCTACTGTCTGGAGGAGCCAGGATCTGGTCCACCTAAAAGCATGACTGCCCAGGGGAGGCTCAAGGCCGTGTGCTCTGTGGCCACTGCTGCTCACACTGGAACCCAACTTGGTCACTTTCTGCAACTCCTCTCAGGCCTCCCTCTGGCCGACCCTACACCCTTGTTCATTTTAATCCCAACTCTTAATAGTCACCCCTAGTCGGTGCGACTGAGTTCTTTTCAAGGAAAAATACATAACCACCAATGCAGAGGTTTCCCGATGCTGTTGACTCTCTTACAATGAACACTCAGCACTCACCCAGCGACAGCCAGCTGAGTCTTCACCGCAATTTTAGAGTTGGGTACTAGTTTATCCCCATACTGCAGATGAGCAAAGTGAGAGAGGATAAATCATATTTCCCTGGACGAGAAGACCAAGAAATCAGCAAAGGTTTCAGAGAGGAGGTGGCCTTCCTGAGGGGGTATCTTAGATGGTTAAAAAAAAAAAATGGAGGAGAGAATTCCAGGCCTTAGAGAAGACACGTTTCCTCACTCTTCTGCAGAGGCTGGCCACCAAGCAACACCTAACTGGCAACCCCTGAGACAGCCCCCATGCTCTGAGGTCCCAGAGGTCCTGGGGTAGGGCTGCCAGATAAAATATGAAACATCCAATCAAATTTGAATTTTGGATAAACAATGAATGGTTTTTAGTATGTTTCCAATATTGCATGGGACATAACTATACTAAAAAAATGGGGGCATGCTTCTACTAAAAAACGATTTGTTGCTTATCCAAAATTCAAATTTCAGCACTCTCTATTTTGATTTGCTAAATCTGGCAGCCCTATCCTGGGGTGGCATCTAGTGGGAACCCACATCCCAGACAAAGATAAAGGGTGTCAACACCCTCTGTAATCTGGAAGGCTACACACACATTCACAGATCAGTGGCTGAAAGGAAGAGATTCTGCACTTTATAAATGTACTTTGTTATATAACTATTTTATAGTTAATTTTTAAAAAGTAACTCAAGACACAAAAAATCGGTTTGCACAGGACAAAACCTGCCAGAAGCCACCGCTGCAGTGAAGTGGGGACCCAGGGCCAATCTTGTCCAAGTTTGTGAGGAGACCCCTTTTGCTCTGAGCCAGCAACCAGAAGTTTGTGGTGAGAAGGAGAGTCACTGAGAGCTGCCAAGCCTCGCCTCTTTGGGGGCAGAAGACCTGAGTTTGAATCGCGGCTCCAGATGACTTATAACAAGGGACAGCGTGGACAACACACTCACTGAGCACCCAGGCTGAATTGGCATTTCATACCGCATTCTCCATAGACCCTCAGGGTAGATCCTGTCATCATCTCCATTTTACAGACCATGAAACTGAGTTTCAACAAAGTTCAGGAATCTGGCCAATGTCACACAGCCACCAAATGGCAGAGCAAGAATTCCAACCTGGGTCACACCCCATACTTAAAACACAACGTAAATTGGCATGTCCCAGGACCATCCAACGTTCTTATCTACACTCCCGCCCACAATGACACACTCATTCAGATATACATGCACAGAGAGCCACTCCTTCCTGAGAATTCAGCAAGCGTGTGAATTGCTGTTGTAGTGCCGCCGGTACCCACCGCGTTCCCAAGGTTAGCGGTGCTCCCTCACCCACTCCCACCTCCCGAGAACCTGTGCAACCATTCCTGAGAACTACAACTCCCAGCACATCCTCCTCCACCGCCTACAAGAACGGCCTGAGCGCACAGCCTCCTGGGAATTGTAGTTCTCCCAGAACCCTGACTTCCGCTCGTCCCCAGTTTCCGCCAAGGACTCGGTGTCCCAGCCTGCCGCGGAGCCGGAAGACCTTCGCTGAGAGGGCATCCCGCTGCCGTCCGGGGTGCGCAAGCGCAGCGCTTCTGTTTGTCGGCGCTTGGTAAGGGTGGAGGAGGTACGATCGAAGCTGAGACTGAGGCCGAGCCGGAGCCGACTAGATTTGATTTCGGCCCAGAACTAGGCTCCAGTCCTGCAGGGACCGTAGGACCCCGGAGTGGATGGAGTAGGCCCAGCCTTGAGATTGACGCCAGCCCAGGTGGCCTGGCGCGGGGCCCACAGGGCGGGCGGTCAGTCGTGCGGAAGCTTTCCAGGGCCTTCCCTCAGGTCCCAGCGAGGGCCCTAGGCCCCGGCCTCCAACCAGGCCCGGCTTGGCACTTTGGGACCAGAGCCGACCCAACCAGAAGTGGAGGCTTCACCGGGGCCATTGGCCAGTGATTAGGCTGGGCCTGGGCCTCCCGTCGGGGCCGGACTGTTACGAGGCCCCGGGGAGGCCCCCAGCCCACTAGACCCTTCCCTCAGATCGACGCCCGCCGAGAAGATGCAGCGCGCCCTACCTGGTGCCCGCCAGCACTTGGGGGCCATCCTCGCCAGCGCCAGCGTGGTGGTGAAGGCCCTGTGCGCGGCGGTACTCTTCCTCTACCTGCTGTCCTTCGCCGTGGACACGGGCTGCCTGGCGGTTACCCCAGGCTATCTCTTTCCACCCAACTTCTGGATCTGGACCTTGGCCACGCATGGGCTGATGGAACAGCACGTGTGGGACGTGGCCATCAGCCTGGCCACAGTGGTGGTAGCTGGACGTCTGCTGGAGCCCCTTTGGGGGGCCTTGGAGCTGCTCATCTTCTTCTCAGTTGTGAACGTGTCTGTGGGGCTGCTGGGGGCCTTTGCCTACCTCCTCACCTACATGGCTTCTTTCAACTTGGTCTACCTTTTCACTGTCCGCATCCACGGCACCCTGGGCTTTCTAGGTGGTGTTCTGGTGGCACTCAAGCAAACCATGGGGGACTGTGTGGTCCTGCGCGTACCCCAGGTGCGCATCAGCGTGGTACCCATGCTGCTGTTGGGGCTGCTGCTGCTACTGCGCCTGGCCACGCTGCTCCAGAGCCCAGCACTGGCCTCCTATGGCTTTGGGCTGCTTTCCAGTTGGGTGTATCTTCGCTTCTATCAGCGCCATAGCCGAGGCCGAGGGGACATGGCCGACCACTTTGCATTCGCCACCTTCTTCCCCGAGATCCTGCAGCCTGTGGTGGGGCTGTTGGCGAACTTGGTGCACAGCCTCCTGGTGAAGGTTAAGATATGCCAGAAGACAGTGAAGCGCTATGATGTGGGGGCCCCATCCTCCATCACCATCAGCCTCCCGGGCACAGACCCTCAAGACGCAGAGCGGAGAAGGTACTGTGGAATCTTCTGAAACGTTGTCGAGCTAGGAGTGTATTTATTAAGTCACATTCCATCTATCAAGGTACTTGTTGTATATAGGCTGGCAGCCAAGGGTCAGGTGTTGGGGCAGATTCAGAAAGAGATCAAATCCGGTTTGTGGCCTTGAGGAACTCAGCATTTAGGTGTCTGGGTTCCAGTAGATGCTCAACATTAGGGAATGTTGCTTTTCTCACCACTCGGGCCACTTAACAAGTCTCAAGAAATGTGCAGTTTCCTTTGGTGCTATGTGAGGATCTGGAGAGCCAGGTACACATAACCCTGCTCATGTCTCGGAACCTTGGAATCGTAGACACTGGTTCTGTGGGAGCCAGAAACAACCTGCTGGTCCTTGAGGAGGAGGAGGAACAGAGAAGGAGACCTGGGATCCTTAAGAGGCAGCCCGGGCCACCCCAGTTTTCAGTTGCTGAACCATGTCCTCTTCCTGGATACTGTGCTTCTTATTAAGAGGGAAGCTTGGGGTATTACTAGATTTACCCCGCCCTCCTGCAGGCATGTTACCAAACCTAGGGGACAGGCCACGTGACCCCAGGGAATAGACACAACCCTTTCATTATCTGTAAACCTAGCCATTTGCACCATCAGAGACCTTAGCTAAGTTATTCACTCAGTGCACCCTGGCCGGGGCAGATCTTTTTCCAGCTCTCTCTCCCCGCCCCCCGGTCTGTTGCCCCACCAGGGTGGTCACAGCTCTGTTTGCACCGTTATTCTTGGGGTCTTTTGAGGCAATTACTTGAGTAGTGATATCTGGAGCAGGCTCTGTTCCGACTTGCTGCATTTGTCGTAGGCTTCTATTTTTGCCCACCTGTGGAATGGGTCCTTGGCAATTCTGAATTCAGCTGAAGAGCTAACGCTGTGCTTACTACCCACTGGGGCTGTGGAGCTGAGGGACACATCCTTGTCTTGAAGGAGTTTCCAGCTGGGGAAGTGCCACAGATCACTCTGGTCCAAAGTGGCAGGTACTACAGGGCATAATTAGGGCACTACAGTTTGCACCCCTGTGGCTGACGAATCAGGTCTGTCTTAACCTCATCCAGCAGAGGAGATGGAGCCACGACGTCTGGGCCTGGTAGAAACTACTGTCCTCAGAGCTATTCAGGTGGGGTCAGGCCCCAGTGGCAGCCCCTCCTCCAGTGAGGAGTCTTGGATTGTTAGCTTTGGTGGGCCATTCAAAACAGCTTTGCTCAGGCCCAAGAAAATAGCCTGGTGGATGCAGATTGGGGGGCGTCAGCACATGGCACAGCCTGGTGGTTGTGAGCTTACTCGTGGATGGGGGCTACTCCTCCAACCATTTTGACTTCTGGCCACATGCCACTCCCAGACCCGAAGGGCTACTAGTGGGACCCGGGGTTTCTAATCTTTGACAGTTGCGAGGAAATGACTAGCAAGCCACTCTGCCTTGGCAGGCCTTTGACAGAATTGACAGGCAGTCTCCAGGATGGGAGCCTGGGTAGCAGCAGAGGAAGATTATCCTGTCTGTGCCAGCTTGCCATGTGCCAGGCTGGAGCACAGTGAAGTATGCTGCAATTTTCTGTGCCCATGTCATCGTTGCCTCCCCATCATGTTCCCTGGCATGGTAGAGATCTTGCTTCTCTGCTGGAATTTGGAAGGCTAACAGGCTGTCTCCCATGCTGGTCGCACAGAGAGGTGGAGGCATCAGGGGTCCACAGTAGTACCAAGTGCACATGTACACCTTCTAGTGAACTTTCCCACCTCCTGCAGAATGGGATCTCCGGGGGTCTGCCCAGAGAACCCATGTAGGCTGTCTGTCCTTCCTCTCTTGCTACAAGGACTCAGTGTGCCCCTACCATAACACAGTCCTGGTGGCTTTGGGGATTCTTCTGGGAAGGAGAATATTAGAATCAGTTAGGAGTGGGCTGACCCACGTTGGCCCTACTTCCCAGGCTAAGAGCCAGGCAGGTGCTTGAGTCCCAGCTTTCCCCACAGACCCTTGCCAGGCTTGGAACACTCCCAGTAAGGAGCAGGGAGCAGTAATTACCTTCTCCAGGGATCCCAGTGCCCAGGCAGAAACTCCCGTATCCAGGGACTTGGCCTTCTATCCATCTACCCTGGGGCACCAGCTCTGCCACCCTTATGCACCACCCTCAGAACCGTTCCTGGGGCTGGCCTGGTGGGCATTCTGGCAGACACCCTGCTGGTCTGCTCAGCCTGGAGGGGCCCCAGCTACGGAGGGAAGGCTCTACAGCCTTGGAATCCTCATTCTGATGGCACAGTGGACCCTACACGAGAAGGGGAACACATACAATTCTGAAGGGTTCTGAGAAAGGGATCGAGTGGTAAGGGGCGGCAGCTTCATGAGGGCAGAGTCCAGGGATGAGCCACATCAAAACCCAGAGTGACCTGTCATCTTTCCTCTGGCCCCAGGCAACTGGCCCTGAAGGCCCTCAATGAGCGACTGAAGAGAGTGGAGGACCAGTCCGTCTGGCCAAGCATGGACGACGATGAAGAGGCTGGGGCCAAGGTGGACAGCCCCCTGCCCTCAGACAAGGCCCCCACTCTCCCAGGGAAGGGGGCGGCCCCAGAATCCAGCCTGATTACCTTCGAGGCAGCTTCCCCGAAGCTGTAACTGCAGACCACCTTGAGTTTAGCACCTCCTGTCCCCAGCCCTCCTTGACACCCTCTCAGCTACTCTAGGGCAGTGACTGCTCTGAGAGGGAAGGTGGCCTGCTAGGGGTTTTCACGGCCTTCTGCTATTTCTCGCCAACACTACCCAGGACTTTTGCTACCTGGTTCCAATTCCAGACAACCACTATGTCAGGCATGGGGCCTCCGAAGCATCAACCAGCCCAGGTCACCTGAGGTAAGACTGAGCCTCAGCAGGCAGCCCTAAGCAAGAGACTGCAGGGACACTGGTGCCACAGCTCATGGGCCAACCTTCGCACCTGATACTGGTTGCCGAGAGCCTTGAGCCAAGGCGCAAGGACTTGCCAAAAACATTCTGGGGGTCCAGCCAGTGCAGGAACCAGCACAGGGCTGCACGTCCCCGCCTACAACCAGAAGGACTGTGTTCATGTCAAGATTTCTGGTTCCCTCTGCTGTGGTCACGGCTGCTTCTAGGCCAGAACAGCCACAGCTCCCAGGTATTTTCTACAGGACCACTGGAGTGGGCAGCTGAGCCCAGCCGCACAGTATCAATAAAGCAGTTCTTTGAGGTATGACTCCTGGGTTCTGTCGGATCACCTTGTGCAGCCCCTCCCCCCATCACGCTCAACTGCAGAGTTAGAGACCAGGTTCAAGGACTCAGTCCCCACAGCCACTCTTGTTGGATAGCAGCCATTGCCCTCACTCTCCCTCCCCGTCACCACTTGTCCACTGTCAAGCAGGCGTCCCAGAGGTTTACCTCACTTTCTCTCCCTGCCCAGGGGATCTGACAGTTGAGAGCTGTCATAAGAATCGTTTTCATCCACGGCTCACCGCCATGGCTTAATGCTTGCCATTTACGGAGCCAGCCCATCTCCAGCTGCCATCCTGCCATTGTCCAGATGTAACCACCACGGTCTGAGACTCCAGCACAGTGGGCAGCTGGAAGACCAAAGGACACACAGTGGTACCATCCACAACCACAGCCTTAGGGCCTGCGAGGGCCCTGAGTGGCGTGGGACACTCAGCAGCCAGATCCTGGGGGCTTGTGTGCCGGGAGAGCTTCGGCCTCTCGGTGAGCAGCCAGGGATGGGGTCCCGGTCTCGCCCCACTGCCCTTCTCTCATGCTAACTGCATCAGCAAGAACCATCCCCAACTCTGGGCTATTCCCCCAATCCAGTCTTTTCAGTCACTTTTTTATTTCACTTTTTTTTCTCCTGTAATTTCTGGACATACCAGGACAAGTATGAGTTGAGTTGCTGGGGAGGCAGTCTTGACACCCAGCTTCCTCCAGACACGTGATCCATAAGCGCCTCTGGGACGGTCGAGAGAGGAGACAGGAGGCACTCCAGTGTGAGAGGCAAGCACAGATGTTGCACACGGGACTCCTACCAGAGCCCCAGTGCCTGAGGTGTCTCTGTGACCTAGTCAGCTGAGAAAGTCCAGGTGGTCCCAGCCCCAGATCCTACACTGACAGGCGAACCCAGGCTTCTAGGCTGAGGAGAGCTCACGGCTGAATCCTCTTGCGGTACAAGTAAGCATTGCTTACCTGGTTCATGATGACCAAACTGGTAATAATGGGGCATAGCACAGACAGGTACCAGACCCCACCAGTGACAGTGGCAGTGAACCAGAGTGAACACATGCCCAACAAGAGGCTGGCACTACCCAGAAGGTAGCCCACTAGCCCAGAAGTGGCATGGTACAGCTTGAGCTTGGCCAGGGGCCATCGGGGCAGCAGTTTGGGGTAGAGCAGCCCCACCCCACCTGAGCACTGCAGCCCTGCCCACAGCACAGCTAGCAGCCCCGCCCGTCCATGCCATGTGGCTAGGTGGCCTTTGCCAAGCTGTTCCTTGTGGAGGATGACAAGGCCCAGGCCCAGCAGTGCACACAGAAGGGCCAGCAGCTGCAGCACCCAGTGGCAGCGAGCTCGGCCTTTCCGCGAGAGGGAGCGCAGCAGAGAACTCTCAGGAGAGAACACCAGCAGTGCCTCGGTCATCAGGAAAGAGAACTGGAGAGACAGGAGTGAGAACCTAAGTGAGAGTCCTGCCCAGCAGAAGGGAAGAGGGATTTAGATAACCTAAACTGCCATCGGTCTGGGCTGATTCCCCTCCATTCTCTCCCCACTGACAAAAGTATCCATTTATTGGAGCTGACATTGAGACATCCATCTGGGACAGAACGCCTGCCCCGAGTAACCAGCAAGAGGTACCCCTCCAAACTTCTTCCTAGGTGCTGTTCTGAAATGTCATCTCTGCTGTTACCCAGAAAACACAAGGTTTGAGATGTAGCACTTATAAATGATTCACAAGCTTTGTTTCCCCAAACGGGGCTGGATACAATTTCCTGGTAGAGCTGGCCAAGCGGATGCACTGTGTCAAGGAAAATTAGATGCATCACTATAAGTCAAAAAGGGACAAAGTTACAACGAAATGTGTTTTCTAAGCTTCCTGCCTGAAGGTGGGTGAGAACTCATTTGTGCTGAGACAAACCCTACCCATTTGCCCTGGGTATTCAATACTCTAGTTCAAGTCTAGGATATAGATCATGGGCAGGAGTTGGAGCATGCAACTCCTCCAATCCCACATCCCATCCCTCCAAACGGATATTAAGTGACCATAAGGATTCAGAGGCTGCAAGGTCCACCACCCATACCTATGCTCCTTCCCACCCCTAAGAGCCAGGCCAGGCCCACTACTTACAGCCAGAGACATAAGCACGGGGTGCCAGGAGAACAGACCTGGAATGAGAAGAGGAGGAATTATGAAGCTGAGGAAAGAGAACCCAGCCACATCAATAGCTGCGGGCTGAGGAATATAAGTAGTCCGTCGCCCAAGGAAATCCTGCCAAAATGCAAGCCACCTTCCCACCAAGTGGAGCACCAAGATGAGGAAAGAGAAGCCAGGTATGTGGGGCCTGACCAAGCTGGCAGATCCCCCACATTCCTCTACTCCACCCCTCTTATCCTTCCAGCATAGCATGTCCCTCAGCCAGACCTTTCTCAGGAGTCAGGCCCAAGACTTCCTATTGCCCCTACTCCCCAGGTACAACTGGCAATTTCCTCCCCAGAAGTTAACTATTAATTATACTTACTGGAGCCAGGCCTAGCAAGCACAGCCACAAAGATGGTGAAACCAAGGGCCACAAGGTGGGCAGCAGCCCCAGAGGCTGTGCGCAGGGCTTTGTAGATATGCGACTCAGTCTCCACAGAAAGGGCCATGGTCAACCAGGCCAGTGGCTGTAGCCTGAAAACATAGTAGAGTCAGCAAGGATCGCCAATGCCCCCTGTCCACTCTTCTCACTGGAGCAAGAGTTGCAGGTCAGGAATGACACTCTCTTCCAAGATTTTAAGGTAGGAAGGGACAATATCAAAACATTTGCCAGAAATAGTAGAGGACCGGTGGCCTGTCAGCATGCACCTGCATCTGAATTGGCACTGATCACCTGCCCACCTTCCATTCCAGGTAAGATGCGCAAAGCTGTGTACTAGACTACAAATCCCAGCGTGCATCACGTCGTCGCCAAGCGAGAGAGCCTGCTGGAACGGCATGAAGCACTACGGGAATTGTAGTTCCCAGCTGCGACCAACTTGCAGCCTGAATCCCTTCGCGCGCAGCCTTCTCGTGTGCTGCAGGCACGCAGCCCCTACACGCTAGGGATTCGCCTGCCTCACCCGCAGCGCGGACTCGACGAGGTGGTTTCCTCCTGAGAAAGCGGGACACTTGGGGCACTGCCGCGCGCACCGCCGCTCCGTCGCGGAACCGCTTCACTTCCGGGTGTGATGCCTACCCGCCCGGGATTTCCTGGGACGAGCCCCCTCCGCAGCCACACCTCCGCGTCGCGCTGCGCAGGCGTTGTCGTTCAGACGGCTTCACGGATGTCTGAGTGCGCAGGCGTGCTTGACCCGACAGCCGAGGCCTCCGAGTATTTTTTTGAAAGGTGTTGCCAGTGATCCCGGCTCCTGGAGCCACGGTCCCAGCTCCCGCTAGTGCCATGGGCAGCGGCTGCCGCATCGAATGCATATTCTTCAGCGAGTTTCACCCCACTCTGGGACCCAAGATCACCTATCAGGTGCCATCCGGGCTCGCGGGGCTGAGGGTGGGGGCGGGAAATTGGGGGACGCTTTCTGGAGCTCAGCCCGCTGCCTGGAAGCGGTGGATCCCCGACTGGGCAGCACGCAGTCCCGCCACTCCTTCATTAGCGGATAATCGTAAACCGAGAGGATACCCAGACCCAAGTCTCAGGCTCCAGTGTGGTGGGGCAGACAAACATCACAAAAGCAATGATTATGGAAAATCGGGCTGTGGGGATCCAGGGAAAGTGCCACGTCCCTCGAGAGGTGGGGGTAGGTGATCCACTACTATCCCTGGATGCACAGGAATTTAGGTGATGGGGCAGAGAGTGTGCCAAGTAGAAGGAACAGCATATGCGAAAGCCAGGAGGCAAGTGAGAACATAGCATGTGTTTGGAAACACAAAAGAGTAGTAGTCCAGGGTGAATGGGAGAGAGGAGAAACATTGGAGAAGAGGGCTTAGGCCTTGGGGTTTTACTATTTCCTCTGCCTAGTCCCAAGGTCTACTAAGGAGTCTGTTACCACCCACTTCCCCAGGTTCCCGAGGACTTCATCTCCCGGGAGCTGTTTGACACCGTCCAAGTGTACATCATCACCAAGCCAGAGCTGCAGAACAAGCTCATCACTGTGTGAGGCCCTAGCTGGGGGAGTTCTGTGGAGGAGTGGACAGGCTTTTAAGTGGGAGGAGCCTGACTTTGTTCCCACCTTTCCCCCTGTCCAGCACAGCTATGGAGAAGAAACTGATTGGCTGCCCTGTATGCATCGAGCACAAGAAGTACAGCCGCAATGCCCTGCTCTTCAACCTGGGCTTCGTGTGTGATGCCCAGGCCAAGACCTGTGCCCTTGAGCCCATCGTCAAAAAGCTGGCTGGCTACCTGACCACACTGGAGGTCTGCCACACTGGGCTTGGGTGGAAGGGCAGGCAGAGTTGGGGAACACATGTCTCCAAAGCCCTCCAGACCTAGGAATCTCCCAGGGCAGGATGCCAACCAGGGTTCACGGGGTGTACCCACCATGCTGTCCATGCTCCATCCAGCTAGAGAGCAGCTTTGTGTCCACGGAGGAGAGCAAGCAGAAGTTGGTGCCCATCATGACCATCTTGCTGGAGGAGCTAAATGCCTCAGGCCGGTGCACTCTACCCATCGGTATGGACCAGCTTCTGCAAGGACAACAGAGGGGTAGAGGAGGGATGGGAAAGTGACAGGGGAAGGTGAACCCAGCCAAGAAAAACGCATGAACAAATTCATGGCCAGGAAATAGCCATGAGCTGAGCTGATGGTGTCCACAGTCTAGTGCATGATGGGGCTGGAGATGGGGCAGGAGAGGCCAGCAGAGCTCTCTAGCTCTGCTCCTTGTTCCTTGCATGTTCCTTCCCTTCTCTGGACCTCAGTCTCTCGCTCCATAAAAGGGGAAGATTGGCCCTACCCAAAGCCACCTGCCTGCCTCAAGGGTTGCTGGGAGGACTAGATGGTAAATGAAGGTCTCTTGGAAAAAGTGGCACCGAGAATATGTGTGTGCCCCCTGCAGATGAGTCCAACACCATCCACTTGAAGGTGATTGAACAGCGGCCTGACCCTCCTGTGGCCCAGGAATATGATGTGCCCGTCTTTACCAAGGACAAGGAGGATTTCTTCAACTCACAGTGGGACCTCACCACACAGCAGGTGTGCTAGCCCTCCCAGGGTATCATCACCTAGGGCCGGCCACAGCCGTGGCCTCATCCCACCCCCACTGACCCAGCCCTGTCCTGCCAGATCTTGCCCTATATTGACGGTTTCCGCCATGTCCAGAAGATCTCAGCTGAGGCAGACGTGGAGCTCAACCTCGTGCGCATCGCCATCCAGAACCTGCTGTGAGTGGGGCAACAATCACACCCATGACAGGGTCGCCAGCCAGGGAAGAGCCCAGGCTGGGAAGGCATGGCCCTCAGAAGCTGAGCATGGCTATCTCCCCCAGGTACTATGGTGTTGTGACACTGGTGTCCATCCTCCAGGTAGGTGAGTCTGGGGCCTGGTTATGTGGAGAGTGGATATGTGACTGGGCCAGACTGGGGCTATGTCAGACTTCCAAGCCCCTCACTCAGGTCCCTGTGCCTCCTGCTGCCCTCCAGTACTCCAATGTGTACTGCCCGACACCCAAGGTCCAGGACCTGGTAGATGACAAGTCCCTGCAGGAGGCGTGTCTGTCCTATGTGACCAAACAAGGTAGTGGTGGGCTCTGGGGGAGGCCATCTCGGGGAGGGCAGGGCCACCTGGAGAGCTGACCACTGGCATCCACAGGGCACAAGAGGGCCAGTCTTCGGGACGTGTTCCAGCTGTACTGCAGCCTGAGCCCTGGCACTACTGTGAGAGACCTCATTGGCCGCCACCCTCAGCAGCTTCAGCGCGTTGATGAAAGGTTGGTCAGAAGGATTCCCTGCGGTGTGAGGGGAGTGCCTGAGGGCAGATACACCTCTCTGTTTCTCCATAGCCTTGGGTTAGAAAGGGAGCAGAATCATGTGGCACTGGTAGTCCAGGCAAGGCTTCCTGGAGGTCATAAGCTTGGAGGCTAGTCCAGTCACTGAGACATAATTGTAGGGGAGACTGCAGGAAAGGGTCGGACTGGCTGGAAGGAGGTCTGGCCAGGGCATCACTCCTCTCTCCCTTGACCCACACCTCAGGAAGCTGATCCAGTTCGGGCTTATGAAGAACCTCATCCGGAGGCTACAGAAGTACCCTGTGCGGGTCTCTCGGGAGGAGCGGAGTCACCCTGCCCGGCTTTACACAGGATGCCATAGCTACGACGAGATCTGCTGCAAGACAGGTAGAGGCAGGCAGGACAGCTGGAATGGGGTCAGGGCAGGTGGCCAAGCCAAGGGTGCTGACCTCACCTCCACCACCCAACTCAGGCATGAGCTACCATGAACTGGATGAACGGCTGGAAAATGACCCCAACATCATCATCTGCTGGAAGTGAGGCTGGCGAGGGCTGGACCCAGACACAGCTGTAGCTACTTCCTCCCGCTGGTGCATGAAGGCTAGACCAGCAGACTAGTGCATCCTGTCTCAAGGTTAATCCTCACTTCTGTAAATAAAGTCATTCATTTTAACCTACCTTTGTTGAGTACCACCTCCGAGCCAGCCACCAGAGAACCAACAGCCATGGTCCTGGTGCCCTGGAGCGCCATCTGGTGGGGTAGGGCCGGCAATGGACAAATAAATGTGCCTGCTCATTAAAAACTGAGAGAAACAATCTGGAAGATGTGATGAAGAGACGCGGGATGGGAGCTGGGGCTGCTCTGGATTAGGAGAGCAGAAAGGTCTTGTTGAGCTGACTGACTGAAACTGAGCCCTGAAGGAGGAAGAGTATTCTGGGCAGAGGGAACAGGTGCAGAAGCCCCAAAGCAAAATCCACTTTGGGATGTAGGTGGAATCCAAGGGAGGCCCATGGGGGCTGGAACATCAGAGGCGGGGGGCGGGGCAAGGAACAAAGTCGCGAGGTAGGAGAAGGAGCAAAAGCCTGATACTGCAGAGCTGCTGGTAAGGTATTTTGAGGGCCACAGGCAGCCACAGAGTCACCTTCATGCGAGCGAGTAATGTCTCACATACACTTTTAAAGGACTCCAGCTACTCAGGAGGATCAGGAGTGAAAATGAGTCCAGTAAAAGGGCTCAGTACTGACCTCACGCGAGGTGGTGGCAGCCTGGACTAGGATGCAGAGAAGTTGTGGGCCCTGCGCAGTATTTGAGGGGTCCTGCCAACAGGTGGAGCTGGGCGCGAGAAATACTGGAAGGAGGAAGCCAAGCCCCAGGCGGGGAACCGGTGTAGGGGAAATGCTGGAAGAGCTGGTGGGGGCGGGGCGACTTGACGTCCGTCGAGAAAAAACCCCAGGCCACGGGAGTTGGCACTCGGGAGACCTGTAAGCCGCAGCCGGTTGTGAGGGAGAAAATTCCGGGAATCCGAATAGAGTTGCTGCCCGCAGCCCTGCAGGCGAGGCCCACCTGGCGGTGCAAACCCTGAGCGGGCCGCGGGTACGAGCACTGCGCAGGCGCCGAGCTAGCCGTTTCCATGGCGGCGAGAACACGCGTCTCAACCGCTGCACAACCGACGTGCCGGACGCCGTTGTGCCCCAGTGTGCCGGCACCCCAGCCTCGGCGCCCGCTGCTGCCAGGAGTCAACCGAACCCCGCCTTCCCGCTCTCTGTCCCCGGTCCCGACATGGGGGACCTGGAGCTGCTGCTGCCGGGGAAGCTGACGTGCTAGTGCGGGAGCTGTGCAGCTTCCGCTGCGCGAGATGGGATCCGGAAGGTGAGGCAGCTGGATCCAGGGTCAGGCGGAGTCATGGGGTCAGAGTCCTTGAGTTGGGGAAGTCCTGACATTGGGAGGAGGAGTTTCCCAGTGTGGAGGGGCCCGCAGGTGGGGAGGTAAAACTCTCTGAGATAGGGGTATGTGGTCCTGAGCCACCTCTGGGCCCTCAGGATCAGGTTAAGCCTCAGTGGGACTCAGCCCCCGCCCCACTCCCACTGCACCCATGTGTACCCAAATGCACATGGAGTACCCAAATGCACAATCCTCTGGGCCAGTGGAACCAGCAGCATGAGAACCTGGAGAAATTGAACATGCAGGCCATCCTTGATGCCACGGCCAGCCAGGGTGAGCCCATCCAAGAGCTGCTGGTAACCCATAGAAAGGTACGCTGGGAGTCACAAGCAGGGTTCCTGCCTTCACCAACACCCCACCCCACCCCATCTCTCTACCGCTCTGGAGCACCCTGGGTGCCTACTCTTCTCTCCAGCTGGTATACCTGTCCTCCCCAAAGGAGGAGGAGTATGTTACACATTTGCTTGTGCACCCCTGTTGGATATGAGCCGGCATGCCAAGCCAGGTGTGGACTGTGGGTTGACTAGGGCGATAGATCAATAGAACAGCCTGAGCTACTGGGGAGGGCCCAAGTTCTAAAGACATTCCCAAATAGACTGTCAGGCTGGAGGGGGCAGCCCACTGAAGTGGGGCGGGGCTTTGGTGGAAGGAAGCAGCCTTCCTACCATGAGAGAGAAGAGTTAGAAACCAGGGACTGGCGTGGTTGGAACATGAGCCAGGAGGTGGCACCAACAGATGGCCTGAGATATCACTTGATGTAGGGGTTTCACCAAGGAAAAGTAGAGCCCCCTACCGGGGGTGCAGTAAGAATAGGGCACTGTGAAGGGCCTGGGTTAGGGTGAGGATAAAGCATACAAGAGCCTTGGAAGGCCAGAGGACAGGGACAAGAGGGAGGACATAAGCAGGAGAGCTAGCCTGAGAAGGAACAAGGCAGCCTGGAGACAAGGCAAGGGCCAGTCTCAGGAAGCATAGATGTTGAGGACAGCTGGAGATGAAGTTGGGGTACAGGAGGTCAGAAAGATACTCTTGGGGTGTAGGAGAATCTAGGGGTCGAAGGGAGTTTGAGGAGAGCTGGGCTAAGCTGAGCTAGGGATGGGAGAGTTGCTAGGCCAAGGTAACCCCACGTCATCCCTGTCCTGTCCCCTCCCCTCAAAGATCCCGACGCTGGTGGAGGAGCTGATCGCGGTGGAGATGTGGAAGCAGAAGGTGTTCCCTGTGCTGTGCAGGCTAGAGGACTTCAAGCCCCAGAACACTTTCCCTATATATATGGTGGTGAGCTGGGTCCCTGGTCCACACCCTGCCTACTCCTTCAGAGGGCCTCGGACTAGATAGCTGGTAGCCCCTATCCCTTCATCAGCATCCCCGGACCCTGTTCTCTACTTTATGTGCTAGTTACACCACGAGGCCTCCATCATCAACCTCCTAGAGACGGTGTTCTTCCACAAGGTGAGGCGTCAGTCCTGCCCACTGGCTATTGCCCAGGCCAGGCCCTGGTGGCAAAGGGGGGTTATGTCTTAGGGTGGGGTGCATCAGAGACAGAATTTTTCCCTTCTGCCTGCCCCCAGGAGGTGTGTGAGTCAGCAGAGGACACGGTCTTGGACCTGGTGGACTACTGCCACCGCAAACTGACAATATTGGTGGCCCGCAGTGGCCACGGTGGTTCCCCTGAGGAGGAGGAGTCCCAGTACAGCACCCCCATGAAGGTGGGCTGAGTTTCCCTGGGGTTGGCAAGGGCTAGACCCAAGCCATGCCCCCGCCCAGGCCTGAGCACCATGTGCCCCCCAGGAGCTGCAGAAGCAGGCAGAGCTGATGGAATTTGAGATCGCGCTGAAGGCACTCTCAGTGCTGCGCTACATCACAGACTGCGTGGACAGGTGGGCTGCCTGCCAGCCGAGACCTGAAGGGGGGCTGGGAGCCTGGCCTGTTGCTTCTGCTCACCTGTATCCACCCCTGTCCCTAGCCTTTCTCTGAGCACCCTGAGCCGCATGCTCAGCACCCACAACCTGCCCTGCCTCCTGTCGAACTGTTGGAGCACAGTCCCTGGAGCCGGCGGGAAGGAGGTAAGGCCCTTCTCTACCTGCCTAAGCCCCAGCTCTCTGCTTCCAGGACATCCTCCAGGATGGGTGAGGGTTGACAACTTGCCCACAGGCAGATAAACTCTTCCCCCTATCCCACATCGGATACCAGGGTACCTCACCCAGAGTGGGCCAGACCTGGGCTCTGCAGCAAGCAAGGCCCATGTGCCAACTAGAGGACTCACCATGCCCTGAAGCGAGTGCTACCACAGTCTGGGCAAGTCCTGTGCCCAGGCAATGTCAGTTTCCCAGCCCATGTGGCCACTCAAAGAACATTCATCGTCTGCCCCCAGGAGGCAATGGTATGCTTGTTCCTCTCCCCAGGCAAGCTGCAGCAATTTGAGGGTGGCTGTTGGCAGACAGTGGCTCCCTCAGAGCAGCAAAAGCTGAGCAAGTTGGACGGGCAGGTGTGGATCGCCCTATACAACCTGCTGCTGAGCCCTGAGGCCCGGGCCCGCTACTGCCTCACAAGCTTTGCCAAGGGACAGCTACTCAAGGTGGGGAACTCCTTCTACACCATCCCCACAGCCCCAGCTCTGCCCCACCTCGCCACTGCTGTTTATCTTTGTCCACCTACCTCTGCCCCAGTCCTGTTCCAGACCTCAGGCCTCAGGTAACATGGCAGCTAGTGGGACACGGGCCCCACAGGCACCCTTAATCCAGCCCAGTCCTTCTCTGTTCCTTGACCCTCTGATCAGTACCACTTCACGATGGCCTCTCCTGGACACTCTTGCAGCTTCGGGCCTTCCTCACAGACACACTGCTCGACCAGCTGCCCAACCTGGCAGACCTACAGGGTTTCCTGGCCCACCTGGCCCTGACTGAACCCCAGCCCCCTAAGAAGGACCTGGTGTTAGAACAGGTAGGCACTGGGAAGGTATTTGCTCAGGACCGCTTTGCCAGCTGCTCCCTGGCGCCCTCCACTTCTCGCCCCCAGGTCCCGGATATCTGGGAACGGCTAGAGCGAGAGCACAGAGGCAAGTGGCAGGCGATTGCCAAGCATCAGTTGCAGCATGTGTTCAGCGCCTCGGAGCAGGACCTGAGGCTGCAGGCGCGAAGGTGAGGTCTGCCAAGCTGGCACACAGGGTGGCAGGGATGCAGACAGCATGGATGTGGGTAGGGATGCTCCCCCAACCAAGCCCAGCCAGGCCTTCCTGTCCCTTATTCCCAGGTGGGCTGAGACCTACAAGCTAGATGTGCTAGAGGCAGTGGCTCCAGAGAGGCACCGCTGCGCCCACTGCAAGGCAGAGGCCTCCAAGCGCTGCTCGCGATGTCAGAATGAGTGGTATTGCTGCAGGTGAGGGCATCCTAGGACCTTCGGTCCTTAAGCATCACTCCCACACGCCCCCACAAGCACTTTATCCTCACCTGCCCACTTGCCTGCAGGGAGTGCCAAGTCAAGCACTGGGTGAAGCATGGGAAGACTTGTGTCCTGGCAGCCCAGGGTGACAGAGCAAAGTGAAAGCTGCCACGCCTGAGGGCTGATTACCCATGCCATACAAGCCAGTCAGGAGTGCCCCTGAACCTCAGGATCTTAGCCTGGCCTCTGCAAGAGCCGCAGCCTCCCAGATGGTGAGCTTAGCAGACGGGTGGAGCTGCGGCCCCATCTCCCCCGGCAAAGCGCTCTCGCTTCCTGCCCCACCCTGTGGATGGGCTTAGGGCGCTGGCTGCCTCGGTTGGGGCAGGAGGCAACGCAAGGGCGAGGGTGACGGCCGGATGTGGGGACCCTCTTCCTCTTGCACAGTAAAGCTGGTCTCCAGAACACGCCTGTCTCCGCGTGACCCTTTGCATTCGTCGTTAGGAGGAGGGGAGTTGCTCGCGGGATAAAGGAAGGGAAGGAAAGGAGGAGGGCGGGGACTCCGCAAGAGTCCCCTGCCGCAGCCCCCGCGGCCCCACTCCGCCTGCGAGCTGACACAGCCTGGGCGCCCAGGTTTCCGTTCCGCGGCTCTCCTAGGCACTCTCCCGCCGCTCTGCCTGGATCTCCAGGGCGGCGCCGCATCGGGGCCCGCCCCGCGGTCCTTCCCGCCTCGCTCTGGCTGGTGCTCAGAGCCGGCCGGAGCCTGGGTCCGACCGGGCCATGTCCGCTGAGCCTGAGCTCATTGAGCTGCGTGAACTGGCACCTGTGCGGCGCGCCGGCCCGGGTCGCACCCGGCTGGAGCGTGCTAACGCACTGCGCATCGCGCCGGGCACAGCACGCCACCCGGCAAGGCAGCCGGTCCCGGGCCGCGGCCACCGCTTCCAGCCCGCGGGGCCGACGACGCACACATGGTGTGACCTCTGCGGCGACTTTATCTGGGGCGTCGTGCGCAAGGGTCTGCAGTGCGCGCGTGAGTAGCTGCCCCACGCGCTGGCGAGAGCGAAACGGGTGGTCCAGGGGCAGCACTGTCGCTGCGGGTCAAGTTGGGTCAAGTTGCGATGAAAGGGGTCCGGGGAAGGCCCCTGAGGACCAAGTCCTTTACCTTTGCCCCATCGTGGGAGGGATTGTGGGCACGTGTCTGGGGCACAACTGGGCAGAGGCAGTTAGTTGCCTGTGAACAACATGGTGCTGATTCAAGTTTCTTGTTTAAAGTGCCTTGGCTCTTCCTGAGAAAGGCTTTGTGCCCACCAGTCTCTGAGTCTGTATTCCCAGGCCTTTCCCTTCCCAAAGATTCACTCACCATGACCCCTTCCAGAATCCCTGGGATGGGAATTTCCCCACTAATGGGAGGGGGCTTGGAAAAAGTTAGAAGCTTGGGTGGGCTCCCTGCAAGCAGAAGTTTTGTTGAGTCTTTAGGTAGCAAATATCACAGCCCCAGTCAACCAGGTGCTGAAACATGAAAACACAGCCACCCACATGCCAGCCATCCTCTGCCTTCCCGGGAATCACGAGCAAGCAGAGGTTGCTCTCCCACTGGCTATAGATCAGCTAAAATCACTTGGGATGCTTTTACAGCCCTCCAAACCCCTATGCCTGGCCCCTACCTCAGACCTGTTGAATCAGTCACTAGGAGTGTATCAGCGATTTTTAAAACATTCTCCTAGTGTGCAGCCTGGGTTGAGAATCACTACTCTGGCGCATTTAAGAACTTGGGGGAGGGAGGTGTCCCAGGCCTGTCTGTCTGTGTATGGAGACCCCCTCAGCCAGTATACGAGTCTCCTGAATCCAGCTGGGAGGAGACTCTGGAGATGTGACAGAATACAAAGTATGAACAATGGCTAGGACATCGCAGTGTTCCCCAGAAATAAAGTGGCTAAAGAAATGAAAAACAGGATAATTTGGGTGTGTGTCAGAGGCAGAAACAAGGAAGGTATAAAGCATGTGTTTTTTGTTTTCGTGGGTTTTTTTGTTTGTTTGTTTTTATTTTTGGCCTCAAACAACTGGGAGAATAGTGGTAATTTTTGCTGAGATGAGGAACTTTGGTGAGGACTGGGTGAGATGGAAAAAAAGTGGGTTAAATTTTGGCCATTTTGGGTTGAAATGTCTGTTAGACATCGAGAAGATACATACAGGATTAGATCTGAAGGGGGAGGTCAGTGATGGAAGCCTTAGATCTGGGGTAGGTGAGTGTACACGGAGAAGGCAGTGAGTAAGACTGAGCCTCTGTGACACTCCGCCATTAGATTTGGGAATGAAGACAGAATCAAAGGAGCTTAGCAGGAGCTGCCAGGAGGTAGGAGGGAAAACCGGGGTCGTGGGGGCCCGTGGGAACCAAGGAGAGCAGCATAAAATGTTGCTGAGGCAATGAGGATGCAGAAGGGGCCGCCGGATTTGGCATTGCGCAGGTTGCTGAGGACCTGGACCAGGGCAGTTTCCTGGAGGGAGCGGCAAGCCCGATTGAAGTGGGTAGAAGAGAGTGAAGGCAAGAAATTGAGTGTCTGTAAACCAGTGTTGATAAGTTTTGGTATGAGGGGAGTTGAGACAGATAACTAGAGGGGGGCATTGATTCAAATGTGTTTTTTTCCCCTTCAAGGGTGGAGGGAGGAGGCAGACAATGCGGAAGGGGGAAGTTCTGTTCTGCGCTAGGTGCTATATAGCTCCAACTGCTGAGCAGGCCAGGATCTCTAGCCGCCTGAGGCCTTTCCTCCAGTTTCCAGACGCGGGGGACTAACACTAGAATTTGCGTAGCAGTGGGCGGTAAGGGGACCCGAAATAAGGCCGATCATGCAGAGCCCGGTGGGCAACGTCCTTCACCCCGGGGCTTCTCTTCCGTCCCTGGGACGCTTCCCCGAGCTGTAGCTGGGGCTCCTCCGCCTCATAGCCAGGCCTCTCTGCAGATTGCAAATTCACGTGCCACTACCGTTGCCGCGCACTCGTCTGCCTGGACTGCTGCGGGCCCCGGGACCTGGACTGGGAATCGGCACTGGAGCGGGACACAAACGTGGTGAGCGCGGGGCCGGGATTTGGGGGGTAAGAGTGAGGCAGAGATGCGCACACGAGCGCGCCACATCGCAGGTAATGCCTAGGTCCGCTCGGCGTTAAGCACAATGAGCGTTCTGACAGCGTATTTCCCCGGGGCAGAGTGACTAACTGCGCGCGGGCTCGAACGGGTGCCGGGGGTGATCCTTCCGCGCGGACTGCCCTATTCGTCCTGGGTCGGCGCCCACGCCATGTCCACACGGTCCAGCATCCTCTTCCGGTCCTGCGGCCACGCTGGTGCACATGCGCACACGCTCCGACTTGTTGCCAAGGGAGACGGGGCCTGCGGTCGGAGCTGAGCTGAGCTGAGCTGCCTGGGCGATGAGATCATTCCGGAGACGAGGCGCGTGTGGCCCCGCCCCTCAAAGTTCCTCCCCCATGAGACCAGAGCTAGAGCATGCTGGCTACATTTCAGTGCTAACGGTTGCAGCACTGACACGGGTTTTGGCGCACGCGCACACTGACAAGTGCGCACGCGCACGCGCGTCTGGGGCGGTGGTTGGAGGCTACCGGCGCACCGAGCTCCGGCGGCTGGCTGGCGGCGAGCGCGCGCGGCGATGGGTGAGGCAGACGCGGGGACGCCCTCTTTCGAGATGACCTGGAGCAGCACGACAAGCAGTGGCTACTGCAGCCAGGAGGACTCGGACTCGGAGCTCGAGCAGTACTTTACGGCGCGTACTTCGCTAGTGCGCCGGCCGCGCAGGGACCAGGTGGGGACCGGGAGTTTGGGGGCGGTGGATCGGGGGCGGTTGCTGGGACCCCGCCCCTCCCCGGTAAGTTCCTGTGTAGAGAGTTTGCGGGCAGCCCCACGCTCCGTCAGCATGGATCCCGGGCCAGCCCGTGGAACCATGTGTCGGGCTGTCTCTAAGCGCGTCAGTACTGGGTGCTGAGGCGTTGCTCTCTCCGTCGCGCACCGGTTGATCCAGGGGAAGCGGCTACGTGACTTGAGGTAGACCAGGGACAGGCATTGTGCACCTATGACTAAAGCTGACTGCGCAGTCTGGACTAGCACCTCGTTTCCGCGTTTGGGCGCTCCCACCCGCTCTGGGAGACCAGGAGGAGGAAGTGGAGGGGGAGGAGTCCTCGCCGGGAATTGAGAAGTTTTTTAGGAGGGAAGCGAAGGAAGGTCCACACCCCTCCTTACGCACTCCTGAATGGTGCTAGCCGAGTCCCCACTTCTTGCCGGCCTGGCTTGTCACCAGCTGCTGGAATGTGGGGAATTCTGATCCCCATTCTGGAGCGGACCTGGAGTGCTCACTTCAGCGGCACATATACTAAAATTGGAGTGGATCTGGAGAAAGGAGATTTGGGAATGGACGGGAAGGAGGCCTTATTTTGGACTGTAAACATCCAGAAGCTCTTTATCCACAAGAGATTGGGAAGGCTCGATTGCAAAATGCCTCTGGAGGGGGTCAAGAGAGATAGGAGTTACTAATCCAGGACTATAAGGAGCAGCTGTGTCTCTGGAGTCTCCTAGACGTCCCCATTAGCAGAGACGTCTGTGCTGTGTGCCATGAGTGTGACCACCAGGCTCAGATAAATAACTTCTGGAGCTGGTACACCTCAGGGCATTAGGAAAGAGAGCCCGGGACTACGAAACATAGTATATCTGGCAGCAATGGGACTGAATTCCTTACATGAACCAAGACAAGGGAGTTTTAGATGAAAAGTTTATACCTCAAGGCCCAGCCCAGAGCTTGGGTGCAAGGTTTGGGTTTAGATCCCTGGCTGTCTCTATGCCACTCAGACCTGAGCCATTTTCCATTATTGAAAGGTGAGAAAACAACAAGACACTAATCGATTGAAAAGGAGGCTATAGAGTCCAAAGTTGTAAATAAAATAAAACCATCAGCCACTATGGGCAGTAGCAGAGTGGAGAGTGAATTGCTACCATGCAAGAGACAGGAACGTCCACGGCCCTGCTGTGCATCCCTCTGGGATGGTTGTTGGAATCCTCCACATCAGCTTTGGAAATGGAAAAAGAAACCCTTCCTCCTCTAGAGTCCTGGAAGGACAGTGCAGGCCTCCCGTCTAGGTCTCTTGTTTTATGAATCAAGATGCCAAGGGAGGTTCACCTTGCGAAGGAATGGGGCTGGAACTGAGGTCACTGCATCGCAGTCTAGGGCTCTGGATTACCTGGGAAGGGAAGAAGCAAGTTTTCTCATTCCTAGGCTGGAGCTCAGAGCCATCACATGGAAGGGGAATAAGTTAGTGCCATCCCTGTGCCCACCCTGTTCTGTAAACAGAATTCTCGTTCTTGCTCTGGCCCTAGAATCTGTTCAGCTTTCCTTTTTCCCCTAGCATCATCTCTCCTGTCCTGGCACTTTTCATTGGGACACTCCTTCCTGTTCCAAGCTCTCTCCTTGGTCCTGAACAAACCCTTTATTCCCAGGCTCCAGCCCCAATTTTCCTCCCTAGAACCCACATTTTCCAGAGCCCACACCATCTGTTCTTACCAGCCTTATGGGGTTTCCCACTGTCCCCACCAAGGTTTCTGCTAGAGTTTTCACTTCTCAATGCTTCTCTCCATCCAAGAGGCCTTTGGAAATTTGGGCAAGCAAATAGGCTTCAGTTTCCACCCCTCCCCCAATACCTTTTTCCTGTGGTGCCCCAGCCTTAGTCCTCAGCTCCATGTGCTTGCTGGCTGCTGAACAGCAGTGTGTTCTAGGTGAAGAACATACTGCTAAAAGGCTGTGGACTTCACCCTACGTCCTTATGTATCTTCCCTATTTGTCCCCATGCTTAGGGAGCTCCAGAGCAACAGTCGGAGAGAAGCTTGGCTGTCCTGGGCTCAGAGCTGGGCACAAGGTTATAATACAGGAAACCTGGTGGGAACTCCCTTTGGACTTGGGACAAGGCATTGGTTCTCACACTGATCTCAGTTGTGTCTGTGACACTCCCATTCCAAGTAGGGCCTATCTGACATCAACAGGAAGTAAGGCTGATGCAGTGAGACCAAAGGAGTTTGATGAAAGAAAGTTAATTGAGAGCCCTGGCTGCCCTGGTGCATACCCCACCCTCCGACAAGAACCCAGTTCCAGGGGCAGGGGAGGGGCTGAGTGGTGGAGCTAAAATCTTTGCTGTGAACATCCAGAGAATGGGGAGGAGGTGCAGAAGCCTACCTGCTTGGCACTTGTAGGACAGGCTCTCCAGGAGACTGCCTGTGTACCTCTGGCAGATTGGAACCTGGCCTGAAGCTACCTTTTGTGCACCTTGGGTCACAGGATCAAAGGGCATGCCACAGTGGTTTACTCACTATGTCTGAGACATGCAGGGCGGGCCCCAAGCCCTCCACCAGGGGGTGTTGTAGAGGTTGCCCTTCCTCTCCTGCCTAGATAGCTGGGCTCCTGCCATGCACCAATCCTCACGCCTCTCACCCTGCAGTAGGTCCTTGGCCTTTACCAGGGCAGAGTGGCAGAGTGGGCTGCCTTCTCCAGGACACATCCTGACCCCACCCTGACATTAGGCTGTGCAGTTGAGAGGTAGTTTTACTGTAAACAAGAGTCCTTCTTCAGTGTCCCCTATCATTTTCCTGGCCTCTGGCCTCGTGCCTTTAGTTGCCTAGGTTTTAAAGTACCTGTAGGGCCCCACCTAGAGGAGGCTACAGTTGGGGCAGAGAGAAGCCAAATGATTCTGTCTTTGCCGTCTCCATCCATAGTGTGCAGAACCAGGAGCAATGATGGGTTCTTCTCATCAGGTCTTGAGCTTTGTCGTCAGTTTCCAAAGGCTGCCCCAGTGGTCATTTTTTAGAGTGGCCCACCTAGGCTCACCTCTCTGCCTGTGTCATGCATTGAAGTGGGATAGGTTTCTTAAGAGCCCTGTGTCCTAAGAGCCCTGTGTCCATGCTGACCCATCTTTCAGGACGAACCTGTGGAGTGGGATACACCTGACCTTTCTCAGGCTGAGATTGAGCAGAAGGTCAAGGAGTACAATGGCCAAATCAACAGCAACCTCTTCATGAGCCTGGTGAGTTGACTGCATGGGAAGGGGATGTGGGGCAAGGTGAGAATCCAGCTGTGTGCCTGATGCCCAAAGGGTCGCAGCTGAGGTATTCTTGGGTGGACCCAAGCAGTGATTTATTTGAGTCCTAGTGGACTGCTGATGCCCAGTTCTGTTCTATCTGATGCCCAGTTCTGTTCCATCTCACGTGGAACCTAGTCATGGTTCGGTTTCTCTTCAGAACAAAGACGGCTCCTACACAGGCTTCATTAAGGTTCAGCTGAAGTTGGTGCGCCCTGTCTCGGTGCCCTCCAGCAAGAAGCCACCCACGTTGCAGGATGCCCGACGGGGCCCAGCGCGGGGTCCAGCTGTGAGGCGCCGCACCTCCTTCTACCTGCCCAAGGATGCTGTCAAGCACCTTCATGTGTTGTCACGCACACGAGCAAGAGAGGTCATCGAGGCCCTGCTGCGCAAGTTCTTGGTGGTGGATGACCCCCGCAAGTTTGCGCTTTTTGAGCGGGCTGAGCGCCATGGCCAAGGTGGGCTTCCTACCCAACCTCACCGTGTATGAGGGTATATATGCATGCAGCTGCAGCTGTGTATGCAAGGGTGAGGGGGCTGGGCCTGACCCTAACCAAACACTCCTTTCTCCCTGCCTGGCCTTCAGTGTACCTCCGGAAGCTGTCGGATGATGAGCAGCCTCTGCGGCTACGGCTCCTTGCAGGACCCAGTGAGAAAGCCCTAAGCTTTGTCCTGAAAGAGAATGACTCTGGGGAGGTGAACGTGAGTACACAACTCTCCTTCGTTTCTTGGTTGTTACTGGGCAGGGCTGGGGAGTTGCAGCTACCGTAAGGCTTGGAGGAAGAATAGGGATGGAGGACCAGCCCTGCAAAGCCTCTCCAGGAGTATGTGAACTTTGTGGCTAAAGTGAAGGCTCCCTGGCCACTCATGTCAAAGTCTAGGGCTTGTCCCAAAAAGCCAGGAAGAACTGTGTTGGCGTTCTGCTCTTTCCCATTGTGGAAAGTTCTCAGGAGATGCAGGAGTCCATCTGATGGTATGGTGATCCAGGCCAGATCAAAGCCACACAGATGAACCCAGATTATCATGGAGGCTCCCAATCAGACATTAGGACTCTTTACCTGGAAGCTCTCTGGCTTTCAGGTATTGGGTCTATGGAGTGAGGTTAGACTCAGAGTGTGAGAATGACCTGTCTACAAGTAATGGAAATGGGTGGTTTGGTGCCTGTCCATGAGGTGACTGCCCTACTTCATAGGACCCATCTTCTATATGGACTGAGTAGGAATCCTAGGACAGGCCATTCTGGCAAGAACTTGACATTAAAAAGACCAGTCCTAGCTATGTGACCATGATGCTCTAGTCTTCTCTGGGAGGGCCTGCTGGCCATGCCTACTACAGCTTGTGTCACCCCTCCCTGCTGCAGTGGGATGCCTTCAGCATGCCTGAACTACACAACTTCCTGCGCATCCTGCAGCGGGAGGAAGAGGAACACCTCCGGCAGATCCTGCAGAAGTACTCCTATTGCCGCCAAAAGATTCAGGAGGCCCTGCACGCCTGCCCCCTGGGGTGACCTCTTGTACCCCTAGGTGGAAGGAAGAGAGTAGGCAGCGCCAAGGGCGTGCTGTGTGAGTGTGACAGGGCCCATGTGGCCTGAGGAATGAGTGTGCGTGGAGGCCCTCTCTTGGTGGGGAAATGAGCCCAAAGAACAGTGAAGGAGCTAGCCCCCTGTGTCCACCAGTGGGTGTAGCAGAGCATGGTTCTGCACCCTCTACCCCTCACATACTGGGTTGGTGGGCCAGGGTTTCCTGGGAAGCTGCTCCAGGCTTGCAGCAGGGTTAGAGCAGACAGAAGTCTCCTTAATTTGTATCTCAGATGCGAGAATCTTGGAGACCCTACAAAGAGTATAGGGTCATGTTTGCAAGGATGAAGATCCTCATCTATGGGGAAAGGTTGTATGTTTTGGGTCTTGGATGGGGTCACAGGATATCCCTGTCAGAGCCAAGGTGGGTATTTAAGGTAAGGCAGGCATCGTGGAAGAGTCTAGATTTTCCTTTACAGTACCCTCTGGCTCCACACACACCCTGGGGTCAGGAAGTGCTGGCTCACAGTGCAGCAACAGTGCCTCAGTGCCTCCTCCAAGGAGAATGTCCCTGGGCCGGGGTCTATGAGTGTGAGCACTGGCCCAGGTCTGTGCCTTGTTTGCCAATCAAAGCCAGGGTCTTTACTTCAGGTATTTTTGATGATGCGAGTGAATGTATGTAATATTTTGTGGCCTCAGTTGAATGCCTCCTGTGGGAAAAGGGGTGGGGGTGACATCATCAGGACCTGGGGCCTGAAAAGATTTGGCTGAATAAAAATTTAAGAATCTCCTACTTTTGGACTCTTTATTATGGGCCCTCAGCTCTTTGCCCCTCATATCGGTCGCTGCCAACGGTGATGAACAGGCTCACAGCACCTTTTCAAGGTCACCATGGAACCAATTTATGAAGAATGTTGGGTACTGATATGTACTCAGTCATCAATCAGCACCCTGAGGCTCAGGTCTTGGTGTGAGCAAAGATATCAGCTGCAGTTAATGCTTAGGGAAACCACACACCTCGCAAGCTGTGGGAGGCGCTTCACTAAATACTTTAGCTACTTCTGTGAACCAGACACTGCTCACTCACCAAAGGTACAGCTATTAATTCTTGACATCATGAAGCATATCTTCTTGTGGTTTGGGAACACTGAATTGGAATTTCTTCAGACTTGAATGTAGTTATATGACATTTGGCCAATTCCTTAATTTTCCTTAGGTTCGGTTTCTCCACATCCGAGAGTGGTGATCTCAAAAATG
The DNA here is from genome assembly GCA_003508835.1 of Eonycteris spelaea. NCBI lineage: Eukaryota > Metazoa > Chordata > Mammalia > Chiroptera > Pteropodidae > Eonycteris > Eonycteris spelaea. The sequence continues at coordinate 3,195,094 of PUFA01000145.1, read as the reverse complement.
GTGTGGGAATAGAATGAGGCCAGATGCGCACTGCGTGGCCTGGGCTGGGATCAGGCCCCAAAATGCTGTTTTGGGGGAACCCTGGTGGGTTGGGCAGGCCCACTGGATCTGACCTTCGGAATACGGAGACGTTGGAGCCGTCACACACACCAAAGAAGCCAGCAGGACTAGCCACTGTTTTCCTGTGTCGGAGCTGCCACAGCTGGAGAGAGCGTGGCCTGCCGGGACTTGACATCTCGCAGTGTGTGCTGGGATGCCTAGCGTCTGAGGGCGGCTATTGGTTCCGCTCTGCTGACCGACGAGAGAAGCAACCAATCGGAAGGGGCAGCGTGCGAAGCGTACGGAAGCGGAAATGAGGTTTCCGTGGAGACAGCGGAGCCTGGCGGAAGGCAAGCGGGCGGGCGGCGCGGCGGCAGCGGCGGCACCTGCGGCCCAGCGAGGGGAGGCCGAAGCAGGGCATGGCGACGCCGACGGCCCTGTGAGAGCAAAGCGGCCGCGGGGTCCGCCATGAGCCGGCGGCCCTGACATGGGCGCCAGCGGCTCCAAAGCTCGGGGCCTATGGCCCTTCGCCTCGTCGGCGGGGGGCGGCGGTCCAGAAGGCGGCGGTCGCAGAGCAAGCTTTGGTGCGTCCGCGAGGCCGAGTCGTGCCCCCTTCGTGTATTCACGCGCGCGCGGGTAAGGGAGTGGGTTCCGCCCGGGGAAGACAGGCTAGCGGCTAGGCTCCCCGCGTCGTCGGTAGCTTCCGCCGCCGTATCCCTTGCACCAGAGTTAGGACCACTCCCAAACTTAAGGCTCGTATTGGAGTAAGGGATGGGGCAAGCCGGGCAGTCGGTTCCTGGCGTCCTGGCAACTCTTAAGGTCTCCCTCGGAGAAGAGTGGGCCTGTAACTTGTCCCTGGGGCAGAGACAGCTTTATGCAGGGTAAAGCTAAGAGGGCCTCTCCGCGATTTCAGGACCTCTTCCTTTCATCCCTTCCAACCCAACCTGCAAGCCGAAGGCTCCTAGCCTTCCTCTCCCTCAGTTCCTTTGAGAGAATGACCCCTTTTTTTTGGCTGTTTCTGTTCCCTACAATGGCGAGGGAAGGGGCTGGGAAAGCAGGAATGGGCCCCAGTGTTGGGGATGGGACCTAGGGGAAAAAGCCCTCACCCAGATGTGTTGTTCTCCAGATCTGGAGCTCGGACCTCCCCCTATCCCCTAGGGATCCAGACAAGAGCAATAGATTGGTCTGGCCCTGGTGTTCCCCTAGGGACTGGTACTCAAGTGATGCTGGAGTTTTGGCTGTAGATCCTAGGAAAGTCCCAACAGTGGCAGCTTGACTGCACTTGCTATCTGGGGGGCATGAGGAGGATGCAGCCTTTTTCCCTTTAGGCTCCCTCCTAGCTCAGACTACTTTGGCCCTGGGCCAGCAGTGGCTTCTGGAATGAAACCAACATGCTCATGCCACCATCGTGCTCACTAGAAATCGTGGGTGAAGGCAGGGGCCTGATGTCGGAATGGCTATTGCTGAACAAACCAGTGATGAGCACTGGTCTTGGCTGCCTGCACAATGTACTCTGGTATAGCCTCTCTTCTTGGTGTCTGACAGAGTAGCACTGGCCACCACCCCACTTCTCACTTCTAGTAGAATCCAGACCCTAAACGAGAGATTCTACAGACATATTATCTTCTTTTTCTCCCACCAAGGTTGTTTCTCCCATTTGAGGGTATGTACGCTTCCTGGTCTGTGGCATTTGCCATGACCAGATGTGAGACTCCAGCCCAGCCTGTTCCCCTCTCTTTCTACACAGCTCCATGTTCTATGATGAGGATGGGGACCTGGCTCATGAATTCTATGAGGAGACAATCGTCACCAAGAACGGGCAGAAGCGGGCCAAGCTGAGGCGGGTACATAAGAACCTGATCCCTCAGGTGAGAGGCTGGGCACTGGTCATAGATCCTATGTCGAGTATGTGGCGGTAGACCCAGATGGGGTCTCCTGTCATGGTGGGAGCTCCTGGGGGAGGAACTGGGAGGCTTCCTGGAATATGGGCACTAAGATAGCCCTCACTAGCCTCTGTTTCCATGACAGGGCATCGTGAAGCTGGATCCCCCCCGCATCCACGTGGATTTCCCCGTGATCCTCTATGAGGTGTGAGCCTAGGGGGTGGCAGGCATAAGCACCCCCTGCCTCAGGAAGAAACCCCCAGGTTCAAGGTGTGGCTTCCTTTGAGGAATCTAGGCCGAAGCCACATCCTGAATAAACTCCTTTGGCCTGGAACCTTCCTTCAGCTGTGAGCGGGGCAGTCCTGCATTGTCAGTTGGGTGCTGGTTTGTATGCAGACAAGAGGTGGCTGGCTGGTGGCTGGTGAGGGCTCATAGTGGTGTTACCAGCCCTCCTTCCCCAGCAGTCCAACAAGGAGAGTGGCAGGGCATACAATGATTGGAAATGCCTGGTTCCTGTGCCCCTGCCTGATCTGCTTTCTTCCAAGCTTGCCTAGGGCCCAGCCCCCTGTTTAGGGCTACAGCACTTTACAAGTAAGGTCTGCCTTCTTCAGCCCCAGGGCTGTGGGAGCTGTACACAAGTAGGAACTTCCTTTCCCTCACTTCCTTCACCCTTTTGTTGGAGCATTTCAGCCGTTTGCTACCTCGATTCCTCCTCTGTTGGACAGAGGCTGGGGGCAACGCAAGCCTGATTCTTCCTGCCTACCTGCCCTGTGTTCCCACCCCCAGATGGATGGACAGCTTGTTGGGTATTAATAAGAGTAGGGACTGGTGTGGGAGGTTTCTCTCCACCCAGGACTGGGCTGATCCCTCCCCTCCGCAACTAGTTGTTGTCCCTTGTCGTCCTTCCCCCTCCATTCCACCCCCCAGTTGAGAGAGTAGAGGATGGGATGAGGAAGGGCTATGGATACCTGTGCCTATGGGGAGTTGCCCCTGAGTCACTTACTCTATCTAGTCCCCCTCGTCTTTGCACCAGCCCCCCCATTGGGAGGAGACCATCTGCCACCCCATGGTGAGGGACAGCACCCTAGGACTGGTGCCAGTAACTCTGAGGAGCCCCACCACCCCTTCCCCTACAGTGTGCCCCTCTCTTCAGGATCAGTCAAGGGAATGTACCAGAGCCAGAATGGAGAGAGCAACCATAAAAGGAATACTTAAAATGTGAAAGTTTGTAAATAGTCTAGTCCATGATGTTGTTGGGGCAGAGTCTGATTTCTACATAGATATGACTTTTTTTAAATTCTTTACCGTGCAAGCTCTGTGCTTCAAGAGTGTGGAAAATGGTATGGGGAGGGTGGCCCCCAATCTAGGAAGGCTGTCGTATTATTTGTTCAGTTTCAATAAAATTATTTGTAGACCCTGCATACAAGAGTGGCATCCTCTGGGGCTATAACACCCAGTGGGGCTACCTCCTCATCTGGGCTCAATAGATAAGACTCTGGTGGCCGCCTATCACCAACAACACCCAGGGAAAGCCTGAGCCCAGCCTGTGGCCATCCCAGCCATGACCAGCAGGTGGCAGTGTATTCACATAGATCTCACCACTGGGCCACTCAGGATGGAGGGCCATTCATCTATTGTGTTCGGTAGGTGGGGATCCGTAGGATTAGAAAGTCTTGGACTGCTCAATAGCAGTTGGCCCCACCTTCCTTACTTGAGGTGAGAGTGTGATCTCAGATAGGTCAGGAACATCTGTCCTGCCCCCAGCAATGCCAGCTGCCCCATATGAGGTCATAGCTTGAGCCCTATGGACCTCCAAGGCCCAGCCTAAGGTGGATGGCAGCCAGATGGGTGCCACCATGCCCTTGATCTACTGCTAGGCTCTGCAGCCCAAACCCACCAGCCTTCTCCCAGGGCTTCCTGCAGACACCACCAGGAGACTGGGCTGAACCACCCCGTACTTTCTCTGTTCCCTCCCACCTGTCTTCTCACTTGCAGCCGGCCCCCTGTGGACATTTGGCCTATATGTCTCAGGGCCTGCTATAAGGTTGGTTCAGGTCCAGCCTATGGCCGTTAGCCACCTCCCAGTTAGGGAGGAGGGACTTTGAGGCCACAGGCTTCTGGGTCTGGGGAGTTGGTCTGCCAGTCTTTAGGAAGCTTAAACTAACAAGTCCAGAGCAGGATCACACTGTGCAGCCTGGATTTACAGTTCTTTGGGAACCTGCCCATTTTCCCAATAAGATGCTAGACATAAGGCCCCATCATCCTCCACTGTGCCGCCTACTGACTGCCCCAGGGTCAGGGTTCTGCCATGCCAGATGGTATACCATCTCCCATCACCACTGTCCCAGTGTAGGGGAACTCCCTGTGCTGGGCCTGCCCAGCTGACCCCAAAGCTGGAAACAATAGGGGTCAGAGCACTGCTTCCCACTCCCTCCCACTGCGCTGTGCTCACTTCCTTCCTGCTGTCTGCCTGAGGAAGTGCCTTGCCCTGGGACAGTCTGGTCTGGCCTTTGTTTCCCCAGGGGCCACCACCCTTGGAGCTTCTAAAACCACTATCTCTTATGGAGCCAGCGTGGTGGTACAGGGACACACACACCCCAATGCAATGTCCTGGACTCCTTGGTCCTCAGGGACAGACTCCAGGGTTCATGCCCACCACCCCAAGCCCCCAATCCTACACAGCCTGTTAGGGTGTGGCCCTGGGCATCAGTGGGACAATACAGTAAGGAAAGCAGGGTAGGCTCAAGTGATTCGAGAATATACAGGTTTGTCTGCACCTCTGAAGGGGTCTGCTGGGACCCTGTTACGACCTCCTCAGAGCCAGCTGCATTATGGGCACCCCCCTCCCACAGGAACATACCCCTTTCCTTACCCATGTTGTAGGAGCCCCCAGCTCTACAAAGTCTCAGTAAAATCCACCTAGGAATGTCCTCCAGAAGGAGGGTACCCTGCAGAACCCTCCCGGCCCCTGCCCCATCCCCAGAGTCACACAGGTCAACACAACTACTTGATTACACTTGGGACATTTCCACTCAGTGGGAAAAAAATTGACTCAGTTCCTGGAATTTCTCCTACCTGTCCTCCCCCCCCCCAACCGGCTGGTTCCCTTCATCACCTGCTCAAGGGGTTCATCAGTCAATCATCTCCCAAGTAGCCTGACTCCCCAAAACATCACCCCTGGGGGCCCCTCCATTCACACTACTGCATTTGAGAATGGGCCTCAACCCAAGGGAAAGTTGGGGAGAAGAGCTTTCAATGTTAAGAAAGCTGCCAGCATGGGGGAGGCTGGCACCTGAGCCAGATCCACACAGCCTTCCTGTCACCTGGCCCAGTTCACCCTGGCCAGGACCTACTGGAGGAAGGGTGGGGAGGGCAGCCAGCCAACAGGGCATACCGGAGGGAAGTAGGGTCAAGGCGGTCCCCTCCCCCGCGCCGTTCCTGGCCCTTTCCTCTCCGAGGTGCAGCAGGAAGTGAGGAGAAAGGGCTGGGATGGGAGGCGGGAGCGGGTGGGAGGGGATGGGGTTTATCAAGTCGCCAGCGGGCTGCCCGGCGGGCAGCAGCTGGCGCTAGTAGCTTGGCTGGAGAGGCTACCCTGGGAAGGAGGAGACCGCTGACCTCCTGGGCCGACGGACTCCCACACAGGTGAGCCCATCAGAAAACTGTTCTACACCCCCATTCCCCATAGGTGCGCTCACAGCAGCGCTCCCTCCCTCTCCTCCCCTGCGTGCGAGTGGGGAATGGGCCGGTGGTGCAGACCTGCGCCCTTCGGGGAACTGAGCCCCGCCTGGGAAGCGGACCTAGGAAGAGGCAAGAAGATCTCGCCCAGCCCATATGCAAAGCAAGCCTGCTCCCCAGCGGATGAAAGGGTTCAGGATACCGGGGGGGGGGGGGGGAAGCCCGAGGTTGCCCCTCTGGCCGAGCTGGCTTTCTTCGCGGTCCCGCCAGGAATTTCTGCGAGGGTGGCAGCCTCCTCAGAGTTGAAAGAAAGCCTTGGGAGCTCTCACAGCCCACCCCCGGCGCCTGAAACTGGGCTGGAGGGGACGGGAGTCCAGGGATTGGCCTGTCCCTGATGTAGGTCTGGGGTTGGGGGATGCCCTACCCCCAGGGCCCTCTGGGCTTACCGGCCCCCAGCTGACTGGCCACGCTGCGTCCCACAGCTCCTGTTGTCAAGAACAACCACTGCCCCTCCGCCCAGCCCTGAAAGGGCTAAGAGGCAGGCGCTCGGCCCCCTCCCCCAGCCAAGCAGGGGGCGGGGTGCCCCTTCAGACCCTGGACGGGTAGGGGAGCCCTGATCCGTAGGTGTCAGGACATTACAGTCCTGGGAGGCTGGAGATCGGCACTGGTCACCGTCCCCCTTTTCACACAAAATGGCCCCAGCGCTGGGGGCTACACTCCGGGATAACGAGCCAGATCCGCGGCTGCCCTTAGCCAAGGCCTTGAGGGTCCACAGCACCTCCTTACGTACGGCCTGACGGCAGAAGGCCACCTCCGTTTCCCCCCTCCTCCATCCCGGTCTTTTATGCTTTCCCTTTAAGGGGCTGGCCGCGCTGCGGAGCAGGGAGGACTGTACCACCGGCCGCAGGCTGCGTGGGGGGGTGGGAATCTCGGGCTGACTGGCGCTCGTGGCTGAGACCACAGAAGAAAGCCCCATTTGGTGGGGCCTCACGGTTCTAGATGGATGGTCACGTTCCTTGGCGGAGGACCTGGGGACCCTGGAGACCGAAACGCGAAAGTGGCGGCTTGAAAGTGAGGCACACCTTCCCTCCCCGACCGCAAGTCCTGCCCCGGGCCCGCCTCCGCACTGGATTCTTAAAGGGTCCGCGGGCAAGGGGGCGGGGCCAGCAGAGGCGCCGAGCCGGAGCCGAACCCGGGCCGTGCCTGGGCGAGTGGCCGGAGTGGGCTGGGCCGGGGATGGCGGTGGCTATGGCGCGGGCCCCGGCGGCACCCCGCGCGAGGTGAGGGCTGCCGGTGCAAACCTGGCGGCTTTCTTCCCGTGAGCTGGGTTCGGAACCCGTAGGGAAGCAGCCCAGGGACCCCACTCCCACCGCGCCGGGCTCAGGCCCCACGTGCAGAGCGGAGGCGGGGTCCTGCACAAAGGCCAAACGGAGTGAGCTTTATCCCGACCGCCTGGCGTCGGGCGCGCGCATTCCGGTGGCTGCGGAGGGAAGGGCCGGTCGGCAGGCGCCGCCGTGGGAGGTCCGCTGCCCCTTTGTCTCTGCGGGACTTCTACTAAGCTTGAGAGAGTGTCCGCGCTGAGACAGTCCTGACAGCCTCACTCTCCTGCCTGGCGGGTGCTATACTAACTCCCCGGCTGTGTTCCAGCTTGCTAGCCGCAGCTGAGCTCTGCCCTGCCTTACCCAAATGCTGTCGTTTCTTTGGACCGAGAGTTCCTCACCGGGTACAGAGTGGGCGTCGGGTTCCGGGCTTTCTGAAACCGTGCGCTGGGTAGTACGCAGGCATGCGTGTGTCTCTGGTCAGCGAGTCTATAGCTTAATCCGTCCAGTTCTCAGAGGGGTCCACAGACCTAACAGAGGTCCCTTCTCAGCCTTTGGCCACCTGCTCCAAGAAGGAGCCCTGTGCTCCTGCCAGTGAGTTCCCAGGGTGTCTTGCCTGCCCCTCGGTGGCCCGTGGTCTCTCAGACATGTTACAGCTATGTAACAGATCTGAGCAGCCCTCAACACAGTGCCCCACACAGCATGGGCTTTGGGAGTGTGGACGGGTTTGGGATAGACACCTCCAGGATTCTCTAGACTGACTTGCTCTCTCCTACCCTTTCCTCAGTTCCTGAGCTGGTGCCAGGCAGGTGACACCGTCTTCCTGCAGCCCCCAGCATGTGGGCAGGCCTGAGCCCGCCGTCACACTGGCCCTGGTGTTGGCGGTGGCATGGGCCACGGAGCTCAAGCCCACGGCACCACCCATCTTCACAGGCCGGCCCTTTGTGGTAGCATGGGACGTGCCCACACAAGACTGTGGCCCACGCCTCAAGGTCCCACTGGACCCAGAGGAAAAAGCCTTTGATGTGCAGGCCTCACCAAATGAGGGTTTTGTGGACCAGAACATCACCATCTTCTACCGGAATCGGCTAGGCCTGTATCCACATTTCGATTCGGCAGGGAGGTCTAAGCATGGTGGCGTGCCACAGAATGGTAGCCTCTGGGCACACCTGAAGATGCTGCAGGAACATGTGGAGCACTACATCAGGAGACAGGAGCCTGCGGGGCTGGCGGTCATCGACTGGGAGGACTGGCGGCCTGTGTGGGTGCGCAACTGGCAGGACAAGGACGTGTACCGCCAGTCATCACGCCAGTTGGTGGCCAGCCGCCACCCTGACTGGCCATCAGACCGCGTGGGCAAGCAGGCTCAGTACGAGTTTGAGTTTGCTGCTCGGCAGTTCATGCTGGAGACACTGCGCTTTGTCAAGACAGTTCGGCCTCGCCACCTCTGGGGCTTCTACCTCTTCCCCGACTGCTACAACCACGACTATGCACAGAACTGGGAGACCTATACAGGCCGCTGCCCTGACGTGGAGGTCTCCCGAAACGACCAGCTGGCCTGGCTGTGGGCCGAGAGCACGGCCCTCTTCCCCTCTGTCTACCTGGATGAGACCCTCGCTTCCACCGCCCACGGCCGCAACTTTGTCAGCTTCCGTGTTCAGGAGGCCCTGCGTGTGGCTCGCACCCACCATGCCAACCATGCCCTCCCGGTCTATGTCTTCACGCGACCCACCTACAGCCGCAGTCTCACGGGCCTTAGCGAGGTATGTGCCTCCCAGGGCCCTGCTTTCCTCAGGGACCGCCACAGGTTCGAGTTACCAGGGGGCCTCCTGCCCCAAGCTACTGGCTACTCTGTGTCCCTTCACCTCAGTCCCTTCACTTTGGGAAAGCACGATGTCATTATCTTTGTGAATAAGAAAATCGAGGCTCTGAGATGCTGAAAATTTTGCCCAAAGCATCCCAGCAAATCGCGGACAGAGTTGGGGCTTGAGCCTAGGCATTCTGACTTTGGAGCCTGTCCTGGCGGACACACCCTAGGCTCAAGTGTGCCCTCGGCTTGGGAGAGATACACCGGGGGCAACGGTGGGGGTGGAAATGGCTTAAACATTTAAGGAGCAAGTGAAACGGAGCCTCGGCCTGAGGGAGAGAGGGGCAGGGCCAGGCTGGGGGTTCAGCAAGTCAGAACAGGCTGGGACCTGCCCACCCTGTCTGTCCTCCTCTCCTATATCTCGGTCCTCCCCAGTGACCAGCCCCTTCCCACACAGATGGATCTCATCTCCACCATTGGTGAGAGTGCCGCCCTGGGTGCAGCCGGTGTCATCCTTTGGGGCGACGCAGGGTTCACCACCAATGCGGTAAGTAAGACCCACCCAGCCTACAGGGTCTGCAGAGTCTGCAGGGACAGCCAGAGAGTTGGGGTTTTGGGATGCCAGCCTCAAGGTGGGCAAACCTAGTCTGACCCCTTGTCTGTTTCCCACCCAAATCATGCCTGGTCTCAACAGAGAAGATGCGGCCCCTGCCCTGCTCCCAAGAAAGGGGACATGCTGTCCTGAACAGCTGTTGCGTTCTGTCCTTCCCTGCCTGCCCTGCTGGGCTCCACTCTTTGCCCCCAGCCGTTCACAGTAGGAGCAGGGACAGTGAGAGCTCAGGCACATGTGCGCATGTACATGTGTGTGCACCAGTAAAAGAAGGTACGGTCACCGCAGTGTGGACACAGAGTTTCCATCTTGGTCTGTGGGCCGAGGCAGCTGACCCTAATCCCTGGCCTCTGCCTCCAGGAGACCTGCCAGTACCTCAAGAATTACCTGATGCAGCTGCTGATCCCCTACGTAGTCAACGTGTCGTGGGCTGCCCAGTATTGCAGCTGGGCCCAGTGCCATGGGCACGGGCGCTGTGTGCGCCGCGACCCCAGCGCCAATACCTTTCTCCACCTCAGTGCCAGCAGCTTCCGCCTAGTGCCTACCCACGTCCTGGTGAGCCCCAGCTACGACCAGAAGGCGAGCTCAGCTGGGCCGACCGTGACCACCTGCAGAAGCACTTTCGCTGCCAGTGCTACTTAGGCTGGGGTGGCGAACAATGCCAGTGGGACCTTAGGCGGGCAGCTGGGGGTGCCGATGGGCCCTGGGCTGGGCCCCACCTCACCAGCCTGCTTGCTGTGGTAGCCCTAGCCTTCACCTGGACTTTGTAGAGCTCTCTCACCTGGCTGCCAGGCAAGCTGGCCTCTGCCGCAGGGACTCTGCCAGGCATGTAGGAGCTTGCAAGGAAGGGGTGGACAAACTGGAGTCTGGGGGGGGGCAAAGCCCCCCAGGATGCCCAGTAGGGCGTCCATGCCAGCTCTCACCACGCCCCCTGTTCTAAGGGGGAGGGGCAGTCCCCGAGGAGGCCCTTTTTCTTCCCGTCAGAGAGGAAGAAGGGTATGGCCGGGGAGGACCTGACCCTGCTCCCCTGCCCCTGGATGGTTTATTATTATTATTTCGGGGTCTCTTTTGTAAATTAAGTATAAAACAACTGCTTCTGTGCTTGGACTGTCTGCACCTGGGCCAGGGCACGTGTGAGAGATTTCAGTACCTTCCATGAGGTTTGAGCCCAGCTCTTTCCCCGCGATGCTCTTTGCTGGGGACTTCTCATCTGTAAATGTGTCCACTGGGATTTGGGGGCCCAAAGCTATCCACTCTGCAGCTGTCCTGATGGGGCAGGAGCCACTAGGAGTGGAGGGTCTCACATGCCACCCCAATGCCAAGGACCTTGCTTTCTCCATATTGATTGGAATGCAGTTCAGCCTAACCGTCTATGAGGGGCGGGACTCACTGTGCTTCTCCTACTGGCCCATGGAGCCCCAGCTGGGCCAGTGCCAGCCACCTCGCCTTGCCCACCCAGGGAGAAGGGGAGAAGAGGATGTTTGATCTTTCCTGGCTAGGCAAGTAGCCAGACCACCCCTCCCTGCTGTTCCCACAGGCAAGGGCGTCTCCTCTACTCCCTATTCCCAAGGGTGGTGGACTGCAGCCACACACACCTCTCCCCCCTGAGTCAGCCCTCTCCTGGGTACGGTCGGAAGAAGCAAGCAGGGGATTGGGTGTGAATTCTGGGGTCCAGTCCCTGTCCCACTGCAGATACATGATGGGGCAAAGGGGAGGCATCGTGAGCCTGGGAGCAGACATTTTAAGAGGTCAGTCTTAAGAAGTCTCCTATACATAGGAGAATATGTTTTGTCCCTAGCTACCCCAGGGGAGAGAAGTGGCAGCCAGAGCAGTCAGACGAGCTCTGCCCTGCTTCACGCCCCTGCATCTGAAGGGAGTTACCCTGGGTGGGTAACTCTGCCCTGCCCCTTAACCATCACCCACACCTGGTTGTCCCTGTCCAGTGATGACTCAGCCCTGCCCTCAGGACACACTGGCTCTGGGGAGACAGGCTCAAGAAACAGCTGAGTGGTGAGGAGGGCAGCCAGCCACAAGGACTTTGGAGAGGTAAATTGGAGAAAGTGCTTTCTATGAGTTTTGAGAGGTAAGGGGGTGGCTCAGTGCTAGGCACAAGCAGGCACAGAGGCTGGAGGAAGCCAAACTCAGCTAGGACGCAGTAGGAGTCTGGGCTGAGGCTGGGGGTCTGCTGCAGGCAGAGGAGGGAGGGACAGCCCTGGAGCAGCATGAGAGGGTAGTGACTGTCCTGCCTGTTCAGTAAACACATGGAACACACACCTGCCAGCGCTGGGTTAGCTGCTGGGGATGCATCCGTGAACCTCACCAACAAAGACCCCCGTCCCTGTGGACACAGTGTAGAAGGAGATGCACCCTGGATGTGAAGACTGTGGAGGGTGCTCCCCAGAGAAGCATGCAGACGTGGGGATGGTGTGGCTGGGGGAGAAGAGCCCGCAGAAGCAAATCCCTCCAGATTGATGTCCATTCAGGTTGGAAAACGATTCCTCGTCCGCCTAGCTGGTGATGGCAAAGAAGGGAGAAGGGCTGGGTGGTTGACCCGGGAGGGCAACATGATTCACGTTGAGGAGGAGGGGCCCCCGGTGGAAGGTTTCCCAAGTGTTTGTGGAGGTGGTGGGGAGACATCCTGCTGGAAAGAAGATTCAGACGTTGGCCAGTAAGACCATGAGACAATGCAGCCAAGATAAGGAGGGCGGCTGTGACCCACACACTGCACATCTACCAAACCCACATCTGTAACCTCCCAGCACACAGGTGATAAAGGCATACCCGTGGCCTCACGACAAAGCTGGGACCTTTCCCATGTAGCTATGACCCTTACATACCCATAACCCCCTATGTGCAAAGCTGTGACCTGCACTGAGCCAGCCGTGACCCCTCCAATCCTGTGACCACCTCATATCACTTCCCGAAGGGACCTGGAAGACAGACAGCCTTGGAGAAAGCACAACTTGGGAGACAGCCAGAGCTGTCCCATGGGTAAGCTGGGTAAGAGGAACAGGGAGTGAGGTGGCTCAGGGGCCTGAGGTCTGTTCAACCAGAAAGCAGGCAGAGCTGGACCATGAAGCTGGACAGACCTGTCAACGGAGTGTAAAACGCACTTTCCTGAGAGTCATCAGTTCGTTCTCAGCCTCTGGGTTGTCCAACAGGGTTATCAGATGTATAGCCTAAAAGTGGACACCAGGAGGTCTCATCACATCCTGTGGTCTGGATACGTGAGTCCTTCAGGGGCTAATTAGAGGATTGGCTAGAGCTCTGAGGTATGTCCAGGTGTTGATGGAGGACTGGACAGTTAAAAAGCGTAAGTCCCTAGGCTACTTGAAACAAGAACAAAATCTTTCCTTGGGTCTCATCCTACTTGATTTAGTAATTTAGCAGCTTGTCTATAATGGTTCCATCTCATTTCTTCAGTCTGTTCCTCAGACCCCAGACGCGTGCCACTTGGACCAATCTGACCAGAATACCCTGGCAGAAGCTGGCCTATGGGTGGGGGAGGGCTTCAGGCACCCCAGCTGCTTCCTGCTGTTTCACCATCAGATCATCTCTCTTGGACTGAAGCCAGCTAGAGAATGCTGGCCTGCTGGTTGGCTGGATTGTGCCAGTTGCAGCACTAGGTTTCCGGGGCACCAGGAGGTAGCATGGAGCTCTTGGGAATCATGCCTAGGCTCTCTGAGCCTAATGGTCATCACTCTGGGACCTCTGCTTCTGGAACAGGGCTCAGCGGCCACCACCTCTGTGGCTAGATCCTGTGCTCAGGCCATGGCTGGTGTGCCCACAGCCCCCAGCACCCTGGATCCTCCTCTCCATCCCTGCCAGTCAGCCTGAAGGACCAAACCCAGATGGCAGCCAGCCGTGCCCCTGCTGGTGACCACCATGCTGGAGGGTCACTGGCTCAGGCCAGACTGGGCTGTAGACCCTGGCAGCATTTTCACCTGGGTCAGGGCCATGATGCTCCCTTTACCCCACCCTGGCAGGCAAGCTTGGGCCTGGGCACCTAACAGGTCTCAATCACTAGCTTCTGAATCAGCACACAAGTGAAGTCACCAGGGAATGAACAAGCATGCAGTCACTGATACACCTGCTCAGACCCGTGGTCTTACCAACGTGGTCTCAGTCACAAGACAGCTAAGTCTCACACTCTGCCGGAGTTTGCATGGAGGCCCAGATGGCCACTAACTACAGCTTCACAGAGATATATAATCACTGACCCAGCAAGTGTACAGAGGGTGACAACACAGGCCTGACTTCATGAACACAGTGCCTTTCAGAAACAGGTCCCTAAAGCAGGGATGACTTACCTACCAGGCACAGGGCCTAAGAGCCACAATACTTCTAGGGACCCACAAACATGTTTTGACTTTTAACAGAAGAAAAAATATATAAATAATATATAATGAATTCTGTCTGGATTGTATTTATCTTTATATACCAACATTGTTGTAAAATATATTTTAAAATACTTTTTGAGGAAGGGACCCACAAAGGCAAAAGTGTCCAGGGCTCCCAGATGTCATAATGCAGCTGTGCAGGGGAAATTCACTCCCTGGGTATCCTCCCAAGGCACCCAGACTCCAGTACCACAAACAGGCCTGCCCAGCTGGGCGGCCACCCAGACAACCCCCCCTGCACTGCCTCCACCCCCACCCCAGTCCAAATAAAGCCACAAAGCCCTGCCCTAATGCTGACAGGGTGGGAGGAGGGGCCACTTCCTGCCCAGGCCCCACCCCTCACCAAGAGCATTTTGCTAGGGGTGCTGAGGAGGCTCTGCTGCCTGGCCCTGACCCTCCAAGGCCCGCCCCCATACTGGGTGGGGTGACCCCCTACAAAAGCTCAGAGTTGTCAACAGCAGCTTCTTCCTCCAAGAGTCTGGTGCAGCTGGGACCACAGTTAAGGAACAAAGAATCTTGCTGATTCCTGTCTAGGCGCTCATCCTGGGGTCAGGAAGTTTGGAGAATGAGGCCCTTCAGCCCTGAGGTTAGCAGGGACAGTGGACAGACTGGTGGGCGGATATACAGGAGAGCGGGACCAGCCAGTCCCTGATCACTGAGCATCTGCGCCAACGCTGGCTGGGATTCCTGGGAGAAGAGACAGAAAAGGCCAGCTGGGGGCCAAGGGCCTGGCTTCCTGCCAGTCTCCTCAGAACAGATGTCATGGCTTCTGTGGCCCTTGGGGAAGTAGGGTGGGTGAGCCTAGGCCAGAGGAAGGCCTGTGGGAGACAGGGAAAAGGCTGGGCCCTAGAGGAAACTTGGACGTGCCCTCCAGGGACTTTGCTCCCTTCCATGCCTTTTCTTTGCCCTCTGACCTCCTTGAGTCCTGCGGGTTGGTGTTTACCTGAAACCAGACTGGGGTGGATTAATGAGCCAGGGGTTTGGCCTGCTTGCCCTGCGCAGGCGTCAGAGAGTTCAAGGCCTGCTCTTAGCTCTGCCTCCCGTGGCTAGGTTTCCCTAGACCTACCCTGTGCCATGGCAGCCCACCTGCTTCCTGTCTGCGCCCTCTTCCTGACTTTGCTCGGCATGGCCCAAGGCTCCGGGGGCCCTGTGGTTCTCAACCAGCCCTTCACCACCGTCTGGAATGCAAACACCCAGTGGTGCCTGGAGAGGCACGGCGTGGACGTGGATGTCAGTGTCTTTGATGTGGTGGCCAACCCCGGGCAGACCTTCCTTGGCCCTGACATGACCATTTTCTACAGCTCTCAGCTGGGCACCTACCCCTACTATACATCTGCTGGGGAGCCCGTGTTTGGCGGCCTGCCCCAGAATGCCAGCTTGGATGCCCACCTGGCCCACATGTTCCAGGACATCCTGGCTGCCATGCCTCTGCCCGACTTCTCAGGCCTGGTAGTCATTGACTGGGAGGCATGGCGCCCACGCTGGGCCTTCAACTGGGACACCAAGGATATTTATCGGCAGCGCTCACGGGAACTGGTACAGGGGCAGCACCCTGACTGGTCAGCTCGTACTGTGGAAGCAGCAGCCCAGGCCCAGTTCCAGACGGCTGCACAGGCCTGGATGGTAGGCACCCTTAAGCTGGGGCAGGCACTGCGACCTCGTGGCCTCTGGGGCTTCTATGGCTTCCCTGACTGCTATAACTATGACTTCCTAAGCCCCAACTACACAGGCGAGTGCCCACCCGGCATCCGTGCCCAGAATGACCAGCTGGGGTGGCTGTGGGGCCAGAGCCGTGCCCTCTACCCTAGCATCTACGTGCCGTCAGCGCTGGAGGGCACGGGGAAGGCCCAGATGTATGTGCGGCACCGTGTGGGTGAGGCATTCCGTGTGGCTGTGGATGCTGGGTCCCCCAGCCTGCCGGTGTTACCCTACGCCCAGATCTTCTATGACATGACGAGCCGTTTTCTACCCCTGGTGAGTCTCATTCTGTGACCCTGTCCACCCTCCGTACCTTACTTGTCAGGCATTAGGCCCAGCAGCTGAGGCCATACAGGCTTTGGGCATTTTCATCCATTCATTCTCTTGTTCTTTGAACAACTATCGTGTGCCATGTTCTGTGCTAGGCATAGACGGTTCCACATTCATAGTAGGATGTAGTCCCCGCCTGCATGGCAACGCAGGCTAGGGAGGGCGCAGGCTGGCCGTTGGCCACCAGGGCCAGAGCAGCCCCAAGTGGGGGTTATGAATTATTTATCTCATCCAGTGGTGTTACAGTAATCTGCTGTGGAGCGGGAGGGCAGCTCCACAGGGCTCTGCTGTCCCTTTCCCCAGGATGAGCTGGAGCACAGCCTGGGGAGAGTGCAGCCCAGGGGGCAGCAGGAGCAGTGCTCTGGGTGAGCTGGGAGAACACCAAAACCAAGGTAAGCTCAGGCCCAGGGTGGAGGTGGAGGTGGGGGCGGGGGCGGGGACGGAGGGTGCTGCCTGGCTGACTGGGGAGACCTCGGTCCACCCTTCCTACTCTTTAAGTCCTGGCTGGCCAGCAGGCGAGGGCTTCAGTGCCTTAGGTAGGCCCATGCATGGCCGTGTTGTCCCCGACACTTCCTCTCCTATCCAGGAATCATGCCAGGCCATCAAAGAGTATGTGGACACCACGCTGGGGCCCTTCATTCTGAACGTGACTAGTGGGGCTCGTCTGTGCAGTCAAGCCCTGTGCTCGGGCCATGGCCGCTGCGTCCGGCGCCTCAGCCACCCTGATGCCCTCTTCACCCTCAACCCCGCCAGTTTCTCCATCAAGCCCACACCTGGTGGTGGGCCCCTGACCCTGCAAGGTGCCCTCTCACTTGAGGATCGGGTGCGGTTGGCTGTAGAGTTCAAATGTCGCTGCTACCCTGGCTGGAGGGGAACATGGTGTGAGCAGCAGGGCACCTGGTGATCGGCCACACACCGGGATACACACAGAGTACCACCTAGTGCACTCCGGGCCTGGCCAAGGCTTTTTTGAATACAGGCAGTTACATGAGTCATGGTCACAGTCAGGAGTACACTCAGCCAGTCATGAGCATATACCTGCGCATGCACACATGCTTACAGACCGGGAATAGTTCCATAAGGAGTTTGAGACGCAGGCACCCATCAGCAGTCATAAACAATCTCTTCCGGAGACTCTGAGCCAGTCTTTAAACTGCAGCAATCACAAAAACTGATATTCACGGAGTGCCTACTCTTCTCCAAGTCCTGTGCTAAGCATTTTTAGTAGGCTAACTCATTCAGTCCTAACAGGACGCTATGAGGAAATTGCGGCACAATGGGAGAGAAAGCCCTCCGCCCACGGTTGCACAACGAGAAAATGGGGAAGCTGAGATTTGAACCCATGCTCTTTGGCTATAGAGGTAGATAGAGCCCTTTGACTCTTACTACGTGTTGATCGTAACCAGCCCTGCACGCAACCTGAATCCGTTCAGGGGCACCAGCCCCGCAAATAAAAGCAGATGATGATTCTTGCTTCAAATGCTGTTTATTGAGCGCCTAAAATGTGCAGGCGCAGGATCCAGAGGGCACAGTAGTCTCGTCTCTCAGAGCTGACGTCATTCCGAGGGCGGCTGCTTCCAAGGGCGGGACCCACATTTCAAGAGGAAGTTCCACCTGGCCATTTTACGCTGGACGGGGACAGAAGGTCGCGACCCGAGACAAAGCGAAACAGGGGCAAGACCTGAGTCCGGGGGTGAGGCGGGAGCAGAGCCAACTGGAGGCGGGGCCTGCCCGCCCAGCTTAGGCTTGGGGAGCACCAGACGCCAGCACCACTCTGCAGAGCCAAATCGAGGCGGAACCTAAGCGGTGACGCAGCGAGCGAGAGATTGGGCCTCTATGGGGCGGGGCCTGGAGGGGCGGAGGCAACAGGAGACGGAGCCGGCGTTGGATCCAAGTGGCGACGCGCAGGGAGCAGGGCCAGGTTCAGCGCGCGCGGGCGGGGAAGAGGCGGAGCCAGGGTGCAGACCGAGCCTACATCCAGTCAGTGTTATGACGCACGGGCCGGGGGCGGGGCCCAAGAGGGTCGCCCGGGGGCCCGGGGGCGGGGCCTGGCCATCCCGGAGACTCTGGACCAAGTGGTGGTGCGCCGCGGCTTTCGTCGACCGCAGTGCGTCCGCCGCACCGCTAGGGGCCAGAGCGGGCGGACGGAACAGTCCAAGCCAGAGACAGCGAGTTCCCGATCTGTGTGGAGCCAGGACGCCGAGCATCCTGGATCCCGGCTTCAACATGTCAGTACCGCCCCCACCCCATGCGCGCCGTGTCCGCCCTCATTATCCCCCGCGCTTCTGTCTGTTCCGCGCGTGCGGGCAAGTGCCTGTGCCGCCCCGCGCGCTCTCCTTGTGTCCGTGGTTCCCTCCCAGAGCATGCCGAACCACACCCATCCAGAGTCAAGCTCCCGAAGCCCCTCACCCCCGCAACAGCACGGTTTGCCACCCACTGGGAGGGAGGGGAAAACCGAGGCACCGGAGGGACAGTGCCTCCCTCTCTGAGGACCCAGGGGCCCCGCCCACAGTGAGTTGGGTCGGTACTGAAGGGGTTAAACCCAGGGGGAAGATTGAGGTTCCGGGCCTAGAGGCAGATCCTGGGGCTTCCCCTCCCTGGGTCAAAGGGTGTCGCAGCTGCGGAGGTAACTGATTACAGGTGAGGGCCTTAGAGCCCTCTGAGTGGAATGTGGTGTGACGTGAGAGGCCCACCTGTTACTGATCAGTGTGGAATTGGCCTCAAGCTCAAGGGACCTTCCTGGGGAGGTGGGGAAGGGGAGCCACTACACCCCCTCTGATGAGCAGGTGAGTAGAATGGTGGGGCCCAGCGCCTCCCCCAGCCCTCGCCCCCACCACCAGAAATCCCCCAACATAGATCCTTCTGCCAGCGGGGCCTGAGGTAGGATGGGCAAACAGTAGGGTTTGGGTGCAGAAGATCTGGGCCCCTAAGCTGTTGGCCGTTGGACCCCCTGTGAATGTAGGAAGGAAGCTGTGGTCCTTATCTAGGTTGGCTACGAAACTCAGGCCAGTGCAGAACCAGGCTTGCCGGAGCTGCCGTTGCTGTGTGACTGTGAGCCAGGCCCCTTGTTAGTGCTACTGGGGCCCCATCTGAGGGTACAGTTGGGTCCATGCTCAATCAAAGTGTCCTGGCAGTATTGGGGAGGGGGTCATAGGCCCTGTGCCCCAGGCAGAGAAGGCAATCCAGGGAGGAGAAAATAGCCCAATGGGTGGGTGAGTGGTGTCCCAGGATCCGTTAAATGGTGGGCATGACCCAGGTGGTCAAAAAAGGTGACCTGGAATATAGGGAAGTGAGGTCCTGGGGATAGTAGTGTTCCCTCCAAAGGGAGCCTTGGATGGGTTTAAGCAGGAGTCATGGTGTCTGGTTTGCATGTTCTGTCCACTGGCCAGCAAGCTGCAGTGGTACAGGGCTAGATCAACTGCCCTGGGGAGGACAAAGTTGTAGCCAGACCAGGCTAGGGCCAGGACTCCTGGGTTCTGCTCCAGCCTTTAGCCCTCAGCCTCCATCCATTGTGGGGCATGACACCCTATACCCATCCCCTCTGCTGTCTACCTGAGTAAGCTCCCCCAGGTATAGGAAGGAGCTGGGTCTCCTCCGGCTTACCTGTGCTATTAGGTGAGTATGGGAGCAAGGTGCAGCCCGCTACTCCCCTGTTCTAGGATGCATGGCTCCCCTTGTACTCTGTCAGCCCCTTCCTGCTCCAGGCCCATCCTCCCTCCTAGAACAGCCCAGCATGGCTGGTGTCCACAGGAGGAGATGCCAGGTCCTGGAGACCATGGCCTTAACCCCCAGCTTGGCACTGAGCCACCTGCAGCCCAGCAGGAGATAGCCTTGGCTCCCACCCTGACTTAGCCAAGCCTGGATCTTACATATAGGCAGGAGCTGACTCTGAGTCCTGGCCCAGCCAAGCTGATCCCTACCCTAGACCCTACACACTGGATGGGGCTGATCCTGAGTACCAGTCCAGCTGAGCTGACTCTGGATCCTGCATGCCAGCCAGAGCAAATCCTGAGATCCAACCTGGCCAAGCTGACCCTGGATCCTGCACACCAGCCAGAGCTGATCCTGAGCCCCAGGCTATCTGAACTGACCCCGGGTTCTGCATGCCAGCCAGAGATGACCCTCAGACCTGGCTCAACTGAGCTGACCCTGGAGCCTGTGCACTGCCGACCTGAGCTCCTGGATGCCTGTGCCGACCTCATCAATGAGCAGTGGCCCCGCAGCCGGGCCTCCCGCCTGCACTCCTTGGGCCAGTCCTCAGACAACTTCCCCCTCTGCCTGATGCTGCTGAGTTCCAACCCCACATCCGGGGCAGCCCCCATTGTGGTGGGCCATGCCCGCTTGTCACGGGTGCTGGACCAGCCCCAGAGCCTCCTAGTAGAGACAGTGGTGGTGGCCCGGGCTCTAAGGGGCCGTGGCTTTGGCCGCTGCCTCATGGAGGGCCTTGAGGTCTTTGCCCAGGCCCGGGGCTTCCGCCGGCTGCACCTCACCACCCATGACCAGTTGAACTTCTATGCCCACCTGGGCTACCGGCTGGGTGAGCCTGTGCAGGGCCTGGTCTTTACCAGCCGACGGCTACCCACACCCTACTCAGTGCCTTCCCCAGAGCCGCTCCCCACCGACCACCCTGCAAGGTCCCTAGCTCAACTGCTCAATCTGCTCCAAGAGCCCCCAAAGGGCCATCATTGCCGCCGCCCCTCCCCTGCCTGAGCCCTTGACCTCCTCATCACTACTTCCAGCAGGGGCCCTTCCACAAAACCTGCTGGAGACACAATACTGTGACCTGAGAGGATGCCCCATATTCTGGATGGAGAAGGACATCTGAGAGCCACCAAGGGGAAGGCACCATCTTTCTGGGTCAATGAACTACCCAGGACAGTCCCAGCCTCAGCCCACTGGCCATACCCAGCCCTTAACCCCTAACCTCTGGGGACAGCTTTAGTCTGAGCATGTTTCCTGAGTGCCAGTAGGGGCAGGAGATGGCTCCTGGCTCTGGCTCAGAGCTGTCAGTGTGGCCGAATAAAGGCGTTTGTTGGGTGTAGCCATGACAGTTTATTTGTTGACCCCCACTCTTACCTCTCAGCCTCATCTTAGGTCCCCTATCCCTCCAGGAGCCTCTATATCCACCTTGGCCCTGAGGCCAAGGAAGGACACCTACCCTTTGCCCCACCTGCTCTGCCATGTTCAGGGAACAGGGTGTCTGTCCCTTCTGCATTCACTCACTCATCACCATTCACTAAGCACCTACTATATGTTAGGTCCTGGTCTGGGCACAGGCAATGAGGAACTAGATAGATAGGATCTTAACCCAAGGTGACAGGGAGACAGGCACTCTCTACCTGGAGATCCAGGAAACCTCCCACGGGAGGTGATTCCACAGCAGAGACTTGAGTGCTGAGTAGGAATTAAGCCAGGCAAGGTGGGGGGGCTGAGTTTCACTGGGGCAGGAAGCAAGATGGGCAGAGGAACTAAGGGGACTTATGGGTAGGGAAGGTGTCAGAGGGTACAGTAGTGCCATGACAGATGGAAAACATGAGAAGGGAGCTGCTCAGGCCTGCTTGGGGTGTTGCTGCTCTGAGGTGTATGGGACCCCTTGAGGACTGCGCTTTTCCCACCCCCACTCTTGTGAGCTGAGGAAGTTTTCCCAGCTTTCCCTGCTGTGTGGGAAGTATGGCCATGGACTTTAAGCTCACACCCCTTTTCTCCTGCAGGTTTCCATTCCTGAGGCATGACCATGCATCTAGGCCCGGCCCTGGTGCTAGGGGTGGCCCTGTGCCTGGGGCGTGGCCAGCCCCTGCATCAGGGCCCTGAGCGCCCCTTCTCGGTGCTGTGGAACGTACCCTCAGCACAATGTAGGGCCCGCTTTGGTGTGCATCTGCCACTGGAGACCCTGGGCATCATAGCCAACCGTGGCCACCGTTTCCATGGTCAGAACATCACCATCTTCTACAAGAACCAGCTTGGCCTCTATCCCTACCTTGGGCCCAGGGGCACAGCTCACAACGGGGGCATCCCCCAGGCTGTGCTCCTTGACCGCCACCTGGCACGGGCTGCCTCCCAGATCCACCGCATTCTGGGACCTAGCTTCGCTGGCCTAGCAGTGCTGGACTGGGAGGAATGGTATCCACTCTGGGCTGGGAACTGGGGCCGCCGCCGAGCCTATCAGGCAGCCTCATGGGCTTGGGCACAGCGGGCATTCCCCCACCTGAACCCCCAGGAGCAGCTCTACCAGGCTCGTATTGGCTTCGAAAAGGCAGCCCGTGCACTGATGGAAGGCACACTGCGGCTGGGCCAGGCACTGCAGCCCCGTGGGCTCTGGGGTTTCTACCACTTCCCAGCCTGTGGCAATGGCTGGCATGGTATGGCTTCTAATTACACGGGCCACTGCCACGCAGCCACCGTTGCCCGCAACACTCAACTGCATTGGCTCTGGGCTGCCTCCAGTGCCCTCTTCCCCAGCATCTACCTCCCACCCAGGCTGCCTCCTGTTTACCACCAGACATTTGTCAGGTACCGTCTGGAGGAGGCATTTCGTGTGGCCCTCGCTGGGCACCCACATTCCCTGCCTGTCCTGGCCTATGTCCGCCTCACACACCAGAACTCTGGGAGGTTCCTGTCCCAGGTGAGTGGAGGTTGATGTCTAGTGAGGAGGCGTGACCTGTCCTAGGAAGGTTGGAGGGAGATTTAAGGAGGCCCTGATCTAGTTGGTAGGGTGGGGGTCAGGAGGCACAGTTCTGTCCTGGAGCATCTGATGAGCCTTGGCTCTGCCCTAAAAGATCTTGAGGAAGGAGGCAAGGCCCAGCCTTGGAGCCCTGGTCTGAGGGAAGACATTGTCTGAACGGAGGGCCTGAGAAGCCACTCAGAGGTTCAGTACCAAGGGGCCCTACTCTAGATGTGGAACCAGTTCACAGCAGTGAGCCAGAATGTTCCTGGAAGGTGGTGGTAGGCCCAGATGGATCTGGCCAGTGGAGCCCTGGCTTAACAGCTCTCTACTTCCAGGATGACCTTATGCATACTATTGGTGTGAGTGCAGCGCTGGGGGCAGCCGGCGTGGTGCTCTGGGGGGATCTAAGCATCTCCAGCTCTAAGGTGATCATTGCCCCCGCCACTTCAACCTGGCACTCAGCTGCGTTGGGGTCCCAGGGTCGGGGAGAAACCATGTCAGAGCCACCGAGCAGGAGTATTGATACATTCCTCCCTTCTCAGGAGAAGTGCTGGCATCTTTATGACTACCTGGTGGATACCCTGGGCTCCTATGTGTTCAACGTGACCAGGGCAGCCATAGCCTGCAGTCATCAGCGGTGCCATGACCATGGGCGCTGCGTCCGGCAAGACCCAGGACAGTTGAAAGCCTTTCTGCACCTGCAGCCAGATGGCAGCCCTGGAGCTTGGGAGTCTTTCAGCTGCCGCTGTTACTGGGGCTGGGCTGGCCCCACCTGCCAGGAGCCCAGGCTGGAGCCTGGGCCTGAAGCAGCATAAAGCCAGGAATCACCTGCCCCGACCTTCTTGTCCCTGCTGCCATTTACTAGTCCTGGAGGATTCTGTCTCTTGTTCTTTTTAGCCCAGCCAATCCTCCCATATGCACACCCCACCTTTCATGAGAGACCAAAAACAAAACAAAACAAAACAAAAAAAACACGTTTACACCGTTTTAAAACCAGGGTCTTGTGAGATCACCTGATCCCTCTTGAAAGGAAGCAGCCCCAGGGAAAGACAGGGTTCCAGATGATTAGGGTCACCAGCCTAGGGTTCTATTCCTACACATCACTGGGTTCATGAAGTGGTCACAGGGGACTTACCACTCCCAAGGGCATGTGGGCCCCAATATCTTGGCTAAGGTGTGTAAGCTGTTGTCTGTACTTTGCTTTCATCATAAAGTCATTTTTTCTTTCACTGCCTGAGGTTTGGCTGTTCCCTCTGTTGTACCAAGTCCTAAGTTCATCCCATCGCGAGTGTCCCGCCTCAAGTGCCCGTAGATGCGGGTCATTGCATGGTGGGCGGCTCCACGGGGGGCAACTTCCGAGTTAACGACTGTGGAGGCGTGCCCGTGATGGGGGTGAGGGAGGACGCAGAGCATTGTGGGTGTATAGCTCACCTAGTGTCGTGGGCTTAAGGGTTGTGGGAATAGACTACAATTCCCGAGGTGCTCTGCGCCCACCCGAAAGGCGGCAATCTGCGCGCGCAGCCCCCAGGGAATAGTAGTTTTGGCCGCGTGGCTGTGGGTCTGAACTGAATGACCAGGAACTCGCCTTCCCGGCGACCCGTCTAGCAAGGCGGGGCGCTTCCACCGGTTTGGCAGGGCGGGGCGCCTCGTGAAGATGGTGGCACGCGCGGCGTGTGGCTCCCGTCTTCTGCTCAAGTCTCATCTCAGCGCACCGGCCGGCGTCTCGCTGGTCTGGAGCCCCCGCCCGCCGGGTCCCTGACCCCACGCCCCCTCGTGCCCAATACCCGGAATGCCGCGTGCCCGTAAGGGTAGCGCACCCCGCAAGGGTGGCCAGCGCCGCGGAGGGGGTAAGTGGGGGGCACGGGGCAACCGATGAGCTGTGGGCCCTGGGTGGGGTCCTGCGTGGGGCCCTGTCGGTGTCCCCGAGGGTCCTGGGCGGAAATCTGTGCCTGGATCAGCGTGGCGCGGTCTCCTGCAACTTTCCAGCTGTTTGCACGTGCTCCGGGAGACGGCGGCCACGTGTGCGCGCAAGTTGAGCGCGCTGCTTGCTGGTCAGGAGTCTGTGCTCCAGACTCTAACCCGGTAGGCACCTCCTGGACTCGGTTTCCCCGTTGCTCCTCCGCCCCAGTTGCCTGCTGTGGTGGACAACCTG
Organism: Eonycteris spelaea; assembly: GCA_003508835.1. Classification (NCBI taxonomy): domain Eukaryota; kingdom Metazoa; phylum Chordata; class Mammalia; order Chiroptera; family Pteropodidae; genus Eonycteris; species Eonycteris spelaea. The sequence goes on along the minus strand of PUFA01000145.1, from coordinate 3,170,517 downwards.
CAGGACAGAGCAAAAGCCCGCTGTTTCCCCAGTTCCTGATCTTTTCCAGGACTGGACTGGAAGTTGTCAGGAGGCCTGGGGGGAGAACCGAGGGAGGGGGCAATAGGGAAGCTGCAGGATTCTGACTTTGGCAGACCTGGCCTTAGAGGGTGGATGAGTGCTTTGGAGCCTGAGGCGGTCCCCATCTGCTTATCAGCGTCCAGCAGGAGCCTGTCCTGGTGCATGCAGTAAACACATGTTTACTCTGGAGTGATGGGGTACCTTGCTAGGCACAGCTCTGACCTTGCCACCACCCTAATGGGGCTTGGGTGGGGGACATCTAAGAGGGTAGTGGCATTCTGAAAGGACTGGTGTTAAGGGACAAGTTCACTGAGTGGTGCCCGCCCTAGATTTAGGAACCAAGGAAGCCTCAAGGTTGGGACTTCTGAGGAGTCCTGAGAAGGTCAAGAGAAGAGCACAGTGGGAGGGGACAAGTTGTGCAAAGCCCTGGTATCTGGAGGGACCATGACACAGTGGAGCAAATGAAGCAACCTGGGTGCTCTGGTTGGTAGAGTGCTGAGCAGAGACCTGAGTGGGTGTTGGACTTTGTCCTGCAGGCATATGGAGTTTATAGTTCCTGAGAAGTAGGGCCAGCTTGGTGACCAGAACCCATCTGGGTCTCTGCTTCAGCAGCTGCCCTGGCAAAAGCCAGCCCCTGGTCCTGGGCAGAACCCACACACAGGAGTGCTCAGTTCTGCCAAGCCTGACATTCCCCTGTGTTCACCACCGATTTTCAGGGGCAGTCCACTTTCTGCCCTTCCTAGGGACAGGAGGAGCTCTTGTGTCCATCCACCCAGGGCTGAAAGCCTTGGATGGACCAAGGGAAGCTCAGAAAATAGTGTGCTTGAAGGCAGGGGCACACACTCCTGTATCCACTAGCAGCTGGGTTTCTGCTCCCAAGGCCAATGGGTGACCTGGTAAGCTCGTTGGTCCACAGAAGAGCCATAACTAGTCACTTGTTAAAGTCATTGTCTTCATTTGCTCCACTCAAAAGAGGTGCTTTGGCATCTCTGTTTTGCAGAGAAACTGAGGCTTTGAAGGTTATGTCCCTGTTAAGATGTGGAGCTGGGATTTGAACCCTGAGTCTGTCTGACCTTGTAATCTAAGTCCCTGACTCTTGCCTTGGCCATTTTGGGCCTAATCGGGCCTGGTAGCTGAGCTCCCCAGGATCTGCCTAGATGTGCCCCATTCCAGGCTGGGCCACAGGCCTAGGTGGGACCTATGCAGCCCCTTCTGCCTCCACCTGGTTTGCAGTCTCCTCTTTAAAGCATGTCTGGTCTCAGGGAGGCTCTGTTCACTGTGCCTGCCAGATTTTCCTGGGCTGGGCCTGGTGCCAGGCAGGTGGACCTCGTTCCCTTTCTCCTGCATCCTGGCTCAGTGTTCCCTGCAGCAGCCTCTGTGGCTGCCACCTCAGCCTCGGTTTTCTTATCTAGAGATGGGCAGCATTCTCTCTTGTGGGTTCATGGGGCTGAGTGAGATGCGCCCATCACTCATTAATGGAGGCAGGCCAAGTTCCCCATTCCACCCTCCTCAGGTACCCGGAGCAGTACCCAAGTTGACTCAGGTTCCAGCGAGGATGAGGCAGCCAGTGAGGCCCGCAGCACCACCAGTGACTGCCCCAGCCTTCTCAGCACCGCGGCAGAGGACAGCCTTGGTGAGAGTGGGAGGGAGTTTGGCAGGGACTCGGTCGGGGCTCCATGGGCAAGGGCAAGAGGCAGGGCTGACCAGCTGGCCTTGCAGGGGGGATGCCGTGGATGATCAGGGCCAGCAGGAGGACCTTGAGGAGAAATTGAAGGAGTATGTGGACTGCCTCACAGACAAGAGGTACCCCTGACTGCCAGCCAATCCCTACGCCCATGACCCTGCTCCACCCATGCCGAATGTGATCCAGGTCGCGCTGGCTCACAGAACCCCTCTACTTTATCTCCCAGCGCCAAGACACGGCAAGGCGCCCTTGAGAGCTTGCGCCTGGCCCTGGCATCACGCCTACTGCCCGACTTCTTGATGGAGCGCCACCTCACACTGGCCGATGCCTTGGAAAAGTGCCTCAAGAAAGGTTGGACCCAGGGCACGTGGGTGACCTGAACTGGCCAGGTGCTGACCTTTATGCATGGCTGACTAAAAAGCATCCCTGCAGGGAAGGGCGAGGAACAGGCCCTGGCTGCCGCCATGCTAGGTCTGCTCTGTGTGCAGCTGGGCCCTGGACCCAAGGGTGAGGAGCTGTTCCACAGCCTGCAGCCCCTCCTGGTCTCCGTGCTCAGTGACAGCACAGCTAGCCCTGCTGCCCGGCTCCACGTGAGTGTTCCATGCTCTGTGACACCCTTCTGTCACTCAGCCCCTAAACAGAGAGGTGGGTTCCACCTGCCTCCAGCCTTCCCTACTCTGAGGGTGAGCCCTCGTGCTAGGCGCCCAGGCTCACTCTCTGACCATGACCTGGCTTTGCCTTCTTCCCAACAGTGCGCTTCTGCTCTGGGCTTGGGCTGCTATGTAGCTGCTGCCGATGTCCAGGTAAGTGGCCTTTGGGCACAGGTAGTAAAGCACCTAGGCCCTAGCTCTGCCCTGAGCCACTGTCCTGCCTCTCTATGCCCCTAGGACCTGGTCTCTTGCCTCACCTGCTTGGAAGGTGTTTTCAGCCGGGCTTGTGGCGTAGGTGGCTCCACAGCTCCTGTGGCTCCCACGAGCCTGCACGGCCTGTTCTGTGCCGCCCTGCAGGCCTGGGCATTGCTCCTCACCCTCTGCCCCAGCACCCACGTCAGCCACATCCTTGACAGGTAGGGGTGACTGCCTCCTGGGTGTGGGAGGGGAAAGATGAAGAGACCCCCCAGCCCACGGACATAGCTCAATTTGCCCCCTCCTCAGGCAGCTGCCCCGGCTGCCCCAGCTCTTGTCCAGCGAAAGTGTGAACCTGCGGATCGCTGCTGGCGAGACCATCGCGCTGCTCTTCGAGCTCGCCCGGGACCTTGAGGTGTGACGGGGGTGCCTGCTGACTCCACCTAACCCAGGCTGTATGAAGGGGATACCACAGAAAACGGGACGCTTAAGTCACTATAGAGCAGAAGTAGCCCCAACGCAGACTCACGTGCCAGGGGCTGTGTAGGGGGCTCTGAGCAGGGGTGTCCGGCCTGGGCAGGGGCCAAGAAGGAATTCGCGGCGGGTGGGCCAGGCAGAGAAGAAAAGGACTTCCTCAGTGAAAGGAGGAGTTTGGAGAACCCCGTGTTGAAGGCCAGCCGAGCTCAGGCTTCTGCTCGCACCCCCTGCAGGAGGACTTTGTTTACGAGGACATGGATGCCCTCTGCAGTGCCCTGCGCACTCTGGCCACCGACAGCAACAAGCACCGTGCCAAAGCTGACCGCCGGCGTCAGCGCTCTACTTTCCGAGCCGTGCTGCACTTTGTCGAGGTGCGTGTAAGAATGTGTGTGTCCCAGCGGGCGTGCATCCCCGGGCACAGTGCCAAGCCCAGTCCTGTGGGCCCCTCTACCCTGCAGGGCAGTGAGTGTGAGGAAGAAACAGTCCGCTTCGGCCTCGAGGTGCTCTACGTGGACAGCTGGGCTCGGCGCCGGGTCTACGCTGCCTTCAAGGACGCGCTGGGGTCGGGCATGCACCACCACCTCCAGGTGGGGAGGCCGGCGGGGAGGGGCCACCCAGCTTGTCTGCCTGGGACTGGCCTGAGCTCACCGCTGTCTCTGCCCCCAGAACAACGAGCTGCTCCGTGACATCTTTGGCCTGGGCCCTGTGCTAGTGCTGGATGCCGCTGCCCTGAAGGCCTGCAAGATCTCGCGTTTTGAGAAGGTTCGCACCCTCGGGCACCCTCCATCCCCACTTCCTGGAGCTCTGCAGGGGCTAGAGGAGAAGCCCTGGGCCTCCCCCTTCCCCAGCTCACCAGATCATCACTCTTTGCCCCCACTTCAGCACCTGTACAATGCTTCTGCCTTCAAAGCGCGGACCAAGGCGCGCAGCCGCATGCGAGACAAGCGGGCGGACATCCTGTGAGCCAGGACCAGCTGAGGAGGAGACTGTCCACGCCATTGCCCGTATTTTTAACAGAAGACAGTGCAACAACTGGTCCTTGCCAGAAATTGTCGCTTTATTTTTTTAATGACAAAACCAAAAGCAGACATAGGGGTGGGCGGCTGGAGGCCGGGTCACTTGGAATCCTGGTCCTTTGCCCCTGCACTCAGCCCTGTGGCCTCTTCCTGCCATCTCAGGCCAAGGCAGATGTGTGGGGCAGGCAGTAGGAGGGTTGTCCCTTTTTCTCCTTTCTCAGGCCTGTTCCCCTGGGATGAACCACTTCCTTGGGGCGGGGGGGTGGCATCTGGACAGATACCACCACAACAGGTGGGAAGGTCAGGCTACCTGGAATGGATTTATGTGATTTTTAAAGATTATTAGAGATAATTAAACTGAATGCTCAGCCTTCTGTGGCCCTGGCTCCCGGGCATTTCTACCTGCCGGCCCTCCCCATCCACTACCCCAGGCTTGGGCCCAGCTGGGTCTCTGCATCTCATTTTTGCCCTGCGAAAGTCTCTGCCCAAATGGCCCTCTTCCTCTTACTCAGAGCCCAGCCTGTCTTGAGAGCTGAAGCTGGACCCCCACCAGGAGGCGTAGCAGAGTTTGGGTGACTGGGGTAGGGGCAGCTATTTCTAGACTTCTGAACCTGCTATCTGGGGGAAGTTAGAAAGCGCTGATAGGCCACAGCAGGAACCAGGAGTCTGTATTGCTTCCTCTGACCTTAGGTCACCCAGAGCAGGGTCTTGGCACCAGAAGCCTTGGCTAGGCCTGGCCCGAACAAGCCAGGAGAGGCGGGCAGCTGTGGGGCCAGATCAGGCTCTTGCACAGAACGTTTGCTGAAGAAGGAGAGTGGTACAGCAGTGGGAGAGGAGAAATCTGCCAATGGCCACTTTATCCCCCTACACAGACACCCCCAGACCCCAGGTCCAAGTGACATCTCAGCTGGGTGCCCGGGCCTCGCTGGAGTTGAGCCTGCGCAGCTGGCTGAGGCTGGCCAGCCGGAGTTTGAGAAGCGTCTCCTCCTGCGTGCGCAGTGTGTGCGCCAGCGTGCGTAAGGATTCACTCTGCAGCACTGCGGACAGGCAGGCAGGACGGAGAATTATCAGACCCGTGCCACCCCCACAACACCCACCCAGCCGAGCGTCCGAGAGTGCTGAGAACCCCTAGCCCACCGTTCACCGCCTCAGCCTCTGCAGCTGCTTCCTCCAACCACACAGAAGAGCCCCTGGTCCCACTTCCGTGCCCTCGGTTCCCACTGGCTTCTTGCGCCTCCATACCACTTAGGTAGACGGCCAGGACGGCAAGCGCCAGGCAGGTGAACACCAGCAGTGCGTAGCAGCAGGAAGCCCCCGCGGCTGTGCGTAGGGCTGCAGCCGCACTGGGCGCACAGTGATGGTGGCAGGATGCCCAGCAGCTCGTCCCATGGCTGTGCCTCCTCGGCCAGGGAGGGGCGCAGCGAGCCTGCAGGGTGAATGGGCCATCAGGAGGGCAGTGGGTATACTTTCCTCTCTTCTCCCAGTAGCTGTGTCCTGTTCCCTACCTGGCTTACCTCCGCTGTGTAGGTCACTGATGGACTCCACGTGGTGCAGGCGCACCTCCTGCACGTGGTTGGGGGCCAGCGATGCCCTGTTCCTCGGGCTCAGCATCGGTCCCATGGTGTCTGCTGGAGCAGCATGTGGCTGATTGAGGCAGCAGTCACCCCCTCTCTTCTCCTAGGTGGCTTCTAGAGGCAGTGGGGGCTCAGGAGATGGGGACAGGACTAAGGGGCATGGGCTCCTAAGCCCCTAAAACCAACTCAGGAATGGCCCTTGACTTTGGAACCAGGATGACCCTGGAACCCTATAGGCCTGTTTCACCCACAATAGCGGGAGGTGCCCTTGACATTCACGTTTGTTTCCTTCCAAGCACCTCAGAGTCATTCAGGTATTCCTCTGCTGGTTTCTAGAGAAGAATTTATCCTTGGAGGAATAAACCCACAGTGCTTGCAGTTCATTCCTGCCTCTTCTGCTATTGGCTTTCCCTGGGAGTTAGCCATCAGGCCAGACCCAGAGCTTTGTGGTCTGGTCCCCAGCAGAAGCAGCGCCATGCTTGCTGTCGGTGCCTTTCTCTCCTGGCATGGGCTCTGTGTTCTTTAACATACTCAGCATGATTATGCTGCACTGCTGTGAACCCTGCTGTTTTCACTTAAAATCAAGACAGGAGACCCGCCTTTGCTATCAGACTTCCACAGGCCTCAGGTCCTTCGGGCATCCCTCTGAGGCCGCCTGGGCATTTAGGGTGTTTCCAGTTTCCCTTGGGAAATGAATAACCCCTAGAAAAGGATGTGCCTTGCTGAGTATGAAATGTCTCTGTTTCCCAACAGTTAAGAACAGATTCCAGAAGCAGGATTACTGGGTCAAAAAGGGACTTTTTTAAAGCTATCCTCAAATTGTCTGCCACAATGGCTGTCCACAGCCCCCAAAAAGGTACAACATTGCCACCATTAGGCATCTCCATTAAAAAAGGTCATATATATATACATTTACACACATATATTTGGTACGTTGAAAAATGAGAAAAGGCTTTTCGACCCATTCGATTGGGTGTCTTTGCCTGAGGGGCCTAACCAATATGTGGCTTTCTAATTATCCATTCACAACCTCTGCCCAGTTAGTGTTTATTCTGTGATTTCTGAGAATTTTATTTTCTTCTGGTCTTTGACATAATATATATATTTTTACTCTCGTCCCATGAAGATCCCCAGATGCCCAGCTAGAAGCTAGATAACAAAGTGGGACATTTCCTGATAGGGGCAAGGGTCTATCTCTGGGTCTATCACTTTCTGAACAGTAACTCAACCTTCATGATTTGCCTGAAACTGCCCCCTGACGCGCTTAAAAGTAAGCACAGCAAAAACAGATGCTGCCAGTTATTATGTCTGGGTGGTGTGTTGGGAGTAACATTAACTCTCCTCTTTGGCTGTGTAGGAAAACTACACTTTCTAAATTGAACTCAGGTTGTTACTAAGAAAAATTCAGTAAATCATTAAGGCCTCAAAAGGAGGTAGCATCCCGTCCAACTCAGGGTTGGGCCCCTCCTATCCAGTGTAAAATATTGAAAATGTGATGATAGGGGATGGGGTGGGAGGGTGGATAGTTGAAAGAAGCCAGAAGCCTATCCACTCCCAGTCCCTTGGTCATGCGCCCAAATGCTTCCTGGAAGCAGCGGCCCACCCCTGATCTCATCCTCTTCCCCGAAGGAAATGCTGAACTGGCCAGGCCTCTGCCCCATCCACACCCCCTGGAGCACAGCCTATAGCTGACCATCCCGCAACTGGGTAGCTCCCTCATCCATTCTGTCCCTAGCAGAGGAAACAAGCAGGTGAGGTGAGGAGGGGTTCCAGGCATGATAGGCCTTCCTCCATGCACAGGGGGCAGGTCCCAGTACTTGAACTGGGACATGGTAACTGATGACTAATTAGGTAGTAAGGTCAGTGGGACAGGGGACAGGGTCATAATTCTGGGGCCTTGCCTTCCCTCAGTTATCTCCTACCTTCTTGGGTCTCCTCGGGCATGATGTGGGTAGACAGTCAGGGGGTCTGATGTCAGCTCCCGGGAGCAGTACAGGATGGAGGCAGCAATGGTTTCTCTGAGAGCCTGGGGAACGCCTGGCCACCTCCCAGCCTGGGCCTAAAATAGGCCTGAGCTCAGCCCACTGGGCTATATTTAGAGGAGATAGCTCTCAGCCCTGGGAAGGGGCAGAGTGACCCACATGGGCCAACGTGGACTATCGACCCAGTGATGCAGTGCAGGCAAGAGCACATCTCCCCTAGTGCATGTGCCTGGGGCTTTCCCGGGGAGCCCCCCCCCCACTCCAATATACACACGGGCCTCCGTGTCTTCATTCAGACAAGCCACGCTAGGTGGATCTCCAGCAATACCCCACATGGCAGCCAAGACATGCAAGTGGGTCCTGTGCATCACCACTCCTCCTCTCCACAAGACCCCCCAACTCACAGCTAGGTCATTTCTCCAAGCAAATGTGGGAGAAGCACTCACCACTTTGTGACCTACTGCCAAAGATTGAGAGTGATGGACAACTGGAACCCAGTGCCATGAGGGCTTAGAGAGCCCTAAAAGGAGGCAGACACCCTCACACATGCAAGCACCCATGCTGGTCAGTGCAAGGCTGGTACTTCTATTACTAAGCTTACAACCTTGTGTAAAGGACTGCCCCCCCCCAAACTCAGTTTTTCATCTGTAAATTAGAATAACAATGGATCCTCCCTGGCATAGTACAGATGAGAGTGGAAATACAATCATGCGTCTGAAGCACTCAGCTCAATGCACATAGATCACACTAGGTCGTGTCAGGATGGATGCATGGCACCACTCATCCTTACCGGAGGGAGTGGTTCAGTTTAGGGCCCACCCTCTGTGGTTAGACTCCCAGGTCCCTTCTTCCCAAATGGGACAAAGCAAGACAGTGGGGCTCCGCTTCCTAAATGTCCCAAATCCATTACTCCACTTAGACTAGCCTCCTTGATGTTCCTCAAACACTGCCCGCTTGTGCCCACCTCAGGGACCCTTGCAATGGCTCTTCCCTCTGCCTCCAGATAGTCCCCATGGCTGGCTCCTTGTCATCTAGCTCAAATGTCACCCCTTCAGTGAGGCCTTCTGCTCCCATTCTTTTCTACATAATCCAATTTTATTCATAGCACTTAGCCCAGAAATTATATTATTCAGAATGTATGTGCATGTCAGTATCCCCACAGGCCCTGCAGGATCCAGTCAGTCGCATAGCAACCACCTTTAACCCTCACCAAGGCATCCTTAGAAGAAACTGAGGTCCTGAGAGTGCTAGAAGGTGCTCAAGGCCATACAGCAAGACCTAGGACCAGCAGTTTTCTGTCGGGCCCATTCCGGCTTCAGCTGATAACGTGTTTATTGCATTAGTACAGTCGGCCTGCCCCACCACACCCTACCAGCCCAGCCTGTCACAGCTTTCTGCTTATTGCCCAAGGAGGCGGTCCTTCTCCCAGGGTGGGCACTCCGAGCACCTCCCCCGCCCAAGCTGTTGCTCTGGAGCCCTGCTTCTCTGCCTCCTCCCCACCAGCCAGACCCTGTGCCTGGCCTGGGCCGCCCCTCCCGGGGCTACATTCAAGGGTTATCCTGTTAATAAATAAGCCGGCGCGGCTGCCCCACGTCCAGAGCCTCTGTCGGTGTCTCGGTTGGCCGGGGACCGCAGTAGGCCCGCCCCTAGCTGCTGTCCGTCTCCCAGGGTCTGTCCGCCCCCTCTCCCGCCAGTTGTCTCATCTCCCCAGTCCCCGGCGTGGGGACGGGCGAGTCACCAGTGGGCTACGCTGCGCGGCCCCGCTCAGCGCGCGGCTCTGGGGCGTGCGTCCTCCGGTTGCGACCCTTCCTCCGCGACTCCGGGGGCTGTGGGTGCGCCGCGGGCTGCGGTCGACACATTCGCAGGGAGCTGGCGCCACCGCCGCCCGGCTCCACCAGCTGCAGGAAGTCTCGGTACCAGAGCTTGGGGCCTGGCGGCGCGACAGGCGCAGCCTCCTCGGTTCGGGCCAGCCTTTCCGCCTGCGCAGCACTCAGCACATGCAGCGCCAGACGACGCAGCGGCTGCGAAAAGCCCTGCTCCACGGCTGCGCACAGGTACGCGCCCGAGTCCCCGCGTCGCAGGCCGCGCAGCAGCAGCCCCCGCGTAGTGCGCTCCGCGCGCTCCTCCACCGGCACCTGCGGGCCGGGCGAGCGTGAAGCGGGGCAGTGGGGTCGGGAACAAGCTCCCAGGCCCCAGTGTGGGGCAGGAGAGGCAAGGGTCAATGGTGGCCTAGCAGGAGCAGCAAAGGTGCGCGCGCAGCTGCACGGTGGAAGGTTGGGTGCAAGGGGGCAGATGGTCTTCAAGTGGAAGCCCGAACGGGCCTGGGTTCACCTGAATGCGAGGGGCGGGTCAGGTCCCTCAAGGGGCGTGGCGAGGGAGGGGCTTCTCTTGGGTGGGCACGCGCGCGCGTCTGTGTGTGCGGGTTGCGGAAGGGCAATTCAGGAGACCTAGTTAGCCGGATCCGGACTTCTCCAGGATGTGGCTGGCGTGCAGGTAAGGGACCAAATAGGACGTAAAGGGTCAGGGCGGGCGAAGCCTCACTGGGTGTGGCTAGACTTCTAATGTGGGGAGCAGGCCAAGGCCTCATTAGGGCGGGGCCTCTCCTGGATGTAGGGGACAGGACAAGGGCCTGGTTGGGAGAGCTCCCCCACCCAGGCTCACCGGAGTGCTAACTCCCTCCCCGGCGCGCTGGAAGGTCCACTCCACGTGTGCCTGCAGCGAGCGGGGCTCACACTCCAGGAAGGCGCTGCCGCCCTCCACACCGAACACCTTCCGCTCCAGCAGCGCGGGATGGGACGAGTCTGAGAGCAAGAAAAATATCAGATTTAGGCCAGGCAGGGCGGGGGGGTGTCTTCAAAGGCTGAGACGTGGGGGCACCTGGGGCACTCACCTCCAGAGCACAATGTACTGGGGTCGCCGTTCTTTATGTCTTGCCGCCGGAACCGCCTGTGGGAGGGGACATTGGAGCCACCGTAAGCCCATCTTCTTTTAACCAGGGACTCCCTCAGCGGCCCCCCCTGACCCTGCCCACCTTTGGCACTGGGCTGGAAGCGTGTGCACGCGGCCCCGTCCCAGGCGCAGTAGGGGTCACGCGCCAGGCAGCATTCGGCGCAGGCGCGGCCATGGGCAGCACAGCGGTGCAATGGGATCTGGGCCACCGCGCTCCGTGAAGCTACGTACAGCTGGTGCTAGAGGGCATGAGGGGCTCCGGGCTGACCGAAGGCGGCCCTGTGCCCACCTCCCATTCATTGGTCAGGGATCCCTTCCCCACTTGGCAAATGGGAACACTGAGGTCTCAGGTCACACAGTCTAGTGAAGGCAGAGCCTATACTCAAACCCAGAGCTTCAAACTACCAAGGGAAGCATGGGGGTGGGGGTGCCTGGGCACCCTCTTGGTCCAGTCTACTCCTAAGACTTTTGGTCACTTACCCTCTTGGAGGAGATTTGCATACTGGTGACAGCAGCAGAATCCTGAGAGAGAAGGGGCTGTGGGATCAGGGCCAAGCGAGTGAGGGAATTCCAGGTGCTGGGGGCTAGGCCTCACCTCAAACACATGCAGCTCCTCCAGGAGCAGCCCCTCGGCGTTCGGTCTGCCACCCTTGGGGACCGAGATCACCTTCAGCACTGTGCCAGCATCTGCAGGGATGAGAAGGGGTGAGTGACCCCTCATGCTCCCTGACAGCTAGGGCCAGGAGTCTTTTCATTTCGGAGGCCTCCACCCTCAGCATGGTTGGGTCGGTGGAGAATGTGGGTCAGATCAATCAGAGCAGCATCCAGAAGGAGGTAGGGGCACAGCCCAGGCAAAGGCCCGAGAGGGGGCTGAACGAGAGGAACTTGCTGAAGAGCCCAGACTGGGTCTGGTGGGTGGTCACGGCTGGACCCTGACCTGTGCCGATGAAGAGGACGTCATAGTGTCCGTCAGCAGCTGCTACACGGTCTGCAGCAATCTGGGTGAAGGTGTACCCGGCACCCACTTGTAGGAAGAGAGGGCGCCCCCCATGGGCAGGACCGGATTGTACATGAGGGGGTGGTTCCGGGCAAACTGGATGACGTCATCAGGGAAGTCCTTGGTGGAACTGAAGGTGCCAAAGGTCTTGCTGGGGCACTGGCGGGTGGGAGGGAGGCAAGACAGGGATGTGGGTGCGTGGGCCTTGTGGCAGCTCTCCACAAGAAGCCTCCAGGGACCTGGAGTGTGAGTGAGTGTGTGTGTGTGTGTGTGTGTGTGTGTGTGTGTGTGTAGACAGAGCCCTGCCCTGGGAATGAGAGGAGACCCTGTCTTGACTTCTGAGGAGGAAACGTGGCCTTCCCCTGAGGAGCCCTGTCTGATGAAAGTGATATTTTTTTTCACCCATAACAAAAGAAACCACATTTACCAAAAAAAGACCTCAGGCCAAGTTCTCCACCCCTGAGGCTTCCAGTGGGTTGTGGTGGGGGTTCCTGGGCTACATACCACTCCAGGCCGGGGATAGGGGACACGGCCCTGGTAGGACACCCATTGGTGCACAGGCCCCTCCTTGTGTGCAAAGGGTCCCAGGAAGGCCCGGCGTACATCATTCATGCTGTACACACACACTGCGGAGCCCTGGAAGATGCCACTGCAGGCGAAGACACGAGTGAGTGACAGGCCCAGAGAACCCAGCCAGCCCCACAGGGCCACTTCCCACCTCACCTGGAAGTGGAGAAGACAGCGTAGAGCAGCGGGGCCCAGCGGTCCCTGGAGGACAGCAGGAACACGTCCTCTGCGGGGAAGGGGCCTAGTTGGGGAGGCCGCACAGCCCCGCAGGTGGGCCAGGCTCCGAGGTCTGTGCCTCTGCACTCCCCTCTCCCCATCCTCCACCCCTGGCACTCACGGAGCTGGTCAAAGTGTGTGTCGCCCTCCACGCCAGGCACGGAGCACACCAACCGTGCCTTCAGGAATGTAGTCCACTTGTTGACCAGGCTGCGCTGGCCGCCCACGTCGTTCTACGAGGTCAATCAGAGAGGATGAGAGCAAGGCCTTGATGGGCAAAGGAGCAGGGGGCAGGGTCAATGGATGTGGCCCAGGGGCTCCTCACCCGGCAGATCTGGCCGACTCGGGACACGGTCAGGCGTCCCAGTGCTGGTGCAGCCTCCACCGCCAACTCACGGAAGAAGAAGTAATCTTATCATCGTCTGGGTTCTCACTCTCGGGAATCCAAAAGACCTTGACAAACTTGGGCTCTGGCCACAGTAGGAGGCGTGGGGTCAGTGAGGTCCTGACCCTGCCCCCTGCTATAAGACCACATGATGCCTCCTCTTCCTCACACAACAGCCTGTGGGGCAGTATCTGATTACCCAGCCTCTAGGACCAAGTTTAGATGGCACTCCATGTGAAGACTCCAAAGGATCAGGACCTGCGAGTCAAGGAGCAGCCACGAGAGGGCAGCAGAGACCGTGGCTACCCTGGCACGAAGGCGGGGGGACCGCCCCCACCTCTGGCAGCTCTCTCACCTTGCTGCTGACAGTTCGCCAGGCCAGTGGGCAAAGGAGGGAGATGAGGTATCTGGTTTTACCTTCGCTCGAGAATCTTGCTCTCTAGCAGGAAGCAGATGCCCCCACTCCTCAGAGTTTCAAAAACTCTGCTGGGTCCCATCACTCTTAGAATAAACTACCTTGTCCCTTAACAGTCCAGGCCCCTTATCATTGCTCCCTTCATGAATCTGTTCCCTTGCTTGTTCCTGCCCCAGGGCCTTTGCACTAATTATTTCCTCTGCTGGGAATGCTCTTCCCTCAGCTCTGCTGTGCTTCGGGAATTAGCTCACCCCTCCCGCTGGAATTTGATCTTATCATGTATTTGTCAGGAGGTCTGAACTCAAAGAGGGCATGGGCCATACCCGTCTCATCCCAGTGCCTAGCGCAGGCCCTGCCACATGGCAGTACTTGGTGAGACCTGGCTGCACTCATCGCTCACTTCTGTAACGCACCTTACTCAGCACCTGCCCTGTTGAGGAGAACGGCCACCTCCCACCAGCCCCACCAGCCTTTCACCGTTGAGCCAGCGGGAGTCGTGTGGCTCTGTTCGGAGACTCGGACGCTGGCCCAGGCTGCGGAAGATGGTGAAGTCCCGGCCCATGAGGTCTGCGGCCACCCCTGAGTACAGCTCTTCCCCTGCAGACAGGGCAAGGACTGCTCAGCCAAGCTGAAGGCTCTCAGCAGGGCGGAGGGAGGGGCGCTGTGGAGCTCTGCGGGCTCTTGAAAAGTCAATGAGGCTGTGGAGGATCCTTGGGGCTCCAGGGAGGGTCTTGGGACTTTGCGAGGTTCTAGAGTCTCTGAAGGGTCCAGGAGTTCTGTTGGGGTCCCAGCCTTTGGACTTACCCACTAGCACAGAGGCAGCTCGGTGCCTGGGGTCATAAGGACTCTTGCCCTTGCCGTCCTCTAGCCCTCGGGGGTCCAGGCGGAGCACTGGCTCCTGGGAGGTGGGGGAAGTTATGACTTCCGGTCCCCTCCCTACTCTCCCAGCCTCCCGCTCTGCCCGGATCTGGCCTTACCTCCAGCCGGTGGCCCACCTCTACAAACGCACAGGTTGGGTGGAAGGCCCCTGTGCCACAGGCCAGCAGGTGGGTACGGTTGTAAACATGCAGCAGCTTCACGAAGTTCATGCACTCAGTCTAGTGGGCAGGCAGGGAGGGACAGGGACGATGAGGCCTCCCCCAGGGAGCTGGTCTTTAGGGGTCCCAGCCCACCAGTGGCACCCCCACCCCTCCCTTTCTTCTGCATCAGCCCAAGCGAGTACCCACATGGGCTCCTGGGACCTGGGTGCTGTTGGTGACCAGCCCGGCCTACTTCTCACCAGAAGGGGTGCGTGGGGAAGCAGAGGCCTGCATTTCCCCCTGTGACTCACAGGACCCCAAGAAGAATCACATGAGCCCCCACCCTGACTCATTACCTCCAGACTGTAGCCACCCCAACCCCCTGCCCTCATCCCCGCCAGAACAGGCAGGCCTCTGTTTCAGCACTGCCCTGTCTACAGAGTGAGGGGCTGACCCTCCCCGCTCCCACCCGCGCCGCCAGCACTCACAGCAATGTCCTTCCCCGCCCAGTTGCACTCCTCTCGCCATTCCACAGGGGCCGGCCAGGCCAGCTACGGGAGATGGGGGCACGGGGAGGGGAGCAGGTCAGGGACTGCGGACGCTCCCTGTGCTAAGGATGTTCGCCCAGGGGCCCCATCCCCGTGGGGCTCTTCAGGCCATGTTCCCCAGAGGCTGCGGGGCCCTGGCACCTTCTTGGCTCGTTTGCTGATGTTGTCCAGGCTGAGGGAGGCCAGGTGGTTCTCGGCGCCCACAAACAGGCGTCCACGCTCCTCATCCACCAGCAACGCTTCGTAGCAGCAGGTCCTTGCTAGCCTGAAGGTCCGGAGACCATGCTGGGCCTGGAGCTCTTCAGGGAGGGGGCGCTACTGAAGATTTGCCACCGGAAGCTTCTCCTAGGCCCTGCCTATTGCCTCTCTCACAGGCCAAGGCTGTACATGTGACCTGGCCCACACGCATGTGGATTTACACACGTGTGAGTTTATATTTGTAAAGGTGGGCCCACCCAGGTTCGACGCTTCCAGGGTGGGCAGCGCTGCCACCTCCCCCCCCAAAAGGGAAGGCAGGTTGAGCTCCTCAGGCGTGCTTGGACAAGCAGTGTCTCCAGGCAGGCACACTGGGAGGGCAGGGTTCTGGGGGAGGCTGGGCATGTAAGGAAAGCGGAAACCCCAACCCCCAAATCACGCTGAGGGTTCTCTGCCACCCCGCCGCCAGCCCGAGCTCAGTGTGATGCCGCTGCCTAGTGCCCACCCTCCTGTGTAGGAAGGGGATTTTCATGGCCCCCACGCCTCAACTTCCCTGGGGGTAGGGGATGGAACAGAGGCAGGATCTGTTGCCATGGGGACAGAAAGGGTCCCCCTGAGAAAGCACGAGGAGAATGTAGAGGATCATGTGCACAGAGGGGTTGGGGAGAGGCCAGGATAGGGTTAACTAGAGTTGGCTTAAGAGTGCTCCCAGTCCAAACCAGGTCAGCAGGTACACAAGGGCGCCAGCAAACACGGTGCCCCCTCCCCGCACTGGGCCCCTTCCTGTCCACTGTGAGCTGGGCCCTCCCGCCTGCCAGGTGCACTTACCTTGGAAGGAGAGGCGAAGGCGTGGGGGGCTGGGGGAGGCCCCCCCAGCACTGCTGTGCAGAGCAGGACCAGGCCCAGGATCATGGCGGCGGCCTCAGCCCGCCCCATCCCGGCTCAGGGCGCTCAGGGTTCAGCAGGCATGTGTGGAGGAGCCTTGAGCCGCCCTGGACTCTGCCCCGGGATCTGGAAGAGAGAAGACGTGCAGTGAGGGCAAGGGGGGGAGACTAGGGGGAGTCCCCAGAGATCAAATTACAGCCCCTAGGGGAAAGAGGCTGGGGGGTCGCATTCTACTTCCGAGCCCTGCCTGGCCATAATCACAGACACACCCACGCTGGGCACACCCTCAGGGTCACCCCCACACTGGCAGGCACCCGCCCCACCACGTCACCCTCCCCAGTGACCCGCCCTCCCGTATACACAGAGACATTAATTCACACACTCTGTGCCTATTTCATGCCAGCCTGGGACTTGGGCTGGGGACAGTGTGGGACACAGACACTGTCCCCCACTCATGCAGAAGTGGGCAGAGTGCCAACAAGGACTCAGATTAGTGCATTCTAGAGGTCAGCAAGTCCAAAGAGCAACACGAGTGGGTCATGGGAGTGAGAGCAACAGGAGGGGGTCAGGTCTCTGGAGGTGGCTGCGCACCCACAGCCCACAGGCAGACAGGCACCTTTGGGGCTGGAGCCAATGGTGTGACGCGGGTGAGCGTGAATGTTTCTGAGGGTCCCTTTGTGGATCTGTATCGCACATGTGTGTGTTGAGTGTATACATGTCTGTGTGAGGCCATCTGGCATGTGTGTTTATTCCACAAGCAGACATGTGGCACACACGCACACACACAGATGGCGTTGTAATATATCTGTGCAGCGTGTCTTTGCGGTGTGCACGTCTATGTGTGCCACAAGGTGTGCACCTGCGAATGCGTGTGATAGGCGAGCGTATGCGTGCGTCTGGACATGCAGGTGAGCAAAAACAACTGCAGCGTCAACCACTGCCTTCGACCCATTTTCCAGGGGGACAAGTGCTGCCCAGGAGGCCAGGGGCTGCTCCCACTCAGCTCCAACAGCCCCAGCTGGAGCGGGCCTCTCTCTCCACACCCCAGCGGCTGGAAGGAGCTGATCACACATAGACGTTCTGTGAGCTGACTTCAGACCCAAGAGGAATCAAGTGGGAAGAGCCAAGGGCCTGAGGCAGCCTCTCCCCAAGCTGCCCTTCTCCCCCGCTGAGCCTTTCCCACCCTTGCCCTCACCCTCGGATTTCCCCATCATTGAGCCCCTCCATCTCTCTGAGCCAGAGCCCTTCCCTGGACCCCTCAGAAGGAGCCAGGCTCTGGCTGCAATGCCCACCGTCCTTCCCAGAGGCTGGCTGGGCAGGTGCTGGGCACGGGAGCCCTGGTGTGGGGCAAGGTCCTGGGGTGCAGTGAAGCAAGGGGCACAGCTGCTGAGGCACATTCCAGACTGCTCCCCACAAGCCCCTGCCCAGCTCGGCAGCTCCCGGCCCCCTCCCATGCTAGGACTCCCACCTCCCTCCTCCCCTCCCGCTGACACTTGCCGCTACCTCTTCTGGGCCCGTGAGGTCTGTGATGCCACAAAACACCCAGCTGCCTTCCCACAGGCCACCAGAACTCCGGCAGCAGCACCTCCCCACCCTAGCCTCTTCTCACCTTGGAGAGGGAGAGAAGCCTGGGGGCCGCAGGGCGCCCTCTGACGGCTCCTTTAAGGAGCAGCCCCCGCCTCCACCAAGCCAGCCACCGCCCCACACACGCCGTCAAGTTTACGGGGCGGGCAGATCGGGTGACCGGGCAGGCAGCCGGGACCGCTGGAGATGGTGGCCTGCAGGACTGGGCCAGGCACAAGGGAGGGGCGGGTAGGGAGGCCCCCTTCCCTGTTGGGCCTTACGGCAATAGGATGCCCAAAGCAGCGGTTCAGGAAGTGGGGCTGCCAGTCAAGGCAAAGGAGGAGGGAGCGATAGAGACCCTCCAGCCCAGAGGCTCCGCACAGCGGGCAGAGGGAACAGCGGTGGGCACAGCCCCCCAGGGACTCGGGTTCCTCAGCTGTCCCTCCACAGCTGGGGAGCTGACGAGGCTAATAAGAGCCCAGTTACCACCTCAGTTCCCGAGAGCCAGCTGCGACGGGAGGGTTGGAGGTCGGGGGAGGGGGTTCTCAACTGGAGGTCTGAAGGGCCCCCAGGACCCAGCAGCCCCAGTCCGTCCTCACCACTTGGGCCGGTATCTCTGACACCTGGCCGGCAGTGCTTGTGGAGGCAGGAGAGGAGGGTTAGAGAGGGGCAGACGCCAGAGGCCCGGCAAGTCTTGCTGCGCTGCAGGGTGTGGGCCCACGCAGGCGCCCTGCCCTGACCGGCGTCCCAAGCACTCGGGCGAGCTCTGACTCCAGTCTTTCTTCTAGGTCGAAGGTGGGAGGAACTGCCCTACCAAACACAGAACAAGGTACCCGAGGGGCAGGAGCCTCAGTTGGGAAGGGTCTGGGGGCTTGGCTCGAAGCCGAGTCTGGTGGACACACACTGTCTGTACGGCCAGGGGTACTTCTTTGGAGGGGCCGAATGTTGACAAGTGGGGACCTCGGGTCCACCTGGGTGAACAGGCCAGGGCTCAAGCATGGGCTTCCATCTCTCAATGCCTACAAAGGGTGTCCTCCTGCACTGTCTCCAAGGCTGGTGAGCAGCTTCTCAGGGGCCAGCGAGGGAGGCTGTGTGGCCAGTGGAAGTGCACAGAGTTCTGCTGCCCATCTCCTGCCAAGTCCCTTGGAGTGGAACTGTCTGTGCCCAGCCAGGGTGGGGCTATGCCTCTTTCCTGAGCCTCAGGGCCTGGTGTGCCGGCCTGGCTGGCTGGCAGGCAATGAAGGGTAGGGGTCAGTGGGAAGACCAGGGCCTTGAGGAGGGAGAGTGGAAGGGCGCAGCCCTGCCTGAGCTCCTGGGCTTCTAGGATGCAGCCTCTTCCTCCTCCTAGGCCCTCTTGCCTTGGACCTGGGCAGCCTCCACTGGCCCTATGCAAGCAAACAAAATTCTTTGGCTGTTTACAATTTTCCACCCGAGCAGCCAAGATCAGCAAGTGCCTTTGAGGTCCCCACCCACCCTTGCTGTGCCCCCTACCTGCCCCCACTGCTCTTAGTTCTTTAGGCCCAGGGTCCCAGACTGTTTTGGTGCCCCCACCCCCACCCCCAAGCTCTGCGACCATACTGAAAAATGGGACCAGGAACTCAAACACCAGCCAAGGTGACAGGGCTGTCCCTGGAAGCCCTTTGCATTTGTCTTCCTGCCTCCAGATGTGTCCCCTCCCTGGAGCAGGAAGGGGAGTCCCCGGGTGGGAACTCAAGTTGTCCTGTCCCCACGGTATCCTTCTGCTTTTCAGGTCCAAGTGTATGCCAGGCCCTGGGTGGGGGCCTCGTGGAGACAGCACTCTCTGAGCAGGGTCATTGACTGCGTGGGTCACCGTGGGCTTGGAAGTCCCCAAGGATTCTGGAATTGGGCAGCTTGGGCCTGGGTCTCGACAGAATGAGATAGCCCAGGGGAGGGAGCTGGGGTCCCTAGCTGGGGTCTCTACACCTGTCTGCACTTGGGCTACCCAGGACCCTGGGCCTTCATCTTCTGCCAGGGGACCCCCGGGTCAAGGCCTGCTGCCTGGGCTCCTGCCCTGATGCTGCCTGTCAGTGGCATGGCCTGCCAAAGCCTCAGCTTTTCCTTCTGGAAGTAACTAGATTGTGCCAAGTGCCAGCACCTGGCTCGCCACCCCTCATCATCAGCCGGGCCTGCCCCCTGCACGCTGCCTGGACCCTGGGCGGTGCAGCTGGGACGGGACATCCATCTGAGGAAAGCTGCAGCCAATCCTCCCAGTGCCCAGCCTGGGCTGGGTCACCTTGGCTCCCAACTCACACCTGCTTTAGCCATCAAGGCTGGTGGCTCCAGCTTTCTCCATTCTGGCCACGTGGGTACTAGGACCTGCTGCTTGTGGACTTAGCATGGGGGCCAGAGGCGGTGGGACG
Source organism: Eonycteris spelaea (assembly GCA_003508835.1). Taxonomy (NCBI): domain Eukaryota; kingdom Metazoa; phylum Chordata; class Mammalia; order Chiroptera; family Pteropodidae; genus Eonycteris; species Eonycteris spelaea. The sequence goes on along the minus strand of PUFA01000145.1, from coordinate 3,150,759 downwards.
TGGGCTGGGAGAGAACCTAACCAAGGCTTAACTTCTCTGACACTCTGCCACCCACCCCCAGGGGATCTCCCCAGAAAGGGTCTATTGAGGTACTCCCCACCCGCCCCCGCCTGGCCTCCATGCTCCCAGGGGACCCCTGGCCCACCTTTTTGGAAAGATCAGCTCCTCCCTTCCTTGCCTGTTCCCCTTCCCTTCTGAGGGCCATGTCAGAGCTGAGGTGGAGGGGCTGAGGGCGGGGCCACCAGGAACCCTGGGCCTCTGGCTGTGGCCCTGCCCCCACCCGCTCCGCCCGCCCCTGCCCTCCGCCTCCTGCACATTCCTCCCTGGCTGAGGTCAGCCCCTCTGGGATGGGGCAGCCCCCCCTACCAGCCACATCACAGCTCTTCACTCACTCCTGTTTTCCTCATTGCCCAGCGGGAGCGGTGTGTGTGGGCGGGGCGAAGGACGGGGGAGGGGAGGCTGGGGGTGAGGCCTCCCTCCCCGCTTCTTCTCCACAGCCTGGGGGAGGGGGCAGAACTGTGCCAGGAATGCTGCAAAAGCGGACTCCGGTGGCCCCTATGCTCATTAACATACATTAACAATGTTACACTCCCCAGTGTGCTGTAGGGGGGCTCCAGATGCTCTGGCAGGTGCGAAGGATGACGAGGGATCCACCCGCTAGTAGCCGGAGAGGGTCGGGGCTGAATCCTGACACCTCCGCTTCCCAGCTGTGTGTCCCAAGCGGGAACGGAACCTCTCAGATCTTCTCCTCACTAGTCCTGCGGTTGTAAATGGGAGCCTGGACAGGTCTGGCACACGGGGTGTGTGTGTGTGTGTGTGTGTGTGTGTGTGTGTGTGTGTGTGTGTGTGTGTATGCGCGCGCGTGCACACGTGTGTATTCTCTTCGCCACCTCCGCGATGGACATCCTGCTGCAGCATCCACACCTGGCGGCCTCGAGGGAGACCCTTCCCTGCTGCCTCTTCCAGTAGGGCTTGGTGGAGCCCTCCTCAGGCTCAGCTCCCCTCTCCTGGTCCCCTTCCCTCCCCTGCCACTCCCCTCCACCCCCACCCACCGGCTTCCCTGAGGCTCCACCTGAACCTCTTTCCCTCCTCTGCCCTTGGAGACCCCTTGATCTTCCTACTCCGCAGGTCTCCAATCCCCTCTAGCAGTGCCCAAGCCCATGCCCCTACCTCCCCCCACCCTCCGCAGCCTGACCCCTGACCCCTTTACCTTACCCCTGAGGCTGTGTCCCTGGGGTCTTTCTGCCACCTCCTACTCAGGAGGTTTCCCTTCTGTAGCTCCCCACTGCCCCCTGCCCAGTCCCTGACCCGGAGAGGTCTGAAGCTTGGGGGTTCCTGGCATTTACACCCGCCCTGCCTCACTCAGCCCTGGCCTGCCTGCCAGTGCTCCAGCCACCCCACTGCCGGGAGGCAGCAGCTTTCTTCACCAGGACTCGGCTTGGGCTGCGCCCTCAGCCCTTAGGCCTACCCCTCTGCCACCGGCTGGACTCTTTACCGTTCATCATCCATTTCTCCGTATCACTTTCTTCGTGAAGCCCCAAATCCCTGTAACGCCCGCTCAAGCCTCTGCAGGGCTCTGGGGTCCGCAGCAGCTGTCAACCCCATCACTGGGGGCCCCAGGACCCAGCAGAGGACAGGCAGAGGGTGGTAGGAGATGGAGTGCCTGCAGGAAGCCCTTCCATCTACCTGGGGCTGTTGTGCCTTGGTAGGGATGAGGGACGGATAGAGAAGGAACACCTCAGGCCTCGCCTTGACCCTGAACCAGCCCCTCAGGCTTTCACTTCCTCCACCCACAACAAGGCCAGAAAGCAGAGTCAGTGGCTTCCCACTGATGTCAAATTGATTTTTCTCCTAACCAAGATCACCTGTGGGGCTATAGCTCCTGCAAGGAGATAAACCAAGGCAGGGAGGAGAGAGAGACCTCTGCTCCCTGGGACACTGGTCCTTATCACGGGGTGACTCACTGAGGAGCTGCGTTGCTGACGGGCACGGGCGCACTTGCTGTCACACAGCTGCACACATAGCCCGGCTGGTGTGAGGCCCTCCTTGGGTTCGTGGCGGGGGCTAGCTGGGCCAGGGAGGTTGGGGGGACTGTACGACCCCACGGAAGGGATGAAGGCCCCCGGGGTCTCTCTTCAGGGCGACAGACACAGACAGGACGGGGGTCGGTTGCTTGGGAGAGGACCTGGACCCAGCACTCAGCCAAAAGGAGCTGCAGTCACGTTCCTGCCCTCTCCCTGACTCCCGGGACAACTCAGACCTGGCTGGCCATGCCCCGGGCTGGTGTTTGCAATCAGGATTTGGATTCTCCACCTTGGTGGCTGGCTTGGCACTTTGAGCCTCTGGGGGTGGCATGATTCTGAGGGGCTCTGAGGGAAATGGGAGGTTTTCCTGACATCAGGAGGACTCACGGAACTCCCCTGGAACATGGTGACAGCTTCCTCCAGGACTAGGCAGTCCCTGCAGCCTCAGGGGCCCCAGTTCTAATGGGGGGGGGCTCCCCCCCATCCTCCAGCTGCCATCTGGGCGTCCACCTGCCTCTTGGGGGGGTCTGGGCCAGGGGAGCTGGGGAGTGACTGACTGACTGCCTGGCTCCTCACCAGAGGGTCTCCATACACCATCCTCTCTTCAGGCGTCTCTGACTCAGAGCTTCTCTCTTTCTCTCTTCCCCACTCCCCAAATGGATTAAATATACCAAGGCGTCAGCACATCAGTAGCCTGAGCAGCTATTTGGGAGTGGTGTGGGCCCTCTGGGAGGTGGATCTGCCTTAGGGTTGTCCCCACTCTCTGGAGACAGTCTACTTCATTACAGGGACTCATAGGCTTGGTCTGCGAGCTGGAGCCTGGGTCCTGTGGCTGCTCTGCCTGTCGAAGGGTCCCGGGCCTCATGGCTGCCGCTGGCATTGGGTGGGGCCAGGAAGATGGACCTTCTGAGGCTAGAAGAGCTCTGGGGGACACAGGCGCAGGGAGCACTGAATCTTTGCCTCTGTTTACCCAGCTGCTCCCAGGGATGAGGGATGGCTGAAGTCCAGCTCTGGACAGCTCCAGGCAGTGGGGGATCCCCAGGAGTCAACCTCATGGAGTCCCTCCTGTTGGTGTACAGGACACCTGGGATGCCCCCTTCCTGCCACCTCCCCAAATGGCTGGGAATTTCCCAACAGCCGAAGACAAGGAGGAATTGAGAGGCCGCCCCCGCCAATGCTGGGACAATGGAGCCTTATGCCCTCGAAATCAGAGCAGGGGCAGGAAGGACAAGGGCAGGTGGGGGCCTAGTAGTCTGCACCCAGGGAAGCCCTGCTTGCCAGAACCTCACCCAGAAACACTGCCAAGCCGGGTACAAGGGGGTCCTGGCCAGAATCCTTCATGGCCCACCCAGGGAGGGAGGCGCTGGGTGCATCAGGCAGACAATGCCGGCCCCTCAATGGCCCCTCTGTGTAAGGTTCCCTCAGGAGGAAAGGAAGGAACCGTCTCCGGTGCCTGCTTCCTGCTGGGCAGGCATCACTACTGGGGGCATTGGAGCCCCTCCCGCATAGCTGGGGCTCAGAGGGGCCCAGACCCGACTGCTGAAGGAAGGCAGGGATCCTGGGGTTGGGCAAAGGGTCCTGTTCTTGTCATCAGCCCTTAGTCCTCGAGGCAGGAAAGGCCTGAGGAGCTGGGGCGGAGACGGGCTGGGGGGGCATTTATCTCCTTCCGATGCGGCCGCTGCAGCCTCTCATCTCCTGCCAGCGCTCCCGGCCGGGGCCTCTAGAGGACTGGCAGGTGTGCGGAGGCGGGGTCTTGGTCCCCGGCCCCCACCTCCCCGTCTCCGCGGCGCCGACCCCGGCCCAGGATGCTTTGTCCTGCAGCGGGCGCGGAGCTCCCCGGGCCCACAAAGCTCCCTTTGTGCCCGGCGGCCTCCGCTGTACCCGGTGACGTCAGCCTCGGTGAGGCGCCCACTGCGGCCGAGCGCGGGCTGCGGCGCCCTCTGGTGGACGAGCTCGTCTCCGAGCCCCGCCCAGTCGGGGCTGGCCTTCACCTTGCCCTGCCCAGAGGCTCAGCCCGACTGCTGTCGCGCTGACCGTTGTGGTCAGGCGCTTGCTCGGCCCACCCCACAGGCACCCCCGCCCGTTTCCTTACCCATCAAGGCGCGTGCACTTCCCAATGGCCTCCCGGAAGCCTCCGCACTCTTTGAGCCCTAGTCCCAATACAGCCGAAGCCCGGCAGCCCTCCAGGACGCTGCCTCGTCCACTCCCACGCTGAAATACAGCACCTGCCTGTCCCCACTCCGGCCCCGGGGTTGGAGGGTACCCTCTGGGGTAGAGGCCCACATTGTTCCCAATTTTGTTTAGTCAAGCCCAAGGGGCCTCAGTTCTGGGCAACATGTTGGATTGGGAGACTGGAGGGTGTGCAGGTGGCTGTAGTCTACCTGGCTGTGTGGCTGAAGCAATGTCTCTCGGCCTTGGGCCTGAGGGGTCAGTCACAGTTTCCTTCTACACTAGACTCACGGGGCACCTCCCCTGCTCCCAATGTGCAAGAGTCCCTTAGAACAGCTCCTTAAGAGATCTGACCCCTGCTGTCCCAGCAAGGCGTGACGGCTGCCCCAGGCCCAGGACTGCAGACGCGCGCGGGGGAGGCCATGGGAGACATATGGGCCGAGCAGGTCTGCCTCACCCAAGTGGGAAACCCGAAGCACTGGCACTGGGCCTGCGTCTGATCTGGAGAGCTGAGCACCCAGGGAGGGGCCCGACCACCATGAGGGTTCAGGCCCGGATCCACCATGAATCACCTTGGGACATCTCAGCCTGGGCCTCTACCTCCGGGAGAGAAGAATGCTGAGCGATACTCGGTATTTTTCTTTCTACCTTTTATTATTTCAAACCAGGTGAACAATTCCATAAAACGTGAAAAAAGCAAGGAAGTGTTCAACGCTGAAGGACCCGGCCTGGGACGAGGGCACGAGGGGCATGGCCCCTCAGCAGGCAGCGGTGGTTCCTAAGTTAGCGCTAAGGAGCTACGTTTAGGTTAATGGAGCCACGGCCCGGGGTCGCTGGGCAGGGGCCCTCCGTGACGTTGGCAGTTGTCCGGAACAGCCCTTAGAACCCGATGCTGTGGCGGGCAGGGTGGGCCACCGCCTGCACAGGGGCGGCCAGCAGAGGGAGAGGTGTAAACACGCAGACACACTCAAGGCACGGAATCACTGGAAGGGAGTTGGGTGGGTGCTGGTCAGGATCAGTTTTAAATAGTTTTTCTCTAAAAAGTTTTCTAGGTTTGCAGTTTTCTTTCTTTTTACTTCTTCTTTTTTTTTTTTTTTTTGCTTTACTTTCATTTTTTAAAAAAGCTACGAGAATGAGGAGGTGGACTGTGGTCTCCAGGAATGGTGGCGTCTCACGCTTCTTGTGCTTTGTCCTGTGGAGCCTCCAAAGTGGCTGAGGGGTGGGGCGGGCAGGAGGCTCCCTGTAAACATTTGGACTTGGACTGGGTCAGGGGCTGGTGTTGGGTGAAGCTAGGGGTCCCAGGCTGGAGAAGTGGGTGCCTCTCCAGACACAGGTTTTGGGAGACTCAATATGTGTTCCCCTCCCCCGACACAGAACAAGACAATAGTTAAAACCAGAACAGATGCCCAGGAAGGGGGTACCGCGGCCATTCCCAGCACCTGCGACAAGGAAGGGCTTCAAACAGGGAGGCCTGTGGCAACCCCTCCCCCCAAGTCTCTGGAGCTGAGGAAGGAGACGGGGGAGCCAAGAATACAGAAAGAGGAGAAAAGCGGCTGGGGGAGGGACAGGCGGGGAGCGTGGTCCTCTTGGCCCCCATCTTCCTCAGGGGTTTGGGGGAGCATAGTTGGCGGTGGCCCTGGAGATGGGGGACAGTTAGAGCATGGGTTGGGATGTAGCCAGTGTGTGCCTTTCCTCCCATCTCCCTTGACAGTGACCCTCACCCTTCTTCTCATCCACTCGTTACCAGTGACACAGCGGCCATCCAGGAGCCAGGATTTTTTGTGGGGTTGTGTAGGGAGGGGCGTCTGTAGCACTGGCAGAGAGTTCTTCCCCCTCCCCAGGGCCAGTGGGGCCAGCCTCAGCCCAGGACCCTCAGATAGGTCCGAGAGGAAAACAGGGACGAGCACTGAGCTGGTCACATTTAGTGGCAGGCAGCGGGGCCCCTTGTTATCAAGCCTCCTTCAGGCTAGGCCAATGGCCTGAGGAAGTGAGTTTTCTCCAAGGAAGGTGGGGACAGCTCTCTAGTTCTTTCCCAGTGCACCGCCAGGCACATCTGCTGTCTGGACCACTGGGCACAATAGAGCCCAGACCTACCTGTGCTAGCTCCTCAGTGCCTTGCACTCAGAGGCCCTCCTGACTCACCACCCTGTGCCCCGCCTTGTCCTCTGCTCTCCTACTGGGCACCAAGGTTCCCTACCCCCACCTGGACCTTCCTCAGCCCCAACCATATCCCTTCTCTGGGCTCAGTGGCCCCACTTTATTCCTGCCCAGCTCCCTGCCTGGCCCCCCTCTGGCTCACCATCCTGCCGGGCCCTGCTGCCCCTCAGAAGAGGCCGCAGTCCTTCAGGTTGTTCTTGATGATGACGTCGGTGACGGCGTCAAACACGAACTGCACGTTCTTGGTGTCGGTGGCGCACGTGAAGTGCGTGTAGATCTCCTTGGTGTCCTTGCGCTTGTTCAGGTCCTCGAACTTACTCTGGATGTAGCTGGCTGCCTCGTCGTACTTGTTAGCCCCTGTGGGAGACAAAGACAAAACAGTGAGGAGCATGGTGCGCAGGTGGCGGGCAGCCCCGTCCCACACGCACAGCGGGTTCTGTGTATGTGAATGCACAAGGTATGAGGTGTGTTTTGAGAAGGGCCGGTGTGTGCAGGCGCCAAGTCCCCACGCCTGGGCAGCACCTACCCCGCCAAGAGTCCCGTGGTGACCCTTCTGTCCAGCAGGGGGCGCCAGTGGGCCACCTGGTCACCGCCACCACCTTCCCAGAGACCTAGTCCCCACACCTGTGTACTCAGGGAAGCAGATGGTCAGGGGACTGTGTGTGATCTTCTCCTCGAACAGGTCCTTCTTGTTGAGGAAGAGGATGATGGACGTGTCCGTGAACCACTTGTTGTTGCAGATGCTGTCAAACAGCTTCATGCTCTCGTGCATGCGATTCTGGGGGCGGGACGGCACCGTCAGCACCAGCCACCGGCCCCCAATCCCCAGCCCCAACTGGCCTCCGGGCCTCTCACCATCTCCTCATCCTCGGCGAGCACCAGGTCATAGGCGCTCAAGGCTACGCAGAAGATGATGGCTGTGACGCCCTCGAAGCAGTGGATCCACTTCTTCCGCTCAGACCGCTGCCCACCCACATCGAACATCCTGTGGAACACAGGGCTGCCTCAGCTCCGGAAAAGGGGGTTCTGGGAGCGGGTCAGCTAACCGAGCACAGGGGCCTGCTCAGAGTGGGCAGCTGCCTTCGTGGAATCCTCCACACTTGTCCACCTCCCGTTTCTGGGCCAGGGGGCTGGTCAGCAAGGCAGGCTGCGGCCACGCAGGGCAGGGTCAGCAGAGGCTGAGCTGCTGGTGACCGCGCAGGCTTGAGAAACTTCAGAGTGAGGCCGGGGGACCCTGGACCAGCCCCTCCCTCCCAACACAGCCAGCAGCAAGCAGGCTCTGGAGTAAGGGTCCCGCCCTCTGTCACTTCAAAGCCTGGCAGGCCTCACCCTTCCACTCTGCCCACTCACTTGAAGTGTAGGTCCTTGAAGGTGAAATGTGTCTCCACGATGCCCGTGGTCTTCACACGGGTCCGTAGCACGTCCTGCTGTGTGGGGATGTAGTCACTCTGTGCGATGCGCTCCAGGTCATTCAGGTAGCTGGAGGTGGGTGGGGGGTCAGTGGGGGCCAGCACTGGACCTCCTTACTGGGACCCCTGCATTAAATTCATCTGCACTGGAAGCCCTTGCCTCCAGACGTGGAGAAGGGGAGAAAGCAGGGGCATCGTCCTGCGGGCTAGGCCTCTGGGAGGAGGTGCAGCTCTGAGCCAGGCCTGCCTCAGACAGGATCCAGGGTGGTGGAGCTGCAGGAGAGGGGGGTGGGAGGCAGCAAACTAATTCTTTGGTGAGGGATTTGGGATGCTAATCAGAGCAATTATGACCCTGTCTGCAGAGTAGCCTGGCGTGTCCCCTCAATGTGGGGCTGGACAGGTTACAGTCTGCCCGGCCCAGTGGGCTCTTTGCCTAGCACCCAGCAAAATCTGAGTTCCTCGGGGGAGGGCATTGACACCTGCTTGGTGGAAGCCCCAGGAGCTCCTCATTACCAGCTCCCTTAATGAGTATCATCACCCCCCTGGGTCCTGGGGCCGGTCCCACTGCCTGCCTCAATATCCTTGTGTCCTGGGGGCTGGGCCCAGGGCTTATGTCTCCCTCCTGGGGCCAGCCCTTGGCTCCCGCCAGCAGCTGAGCCAGAGGGAAATGACCTCAGAGACAGAGACAGAACAGAATAACAGGAAGGGCCATGGGGGACCATGACGCATGTGCCGTGACCTGCATACCGTGCCCCGCCCCCTACTGAGAGCCTCTAGTCTGGAGGCCCCATGGCGGGTTCCACACTAGCCTCTTCCTTCTCAACAGGTGGGCCCACCCTGGGACCCGCCGCTCCATGGCAGCCTTGGAGGACTGGCTGTAAGAAGGTGGAGAGTCTCTGTCCCCTGCAGTGTCCCAATCCGCTCCCCACCTAGTGATCTTATCAAGGCATAAACCTGCTCAGGAGAGCAGGGCCTGTGTTCGATGCTGAACCCCCACCCAGAACAGCACCAGGCACCCAGTGGGTGCTTAATGGAGAATGAAGATTGGAAGAACCAGGGAGGAGTGGAAGTGGCCTGGAAGACGGTTCTGTGCCTGCCCTCCCTGAGTATCCTGGGCACTGAGGTGGCAGTGGTTGACGGGGCTCCCCCCTCCCTGCCTCTAGGATCTAGAAGCTCTGCTGGCGCTGAGGCCTGGAGGCCCCCATGCTTGGCAGTGGCCCCACGGCTCCTGGGATGGGTGTGTGCTCACAGAGAAGCTCGGGCCACGGCAAGAAGGACGGAGGCAACTGTCCATGTAACTGGGGCAGGGCCCGGAAATCATGGCCAGGCAGACGCCTCCCGCCCACACTCCTGAGGTCCTCCCTCTAGGTGGGCTCACGGTTAGATGGCAGTGGAGGTGGGACAGGGCTTCCAGGCAGAGGGACTGGCTTAAGCAGAGGTAAGAGAAGGAGGTGAGTTAAGTGTACGGTCAGCAGCCTATCTGGAGGGCACCATCCAGAGCCTGTGGATGTCCCCCACAGCCCTGCAGCCATCAGAGCTGGCCACCAACCTGTCTTTCCTGTTCCCCATGGGGTGCTCAGCACCCTGCACCCGGTACCTTAGGGAAGGAAGCTCGGGCATCACCCTATGGGCTAGGCCTTTGCAATTCCTAGGACCGCCCCCCCCCGATTCCCCCCAATTCTCCTATGTATATCTGTCACCTCTCAGTCGATCTCCTCCCCCTTGTGCCCCCCTCCCCCCCGCCAGCCTGAACTTCCTCTGTGACCTCAAGCACAGCCAGCACTCCACTACCCCAGGAGTCTACACGGCGTCCCCGCCTGGAAGCCCTCCGCCTTCCTCCAACTCATGCTCAGAACTCAGCCGAGGCAGTCCCTCCTCTGGACCCACCCTGACTCCCAAACACTGACACCCTAAGTTGTCACTGCTTGCAGACTTATCCGTTCCACTCATCACTGTGTCCCGGAAGCCTGCAGGGGGTCTGGCACAGAGCAGGTGGCAGCAAATGTAGAATGATAGCGTCTAAGGACGGAGTAGACTCAGATGGCCTGGTGGGGACTCTACAAGCCGCCCTGCCGGGTCTTCCTCCTGGCCTCCCATCCTGAGCCCAGACCCACCAAGGCCTCTACTGACGGTCAACATTTCCTAAAGAGAGACCGGCAGCATGTTTCTGAGTACTCAGGCTCTCAGTCTAGCCTGTGGTGCAGACCACCCCCCGCCCGGGCCTGCCCCTGGAACTCACTAGGCAGCCGAGTCATTGAGCTGGTACTCCCGCGAGCGGCCAAAGCAGGTCTGCACACCGTGATCAGCCCAGAGCCTCCGGATGACGCCGGACAGGTCCTCGGGGAGCACGCCCTGTTCCTCGGCCGTGCAAGACAGCGCAAACAGCTGCCTGGCGTCATCCTGGGCACAGCAGCAGATGGTCAGCCCGTCGCAGGAGTGCACCCCCCACCCCTCGAGAGCAGGGAGGCGTCCAGAATGGGGCCTAGGCTGGGGCGTTCTCAGGTTCCCCAGGACATGATTTACCCATAAGCCTTTTGGAAGGGAGGCAGGGGTGGGGGTGAGAGTCCACATACCGCGCGGGAGGGGTCGGCAAAGTCAATCTGCAGATTGCCCATGGCTTTGACGATGGCCATGATGGACTGGATGGTGTTGCTGTAGACGACCGCCCGGTACTGCCGGCATTCCTCCTCTGAGTAGCCATCCTCATGGATGATCCTGCAGCCAGGGGGAGGGGTTAAACTCCATATGCCATAGGGACCTCACTGGGCCACCCAGGGCCACTGGGGCTGCAGGAACCTCTTCCAGAGAGGACAACACTGCCCCCAACCCACTGGGACCTGAGGATGGATGACTCTGAAAGGTCCCAGGCCTGGCTAAGAAGGGCTGGGCAGTTCAGGGATCAAGGCACTTACTTCATCTGCTTGACAATGGTGCTCTTCCCTGACTCCCCAGCACCTGGAACAGAGGGTGCAGGCAGTCAGGGAGCGGGCCAGTGGGCTACGCAGGCCAGGAACTAGTGGTCCAGCCACCTGTAGCCCCAGAGGCAGAACTCACCCTCCCCACCAATGGCAAGATGAGGTGGAGGCTGTCAGGGCTGCAGCCGGCAGTAGTCAAGGCAACGCAGGGCCCCTGAGCCCCATGGTGGACTCTCCCCAGACCTATGCCTCACACGATCTCCACTGCCCGCCCCGGCGCCCCACGGCCCTGCTTGAGTTCAGGGCCTTTGGCTGGAGACGGGAGGCCAGCCCTGAAGGACTCAGCCTGTTCTTCTCACACATGCAGCCTCGCCACGCAGGCTGTGCTCACCGACATGGCCCCTGGACAGGGCTGGCAGGACGGAGCCCTGCCCACTCCAGCAGGGCAGCAGCCCACTTCTGCCTCACTCTGGGACGTAGCTGCCGAGGGGCCTGGATGGGCACGGTGTCCTACTCTTGCCTCCCAGACATGGCCCGAGGCCCAGCCCGCCCCTGAGCAGATGGCGACCAGGACCCAGGAGACACACAGTGTAACATGCATGCACGCAGACACACACACGCACACCCCATACTGACTCAAGATGCTTCCCTGGCCTGGCAGACCACACCCTGTATTTCCCCTTGGCCAGTGCCAAGGGATTTGCTGGCACTCTCCTGTGACTGTCATAGCAGCCCCACAAACAGACACTGTTTCTGCTCCCAGGTTACAGACAAGGGTACTGAGGCTCAGGAAAGGCAAGTCTAGTTCCAAGATCACGTAGCCAGGATTTGGGGAGGGCAGGGGAGCACACAGGACCATGATGCCTGGCCTGCCCAGCCCTTCTCAGAGCCTGTGGGAAGATGCTCTGGGTGGGTGTTAAAAATAGCAAATTCCCAAGTCTCTTTCTAGACACAGAGCCAGACCTGGAGAGGTGCAGCCCAGGAACCCGCATTCCCCAGGGAGTCTGTGCAGGGAGGTGTGGAGACCAGGAGGGCCACCCATTCTCCCTGACTGGGGGATGGAAGGGGCAGGTGCAGGGCCTCCCTCTCTCCCCACTGCTCCTTATCCCGAGCTCCAGGTCAAAGGTGCTTCGGGTGAGCCCAGCTTGCCCTTCCGACCTTTGCCCACTGTTTTCCTCCGCTCCTGCCCATCACCGTCAGCCACATCTGTCTGGAACGGCCTCTTGCCACCTCCAGGCCTTTGCTGGTCACATCTGCCCCATGCCCCAGTGTCCCAACCCTTCTGATCACAGTGGCAGGTCTGTCCCTCTGAGCAGCTCAGCAAGATGGGTGGGGAGGTCACACGCTTGGGCACCTGGCCCCCACACACCTCAGGGTCAGTTAAGACGACCGCAGCGGAAGAAGAGGCGAGCACAGCCATGCTGACCGCGGCGGAGGGCTGCGAGGCTCACCCCGCGGCAGAGCGACCATGCTGAGCACATCCACTCACCGCACAGCCACCTGGGGGCAGCTCTGTTCTCACCCCACCTGACAAATAACGGAACTGAGAGAGGTTGCTGTCACGTGGTTACAGTCCCCTCTGTGTGTGGCCCACCTTGCCTGCCCTGCAATTCCTCTTGGAGCTGCACTAAGTGCCCCGTACTGCGGCTAGGCCGCCGGGTTCGCGCCCTGCCATCCCAGGTGGACGCTGGTCCGAGTCTCTGCAGTGCGCCCAAAGCCCTGGCCGTCCTGCATCCGCCCTACCCCTCACCCCAGATCCACATAAAAGCAGGAGAAACTGAGGCACGGCCGTGGTGCTCACAGGGGTGGGCCTGGGTATGGGCACAACCTAGTGGTCTGCCTAAGGAGATTGGTCTGGGTTCGCCTCATAAGTGCCACCAGCTGCCTGGCGTCATGCATGGCTTCTGACTGTCCCAGGCCTGCTTCCCAGGATAGGGGAGCACTGGGAGTGGCACAAGGGTGCAGGCTGGGGCGGAGGTGGCGAGGTGAGCCCTCTATCTGTTCTGCACCGGGACACCAGAGGCACCAGTGCCAGCGTATTCCCCTGGGGACGTGTGGAGAGAGCCTAGACCAGCCCAGTGGCGATGCCCAGTCCCCTAGGGCCCCAAACATCCATGAGACAGGGACGGCAGCATAGGTCTGGCTAGCCACGAGGGCCAGGTGACTGCCTGGCTGTCCTTCCCTCCCAGGCACCTGCTGCCACAGAGTGGGAGGGAGCACATCCTGGAGCAGAAGAACCGGGAGCCATGGAGTCTCAGCCAGGACTGGGGGCCAGCGAGGCCGCGGAGGCCAAGGATGTGAAGTGACAGGTCAGATCAATCACGTATCTCCCGCCAGGTAAGCCGAGACTCAGGGACAGCTATCCAGGGCACAGGGACCTGAGGTTAGGCTGAGGCTTGTCCCCTCTCATGTAACTCTGGGGCCCCTGCCCACCTGAGCACCAGTTTCCCTGTCTGGCCCTTGGACCGCTCTCTTGGTGAGTGGAGTGGGCAGGGCAGTGACCTTGCCGAGCGAAGGGGATGACAGCACCAACTCGCTTTGCATCTGATTTTCCTAGCAGAGCCACACCGGGCAGGCCAGGCTGGAGCCAGGACGCTTGCTCTCTGCTGCAGTTGGCCGAGGGTCCACTTCCCTGTCCCCTTAGAGCCTCAGGCTCTTCTGCTCTCACAGTCCTTAAGAGTTAGTAGGACATTCTCTGCCCCAAGCAGGGGTCACCGTGAGAAAGACTCCTATTTGGCAGGTGGACAAACCAAGGTCACAGAGCCCCCATCCCTGGACTCAGGCAGGAAGAAGTGGTAGGACAAGGGTGTGGTACTGGTGGCCAAGCAGGAAGCAGTGGGGAACATCAGGACAGAGTCGGAGTCATGGCCCAGGAGCAGCTACAGCAGATCAGGAGGCCGAGGGCAGAGGTCGGTGGGACCACAGCATGATACCTGGGTGAAATGGGAGGGATGAGGACCCTGGTTCTCGGGCAGCCCACCAGTTTCTCCTGTGGCGTAGCAGCCTCACTGGCCTCCCCTCCAGCGGGCCCCTTTCCCATCGGGGCTCGCAGTCTGCTTGCACCCTGCTGACCCTGGACACCCAGTCCGTCACCCAGCCCTGCACCTCCCCCTCAAGAGGGGGCTTCACCAGCTGGCTCTAGATTGCCACAAAGATGCTGGCTAGGGAAACTCAGCCAACAGAAGGCGACAGGAGTCTGCCGCCCACAGAGGGCCCCGCCAGGAGCTCCATCTCTAGCTGAGGGAGACCACAGGGGCCCACAGAGACTCCCTGGGGGGGCCACAGTGTTCCCACTGGGCTGTACCTCTTCCCACCAAAGAAACCTCTGCAGCCCCTGCCCCGGGACGCAGCTGCTGGGCCCCCGGGACAGTAGCTGCCTTGACGTGTTGGATGACAGCAAAGGGCTGCCCTGTGTGAGAATATCTGCTTCCACTCGGGGAGCACGGCGCCCCAGTGGAGGAGGGAACAGACGTGCCACCTGCTGAGCAAGGCCGGCAGGGCCCCTGCAGCAGACGTGTGGCCACCGGTCTTGTTGCTTGATCCGGCCTTCGGATCACTGCAGTCTGTCCACCTCGGACTCTCTGTGTCCTACATGAGACTCTGCCCCAGGGAGGCCCTGGCACGCTGCCACCCTCTCTGGCCTCGGTTTCCCCTCCACTGAGGCCGCCAAGACTCGAGTAGCCATCCAGCCCATCTCCCACTTTCAGACCCTCTCCCAGAGGGATGTCCAGACCCACCACAACGCTGGTGCCCACGCTGGTCCTTCCTGAGACCTCCAAGTGCTCCTGAGACCTTCCTGCCCATTCTTGGCACCTTCCTTACCTCCCCCTAGGAGAGGGCGAGGGTTAAGCACAAAGCTCTCCTCACCGTGGGCATTGAGATAAAAGTTATTAACGCGATTTTTCTATTGGAGGATTACAGATTTCCCCAGACCTCTCATTTCCTGCAGCCACAGCAACCACAACCTGCGGAGCGGCCCGCTGGGGCCATCGCATTTTAAGGGGAGTTTCTGAGGCTTTCAGACAAAGAGCAGGGGAGGGCGATGACCAGTGGCTGACTGGCTGACTCAGCAGCAGTAGTTCCCTGCCGGGACTTGTGCAACCTGGGACTGGAGTCAGAGCCACGCACTCCTCTGCTGGCTTACTGCTTTGAGCTCGTCACTTCCCTTCCACACCACCCAGCACTCGTACCCAGCTGTGGCCTCCTTCCTGCCCAGGAGCCCCACGGCAGGCACTGCTCACCGCCCGCCCGCACTCGGGCTGGGGAAAAGGCCTCCCTGCAGAGGCTCCCGAACTGGTGGGCTCCCCTGGAACACACGGGGGGGGGGGGGGACGGAGAGCAGCCAGCTGACGTGGCAGGCCTGAGGGCAGAGATTCTCATAAGCAGCAGTGGCTGTGACCACAGCAGAGACTTGGGCAGCAGCCCAGCTCAAACCCACAGCTCCAGGCCCGCCCCCACTGCCACAGCCCTCAGGCCTACCCCGGTGGGGCACAGGGTGGAAGGCAGGGGTGCAGCCCACCCCAAAGGCAGCCCAGGCACCACCTCCCACTCCCATCCCGGGAAGGTGCCACGTCTCCACCCCGGCCCCGCCGTTCGGGGCCCCCAACCTCACCGCCACCAGGGGGAGCACGGCAGCCAGAAACCCGGCGGAGGCAGTGGGGGCTGGGCAGTGCTGGGGAGCATTTGTTTCTGAAAAGTGGCGTCACCTCGGGCAGCTGGGGGAGGGGCCTGGACCCTCACCCATCGCCCCCTCCCGAGCCTGGGAAGCCCTGGGCCAGCAGAGACACTGCACCCGGGGAACAATGGGAACGGGAGGGCGGGGAGGAGGGCCCACCACACAAAGGCGCCCCGAGCCCCGCCCCCCGCATCTCTTCCTTCCTCCAGGTGGTCCTCTTGGGCCCCCTCACTCCCTCCAAGGAGGCTCAAGCAAGGCTGGCACTGTGGGGGCACTGATGGGCCCTGGGGCACCCCCATCCATATTTTGTGGCCTTGCCTTCTGGGCGCCCCAACGAAACCCGAACCTCCCTCCCACCAGGCCCTGCACACCTGGGTCACCTACAGCGGTTTCCAGAGGTTCACGATGCCCATCAGAGAAGCACTAAGAACCAGGGACTGGCCTCCTGCTGCCCAGTCAATGCTCTCTGAGCAAGGGCCACCAGACACAGAGAAGGCTTTCTGGGGGCAGAGCTGGGTCTCCATCAGTGGGGCCCTGCCCGCTATACAGGGGGAAACTGAGGCACTGGGCAAGGAAGGCCAGCCTGGAAGAGAGGAAGCCCTGACACCTGTTCATTGCTGGCCCCTAAGGATACAGGTCTCACCCTCCGCAGCAGCCAAAAGATGCTGGACAGGCCCCAGGTCACACGGGAGCCAAGCAGAACCCCTGGGAACCTCCCTGGGGAGGGAAAGACACAAAACTTGGATTCAGAGCACGAGGACCAGCCTCGGCACCTGCCATGCTGTGTCAGCCCACGCTGCAGACACATTCAGCCGCCACGCAGGCCCACCATGGCCTGTGCTCACAGCGGAAGCCCGCTGCAGGAACACCCTTCCTTCGCCTCTGGACAACTCCTAGTTTTTGGACCAAGCTCAGGAGCCCCCACCCTGGACTGTGACAGCCCCTGAGCCTGGGCTCAGTCCTCTTGAGCCTGGTGGTTGTGGAGGCACACACATCACGTTAGGGGCAAAGCGAAGTGCCAGGCTGCCTGACGATGGCCT
Organism: Eonycteris spelaea; assembly: GCA_003508835.1. Classification (NCBI taxonomy): domain Eukaryota; kingdom Metazoa; phylum Chordata; class Mammalia; order Chiroptera; family Pteropodidae; genus Eonycteris; species Eonycteris spelaea. The sequence goes on along the minus strand of PUFA01000145.1, from coordinate 3,134,370 downwards.
CAGTATGACCACGAGGGACATGGGCTACGAAGCAAAAATGGGAGTGGCTGTATGAGAACGAGGTCGCTTGCGGCCACGTAGCAGATTTCTGACTTTGAGTAGGAAAAAGATTCCTGTAGTCTTGGGTCCTGCCACAGGGCAGATGGTCGGTCCCCTTTCAATACCTAAAAAAGGAATGGAGGCCAGTGAAGACAGGTGCCCAGGCACACGGGATACACACACCGCATGGCACCTGTCTGTCCTCCTGACTGGCCACGGCAGTTGGGGACAGGTGGTCAGAATGGTGGTCATATCTTGGTATCTGCACTTACTGGGTATGTCATGTGCCCGAGCCTCAGTTTCCCCATCAGTGAAATGGGTGTAACATCAGTCCCAGCCTCACAGGGTTAAACAAGACCAGGAAGAGTCTAGCCCCCCCCCCACAGAGTCAAGGCTCAATCAGAGCCAGCTGCTGTTACCACCAGAGGCCGTGGGAAGACACCTCCAGGCCCAGTGGGTAGTAGAGGGCAGGAATCGTTGGGCTGGACCAAGGACCCCTCTGTCTACTCCCAGGCAGGGGAAACCCGGAGTGAGCTAATCCCGGGACTGCTGCTCCATTTCCGGGCATTCATCTCGGCCTGCAGCCGGCCTTCCGGCTTAGGAGGGCAATGGCCACTCGGGAACCTAAGAGCAGCCCTCTGCTTTTCCTGCTAGCTCTCCAGTCGGCGTCCCCTCTCCCAGCCACCACTTCCTGTGGTCAAAGGAGGGGCCCTGGAATCCTTCTCAGAGGCGCCACCTTCCCTAGGATCCTGGGCCCAGGGGATGCTGGGCCAGGCCAAGGGATGGAGCTGCCTGGACTGACTCCAATCCAGCGATGATCTGTGGGGTGACCCAGGGGACTATGCAGATGAGACTGTGCAGGTGGGGCTCACCTTCTAGATCCCCAGGTTGCCAGGGCTCACCCCCCCCCCAACCCAGTACAAAGCACTAGCAGCCCTCTGGCCTCTTCCTCATTTGGGCTCCTCCTCCTCCAGCTGCTTCCTCCTTTTCCTCTGGTGTGGACACCGCTTCCCCAAGAGGCCCAGACCTGCCATGCAGACTCCACTGACCCTCTTCCTGCCCCGAGCACAGTAGGTGCTGCCATCAACATCTCCTTTGCATATTTTGAGGCTGTAGGAGCCTTGACACCCCGGAACCCACCAAGTCATAAGGCTACCTTCTCAACAAGCCTCACGCTAGCCACTTCAGGCTTTGGCTTGCACTGGCCTGGAACTCGCTGCCAAGCCTTGGATGTACATGTGAAAGTGCCCGGCAAGAGGCTGGTTATTCCAGGGCGATTATTCCTCCCAGACCACCAAGATGGCCACAGCCCCAAGAAGCAGCACTGGGGGTGAGGGTGAGGGTGGGTTGGGTTTAGCATGAACAAAAGCTTCAGACTAGTAGGGATGGGTGGGGAGAGCAGAGAAGGCCCCACCCTGTACTTGTGGCTGAGGGAGGGGCTGCCTCAGAGCATCAGATCAGGTACCAGGGCCACCATCAAAGGGCCTAGTCCTCTGCCTCCCAGAGGCACCTTGCTAGGCATCCCTAGATGGGGCCCATGAGCTGTGTGGCCCAGCCAGAACCTGCTGACTCCATCCCCCTCACTGAACTCCTAGGTCAAGTCCCACCCCAAGCTGTTGGGAAGATGGGACAGAGTCTGGCCACGGTCTTGTCCCCATCTGTCCGGTCCTGCCTCCCCCACAGCACCAAAGGGTACGGTGGGGCAAGGCCCTGGTCCCTCTGTGGGTAAGAGATTATGTGGACAAAGCTTCCTCCATCCTGCTCCTGCCAAAAGAATGGGTGGCTTTTAGAGACAAAGACCAAGAGACACACAGCCAGGGAAGGGTATCAAGGGCAAGGTGTACAGGACCAGTGTGCCTGCCTGTGGCTCAAGTCACCTCAAATCCCAGCCTCTGCAGTGCTGGAGGCCTAGAGACCTGACTGGGACCCCCCCCTTCCAGCACTACCTGCTGTCACTTGCTGGGCAATGTTTTCAGGCCTAGGATACCAATAATGCCAGCCCGTGACTGTAGCTCAGGCCAGCCCTGACAGGCTGCCCAGGTCCCAAGGGCCCCTGACTGTGCCAGCCCCCACCTGGCAGCCTAGGCTTCGACTCAGGCACAGTGGGTGGCTGGAGGCTGCCCTGGCCTGGCCTGGGCGGGCGCTGTGCTCCCCAGCTGCCGACTTCTGCCTCCAGCCACGGCGGCCTCTCTGTGTCCTCACCACTGCTCGGCCCTCTGCCTAGGTCCTGTACCCCCGCCCTCCTGAGACCCCCCACAGCGGAGCTCCAGCACCACTTCCTTTGCAAAGCCACCCTGCTTCACCCAGTCTCCCAGTCTGGGGGCATCCCTGAAGGACCCGGTCTCACGCCTACCCTGGAGGTGTGACCTCTCAGGTTGCCTAGAGCAACACTGGGGTCGTGGGCACGGGCTGAGCCCAGCGGGACTGGACAGGACGCAGGCAGGAGGGGTCAGAAATGACTTGGACCCCCGTTCACTCCCCGTACGGAAGCTCCTGCATTGCCCGCTCAGGAAGACAAAGCCTCGCCCAGTCTGGGGGAGGGGTGGGAAGAAGAGACTCAAGAGGCCCAGGCTGCCCCGCCTCCCATTCAAATGCTAATGAGCTCCAGCCGGGTTGGGGAAAGCTGGAGAAAAGGGGGGAAGGGAGCTAGAGGCGGGCCTGGATACCCAGACCCCTGGAAGGTTGCTGAGCCGCCAGAGGTTGGGCTTAAGGTCCCCAGGACTGTCTGTCACTCCAGCTGGCACCAATTGTTTACAGGCCTTGTCTCCCCACTTGCTGTGAACAGCTGCCTGAGGACGTGAAAGGGGTTCCCCAGGGCCTCCATACTGGGGCCAGGAAGGAAGATCCCTTCCTACCAAACTCTTGGTTCTGCAGGAGGCAGCAGAGGATCCCTAACTCATTCTCACACCTCTATGCTCTGATGTACTGTCCCCAAACACCTGTGGCTGCAGGCAGGTACCCCAGGCCTCGGGTTATGAATGGAGATCAGGGTGCCTACCAGGATTTACCTGTCACTAGGTTTCTCAGCCAGTGCACTAGGTGGGACTGCGATTTGAACCTAGCTCTGGTGACCCCAAGAGCTGATCTAGGGAGGGTAAGCCCTCCTCCCCCAGGCTAGGAAACACCCACCCGAGGGCTTAGGGACCCAGGCCGGCCTTCCTCCCTCAGTGCCCTTGGTGAATTGGTCCCTCTGCCCCCAATGCCTAGCCCTGGCGAATGCTGCTCATTTTTCAAGGCCACCCAGAGGCCCTCTTCCCCAGGAAGCACCCTCCCCAATTACCGAGCCTGCCGGGACCCCAGGCCTCCCCACTACCTCCAGTTAGACCAAGCCCCAAGCACCAGGATGCCTTCTCCCTCCCGGTTCACAGATGTGCTCAATAGCTTCGTTCTTCCCATACACACTTAATAGGCACCCACAGTGTGCCAGACCCTTTGCGAGAGACAGACAGGACAAAGGCCACAAAACAGTTTTCTTTTTCTTTTGGTAAAACTAATTGAGCCCTTGCGTGTGCAGGCAAGGCCAGGAATCCTGCTCTGGTCTGAGCCCCTGGGCTGCAGGACAGCCCCAGCCCCAAGAGCTAGACAGGCCTGCGATGGTCCCCAAGCAGCCTGAGCTGAAAGGACTGTCGAGCCACTCTCCCCCAGGAACGGCCGGAGCCCACCCGCACTGTGTGTGTCCTGCGACAGGCTGCAGACTGGTCGGGAAGAGTTCTGCACACAGCAGGGAAAGGGCTGTCCCTGAGGAGCCAGTATAGCCTGTGGTGAGACCAGGAGGAAAAAAGGCTAAAGAACTTCTCTCCCACTATCCCCCCCAATCCTGGTCACTCACCACCTCCCACGATATGCCAGGCTGTAGCGCAGCGACCACGGTCTTACTCCTTCCTCCAGCCACCCATCCCCAAGACCAAATTCAGACCAGCAGCACTTCTTTCATTCAACAAATGGACAAGAAGCGTCCAACAGGTGCCAGGCTCCATGCTTGGCATGGAAGGCTCATTGCTTGGCATGGAAGGCTCAGAAACGAACAGGACACGGTCCTGCCTCTGTAGTCTCAAGGGAGGGAAGCTGGGAGCCATAGCAAATGCCGTGCTCCGATGATGGAAGCACCAGGGGCCAGAGGAGGTGTTTCCCCAGCCTTGGTGAAGGGGGCGGTCGAGGAAGGATCCTGGGCAGTGATCCCTGAGCAGAGCCTTGAGGACAATCAAGTAGGAGCGAGTTAGATGGAAATGGGGAAAGTGCACCAAGTGAAAGGAACAGATGCCAAGTGCCAGGGCAAGAGAGAAGTCCTGCAGTCACACCGGAAGGCTCCGAGGCGCCAACGGTGGACACTGATTCTCCTTTCTCTGTAGGCTGCCCACACAAGCCTGTCCTAGCCAGACACCCCCAAACACAAACTCTGGCTTCCTTTCCCCTCAGTGCCCAGCCCAAGGCCCCAGATCCACCTGGGTAGCCCGTGGGGATGGGGTTATCCCTGCAGTCGGGCTGATATCGGCAACTCTGCTCCGCCTACCAAGCTGCCAGGAGCAACGCTCTCACCAGTGTGTACCACATCTGCGCCTGCCCGGGTGACAGCGATGTGCCTGCCCGCTGGCAGGACTCCCAGGACTGGAAGGAGCCAGTATGCGGGTGGGGCAGCAGGCGTGGTTCTGGCTGGACGGAAGGCTGGCAATTGCCCAGTGTGAGTCCCGTTGCCTGGACAGTCCTTCCCGCTATGTGGGACAGGTGCCCGGCACGCCAAAGCTGCCAGCTGGGCTCTGGTCACCTCCCTGTACCTGGACGGGAAAGTGATGGCCAGCCTGGACCCTTCCCCAGGCAGCCACGGCAGACTGGGTCCTCAATTTCTGGCAGAGCTTGGTCTCCCAGCCCCTGGCAGTGCACCCTCTGCAGGGTCTTAGCACCCATCCCACACTCCCACAGACACCTCCATGAGGCCCCTACTCTCCCCACCGTAGGCCCAGGCACACCTCTGGCCCAAACTGTGAGCCCATTTTATGGACAAAGCAAAGTCATGGGGCAGGATGCTGAGATGGATTCTCCAGCCTAGAAAATGCTGGGACCTGCACCCCTGGTTGTGCCAGCCCACTGTGGGAGGGGTTGCCAGACCCAAACCTGATTTGGGCTCCCAGGAGCAAGACTGGTGGGGTTAGGGTCTAGAACAGAACAGCCCAGGAGCCCTGTATCCCGCAGACCCACAGCCCAGTCCCACATCTCAGCCACTACAATAACTGGGACCAGCCTGGGAGGGGCTGGCTAGAGGTCCTGGCCAGGCAACCGGGAGCAGCAGTACAGGAAGCAGCCTTCCCAGGCCCAGCGGGCAGCGGCGACGGGCATTCCGCCGCGGCGACACCCACTCACTGCCGCCGCTCGCAGCTCTCGGCAGCTCCGAGACAGGAAGAGGCAAGCGCCCAACGCAAAACAGCCCAGGAGGCTGGGCCGCCGCCCCTACGCCTTCTTATCCTCCCCATCCGCCGGCAGCGGAACGGATGCCATTTGAAACTCGGGCTGTGCCCCCGAGGCCAGGCCCCAGGGACAGTCAACAGATGAGCGAATGACCGAAGACACACTGTCTCTCGGCCACACGCCCCAGGAAAAACCCCACTTTTCACAGCCTGCGGACCCCACAGCAGCTCTAGGGTTGAGGAGCCACACCCCCATACCCGGTCCAGCCTCCAGTGCTGCTGTGGGACCTTCCCTCCCTCCACCCCTGAAACCTCCCCCCAATCGGGCTGCCACTCGCACACCTGTTCCCAGTGGGAAGCTGGATGCGGACAACTACAGGGCTCACAGTCTTTGCAAAAGTCCACCTCGGATGCCCGCCCCCACCCGGCCCCCCAACTCCTCGTCCCAGCGGGTTCCAACACGTCCCCCGTGGGGCCTCAAGATCCGAGGCCCACACACTCCCAGAGGCCACGTCCCAGGCCTTTCGGCCCGGGGCTGCGGAACGCCCACACCCCCAGATTTGGAGCCGCCTGCCAGGGCAGCAATATGTCGGCTGGCTGTCTCACCACTTCCACTTCCCCCCACCCCTCAAGCAGCCACCATCTTCCCTGGCCTTGGAGGCGCCACAACCTAACCTCCTCTCCACACTTCTCTCCTGCGCCCAGACCTCCCCCTTCCCAGCCCAGGAAGGCTTAGAAACTAGGAAATGGGTGGCCAGAGGTTCTCCCTGAGCTGAGGCCTGGCCCTCACCCAGAGGACCAGTGAGCTCCAGTCTGGCCACCTGGTGGGTGGGCTCCCTCCCCACAGCAGGGCCCGACCCATGCAGGAGGGTGAGGACTCTAGGAAGCCGGGACCGAGAGGGAGTGTGGGACCTACGGAGGGGGAGAGCGGGTTTGAGAAGTGATGCTTGCAGAGAGGGACCCGGTGCTTCAGGTACAGGAGCAGGGGTCTGAAGGCTTGGGGGTCCTGGCTGGAGAGGGGGCTCATGAACAGTCCTGGTTTCCCGCTTGAGCGGCCCTTTGGGTCAGGGTGCACGGGTGGAGGATATAGGGTCCAGCGTAGAGATGAGGCACAGAGGAAGGAGGTAATGGGGGCCTGGCAGGGGCTCCGGGGATCCTCATGACCAATGGAAGTAGGGGAGCAGGTGGGGGGAACAGGTGGTGCCTCGGGGTGGCAGCTGGGGGTTCTGGGGATTTGGGTACAATCTAGAGAAGGCTGGAACGACAAGGCAGGACTCTGAGGGTCTGTGAGGCTGGTCAGCAAGGTGGTCTAGCGGGGTTCTGGGCAGTTTATATTGGGGCACTGGAGGTTGGGTTTGGGGGTTTGGGATGAACTGAGGGTCTGATCTAGACTTGGGCTATGGATCGCAGGTCTAGGCCAACCGGAGTTTTGAACCATTATTTGGTTGTGTGGCCAGGCCGGGTCTGTGGGTTCAAGTCCAGCTGTGGGGGTCCAGCCGAGTCTGGAGTTCCAAGCCCTAGCCTGGAGGTCAAATTCTGTTAGGGGTCTTGGGCCGGGAATCGGGGGTCTCAGCGCAGGGCGCGGCCTCACCCAACAGCAGCAACTTCACCTCCCGCGCCGCCTTCTCTCCGTCTTCCCGCAGGTTCTTGTCGATCATCTTGGAGCGCTCGGCCGCCGCCTTGTCCTCGGCGCTCACGGTGCAGCCCATCCTGCCGTCGCCGGCCCGGCCGCCCGCCCCCCCACACGGCCCCCGGCCCGGCTCGGCCCCGCGCGACCCACTACGCTCCCGCCGCCGGCACTCTGTGGGTAGCTCGGTCCGCAGTTCCGAGCTTCTGCGGGCGGCGCCTTTCGGGGCTCCGCGCACGGGGCGGCGACGGGAGGAGGGGACGGAGCGAGCCAGGCCCGGGACTGGCCGGGGGAATCCGGAGGCGGGGCCATAGGAATCCGGGCGGGGGATTGGCCTGAGGGCGGAGCGAGGACAGTTAAGTGCCGCCCAGGCTCGGGCGGGGCTGGAGGTGGAGCCACGCCGGGAGGAGCCGTAGGGTGAGCCAAGCCGGAGGGATTGGACTCCGGGCGGGCCGCAGGCGGTGCAGGGGTTCCGATTGGGTGTGGAGCGCCTGGGGCTCGGCGGCCCGACGGCGAGGCGGAGGATCTCGTGTAGCCCGAGGTGGGATCCGGAGCATCTCGCGGGCAGAACAGGCATCAACCCTCAAAGGTGGAGGAGGCGTGTTCTCGTCACTTGTTAAACTTAATGGACCCAATAAACTTGTTTCGGGATCTACAGAGCCTAGAGCTTCCCTAGACTACGGTTTTCTCCGTCCTAAGGAGGGTTTGGCCCCTTGTCTTTCTGGGTTGCATTTTTAAAAAGTCTATTGCCACCTGTACACCTTTGCTGGGGAGACTTCTCTAGTCATCAAAGACTTAGGCATCCTTCTCTGATCTTCTAAGAGGCAGGCAGCCACCCTGGGACACAATCAGGATCCAAGGGAGGAAAAGAAGGGAGAGAGATGCCACCTGACTTCTGGATGAGTGTCCATGATCTTATTGCCTGTCCCTAGTAGACAGTGGCTGCAACCCTATGACTGGACAAAGGTGGGCGGAGGCAGCTGTGTTTCTAGTGGAACCAGGGAGGCCTCAGCCCAAAGAGAAGGAAGGTCCACAAAGTGAGGAGGGGAGCTGGCCACCAATGCTTGGCCACCCACAGCCCCCTTCTCAGCAGATGCCTTCTCCCCGCAACCCCCGCCCCCCACCCCACACACATCTTGTTTCAGCCCCCAGTCCTCAGGCTGTCTGCTCTCCCTGGATGGTCTGTGTATCCGCATCTGAATGGCTCCCTTGTTGAGAAGCCACTGGCCTGTAAGTCCTCCAACAGTCCCCCTCTGGGCTCCCTCCTTCCTGGAGCCGAAGCTCAGGCAGGCACTGCCACAAGCATGCAGCAGACATGGTGAAAACACATAATGCCCATCCGGGGACTCAAACACTAAGAGGTATGCTGTATACATGCCTCTAATCTACAGAACACTATAAAAATGGGCACACACTGCCAAGAACACAGCCTGTCCGTGAATAGACTCGCCTCTTCCCCCACCAGCTCCGCCCTGTGCTTGAGAGCGATCCTCCCTCCTCAGGCCTCCCCAGCCTGCTCCTAGCAACAGCCAACAGCTCTTGCAGTTGCTGGGCAACAGGGAGAAGCTGTCAGCCCCTTAGAGGCCAGGCTCACCAGAGGTGGGCAGACACAGACCCCGACAATGGAGGTGAGGCAGGATGGGGCCACTGGGAGGCATGGCCTTCCCCAGCCCCAGGCCAGGTCCTATGATCTTTGCGCCCTTCCCACCAGTTAGCCTCCCCTTCCAGTTATGTGTTCTTCCTAGCAAGTCCAGCAACCCCAGCTTCCACCTCTCCTGCTGCTCCCTCTCCATCTCCATGGGGGTCCCCAGGGCTATGGCCAGGCCTCTGTTTGCTACTCCAGTCACATACCTCCCACTCCAGGGGCTCAGAACCCCACAGAGCAATCTCCAGCCCAGCTTCTCCGATGACCGCTAACCCTGTGTCCACCACTGCTCTGAAGCCTCCCCCAGACACTTGGGACACCCCCACTGGCCTGCTCCTGGGCTCCCACTCTGTGGCCTCTCACCAGCCAGAGCCATGACTCCCCCCGACTCCCCACATCCTGTCAGCTTCTTTCCTCCTCAACTCCCCTCAAATGTGTCCCTGTTCTGTCCTCACAGTCTCTTATTCTGGGCCCTCAGCCTCCTCCCCGACTCTGCTGTTTCTCCTACAATCCATCCTCTACATGGGTGAAAGGGATCCTGCTGAAATAAATTATCTCTCTGTTGCTAATGAACCTTCTGTGGCTCCCCAGTGCCCTGAGGGTAAACCCACACACACACTGCTTTGGACTGCGCAGAAGACAGAGATGGTGGAGTGGAGGCTGACAGCAAGGGCTCTGGGGAGCAGTCCGCGAACTCACCAGCTGCAGATCACTTTGGACAAGTACCAGGAACACACCGTGCCTCAGTTTTCTTATCTGTAAAATGGGCCTAACATTACTATCTACCCACCACACTGGCTGAGGTCAGGACAAAGGAGGAAACGCAAGTCAAATGTTCAGAATGAGTGTGGCCTTCAGTGGGGTGAGTTGTTACAACAGTGATTTCTGCAAGGCCGTGTGTAGGCTGCCTCTGACCCAGGTTCTCCTCGTCTCCCTCCACCTGCATCGCACCAGCTCCCCAGCATTCTGACTTGTTCTGCTCTCCTCATCCCTCTCTCTTCCTACCTGAGCCCCTTTCCCACTCATCCCTCCTCTCCATTTTTCCTTGACTGGCTGTGAGCCAGGCCTCTCTGATTCCCAGGGTCCTGAGGCTTTCCCATCCCCAGTCAGATCCCAGTACCTTGATGGTGAGTCTTTCCCGCCTAGGTTACTGATCCCAGACTCTTTGCAGCATAATCTTTGAGGGTGGTAGGTAAATATTTATCCAATTAAATTAATGAATCACACAAACCCTCCCCTACCTTCCTAGTGGTCCCCTATCCTGGAGCTGGGAGAGGTATAAATAACTAATTCTGCTGACACCGTAAAGATTTTTGCCACGGTTGTGTGCAGAGAAGGGAGAAACTAAAGTCAGGGAGCCTCCTCGGTGGAGGTGATGTGGGGAGTGCTAGAGGAAGAGGAGACTGAGGAGGAACTGTTCCAGGAAGAGGGAACAAGGGAGGTGGCACGGGCAGGGTGGCTTTGGGAAAGGGCCCGGGAGAAAATCAAGGGTCAGATCTGGAGGAACCCTTGCTTTGCAGCTGGCCAGGACTCATCCACGGTCATCCAGTGAGGGACATTACAGGCACTTGTTTCCTTCCCACTGGAGAACCCAGGAGTCCTTTTGAAAGATGTTGTTTTAGGGGCAGGGGGTGGCTGCCTAGCCAGGGCCTCATGGCACCAGAGGAGGTATGATCTGTCCTTGTGCACGCCAGCCCAGCATCGCCTGGACTAGACAGACCACAGAGGACAGTAAAATGACGTCCAGCAGAACTAAGGGTGGCACTTCAGCTAAAATGGAGAAGTGGCGGCTGCCAGCTCACCCGGACAGCTAGAATAGCCTTGGGGCTCACCACAGGCCACAGAGGAGGTCCAGCTTGTCCTGAGTTCCTAACTCGCACCAGGCTAAGCAGGGTGAGGAACAGAGACCCCCTCAGTGGGCTGTGACACCCCAGTCTACAGGAAGGGGAAGCTGCCCGGCACTTCCTAAAGGCAGTTTCAGGGTGGGTGTGTCTGCCCCCACCCACAGTCCAGGAACAGGCAGCAGCCCACAGGGATCTCCAGAGTCCAGAATACTGACCACCCACCTCCATGGCTCCCAGGTGGCAGGGAGCCCTGGCAAGGACTTGTGACCACCAAATGACAGCCTTGTAGACAGGGCCTCAGCAGCTTCAGCTTGTAGATCTCCGTGGCTAGAGCTGGCCCCTCCCTGCAGCCCTGAGCCAGGCTCCGCCTCCTGGTACATCTTCTGCACCTCCCCCTTCCTGCTTCTTAGCCGAGCAGCAGTTCTGAGATTGCAGTAAGCTACCGTGCCTTCTAACTCCTTCTTTCAAACCTCTCTTCCAGGCTTCTCTCCACCCAGAGGGACAGTCCTAAGCTTGGGAGACTTTGCGGTCCAGGGTCCCTCTTCCTGGCCATCCACCTCCTTCAGAGACAATTGGCTTTGGACTGAGAACTCAGGCCCCGGCGCTCCTTGCCAGAAGTTTCTGGGTGGGCTAGGAAGCTTTACCTGACATGGGGGGAAAGGAGGAGTCATCTCTTCAACTAGTTTACTGTGAACTTATTGTGCTGAGATCCCTAAGGTGACGGAGTTGGCTCGGACCCTGCCCTCCAAGCACATCTACCAAACAAAGTAGAGGGAAATAAACCCCACAGTTTGGGAGGAAATCAACAGGGTAACCTGAGAGCCACTGGGAGGTGTATGCAGAAGAGAAGAGTCTGAGGAGCCGAACGTGAATCATAAGGGACCAGTTGGGTGACAAGCCAGGAGAAGAATGACAGGTAGAAGCAACTGAAAGTGCAAAGAGCCTAGGGAAGGAAGGGGCTGGGTGCTCCCGGAAGGGAAAGGAGGCCAGCCTGGCCAGAACAGTTTGAGCACGGCAGACAGTGGTGTGACAGAGGGCTGCCATGAGGCATCACTGAGAGGCAGGGGGTTCCCAAGTCCTCAGGGGATGCCGAAGTAGGGGTGAGTCTGAGCCTGCAGCAGGTACCAGCATCTCAAAGCTAGTGACTCATGTCTGGCCCTGCAAACCCAACTTGCCTTGGCACTCAGGGTGCCACTGATGTGACTGGGGGAGACCTGCTCAGCGCCTTGGTAGGGAACCTGGGAACCCTTAGGGCTTTAAGGCCAAGATCTGAGCTGAGCCCTCCTCCTTGTCCTTGAAGAGTTCATGGCCCAATTGCCACTGAACCTGCCACATACACAGTCTCTAAAGGCCACCTCCCCTGAGAAACCCAGGTTCCTTAGAGGACCCGGGAAATGATAATCAACTCTACCCCAGGAGCCACTCCTCTGCTCACGCTGTTGCCTCTATGTCACGCTGTCCAAAGGCTGGGAGCCTCTCCCACGACTCCTTAGGCCTTCATTAGCACTGCTTCCTGGAATTTAATTTAATGAAGGAGCAAAAACAGCTGTAATGAAGGTGATGCAATAGCAAACAGTCCATGAGGTGCCTCCAAGGCTCAGCCACTTGGACTCCGGGGCTTCCTGTAGATCAGAGGTCCCCAACCCCCCTGGCCATGGCCCAGTACTGGTCCGTGGCCTGTTAGGAACCCAGACCGCATAGCAGGAGGTGAGCAGCTCACAGACTTGAGAAGCATCATCTGTATTTGCAGCTGCTCTCCAGACCTAGCAAAGCAATCTCAACTCCACCATCAGGCATTGGAGTCTCATAGCACCAGTCTGTGGTGCCAAAAAGGCTGTAGATTGTGACTGGGACTAGAGTGGGGAGAGAAGGAGAATGTCCTGAGAGGATGCTGGTCACTGAGACCTGGGAGCATGGGATGTTACTCTGCTTAATTGCAGGAAGCAAATGCTGCAACTGAAGGCAACTAGACAGTTAGAGAACTGAACCTGATGGGGGACTGCTTCAGGCTCGTGGAGAAAAGCTTTGCCATCAGCCAGCGCCAAGGCCCCAAGTTGAGGACCAGCATGGTGTGTTACAGCACAGTCCAGGCTGTGGAATAGCGCCAGGGGGTAGTCAGCAGAGGCCACATCATCAGGGTCATGGGCAGGGAAGAGTTTCAATTTCAAGTGCAACAAACTACTGGAGGGTGTTAAGGCAGGGTGACAAGATCTACTATTTTAAAGTTCCTTCTAGCTACTATAAGGGTGTCTCCTGTGGACAAGAGAGGAGACAGGGAGGGAGGCAAGGGGTAGCGGCCATGTGGTGCAGGAGATGAGGTTCCTGGAGTGAAGCCTGTGGAGAGTAGCCTGCCCACGTCCCCTAGAAGGGAGCTCTGTGGGAATGGGGGGCACGTATGGCTGCGTTGAGCTTATTTCCTCCAGCAGGTTTGGGCTGGAGAGCCCCCTTCAGCCCTACTCACAGGTGGCCTCGCCTCCATGTGGACATTGTTCATTTAAAGAAAACCAGTCTAAGGGGGTTCCTGACGGCCCCATTCCCGCTTCCCCACCTCTGTGCTCCTCCCCTGCTAGAGTTTCCATCCCATTTCTCCATCGCTAGCCCTGCCCCTAGGTCTTGGCCAGCGCCAAGCTCCCGGCGAACCTCAGAGCTGTATTTCGCAAGAGCAAACGCTGGGAGCCTCAGGAGTGGGGCCGAGAGCTGCGCAAGGTGCAGCCTCGCAAGCCAGTGCCTATTCGTCCACTTTCGGCCTCCCGCCCCGACCCCGCACCTGCCTTGGAACCCCGCAACCCTTCCGCCCCAGCCGGGGCCCACCACGGTCCGGATGCTCACAGCCCCGCCTCCCCAAGTTCTGGCGCCCACGCCCCGCCCACGGCGGCCTCCCCCCAACTCCGGCCTCCCCGGCCGAGCTAAGGCCGGAAGCGGCCTCCGCGCGCGCTGCCCCGCCTCTTCCGGGGCCTCTCTAGGCCGAAGTGCGAGAGTTCGGTGGCCGACAGCCACCGAGCACGGGTTCGCGGGGCAATGGCGCCTCCTGGCGGGCCTGGGTTGCAGCGCGGGAGCAGAGCCGGCCCAGCCCTTACATCCCTCGGTCATCTCTCTCCCGACTGCCTGTTCGCCTCTAGTCCTGGCACTGCCTGTGCGGATCTGCCTGCCACTCGGGGGTCAGAGAGGCCCTCCCTGCACAGGGCAGCAGCCGTTCGGGGTCCCCTTGCTCGGAGCTCCCTGTGGCGCCTTAGCGCCTTCGCCCTTCTTTGACCCCAGCCCCAAGGCCGTCCTCCAGCCACCTCGGCCCATCCGTAGATCATCCTACGATACCCACCTTTCTGCTTCCTCTGGTCCTGGTATCTTCCCCCGCTCCTTCACACACTTCCAGGACGCTCTCTCGCCTCCACCTCCAAATTCACAGTGGAGATTAGATGCTGGTTTGGGTGACTATCCCATGGGCACTTCCCTTGCTTCCTGAGGGTCGGGCCGCTCCGTGGCCATCGCCTGCGCCCAGCCCAGCACCAGTGCGCAGTGGGGAGTGGGGCCTGGCAGGGGTCCCAGGGATCCTTGTGCCCAGTGGAAATAGGGGGAGCAGGAAGGGGTAACAAGTGGTGGCTGAGGGTGGGGGCCAAGCGGGGTTCTGGGGGTTTGTGTACAGTCTAGGGAAGGCTGAAAGAACAAGGCAGGGGCTCTGAGGGTCTGTGAGGCTGGTCAGCAAGGGTGGATGGTCAAACAGGGTTCTGGGCAGTTTGATCCCAAAGAAGTTGGCAGGATAAAAAGAGGAACTGGGTACTACTTGGAGGGGCCCTCAGAACCCTTGGTCAAGGGTCAGTCTGAGAGTCTAGCCCCTTCCTTCTCTCCAGGAATGCCTCCAAGGTCAGGCAACCCACGGGGGGTCCAGGCCTGGCTCTTGAGGACCCAGCCAAGGGTGGGACTAGCAGCTTCTCACTCACATGCCCACGGCACCAGGTGTTGAGGCCTCCGCCTCTCCGGGATGACCTCTCCCTTTCAGCCCCTCTCCCTTTCAGCCCCGCACAGAATCCTCTGCCTGCCTTCCTCTCATGCGCCAGCCAGGAAGCCTTTCTGGAATGACTTGGAGGCTCAGGGCCTGGCTGCAGAGCCCATAGCTGACCAGCCCAGCTACCTGGCTGTGGCAACGTGTTGGGTGGGTCATGGTGCAGTCCGGATTTCTAATGTTGACCGCCAGGGGGCAACAGAGGCCGCCGTCTATCGATTTTGGCGGATTTTTGTCGCTTCTAAATCCCAGGTCCCGCTGTGTGAGTGGCAGGGCAGGTTTGCAGCCTCGTGTGGTTTTGAATGCAGTTTTGTTCTTTTAGACTTTTTCCAGGGCTGGTCTTTCTTTCTAAGTAACTTTCAGTCCGTGGTTACTGTTCCAGTTGTTTGAAAGTTAGTTGCTGGATGACATTAAATTGAGGTCAAGGCAGACTGATGATTTCGCAGGGTCTCTCTACATGCTCCTTGATGTCCCTAGCTGCATCTTGGACCTCTAGTGTTCCTAGCTACCAGGACTTGGCCGCCAGACAGTAGCCACCCTTGCATACTCCCCGATGCTGACTGTCCAGCCTCCGTCTATTGTCTTCTAGCTCAGTTTCCCCAGGGTCCTGGCCCGGAAGTCCTTGACCTACCCCTAAC
This sequence comes from Eonycteris spelaea, assembly GCA_003508835.1. NCBI lineage: Eukaryota > Metazoa > Chordata > Mammalia > Chiroptera > Pteropodidae > Eonycteris > Eonycteris spelaea. Next base: position 3,119,181 of record PUFA01000145.1, on the reverse strand, counting down.
CCACCAGCCTACCAGCTTCTTCTCATCTCTTACTGTCCATAGCTGCTTCCTCCCGGTCTTTCGTAAAAGCCTGTTGGGCCTGCTCCTCTCACTTCACACAAGTTGTCTGCACTTGGTTTTTCCATTTCCTGCTTAGCTCTCCTCCAGCCATGCCAGTCAGGTTGCCTCTCCCTCCACGAAGCAGCCCCAATCAAAGTCCTCAGCGGCTCATCCCTTGGTCTCTTCTCTACCCTCACTTCCTGGAGCACCTGATGCTGGCCGGGCTCCCGGTGCCCGCATTCTCCTGGGTTTCCTCCTGCCTACTGGCTGTTCCTGCTCAGCTCATTTGCTGGTTCTGCCGCATCTCTCCTACCTCCTCCCAGGAATGTCCCAGAGCTCAGCCCTGACTGCTGCCCTCCTCTGCCTACTCTCACCTCCCCCATCTCATCCAAGCCCCTGGCTTGACGTCCAGTCCACTCTCCCTGCTTCCCAGGTCCAGCACTGGCTGCTCTCCTGACTGAACTCGGTGGACTCGGCATCTCCACTTGGATGTCAGACGGTCTCCCTCCCAAGCCCGTTCCTCCCCCAGCGTCCCTCAAGGGGTGCAGTGGCAGTTGGGTCCCTAGACAGGCTTGGAGTCACTCTCAACTTATCTCTGCCCCTCCTCTCTTGCCCAAACCATTAAGGAACCTTGCTGCCTCCACCTTCAGGACAAGCTCAGCGTCTCACCCCAATCGTGCCACCACCCGGGTGAGGCACGCGACGGGTTTGTCTGGAATGACCGCAGTAGCCCTCCTGTCGGTCACCCCTGGCTTCCCGACCCCCACCCAGGATCTAGTGTCAGTGTGACAGCCAGAATAATCCACTGAAAACTTAGAGGTGCTACTGAGTCAGATCCTGCCTTTCCTGTGTTTAGGACCCTGGTTTTTTGTTTTTTTTGGTTTTTTTTTTTTTTTACCTTTCCCAGAGAAAAATCCAAAGTCCTCATGGCAGCTGACAAGGCCCACAACATCCGCCCCCTCATCAAGCCCCCACTTCACCCCTTCACTTCTCTCCCGCTTCACCTAACATCAGCCGCAATGGCTTCCTGGCTGCTCTCATCTCACATTCTGCCTCGGGCTTTGCGCTAGCTCATCCCTCTGTTTGCGACCGATCCCTGCAGGCATCCACGTGGCTTTCTCCCTCTTCAAATCTCTGATCAAATGTCGCTTTCTCGGTAAGGCCCACCCCGACCCACCTCCAGACCCCTGCTCTCCATTGCCCTCACCTTGCCATTTTGACTCCTATCGTACTGAGCATCTTCTGACAAATGATGTAACCTCGGGATGATGTTTCCTGTTTCTGGAATGTAAGTTCAAGGCAGGCAGGGTCTTCGCATAGTTCAAGCCGTGCGCACAGGCGTTGACACAGAAGGAATCTTAGTGAACACGTGCTGATTGAACGATTGAATCTCTTTTGTGTTGATCGGCGAGTATGTGCCTGTGCACACAGGTGAGCTAGGTGCGGGCAGGGAGGCCAAGGCCCAGGTTTTGGTCTCTTTTCCTGGTCTATATTTGTTTTCTTTCTGTTACAAGCAGTCATAAGAAAAACAGTGAAAAGAAATAGAGAAGACCTCTGTCCTGGACTTTCTGGCTGTTCTATCTTGTCAATATTCTAAGCAGAACAAAATACGTATATTTAAGAGCAACTTTTTAGAGCAAAGAAGGAAAAAAAAAAAGATCTGGGAAATTCTTCAAAACATACAAAAATGCTTCATGACGACAAAGGGCCCACAGACCCATCCTCATGCAGGCTGGGTGTCTAGGACTTGACAGCTTACAGATGAAAGTTACTCCTTTTCAAAGGCATGTGGATGCTTGGTCTGGGTGTGTGATGTAGTGGTCACATCGCCTGCACTCTCTTCCTGGGGCCTGCTGCCCACCGGTCAGGCTGGAGGAGGCCATGCTGGGCGAGCAGGGACGAATGGCCTCAGGGCCGGGGTCCTTCTTGCACCTCAGCTGTGTGTGTGGCGGGGGGGGGGGGAAGCAGCAGGGGGAGCTCCTGTCAGTACATACCTCTCTCGTCTGAGAGGCCTGAAGCTAGGCCTGGGGTCTTAAGGGACTCTGGACAGTCCTGTTGCTGCTCTGACCTGCGGCCTTCTTTGGATGCAGGGTCTGTTTGCAGGATGGACTTTGACCTGCATTGTCTCCCACCCCTCAGCAGCCCCGGGTCCCAGGAAGGGCAATAGCCCCATCTGATGAGGAAGAAGCCGGAGACCCCCAGAGGGCAGCCCTTCACCCCAGGGCACTCTGGGCTGCAGCAACCTCTAGGCCAGAGTCCAACTCTTTTCTGGGGCCATGGGGCTCCGGGTGAGTCCCCAGGCTAGAGTCAGGCGCCTGGGGCTGTTGGGAACCAGACTCAGGAAGCCCCCTCTGACTGGCTGGCACTCCCCTAGGCCTAGCAGCCACCAGCTTGAGCAAAGTTCTTTCTTCAGGGGTTTCCTATGCTGGCAGCCTCCTTGCCAGTTCAAACTGGATTTGGACTTTGCCTGCTGCCCTTTCCTCAGAGGCCTAGCCGGGCATGGGGTCTCTTCTAATGAGGGTTTGGTGCCAAGGCCCGGGCAGCTCCATCCCTCTGGGTCCCAGCTGGTTCAGGCCTGACCCGGGCCGTGGGCAGCTTCCAAGCGCTACCCGGGCCAGGGCACCTGGCGCTGCCCTGCGTCCTCGCAGCCCCCACCCCACTTTGGACACCCCCACTCAAAACTCAAGGCCCCCCCCATACAGGGACTCGCTAACCCACCTTTAGTCACGGTTATTCGGGTTTTGCTGTGAACACAAAGATCAACCTGACAGGTTACAGGGTCCCTGGACTTTTGTTTCTGGACTCGTGGCATTGACAGAGGGTTGACATGGCAGCCAGGGGAGGGCAGGGGGCCTTCCGCAGGGCTTCCGCAGCCGCCCCCAGCTCAGACCCTCCGTGAGGCTGCTGGGGATGCACCTCACGTTGCCTCCTTCCGGAGGCCTCTCTCTGTCCCATTTCCTGGGGCCTCATTAATTCCTCCCCACCTCACCCCGTGAGAAAGCAGGTCTGTGCTGAGCCTGGCCCAGGCCCAGAGCCGGGTCTGAGCACACCGCTGGTTGGTTTGGGAGGCAGGGGGCGGGGTGGGGTAGGAGACTCACCCTGTCCCCACCCTCATCCCGGGGAAAGAAGCTGGAGTGGCCTCCATTGCCATCCATGCCGGGCTCCCATTCCACTCTCCACGAACACAGGGACCATGGAGATCAAGAATATAAAACACAGCTGGTCTCATGTATAATATTTATAAAAGGGGGCTGGCAACCAGCCTCTCCCAGGCTGGCCCCCGGGGTCTTTGTCTCCCAGGGGCAGAGACGCTCTGGGCCCCGGCCTCTCTCTTCCCCTGGCAGTGGAATGTGAGCTGCAGCCCGGGCTTGGGGTGGAGTCCCAGCCTCCCCAGGACTGGGGGAGGGGCAGGGGGGGCCGCTTTGGGGTACCCACACCAGCTTCACCCTCAGAAGAACCTGCTGGCTCCAGGCATAGGGTGGTGGGGTCTGTTCCCGGTGGAGGGGATGAAAGAAGGGGACAAAAGTATCCAAGGAATCGAGCCCAAATGCCTGCAAGGGACCTAGGGACAAAGGAGGGAAGGCAAGGCGGCTGAGGGAGACAGGGCCCCAGGGTGCAGACTGTGGCCCAGTAACAGGTGGGGGATGGCTGCAGGCCGGGTTCAGCTCCGTGTGCCCCTGCAGGCTGTGCGAGCTCAGGGTGTGCCTCTGTGTAAGGAGGGTAAGCGTCTTGGGTGGGATCTGAGGCAACAGGAGGGGAGCAGGGGCACAGCCCACCCCGCTCCCAGCACAGGAAGGCCCTGCCGCCTGGGAGCCCAGCAAGGTGGTGGCCCAAGGGCCCTTGGTTCTGGCTCTTTAAGAAAAACCTTCCACAGAGAGGGCATGGGACAGGGCCAAATGCCATAGTGTTAACCACATCTTTCTCCTCCCCCCGACTGGCCACCGGGTGAAAGAGTGTTGGCAGGGTTACTAGGACAAGTAGACAGAACAGGATGGGGGTGTCCTAGTGGCTTCCTTCATGCTGGCTGGTCCCTGAGACCCAGTCAATGATGATGAAGCTCAAGCTCATGGTCATCAGCAAGAAGCCAAGCACAGCAAAACAAAGGGCCTGTGGGGTCAGAAGTCAGGATGAGGCCTGGGGTCAGGGCAACATCCTCAGCCCCCACAAGCCCACCAGCCTCCAGGCCCCTCGCACCAGGATTTTAGGGGTGGACCTTGCAGGTTCCTTCTCAGTGGGCATGATCCGGAAGTAGAAGATGGCAGGGAAGATGAAAATGAGGCACGGGGCGGATGTGGCTCCTGCAAAGAAAAAGGCATGGCCACTGAAGGCTCGGAGGCACCTATGGGCTAAGGGCTAAGATTCGAGGGTGCGCCCTTCAGTGAGATCAAACAGTCCTGGTTGGGGGTGGGGCTCAGCTCGAGCCACTCTGTACTTGAAAGATCTGCGGGATTCTGGAGAGCCCACCGGCCCCTCCCCTTGCTCTCTGCCCACCAGGGTAGAAGGCTAGGGCTGTTGGAGTCAGAAGAATCTGTCAGTTAACGAAGCTAGCAAGGAAGAGAGGCAAGCCACAAGATTGAGATGGAGCCTTAAGGATCTTGGGCTCCCGGATCTAGCTATTCCCGAAGGCTTTTCCATGATTTGAGCCCATGTATTCTTTTCTGCTTAATCCATTTTGAGTAAGATTTTGGACATTCATGAGCGAGAGTCCTGTTTACGATATCCATAATATCAACCCCCAGCCTGTGTGTTGGTCCCTGCAGAGTTGGGTTAGGGGGTCCGTCTCTTGAGTTGGATCACCCCAAATATGTCTCAGAATCGCTGCCCTCCAGCTCAGAGCCCCAACTGGTTTGAGACGGTAAACAGAGCACCAAACCTGCATTCCCATGATCCTGGGGCTGACTCAAGGCATCCCATTTATCAGTGATCTGGATCTGCTCCTCCCTCAATCACTCTGAACTTCAATTCCCTCATGTGTGAAATGCGGACAAGCTCTCATGATGAGACCCTCCTTCGTGGGGGCCTCTGACCTCCGGGCTCCACCCCGTGCCCCAGCAAGGGGAACTGGCCCCGTGGTTCTGAGCCCTGAGAGGGGATCAGAATAGACTTCCTGACAAAATCCCAGACAGGAAGGTAAGTCGTGCCCGTGGCCAGCAGCCATCGCTTGACTGTAGGGTACGAGCTCAGAGAGTGTGCCAGGATTTGCAGAAGGGAAGTTCTCTGGGGCAACACCTCGCAGGGCCAGGCCCTCACCGATGATCCCGAAGATGCCCAGGATGTTGGGGGCGAAGATGACCAGTAGGTTGATACCAGTGAGCAGGCTGACGGCAATGAGCACGTGCCGCAGCCAGCTGAACTCCCGGCTCGGAAACATCATCTGCTGGATGGCACGGCGCACCTGGGGCAGGGTCATCATCCATCAGCGCCATTGGTCCTCCCCGCCCCCCGTGGTCTGGCCGCCCGGCCACCTGCCCACTGGCTCACCGGAAACAGAACGATTGGCACCGTGAGTGTGACTGCCGTCAGCACAGCCACGCGCACACACAGGATCAGCACATCAAACGGGTCCACCTTGCTGTAGGTGTGCAGCAGCTCTGACTCCACCCCGTCTGTGGCGGGCAGGGAGGGTGGTCAGCAGGCGGCCCAGGCAGGGGAACTGGGCTCCGAACCCGGGTCGACCCTGACACTGTGGGGCGTGGCAACAGACTCACCTCCCCAGCGGCAGGGCACAGTTAGACGTCACGCACCTAATGAGCACCTATAGCATGCGGGGTGCCATGGCAACTGGCCAGCCCCCTGCCCCCAGCCTGGCCTCTGCCTCTGCCCAGCCGTACCGTAGAAGGTGAGGTAGCCGAAGAGGGCGGCCAGGAAGTACATGACATACATGACGGCGATGGACAGGTTGGAGATGCGCTGCATCTTCGTCTTGGAGGGGCTGTGGGGGACAGAGGAGGGGACGGTGCTGGGCCGGATCGCGCTCGGAGATCCTCACGTTCCCTGGGTCTCCGGCCCCACACCCTCACCATCTGTCAGCACGGAGGCCTCCTTCCTGTCCCCAGTCCCACGCACAGCAGCTTTGGAGATCTCTGATTAAATGACTTGGCGCCTGTCACTCCCTCGCCCCTCTCAGGACCACGTCCATTCCCCCCAAACCAGCTCAAGGCAGTCCCGCCCCCTCATCCAGCCCAGAACCTACTCCTTGAGCTCTGTATAGATGGGCAGCACCTCGGGGTGGCAGACGAAGGCGAAAGCCATGATGGGGATGGTGTATGCTGTCTGGGGGAACATGCGGACTGTGTCAGGGCAGCCCCCAAACTCTCACTGGGCTGCTGCCCCGACCCAGGCCGGTCAGAACCTGTATATTGAGTGTGAAGTATCTTGGGGTGCAGAAAGCTATAGCGTCCGTCTCCCCTTGCAGCTGCGTCTCCTCCTTGATGAACTCCCCTAGGCTGATGTTGCCTGTGATGTTGGCAATGTGGGGGGGCAGCGGGCAGGGCACATGGAACTTTTTGTAGATGACCTGGGGGGAGTGAGGAGGAGGGTATCAGGGCCAGGCTACGCTGCCCGGTAAGTCACTCTGCAGCCACATCTAGATTGGGATGGGAGGAGCTGCCTTCTGACACAGGTTTACCAAGGAGACCTGCCCCCTCCCTCCACCAGCCGAGGGTGACTCACTGCAATTAGGAAGAACACCATGCAGCTGAGAGAGAAGCCGCTGGAGTAACCCAGGTAGCCTGCAAAGTGTGTGTGTGGGGCTGTGAGACTGGGGGGGTCCCCTCCAGCCCATCCTTCCAACATCTCCCTCCGAGGCCCTGGCCCTGTCACACTCACCAAGCTGCCGCATCAATGCCAGGGGCAGAATGACAGTGACAGAGACCAGAATCACCAGGTAGTTCCCGTTTACGTACCAGTTCCTGCAGGGTGGGAGCGGGGAGCCGGGATCAGAGCCCCGCAGCCTCGGGTGGGGCCGCCTGCCTCCACCCGCCAACTGGCGTCACCAGTGGTGCCACTGGTGACCTTCTAAAGAATGCTGGTTTACAGCTCTGAGCCTCTCTGCTCCCCATCCGCAGAATGGGCAACCCACTCTCGGCGTCTCTTCCCTTCTGGGGCAGAGAGGACTGAGGCCCCCTGCTCTTTGCTTGGTAAACCATCAGATCAGAGTCACTGCTCTTGTCTTCTCAGGACAACACAGGTCTGGGTCCAGCCTGCCCAGGGAGTTGGTCCCAAGGGGCTATGGCCGGGGTGGGTGTTTTCCACGGGGGTCTCAGGGACTTGCCAACAACCTGTTGCCCCTGTGGTCCTCTTTTGCATCGTATTCCTGCAACCATCCTGCCCCACCCACCCCAAGGGACAGGGGCTGCAGGGAACTAAAGGGATGAAAAAACGGGCACCCCAAGGGACACTCACAAGGATGAAAAACCCACCTCCGAGGGCAAGTCCAAAGGCCAACGCCTTGGAAAAGGCCCACAAAGAGGGGGGTTTCTGGCTGTTTCCCGCCTCCCAGACTCGCAGCCGCTCCGCTTGCCTGGGCTATGTTGCCAAGGGCAGGGCCTGCCGTCTCCTCTGCCCCCACTCACAAAACACGGTTGACGCCATCAGTGCTGGCAAAGCTAACGATGAGCAACTGGGACACTGTGGGCTTAATTTCCTAGTGGGGAGGGGTGGCTAACGCCCAAGCCAGGTCAGGAATAGCAGGTGCTTAGAGCTAAGCCTGAGGCTCTCAGGTCCTCCCGTGCCCACAGGCTGGGCCCTGGGCCAGGCGGGGCCCAGCTTCCTCAGCCTGGCCCCACATGGCTCTCCTGCGGGTTCCCCTAGGTGCCTCGTTAATGTGGGCGGACTGAATGTTCGCTCCGCTGGCAGCTCTCTGCCCTTCCACCAGCCATTTATAGGCTCTGTTATCTCTCCCACCCGCCCAGACAGGGCTTCTGGGGCCGGGGTGGCCAGAGAGCGTAGTCTAGGGCCTCCTACCCTCACCCAGCCCCGCCCCACCCTGGAGCTCACGAAGTTTCCTCCTCCAGGTTCAGGAAGCTCTGTATGACAAGGGGTAGCTCGGACTTGATGATGTACAGGTAGCTGGACATGGCTGGAGGGAGAGGGGTAGGCAGGCACTGGGGTCAGTCAAACCGGCCAGACTGCAGACTGTCTACCCACCCACAGTCTGTCTGCGTCCGCCCGCCAGCCGCACCTCCGATGTTCTGCAGGGTGATGGCCAGGGCCGCCGCCAGTTTTCCCGGGGTCCCGAAGGCACGGTAGCCCAGCTGCTCATAGGCACGGATGCCTGTGGGGACGGGCAGTCAGGACCTTAGCCGTGCTCCTCCCAGCTGCCCCTCCCCTGCTACAGGCTGGCTGGAGGCTCACCGACGACCCCTGAGGACTTGAGTAGCAGGTGGATGGAGTAGCTGGACAGCAGGGCAACAGCCGTCAACAGGAACCTGGGAAGATGGACGGAAAAAGGCTGCCGGGCTCCTCTGGCTGGCAGGGGCAAAGAGCTCTGTGCGCGTGGGGTCTGCGACGCGGGGGTCGGGACCCCCGGCCGATGTGGATGCAGGATGGGCGGACCCCAGGGGCGGTGAACGTCACCCAGTTTGACCCGAGGGGACCATGACCCAGAAGAGGCCCTCCAGGCACCACCTCCCCTGGAGTTCTTAAAGCGAGAACACGTGTGCCCACGTGGGCCTGGCGGAGGGCGTTCATCCGTCACGTGTGAATGGGGTAGCAGGGCAGACGCAGGCCGGCGAGGCTGGCCCCGTGTTGTCATCTCAGTGGGTTTGGGAAATGACGTGCATTTGTTCGGCTGTGGCTGTTTTCTCCGCCATGGTTTGGGCTGAGGGTGAGTGCCCGCCCACTGCAGCCTGGGTCTTGGGGAAGGAAACCAGGAGGTCCTAGGAGGTCACGGGCGGTGGCCCGTTTAGGGCTCCTGTCTTTAGTGGTTTGCTGACGGCACTCACAGGAAAAGGATGATGCCCGTGTTGGCCATGGCGAAGGCGAGCCCCAGGATGCCGCTGCCCATGATGGCGTTGCTGAGGTTGAACACCGACACCCCAAACGATGTCTTCCCCTCGAACTGCAGGCACCGGCGTGAGATGGGGGGGGAAGTCTACAGGTCAGAGAGGGCGTCTCGCGCGCATCCCCTTCCTGCCCCTCAGCCACCTTCCGCTGCCCCAGAGCAGCTCACTGCTGCACCCAAGCTCCCCACGGCGCCCCGAGCCCGCTCCGCTGCCCTGGCTCACATCCGTGAAGTGTGGCTCCTTGCTGGGGCTTTTCTGTAGGAAGCCCTCGCCCTCCACACTGCTCCGTCGGGGGCCCTCGTCCCTGCAGGCACAGGCCACGGCAGGCAGCTCAGCTCCCGCCCCTTGCTCTGCACCCTGCCCTGACCCACGACTGGGTCCCTCCTCTGCTCACCTCTGGTTGCCTGCTGCGGGGGTGGTGACCGGGTGTAGCCCCTCCGAGTGTTTGCCGTTGGGCACCAGCTCCACCATCTCCGTCTGCAGAGGTGCCTCCATGGTTCAGGGACCACCACCGGGAGTGCTAGCTCGCACACCGATACACTCAGAAGCCTGCAGAGCGAATGGCCCCCCTGATTATTCCTGCTCTTGGGCCCACGGCCCAGCTTCCCACAGGGTCTCGGCCGTAGCACACTCCCAGAGGGTCGCTCAGGACATTCATGCACATGGCACTCTGCCTGCTGCCACCCAGGGACCTTTGGGGGAGGAAAGCTCAGACACCTGATCTCTCTAGGACATCCTGAGGGGACACCTCAGCCAGTACCTAGCGCTCCCCCCGACACACACACACATGCCAGCCTAGGCTAGTCCTTAAGGCCTCAGTGTCCCCATCTGTGAAATGAAGGTCAGCCAGATGACCTGAGGCCAGAGCCCATGGTGCCAGGACCCTGGTATACTGAGTCCCAGGCCTCTGGGCCCCTCTCCGGGTGTGGGCCCTGGACTGACTCTCTGTCCCTAACGTTGATACCAGGAGACAGTTTCCTGTGCCGGCCCTGTGTGCCAGGGGCCTCCTAGCCAACCTAGAATGGCACGGCCCGACGGCTGGAGGCCTCGGGAGCGGGTGAGGGCTGCGGGCTCCGTTCCCAGCGCCGCGGCGGGCACTGCTGGCAGCCAGAACAAAGGGCCCTCTGTGGGCTGAGAGCTGGCGCTGGGAACGGCAGGCGCAGAGGCTAACCCCCCGGAGCCAGGAGGCCTGAGGCAGTGCTGGGTGGCTGGACACCTGGGCCCTGCCCGCCTGGCTGCAAAGGGCCCTCAGGGGGCCTTCCAGGAAATGGGTGCCCCAGGGCCCAGTTCTCTGGGCCACACAGGCCTCACCCTCCACACAGCCCTGGCCTGAGAGCCGTGTTCTCCTTCGAGCCTCTCCTCCCCTGCTAGGGACTTCCTCCCACCCTTAGGTGCCCATCCTCCAGGAGTCTTTGAGCTGCCCCCAATTTCCTGGAGCGCTCCAAGCCGGGACCTCAGGGCCTCAGCCAGCTGCAGAGGGGCCTGGACCACTGGACCTGCCCCCTTTCCCATGCTTAGGCGTGGCTCTGCTGGGTCTCAAAGGAGCCAACTCCCTTTCCCTCCATCCCCCAGCCCTACCCACTGTCCAGACAGCCCACTGGCCCTCTCCCATCACTGTGGGGGCTGGGAGCCACCCATGCTATGCCCAGAAGCTACCTTGGTATCGTGTCCCCAGGATCTATAAGGATATTGTGAAGGCCAGACAAACCAGCAAGAGAGCTGAGGCCAGAGTGGTGACAATGGATGCAGCAACACTGCCAGGTAGGCCAGCCAGAACCCAGTCATGATGCCATGGCACCGTCTGCTCGGGACCCCGGAATCCGCTCTGAATCCCCTATCCCCACTCCACATCCCGATGGCCTCAGGTCTGCTCTTGAACCTGGATCACCAGGGGTCTCAAACTTACCACTTGGGACTGTGGGGTGGGTAGGGGTGGCTAGGCTTAGGTTTCAGGCCCGAGTGTCCCAGTGGCCACACAGAACTGACCGGAGGATCACCGCACTGTGCCTCAGGTAGCCCCTGACCAGAGTTCAGATCCCAGGCATGTCAGTCCTGGGGACCCTGCCCCTGGCCCCGTCGTACACCTCAGCTGCCTCTCCTTGCTCTGATGCCGGCATCTGAACCCTTCTCTCCTCCAGCCCTGCCCGCTCAGGACCGTGACATGTGAACGTCTCTTCTCACACCCTCTTTGCCTGGACCTGTCTTCATGCCCCAGCCCAGAGGCTCTTCATCAGCACATGCCTCCAAGGGTCCCAGCTGGGTGTGGAGGTGCCAGCACCTGGTCTCCAGAGTCACTCAGGAGTGCCCCCTGGCTCTCAGCTGGGGTGGCCCTTGCCAGGCCTCCTGGCCTGGGCAGGCTGGGACAAGCCCTGAGAGTATGCTGAGTCGGCAGCCTAGACAAAGCACCCTTCTCTGCCTTAAAATCCTTCCCTCACAGCCAGGCACCGCTTCCAGGGAGACCACAGCCCATGGCATGGCCATGGGCCAAGGTGCCTGAGGTGCTGGCTCCGGGTCCCCCGACCTTCCAGCATGACCTGGGCCTAGACCTTCAGGGCCTATCTATTGCTGCTGGGTCTTGAGCTGGCCTGAGATCCTAGAGAGGACATGGAATATCCTTACTCAAGTGGCTTTCAGTCTGGAAGGGACAAAATTCCCAAACACATCCCTCACCCTATGGCACCTGATACAGCTGAGTGTGAGCCACGTAGTGCTGGGACTTAAAAAGGGGGAGAGTGAGGTATCAAGGAAGGCTTCCTGGAGGAGGAGGTGTTAGAGCCAGTTCTGAAATTCCAGTGGGAGTCCCCCAGATGTGGAAATAGGAAAGAACAACTCAAGCAGTGGGCACAGCATGGGCAAAGGCCCTGAGGTGTGGTACGAGACAGGCTATGAGGGTAAGTGAGGTTCCAGGGCCACAAACAAGTCTGACAAAGCCGTGAAGGACAGGCCAAGGAGTCTGTACCTCAGTCTAGTGCAGGGCTAAGGGCCGGGGGCCCAAGGTGGAGATTAGCACCAGCCTGGCATGTGGACCCACAGCCATTCCTTGAAGCTGGCACTCATTTTTGACAGTTCCCACCCCTCAGGACGGCCACCTCCCAGGCCTCTTTCTCTCAGGGACTCAGGAGGACCCAGGGGATCACCGCTGCCTAAGGAAAACTTCGCTCCGGGGGAATCCCCGAGTGGACACCCCAAGTCTGAAGCTGGCCCAGTCCTGCTTCACTGTGTTGCCCACTCAGGACCTCAGTGTCCTCCTGTCCCTCCAGGGATCCCTCGAAGTCTGACCAAAGCTGGGGACAGAGTGAGGAGCCTCCCTGAGGCCTGTGCCCCCAGAGCGGGTCATGAGCTCCCAGTCAGGCTCCGGGGTGGGGAGATCGCTGTAACCTCTGGTGGGTCATAGAAGGGCATCTGTCAAGGGTGCAGCATGGGCTTGGGCAGTAAATCGATGGCCCGGCCCACTGCCCTGGGGCCTGTTTGCTCTGCTGAGAGATAAGGGACAAGAGAGAACAGGAGCCACAGGGTTAGGGCAGCAGGCAACGCCCGCCCACATGGGCATCACAGGGTGAGAATTCATCAGGCACACCTCGGAGGGTGTTGAGTTTGGCTAATTAAAGATTTCAAGGCCCGGGAATCCAGGCCACCACGGGCCGCCGCTTGCATCAGCTTCTGTGGGAAGCATACCCCTCTGCCTTCTTCCCCAATAATCAGGGATGGAAGCGGGTCTGTAGTAACAGGCTGGCTACAGAGAGGCGACCGCACTGTCCTTGCCTCAGTCCTGTGGCCGCAGCCATAGAGCTTGCTGCCTGGGCAGCCCTAACCTCAAGCCAGATCTCAGAGGAGAGGCAGCTGGCCTGGCTTGAGGGTCCACTGTTGTTATTCCTGGGGCTGAGGGACGAGGCTGCCCTCGGTTCCAGCTCACTCATCCTTACCACTCTCCTTCTCGGCTGAGACAAGGTGCCCCTTCCAGACTGGCACCCCTCCTCCCACCTGCTTCTCCAGACTTCAGGGGAAACCAGGCTCGTTGGACGAGTTCTCAGTCAGTAGGGAAACCGGATTCAGGGGATACATCTGAATTGCGTGTTTTCCAGGCGCAGCCACAGGGGTCGGTAGGGGGCTGGCTGCCGAGGTCAGGGGTCTAGTAACAGGTATGCGGGAGGGAAGGTACTAAAACACACCTCCTGCCCCTCCTCCAGACCTACAACTCCAGATTTTGACCCGAGTAGATTTAGTCTTCAACTCCCCTACTTCCTCTCTGTCAACGACACTAGGTAAGTGGCTAGTGTGTGGCCAGGGCCTGGCTGGTACTGAGGGGGTAGCAGGCCGGAAGGGCACATCCAGGGACAGGCGGATGACCCAGAACTCTGCCGTGTTGGCCACACCAATCCCTCATCCTCCAGCTCCCTGGCCCTTATGTCTGGGGTCTGTGCTTCTGTGTTCTGGGCATCCGGAAGTGTCTAGAAGGATCTGAGGAGCCCAGCTGGGGCCGGAAGGTGGACTTTCCTGTGACAGGGTACATTTTCTACACACCTACCAGATGCTCAGAGTTGGGCTAAGCCTCAGACACCTAGGCCTCCCCTCCCGCCCAGGCCCGGACCCTCCTTGTTCAGGCTGCCGCCAGAGGAGGCTGCGGCTGGAATCTCTCGGCTCAAGACTGGACCAGAGCCAGCAGCAGCCCCCTCCCCCATTGCCAGCCTGCTGAGAGGGACGTGCAGCCTGAGGTCCAGCTGAGGCAAAGGACAGGACATCACGTGTCTGTGGCTCCCCAGGAGCAGGGGAGACCCCGAGCCAGCCAGTCCATCCTCCTCCCTGCTGACCCGGAATCCCCTGGAGGCGGCCAAATATTTAGACAGCCGGACTTCTGGCCCCAAAGAAAGCTGGAGCAGGGGCCTGGGGCAGCTCAGGACTCATTGAAGACCCCGATGGGGGGGCTAAAGGCAAGGTCAGCCTGAAGGAGAGGCTCCATCCAGTGTCAGGAAGAAGCAGAGAGGGGCAGAGGGAAGGAAGGGAAAGACAGGGAGAGAAAACACAGTCATGATACATGCCTCCATGCACACTGATCCAGACAGAGGCACAGGGAGACGGAGAAATGCTGACGATCCAGAGGGGCACAAACAGAAAGAAACTACGGAGAGACATAGATGGATAGACATTCAGACAGGGAACAGAGAGACGGATAACCAGAGATGGCCAACCAGCCAGAGATGGCAGATGGAGAAAGAGACAGATGAGACAGCAAGAGATGGCAAGAGACGGCCAGTGAAAGACAGAGAGCCCTGGAAGGAGCAAGAGGGAAGAAGGAGCCAGAGGCGCAGGTGAGGGCGTGGCACCCCGTGGGCGCTGTTGGGATGACCAGGCAGAACCACAAGAGGCTGCCACGGCATTTCCATGTTCCCACAAGGGCAAGTTATGTCCCCAGGTGCAGGGACATCCAGAGGGTGGGACTGAGCCCACGACGGCCACAAGGCCAGGCTCAGCTGGAAAGAGCCCCCTAGTCCAGCGCCCAGGTCTGGCCTACACACACAGCAGGAAAGACACACGGAGACGACGATCAGCAGAAGCGACCCCATCCTCAACGGCCATGCACGTGTGCAGACGTGCCAGCTGAGAAGCTGTGTACAGGACGTGGCCCGCAGAGCGGAAATTCAACACCAAGCTACTCCGGTCCGCTGGCCGGAAAGCCCCTACTGCCCCAGCAGCTGGTCCTTCCCTTTGGCCCCAGAAGCCCCGCCTGATCCTCTAGAACACCCCACCCACCCTACATTTGTCTTCTTATCCAGAGTCCAAGGCCAGCCCTCCACCCACCAGACCGAGGGTGCACAGGGCACATAGTAGGTACTCAGGAAAGGTTAAATGAATGCAATGGGCTCAAGGTCCCTGCCAAGCCCCCAAGCCATCTTACCTGCTCCAAGTGGCACCTGGCTCCCGCCATGTCGGCATAGAATGTTCTCTTTCAGGGCTCCTATCCTGCTACAGCATAGGCTGCACACACACCCCAACCTCCCCCAAACAGGTTTTCCCTTCCGACCGAGGTATACTCAGTTCAGCTCAAAAAGCTTCCCTGACCTTATCCAGAGACCAGGAACTGCCCAGCCCGTCCATTTGCCTGGGGCTCCAAGGCTGCTAGCTAGGACAGCGGACACTGGGACAAGAGCGACCCTTCCTCTTGGTCTGGTCATCTGGAGCCCTGGACTGGGGCGGTTTTGTGACATGGGCCAAAAGAACCAGTACTGAATAAAGGGGTGATCTGAGAAGCCAGTGAGATGTGGGCTCTCTTGGCCCAAGCAGAATAAAGTTCTGAGACACATACCCTCAACCGCTCTCAGAGGCACAGTCCCCCGCTTCCAACGCCAAGGAGTCAGAGACTCAGTCCTGCTTTCTAGTCATTCCAGCCCTCCTGGAGACGTGCCAGGCCTGGCCTCATCTATATCCCTGACTCCTCCCACCTTTGGTGCTTCCTGCAGGAAGCCTTCCATGATTGTGCCGGATCTCCCCCTTGCAAAATTGAACTGTCCCCAGATCGCTCCAGCTTTCTATGCTCCAGACTGAGAACCTCTGAGGGATCTGCTTCCTTTCCAGAAGGGACTGAGCCCGCATGAAGACAGCAAACTGAAGAGGAAGGAGGGGAAGGTCCAAGAGCCTCTCCCAGGGACAGACAGTACAGTGGCCCAAGGAAGTCAAGGAGGAGGACAGGACCGGCAGGCTGATGGAAGAATGGGTCGGGGTCAAGGTCTCCCTCACAGTGCAAGGATCTTTGACTTAGACCCCCTCAGACCTGTCCTAGAGCCTACACCTGGGCTCAGGGCTCAGGTCACTGTGGGGGAAGAGGGTGGTTCCGCGTAGGCCCCGCCCCCGGCCTCCCCCTCCCGGGGTGTAAACAAACGCACGCATTCGCTGTGGCCAATCCAAGGGGCCAATGGGGCGGGGCGGGCTCTTGCAAACCGAGTCCAGGTCCTTAACCTGCGCGGATGCGCGGGGCCACCTCGCACCACTGGCCCGCGCCCGCGGAGCAGAGGGCACGCATAGCCCCGCCCTCAGGTCAGGGAGCCACGAGCACTCCGTGCTCGCCGGCCCGGCTGCAAATGGCACGGGCTGTGGGACCAACACGTGCCCCGCGGCCCCTCAGGCAGCCCGGCGGATCTGCCCTCCAGCCCCTGCCCAACGCAGCCAGGATAAATACACCCGGAGTCCTCGCGTGCCAGCCGGGCCGATCTGCCTGTCAGGCGCCCGTCGGGGCAACACTCCAGGGCCTGCTCTCAGCCCCTCTTAGGCCCCCCTCCGGGGCCCTCTCCCGCCGGTCCCTGCGGGCCGTGCCTCAGACCTCCCGCTGCCCCCGCCGGCCCTACTGAGACGCCCCGAGGCGACCTATCTAAGCTCAGAGCTGAGAGTCCTGACTGGCGGGTCACTAGACCCGCGTCCCGAGCGCACCGGAGGCTGGGGCGCCTGCCTGAGGCAGGGCGGGCGGCCAGAGCTGCCCAGAGCCCGGCTATGGACTGGAGGGTGGACATGAGGACTCGGCCCGCCCGGTGCCCCTGGTCTGGGGCTCGGCGCCCCCAGCGGTACCTGGCCTCGCGGGCGGGGACGCGCGCTGCTCCGCTCCCGCCGGCGCTGTGCTCTCTGCTCCCGGCGGAGCGCAGCGGCGGGGGATGAAGGGCGCCCGGCCCCGGCCCGGCCCCGCCCCCGGCCCGCCCCCGCCCGCCAATCCGGGTCGGCCTGCGGGAGGAGGGGCTGGTCTGCGGAGAGGCTGGGGCCAGGCCAACCCAGCAAACCGGCCGCGGGAGCGCTAAGGAGCCCCTCGGTAGGAGAGCAGCTGCCCCGGGTGGGCTCAGCTGAGTCTTGTGGGGGGAGCGCTTCAGTTCAAAGCAAATTCCCTTTAAGTTTCCCCCCTTAACCCCTGAAAGGCTCTGCCCGCACTTCCCCGAGCCAGAAGCGGCTCCTCAGCCAAGGGGAGTGGTAACAAGCCAGCCTCAGTGAAAGGTGCTTGAATGGGGGACTTTCAGACATTGCTCAGGCGACCAGGCGTGTGTGTGCCTGCCTCGCCCTCCGCGAGCAGCGATGGGGTAGGGGCCGTGAGGACCGGAGGGGAACCAAGTTTGGCTGGCGCTGAGCCTTGCCTGGCATCTCCCTGGCCATGCCCGTTTTCTTATTTCTAAGGAGTAGGAGACAGCTGTCAGTCTGCCCATGGGAAGTGGGGCCTGGGACTTGGCGCCCTAATACAGGGGGTTATAGGGTGACCCCCGTTCTCAGCGGGGATTCTTATCACGCCCCTGCCTGCTTTTCACCCAAGGCTTTTCACCCAAGGGTGCTCAGAGGTGGTTGGTGGGTGTTAAGGCCTCCAGGGTCAGCTAGCAGGGAGTTGGGGGAGGCCTTAACCTTGGGGAGAGCTAGGAGGCGGGTGTCCCAGAACAGCTGTGTCTCTTGCTTCTCAGCCGCAGGCTCTGATCCGATTAACCCCATGGCCTCTGCTGTTTCTAGTCAAGCTGGATGTCTCTGTCATGTCTGCCCTCATCCCTGGTGCTAGGGAGATTGGCCCCAGAGGAGAGGCCTGACCCCTTCCCTGCCCTGGGCTGGGAGTCAGGACTCTTGGACTCTCTTCCTACTGACTCTCAACGCCAGCACAACCAAGCCTTAGTGTACCTCAGTTTCCTTCCGCGTCACAAGGAAATAACTCTGTCTTTCCCCCTGGCCTGAGGGGAAGCTGTGAGCCAAAGGCAGGGCTTTGGCTGGGATTTCCAGAGGTCTGGGAGGACTAGGATGGTGACAGTCCTTGAAAACCTCAGACCACCCAAGCTCCCGTGCTGCCAATGGCTGAAAAATGAAAGGGATCAGTTTTCCCTTCTGATCTGGGCCCGGTGTCATCCCCAGATCAGAGCTTACCTTGGTCATGAGGGACCCTAAGACTCTCGCCCTCCAAAGGGGCTTGAGGACTGCCTGTGGGACAAAGTCAAATAGGAGAGGTGCTGACCGGGGTCTCGAGTCTGCCCTCAGTTCCCACCTACAGTTATCCTGAATGCTCACAGAAGCCCTTTGCAAAGGGCTGTGTGTTCCCATTGGCAGTTCCTGAGGGGCCAGGCCTGGATTTAAGGTCACCCAGTATGTGGGTGTTGAGGTCTTCCCTCCAAAATGGAGGGAGCAGGAACTGGCTGGGCTGGGCTGCTGTGGGAGGCCCGGAGGTGGCATGATGTGGGGTCCCTGCACCAGGTCAGTTGTGACCAGGCTGGGGGAAGGGCCGCCTGTTTGTTGATGCTAGGCCTGGGCCCCGGCCAGCGCAAACACAGCCCAAGGCCTTTCCCGCCACCTGCCGAATCTCCCAGCCCAGCCTGTGGCGGCCGGACAGCTGGCAGCCAGGATGAGGCTCCGAGAGCGCCCGACACCTTCTCCCATAGACCAGAGAGAACGTCCATCCGCATGGCCCCAGCGCTGAGGGCAGCCGCCTGGAGTGGAGGCTGGGGGCAGCTTGATCTCAGCCTTCCGCCCGGCTCCCCCTCTACATCCCCATCTCTAGAAACAGAGACACAGGCCCAACAGCCTGCCAGACACGTGAGGCAGAACCGAGCGTCCCAGGATGGCTCAGACCCTCATTCCAGGGTTCCGGCAGCCCTTCACTCTCTTCCTATTCAGTCACGTCATCGGCCTCCAGCCAGGCAGCCTCCTCTCGCCACGCCACCATTCACACCATGCACCAAGACCCTCTCTGCTTGTGAGGCCCCAGCTACACCTCCAACCCCATTCCCCCCAGAGCCCAGCATCCCTATCCGCTGACTCCTCGAACACCCTGTTTACACCGCGCTGGCCTCCCTGACATCCTGCCAGCCCGCTCCTTCTCCCAGGTGACCTCTCCACCTCCCCACTGCCCGCGGGTCACACACGTTTCTGCCCTCACTTCCCTATGCCTCTGCCCCTCTGGTTCTCCACCCTGCCCCCCCACCCCCCGCTTAGCAAACTCTTACTTGCCCTTCAGCACCCATGTGGCAGATCACCTCTGGGAATCCTGCCCAAGCCCCTGGGAAGAGCCAGCTCTTTCTTCGCTTCCTGTGGCCGCTCGTGCCATCCACCCACACAGCCCCGGCCTCAGCATCTCGACGAAGCGCTCTCTACAGGCCATGCAGCTAGGGAGGCTCTGGAAAAGCCTGGTGGAGAAGCAGCCCGTGGGCTTGGCTCTGCCAGGGGAAGAGAGGCGCATGCCAGGGTGGGGAAGAGGCGGGCGCTCCGCGTGGGAGAAGCAGCCTGGCCACAGGGAAACTTGATGCGAGTGTGAGATTAGCACTGAAAGGCGCGGGGCTGCGTGTGAGGGCAGAACACATGGCCTGGAGTCGTGTCGGGGGGTTGCTCCGCAGTGGGGAGGACTCGTGCCTGCAGCTCCTGACTCTACTCTGCCCAGGTAGGTGTCTGGGACACTTCTTCCTGAGCACGAGCAAGGGTTTGGTTGGCGCAATACAGTGCATGGAATACAGAGGGGACGCTCTTCTCCACCCTTCCCCAACCTGGATCCCCAGAGCTAGTGACCTCGTGGCTGAGGCCTGCCCCCACAGTCCTGGCATGCCCTCCCTCGCTCCCCTGAGATCTGGCCCCCAGCTTCTCTGGCCACTGAAGCGGCTTAATGAGCCCAGGTCACGTGGGCAGAGCTACTGCCTGTGGGGAGGGGTCAAGCCCCCAGTGGCCACCCAACCAGGCCCTGACGTCAGTGGCATTAACCGTCTGCCAGGCTTGTCTAATCTCTGGTCAGTGGCCGGGCCAGGTTAGTCCCGCCAGAGCCAGAGCTGAAGGCCAGGAGGGCCCTCAGGGGCACCTTGAGGTTGCAGGTCATGCAGGGATGGTGGTGGCTGTAGGTGCCCGCAGTCAATGACCCCTACCTACAAGATTAGGGTGTGGCCACAGTGCTGACGCTGGGCCAGCTCTCCCTGCTCTTCTGCCCTGGACCTGAATCAGGCGTTGAGCACCCGCTGATCCTGCTCCTTAGGGCGCAATTACACGGTGTGGCGTGGCGAGTGGGGCCGTGGAGGCCTGCAGCCACGGACAGAGAGTAGCTCGAGGTCAGGTGGATGTCCCCAGCCCCCGTGGGACCGAGGTATATGGGTCCCGAATCCCAGACTCTGTGGTCAGAACCATGCATGGGAGGGGCCTCCGTGGAGAATGAAGTCCAGCCCCTACGTGGTGTTGGGCTCTCTCTCTGCCCCTCGTCCAGGAAGGCTGGGAAGCTCTTACCTTTCTTTCAAGATGAGGCGGCTATGCGGTGACGCCATTAACCCACCTCGCCTGACAGCTTCTTTCCTCTCTAGCCAACCACCTCCAGCTCCTCAAAGCCTCCTGTCTTCTGCCTTGAGTCTCTCCATTAAATCCCTCTGTCACTCTCCCCTGCTCCACCCCATTCCCGTCAACTGCTCAGACAGAGAGTCTTTATTCAGATGAGCAGCCCCGGATCAGCCCGGTCCCAGACCACCCAGTGGGGTCCTAAACCACAGGCCCGAGCCCTAACTTCCCCTCAGGCCTGGGCTCCCTAACCTAGCAGTGCTCCCCCACCCCATGCTGGGCTCAGGTCTGGGCACCCTCACTCTCCCCTTTCTAGCCGCGCCACCCCTACCGCCCCAGGGCCACAGCTCCACCTTCCGCCTGGACATTGAAGATACGGCCCACATGCGGCCTTCTGCCCTGCCCCAGCTCTCCATCTCCCTCCTGGACATTTCCCCCAAGTGGCCACAGGTCTGCAAAACTCAGTCCCTTCAATATTCCTCCGTAGTCCCAGCTTGGTGGGGACGTCACGGGCACTAGTTCGACTGCACAGATTCAGACCCGTGTCGCTGAGCCCCTCTTGCCGACCTTGGCCCCGCTGGGTAATGAGGACACACACCTTCCTCCTGGGCCTACCAGCCCCACTTCTCACCTTCCTCATCCTCACTCGCACTGGCCCCCAGAAAAATGTGTGCCCCTATATACAGGTTTTCTGAATTTTTTAACGATTATTTTTCCCGGAAGCAATTTGAAAAATATCATTGATGATTTTATTCCATTAAAGCCAGGAAAATAAAATTATGAACTCTGTTTCAGGTATAAGTAAAATATTTCAGGTTAAAATAATGCTTTGAGTTTTAATATACCTACTGTCAATTATTTCAGTTTTTTAACTACTTTTAAGCTCTGTAAAAATAGTAACTCTTAAAAATACGTAAGACTGTATATAGGAGTGGACATTTTTGCTTTCGCTTTAGAATCCAAAATGGCACCAACATGGCTTGGCAAGGCTCTCTTGGATCTTGTCTTTATCTAGAGTTTTTATATTTTGTGATCATGGACTTTGGGGGGGGGGGGCAGTCATTTTGACTTTTCAAATTCTTGCATCAATATATCATTCATCTTCATTACTGAAATTTTGGGCACCGCCTTAAATTTTGCACTGGAAGTGATGCCTCATGTGCCTCACCCATATCCCAGGCCGGCAATTATGTCCTAGCTTCAAAGGCTTCCAAGACCCATCCTCTTGTGGAGGAAGCCCAGTGCTCAAGCATATGTCCCCCTTCCCTCTCCTGCTCCACCGAACTCCTGTGACCCCCAAGCCCATGTTCCTGTGTCTTATACACCCTACCGTTCTTGCCAGAATGACCTTCCATTTTGAAACTCCCTCTTGATCCAAGACTATCCTTGCGAACATTTTCCATGGTTCCTCTCACCCTCACCCCCTCCCCAAGGGGCACAAGTTGGTCCCGTGCTCCCCAGAGTGCCATGTCAGGCCAGGCGCTTCAACCTGGAAGGAATTGTCCTCCCATTCCAGTCCAGCCCGGCACTGGGCACTTTGTAAGCGCTCATAACTCATTATAATTAACACTCTCTCCCTTCCCCAAGAAAGGACAGCTGGGGCCTGATGCAAAGGTTTATTGCTGAGTCGGTGCATCTAGCTGAGGGAAGTGCAAATTGTGCCCTGGCCTTGCTAGATGAAAGCTCCTGTCCTTGCCCCGGCACAGGCCCGGCCCATGGGCATCAGCAAGGACCTGATGATTGATGAGAAGTAAGGAGCAGGACTTGGGCCTTTGTCCTGATAGTTCAGGCACGGCCCTGCCAGGGAATGGGCTCTGAACAGAAAGGGTGAGAGAAACTGCTGACAGAGATGAGGGTCACCTGGGTGTGCCTGTGACCCCACCTGAGGTAGACCCCTCTGGGCACATCCTAGGCCTCTCTCCTGTCCCAAAATCTCTGCCTGGGGCTAATCGATGGGAGCCGGACTCTGCCCCAGCCACCCCTCAGGACAGTTTGACCATTGGCCACAGCTGGTGTCAACAGTACCCTCCGTCAACAGACCATCCCCTTGGCAGGCTGGTCTGGAGTACTGTGGGTGGGTGGGTGAGAGAGGACATGGATCTGGTGTCCAAGGACAGAGGGCAGAGACTGTGGGGGAAGGGGCTACGGGGTTACTCTGAGCCTGGTATGTGGGAAGGGTCCAGCTTGAGTCTCTCCCTAGTACCCGGGGGCTCCCAGGCCTGCCCCTACTCACTAACTAATCTATGTGGAGCTACTCAGGCTAGAGCTGGCTTGGACTTTGGACCCCTGAAGCTGCTGGGAAGGATAGTCACTGGCCACTGGGTAGACAGGTGTCAGACTTGTCACATGGCGGTGGTAAGGCGAGAACAAGCCAATGGCAAGCAGTAGACCCGCTTGGAGGAGGGATCCCCACCTGCCCCCCTGCCCTTCATGAAACTCTGGAGGGAGGGCTATTTGCTGAGCCCAGACCCACCTCATGAGTCATGGGCCCCCTGGGGCGGGAGAGCTGCAGGAGATTGGTCAGCCGGGCACTGCTGAGTCACTGTGTGCCCTAGCTGCCCCAAGTCCTGCCCGTTCTTAGTTGGGGCTGGCTGTGGTGGGTCCTGAAGGCCAGTGCAGCTCAGCCGTGAAGGGCAGCGCTGGGTTTGGAGGCATGGGCTCTGGGAGGCCTGGGAGTCATGGGGAAGGGGCAGAGCCTCCAGGTTAATGGGGCTCAGGATTTTGGGTCTGTGGCTGGTGGGACCACAGACTGGGGCCCAGGAGTCCTGGGGGGGGGTTGATAGGGTCCTTTCGGCTGGGGCTACAAGGCAGCTAGGGCTACAGGGTCTCAGGACGCACAGGGGTTCAGTAACCTGGGAAAAGAAGAAAGAACCTTGTCAATCTCCCCAGCCTCAAAATAACTGAGCTTAGGCTGAGAGACATTATGGAGGTGGGTTTGGAAGCAGTGACTCCTGGGGAGGGGTTGGGGCCCAAAGAAATTAAGTGCGTGGGACTTGTGAGCTGGGGAGGGGCCTGTGGCAGTGGGGTGGGTCTGGAGAGCTGCTGCGGGTCTACCGTAGCGAGGTGGGATCCGGGGAGCTGGGGCTAGGGCTGAGGCATTGTGACCAAGGGGCAGGACAGGGGAGCATGGGCTGAGAGGAGCCCACCTCAGAAGAGGCCACAGTCTTTGAGGTTCTCCTTGATGATGATATCGGTGACAGCATCGAATACAAACTTGACGTTCTGAGTATCCGTAGCGCACGTCATGTGGGAATAGATCTCCTTCACGTCGCGTCGCATGTTGAGCTCGAGGAACTGCACCTTGATGTAGTTGCCCGCGTCCTCGTACGTGTTGGGCCCTGGCGGGGAAAGGTGCTCTCACTCCCTGCCCCAAATCCTGGCGGACGGACGGGAGGAGCGCAGACCGAGATCGTGGGCGTGGGGCGCCCTCTGGCGGCCGGCCCGGGAGTCTCACCGTCGTAGTCGGGGAAGCAGATGCTAAGATGCGCCTTTTTTATCTTCTCGGAGAAAACGTCCTTCTTGTTGAGGAAGAGTACAATGGACGTGGTGGCGAAGTAGCGGTGGTTACAGATGCTGTTGAACAGGTGCAGGCTCTCGTGCATACGGTTCTGAGGAGGGCAGAAACCGTCCGGCACCGGGCGACACGGGCAGCGACCCCTCCCCTCTGGACCCCGGGCACCGGCGCCTCCCCGCTGCAGCTTCGGTCAGGGTCCCGCGGAACACCCCTTAGCGAGCCTGCTGGCTGCCTCCTCTCCTCCTTCAGAGGCTTTGGAACGAATGTCCCCTCCCAGACGCTCCCCGCTCCCACAGCTGTGTCTCCTGCTGTCCACGGCCCTCAAACACGGGGCAGGGCTTGGCACTCACCACTTCGTCGTCTCCACCAGCACCATGTCGTAGGCGCTCAGGGCTGCGATGAAGATGATGCAGGTCACACCCTCGAAGCAATGGATCCATTTCTTGCGCTCCGAGCGCTGCCCGCCACGTCGAACATCCTGTGCGGGCGGGTGGGGCGTGAACCTGCGCGTCGGGCCTCCTGGGCGCGCCCACAGCACCCATGCCCTCGCCTCCCGGTGCTGGCCGGCGCCGCACTCAGACGCCACCGGCGTCTGGAGGGCCGGGCCTTTCTGAGGTTTGTGCATCCG
The DNA here is from genome assembly GCA_003508835.1 of Eonycteris spelaea. Lineage (NCBI taxonomy): Eukaryota > Metazoa > Chordata > Mammalia > Chiroptera > Pteropodidae > Eonycteris > Eonycteris spelaea. The sequence continues at coordinate 3,094,754 of PUFA01000145.1, read as the reverse complement.
AGAAGGGGGCAGTGTCTCTCTAGGGATGGGGCCACCGTGATGGGAAGGGCCTCCGGGTGGTGAACTCGCCCGCAGGGCCCCAAAGCGAGGACCAGGGCTTGGGGTCGTACCGGAAGTTGAGGTCCTTGAAGGAGAACTGTGTCTCAATGATGCCGGTGGTCTTGACTCGCGAGCGCAGCACGTCCTGCTCAGTGGGCACGTAGCCCGGGGTTACCAGGCGCTCCAGGTCCGAGAGGTAGCTGCGGGAGACAAGCGGGTGTGGGTGGGTGGGGTGCATGGGCGTGGCAAGGCTCGGCCCGCGCCCCCGCGCCCCGCCTGCGCGCTCACTAGCCGGCGGAGTCGTTGAGCTGGTACTCCGAGGCGCGATCGAAACAGGCCTGGATACCCGAGTCCTTCCACAGCCGCTGGATGATGTCCGACATCTCTTTGGGCATCGTGCCCTCCTCGATGGTGTCCGCCATGTGCATCAGCTTCCGCGCGTCGTCCTGGGGACAGGGTAGGAGTGGTTGGTGGTGACCGAGGACTTGGTCCCGCGCCTCGAGTCCCCAGAGACCGCGCTCGGCCCGCCTCCTGGCACACCTGGCGCGCAGAGTCTCCGTACTGGATGTTGAGCGTGGTCATAGCGCGCACGATGGCCAGGATGGACTGCAGCGTGTTGCCGTAGATGATGGCGATGAACTCGAGGCACTCTTCCAGCGAGTACCCATCCTGGTGGATAATTCTGCGGCCAGGGCGAGCCGGAGTCAGTGCCTCGTGGCCAGGTGGGGAAGGATAGGCCCTGCGTGCAGGTCCCCTCCACCTCCCACCTTAGGGGCCTCCGAACTGGCCGGGGGGCACTCACTTCATCTGCTTGACAATGGTGCTCTTCCCGGACTCACCGGCACCTGGAAGGGAAGCCTAAGCTCAGAGCTGCCCTGACCCTACCTCTTCCCTACACCCTTGCCCCGCCCCACTTCCCCCACTCCCCGCAACGCGGCGGGGCAGACACATAGCACCAGCCCAGCCTCCATTCCCACCTGTTTCCCCCCTCATTCCCCAAAGTAAGGTCGTGCCACCCTGGCAGAAGAGCGTTTATAAATGTCAGGAGTGACAGACGAGGGCCGATGAGGGGGCTCGAAGACCTCAATTGTGCTGGGGAATCTCCAAGACTCTGGTATACGCAGTCTTTATTATTTTGAGACCAAAATAAAAAAGCCCGGAGCGCCACCTTGTGCAAACAGCTGGTACTGTTTGTACACAGGGGATTATTTGAGCCGGGTCAACCCAGCTTTTCACCTGGGGTGGGAGGGGAGTGACTCCAAGAGGCTCAGAGGGAATTAGCGCCTTTGGATGGGGAACAGACGCTGCTGACAGCCCCTCTAAGTCTGCTCTCGCGAGGGTGTTGGGCACAGTTAATGGGATTGTCAGCTTAGCTTTTCTCTCTTCCCTGGGCACCGTGGCTTGGTCCCTCTGCCTACATCCAGCTGCCTGACCGGACTCTGGAGAGCCTGGATGGAGTCTGCACTGTCCTCTCAGAGCAGCTCCTTCTTCCCCTTGAGGGAGGCAGTGGCCTGGAGGCCCTGGGTCAGTCCCATGTCCCCTCACCACCATGGGGCTGTGGGCGTGGCCTATCTATGCCTTAGCATCCCTCTGCCCTCTTTAGCTGCTTTGCAGATCTGCCAACAGTAAAACCCTGGAAACCGAGGGCCACTGTGTGTGGCTCAGGGTGGTCCTAAAGGCTTCTCACTCTCAGGACAACTGTGACCTTCTCTTTCCCAAGGGAGCAGCCCTATTGTGGGGCTCCCAAGGAGGCCCCTGGTTTCTGAGCCCTGCCCAGGAGGCCTATCAAGCCGGGGAGCCCAGCCAGGGCAAAAGTAGTTGTACTCACACCTCTACAAGAGTGGTGGGCACACACTTCTCTGGGCCGGAGGCTGCCTGAGGCAGGCCCTCTGGGAGGGGTTCCATGGCATAGCCAGTCTTGGGGAGCCAGGGCATCTCCTGTCAGGCCCTGCCTGATTGCAGGCTCATTCTGCTTCCCAAGTCACCCCCCCTGCTTCACAGAAGGTCCACCTGCCTGACCTGGTGGCAGTGGTCCCGTCTGCACCCACATCCCTACCCAGAAGCAGCAGCTTCACGGTGCGAGCATCCTTCTCGGCATCTTCTTTCAGCTTCTTTTCTAGCTCCCTTGAGTGCTTCTCCTCCGCGCTGGCCCCAGCCCCCATGGCTGCGGCAGTAGGCGAAGGAATGGGGTGGTCAGTTGGCTCTTCTGGATGGAGGGATCTCCAGAGCCAGGCTCAGGCCAGCCTCTGGCCTCCCCGGACACCCTTCTGGCCCCAGGGCTGGCAATCGACTAGCTCTCCACAGACCTGTGCAGGCCCTGGTGGGGCTGCTTAGTGGGATTTGGGTGCTGGGGGTACCCAAGAGCCAATCAGAGACAAGGACAGGTGAATCCAGCTCAGCCCCCAGCCCTTCTAATCAGGCTGGGATGGCCCCAATCCTTCAACTGCTGACTCTGCACCCCCTCTACCCACCCCCCCACTAACCCTCAGGAGAGACCCTGAAGGCGGAGAGACATGTTTGATGGAGTCCAGCTCAGAAAAGGGAGGAAAGAACCTCAAGTCCCAGGGGCCAGCTGACCATGGGAGTGGGGCTGACCGCAGCAAGTAGAGGGAGAAGCATGTACCCAGCACCTGCCCCGCGCCCAGCACTGGGCTCAGCACTGCTCTTATCTTGTGAGCTCACAACCAGCCCTTGGGGAAAGTGCCCACATCATTAGCACCATTGTACTGGTGAGGGAGCTGAGACTCAGAGGGCCACACGACACAAGATGGCTGAGAAGGGCTGGGTGACTCTGGACCTGGATTCTGTGCCCTGCAGAAAGTCAAGAGACAAAGGTAGACACTGCATGTGTGCTGTACCAAGGGCTGGACCTGACCTGAGCAGGGCTTCTACGTGCCTCCATGATGCCAGTGGGTGTGGGTGGTGTGCGTGTCTGCTGTGTGTGTCTGGAGGGGTGTGTCTATCCTTTCTTGGCACCAAGCAAGGCAGTGACATGACACATGCTTGTTCGTGTATATTTATGTGTATACGTATGCCAGTGTGTGCCTTTGTGAGTGTGTGTGTACACCTATGCACACCTCTTTATGTACATGTGTGCATGCATGTATGTGCTTTCGTACATTTCTCTTCACATGCGCATGTGCTGTTTGTGTGGATTATTACGTGCATCTGTGTGCATGAATGTATAAATGCACGTGCATGTGCAATGCATGAAAGTGTGCTTGTGAGCATGCACATTTATGTGCGTGTGCCTCTCCCTATTTGTACATGTATACGTGAGTGCAACAAAGTCTCTGCCCTGCAGAGGTGGCCAGGCTTTTCCAGGGGATGTTTTGCAGCTTGGGAAACTGTTGTCAGCTTGGGAAACTGAGTCCCAGAGCAGGTCTAGCACTCCCGGGGCGTGGAGAGGTGGGGGCTAATATGCTTTGCTTCTGTCCTGTCCCCTGTGGGTGCTCTAGGAGCTGCCTAGGGGTATCTCTGGGGCATGCCTGCCTCAGCGTAGGAGTCTGGGGTCTGTGTGCAGGTTCGGGGGGGGGGCGTGGTATACCGCTGGGTGGCAGCGGCTCAGCTGAGCCTGTAGTGCTGAGTTCCCAGGCTCTGGAGATCTGCCAGCTCCCACCACAGGGCCCAGACCTCAGGACCCCACAGGGTCCCTGAGCCTCTTGGTTGGACTCCCTTCTGGAAACCTGGTTGCCTTTTAATACTCAACTGTTTGCAACCCAAGAGACCACAAGGGGGTGCCAGGACCCCAGACACCAAGCATTGAAGCTTGTCTCTAACTCAGAGGGCATGGATACTGGCTCCCACCATGGACTTCGACATCTGCCCTGTTTTGGGAAGGAGAATCTGTCCCAGAGCAACAGATCATTTGTGCCATTTGCAGCCTTTGGGTTCCATGCACCTCCCACATTATGAGGGAGCCCTGCAGCCCCTTACACACTTCCTAGGGGTTTGGAGTGGTGCAAGAGCCCAGGTTTGATAAATCAATAAAAACTTGGTTTCTGCATGTTAGGTATTTAAATGGGTCAATCCCCTGCCTCCCAGAACCTGCGAGGTTCCCATTGCCATCAAGTATGGCCCTCAGCCCTGCTGGACCCACAGGCCTCCCCAGCTTTTAGTTCCTCTGCCAGGGCCCAACTCGCTGCATTTGGAAGTTGCCCAGCCCCTCTCCCAGCTCCTCACCTACCCTGATCTCCCCAGCTCTGCTCATTCGCTTATGCTGGGTCCTTGGCTGGGAGCCAGCTGGAAACAGGTAGGAAGGATGGGCGTTTTATTGTTTCTCAGGGTGGGGGGCTGTGGCTCAGCAGATTCTGAGTCCTCAGTGCCTGGCACAAGGCTGGACTCCAAACCAGGTGAAGAAGGAGGTTGAACAAATGATTAAAGAATCGAATGAGCAAATGGAACTGGACATGCAAAAGAGAATGTGTGGGAACTGGTGGCCGGGCCAAACGGGGCGGCGGGGGGAGGAGGGACAGGATCTGGGGTGCACTGAACCCCTCCCCCCACCATTCCTCCCCTGCCCAGGAGAGAAGCCAAAGCCCAGTCCCAGAGCCAGTGTTTATTAACAAGATGGAACCCAAGAGCGGCTGTGGCCTGGGCGGCAGAGGGCCACCGGGAGCCCCCGTCCATCTACCCAACTGCCCCCCAGAGCTATTTACACCCATCATCTAGAGTGGTGGGCAGAAGGGAGCTGTGGGGAGCCCCTGCGGGCCCTGGGCCTCCGCCATGGCCCTCTCCCCCTCAGCCCTGGTTCCGCCTGGCCCCTCTGTTATTCTTCCAGCCCCCGAGTCACAGTGGCACAGAAAGAGCGAAGAGGAGGTAGAGGGGCCAGACGGGGAAGCAAGGAGGGGCTGGAGGGGCTGCCCCTCCCACGCAGGGCTCCTCTTCTCCTGTCCCCAATAAATAGAGAATAAATACCCAGGAAGGGGCTGGCCTTGACTGAGTGCCCCACTCCTAGGCAGGGGCCGGCACCCTGTGCCGACCCCTTCTTCCCTCTCTGAGTGCATCTGAGCCCCTCTCCCACCCCCAGTCTCCAAAGCAGTCCTCGAATCCACGTCTCTGCCGACGGCTCAGGTTGACAGCAACACTGGCAAAGGTGTACAGTCCGTGTTCCCTCCCTGTGTCCCGCAGATCCCAGCGGTGGCCGTCGAGCAGGTGGACGCCCAGCTGAGTCTGGGGGCCTGTGCGGGCCTGGCCTGGCCCTGCCAACTGGCTGGGCATGATTAGGTGGGCTGTTTTCTGCCGTCTCTGACCAGCACGGGTCTAGTTTTGGATGATGCTGCCGCTGAGGCAGGCTACATACAACCCACCAATAAATACTGTCTTTGCAGGGGCAGGGTGTGTATAGAATATAGATATTTTATATATATATATATCTATATATCTTTTATATTAAAAGGGGCAGGGCTAGGCTGGCCCATTTTGGGGCTCAGACAGCTGGCCTCATGTGTCCGGCGGGTGGTGGCGGCGGTTCCGGGGCTTTTTCTGGTCCTGGGATTCAGGAGGCCTGGGTGCCCCAAGGGCCTCCCTGGGGCTGGGGGGCACATGGCGCCAGTAGCCCTGGCAGTACTGGTGGATGAGCCCCACTTCTGGCTGGGCCAGCAGCTGGGCCAGCTCCTGGTATGGAGGCGTCGGGGGGCCAGCACCTGGGGGCGGCGGGGCGCTCACAGCCGAGGGCGGGAAGAGGGCGGCATGGACAGCGTCCCGGCCCAGTACGTGCAGCTGCACCCGTGTGACGACATGCTTGAAGTTGTTCTCGGTGGCTGTGCAGGAGTACAGGCCGCGGTCGCTGAGCTGCAGGGCGCGAAGCAGCAAGCCTTGCTCCGTGCGCAGGAAGCGGTCCTCCGCGCGAATCTGTGGGGGCAGGGAGTGGGCTCAGGGCCGTGCGCCGGCCCGGCTGCCCCAGCCAGCTCCCGGGTCGCGCCCCCTTGTGGCCATGCCACGTAAGGGCACCCGTGTGGAATTTCCCCGTGTGAAACAGGAAAAACCCACACGAAGGTTTCACGTAACATCTGAATGAGGCATCCATTCACGTTTCCATTTCAGGACAGGTGACTATGAGGGAATTACGTACAATGAGAGAATTCTGGAGTGCAGAATTTCTATTTAATGAGAATACCCGATGGGGGCTCCCTCATCAAATTTTCATGGGACGAGGGATGCCTGGAAGACATTTCCGTAAAATGAGGGCTGCCCCACAGAACTTCCATCTCCTGGAGCCCACCCACACGACGTTTCCCTACAATGGGGGACACCTCCAACGGGCACACGCGTGGAGTTGTCCCGTAAAGAGGCGCGCGGATCACGGTTGCATAAAGCATGGAAACCGCACGGAGCTTCCGCGCAACTACATTCGCCCAAGTGAGCTCGGAAGGGGGCGCGGCAGGGCTTTCTGACAACGCGCTGCCCCAGGCTGTCTCCCTCTGACACTGCACCCGCCTGGAACTTCTACCGTGTAAGGGACCCCCGCATCCACAGGACTGCGGGGCACGGGGAATCACCTCGCGGCGTCGGTCACTGGGATCTCGCTGAAACAGCCACTTAACAGTGGCTTGGGGCGAGCGGGGCTGGCACTCGAGAAAGGCGGCGCTGCCGGCCACGCCGTACTGCACCGACTCGACCGCGTTCTTGTTGGCTGCGGACGAGAGGGCGCCGCGTGAGAGCAGCGCACACAGGGGCGCCACATCAAGGCAAGGGATGAGCGCTGGCATCCAAACCCTGAGGGGGTGGTGCTGGGGACATCCCACCCCCAACCCCAAGCCCAGCGGGAGACTCAGCGCACTCACGGTTGGAGAGTTGAAAGCCGCGATGACCTGATTGGGGTTCCCGTGCCGGACGTCCTGCCGGCGGCTCCGACTGGGTGAGGATAGCTCCTGGAGGAGTATGTTACGGAGGCCCGCCCCCACCCGGGTCCCTGGACCCGCAAGACTCCGGGGGTTCACAGACTTCCCTGGATACTACCATCCATCCCTCCAACGCCAGGGCAGGGCTCTGGGTCTGGTGGCGAAAATCCCGCGGCACTGAGTGTCCACACCTCTTGGAGGACGCAGTGTAGCGGGAAAGGCCTGGCCATCCAGGCACAGTACGGGTCCGGGCCAGGCAGCAGTCGGCACAGGCAGCCCATAAGGCTGGCAGCGGTGCAGGCTCAGGTGGGTGACACCACTGCTGAGGCCACATAGAGTTGTTGCTGAGGGAGGAGAAAAGGGGCGTATCAGCTTCCCCACAGCCAGGCTCCTTCCCTTCCTGTTCTGTGCCTCAGTGTCCCCACCCCAGTACCAAGGCATGACCCAAGGGGGAGCCGGCTCCATCCCTACCCCCAGAACCACTCGCCAAAACTCACCCTCTTGGAAGAGATGGTCATGGTCTTAACAGGGGCGGGCTCCTGGAAGAAGACGGGGGTCAGTTTTGGATCCTGCGGAACCCCTCCCTGCCCTGCCTGCCCTGGAGGTTGGAGGTCAGAGCTGGCCCTGAGGAGAGCCTGGGTGAGCAGGACTGGGTGGTGTCACACCCACCTTGAAGACCTCCACTTCCTCCAGCATGAGTTCTCCAGCTCCTGGTCATCCTTTGGGCAGCACGATGACCTTCTGCACTGTCCCGCGGTCTGGAACGGGCCGGGCAGGGCCTCAGTGGGCTGAGGATGCTGGGGAAGGGGCACCAGCCTCAGCCCCTTCCCACCAGGGCCCAAACCCAGAGGGCATGGAGCGGCAGCTTGTGCCAAGGTTGGAGTTCCCCCAATGATGGGGGAGGTCTGAGGGGACTGGCCCAGGATAAGAGGTGTGAGGGCCAGGGCCTCCCCTGCCACCCAACCCCCATTTGGGCACTGTAGAACAGGATGCGGAGGGCTGCCGTCTGGGAAGCTACTGGAACTCGTGGGTGTTGTGTGCACAAGAGAGCACGTGTGTCAGCATTTGGACCACGTAACCTGCAAGTGTCTGTCATTGTCCCCTTTCCTGCCCATACATGGGTCCCCAGGCACCCAGTGTCCCTGTTCTCCCAGCCCCTGGGGTTGAGGATGGGGTTTGTCCACCCTTAGTATCCATTATCCTGGCAACAGGAAGAAGGCCTCAAAGGATAAGGGTGGCAGAGATGACTTCGACCGACCTACAGCAACCCTAGCAGTGCAGGCCCAGCCCACGGATCAGCACCCTCCACCCAGCGGGCCCAGCGTGGGAGGGGCCGGGAGCAGCAGTGGGTACCTGTGCCCAGGAAAAGCACCTCATAGCGCCATCGGCTGCATCCACCTGGTCCACGGCGACAGTGGTAAGGACGGTAGGGAGCGCCTGTGCGGACCACCAGGGGCCGCCGCTGCAGGGGGTACACGGCCTGGTACATGAGTGGGTGGCTGCGCATGAAGTTGATCACTTCATCAGGGTAGTCCTTGGTGGACTTCATGGATGGCGTGAAGGTCCCACCGGGGCACTGCAGGCAGGTGAGAGCGTCAGGCCCAGGCCGCCTAGGCGGGGCTCAGGGGGCCCACGACCTCTGGGAGAGGCCTCTTTTTGTCCGTTCCCACCTCTGTCCCTTCCGCCCCTCAGAACTCCCAGCCAGGCTCTTGCCCTACAGACGGCCTCTCTGCAGCCTGCTCCAGCCGGAGTTCCGAGGTTCCCATGGCCACCTCCCTGGCCTCCTGGTCCATGACCTTGCGGCAGCATTCAGCAGAGTGGACCACTCCCTTTCCATGTCCCCATAACTCTGTTTCCTTCCTCTCTGGACGTTCTTCCAGTTCCCCCGCCCTCACCCCAACCCCACTGCTGCTCTTCCAGTCCCCCGCCCCGCCCAACCCCTCTGCCGCTGCGTGGCGGGACTGCAGGCAGGCCCTGGGCTCCTTCAACACCCTGGCCATGCTCTCCCTGCCCTGCCAGCCTCCAAGTTCACCTCTGGGGGGAAGCCTTCCCTGATTGCTGCTGAGACCAGCTGCTCCATCCCCAACCTGTCTTGACCACACAGAGCCGTAACTGCCACTGCATTTGATCAGAACACATCGCTTTCCCGCTCAGACTCCTACAGAGGCCCATGTCACATCAAGACCAAACGAGCCACCTCCTGCCACCGCCAAGGTCCTGCAGGCTGGCCGCTGTCCACCCCACCCCCTTGCCTACAGTTATCCAGCGACGCTGACCTCCAACCTGCCTCTGATCTTCTGCCTTAAAGACTCTTTCCCCCAACTTTCAGATCCTAGACAGTCCCCCCCCCCCCGCCATATGGAGTGGCCTGCTACACCCAGCCCACCATCTTTGTTTCAGGATCCCGGGGGTTCCTTTCGCAGCCGGACGCCGTGGGTACCTGGGGTTCCGTGGGTGTGTGCATGTGTATGTGCGTATGTGTTAATTTCAGCTTTACTGCCGGTAAATGCAGAGTTTATATCTATATGGTTCACCTCCCCCACCTGCCTGTGAGCTCTGTGATGGTGGGACGCATGTCTGCAAAGGGTCTGACCCAGAGCAGTCCTCGCAGAAGGGTGAAGAGAAAGGCAGAGCGAGGGGGTGGTCCTCACCGTGCCAGGCCGTGGGTAGGGCATCTTCCCTGAGAAGGGCATCCACTGGTAGTTGGGGCCCTCCTTGTGGGCAAAGGGCCCGTTGAAGACCATGCGGATGTCAGCCATAGAGTAGACGCACACAGCAGAGCCTCGGAACACGGAGCTGCAGGCAGGGCAGGCTGCTGCTGTGGACCCGGTACACGCCGCGCCAGGGCCTGTCCCCAGCTTGCCCCCCCCAGAGCAGGCCACCAGGCTAGAGTCCTCCAGAAGTCATGGCTCCAATCCAGCCACACCCTCCACTGCTGACCCCCACCCCGGCCCCAGCCTCACCCCGAGGAGGTAAAGACAGCGTAAATGACCGGGTTCCTCACATCCTGGGTCTGCTGGACAAACACGTCCTCTGGGGACAGAGGGAGAAGGTGTTGGGTGGGTGCCTTAGCCAGGAGTCCCAGGGCCTGTCCATTCCTGCCCTGGGAGTCCGCCAAAGATGCTCTCCCCTTCCTGCAGTGGCCACAGGACGCGCAGCTACGGGGTACTCACGGAGCTCATCGAAGTGAGTCTCAATGCCATCCTCGCCGGGCACAGAGCAGACCAGCCGCGCCTTCAGGAACGTGCTCCACTTGTTGACCAGGCAGCAGTGGCCGCCGTCATCGTTCTGGGGGCCAAGGGCGGAGGGTAGGGCCCATCAGTCCATCCACCCCGCCCTCCGCCCGGGCAGAGTGGGGGAGTGGGGCTGAGGAGCGGGACCGGGCCTGCGCGGACAGCCGGGGACAGCCGCGCGCGGCGCCTACCAGGCAGATGCGTCCGATCCGCGCGTGCACGGCCGGGCTCTGCGGCGCCTCCGCCGACCGCTCGCGGAAGAAGAAGTAGAGCTTGTCGTCGTTGTGCTCGGCGCTGTCCGGGATGAGCTCGGCGTGGATGAAGGACGGGTCTGCAGGTGGACTGGGGTCAGCAGGGCGACAACGCCTCCCGTACCACCCCGGCCGACACAGGGCCGGAAATGCCCCCACCGCTGCGCTCACCATTGAGCCACCGGGAGTTGTACTGATCCGTGCGCATGGCCGTCTGCTTCCCCAGTGTGCGGAAGATGGCTGCGTCCGTGCCCATGAAGTCGATGTACACGCCGGCGTAGAGCTCCTCGTCTGCGGGGGGCCGGAAGGCCGGTCAGGGGGACCGCGCTTTGCTAGGGGCAGGGCACAGCCCAATTGACCCCCAGGGTAGGGTCCTGTCTCCCCCTCAGGCTCCCCAGGGCACAATCGGATCACCAGTGGGGTGCTGGTAAATGTTTAACTGGCTCTGGCTAACCGGAATTAGCAGCAATGAGATCTGATTAGTGGTGAGAGGCAATTTCCGTGGGTAAATACTCCCACGGTGGCGGACTACAAGCCACTAACCCCAGGTCACCGAAGGTGGAGTTGGGAAGCGCTGCCAACACTACTGTATAGGATTTCTACGCCCCAGACACAATAGACGGAAAATCCCTCAGGAGCATAGGTAATAAGAAAATGCAGTAAAACAATTTAGAAAGCAATAAGTTTTGAGTATGTTTACCTTTTTTAAAAGTAATTTAATTATAAGTTTATATAATCTAATTTTAAATAACAGCTGTGCTTAACAGCTGACTCACAAAATACCTGAAAATTTAACAACTATGCTGGCTCCATGTCTTCCCTCCAGACTCCCCAGGGGCAGGTCCTGTCTTCCCATCAGACTCCCTGGTCTGGGGTCTGCCATCAGGCTAGGACGTCCTTCCCGCTAGGGCAGGGAGGATAATGCCCGTCCCCTGCCCCAGGGGTCTTTCCCAGGCTTGCAAGTGGCATGTTGCCCAGTGGCTGCTCTGAGGGGCAGCCAGAAGACAGGCACAATGTAGGGACCAGGGTCAGCAGTGAGCTTGCCCAACCTGGGGGTGGGGGCAGCAGCTGCTCCTGAGGCCCCAGACAGGACCCCTCCTCAGAGAACATTCCGCCAACCCCCCCAGACACCTGGCCAGACCAACGCCCCTCCCTCTCGCCCCCGCAGCTGGTCACGGGGCCAGGACACTCCAGTGGTGCTTTCTGTGGGCCAATCCCAGCCTTCTAGGCACTCCAAGAACATCCCATGATACCTCCCCCGACACAGACTTGGCTTGTCTTCTCTGGGCAGCCTGTGGCTGCAGCATTCTTGCCTTTGCAAGGACAACAATGTGGATTTCAGAGTAGGACCTGGCCCCCTCGGCACCCCCACCAGAGGGGCTGGATGGAGGCTCACACCTCAGGATGGAGTCTCCGCCCCTAAGCTCACACTGGGGTGTCTGTACCCCTTGCCCTGCCAGGTAGGGCCCCACTGGGGGCGGTTCAGGGCTGGCATGTTCACCCTGGGTTAAGTGTTTGTGCCACGGACCCCCACTCCAGAGGCAGAGGCCACACTATAGAACCAGGGAGCACTCACTGATGAGGGCTGAGGCTGTGTCCAGCTTGGGGTCGTACGGACACTTGCCCTTCCCTGACTCGAGTCTCTCAGGCTCCAGGTAGAAGATGTAGTCCTGCAGGGCAGAGTGGGGCTCATCACTGTCCGGGCTGGTCCCACAGCCAGGAAGGGCAACGGTCATCGGGCCCAGGGACACCCTGGCACCACCCTCTCTGCTCCCCGGTTCTTGTGTTTTAACTCTGTCCAACCAGGTCTCCCAGGGCAGGGTCACCCTGTGGGTTCCAACGGTGGTACTGCCTGGTCCCAGGTCTCAGAGAGCTCTGCTTTGGGGGCCATGAGAGGGGTATGGGGTGGGCTTATAGGGACTGAAGCCCCTCCATGCCAACTGGTTCAGGAAGACTCTAGCTAGGGCCCCCTTGGGCTACAGAGGCACAATTCTGAGCTCTGGCTACTTGTCCCGGGCCAAGAAGGGGCTGCCAACCTGAGCAGGGCAGGGCGTACTGGCCAAGGGCCTGGAGTCCATCAGGTCCCACCAGGTCAGAGGGCTCTGAGGCCGCTGTGTCCCAGGCTTTGTGCCCTACCTCTGGTCATTAGGACAGACTAGTAGGCCATGGCTTTTTTCCAGCCCCTCAGCAGAGCCCCCAGCTCCATGTCTCCCCAGGGAGCCAGGAGTTGAGGGGTCCAGCCCAGACCACACGGAATTCACAAAGCCCCTGGTGCCTCCCAGCCCGGCCCTGAGGATGCTTGGGGAAGGCTGGCGAAGGCACCGGAACCAGGAAGAGCTAATGGGGAGACGGGAGGGAAAGGCGAGGCACAGAGGCAGGAAGGAGGCAGCAGCAGGTGGCAGGGATGGTGATGGGAAGGTGTACACAGGCCCGCTTCCAGTTGCACTCTGCACACATAACTTCCTGCACACACGGGGCTGCACACACAGCTTGGCACGCGTCACTGCCAGCACACAGGACCCACTGTTCACACCCTGGGCACACACATGCCGAGTCTGCGTGGTCCCGCTTTTCAGCACTCCCTGCCACAGACACACAGGCCCAAGCGACCACTTGCTCTCATTCACCGGCAGCCCCTGCCCCCCTGCCCGCCCCTGCCCAGCCCCAGCCCCCAGCCCAGGCCTGGAACATGACTAGTGGACAGATAGCTCTGCCCCTCCCACCCCAGGGGAAGACGGCCTCAAGCACATGAGTGTGCAGGACACCTGTGCCAACCGGTGAACCACGGCGTTATGGGGCATGGGCACCTGAGAGTGATGCGTCACACTGCACACATGTACCACGGTATGTTGCCTCTCTGGGTGCTGACTGAGGTTTGGGCTTGAGAGTGTATAGTGTGTGCCCAAGTGGATGTTGGCGTGCGTTCATGCATGTCTACACCTGCGTCCTGAGGCTGAGGCATGGCTGTCCCCAGGGCTCCTATCTTCCCCACCTAGTGGCTTCATGGTTTCTTGCCTGCAGGGGTCACACTAAGGCTGACATGAATGCAGCTGGGCCTGCCTTCAGAGTCACTGCGGGGGAAGGGCTGGGACGGGGCACAGAGACAGAGGGGAACCCTGGGGAGACGGGCCTGGGGTGCAGGTTCCTGGCTGGAAGGCCAGGCCCAGGCTGAGTTTGGGTCAGGGTTGCCTGGCGAGGGCCGGGAGGGATGAGGCCCACCTGGCGTGGGGCTGTGGGCGTCGGGTGGAGGGCACCATCCGTGGCTCTGCTGCCTCGACCTCTGACCACCTGCATCTGGGTCCAGGGCGTGGCCTGAGAAGACGAGGAACAGGGGTTAGAGCCAGGGGTGGCAGGGGCTGGGGGAGCGGGCTCGGGCTGCCAGCCTCTCATACCACACATGCCGGAAGCACACATGAGCACCTGGGCCCCCGCAGTGCATATATGCACCTGTGCGTGCACGCATACACACGGCTCAGCGCACACCTACACACACATGTGCCCCTCAGGTCTGATCACTCTTACACACGCCCTACGAAGTCATGCCAGCTCACACACGTGCCCACATGGAATGGAAAAGGGCAGAAGCAGGCGGGGTGGGGCAGAGCTTGGAAAGGGGCAGCTCTCCCCAGACCCTGCGGCAGAGGCTGACCCTCTTGATGCTGAGGCCCCTGCCCGGCCCTCTGGCTTGGCCGCAGGGGCACGGTCCACGGGCTTAGCCAAGAGAACTGTTGCCACAGTTGGAGCGCGCGCTTACTACGTGCCAGGCACAGTGCTAAGAGCTTTGGTAGCGTTAGCTCACTGCCTCTTCCTTACACCAACCTGTGAGAAAGGCAGCTATTAGCCCCCTGTTCGGGGAAGGAAACTGAGGCTCTGAGAGGTGAAAGAAGTCACTCACCAAAGTCACGGGGCTGGAAGTGGCAGGGCTGGGGTTCAAGCCCATCTTCCCACCAGACCACTGGAATGGGGCCACCCACGGGGACAGGGCAGGGTGGGCGGGGCTTACCTGGGCCCGGCGGCCACGGTTTACATAGGTGCACATGGGGTTGTAGGCGCCAGTCCCACACACGTACAAGTGTGTTCGGTTCCAGGGCTGGATGAGCCTGACGAAGTTCCCGCATTCACCCTGGGGCCAGACGGAAAGCCGGGGAGGTACCCAGATGCCTGCCCCTTCCCACTGCCACTCTGGGTCACCCGCCACCCCCCTCCCACCTGTGGACCTCGCCGCACTCACATTGCCATCCTTGCCTGAGAGCACGCACTCCTCAATGCGCTGTGGGGAGGCCGCCCAGTGGATCTGCCGGAGATGGGGGTCAGAGGGTGCTGGACAGGGCCACCAGCCCTGGGGCCATGTCCCTCCTGCCCCCCGCCCCACATCTGGGCTGGCCCTTACGATGAGGGGCTCGCGGTTGATGTCGTGCAGGTCCAGGGACAGCACGTAGTCCTTGCTGCCCACGTACATGCGGTCGTGGTCCTCGTCCTTGAGCAGGATGCGGTAGTCAGTCGTGTTGAGCAGGAAGTGGAAGAAGTGGGCAGTGCCTGTAGCCTTCAGCTCTGCAGGCGGAGGGCAGGGCAGCGGTCAGGGCCCTCGGAGGACGCCATCCAGCCTTCGGCAGAGGGTGCCCCCACCACATGGTCATCTTAACCCCCAGCTTCCCCTCCAGGGAGTACTTAGCGCCCTCTCTAGTCCCTGACTTGCTGGGAAGAGAAAGTGGGACAGGCGGGTAGGCCAGGGAGGGGCCACACCCAAAGCTAAAGCCCTGATTCATCGGCAACCCCAGCCGGTCTCTGGGTCGGATGAAAGGGCAGTGGGCAAGAGCCAGGAAGCCTGACAGCATCAAAGAGTCTTTGCTCGGGTGGGGGTTGATGCTCCCGCGGTCAGGGTGGGACCAGCGTCCCACAGGGGCCTAAAATGGTTAATGAGTAGGGGGGTGGGGGCAGGTGCATCCCGGACAGCCCTCAGATGCTGGCATAGAGCTAGGGTGCAATGTCCTCAGCCCAGCTGCCCCCAGACAGAGGGCAAAGCTGTCGCCTTGTCTGAAGGGTTAGCCAGGACACTGGCAAGCCCTGCTGGAGCAATACTGCCCAGCAGACCCAGGCTTCCCCCAGGCCCCGCCAGGCTGCTAACTGTGGAATTGTCAGGCCACTTTGAAGTAGCCAGGAACAGTCCTCCCAGGAAAGAGGCCCTCCCCAAGTCGGGCAGCGCCCCTGGGGCTGGGGCAGGGTCTAGTTGAGCCCTCAGTTTCTCTTCTGAGTGAGTCCAGCCCTCCCTCTCACCCCCAGGTTGCTAGGAGAAAGTCCTCCTCATTAGAGATGAAGGATAGGAGGGAATCTGGCCAGTGACAGGCCAGTGACAGACCCAGGACTCCAGGAAACTCGGGAACCTTCCTCTGGGAGGGGGTGAACCGAGGGGTCCCCCTAGCAAGCTCCTCCTCCATCCGGCCCTAGTTATTTTTAGCTCAGCAGGAGAGGAAAGATTGTAACGAGGGTGATGAATATTCACTAGCACAGGAGGCTCGAGATGGCAGCACAGAAGAGCACACGCATGTCTGCGCAGCGCCCAGGTACGCACATGTGCACATGTGCCCTGCACCTGATGAGGCCTTCACCTAGGGGATGTCCCCCGGGAAACCCATCTCACAGGTGGTATCCCATCTCACAGCTGATAATCCATCTCACAGGTGGGAACCCATTTCACAGGTGGTTACCCATTTCATACGTAGTATCCCATCTCACAGCTGGTTACCCATTTGACAGCTGGTTACCCATCTCACAGGTGGGGCAGTCAAGGGGTAGGCCTGGGGAAGAACAGCTGGGATCCCAGGCCCTAGATGCTGCCTGAGGTGGGACCAGCAGGTGGCCTCATCCATCAGTCAAGGTCACCCTCCACACAGGCAGCTGGCCTGGTTGACCCTGACCCCTGCTGTGTGCTGGGAAGCCTGGAGGGGCTGCGCCTGAGTGCGGCAGTGGACAGGGCTCCCGGTGTGCGGGGACGGCCATGTGACAGGGGCTGGCAGCCAGGGGTCTCCCACAGCAGATCCAGAGCCCACGTCTGAGGGGCCGGGGAGCAAGCGAAGGCCTCGCCCTGTCCAGCCCTGACTATGGCGACAAGAGAATACAGGTGATGACCTTGGCCAACCTCTGGGACGCAGGGACGCCGAGGGATCAAAGGGCCGATCCCTGCCTGGCTACGGCCTCGCCCGCCTGTCCGGCGGCGCCTCTGAAGTCCTGAGCAGGGCAGCCGGGGCACCTGTCCTGCACCTGTTGTTGGGCCACTCGGAGTCCCCCGCCTGGCCACCCCCCATAGTGACAACAGGAAAGTAAACACTTCCCCACCCCCAGGGTCAGGAAGTGGCCAGAGAGGAAGTGGGACTGCCAGCGGAGCCCCCCAGGCTGGGACAGCCCGCCAGGGTTATTTATACCCTGGCTGGGGGCACGGCCTTGGTTGTGCACTTGCCCATCCTGCTTGGCCAGGGGGCATTTGGGGGACAATGGAGTGGGGGAAGGCGGAGGCTCAAGTGGGCACCTTCAGACGCAGACACAGGGCTGGGGGAGGGGACTCCAAACATTTAGCCCCACGGATGCTACCAGCCACAATTCCTATCCTCTGCCTCACCCAGCCTTGCGCCTCTAGGATCCAGACCCTCTCTGCCATGCTTTGACTCCCCTTGTCCAAGCCCCAAGTCCAAGTCCCTCTCCAGGGCTCAAAGGCCCAGCACTCCAGGCTTCGTCCTATCTGTGAGAAAGGCAGGGGACAGACCATTCATTCAGCAGATGAGGAAAAGTGAGACATAGGTAGGCAGCGAGAGACTAGCCTTGATCTGACATCCCACCTCTCAACACTCTGCGCTCCCTTCCCCTGGGGAGAGGTGAGAATAGAGGGAGCCTCTTAGTCACTGAGCACCTATTATGTGCAAAGCCCCGTGCTCACAACATCCAGTTTACAAACGAGGACATCGAGGCACAGAGAAAGGAGGTCACGTGCCAGAGTGCATGGGGTGGAGGGATTACCACCTAGGTCCATGGCCTTTTGAACTAAAGCAGGGGCAGCCCAGGCAAAGCCAGGCTTGGTGGTGGGGACTGCCCAGTGGGACAGCCGGGGCCGGAAAGTGACTCGCACTCCACCGGCAGGGCACATGACTCAGGACCCTCGGTGCTCTCCCAGTGGCCAGGGATATGGCGTCAATGGCTCTGCTGTCACAAGGACGATGTGTTGGGTCACTGTGGAAACTGTGGCTGGGGCAGGGTGCCCCATGAGACTGTGTGGGGTGTGGGAGGGGTGGAACCTGCGTCTGACGTGGGCCTAGGATGTGGGCTTCATGTGACCTTGGCCAGCAACTCTGGCTCTCTGAGCCTCATGTTCTACTAGCTCATCTCTTGGGCCCTGCTAGTACTGACGCTCAAGGTGATCCTGCTAATAGCGAAATGCTAACGGCTAAGCATCCTTGGGTCTCCCCCGTCCATCCTCATGGGCCATTCTGCTTGGCCGGAGAGGAGAGTGGGATGAGGTCCCAAGTTCTTTCCCCATGGAAGCTGGCCTCAGATGTAGTCTCTTGGAGACATCCACCTCCCAGTCCCATCCCTGCCTCCCCGTCTCCTAGTGCTGGGGTGGAGCAGAGAGGGCAATGGGCAGGAAGGGGCTTCCTGATGACTTAGCCCCAACCCTTCATTCCATCCTGTCTCTACCCTATCGCCAACCACAGGAAGAGCTAACCCAAATCACCCATCAAAGCCAGCCTACCGAAGGGAAACAGATGGGAGCGTGGGAGTGTCCCAGGACCCAGAGGGAATTGGGTGCAGGGCTCTGGCCTCATCGACCCATGGCTGGAGTGCTCACCTCACTCACGCCAGACTGTAGGAAGGAATTAAAACAAGGGGCCCCACGACAGCCCTGCACCCCCAGCTCCAGGGAGACTGGGGCGCACCTCAGGTCACAGAGTGAGGAGTGAAACTGGTGTCCTGGCTTTCCTTCCCACCCTACGACAGGGCAAAGAAAGTGGGGGCCCTTCTCCTTCCAGGAAGCCCGGAGGGCAGGAGGTGGTCACGTAGCCCTCGCTATCCTGCTCTGATACCTCAGCATCAGCGGGACTAGATCCTACTGGTTCCCAGGCCCCACTAAGGAGCAGGGACTTAGGCCAAGGGCCAGGGGCCCCAGGGGGCACAGGTGTGTGTATGTATGGCTGATGTGGACCCAGCCTGGCATGTCCTCAGGCCAGGCTCCGCCTCTGCTCCACTTGTCCCAGGCCCAGCTGATAGCGGGAATGTCACCTCTTGCCCCCAGAGCAATACTGAGGGAGGGGCTGGGGCACGATGTGTTCTGTAGGTATTGGGACTCAAGTCTGGATAAGCTTTGACCTTGGGGAGGGAGGATGATGTGCCTGGGTAATACCTCCTGGGAAGGGCACCCCACCCCCACATCCTCACCCAGGCTGGGCACAGGTTGGGTGGGGTGACATCCGGGAAGGCTTTTCCCGTCAATGGGAAGGAAGGGCCTTTTCTGGCATCAGACACCTCATTTCCGCAGCCGTTTCCAGCCTCTAGCCCTCCCCCATGGCCATTAGACACTCGGGGTCTTGGCCCAGAAGGCCCTGGCCAAGGTCCAGAGGCAGGAGAACATTCTCAGTGTTGGAGGGGGGCTTAATCCGGGGTCTCCATCTCCTCCTCTCTGGAAGCAGCTAACGATGCCCTTACTTTAGAGGAGCCAGTGGGCGAGGGCAGCGCTGAGGAGGCGTGTCTGCCGCCCTCCTGCAGACCCCGAGGAAGAGGCCTGGGACTCCTGCTGCCCCGTCTCTAGGACACCAGGTCCGTTGCCAGTGAGGAAGGGGCTGCTGCAAAAAAGGGGGCTCTTGGCAGAGGTGGGTGCCCGCCCCCTCAGTTACAGCTCCACAAAAGCGGCAGGCCCTGACTGACAGGCACACCTTCTCCTAGCTGTGCTCGAGGGTACTGGGGGGTGATGGACAGGTCCCTGCAGCCCAGCCCTGACCTCTGACCTCATGTGGGCCGGTGGAGCCCTAATCCCTGAGCTGAAAAGAAATGAGGTTGGGCGCCAGGGCAGGGGTGCTGGCCAGGGTCTTCGTCAGTCCTTCTGCAGAGGGGACACTGAGGTGGACAAGGAGACGGTGGCAGTGGCAACAGCAGCAGTGACAGAGTCCAGACAGTCCCTACTGGATACCCCCATGGGCTCTAGGGAAGGGTGTCCCCCAGCCCTTTTCTCCACTTCTCCAAAGCTGTGAGCGGCCCCAGAGGAAGGCCCAGGGGCTGGGCTGGCCCCCTGGCTCCCAGCCTAAATCCTCTTTTAATGAGCGGCCAGCCGGAAGGTCTCGGCCCCTGGCCACAGCCCTGCAACCCTGGGAGCCCCAGCCAGGCTGAGCTGGGGCAGGGCAGCCCCAAGGCCTTGGCACGAACCTTCCCCCCTGCTCAGCACACCCACCTCACTCACACCCCGAGAGCCAGACTCCGACAGGGCCAGGCTGACCCAGGGGCCCCAGCACAGGGTGACACCTGCCTCGTGTCCTCCTGGACCCCTCTGGGACGTTTCCCATGTGCTCAGGTCCAGGTCCCACATGGGGCTGGGCAGGGGAGGCTGTCACTGCTGACCCAGGGGCAGGCTCTGCCAGTTTCTTTTTCCTTCAGGATGTTCTGACAGAAAGCCCCTGAAGCCAGATCCAGGGTTTTGTCCTGGGCTTAAGCTGCCTCCTCCTGAGGGATAGGCTCCAGGTTCCCCTGGCCCCAAGCTCCTTCAATCCCATCCCTGGGCCAGGCTCCCCAGATTGGAGACCCAGAAGCCTCCCCAGGAGCCATCCTAACTAGCCCCCTCCCCTCAGGCAGAGTGAGCCAGGTCGAGCCAACAAAACCAATTACAGCCGGCTCTCACCCAATTAGCAACTAATTATGGCCTCTTAGTCCATTCAACATAATTAACATGTAAATGACTCGGCATGTTTATATTCAATAACTGCTCTGATTGAATTTAATTTAAATGTCTGAACTGGGGACCCAGTTACCGTATTTCACCCCCTAGAGCTGCCACTTCCTGGGAATGTCCCTTCCTCCTGAGGGACCCCTCCTGGGTGGAGGGGCCGGTGCCCAGACCACTGGCCCAGCCCTGGTGAGGGTGGAGATGGGTACAGCCCCTGCATCCCTTAGGGGCCTAGCCCAGGAGTGCGGGGAGGCGGTGAGTCACAGGAGCCCCAGTGGGAGCTTCAAGATGGGAAACCCTCTGGAATGACGGGCCCCTTCTTAAGGACTGCTGTAAACATCCCAGCTGTTGAGTAAACAGCACGCTGGACAGGACGAAGCCAGAGGAGCCACCCAGCTGGGCTCGCTCCACCTAGCCGGTGGGGGGTCGGGGGGCTGGGGCTGGGGCTGGGCCCCGCAGCCCCAGGCCCGCTGTTCCCACGACCGTTCCGCCCCAGTGCCCACCTGCTCCGCCCAGGAGAGGACAGGCTAGGGGGAAAGCTCATCGCAGACCCAGGAAAAGCCAGGAGGCAAAGGGCAGCAAGGTCACTCCCTGGCACACGGGCCGGCCAGAACCAACAGGATGTTAGTGACTTTCAACCATTTCATCCTAGCAGGTAGGGGATGGTCCAGCCTAGGTGCCTCCACTGATCCCTGCCCATCTCCCAAGCCCCATGGTGCCTGATAGGTGCTCGTCTGGGCTGGTGGCTCAGGGGGCCAAGAGACTCCACATGGAGCCTAACGGGCATGGCTAATGAGAACGCCTTTGGGCATGCACTGTCGGGCTGAGTTTCAGAGCTCTAGCCTGGCTTGGAGAGCACACAGTGTGGTTGAGAGCCAGCCTAGAGGGGCAGGGCGGCCCTGTGCACGGGGTGGGACGGGGTGGCCTGGGCCAGGCTAGGAACTCACATACCCTGGAATGTGCCCCAAGTGTGAGAGGTGGGGAGGAGGGCTGGTCCTGAGCGGGAGGGCTGCCCTGGCCCATTTCTCAGGTGGGGAGAGGAAAAAGCCATCGGCCATCATCGGTGCCTCCAGTTCCACGGGCCTGGGGGCCACCCCTCCTCCCACATTCCAGACCTGGCCGGAAAACCCCTCACTGCTTCCTCCACCACCCCTCCTCCCTCCTCCTCCCTGAGACTGCAAAAAGACAACAAAACTCTGCATGGCTCATTTACTCCGATAAATCAACCAGACAGACAGGCTAGGATGGGACCAACGGGCTCTGGGGTGTCACGACCCTCCTTCTGCCTGGGCCCAGCTTCCTCTCTGCTGCCCCCTGCAGCCCCTTCACTCCACCCACCCAAAGATTCCCAGGACGTCCCAGACCGTCTTAACCCCCTCCCTGACATGTGAGTGGGGAAACTGAGGCACCACACAGACAGAGGAGTGCTCAGGGTCGGCCCCGGGGGATGCGGTGAGGCTGAGCGGACAGCCTGGGAAGGCAGGCAGGAAGCCCTTCACACAGGCCTGGCGGGGACGGGAACGGGTGGAATAAAATGACAGTTTGGGCAGCTCTGCGCAGAGGTCACCCACTCGACCTCAGGTGATACAGGAACCCACGAGGCCCCCACATTCTAGCCACTAGTCTGCCAACGACAGTGCATGACCCACAGGAACCAGCGATGCTGGCTGCCCGGCAGGGACGCAGGCGGGACTCTGGCCCAGGAGGGAAATGAGGGCATCAGCACCGAGCGCTGAGTGGGAAGAAACAAGGCTCTTGGCTGGGCGCAGAGACCTCAGAGGAAAGAGCGTGTCCGGGTAGGAAGCCAAGGAGGGGTCAGGGTGGTGATGGGAGGGGTGGAGGCAAGGGGGAGGAAGGAAGCAAGAAGGGTGGGGGAAGGGGGGTCTCGAGCTGATGCCTCACGCTCCAAAGGCTTCTTGGTCCCAGAGGGGCCTGTGATTTGGGGCTGTCCCTGCCTGTGGAGAGATAGCAAACAGCCAGCCCTTCCAGGGTAGCCCCACTGAGAACGCCACAAGTCAGCCTAGCTAAGGCCTCCCTCCCCCACGGCTGGCTTCCTGCATCCTCCGCAGCCACCACCCAGGCCCCGTTCTTTGCTGGGTCAGGACGAGTGGTCAGGGTCTGGAGTCCAGGGGGCCTCCGCCCTCTCCCTGGGGCTGCTCGGCCACCTTGGGGGGCGGGGGGCTGTAGGCCTGCCAAGCTCAGGCGCCCACGTGAGCTGGGCTTGGGATTCAGACCAGAGCCTTCTGGCATCCAGGCCTCTGGCAAAGGCCCCCTTGCTATTTCTAAGAAAAATGCAGCAGGAATCCTCTCTGCTTCTCCAAAGCACCAAGGGCCCCTTGAGGCAGGCTCAGATTCCCAGGACACACCAGGCCAGGCTGGGCCAGGCCAGGCAGTGTGCTCTCAGCCCCGTGTGCAGATGCCCTAGGGAGCAGCCCAGGTCTGGTCACCCGAGCACAAGCTGCGGGGGAGGTCACTGCAGCTGATCGTGGGGAGCAAGCCCTCCAAGGCATCCCCTCCCCAAACACATCTCTGTCATAGGACTTTCCCCACAATGTGTACGTGGTACCTCTGCCGGGATTAAAAAGAGCTTAAAAATCACAAGGAGAGAGTGCAAGCTACATCCTGGCACCGAGAACGAGACTCCACCCAGCACTCTGCCTTCTCCCCAGGTGCTATGCCACACACGCCCTGCCTCTGCTCCTGCTCTTCTCTCTCCCACAGTCTCCCTTCTCCTGTTTGAGATGGAGCCTCCTCCACGAAGCCTGCCTGGATGCCCACAGTAGCCTTCTCCTCCTCCTGACGGCTCCGCCCACAGGACTCAGGGTCCCTGCTGAAGTCCATTCCAAACACCGGCTCCCTCCCCAGAGGTTAGAAACCCAGAGGGAGGGGTGAGGCAGTGTGGGGCTCCTCAGGCATCACCCCCACCTGCCTGCCTTCCTCACAGGAGCTCCTAGTTACTGAGACTTCTTCACCAGGGCCACGACTATACTCCCAAAGCTAACCTTCCCGACAACACAACAAGGTTGGCCCCATCCGCAGCCCCATTTCACAGACAAGGGAGCAGGGACACAGAGGGATTTCGCTTCTCAGGGTCTCCCCATGGCCAGGATGCAAGCGGGGCAGCCTGACCCTCAGGACTTTTGGAATGCCCAGGGCCCCTCAAGGTCACACAGCTGAGGATAGAAAGGGGTTTGTCTGCCTTCAGGGCCAGTCCTTTCAATCACCATCACCACCACCCCTGTGTTCTACTAAATTTCAGTGTCCCACTTCCTGCCCTAGGGGAGGAGCTGGAGGCTTCCCAGAAGTCAGAAACCAGGTGCCCATGGCCCTAAAGGCACCCCCCCCCACCTCTGGAGGGTCACAGGGTTGGGGGCGCGCACACACAGGTGCAGACAGCCAGGAGCCCACTCTGAGGCTGCTGCCTCCCAAGCCGCAGGGTGAAAGATGCTTTTATGGGCTGGGATGCGATTTTTATCTTGGCGGTTTCTCTTTAAATTCTTTACGATTACGAAGCAGCGGGGGCTGCCAAGGAACATGATTTACTCCTTGAGCATGCACCAGCTCCTCACTCGGTGCCAAGGGAAGCTGGAGCCAGGGAGGGAGGGGTGGGCATTGTGCCAGGGAACCAGAAACAAGGCCTGTGCTGCTGAGGCCCGGCCAGTGGCGGTCCCATCCCGAGCTTGGCTGGACCAGGAAGGACCACAGCTGAAGGTCCCAGCCCCCCGGCCTGGCTGACTCGGACTGGGCCTCCTGCAGGTTCTCTGCAAGCACAAGGACCTGTCTCCACTCTCTGAGGGCCATTTCTGGCCAGCTAAGGAGCCAGCAGCCAGCCCACAGGACTTCCCAACTCCCAAAGTGGCCGCTTCCAAGTGGCCTCTCAGGAGTGAGGCAGCTCCCATTTCCAGGAAAACTGATCCCAAATGCAGGGATCTGGGCTCAAGTTCACACGTCAGGTCTTCCTTCCTCCCTCCTCCTGGCTCATCCTGGAATACAGACCCATCCCGGTTCACAGTTCCAAATCTCCCTACAGCTGTCGGCCCAGCTCCCTGGGGCCACCCGGTCCTTGAAACTCCAGGGGGCTCCTCACCTCCTCCCTTGCAATCTTAAGTTCCAAGCCTGTTTGGCTGGCCAGGGAGCCCCTGGGGGGCAAGGGCGGGTTGTATAGCTCCCCAGCCCCACCCCCAGGCCTGTGCAGTCAGGCCTGGGGGTGGGGCCATGCTTCATCAAGGCTTGCACAACCCCCTACTCCCACCCCACCCACTGTGACCCTCCTAACCCTAAATCTCATCATTTCTTAACAAGAAAACCTGGAGACTGGCTCTCTGAAGCGGCATGCAAACGATGTGAGTGGTGGCACTGCCATCAGCCCTCCCCAGGCTCAGAGGCGAGGCTCAGGTGGGACTGGGAAGCACCCACCCACTCCCCCTCCAGCCGCAGAACATCCTTCTCCACCAAGCACGCCAGGGATGCGCAAGTCACAGACGGTCAGTCCCCAGGACCGCTCGGGACACAGGGGCCCTTTCCTCTCCAGGACGCTGGTCTTCCTTCTCTGAAGGGAGGGAGCTCCCTTGGGGCACGAGCAGCTGCCAGCGCAAGCCCAGCCCTGGCCTTGGGAAGTGAGGCTGGAAAGAGGGCTGCAGCGGGCACTGCAGGATCCCGGAACCCTGTCCCTCGCTCGTGGGACAGGGCTGTGTCTGCATCCCCCACCCACCCTCCACTCTCAGACCCGGGACAGCCTCAGACAGCATGTGGAGCCAGGCTCCCTCTTGGTCCTGCTCCTAAGTGACTTGGAGACAACCCAGGAATGACATGGGGAACAGGAAAGGCCATTCAGGGCAGGAAAACCTGGGAGGCCCCTCCTCAGGCCTTGGAGGGACAACCACTTGACGGTTATCTCTATTATCTGCATCTTTCCTGACCTCCTTTGGCACGATGACCTTCTGCTGCATCTCCGCTCTCCTGCCTCAGCTTCCTCAGTAGCCCAGCCACCTCATGTCATCACGAGACCCCTTTTCCCCAACAAATACCTCTCGGCCAAAGCCAGCCCTGGCGGTAGGGGTGTATCGTGGGTGGCTTCCTGGGAAAAAGTAAACATTCCCCCAGCTGAACAAAGGACTGGCAGGGCCCTTGGCAGAGGTGGTGCCCTCTGGGACGGGGGGAGTTTTTTTCACCAGCCTTGGCCAGTGACTGGGGTTAAAGAGACTCCAGGGCCAAACAAGGAGGGGTGGAGGGGGGAGAGGGTCCTGGCTTCCGGGCGCTCTAGTCCCAAGCATCCACGAACTCTCAATGAATAATACACCTCGCCTGCTCCTGGCCATCTTCCCCGCTTGACCCCTCGCTTCTGCCTGACCTCGGCTATACTGCAGATGGAAGCTTAAGAGGCGGGCCACAGGATCCCCCCATTCCGACTGAGCCCCGAGTCTCTTCTCCCTTATACCCTCAGGCCTTGCTGGGGTGCCCAGGCGGATGGGCAGGCAGCAAGCCCGAGTCTAGCCCAGTTCCTGCCTTTGTTCCTTTATCTGCCCTGGGCAGTACGGGCCTTCATGCTAGCACCTCCCGGCTTGGAAGTTCTGGTCCAACCAGGCTGGAACTAGCACACGCAGCAGGATGCAGGCAGGGGAGGGGATGAGCTTAGACTGAGTCCTAGTATACCAGCTGCTATATCCATCCACGGCGCAGATGGAGAAACTGAGGCATGCAGCCAGAGTGACCACCAATGCTTGAGAGCAACCCTCTCTGTGCCCGTCTTGTGCGGCCAGAAGAAGGCCCCCGGCCCTTCGCAGCCCCTGACCTGGCTGTGGGATCCCAGCTTCCGCAGGCCTGGGTCTCCATTCTCACTCGGCCAATGCCTGGTGAAGGCTTACTCCTCACTGAGGGCCCCTTCACGTACACGACCTGGCCGAGGCCACCCAGCACAGGGCTCCCAGGTGGCACTGATTAACTGGGTCTCCCGCTGTCCTTCAGCCAGTTTGACTTTAAGTACCCAAATCTTGTTCATTGCAGAGTCCCCAGTACTCAGCACAGGGCCTGGTGCATGGTAGGTGCTCAGGTATCAGCTAAACTAAGTGACGTCTAAGCATAAAACTGAGACACGAGGTCAAATGGGGAACAAGAAAGGCCATTCGGGCGGGAAAGCCTGTGTGTGCATGCGAAGGCACGGAGGCCCCGGGATGGGGTGGCCCCAGGTATCGCTCAGCCCCGCGCCAGGATGCCAGGGCGGTCGGCTCCGCCACAGGCTGCCTGCCAGGAGCCGGGCTTTTAGTCACCGC
Source organism: Eonycteris spelaea (assembly GCA_003508835.1). Classification (NCBI taxonomy): domain Eukaryota; kingdom Metazoa; phylum Chordata; class Mammalia; order Chiroptera; family Pteropodidae; genus Eonycteris; species Eonycteris spelaea. The sequence continues at coordinate 3,068,204 of PUFA01000145.1, read as the reverse complement.
GGGTGTCGGCTTCAGAGCTAATTGAGAGGGAATCGACCTGACTGATGTGGGCGTCAGGCGTCGAGGAGGCCAGGACACCGGGGTTCTATTTCTGGCCTCGCCTCTGCCTCCTGCCTGACCTTGGCCCCGCCCTTGCCTGAGCCTCGGTTTCTCTCTCTGGAAAACTGGAGCAGAAGAAGCCTTTGCTCCTGGAGGTCCAAGAAGGTTTGAAAGGCGCACACAGAGGACCTCTCTATATCTTGTTCCCCTGCTTCCTCTCACGGGTCTCCAGGGTGGTGACAAAAACAACACCCAGAGTGGATATCTGGGCTCCAGGGTCCCAGGGCCGTGGAGACCAAGCCCACCCTCCAATAGGAGGAGGGGTGCTCTACTGCCCCTGCCTGCACCCCAGGCTGGGAAGCGGGTAAGAGGGGGGATCAGGCACTTCAAGATTTATTAATTGGCTCTGAGAAACTCTGCCAGCGAAGGGCGGGGGTATCAGATGGATAAATATTCCATTTTCCAGGCCTAAGAGAGGGGGGCTGCCTTTACAAGCCAGATGGGCTCACTCTCTGCCTATTTCTCAGGCCCTGAGCAGGACTCCTTCTCAGCACGTCCTTAGAAATTCAAGCCCCACGCCCCCATCAAGCTGCAGGGGTGGGATGAGACCAGGGGAGCATGGGAACTTGGTGAGGTGGGGGCTGGGCCTTGGCCAAGCCTGAGGAAGGAAAGAGGTCAGCCCAGCCTTTCACCCCAATATGTGTGCCCGGAAACCTAGCCAGCCAGGGCTGAGTCAGCCCCACCCAGGGCAAGCAGCTGAACGAAGTGACCTCGGGCTAGAGGAGGGCAAAGGCTGAGAACCCAGCAGTGACCCTAGGGCCCCCAGGTCCCAGCGTGACCACTGGCCCTTACCCTGGGCTGAGGGCAGACCCTTTTGATCACACACACACACACCTTTGAGGAAGTGGCTAGTGAGTGCGCCACCTGGACAGCTAGGTATGTATTCCATGCGCCCGGGAGATTAGGTGTAAAGGTGATGGAGCTCGGGGACCAGCTTCTCACTCTGCGGACCCTAACCCACTGTTAAAACCTTCAGGGACTTCCAAGGCAAAGTGCCCGCCGGGGTGCTCAGGCTTGTCCCACAGCGTGTGCTCTCCCAGAACTACCAGGTGGCCTGCCCTCCCGTCACAGCGGCCTCCCCAAGTCCTGGGAAACCCTCCCACCCGGAGACCCCCAGCAGGTTCTGCAAGCACCCACACCCCCATGGAGCAGATCCTGCTTCTCCAGCTTCCGGAGGCCTCAGTGTCTGCAGGACTGTCTGACCCTCCACCCCGGGGACCCCCCAGGGCAAGGCCAGAAGCCTAGCAGCGGTAAGGAAGGGCTTCTGCAAAGGCGAGCTTGAAGGAGAAGCAGTTCCAACTTCTCGGTTTTCCCACAGAGGGGGATGCTCCGCAGACTCAAGGCCACCCGGCTGAGACCTCGCATCTGAGCCCAGAAGGGGCCCAGACTCAGGACCCTTCTCCCAAATGCCTGAGTGGCCCAGTCTCCAGCCTTCCCCAGCAGGTCACCCACACTCAGGGGGACCTTTTTGGCCCTGACCTCTCCTTTCCTTTTGTGCAACAGAGCCAAGTGCTGAGCACAGAGGATGACGCTGGGAACAGCAAGGTGGCCTCTTACCTTTGAAGGAGAGCCGGAGCCGGGGCGTGGCCAGGAGGTGGTCCTGGGTGGGCGTGGCTGGCCAGGCCCCAGTCAGTAGGGAAGCCCAGAGGAGGAGACCAGCGACAGGCATTGTGGGAGGGGCCTAGGGCCCAGGAAGCAGGCTCTGCTGTCTGGACACCTGGACAGGGGGAACCAAGATTGGAATGTGTGAGACAGATAGAGGAGTCCTGCCCTACATAATATTTTCCTTGTGTAATTCTGCCCAAGGTACCTCAGTTTCCCTAGCTAAACAAAGAGGGTGACAAAGAGGGTGACGGGTGTCTCCTTGCTCACACCCTCAGCCTGGAGGCACGAATGCACCAGTGTGCAATCCTCACATACTTTCTCATCCCTGCCTTTGTCTGGGAAGGTGTAACCAATAGGCCTGAAGACCAAGCAACCGGGTGCAGCCTGGGGTCAGCAGAAACAACAGGGAACATTGGAGACTCACCGCCCCCAACCTTCGGCCCCCAGCATCCTGAGTTCCATTCACAGCGCCCAGCTCGAGCAGGTGATCCACAGCCCTCGCCATTCCCAACAGGCTCTCTTCCCTGTATCCACCCCCAACCAAATGGACTGCCTCTTCCCTCTCACACCTCAAGGAAAGGGGGAAAGGGGTGAGTCTAGCCCTGCCTGCTCCAGCAAAACCTCTCCTCCCAGTACAGGGCAATCTGGATCTGATTACTGGGGTGGGGCGCACGGGAGAGCGTGGAGGATGAATGAGGCACACGGAGACAGCCTAAAGTGAAGGAGAGACGGCAGCCAGAACAGGCGAGGGGGAGAATTGCAGAGTCTACTTTTCCTGAAATCACAGCAGGAGGGATCCAGGTCAGATACAGGGAAGGACTTCCTGCCGGGAAAAGTTCCAGCTCTGCCTCTAGAGGGTAAAGGAGGGGAGCAGGAGGGCCGGCGGGCCTGGGCGGGCCTGCAGTCTCCCCTGCAGAACTCCCACACCCCCAGCGGGTCCAAGTTGTGATACTGTTTTTCAAATATTGTCTCCCCGGGCAGGCTGGCTGTTGGGTAAACGCATCCTAGCAGCAGTTGTCGCAACATATTGCTCCCTCCCGGCAAAAGCCAGCGCCAACTCCCAGCACCCCCACCCAGATGCACTGGCGGTGGGGGCACCGAGAATGACAATGTGGGCCCCATTCCCCGATCTGCCCTGCCCTCGCTGCTCCCTTCTCCCATGGGAGGCAGGACCCCAGGCCGATCTTAGGACCCTGGGGCAGGGCGAGGGATACTACGCCTGTGAGTGCCCTGCACTGGCTGACGGGTGCTGGGGCGGGTGCTGGGGCGAGGCCCAGACTCCACATCGGACTGTCAGGCCCTGCCTGAGGGACCCCGGGGCCGTCCCCAGACCCAGCTTCCCAGAACCCTTGCCTTTTCTGCCTTTTCCTCTCGTGGCTCCTCGGGCAGGAAGCGCAGCTTCGGCCCCCTCGCCCATTCCCCACGTGGTGCCCTCTGTGGGAACACCCTCTCCTGAGTGCCTGACACACCTCTTCATCACAGATGCTCCCTTCTGGGGAGGCTGGCTGGGGGCGGGGAGGATCCCAACCAGCCCCTCCCCTGTCTGCTGGGGCATCAAGCTGGTGCTGACTGAATGGCAGGTTCTGTTGAGGGGGGCAGGTGAGAGAAAGGGCTGCGTAGCCACCATCACCCTCGGGGTACACCTGGGAGGCCCCCACTAACAGTTGTGGATGCACACGCATGCCCGCATGCCCGCACACGTCCTCACAGGCATGTGTTTGCTCAAGAACTTGACCTGCTAGTGGGGTGGGGCTGGAGGAAGCTGGGAGATGCTGTCCTGGCCTAGGGAGAGCAAGATGCAGTCTAGGTCCCTCAGAGAGCTTTGATCCTACGTATCGGGGCTCAGGCTGACTCACTTCCCCCCTCCCCGTGACCCCGTTTCTCCTGCATGCATTTTCCCAGTGACAAGGTCAGGGTCACCAAGGACAGTGTTGGAGTCCTCCAGGGTGCTCTGGCAGGTGGAGGGCCTTACCCTAATGGACCCTGCAGAGACCTCCAACAATGCTCCAGCCCCTTAAAGGGGTGAATGAGGAATGTTCAAGTCTGTTGGAGCCTCAGGCCCAAGTCCAAGCCCCTTTTCCGTAGCCTGGGGCTGGAGGAGAGGCGAGGAGGGGGACAGAGGGAGGGAAGGGGAGGGCATTTCTGTACTTGCTTCCCCTCTGCAAGCCCCCAGATGTATTCTACTCAGCCCGGCCTCAGAGAAGTCCCCAGTCGGCGAGCCCAGGTGGGTGGACAGAGAAGGAACAGCCACCGCCACCTGGGAGCCCACCAGGAGGAGAGCAGAGAAGGAAGGAAAGAAGGAAGGCTGGTGGGAGGGAGCAAGGGAGGGAGGCAGGCGGGAGGGAGGAGGAGAGAGGGGAGAGAGGGAGGGACGGAGGAGAGACGCTCAAACAAAGAACCGAGGAGCTGGGGCTGGCAAGGGGTGCAGGGAAGGTGGTGGGATCGAGGGGGTCCGGAGGCACCTGGGGCAGGGTAGGGGGCTAGGTGGTCGAATTGTCCAGCCTGCTCCAGACCTCCCAGGCGTAGACTGGGGGTGAGGGGGGCGAACAGCCTGCCTCGGGGAAAGGAGGTTGGCTCCTCTGAGCTGAGAACTGCCTGGATGGAAGAAAGGCAGAAGGGGCTGTGGGGAACATGGGGAGGAAATTATTAACAGCACCCCACCCCTACCCGGCTCCTCCGACACTCCCCCTCCACGGCCAGAGCTCCTTCCAGGCTCCTTGGCTTTCCCCTTCCCCCAACACCCCATGGACCAGGAAGCAGAGCCACCCCAGCAGAGCTGGGATTGAAACCCCCGCTTTCACGGTTGGGGTTTCCCAGTCAAGGTCACCTGGGCTCGGTTCTAGCCTCCCCTCAAGGTATGCTTAGCAGAGCAGGGGGGGCCTGAGGCCGGGCTGCTGGTCTCTCCCCCACCAGCACTTCCGGACCTGGCTCCTTCAGAACTGAGGTGCAGCGGTCGGGGTGGGCTTGCCCAGTGCCCTCGCCTTCCAGGACACCTTACACTCCTTTTGCAGCCTGGGATAAAGCCCCAGCTTCGAACAACCCCCTGGGCTGGGATGAGCCTCCCAACCTCTGGGTGCAATTTGCCTATCTCTGCAAATAGGACAGGGGCTTCTGGGAGGCGATCTGGGTGAATTCAGAAGGACAGGAACCCCCAAGCTGGCCCCGCTCCAGGGCAGACCCACCAGCGCCTTCGGTTCTCTGGCCCCCAGGAGGCATGGTGTTCACAAGACAGTTATCTCAAGAATGAGAAGTTATTTATCCAGCCAGGCCCCCAGCCCTAGCTCCAGATGACCCCTCCTGCCATCTCTGCCTCATTCCTGGGCCACCTTGACACTCTCCGGTCCCACCTGCTCTAGGAGAGCCCACCAAGCTCCTAGTGTCCCCTGCCCACTTCACCGTTGGGGCCCCAGCCTGCCCAAATGGGGGCTTGACTGCAGGCTCTCTCAGCTCACCTACACCCCACATACAGCAGGGCCCCTAAATGAGCAAGGCTCCCTGCTGGAAAAGCAAACCCTAGCTAATAGCTAGTGCGGGGGGGGGGGGGAAGGGGTGTCAAGGGGCTGGGACAGCGCTGGGAGAAAAGCCTGGGGGCTGGCGGTCCTCCTGCCCTGCGGATCCGGGAGACCCTCCACGTGGGGGCAGCCAGGATAGCGCTTCCTTTCCAGCAGACGACCGTCAGATCGGGACACTGAGGCAGGGCGGGCGCACCTACCCGGGCAGAGCGCTGCCTGAGGCGCTAGCGGGAGAGAGAGCTGTGCCAGAAGGGGCATCGGACTCCCGCTCCAGAACGCCGGAGTGGGGGCGTAAAGGAACACCCACCCATCCAGAACCTGACGGGAAAAAGTTCCTTTGCACACTGGTGACCCCGCAGGCCACATCGTCCACACGTTCCCCTGTCGCACTGATGCAAAGGGTCGGGCCAGACCGGACAGGTACAGCGCCCACCCTAGTCCTGCGGTGCCTGCGTCCGCGGAGAGCCTCCTGGTTCTCCAAGCCCCGCGCCCCGGACACTTCCGTAGAGTTGCAGTGCCGCGGGTCCCAGCAGGATCGCGGGGTGGCCCGGCAGCTTGCCCGCTCCCTGCCGATTCCCGTCGCACTCACCTCTTCCGCGGCGGCGGGGCCTGGGCTCACGGGCGGCGGTGGCGGCGGCAGAGCGGCTCCCGGTTGGGCCGGCCCGCGCTAGCGGCCCCCCGGGGCCATGGCTCTGCCCGCGCCCTCTGGCCGCTGTGCCTGAGCCGGGGTCGGCGCCGCGGCCCGGGCTTAACGGGTTCCGAGGGTTTCGAGCGCGTCAGCAGCCGAGGCCCCGGGCCCCGGCCCGGGCCATGGGAAGGCTCAGGGGCGCTCGGGGCCGCCTCCCCCCGGGTGGGCTGCGGGCGCCCCTGGCCGGCGCGCCGAGGGCGCATTCCCCGGCGCCGGGAGCGGGGCGCGGACGACGGTGCGCTCGGTTTCGGGACGCGGCGTTCGGTTCGGCCCGGTGGCGCTGTGCCCGCCTGGTGGCTGGGCTGGGGCCGGGCTGCCGCGCGGGGCTGCGCCGCTCCTCGCCGCGCGCCCTGGCCCTGCGCTGCGCTCGGGGCTCGCCGGACCGCGGCCGCTCGCTCGCTGGCTCGCTCGCTCGCTCTGGTCTCGCGGCCGCCGGCGGGACAGGGCGCTCCGAGCCGCGCGGGGAGCGCCGGCAATTGGCCGCCCGTGGGCGACATTTGCATAGCGCGGCCCCGCCCCGCCCGCCCCGCCCGGCCCCACCCCCGGGGCGGGACCCGCCCGGCCGCCGCCCCGCCCCCGCTCCACCTGTCCGCGGGCTAGGCTGGGGTCTCGGAGGCGGTGGGGGCCGGCCGCCCCAGGAGAGGCTAATCTGCGCCCCGCACCCCCGCCCCGGCTTCGCGGGCGGCGCCCCCGCCCGCCCCGGCTTTGTCTCTCCGTGGATACACCGCGCACACTGCGCCCGGTGTTTACCCGGGCGCTCAACTCCCTGGCGGGAAGGGCGAGTGCGCCGGGGAGCAATGAGCCTTAGCTCACCTGCGCACCCCCTGTCGTGTCGCTCCTTCTCACTCGCTGTGGGTCGCGCCTGGCCTGAGCCCCTCAGCGCAGGACCCAGGACTGCCCCGGCCGCTCAGCAGGTGGCAGTGCAGCCCCTGGGACGGCTGGCACAGCTGGACCTGACCCACCCTCCAGCCCAGGCCCCGTCCCGGCAGCCCAGTCCAACAGCTCCCTGTGAGCCCCTCAACCGCCAGCCTTGTTTCAAGCCAGCAGCCCTAGGGACCCACCCATTATGGTTCCATACCCTAGAGAAGCCAGATAGGCTGGGCCTCCTTTCCTAAAAGGGACATTGGCTTCCAAATGGCCTCGCGATGACCCCAAGGCCTAGCATCTGAGCCAGGAGGGGCCCTCCAACCAACCAACCCAACCCCCAAGGCCATGGACAAACCAGCCAGGCCCACAGTCTCAGCCCTGCCCCAAGCACTTTGCCCAGGTCCCAAGGGGCATGGGCCCTCTTTGGCCTCTCCCTCCCCCCTGTTCTCCTAGTCCTCCCCCTTCTTCCTCCTCTCTCCCCAGTCCTCTTCTCCTCCTTCTCTTCCCTTCCCCTTCTCTGCCCTCCCTCCCCTTCCCTGTCCTTCCTGTCCCCCTAGCTTTTCTTCTTCCTCTCCTCTCCTTCCTCTTTCTCTCCACTCCTTTCCTCCTTTCTCTCTTCCCCTCTCACTCCTCCTCCTTCTTCCTCCCCCTTCTCCTCCTGGCTAACCAGGCCCTCTGGAACAGGCATCTCTCCCTCTGACCAATGGGCTGGTTGACTGGGAATGTGGGGTGCAGTGGGGTGCTAGGGATCCTGCCGATGGGCCTTAGAGTGCTGGCCACACGCTTCCGGCAGAGGCTGACCGTCTGAGGGAGGACACCCCAGCCAGGGGTCATGTGGCTACAGTGACCAGTGCCTACATCTCTCTTTTCTGTCACACCTCATTTAAGACACTGTGACAGACATCCCTCCTCATCCTCACTCTTCTGTACCCCTAAGGTCACCACCACCAACCACCATCAGCAATGCAGCTTATGCTACCATCACTATAGTTTCCAATGCCGTCCCTTCCACCGGCCTCCCTGGTCGCCTTATAGCCACCTGGCCACCTCTGTCACCACCCCAGCATAATGATGATCATCGTGATCACTAAAGAAGAACCAACCGTTCGGACTTGCCAAAGAAAAGGAAAGAGACCCCATTGCCTTGTCCGCAGAGCTCCATTCACACACACAGAATGGGTCCAGGGCCCAGAGGCCTTGCAGGGCAGGGGACAGGCAGAGGGAAGAGAGCGAGAGCCGAGTCCGTGACACAGAGTGGGATGCCGGGCCTCTCCTAAACAATTTGAGAAGGCCGAATAATCAGTATCGATAAGAACAATGAGGACTGCAGCAGTGAGTCCGCACTGCGCCCTCATCCTGCGGCCACGCTGGGCTGAGCATTTTGTATCACTATATGTGTTGTTTATGTATATACACATGTGTGTATGTATGTATGTATGTATGTATGAAATTTGCATTATTAGGAGGAAATTGTGCCTCCCACAATTTTGCCTTCCATTTCAGGGGTCCGAAGACCCTTTGAAACCAGCCCCAGATGCTACGGTGGCGGCCCTGCAAGCTGGTTTGTAGTTGTTCACCTGAAGCACTTCACAGTCATGCCTTGAAGCAGGTCCCGGTGTCCACACTGTACAGATGAGGAAGAGGAGACTGGGAGAAGAAGGCCGTGGTGTTGGAAGAAGGCGGCAGTTTTAGGAGCTAAGGGCAGGCTCCAGGAGGGAAGGGCCAGGCCATGGGGCCCACATGGAGCCAAAGGCCTGCCATTCAGACAGGAGCTAGGGGCGGCGAGTGGTGGAGCCCCACTTGGCACTCACGGAGGTCAGGATGTCCTCATTGAATGAATGCGAGAGCAAATCTCTGCAGCGCCAGATAAGAGAGGGAATCAGAGCCAAGAGCCAAGTGGCCGGAAGCCAAGTCCCCGCCCTGTGACCCAGCCCCTCTGGACTGGCTGCCCGAACCCCACGCTCTTTCTGCCACTCAGAGTCCTTCTTGTCTTCCCCTCCAAAAGCTGCTCAGCTGTGCCAGCTCCACCTGAGAGCCACCCAGGGTGCCCCATGGGTTGACCACCAGCCAGGCCTCCCTCCCTCCTCTGTGGGACACTCAGATCCCAGGCATGCTTCTCCAGCTCCCCCACTGCCCACCCTGGTACCAATCCGGACACACAAGGTGGTGGGGGTGTAGAGATGGTTAGGCCAGGTCTAGTTCCCCCAGAGGCCGGTCTCTGGGGTCCTCCTTCTAAAGCAGCCCCCTCTCCTTTCACAGATGGGCTCTGAGTGCCTACAAGACAGGCCCTCGAAACGACATCCAGACTGTGTAGCTTTGGGCTCATGGCTTAGCTTCTGAGGTGCCACATAGAGCCCAACAGTGTGAGTTGCAGTTAGGAAGGAATTGGCCCCCTTTGTCCCAGCCCCCACCCTGGGTTACGGTGCTGCCAGCAGGCAGGAGAGCTGTGAAGGTCTCTTCCCCCACCCCCCAGCCTCCAGCCTGGCCCAGCCTTTGTTTCTGGCAGGGCTCATGCCTGTTTCTTTTCCTTTTGGCTCTTCCAGGCTGTGCTATAGGGGACTAAGTGTGGCCCTGGGCCTCCTGCTGCCTGTCCATCCTCTGTCTACCCTACCACCTCTGTCCTCAGGTCGGGAGGGAGAAGCCCACTCTACCGGGTCACCTTGAGAGAGACTGCCCTTCTGGCGTCTGCATCCGGAAGGCCAAACTTAGAAGACTGGACTTGGAAGGCCTGGGCCGCAGAGCCCTGCCATGCCCCTCGAATGAAGGTGGCGATGCAACCAGCCCTCCCCTCCTCCGGGCCAGTCTCCAAGGGACCTGTTTCCCCGGGCCTGGCAGGCTGAGCAAGCCCTGGCCCCGCCGCCCAGTTGTTTGCTGGCTCAGGTTTCCCCACTTTTTCCGGTTTTTTCTCATCTCGCCTGCTGCCCCAGGCGCTGCCTGCTCTCTGGCCCAGCCCCACTCGCCCGGAAACTGGAATCCCAGAGAGGGGGAGTGTTGGAAAGGGGGCCAAGGAGGGGGGACAGGGGACAGGGAGGCTGCTTAGGCAGCAGCAGGAGGGGGCGGGCATTGAGGAGTCACCCGCAGTTCCAGGCTCAGGATGGGGTTCGGTTCAGGCTTCTTCCTTCCCTGCCTGCCCCAGGGGCTGGCTCCTGAGCCATCAAAAGCTGGAATGACCCACCTCTCTGGCTGCTCCCCAAGCTGCCTTAGGCCTTTTCTGCCAATGATGTCCCCTCTACCAGGAATGCTCTCCCAGACCTCAGCGCCAGCATAAACCTGTATTTTCCTCTAGACAGAGCCCTGGCCACCTTCTTCACGCAACACACACTGCCCCTGCCGCACAATGGCCTGGCCTCACTTCTTGAGCCTCATCCTCCTTTCCGCACTGGAGCCAGGCGTCCCAAAACCTCAAGGATCTCAACACCCTCATCTTGGGTCTTTGCACGCGCTGATCTCCTGTGCCTGGACCACTTTTTTCCCTAGTTCTTCTAGATCCTTCAGGCCTCTGGGAAGACATAATCTCCCAGAAAAGCCTAATGGCTTGGGTCCAAAGTCTCCTTGGGCCCCGCAGGGCCCTGCCACCCCCATCCAGCAGTTAGAGATCCTATCCAGGCCCCAGGACCCCCTATGTTCTTCCCGCTGGCCCCACATGGACCTATCAGCAACAGCTTCTCATGTGAGTTCGGAGTGAACAAGAGTGGGAGAGTAGGTCTCTGATCCTTAAATGTCCACCCACACCCCCACACCTGTGTGTGGCTGTGCATGGTGGGGAAAATGAGGGAGGAGTAGGGGTTGGGTGGGCCCAAGCTTGGCCTGGCTGCAAGTGGACCCATGACCATCGGCCAGCCTAAAGCATATCCCTGTTTAGACAGAGGCCAGACAGCCGTCTGTCCATCCGTCACGCGTGGGCTGGCCCAGCCCCTGCTGGGAGCCCAGGTTCTGTGCTTAGAGCTCAATCCTTATCTGCCTCCTCACCAGGTTGGATGGGGATTCTGGGTTTTCCTCTGCCTCCCTGGCAGAGGCCTTGTCCTGGGTTCTCGGGCCCTGGGTCTCTAATGGTTGGGCAGCCCCGGCCTCTGGGGCTCAGTGGAGCCCAGGTGAGGAGACAGAGTCTTGTGCAGAAAGGACCTTGGATCTGGAGCCAGACCTGGGAGCCCCTCCCAGCAACTCCTTGGCCTCTCCCAGCTCAGCTGGGGCAGTTCCAGCCTTCCAGCTGCTCAAGCCAAAAGGCCTCCGAATCAGCCTGGATTCTTTCTTTCGCTCACATCCACATCCAAACCATCAACACATACTTTCAATTTCACCTTCAAGCTATGTGAAACATCAGATGAGCCTTCCTACCTTCTCCCTGGCCACCAGCTCTGCAGCCATTGTCTCTGCAGGCACCGTCTCCACCGGTAACGACTCTGCCTGACAGGTACTGGAGGCTCCTTACTGGACTCCCAGCTTCTGCCCTTGCAGAATTTGTGATCTAGTCCACCAGGATCCAGACAGACCCTGTCAGAATGGAAGCCAGGTCCTATCTCTCTCTTGTGCAAAGCTCTCAGTGGCTCCTACTTTGTTGAGAGTTAAAGCCACTGTCCTCAGGTGGCCAACTGTGCGGCCCCCTGCCCACCTCCCTGACTCCTGGCCTTTTATCTTGGCTACATCCTCCTCACTCTTCCTCCCACACCAGGCACATTCCAGCCTCAGGGCTCCCTGCTGAATGCCTGCGGGGCTGGGCTGGGGCTGGGGGCGGGGAGGGGGCTCTGTACTCTGATCAGGGCTGTGAGCTGCTTTCTACCCTCATCCTGGGGCCCTCCGCTCCCACTCACCTGGAGCTGGGCGTGGAGCAGGGTGGTGCTCATTGGCTGTTACCTCTCATACCTGAGAGCTAGGCTGAGCAGGGACTCAAGGCCGACTTGGCCTTCACTTAAAAGGCAGTGAAGCTCCAGCTGTGAGCCCCCAGGGGCAGGCATAGTCCCTGAGGCAGAGGTGATATACCTCAGAGCTAGGGGAGACCCGTGCAGCTCCCTGACAAAGCTGGCTGCGATCGGCCTTAATCCTATGGGGTTCCTGGCCGTCTCCCAGGCCCACATCTGCTGTACACGCCCCCTTCATGTGTCTGTGTGGCCACAGTCCTGCGGGAGGGGGCCCAGGGAAGGTCCTGCAGCCAGGCCTGCAAGCTGGGATCTGGACTTACTTAGTTCCAAATGACTGGGGAATGTCCCTTCCGTGACAGCCACTGCTCGGCCTCCCTGGTCCATCACTCCCAGCAGGGAAGTGGGGCCCAGATGAAGGCAGCCCCCCGGAAGGAAGAGGGACTGGTGGGCAGACCCTGGGCACCCTGCCATCCTGGTCCTCTTCTCTAAGGCTGGCTCCAGGTCTCCCCAAGGAAGGGCTTGTAATAGGAGGTCACTGTCTGTTCCCTCAGACCAGAGATCTAAGGCCAGAGTGTCCCATCCTGGTCTCTATCTGCCTTGAGCCAGGAAATGGAAGATTTTGGCCAGCACTGTCTCCTGTTCTGGGCTGCAAGTCTTCTGTGGCATAGAAGCACTGGGACTAGCTAAGGAGGAGGGGTCCTTGAGAGACTCCTCCTTACAGCTCATGGCCTTGGTGGCTTGGAGGAGGGTCAGGAAGCAGGGCAACTGCTAGGCGGCAGGGAGCCGGGCCTGCCCTGGCCAACCTGGTGCTAGCTAAGCACTGTGCCCAGATGATAAGCCTCTTTGCTCCCTGTGCTGTGGTCGGTGGGGCAACAAAGCCAAGGCCGTGCTCCTTACCCCAGGAAAGGGTGCCTTCCTGTGCTGTCGGGGTTTGATTTCCAAACATAACAGATCAGATCCCTGGCCATCCCTGGCCTCTGACCCTGCACCCAGGGATTGAGTCATCCAACTGTGCCATCTGTGGAGTCCTAGGAAGGATTAGGTCTCTTGTTCACCTTGGTCAAAATGTCACCACGTGCCCATTTAACAGAAGGGAAAACCGAGACCTGGAGGGGTTAGGGCCTGGGCAAACTCGTCTGGGGGTTCCAGACTAGGTCCCCTTGGACCCATCAGCAGTCGCTTCTCATGTAGCTCAGAGTGAACAAGAGTGGGGGACACAGGGCTCTAATCCCTTGAATTTGGGGTGCAGCCTTGGATTGAGAAAAGACTAAGGCTAGCCTGAGAGTAATGAGGTACATGACATAGTCCGAGTCAAGATTTTAAAGGATCCTCTCGCGTGTGGGGGCCACAAAGGAAGCCGTGGGCACTCGGAGAGAGGGGACAGGGATTTGGCTGAATCACGGGTGTGTTGCTGGGTATCCTCGAACTCGGCCATGGTCCCCTCATCTTTCCCTTGGAGCCCTGACATCGTGTCTGACCTGAGATTTTGGGGTGGGGAAAGGGACCTCCTCCCTAGCCCCCCTATACCCTCCACTTGTGGCCTAGCTGGCCAGCCTCCCTGCCCCAGCTCCTGAGACAGCGGTTTAAGTTTTAATCCGAGGACAAGTTTCTGCAAAGCTCATATTTGCTGCAGGAAGGAACAGGGACCAGCCTAGATGGAAGGATAAGGAAGGGAGGGAGGGAAGGGAGGGAGCAGGACCTGCAAAGAAAGAGCTTGGAAACCCAAGCCCCGCCCTCTGGCCTGTCTATCTCCAGCTCCCCCAGACTAACTCGGGGACCTTGCTCTTGCAACCCAGGATGCACTTAGGTGTGCATGCCCGCCTGAGCACCTACTCTGTGCCACCTCCACCTCAGTCACGGCCACACAAGTTGCCCCAACTTCTTTCTGCCGCAGCCTGCATCGGATTCCCCTGAGGGGCAAGTCCCATAGGCCACATCTCAGCTCCCTCCCTGATATCAGGCTGTCTCAAGCCTCACCCTATCCTTGCTGCAGCTGCCACACCAGCAGTCAGTGCCTCCCAGCCAAGGACATCTGCACCCCAGCCTGAGACGAATCTGAATCCCTTGAGATCTTAGGCGGCACCCAAGGCTGTGGGACAGAACAAGGCCTTAGGAAGCCCGTGTTTCCCAGCCAAGGGTCTGGTTGGGTCCAGGCTAGGCTATGGGGACCCAGTTCTTCTGGAGGGGCCAGGCTGGGCTCTCTGGGGGCCATTCTCTGAATAACACTCTTGTTTCTTACTGGAATTAGTCAGCCGGAGAGGGGCCCCAGTCCTGGACCACCGGTTTGCTTAGGTCTCAGCTTCTGTGGCCTTGGGCTACACAAGGTGGTCCAGGCTGGGTCCCCATCATCCTGGGGCCTTGGACTGGGGAAGGGGTCTTTGAGGAGGAGGTAAAGGCTGTACTGGGGAGGACATAAAGCATGTGCCCCGCCAGCCAGAGTCTGGGAGAAGTTCTGACCGTGTTCGCCCCCCGAGCACCACCCCTTCCTCCTCTGCTTCCCCGGGACCTGCTGTTTTCTCATGACCGGGCTTGTCGCGGGGGGTGCCAGGTCCTGTTCCCTCTGGCACTTGTTGATCAAGAGCACTCCTCCCCACCCCTGTGCAGACTGAGCTCTGGAGAACTGGCCCCTACCCCTCCACGCTCCTCTAGGATGGGGTCTCGACACCTTCCCATGCCCCAAACCCCACCCTCCACCAGGCCGGGCCAACTGGAAAACAAATTGAGGCTCCTGAAAGTCCACATGAGAAAACCCCAGGTCACCTGCCGTGGGACCGGCAGGTCAGGTGGATGGTCTTGCAGGGGGCTCCCGGTGAAGCCTCAGTGCCGGGAGCCACGCACCCAGACTGGCTGTGCAGGTCCTCGGATCCTCCGTGGCTCCTGGAGGCCACAGCCTCATCGCCTCCACAAGCATGTTGCTCCCAAGCCCTTGCTCAGGCCACTGTCCTGTGGGAATGACTTCCCGTCTCCCTAGGGAGGTTCTCCTGGTCTCTCCTGCCTGGCAAAAGTGCCGTCACCCCCAAAGCCTCTCTGTTTACCCAGCTGGTCTCTGTCCTCTGAGCTTCCGGAGAGAACCCCTCACGCTGCCTTGTATCTCAGTCAAGTGTCATTCATTCATTCAACCATTCTACGGACATCATATGCGCTCAACCCTGTGCCAAGCACTAACCCACAGAGGCCTGCATCTCCGCACTTCTCACTCCCATCCTGGACTGTGAACTCCAGACGGGCTGGTGGAGTCTCCCCTAACTGGTTGTGGGAGGACGGTAGAATGGGCCAGACTGCCACTGGGCTCCTGCTCGCTCACTGGGTGAGGAAGCCAAGTCCTCACTCCCTACTGCTGATTCTCCATCCCCGTGTGGCCTGAAATTTCAACAGCGTTATCGGAGTAGTTGGCTAGGCTTACAGGCCTGGGGCTGAGGGCTGGGGGCCACTACGGGAGATCTTGATGGCACAGGGTCAAGGGTTCAAGTCCCTGCAGAGCCCAGGCCTCTCCCGGACCTGACACCTTGGAGAGGTCTCGTGAGGGCTGGGAGATGGACCCCAGGCAGAAAAGGGAGGGCTGGGAGATGGACCCCAGGCAGAAAAGGGCCTGAGTCCCACGTAGGTGTGGGCCTGGTGGGAGCCTGGCCAGCGGCAGAGCCCTGCGACTTTGGCCTTGCTGTCCAAGCAGCCGCTGGAGCCTCCAGGGGAGTGGAACGTGAGGCGCAGGCAGGGCCACTGAGCGATTCGACCTTTCTGTGCCTCACTCTAGCTGCCCAAAGAGCAAGGCCGCAGGCCGGGGCTGCTGCCCCTGTGCATGTCAAGCATGGCCGGGTCCCTGCTGGCTCCACCAAGGACCCTTCGACTCCAAGCCTGGCTGTGAGGCTCTCTCCCCACCATGTGTGTTCACCGCCTGTCCTCTGGGCCCTAGTTTCCTCATCTGGGTGCCGAGAGAATGAAGCAAGCCACCAAGAGCGGATTTCTGGGAGCGGCATGGAAGACACACTCTGCCTGTGTCACCTTTGTTATGACTCGCTGTCCCTCTGCAGTGGATGACAGAAAGACCCAGGCGATCACCAGGGGCAGGAAGGCATGAGGGCTTGCCTGAATTGCTCTGCCCCAGGAGAGAGTGGGTCGGCATCTGCCTTCTTATCCAGCAGAAGGACGGCCTGGACCCTGTATCCTGCCACTGCCTCTGGTCAGGCGCCAGGGAAGGCTGCACAGAGAGGTGACCCTGCCTCTGGGCCATAAAGAACTGATTAGGGATCTCTAGCCCGAAGGCTGCAGGAACAACCTGAGCTAGAGCCTGGGGGCGGGACCTGTCAGTGAGTCCTGGAGGCCAGACTGTGGCGCTGTCATTAGCCAGACTTAGTATCAGAATCACCTGAGATGGACATGGGACAGGGGCAGGGTGGGGAGCAGCAGGGGCACGAGAGCTCCATTCTGACTGGCCCTTAGGAGAGCCAGGAGGGGCTGGGGCTGAGCTCAGCAAAGAGGCAGATGTGGGCCTGGAACAGTTCTTGGAGTGACCCGAGCCAGGGGAAGAGGCCAAGCGAGGGGGCAGCCGCCGGCCCCAGAGAGCTGGTGAGCCAGCCAGAGGGGGAAGCAGAGGCCGAGGAACCCGGCCAGCCCTAGAGAGCCCCAGGCCGCGGGCCTTGGCCGCCCCTGAGCACAGGGTGTTGGTAGACTGAGCTCTCCCCCTGAGGGATAGGGTGCCCTGTCTGGAGGACCTGCACCAGGGGTGGCAGTGGGGCACCTTCAGGCTCCCAGGACCCAAGGCCACAGGCTGTGTCACTCTCATACCTTTGACCCTCCCCAGCTTCCTAGTGTCCTCTACACACCTGGCTGCCATTCAGGCTCACCTACTGACGACCCCTAGCCTGAGCAGGGCCCACCTGCTTCTAAAAGGCACGGCCCCTCCTGAGGGATCCTGTCCTCACGCCCTTACTGACGAGTGGTGAAACAGGTCCGGCAGAAGAGGGCCCGATGTGCCGAGGGGCTGGGTGGTGTCTGCTGGCCTTCCGCTCAGGCCCCATACATGAGAATCCCCAGCAGAAAGAGTGGGTGCTAACGGCAAGCTGGCTTTGGGGTGCCTCCAGCTGCCTCAGCCCTGCCTTCCAGAGCCTTCACGCCCTCTCCACCCTCCTTTCCTGTCCCCTCTCCAGGGACCCAGGCTTGGCAGAGCCTTCTCGTCCAGGGTATCGCTCCTGGAGGACACCAGGCTACCTGTTTTTCCCAGTAGTAACCCTCCGCTCTGTCCCCTTGCCTGCTTCCTGTGGTCCTGCACTACAGGAAGTCTCCGGCCACCCCTCTCTGGCAGTCAGGCCTGGGGACTCTCTGTCATGAGTTCATGAGTGGTGCCCCCCGCCCACTGGGGCTCGGTGGGGGCAGGACAGGAGAGATGGGGAGAGATGAAGACAGGAGCCAAGCGCGGCTGCAGGCAGGGACCCCTCAAGGACACCCAGCCTCAGTTTCCCCTAGCAGCTGCCTGTGTTCGGGGTGTCAGGCAGGGCTCCTGGCTGCCCTGCCCCCACCAGGTGCGGGGCTTCCAGCAGCTCAGAGGCCCCTTTGTTCCTTATCTTCTCTACCTCCTCAGTGGCAGTATCCAGATAAGCATCCCATTGGGGCTGAAATTCCAGCCCAGCGGCCCATTCCCCCACCTGGGGGTCTGGGGCCTGCCAGCTGCACGCTATCCCCAGGACCTGCACGGAGTGCATAATCCACCTAGGACACCCCCAACTGCACACTTTCCCTGGGACCCCTCTCCCCCACCTGCACCCTGGACCCGCACCCCCACCCCATGGTCATTCAGACCCGTGTGCTTCTGCCCCCCCCGCCCCCCCCCCCCGCCGCATTTTATGGTTGACGGTGGGCCACTTTGAGGCCTTTCCCCTCCCCCATTTTCACTCCACATAGCTGGGGGCGGGAGGTTTGCTGACAGCCCTGACCTACCAGTGGGAGCCTGAAGCTGAAGAGCTGACCCCAGCGTGATCCCAAAGACCCCCCCAGGCCACCCCCAGACACACACACACACACACACACACACACACACACATCCCTGAGCTTCCTGGACCACCCCTCTCAAGGGCTGTGTCTCCATCTCCCATCTCCGCTTAGCCTTTCTGCTTCCCCGGCTCCCCCTCCCCCCTCATTAAGCCTCCTAAACCCGCCAGCTCCCTGAAGCAGGAAATTGCATTCTGCCAAGATTAAATGGACTTGAACGCCCTGCCTCTGCCCGCGAGGGAGGGGAGCCGAAAGGAGCCAAGTTTGCTGGGGGTGGGGGCCCAGGGACGCTGAACCCCAGGTTAAGGAGGGGGATCCAGAAGGGTGGGGTACTTCAGGATGAGGTGGGGGCTTCCTGAAGGGCAGAGGGGTGAGGGCAGGGACTGCATGCAGGCGGCAGGAGCCAGTGATGGCCTCCTTTGCTCTCTGGTGGGAGTGAGACGCTGTGAGAGGAAGCCACTCCGTGGGGGTGGGTGAGTTCTGATGAGGTAGGGGGAAGGGGTGGGGAGTAGAAAGGGGGCAGGGGGAGGGGAAGGGGCGGGAGGAATGGTGATTGGGAGGTGAGAGGGGATGCCTGTCAGGTTGAGACCGGACCTACAGGAAATGGGGAATGAACCTGGGGGAAGGAGCTCGCAGCTTTTTGGAGTACCAGAGGGCGGGGCTGGCAAGCCTCATGCTCCCCACCGGCCCAGGTTTCATAGCAAGGGTACAGACAGGCCCGTCAGGGACCCCCGTGCGCCCTTCTCTCGGGTCCTCAGGGAGCCCCTGCATAGTCCCACAGGCACCCAGGACCCCACAGCCCCACCCTTCCCCATCGGGAGACAGAGAGCACTGACAGGCCTTCTGGGGAAATAAGCACTGAGGTGGATACACCCCCTGTTCCCACCCCCAGGCGGCAGGCAAAGCGGAGGCCCACCCTGCTGAGGGTGCCAGGCACCAAGAGCCCAGGCCCTGTGCCCTCAGCAGCCCCGTGCCCCACGGCTGGTCTTCCTTGCCTGTGGGACTGTGAGCTCCCGGAGAAGAGAGGCCACCGCCACCGCCGAATGGTCACATTCGGTCCCCAGGTCCTGGCAGCACATCATTCCCATTTCTTAGAGAGCCCCGAGGCCCAGAGAGGCTGCTCCTCCTCCCAGGTCACAGTACCCCCCTCCCCTCTCCTGCCCAGGGCGATGCCAGCTGTGAGGGGAACGGGATGGGGGCGGGTCGCGCCAGTCCCTTCCTTCCCGAGCAGACTGACTGTGAGTCTCAGATGGGCAGGTCCCACCCAGGGGCGCAGGTCAGGCCTGGTAAAATCACGCGGGCCAGAGGGGCAAGAAGAACAACTGGTCCAAACTGGTCAGCCCCCGCGGTGTGCCCGCTTCGGCCTGGCTGCATGGGAGTGGCGGTGGTCAGGTGGCTGAGGGGTTGGAGGTCTGTGTGGTCACCGGGCAGGCCTGGGCAGCGGGTGGCTGTGGGCACTCTGTGAGCTCCAGAGCAGGGCTGGGGATGCTCCCCGCGCCCACCCTCACCCCCACTCCACCCGGCTCTGGGGCTGTCTGTCCAGATGTTGGTGCCCATTGCGGGCAACCTGAGCTGGTTCCCCAGGAAGGAGGCTGGTGAGAAATGGGCTTCCCCTGCGTCCCTGGGAGGGCGTGAACCCCGACGCACCCCGTGGCAGGCCCTGGGGGAGACAAATCGGTGCCTGGGAACGGGATGCCCGCCACAGCAGCTGTGCCGTGCCTGCTGGGAAAGGGACATACCTGAGTTCAGATAAGGCCGAGGTGACGAGCAGCCCCCACACTCTGCTCCCATTGTTTCTGGTCTGACCTTCCCTCGGTCACTTCCTGGTTGCGTTCTCAGTCTCCAGGTGGTAAGATCTAAGCTTGCCTGTACCTCAGGTCACTGACTGGCAGTGACCCCAGGCCCTGCCGCTGCCTTGTCTTGGCCCCACATCCCCAGGCTATCCGTGTGGACAATAGGTGTCCCCCATACACTCAACCACCCTCCACGGAGACCCGCTGTCAGGGAAAGCAGTGCAGACAGCTCCAGCCATGAGCTGTTCTTCCTGCCTCCTGACGGGGCTGCAGACTGGAGGCTCAGGGACCTGGCCAGCTCCGTGTAGGGACCTCCTCTGGAAGAAGCCAACCTGGTCCCTCCTCCTTGGTATCGCCATTCTTGTGGCCCCTTTCACAGTCGAACCGCTCAGTTTCTGCTTTATCCTCCCTTCCCATGGGACTGAGAGCTCTGGAAGGGTGGGAACCACTCTGTATCAGTCACTCTTGGTCCCCAGGTCCTGGCAGCACTGGGCAGCCACTCAGCCAACTGATGGAGTAACGGATTACAGGGTACAGCAGCTACGTTTCCAAGCTTGAAGGCAAGTCCGTTGGCTGACGTGCCCCTATTTCTTGGGCCCTAAGGTGGGTGGAGGGTGAGGAGCGGTGTTGGGCATTAATCACATATGGTTTCCCCCTGTCCGGAGCTCAGAATCTTCCAAGAGGACGGGCCCGGGACTGAGGGAGTCGGCGCCATGGAGCCCAGAGAGATCTGAGGGGGATGGGCCGTCAGAGCAGCAGGAGACTGGCTGCTAGGCCGGGGTGGCTGGGGGTCAGGGGTGCTTCCTTCAGGGGTTCTACGGAGAGCACTGTCATCAGGTGTGTGGGCTGAGAGGACATCCTAAGTTTCTAAGTTTCCAGGCTGCTTAGCCAGCCGTGGAGACCAGCCTCAATGGCACCCAGTGACCCTATACTCCCAGCTCTGATCTGCCCCCTGGTCCTGTGGCTGAGTCACCTCAGCCACTGACAGGACAATTTATACCCTTCATTACTTAGCAGGCACCCGTACGCCCACCTCTACAGGTAGTCTGACAGCCTTAGTGCCACCCAAGGGGGACCGGGCTTCTCACTCTGTACCTGGAGAATCCCACTGATGAGGGCGCCCACCCCGTCCCAGGCCAAGAGCCCTCCCCCTGGCGAGACCCCTCTGCGAGCCCTCCCCCACCACGCTGTGCCCTGAGTTAGGCATCGCCCCGCCCCCACTCTTTGGCTCCCGGGATGGCGCAGATCATGAGCTGTGAGATTTTACCTGGGTCTCTTGCTATCTCTGAACCTTTGGGGTCTCCCAGCTCTAGAGCAGGGATGCTGGCCCCTTGGCCAGCAGGTGGCTGGCAGAAGAAAGAGGGCATGCAACCGGGGTTCGGGCTGGCGCATTCCACGGTCTATAAACAATTGCTGGCATTTCCCCAGCTTCTTTTCTAAAAGGTCCCTGGGGAGGCAGGCTCTGGGCCCCGGGTCCCGGTTCTGCAGCCCCAGGGACCCTCTCCACCGGGGTAGAGCACTTTCGGGTTCCTTGGCGTTCGGGGATCAGGCTGGTCCAGGGATCCCACCAGTGAGTATGGGGACCGCTCCCCTCATGATGTGTGCATGCGGGTTGTGGGGGACAGGATGCTGGCTCTGATCCCAGAGGAGAGAAGGTGCCAAGAGTCTAGGCCATCAGGTGTCCTAGGAAGGGGCGGTCTCTGTTCCCATCCTCCCCAGCTGAAGGCTTGACTCAGCCCTGTCCTTTCCTGATGGTCCTTCTGTCACCTGCACCCCTCTCTGGCTCCAAATGGGGGCTCCAGTGTTGCACAAGCCTCCAGGACCAGCAGACCTTCTTGGAGGCTCTGCCTGGCCGGACAGTGGCCGCTGATGTCAAGCCCCTGTCAGTGGCTCTCACTGAGCAAGGCTCATCAGATGCCTGTCACTCACACGAGGAACCCCTAGCAGTGTGGAGGCCCTGGTGGAGCTGTGGTCTGGCTCACGATCAGTTGATCAGTTCCTGGTCTTAGGAAGCTCTTTGCGGGGCCTAGGAGCCACAGATTACTGGGGGAGGAGGGATGGCTACCCGCGGGTCCATAACCCTGGGGGAGGGAGGTCAGGCTGTAGATGTGACTGGGATGTAAGCAGAGACTCCCAGAGAAAGGCTCAGGGAACAGGGTGTCCCCACCTAG
The DNA here is from genome assembly GCA_003508835.1 of Eonycteris spelaea. Taxonomy (NCBI): domain Eukaryota; kingdom Metazoa; phylum Chordata; class Mammalia; order Chiroptera; family Pteropodidae; genus Eonycteris; species Eonycteris spelaea. The sequence goes on along the minus strand of PUFA01000145.1, from coordinate 3,046,631 downwards.
GACTTCTCCACTCTCCTCTAGGGCTTGGTCTGGGCTCCCTCCTTCCCAGCCTAGCTAGGTGCTTCTCTCGTAGTCTGGGAGCCTGGGAGGAACAGGGACAGAAGACAAGTGGGCGGGTGGTGGGTGGTGTCCACAACACTTCTCCATCCTGTGACCCCTCCCGACCAGTCATCCCTTCCCAGAAGTCTCTGGTTTAACCCTCCCTCCCCAGCTCTCTCACTGGCTGCCAGAGAACAGAAAAGAGTTAACCATATCTGCCACGGAGAAACCTGTGGCTTTGTCTGGGCCAAGAGAGCCTACAGGGCTGATGGGAATAATAATTCATGAAAAGCGTCAAACACAGACTTTATTATTCTGCATGTGGGGGGCCACAGACCCAGGTGCTCAGGCACTTGTGGACCCTGAAAGGGCCTTGTGGGTCCTTGGTGCAGGGACAGCAGGGAGCCCCTCCGCCTGAGTGGAGCAGATACGGGAGTCGGGGCTGCTATTGAACTGAGAACGGGGAGGGCGATGCTCACCCAAACAAGCCTCTGGCCTCCTGGATGTCCCTGATCTAGGTGAGAGGGGAGCAGGAGTGGGCAGGGCCTCAGGTGGTCTGGGCTCCAAATGGGGGTTCTGTGTACCCCACCAAGGTTGGTCTACCCATCTGTCCCCAGAAGTGCTGTTGCTATGGGGCCTGGGTCCTTGAACCCAAGAGACAGGGAAGCTGGAAGTGACTTCTCTTTAGCCTTGGCACTCACCTGGTGGCCAATCCACTCTGCTCAGGGAGGTACCTACCTGTCTGTCCTGGGCTGTCAGCGCCTCTTCTCCCAGCCAGGAGGCAGTGGGGGCAGGGAGGGGATGTTGGGCCTCATGAATTTACGATGACCTGGCTAATGAAACCAGTGCCCGTGACCCGAGGAGGAGGGGCCATCAGGTACTGGACAGTGCCTGCACCCCCATCTCTCCATCCTTCTCAGATGACCTCTGCCCAAATCCGGGGAGCTGGAGTTCCACTAAGCTAAGCTACTTAGCCGCAGGATGCAGCATAAACAACATCTGTCCCCTGTTGTCCTGGGGTCTGGGCCCTGGTGCCTTGAGATCCTCAGATGAGCCCTGGGGACACAGTGGGGAGGCTGGGGAGGGTCCCTGCTGACTCGCCCTGATCCTGCCTTAGGCACACAGCCTCACAGGCTGCACCCACGACCAGGCTCCCCAGGCGTGCTGGCTTCTGCCTGCCCAGCCATGCAGAGCCCTCATCTTCTCACTGTAAACCTGGGCCTAGAGAGGTAATGGGGAAAAGGCGGCCCCATTCCCCAGGGTCTAGCCTGGGTGGAGGAGTCAGGGAGGATGGGACCGAGTCTTCCCGCCAGCCCCTCCGACCCTCTATGTCTGGCGGTGGCTGTGAGCCACACCCCAACCCCCCTCAGCCTTCTAAGATTCAGAGAAGAAAAGAGAAGAATGAGGTGTCTGAGGATGAGGATTGAGGGGTGGAAATTACCTCAACTGAATTTTAAAAACCCCTGGCTGGTTGCCATGGTAACATAAAGGTGCATCCCATTGCCATGGCAACAGGCAAACACCGAGGTCTGCTGCTGGGATTGGGGATTTGGGATGTGGCCGGAGGGGAGGGGTTGGGGGGGAGGCTGGGCCTGGGCTATAGCAGTTGTGGTGTGGGGGGGTGCATACAGCCTGGGGTCACGCACTCCCACCTTTTTGGGGGCCAGGAGGCCAGGCTGGGTGCTTCCACTCTGGCAGTGGGATCAGAGGAGAAAGACTGTTGGGAGTAAGCCCCACCACCCACTCTAATCTCACGTGTTTCTGGCCTAGGAGCCCTAGGGGATTCCGAACCTGCCTAACTGGGCAGAACCTGGCTCGGAGAGCATCCCAGTGGCTCCTGATCTTAGGGGGTAGTGGTCTGAGAGCCACAACAGTCACTGGCCCCGAAAAAGAAAAGTACAATGGCCGGGAAACAGGTCCATGAGGCCCGGAGGCAGCGCACACACATCTGGAGGACGGCTCCTGGAGGCGGCAGGCATCCGCTCTGGACCCAGCCTCCAGGGCTCCAGACCTACCACCAGGACCCTGCTTTAGTGTGACACTCCAGGAGGGGCAGAAGGGCTCCTGTTCTGTCACCACTGAGGACACTCTCAGGAAGCCCAGGGCAGCCCGGCGGCCAGAAGCACAGGTCCGATGTGACAGGTCCTGGCGTCGGCTCGGGGCTGACCTCTGCAACCACGGTCTCGACTGGCCCTCTCACATCCATGAATTCTGTGCCCAGGGCTGGACACTCAGCCTGGCCCGCGGCCTGACATCCACCATCAGAGTCAGTCTCTGGGGTTCCCCGTGACGCCGTACGATGCTTGTTAGACACACCTGGGAGCATCTCGGCTCCGGACTCTCAGGCTTTTCCATTAATGCATTAGTGTAGCCAAGGTTCAGAGATTACATGGGCTGCCTGTGGCCTTGGAGACCTGGCTCTGTGTGTGTGTGTGTGTGTGTGTGTGTGTGTGTGTGTGCGTGTGTGTGTGCGCACGCGCATGTGCGTGCGCGCGCACACGCGCACAGGACAGTCAGCAAAGGATATGGGGATGTCTACCTTCCCAGCCTGCCAGCCTCAAGCAGACTTGTTACAATCTAGACTCCCAGGCCCACTCCCAGAGTTTCCTTCTGCTGAGAGCGTGGCCTGGGCAGATTCGGAGCAGACACTGGAGCATCAGGCAGGCCGCTGCCTCCTGGGCTACCCAGGGAGGGTGTGTGATATGCCCCCAGGAGCTACCTGGGGTGGTAGTGAGAGGAGCAAGTTGGTCTAAGGCCAAGGCAGCCCTCAGGCCGGGGAGAGATACCTCCTGACTGCAGAAGTTAAGGAAGAACCTAAGGCACTCAGATGCTTCCCGCCCTCCTTTAAGACACTGCCTGGGCCTGCTCTTCCAGGAGGCTGCACACTAGTGGGTGGAAGGAGCCATTCCCCCCTGGCTCCCCCAGCCCTAGGGCAGGTCTCGCTTCGCACAGGGCCCCCGGCCCAACTGCCCCAGCTTGGGAGGGGAGACCCAGCCCAGGGCTCCCTGCTCTGACTCTCCTCCCCACTAGATCATGTTGCCCCAGGTTAATGAATTTCAAATTCCCCACGGCCCTCGGCAACAGCAATTCTGCTGAACACACAAACCATCCTGGCAAAGGCCCCACGTGCCTGCTGCTGCCAGCACCTGCCCTGGCACAGCCAGGCCGTGGAAGGCAGCGCCGGATGGGGGTCAGATGAGGCATCCACCACCCAGCCTGGAAGGCAGGCTGGAGTTATGGCTGCTGGGGAGGGGGCACACACCCTGACCCCGATGCGAGTAGGGGCTCAGGTGCACCCAGCCCTCGCCTCTCTCTCTCACTCACACACGTAGGCACTTCCACGCAGGGACCACAGGCGCAGTTCAGCTTGCCCACCAGGACTTGGGACCTCTGGCCAAGAGGCACTTTCCCTCGAGATGGCCAGCCCCTCTTCAGAGCAGGAATCCCGGAGCTGCCCCCAAGCCCTGCGGCCAGGGCCTGCATCAGTCTCGGTCCCCACCCTCATCTCTGGCTGTGCCAAATCGGTGGCAGTCACTGCAGCCTCAGCTGCTCCGTGACGCATGGCAGCACCTGGGAGCACCTGGGACTGCATGCAAAAGGCCCACCTTCTCCCGCAGCTGAGGCCCCCAGCCTGGGCTGGTCCACATCAGCCTCCACCCTGCACCAAAAAGTGCCTGGTCTTTCTCTCAGAAGGCTCGGCCAGGCAGGACCCAGGCTCCTGGGGGCTGGCGGCGCCAATGAGCCTGGAAAGATAAAGATCTGGGGCCCAGGAGGCAGGAGCCAGGGTGGGGGAGGTGGGGCTCCTCCCCTAGGCCCCACCTCTCATCGGCAGCCCTGAGCCCACTTGGCAGTGTAGGTTGGCTGTGTTATGGGGATTGCACCTTGTAGGCAGGTTTGGAATGCTGGGTGACCCCTTGGATCGCCTCTCTCCACTGTCACCCTGGCCACAAATGCTCAGAGGCTCACCGGATTCGTCATTAACAAAGACGAAGATCCTTTTTCAATTTCAGGGCTGCGTTGAATACCCTGGTTCAGGTGTCCCTGTGTGGCACCAGTCCCACGCTGGGTACCAGAGTTGTCTGCACCAGAGCAGAAATTAAATGTGCCTCAAGTACACTGTGTATCCCTGACTCCAATATGAGACCTGCCAGGGCCAGGGACAGTGGCCTTGGCCAGTGTGGCACCTTGGAGGCAGCCGCCTCGTTCACCCCCTGCTCCTGAGCTGCACCCCATTTCAGCCCCTCACTAGTGTGGAGCCTGGGAGGTCTACCCACCCAATCAGGCCTGGCCGGGCCCAGGATCAGACCCAGGACCCGGAGACTTAGCTCTGCCCCCAGAAACTCAAGTTCTGTGGTTTTGACGTCTCCCTTCAACCCCAGGACAAAGATTTGGGCTGGGACCTGGCAGATCCAGCTTATCTTGTCATAAATATTTATCAGGCTCCAGGGGCCAGAGTCTGCAGCTGGCTTGGGGGTGGGGTGGGAGTGGGGGTGGGGGCAGATGCTTCAGGATCTCAAAGCCCTTCCCTAATGAGGATGCTGTGAGGGAGAGTGCCACCTGGGCCTTGGGATCGTTGGGGAGGGGGAGGACAGATGGACAGCGGGACAGTTAGGAAAGCCTGCGGGCACTTGGGAATGCTCCAGCAACCAGCCCTCCCCATGCACCCCAGGAATGTGGGGGAGGAGTAGTCAGAAGAGGCCAAGGCTACAGGAGATATGGCAGCCTCCTCCCTGAGGGGGTCCTGGAGCCCTGGGCTCCTGCACTGTGTCCTCCTACCGCATCGTCCTCCTAGCGTTATGCACCTACAGACACCCCGCCCCTGCTCCCAGGTCCACAGTCCACAAGCTGTGCCCCACGCCCGCCTCTCCCACGCCTCCTGACCCCCGCGCCGGCCTGCGGACCCGGGATCCACACTCCGCGTCCTCCCTGAGCCACGCTTCAGTCTTCCCAGAACTGGGCTCCACATGCTACTCCCCGCCCCGTCATCCAGAGCTGTGCTCTCCACACACTCAGGGGACCCCCTTCACCCAGCACGAGCCCCTCTCCCTGTCGGCTGGAAACCCCACGGGCGAGCAGAGCGGACGCCCGTCCGGGGCCTGCCGGCGCCTCAGTCCCAGCTCTCCCGCGCGCACGGCCCACCCCCTTCCTCATTGGCATGCCGGTGGGACCCACAGGTGGAATCAAAGCTCTTTGCTCGGAGCCGGAGCCGAGCTGCTCAGCAGGGAGCGGGGCGCCTTTATCTCCTCAGTGCTGGGGAGTGGGGAGCCAGGGGCAGAGAGGGCACATTTGGGGACCCAGAGTCTCCTCCTCACTGCCATAAGCAGGCACAGCTGCAGATAAGGGGGCAGCTTGAGCCAGTGAACACCCCCAGTAGATAATGACGGGCTGTGGGGGAAGGGACAGCCTCAGGCACAGCCTTGGGGGGAAGGCTGCCTCCCAAAGCCCAGAGCCTCATTAGTGGAAGCCCGGGAGGGAGGCAGCTAAGTGGGTCAGTCCCCTCCCCCAGCCTTCCTGACAGGTGTGGGTAGGAGGGAGGATCGTCAGCCTATTGTCCCCCACTGAAGTCAGTCCCTCTCTGAGTCTCCTCTCCCTCCAACCCCTCCTTGAGCCCCCTGCCCCTCACAGAGCCCCTTTCTTCTCCCTGGGCCCACCCCCTCACCCCCTCTGAGTCCCCTTTCCCTCCCTGAGACGCCCTCTGTGGCCTCCTTCCCCTTCCTGAGCCCCTCCCCCTCTTTGCATTGCCCCTCCCCCCCTCTGCATTCCCCACCCCCCAGGTGCTGGCCCCTCAGCCAGCCTCCCCAAGGCATCCTCCAGACGGAGCCACACCTGGGAGAAATTGAAATCTTAGAATCTTTTTCTACCCCCGCCAATGAAGCAGACATCCCTGTCCTGGCCACGAAAGGCAGTAAAACACCGCTCCGCTGGGGCCAGCAAGGGCCGTGCCAGAACAAGCATCCAGATTTTGCAGAGGGAGCCAGGCAGGGCGCGCTGTGGGCTCCGAGCCAGGGCTTCTCTGCCCCTCACCCCCACACCTGGCCAGCGCTGGACGTCCACTCTGGGGTCTCCAGCTCCCCTCTTTGCCCCATAGTTATAAAGCCGATTGTCCTGGCAGATCCATCTCAGGAGTAAGGTGGGCATAAGAGAGATGAGGGTGCATCCCAGAAGCAGGGGCTTCTTTTTGCAGGGTGGGAGGTTCAAAAAGATAGGCTCTGCCGCTAGAGCCAGGTGAGGACGTGATGGACAGCCTGACTGTCAGCTGCCCGCCGGGCCCCTCCCTGATGAAGGACTTTCTAGGGCTCTTCATTTCCTGTCAAGGCCCCCTTCCTTGGGCTCTGAGAAATCTCTGGGTCTGCCAGCTGGCTCCAGGGCAGAGGGTATTATATGGACGATGCTCTGCCACCCTCGATGCCCTTGTCCTTGATGTCCTCCCAGGACACGGTTCTGGGAGGGGCTGGGTGACTGTCCCGGTTCTCCTAAGCCCCACCCCAGCCTGAGGCCCAAGGCTCACTGCAGCCCGAAGAGTGTGTCTGGCTGCACAAGAGTTAATCTCAGGGTGCCCCCCCACCAACCACGTGTGCACAGTCAAATTCCAGGAACGCTTTCCATTAAGGACGCTTGGAGCAGATTTCATTTACATTAATAAGAACCAGAAATATGGGGGGGTGGGCGCGTGTGTGGTTACTGCTCAGGGTTTGCAAGAGGCTGGTAGGGCTTGAGTGAGTGGCTCAGGTTGGGGCCCCCGGTCTTAAGAGGAGAAACACAGCCAAGCCTCCTCAGAGGGGAGAAGGCAGCGTCCACCCAGTCCTAGAAGATTCCCGAGGGGCGATGGCAGAGCCCAGTGATTCTGGGGACGTCTAGCCGGAGGGGGCTAGCAGAGCCAACCTGGTCCTAGGGTCTCCCAGTCTGAGGAAATGGCAGAGACTTCTCTGTCTTGGGTGGGATAGGTCACCAACCCTGGGAAATGACAATGGGCAGAGGCAAGAGCCCTGGGTGTCCACAAGCTGTTGCTGTCAGCCGGGGTTTGCTGCTGCCCGTGTCTGAGCCTCAGTTTACCAGTCTGTTTGAGAGGCTGCAGGTATTAGAAGGAAAGGTCCTGAGCCTTGAGCCAATCTATTTGAGGAGCATCTGTCCCCTTTCTCCGCCTCCCCTTCCCCTTCGGCTCTGCCTTTCCACCCTCGAGCTGAGCAGTGGATCTTGTTTGGTAAGCTCAGGAGTCTGTTGGGGCTGGACGCCCCCAAGATCCACCTCTCTGGGAAGGGGGGAGCTGCAGAGTAACTGCCTGCGTGCGTGCGTGCGTGCGTGCGTGAGCAAAGGTGTGCCTGTGCTTTGCCCTGCGGCTCCCTTGCCCTTCCCACCTCCCAACTGGCTTCCTCCTTCTAGGGCTAGCAAGGGAGTGTGCTTCCCGCCTCCTGGGGCTGGAGCAGGCTGCACAGGGGTGAGTTTTCATGACGTGGCCTGCCTATGACAGGTGGTTAGTTGGGGAGCGGTACGTGTGAGCTTGCGTGCTTCATGTATGAGGGCGGGTATGGGGGGGACTGGGGTCTGCAGGTACCTGCGTGTCCGTCTCCAGCACAGGTTGAGGGTGCCGGGGAAGCACGCCTGCTGCTGATGACGATCCCATCAGGGCCTGTGCGTGCATGCGCGTGTGCACTCCTGCTGCATGCTTGTGAGTGCGCAGGGTCGCCCCTCAGCCCAGCCCAGGAGTTGAGGAGAAGGAAGAAAGGAAGCTCCCGCATGGTGCCCCCCACCCCAGGATTTGAGCCCCACTTTGCCTGTTTCAGGCCCCACAGATCTGGCCTGGGCATACTGGGGTACTGAATCCAAACTTCGCACAGCAGGCTGGGCTCCCACATCTGCACCACCCCCAGAGCCAAGCAAGGAGGAAGTGGGGGACACTTAATTACATCCATGAGTCATTCTCAAATAGCTCTGTCCTGCCAGACTCGGAGCAGGGTGCCTGCCTGGAGATGGCAGCCTGGCCTGGGTGCACCAGGCGCTGGGGGCCTCAGTCCGGCGGGAAAACCAGCAAGGGTCCTGGCCAGGGCTCCTGGCCCCTCCTCTCTCCCCACTGCCTGCTGCGGCCTCACCTCCCCATCTGTGTGCAGAATTCACCCATGGCTGCTTGGCTGTCCTAGGCAGTCTTATCTGGTGGCAGCCAGGGGGTGGAGCAGATCCGACTCCCCCAGACCCGGCGGCCCCCACCCTGCGTTATCTTGCCCCCACAGCTTCCTCCCGCCCCTAACAGCCTCAGACCTTTCCACTTCTCTTCCCAGCATCCTCTGGGCCTGGCTTTGTCTGCAGTTTTTTCGCCTGCCTCTCCCTGTCTGTCTTCTCTCCCCAGGGCGTTGGGGTGGGGGTTGTCCCAAGGCTGGGCTCACTCCACCCCAACACATCAGCTGGAGCATGTCTTGCCCAAAGTGGAAGCCTGACCCTGTGCTTGCAGCTAGGGACCCAGCTTCACCAAGTGAGTCATTTGGCTGGGGGCCAGCTGGGCCAGGCAGGGACATCTGGATCAGAACCCAGGCTCAGCATTTCCCAATTTGGTAACCTCCAGCAACTGCTCTGCTTTGAGCCTCAGTTTCCTGTTGAAAGCAGAAGAAAGCGGTCCCGGGACTAAGTGGGATGAGAGGGCTCTGCCCCTGGCTTGTGCCTCCTGTTGGAAAGCGCCCTCCTCCCACCTTTCAGGGGGCAGAGTGAGAGCAGTGGGCATCCCATGCCTCTGAGATCCCCGGGCCAGCTCAGCCCCAACTCCCAGGGCGGTGGAGACAGAGGCTGTAGATCCGACGTGGGCTCCGGGAGGGTGAATAATCAGGCCGATGGGTGAAGGGAGCGAGAGGCAGAAATGCGTTTTGGCTGCAGACATTGTTTCCCTGGGTTGGAAAGAATCGTTAAGAGGCTGAAGCACTTATCGGGCACAGGACCAGCCTGGCCCTTGCCCCACAGCTGGGCAACAACTTTTTTGTGGGGATCCCTCAGGATAGGGGACCTATCCAGAACTTGCAAGGCCTGCAAACTCCATGTGTGCCTGGCTCCACACAGAGCTTCAAGGCTGGAGTTCTGGCAAGTTTTATTGAATCCCAGAGACCTAAAAGAGGCCCTGGGACCCTCCTGCACCCCAGGACTTGCTGAGACACCATCCCACTACCACCACCTAATCGTCTTGCCAGATAGATGATAAAGTGCTGCCACCTGGTGGTCACCAGCAGCACAGTCACCCTTCTCCAGGACAATTCCCACCACCCCGCACCCCTAAGCCCACCTGTCTGAGGGCATTCGTCCCTTGTTCCTCAGGGAATCAGGGTGGCTGGTGGCCGGGTGTCCTTGAGACCCCCAGCCAGACTGCGTGCCTGGGGAGCTTAGCTCAGGCCTGGCTGCTCATCTGGACTTTGAAACTCGTTTGATGCACAGCCATGACAGCTGCCCCTGGCCGGCCCTCAAAGCCCTGGACTTGATTTGCAGCAGCTGTCCCAGCCAGGGGCAGGCTGGGCTTGGGATCTCTGGAGGCTCCCTCTAGTTCAGCAAGAGACCCTTCCAAATTTGGAATTTGGGTGTCCGTGATTGGGAAGTGTGCATTGCTCTCACCACGGCCCAGTGTCAGGCATGGCCGGGAGAAACAGCGGCCAGGGGTACACAGCACGCTTTTACCCCGGGGTTGGGGTTGGAGCAGACCCTGATGGGCTGGCACGGGGTGGCTGGGCCTTTGGGGCTTCAGCCTCAGATCCTCGGGCAGTGAGCCATTCAGCACCAGCAGGATCTCCCAAACATAGTCTCCCCTGAGCTCAAGGCCAAGAGATGGGGCCATGGTTTCAGATGCAAGGTGAGGGCTACAGTCACCTGTCTAGGTATTTTGGTGACAGATTGTGGCTATGGAGCAAGTTAGGAGAGGAGGTCTCCAGCTTTTCTAAAGGGGTAGCTCAGCGTTAAAGACAGACACTAACTTCACATTCATAGGAAATCCCACACCTGTGCTGACAGCAGATGCTGTGGTCCAGATTCAAATGCCCTTCCTAGTGTGAGGAAGTCAAGTCAGGGTTCAAGCTGGCTGGAGCCCTGGCTTCCCCAGGAAAGACGGCTTCCACTCAGCCTGATGAGCTGGATGCGTGTAATTTTTAAGAGCTTCCCGGATCCCACGTGTGCGCTCACCTGGACGAGCCTCAGACTGGCCCGTCAGATGCGCCGGAGGCTGCTGCTGACTGCTGCTCACGTGCTGCAAGGGCTCTGCTTCCTCCCCGCAGGGCTGACCTGGGAACTCAGGGATCTGTAGGTTGGACTCTCAACTGTGAGGTTCCCAAGCCTTCATCCCAGAAACCCAAGTTTGGGGCGTCTGCATTTGCCTCTACATGTGCCGGGCAAAGCCGGGCTCAACCTCCCCCAGGCATCCCTGGGAGCTGGGGTGAGGACCCGTGCCACGAAAACTCCTGAGCACTTTCCAGCCTGACTGCATTAGGGCCGGGCCTGCCTGGAAATAGGAAAATGCGACCAGCCACAAGCCGAGCTCTGGCTTTAAGAACAACTCTACCCCCACTGCCCCACCCCCCAACTCATGCCAAGCGTGGAGCCTGAGCAGTTCACCCAGGTCGGCAGTGTGGGTCTCCCCAATCACCACCTCCTCCGGTCCTGCGAGCACATCCGGACCCAGGGACACAGCGTGGTCTTGCTGGACAAAATGACAAGGATGGAGTGACATCATTCGGAATGGAACCCTGCATCACTCCTGCACGCCTCCTTGGCAGCTGAGGTGACAGGACAGAGGCAGCAATCTGCTGGGGTCGAGAGACGGCCGCCCAGTGTCTACCTTGGTGGAGGGCGGACCAGGTGTCACCCGCATCACAGCCTGCAGAGCAGTAATACCCGCACCCCCTGCACATCTAGAATACAGTCTGTGAAACTGGAGAAGCACAAGTGCTCACACTCACTTTGGTCGTCAGAAACTGTAAGTGGAAAAGCTGACTCAGTCATGCCTGCGTTTCCATCAAGAGTTTTAAAACATGTTAACAAACCCTTGAACTGAAAAATCTGAGTATGACTGGGGCATGGAAAATAGTAAAATACTACCTATAAGTAACTTTAACACATTTATTTTATCGCCAGGCTCGACGGGCTCAGACATGCATCACCCACCCTGTCACCCAAGAATAAAAAAACAGACACTCATTTTTCAAGGTATTTCTTTTGTAAAGGAGCCAGATTTGGCAACTAGGCTGAAAATCTTCCAAAATTCTGTACAAATGTGTAATATACAAATATACACAAGGCTTTTGCCAAGAAAAGACAGCACAACGACAAATGACAGAGGCGGCTTTGGTGTCACGTACCACCGAGGACATCGCAACACCCCCAGGAATGTGAGGGGTGGATGGGCCACAACGTAGGCTACACATGTAAAACACATTACATTACATATGTACACTGAAGTAGAAAAGACCCACGGTCCCCTTGGCCGGCTCACAAGCCCTGGCAGGAAGGAAGGCCATTCGCCTGACAACCCATACAAGGGGAGTTCCTTTAAGTGGAAGAACCTTGCCAAATGCAGTGGTTCGCCCTAAAAACCATTAACACAAGGCATGCCCTTTAAGAGACGGGTGGCAAGAGTGAACTGAAAAGATGGACCGCTCCTTGTGCTCCTGGAGCGCCTCTTCCTCACTCCATCTCAGTGAACCGGGCGAACATGGCCTTCCTGACAGCATCTTTGTAGGAATCCGCACCTGACAGTCCATAGGCACTGCCTTTGGCTCCTAGGCCAGCTCCTTTTAGCCGGACTTGAGCCTGGGGGAACAAAACCGCTGTCAGCAGCTGGCAGGTGGGCCATGAACTGCACTGGAGACCCAGAGCAGGTTAACCGACTGAAGGAAGACAGGCAGGTGGAGCCACAGCCCCCGACCGCCACCACCCAGTGCCTGCTGAGCATCCGTGCCTTGAAGATGCGCCAAGCGCTCCCCTGAAGCCGGGGAAGGCCGGGTAATTACGGGCACAGATCACAGCAGGACAGCCTGGTGTCAGCAGCACTTGTGTGCACAGGATAGAGAAAGTCTGTAGAGTCTGACCTACGCAGTGTCTCCAAGTCCAAGAGGGCACGATGACTGGCACCGGCTCTTGTCTACAAGGCCAGTGGGCGGGGCTCTGGCCCCGGGACTGTTTCTCAGTCAGGGCTCTCAGCAACGAAGGGATTTCTCACCATGAACAAAAATGCTACTAAATTATAATTTGTTTCATACGTAACCAAAACTGCTTATAAAGAAATTAAAGCATGTTACCTTTTAAAAATCCAAAACACGGATCTGAGTTGGTGTTAGATAAAGGTTTATAACAAAGGACGTAGAAACACACAGTCCTTAGGAGACAATGGGTTTTATCGAAAGATACCAAAACACCGAAAAATCAAGCGAGCGTGTTGGCGCCACCCCTCCCAACGGGCATCTTAAACGGAGGGTGAAGGGAGAGCTCAGGGACCAGTGCTCCACTCCAGCGATAACGATGTGACCTAGGTAAAGGCAGGCTGTGGCACATCGAGCTCACTTTGCCACCGAAGCCCAATCCTGCTTACCTCGATGGGGGCCGTGATGCCTTGACACTTCCTTCCCAAACCCGAGCCTTCCCGCCAACCCATGGCTTGTAGCATCTTGTTGCCAATGTTACTGTGGTCGATGCCATCCTTGGTGGGCTGCTCATAATTCCTGCCGGTGGCAAACACAGAGTTACTCACAACAGCCAGAGCCCCAGAGAAGGAAGTGGAAAACGTGCATCACACGTACACAGTGCCGGCATCGAACTGCTTCTTGCGCTTGGGCTCTGGAGGTTCTGGAATGCCGTACTTCTCCCGTCTCTCTGCGGCTCGGTCTCGGTATTTCATCTATGCAGCAGAACAAACACTGCTGAGATATTCAGACTTCACTCTGTACGCGCCTAATGCATCTACGTCCAGGACCTCAAGGATTTTCTTAACATGAAGTTCAGCCTCTGACGTACCAAATATTCTGGCTCTAAGGTCCCCGACCTTTGTGGCACCAGCGACCAGTGCTCGTATGAGAACCTAGTGCCTGATGATCTGAGGTGGAGCTGTGCTCACTGGCCCACCGCTCACCTCCTGCTGTGCGGCCCAGTCCCTAACAGGCATGGACTGGTACTGGTCCATGGCCCTGGCGTCCCTCACTGCATTTAGTTATATCTAAGACGGCAGGCCGAGAGAGATGAACTGGGTGTGGAGCCTGGGGAAGAATGATGTCTCCCACAAGCAGTTTCATTTAGCCAGCCACCACTCGTCATGCTCCTCAAACAGCCTGCCAAGGTCCTAGAGGAAGAGGAGGGCAAAGCTGCCACTTCCCCTCCGCATCTGGACAAGCCCACCTCCAGGGACAGCAGTGCCAAGGGGGCTCCAGCAGGCCTGTTGAGCAGTCCTTCGGGAGGTGGCACCGAGAGTGGGAAAAAACAGGAAAGCAACAGCCCTAACTACAGACACCTCAGAACGACTTGGGGTAGGAAATTTCAAGTAACCTGCCCACTAGCTTCTATTTGTATTTCTAACCCTGCCTGGCCGGCCCTCAATCTGCCTCATTAACCACCAAATCCTGCCTGTTACTGGCCTCACAGCCTCCGCCTGCCCTCACCCTAGCTCTGCCCTGCCCTATCCACTGCTTCCTTCTACATCACCTGCAATCATCTTATGCCCTGTTGTCCCCTGGGCCTAATCTGAAGCCTCCTTCATCGCCCACAAAGGCGTCCCTGGCTAGGCCAAGAGATCCCTCTCTCCTTCCACAAATCCAGTGTCTTTCACCAGCAAGTATTTGGCATTCAGGACTGTGAGCAGCCTTCAGGGTGTCTTCTGTGCTTCCCCACACAGGGACAGTGAGGGGCTCACAAAGCACAGCCTGAGTCCAGTCTACAGAGACCAGAGTGGCCAGACAAGTATGTGACAAATCCTATCCTACCCCTGGGGACATAGAATCAAGTGCTACAAATAAAAGCTAAAAGCAGAGACCCCAAAATACTCCTTCTAGTGGCATGTCACCCCTCATTCACCTCTCTCTCCCGCAGCTCCAAAGCTTCCAGCTCCTGCTCGCTCAGCCTGGATCGTCGGTAGATGTCCATGTTTTGCTGTATGAGAAATTTCAGACAGTTAGAATTCAGATCATCCTAATTAGAAACATAAGATTATTAATACCTACCACAGACCACAGGCACACCTCGCTCTACTGTGCTTCATGGATAGTGTTTTTTAGAGACCAAAGGCGAGACCCTCCGCCGGCAAAAAGATCACAACTCACTTTACCGCAATGGTCTGGACCAGAGCCTGTGACACCTGAGGTTTGCCTGTGTAATCAGGAACAGCCTTCTAGAAGGCACTCGGCACGGGCATTTACTGAACTTTCACTACTGTCAGGGCTCTGACTGTCTCACTGCCTCCCCTCCCTGCTGCAGACTGGCCTGGAGCAGCACAGCCACCTTGTGCAGGTCCGAGAGCTGCTGGTGTCTGACCAGGGCGTCTCTGTTCGGGAACTGGCGCCGGCAGAGCAGGCAGGCCATCTTCTTCCAGTCGGCCAGCTTTTCTTCCTCACTCTCAAGTCTTTCCACCAGCTCCTCTTCATTGTCACTGTCACCACTGTAAGCAGCAACCAGACCCCTCTAGGGAGAAAAGGAAAGTAGATCACTGGAAATGTACAACAGGAAGACAGTGATGCTATGTAGCTCGATAAAGTAACACTCTTTCTTAAGTTTCTCTTTCCAGGCCAATAAAACTATTTACAAATGCAATAAAACTCAACTGAGCTTAGGAAGTCAGCCCTCATTCACTTCATCTCACCTGCTCTCACACAGAGAAAACAAAGCCCTGAACAGGGATTCTATTCCAAATACCCACCGACAGCGACCACTTCCAGTTTTAAGTAGAAATCACATGAGCCAAGATGCGGCTGAGATTCAGAGCGAGACACAAACCACAGATAAGTCTTTGAAACATGGGTGGTGCATCCTTACTTTGAGGGGATTCTCCTCGTCTCCGTTTCGCACCAATTCAGGGATGAGCTGCTGCCTTTCAGCTAAAGCTCCCTGGGAAACAGAATAAGTCTTAAGCCTCACGTTTTACTTAAGTCCCCATTATGAAGCATGGCCACTCCTACTGCTGTTACCTTCTTCTCAAAGAGAGCAAAGCCAGCATCTGCTGCAGCAGATTCTCTCCTCTCTTCTTCTCTCAAGGAATTAACAGGTTGAAAGCTGTTTTTAAAATTTTCTTTCTGCTTGTTTAAACTCTTAGCCCAGCGTTCCATGTCTTTGGCAATCTAATGTTAAAACAACCGCAAGGAAAAACATTTAGGTACAGACTTGGAAAACACTTAATCTCCTGTGCCACTGTACCAAGCCATTAAGGGTCTTATCTCAACCACATGCTCTGTAACAAAACCACTTTTGCCCTTATTTCTCCCTTGAAATGTCTCCATGAGATGCTACTGCATACAACCACAGTCTTTAATGAATACTGCTCAAAAGCATGAGTCTTTCAGGATTTTCCCCTTAGTACATATACAAACCAACATACAAAGTATGGTAACACTACAAAATTGCAAAATCTTCTGTGAACTTAGTGTAAATAAGATGTGTGGCCCAGTTTTTAAGAACCCAAATGAAGCTGACATAAATTCTATAACCAAAAAACAAAACAAAAAATTAAGCCCAATACCCCAGAGAGAACATATTCTCACCTGCTGGGCTGTTTTGCTCTTGGGTTTCTCCTTCTTTTCCTTCCCTTCTTTCGCAGGAGGTAGGCCCGCCTGCTGGTGGGAGCTAGCCTCTGCGGCCGGCACATAGTCTCCTTCTCTCCATCCCAGTAAAGGTACTGCTGAGTTAAGGAGTTATAGTAATACTAGGAAAAAAAATAATGCAGACTTTTTGCTATTTTGAACCATGAACTTAAAGGATTATTTTGTCAAAAAGGCACAATAATGTTTTGTCAAAAAAACCTAAACACACACACATAAAATATATCGTGGACCAGTAATACTTCCTGCTCAGAGGAGCTGCTATACACCTGGGATAGGTAAGGATGATGACCACCAGCCAATGTGGGGAACTTCTTGGGCAGAAGTAGTGAATGGTTTCTTCTTGACAGTCTAATTTCCATTAGTTTAATCCCTGGGCCCTGAGGGCACCCAAAGAGCAATGAGTCTGACTCCTGTCCTCAGATGGACCGTTCAGATGAACCAGGTGGCCAGAACAGGTAGTTCAGGAGGAGGTCTCATTCACACATCCTTCATGACAACCAGTTAAAAGCCTGTCCTCAGTTTTAACCATACAGAACCCTT
Organism: Eonycteris spelaea; assembly: GCA_003508835.1. NCBI lineage: Eukaryota > Metazoa > Chordata > Mammalia > Chiroptera > Pteropodidae > Eonycteris > Eonycteris spelaea. The sequence continues at coordinate 3,030,300 of PUFA01000145.1, read as the reverse complement.
GGGACACTGAGGCAACCAAACATGGTGCTGTAAAACAAGACTAGTTCAGAAGCCTGGAAAGAGGTGACAGGTGAAGGGAACTTATCTCTAGTCTGTAGGAAGAGCTGCCACAGCAGATAAGTAGCATCTGTGTCCTGTATTTCCCAGTCACTCACTCTACCTGCCCAACAAGGACCCAGGAGAGACTGTTACATCCCTTCCGGGGAAGGTGGTATGAGTCACAGACACAGAAGTCACAACTTCTATGGCCACCAAGAAGAACCGCCTGGGAAATGATCGGATTTCACAAAGGAGAGATGCGGAAGCACCATGCAGAGACTCGGCCTGCTCAGGCAGGTCCCATGTAGCTTCACACCTCTCAGAAACCACAAGCTCTCAAAGCCTAGTTCCTGCTAAAAGCACTTATTTTATTATTCTATATACAGCTTCTGGTCATAAATAGCTGTTTATTTATAGAGTGTTAAAGTCGCTTTTCCTCTTTAAAATTTACATACACCACCAAAAATAAAATATCACTCCACATATCTGCTAATTTCTACCTTCAGAATACGCAGGGATACTAAGTAAAAGGAACTGGACACAAAAGGTCACATATTACCTGACTGTATTTATCTGAAATGTCCAGAACAGGCAAACCCATAGGGATAGAAAGCAGACCGTGGCTGCCAGAGTGAGGAGGGACTAGGGGTTACTAGGGGAGACGGACTAATGGGTACAGGTCCTCTTTTGGAGGCAATAAAATGTTCTGCAATTAGATAGTAGCGATGGTCGCACAACACTGTGAATACATTAAAAACCACTGAATTGTACACTTTAAATGGTTAAAAAAGTAAATTTTATGTTATGTGACTATTATCTCAATTAAAAAAAATGTATAGAAGAATCACAATGGAAAACTTCTATCTAGGTCTTCACAGAAAGGTTAACAGTCACCTGTCACCTTTAACCTGACAAAATCATCCACAGTAACAGAAGTCAGAACTGTAGGTACAGAAGGGGGAGAGTACTGGCCAGCGAGGGCCACGAGGGGACTTGAGGTGCACCAGGAATGTGTGTACACACGTTGACATTCAAAGAATTGCACACTTCGATTTTCTGCATGTACACTATACCTCAAAAATTTTTCTAACCCATAAATGAAAAACAACAACAACAACAACAAAAAAACCTGAAATAAAAATTACATCTTGATGGTTTTGAAAAGTCAAAACTAACCTGGGCCACTTGCTCCATTGCAGAGGATACTTCATTTCATGCCTCATCAACGGGCTAAGTGAAACTAAGACATTTCTAGTGTAACCGAGGAGGAAAACAGCACAGTTACCTGTGAGTTGGGGTCATAGTACAGCCCTGTTGTTGGATCATAGTAATAGCCTGAAGATTCGTCATACTGGTAAGTGGACGTGTCAGGCACTGCTGCAAAAACAAAACCCAGCGGTCATCCCAGGCAGGCAATTGGCTGTATTCAAACTCTAAGCGGCCGAGATGCGGTGGGCCTTAATGGTCTTCTTTTCTCATATCCCCAAGTGTCCCTCTGGTACCCACGAAGGGGGTGGAACTTCATTAAACAAAGGCAACAACTAGGACCTTCCGACTGTCAGGAGCCCCATGAGGTTGGCTTACCATATTTGGTACCAGGAACTACACCAGTGGGGGAAGCGGCAGGGGCCTGTGTACTTGTGCTAGTACTAGGCTGTGCTTCCTCAGTCTGGAAAGAACAGCAGCTTCAATATAATTTCAACTGTACAGCCTCTTAAGATAACTAAACCACTACAATCATCCCGGAGGAAGGGCTCCCCTGACACGCACACCGTAGCAATGATCTAAGGCAATCCTTGAGGCTGACACATGCTGATAACTTTCCTCCGAAAGTCAAGTTAAAGCATGCAGGAAGTATAAACACACCGTGTTTGGAATCTTACAATTAATATATACACAAAATTATCACCTAATACTGTCAGACAGAGACAAGTAAAGGTTGGAATGTGTATTATTCAATCCTGGCTCATACAGCAGGAAGGATAATACTTGTACAGCAAAACAAAGTTTTCCCAACAGTCACGGTTCTATATTTAGGACAACAGGATTACCGGAGAGCCGGGTGGATTGGAGGTTTGATTATACAGCTGGGGACTCTGGGACACTACGGCCGATGAGGTAGTGGTCGCTGCTGTGCCTGATGATATAAACACAGGGGTTAGGAAGAGCCAAGGCGCTGAACTCTAGGTCAAATATCTTTATCTGTAATGCCCAGTCTAGCCTTCTGTCTTTGTATATGTCAATCCTCAATAAGCTGACAATGAATACCCCAAACTTACGACATTTTCATTTTTATAATCCTACTAGAATGTGACACACAAAGTTTAACATTCTGGATTAACAGCTAAGGAGAAGGAAGGGATGAAAGAATCCCTATCTACACTAGGGTTAAGAAAAAATTTAACTATAAGGCTTTTATAATTCTGGAACAAAAACTAAAGCAAAAACTTCTTATAGTGGACCTTCTGACTGATGTCTGGTCATCAGACTCCAGGGCCTCTCTCCCTCTGCTCACCTGAACCCAGGTGGGCACTTGAATGTCTCCCCCCAAGCCTTACAGAGAAAAGGACTCAGAGCTTTGGGTCTAGCTGGAACATCTAGGTGTAGCTCCTCAACTGGAGGTGTTCACACACAAAAAGAAAAGGGAGATGAAGTTTGCTACCTGATGCAGATGACGTTTCGGGTTCCAATCCTCCAGCCTGCTGCTGATAAAACTGTTGGTAATCCTGTGAGTACTGAAGAAGAGTCCACATTTAAAGCTGCTGTCTCAGACACACTCTGGAGGCCACAAGCTGCATGCTGGTCGACATGACCTACCTGAGCATACTGGGCATAGCCATCTTGGCCTGGCTGTAGGTAACTGTAGTCGACACTGCCTCCTTCACCGCTTTGAGACTACAAAATGTCAAAAAAAAAAAAAAAAAAAAAAAGGAAACAGATAAACTCAGTGGACACCAAGGAAAGAAACTAGAAAGTGCCCCCTAAAAATGGAGAGCTTGGAGAGCTTCCAAGCCAGTGCCACAGCTCACTTCTGTGATGTGAGCAATACCATCACACTACTTTGAGAAAAAGATCCTCTGCCTCACCTGGGTAGACGACCACTGAGCAGCAGCAATGGCTGTACTGGCCACAGAGAAGGCGCTGACCCGGTTACCATCTGGGAGGACCAGGTCTCTGAAACCATAAAGATCCAATCATGTGATTCCATCTCGGCAACCAGCAACCCCACATGGCCAAGGGACCAGCAATACACTCCAGCCTTTGTTGGGAGGTCTCAAATGCCAGCAAGGCCACCTTTTGGAGCAGTGATGGGTTTCCAAGGGCAAAGTCCCAGTGTGTGAGTATCCCTGTAGAATCATTGTTCTGCCTTGTACCCTGCTACTTAATGAGGTGTCTGTTGGATGAGCAATGATACTGGAAATGGGAAATTCACATTGCTAGACTGAAGCTCTAAATACATGAAGCTATTAGCATGCTGTTCTGGAAGGATTATTTCCAGATAGGTTTGCACTATCTTAAAACAGTCTGCAGAGCACATATTCTAAATCCATCTGCCGCATCTGCTTTTGTCCTGCTCTGAAGTTTTCTGGCAAGTGGTTATCAAGGACAGGTGGGAATAAGCTCCAAGAGGAGACAACTGGTAACCAGTGTCTCAGTGTAGAGAACAAGGCTTAAGGTGCAGTTAGGAAAGCATCTCTGGACGTGTGTGCCTATGCGGCAGCTTGAAATAAGGATAATAAAGCCACTCACTTTCTGGCACTTTTTGCAAAATCGACCCCAATAGTTTTGCCATCGATTTTCAAAGGAGGATGTAGACTTTGTAATATCTGAAGCAGCTGAGAAGCATCCTGAAGGAGAATGTGAAGAACAATTTCATCATGTAATTAAAAATCTCTCCTTACTACCTACCCTATTAGAAGAAACAGAGCTTTCTCTTAAAAAAAATTAGCCATTCATTACTGTCTACAGATAAGAAACCTCGAGAAATAAAATATCCCTCCTTCCACCAGGACATAAAGGTATCTACTATTATTAGAGGAATAAGTGTTAACTCATTCTAAAACAAAGTACGAAGAGCTAAACTGTGGCTCAAACCAGTTCTGCCAGTTATCCAGAAGTATCTGCATTACTTTTACCACTTATCAAAGTAATCAGCCTGTAATTTCTCACTGCAATAACTGTCACTACGTAGTCTTGAACTGTGGGCTCCAGGGGCCTTATAGACAGTATCACAACTAGATGAACCACAACTGCCTCTTAAAAACTCAGTTTCTTATAAAGGGAAAGATTCAGCGAGCACCTCACCATTGCAGAAGACAGCTGTACAAACGCGAAGCCTCTGTTCTGCTGGGTCTGCCTGTCTTTTATGAGGCGAATGTTATTGACAGCTAAGGATGCGTAGGGAGACAGCGCTGTCATGATGGAATCCACCACAGTGTGTGGAGCTATGTTTCGAAGTATGATTGCTGCGGGTGAATGAGACAAATGACATATATATGCATTTCTGCCACCAGTGCTTTTCAAGGCACCTTTAAGTATAAACAAACAAACAAACAGATCCATTGTGGGAGATCTTAGTGTATCTTTCACTCCGACATGGAGAAGATTCTAAGAACCAGTGTTTTACTGGACAACGTGAAACTGTTGCTGCTCATTAAAATAGGGTTAGAGAACAAAACCTTCCAACTAAGGTCAGCTTCTAACATAAAGGGGCCAAAAAATTATACTTGAACTTACTATCACAGTAATAATCCACAGACTGAACCGATTCTGTGGTTCCAGGGGGCACTTCCTGTTCAGAGTCTACAAGAAGGGAAGGAGAGGGGGAGACTCCGTGATTGAAAGCAGACAATAAAGCAATGTCTTTTTAATAAAGAATATATTCAAATAATAAAGTCTTAATTTTAAGTAAATGAAGTGATTTCTTTTTCAAGTATTTGTGGCTACAGTAAAATCTCATTAATTTCGACATGATAAACGTGGATGCAAAAACTGGGCCCGTGGGGGGAATGACATGATCTCTGTACTAAAGAAAAGCAGATGCAGACTGCAAACCAGGCAAGCAGACTTAATTTTGAAAAATAAAAGAACACTCTGCGCTCTCATAACCAGCAGCAGCATCTCCCGAACCTAAGGTAAGAAGGTTTAAGGAAAATACACAAGTTACTCGATTAAATGCCCTATAATCTACACTTTTCCTCTGGTTCACAGAAAACCCAATCAGTCAAGTTTTAATGCATATTCCAAACAGCTGAATCTGGGCTTACCAAACTTGTCCGCTCCACATCGGAAGCATTTTAGTCTTTTCCTGAAATTGTTAAGGCAGCACTGGAAAAAAAAAGTTTTACCTGTAATTATTCTCATAGTAGACCAGGCTGACTAGTGACAATGTGGGTTAGAGCGGCAGGGCCGTGGGCAAGTCCCAGTGAGCAACATAAAAAGCAGAAAATGCTACCATGTATCCAGACAAAGGGACATTAACCTAAAAATTAGAATGCTTCGTTATGTGAATTCTTCCAAGAAAACCAAATCTTGGAGTATTTTGAAGGATAATTTCATTTTATCAAGTTGGGGAAAAGTTTCATCTCACCCCAAAACCCTGCAGCAAGCCACTGGCAAAGTTCTTCCTTGTATCGGAAGAGCAGTATATGGACCGTTCTGTGTACACAAGCACAATGTAAACGGAATACTGTCCAGCCTCCTACTGGACACGGGAGGCATGCAGAACAAAGAGTCTGAGCACTTTCATAATGTCACTGGTAACATCCAAGTTCAAAATGGTACATTGGTGACAGGACTATCATAGACCTTACATAACTTGAGCAAGGTTCATAAGGATTTGAGTTAATGTAATGAAGAGCCTGCCAAAAATTGAGAGCTCTAGAATTAAAAAAACAAAACAAAAAAACAGTAAAATGGAACAACCTAAAATCTTAATTTAAAACACTGGGCTTAGTTAGAACCTGGATCTAATAAAATCTCCAGTGTTCCAGAGATTCTATCCTCTAATGTGTACACAGGACGACCCAAATACCACCCTATGATAAAAACTGGTGATTGCGTACTTCCATTTCCTTGTTTGGACAAACACATACAAAATCCCAAGAGTTCTATTTGGGGAGAACACAGGCTTACCTTGTTACAAAGCCAATCTTCAAATTTAGGTCTGGGATTACTATAATGCATTGCAATGTGCTTTCCTTGAATCACCAATTTTTTCTGTAAAAAAAAAAAAAGGAATTAGTTATTCCCATTGTGGGGAACATGTGTCCATTTTCCCAGGGCAGAGCACACTTCGGAAAAATCAGTGCTCTGGAATTAAATGGACAACATACGGGGAGGACCAACCACCGCCACCTATACTCTGCCCATCCAATCCTTCAGATAGGCAGTAAGAGAATGGGATGCGGAGTAAAGGTAAACGGAGTCAGGGAGTGCTGAGAAAGCTGCCAAACACTAAACGCTGACATGCACCAGGCCGTTGTCTCCAGCAGAGACAGGAATCCTAACATTCAGCATTGACAGGCTGCCTGAGAGTGACAGTCTATTTCAAAAAGCAGAAAACACAACTCTCCCAATTCTGAGTTGTCTCCTACTTAAGCCCTTAGCATGGTGTCCTTGGGCTTCGCTTCGGTTTGCCCCCAGTCCCCCATCCTATGCAAAGTAAAAGGCTTAATATTTCCCCTTCCCCCAAACTGCTTCAGGATGTGTCCTTTGGGGGACAAAGGGAGGTAAACTCATTTTTAAAGGGAATCTGGTTACAACTCTTTCTCAAGAGGGACTATTCTGAATGCCATCGAGTCTAAAACAGCTAAATGAGATTTCTTCCTGCCAACTGCAACCATGTAATGTCCTAGGTGACAGATGTGTTTTTCATTGAAATAGATGGTACTCTCTTCAAAATGAGTAACCAGGAGGCCAATGAAGTTTCTTCAGGGGGTAGGAAAAGTTGGTAAATGCTTGTACACCACCTCATCCTTCAAGTCAACCATGTGACTAAAAGGGACTTAATTTGAAAAGGTCCAGACTCCAAGCTGAGTCAGTCTAGCCAAAAGTAAACCCAGCACTTGCCCCCAAAGAGCCTTCATTTAATAGGAGCACCTTTCTTCTTTCTTGGGGGGAAGAGGGGAAGGAAGTGGGGTGTTCTGACACTATCAGAACAGATTCCAGTAGGTTAGATATCCAGATTTTTAAAAGGACTCTAACCCCTCTAAACATACATACTGTTGAGCAATTTGGTTCTTGCAAATCCTGGAAGAGTTAAGACATGCTGTGAATGTTGTCTCTGCAACATCTAAAGGCAAGACTGCATGTCTGGCCAAGAGGGAAAGTGCTAAAGGGCCATCTGGTCCTTGTGTTATACAGAAGCAAAAATAAAGAAGCTGGGAGGTGTGTCAACAGATGTGTCCTGGGGGAGACTCCAAACTACCACTGAGTCCCTAATCCTACTGGCCTTTTATTTCTGGAGTGAATTTGAACTGTAATGAAGTATTACACATCAGCACAGCTTTGTATACATTAAAATTGTGGAGATTTTTAAATGTTGTACAGGTTTTAATTTCTCAAGAGTTTTAAACTCCCAGGGAAGTCATTCTGATACATCCACTGCATCAAAGGATGCGGTCATGTCAAGAAAACAGACTCACATGAAGCTTATGTATGTTCTGAGTTTACTAGGATGGTGTCCACGGTATGAAATGAATGAGGCTGAACTTTAACGAGAACAGGTTGTCACCTCTGGGTTAAGAAAATGAGAGGCTTAAAAATCTAACGAATCAATCAAAATGATACCTTCATTAGTGAGTCTTGTCACAGATGGCAGTACATTAACAATCAAAGACTATAACTCTCATTTATGGGTGACAAATCATAAAATGCTGCACAAAAGCAACATGAGTTAAGCAAACTTCCCAGAATGCACTTGGTTAAGGTATTTAATACTGTGCTTTGGAGTTTGGCAGAAACGTTATTTAAGTGCCAAGCACTGAACATTATCTTGACACTTCGGTTAATGCTACATCAAAGAACCATCAAATAATTTGCTTTGAACATACTGTAACAGGCATTCTCAGGGAGATTAGAATGTTAATGCCACTCTAACTAGATTAGACAGCAGCAGGACACCAGCGCCCAGGTTAATCTCACCAGACGTTGTTCATAAATTCTACCAGGTCTTTAAATAGTCCTTGAAGACCCATTCGAGCAGTAACGCCTCCAGGAAGCTTGTGGTCTCCAAGCAGAAATAAGAGATTATTTATAAAATGCCTGCAGCAGACCTCTATTATGTTCTCTTCACTGTTGAAATTGAGAGTTGGATATTCTAAGATTACTCTCAATGAACATAATCAGGTTGGGAAAACGGGAACATCGAGATGTTTTGGTAATTACCAGACAGGTATTCGGTGTTTAACAACGCCCTGCCAGGTAGCCATGTCTAAAGTCAGAGTGAATTCTGCAATTCAGTCCTTGGTACTATCAGTCTAGTATATCAATTTTAATATATACAAAGCTTTTGTTTTTTTAAAGTCACTCCTTTGGAACAAACCACTCCTTCAACCTTTTTGTTTTTAAATTGTACAGACTTGTTCCATTTTCATGAATATCTAGACTTGGTGAGTGAAGCAACCTGATTGGCTTCCATCCAGCTGGTAGCATCTTGCAAGTGATAAAACTCCACGAAGGCGAAACCACGGCTTACACCTAGAGACAGCATTCAGATATAGACGGGATACTCGTGTTAGTCAGTTCCTTTATAACAGGTGAATCTCTCTCCCACTGCTTCAACACTGCGTGACAAAGCCAATTGGGAAGCAGCTTTACAAATGTGACTTGACTTGGGGATCTTCTTGATACTTTGCCATGGCAAGGAACCAAGCCGCCTGAACTAAATGCCACTGGATTTGATTCCACGCTTAAAAAGTAACCATGCAACCGACTACGAACAGTCAAACAAGGAGTTTATAAATCACTACTTACCGAAGGGAAAAAAAGTCCCTAAAAACAAAGTTTTTATAAGGTCCTCAGATGCTCTCTAACATCGTTTTCAAAGAGTCACATTCCTTTGCCATGGCAAACCTTTCATTCTGAATTCATGTGCTTGAAGACTGGGGGTATCAGGATGGTCTTTAGGGACTGAGGTGGTCATGGGGAAGAGAACCAGAACAGCAGGAACCGAGCGAGCTCTCACCTGTTTTCCTCTTCATCAGCCTCACGTCCGCAGGCTGAGGGCCTTCAAAGGATTCCATCATTTCTCGAATCTGCACAGGATTTTACACATAGTTAATTAAAGCTTCAGCCAAACTATTCCACATCCAAGGAAGTTCAAAGACTGGAAATTACATCAACTGTTTAGCCAATTTTTAACTTCTATCACCCAATGCAATTATTCTAAAAATGGAATAAAAGGAACACTTATCATAGAAACCAATGTATTTTCACAGCCTTGGAGACATTCTTTATATGCTGCCTGGGAATTTCCCTCAGGCACATTTGTTACAATTCAAGTCTTGCTCATGGTAATGTGGTCCCTCAGAGGGAAAATGAGATTTAAAAGAGGCAGAGGATGTATCATTGTCTTCTAACGATTAAAAATAGCCAAAAAAATGAGGAACTATCCGAAAGTAAACATTTTTTGCACACCATCTTAAAAATTATTTTCTTCCATTTAGTTTAATAGTGAAAATGAACAAAGTTCAGACATTGCTAGGCTCCTAAGTCAAAATAAATATTAACTGGGCTCATAAGAAACAATTCTGGCAGACCAAGCCCTTACTGCAAAAAGAAATGGAAAAAAAAAATTAATCTCTTTTATCTATCATAAGAGCAAGTGAAACTCCCAGGAAAACAAACAGGGCTAACTTTGTGAAACAGAGATTCTTAGTGGCCCCAATGTTTTGCAATTATGTGCAAAGGCTGCAGGACTATATAGTCGATCCTTGTTACTTGTGGATTCCAGATCTGCAAACTTGCCTACTCGCTAAATTTGTAACTCCAAGTCAATACTTGTGGTGCTGTCACATGCATGCACAGACATCTGCAGAGCAGTGAAGGATCTGTGTCACCTGATGCACATGTTCCTGACCGAGGCAATGATGCCTTGGGTCAGCTTTCATACTGTCAACAAGTACCCTTTTCACAGTCTATTTAGTGCCAAGTTTTTCAGATTTTTGTACTTTTTGTTGGTGATTTCACTGTTTAGATAGATGACCCTCCAACTGCAGTGCTAAGTGCTACCTAGTGTTCTTAAGTGCAAGGCCATGATGTCCCTTACAGAGAGAAAAAAAATATTTGATAAGCTTCATTCAGGCATGAGTTATAGTGCTGTTGGCCACTGAGTTCAATGCTAATAAATCAACTGTATTAAATAAGGCAGCGTCTCTAAACAGAAATACACATAAAACAGGGTTATGTATTGATCCGTTGTTGAAAATACTGTGACCAGAGGCTCACGGGAACCTTTGTATTTTCCCCAGGAGCAATGGTTCAGTATTCAGTGACTTTATAGACATTAACTGCCACAAAAAAGGAAAACTGACTATTTTTCAGAGTGAGAAGTGCTACACTGAGCCAGACAAAAATCATGTGACTCAGGTTCATCCTTAGCAACATAGTAACTAAAAAGTTAGCCACCAGAGTAACTAAAGACAGTTACTATAACAGAAGTGATACAGTAACATATATAGCAACACTGACACATACAGCAACACTGTTACTAAAGACAGTTACTCTAAGAATTCACATGTCAGTTGGGGAACAAACTAAAAAGGCAAATGATAACGAAGGTGATAAACTGAAGCTCAGGAGAAGATTAAATGCTATACTTTTAAAATGTTTTAAAATTACCGACAATCAAATTTTCTAAGAATACTGTCCAATATTTGGGAACCTCAGAAATTCTACTTTGAAAACCAGCCATCTATGGTAGGGACTTCTATTTCCTGAAAGCCTAAACACACGAGCATCATAATCTTGTTCCATTACCAGCAGAGAGGCCCTAAAGTGTCAGCTAGGGCACTGCTCTCCCTATATGCCACCCACTTCCTCTGTGGGCTCCCAGGGCAACAGGCCTAACAGGGTCCTCAAGGGGACAATCTGATAACAAGCAACCTTTCCAGAGTTGGCTCCTGCAGCATTTCTTGCATCCCCTATTGCACATGCTCACTGCTGGCACTACCAGAGCTCAGCTCTGCCTTCACTATCTACCCACCACCATTCTGTCCTTCCATCATTCTAACCTGGACGGCTTTTGGTTCCAGGCAAAAGCCTCAGGAACTTTCTTGTATACTTAGCTGGGCTTTCAAAGACTCCAGCATCTGGCCCCAATAGCACCTTCCCATCCATCTCTCTTCTATCAACAGCCCTTGACATCAGTCAAATCAAGCTGGTTGCAAGGCCTTATCTAGATTCAGTATCTTTCTATTCCCAGGTCTATTCATATGGTCCTCTGCCTAGAAGGTCTGTCCATCACAGCTTTCCCCCTAGTTCTCCACCAGACCAAAATATTTCTATCCTTTAAGACTCAACTAAACTAATACCTCCCGGGAGTGCTTCCTCACCCTCCACTAGACAACCTTCCTCGCAGAAGCCTTCAGAGCCATTTTGCAGGACTCTCAACAGCACCTCTTTCGACACCAATCCCTTTCTATTCTGCTGTCCTCTTCATCTGCTGACCTTAGCTACTCATCCATAAGCTTTTTTGAGGCAGGATCCATGGCCCTGCATTACTGTAGCATCTAACATAGTAAGGGGTATAGCAAGTGTGCAATGAATTACAAATTATAATTCCCCACCATCAACTCTAACATCCCATTGCCACATTTGTCACTTCTAGTGTTTAGAAGACCAAAGCTGTATGAACCCAATACTTATTTCAGCTATGTCCAAAATTCATTAAACATTAGTTAGAACATTTCTTTGAATACTCCAACACAGTAAGATACTGGCACAATGCTGTGAAATTTGTGCATTTATAGCTTTTAAAAACATATTTCAAAATTTCACATTCATTTTGCCAACATTGGCTGAGCGGTTTCCTGCATTCAAGGGTTGGGGACATAGAGATAACCAGTTCACACGACAGCCTATTTTCAGAGATCTATATTCTTATAAGGGAAATGAGATGTGCCATGTTGACAGCCACAGTGTTAAGTGCTGCACGACTGTCACGAATTCTTAAGTGCTTTGGGAAGAGAGTAAGAAAGAAAAATCCGCCTGGCAGATCAGGAAAGGCTTCACAGAAAGTAGTCTTCAAGCAGAAAAAGACATATTAATAGTGGCCTTCAGGGTAAGTGGGTGGTGGATGTACCCGGAAGGAATGGGTGAGGGCCACAGATACCACTGGAAATCAGGCAGTGCCCAGTCCACCAAGGCCCCAGCTGGCCAGTCTGAGTGGGGAGTCAAGGATTGGCTTTCCTTTTTAATAGTCTTCTCAGATGTTTCAAATGGATAGTATAATTTTCCTCAAACCAAAGGGTAGTCAAACCATGAAGAAAGTGTTTTTGGGCATACGTGCTCACCAAATAAGTAACCAATTTTCAATATAAATGTATTGACTACTTTCTAAGGAAAACTGAAGACGCAAAATTGGCTCCTCGTAGTTAAGGAACTTCTGAAAATGCTACATTGAGCTTTAAAGCCTAAATATAAATGGTAATTTACCTCTGAACCAAGTTGAGAGAACTCTACCCTAAAGACAGAAACATATTTCACTAGCTGAGACATTAGCTTGAGATAAAACAGTAACATGAGAAAATAATGCAAGAAGCTCAAAGTTCATTGAGCCTCCTAGACTGCTCATTAGAACTGCTGTTTCCCCTTACATCGCTCTCCGTGATGGTGATGGGAAGGCCGCGCAGCATGATGGTCTTGCTCTCTCGCTCATCACTGATGTCATGCCTATAGTCATGCTCGCCATAGTCACCATCTGAATGGTAGCCATCTTCAGATCTATCGCTGTTCCTTCTTTCACGTTCTCTCTGATTTACAATAAAAAAAATTACAATTAAAATCACACTGCACTTATACCCTTTGATCCATTCTAACAATTTGTTGTTCCCAAAGGGGAACAACATACGATTCAAGAACTCCATGATGATGCTAATTGCAATGTTTTTTAAAACTATAAAAAAAAGAAAAGAAAAAAACAAAAAAACCCCAACCTAACAAACGACACAAAACAACGCCCCCGAATCTGTCATTTAGTTCAGGAAGAATGGTTTAACGATTCACTGCACAGTATACCAACACACAATGCGATACCATTACCTGTTACAAAGATTATGTGTATGGAAACAATGGAAAAACAGTGCAAAATTATATGGGCAGCACAATTAAATCTATGTATGCATGTGGAAAGGAATATGAAAAAAGCTATGCTGAATGAAACAACTTTTAGAAACACTAGCTGGGGCAAAGGGCAGGTATATTATTACACCCGATTGCTTCATCTTTAAAACAGGAATAACACCTACCTGAAGCGTTGTAGTGAGACCGAAATGAATTCATGAAAGTGAAGTGCTTGAAAGAGTGCCCGGTATGGCGAGCCTATGTAAACCCTGGCCAATGTGTCTATTACCATAAGGCTAAATTTGCCTTTGAGGGTTAAGAGTTAACTCAATAGATTTCAGAATTATAAAACACTGGAATATAATACTCAAGAGGAGAGAATTTCCATACTCGGTATACTTATTTCGAGAATGCTAGCATAATTCTAACAACTCTATGAACAGCTGCTGGTCACTCACCTCTGGACTGTCATAGTCTCGGTAGTCGTCATATCTATCGCCTCTCCGGTCGTCACTGGATCTTTTGTAATCTGAGTCCCTCCGCCTGCTTCTAGACTCACGCTCATCGCGGTCATCCCTGTCTATGATGGAACCGTACCTTCCACTACGCTCTGTTCTACTCACTCTGCCGGGAAAAATAATTTTCATTTACTTTAAAGCAAATCACATTTTGTACCTTTAAAAAACATGGTTGAAAACACATACCCCTTAGCTCAGTTTATAAGACAGCCAAATAGTTTAATGTATCCTTTATAATTAATTGCCAAATTCCAGTTCATAAGTCAACCACTGGGAGAACATCAACACCCCTAAATGCAAAGGTAATTTTTAGGAATTTATGCTAAATCCGAAAATACAGATATCAAATGCTTGAGTTTAATTTTTCTGAGAAAGGATCAGGTTGTCCAAGTTATCCTGTGCTTTCTCAAGCCTGTGCTTTATGTATCACCGCATCCATCCCTGATCCAGAGCTTAGAGATCAAAGGTGGGAAAACAGCAATTATTAGCATTTCAGCCATCTTGACGCATCCATTCTTAAGGGTGTCACACTATTGGAAAATGGAACAACAGCTTGGGTAAATAAGTCTTTTTTCCATCAGGCAGTTAATAAGTAGTTTATTTCTTAGACATAACTAGCACCGTCAGAGAACATTATTTCCTATAACATCAGGTTTAGTTTTGGTTACTGGGCAGCACTGGGCTGCACAGGAAAATCTAAAAACAAGAAGCTTACATCCATTTGACCACAAATATACATAGCTCTTTCATAAATTGTTTACCAGATTCATAAAGCTACTGTGTAAGAATAAGACAAAGGAAAGATTTGTAAGGACCTCATTTAGAGTATACAAATTTAATAAAAGAAACCAATGAAAACAAGTAGTCTAGGCCTATTTAATGATGTAAAGTGTGGGGATGAGACACCCTAAAAGGGAATGTTAATTTAATAAGTTATTTGGAACCGTGGACTGTTGACACAGAATTAAAATACTGACATTATGTGAATGAACATTTCCTGAGTTCCTCTGGGCCATCAATTTGATCCAATCCTGGGACTGGCCTAAATACTAAGGAGGCAGATGGCTGAATAAGTAAAGGTTGTGTGTTTAAAGCAAATGGTTTGAGTGGGAGAATTCACAGATAACAGAGTAGGCAAACACTCTCATCTTAATTATCCACTAATTCTTTATGTAACCTATGGTCCAAAACTTTTCAGCTCTATAAATCTGGACTATCTTGCTATGCTGGGGACGATAATAAGAACTGGCACTCACTGACTGCTTACTACTACAGACAGGTACTGTGCAAAGTGCCAGAACGTAGGACTTCTTGGCTTCTGCATAAGCTGTTATCCACACTGGGAACCCTCAGTGACCCATTCCACCCTGACTTTTTTTGCCTAATTCTTACTTACCCTTCAGGCTTTATATTAGAGAATACTTTCTCCAGGAAGCTTTCCTGGCCATTTCCAGAAACACACACACTTCCTATGTGTTCTAACAGCACCCTCAACTTCCTTTCTCATAGCATGGGTCCCAATGTACTTTAATTCTCTCACTAAACTGCATGCTTGCAAGAGCAAGGATCATGTAGATACTCACAGAAATGCCTGACAGAAACACTCAAATAAAAAATTTTCAGTTCCCACTGAAATGTTAATAGCAAAGGCATGTAAAGTAGTAACTTACCGTTTGTCTGAACCCATTGTCTTACTGAAGATCTAGCACACTGCTCCAAAAGGTTCAAATTTTGTTTTTTTTTTCTAGGAGACAAGAGAGATTGGTTGCTACAAATCTGAGATCATTTAAGTCAATCATTCTATAAGCTGAGACATACTGAGATTGGAATTTCACTAAAGCTACAGTAGTGATTATCTAAGGAGGGAAGGTGGGGACCACCTGTCAATATTAAAATCGTCCTAACATTTTATTAACAATGAGCAAAGTAGGAAGATGATAGCAGACTTTAAAATATTAGATTCTATAGTAAATAACAAACCCATAAAGGATGCAAGCAGAAGATTCCTTCCCTGCACCTACTTTAGAATTACAAAGCAAAAAGGACAGAGCTGCAATCAGCTCCGTGTTCTGCAGCAAAGAAATTCCAAAGGGGTAGATGATCGTTAAAACATTAATCAAAATGTATTATTAGTACAAGGAACAAAATTAAAAATTTCTGATGAAAAATTTAGAACCTTTTAAAAGCCGAGATGGCTGAACTGATTTAAACTAACACCATTTACAACGCAACGGTTGATCCAAAGTTATTCCAATCAGACAAGGGCAAACCTCGACACGACTTAATTCTTCGGTAACAATAACCACATCCTGAGCCAGTCCTGACCACCACGGGCTCTTGAGGCGGACAGCCTGGCCCCGTAGCGCCCGAGCACTGCTAAAACATCACACATACACAGCTAGAACGCGTTCGATGCTTGCGAGGTCCGAGAAACTAGTTAACGGACATCCCTGGCTCCTGCTCGAGAGCAGGAACCCAACAAACATTGCTCAATTAATAAGTGGAAGAGAACCATCTGGAGAAACAAGGCCATGGGCAGAATTGCTGATACCACCCCGTGTCTCCTGGGCAGTGCCTGGACCTACCTCCGCGGGGTGTCGCGACCGAGATGGCGGCGCCACGGCCTGCGCGACCGACTTGGGCGTCCGACTTTCCCTTCCTCCCTGCACACGCCTCTCCCACCCCCCAGGAGGTTCTGAGCCCGCAGATCAGCCTGCACCAAACAGCCTTCTGGAGAGGGCGGATTGGGTGCAGCTGCGGGCCGATCGCGGCTAGAGACTGCTCGGGGCGCCTCTGAGAAGTACCCGAGGGACAGGAGATGGCTCCAAGCTCAGTTGGGCTGGGGAGTCGGAAACGCATCCCAGCAGGAGCACAGAGCCCAAAGGCAGCAGGCTTGTGGCTGGGCGGGAGGACGCCCTCTGAAAGCGGACAGCACTGGCAGCGAAGAGGGGCGCGGCCCTCCAATGCCCCGGGTAGGTTAGCCCCCGAGAGATCCGGCTGGGGCTGATGGGCCGCCGCCCGCGGCTGACAGGAAGGCTCCACAGGCCTTGTCACAACCGCAAGAGCCGCCGGTCGTTACTGCCGGCCGCCGCACTTACCCTCAAAAGGGACTGAAGTACCAGAAGTAGCGGTTTTGTGCCCCAGAATCTCTAACAGGATACCGCCGCTTCACAAAATGGCGCCTCCGTCGACAGCCGTCTCCTACCCACAGTACTTCGCGCCCATCCCCTCCCCAACACCCGCCTGCTGAGGAGGCGTCCAATCCGCGAAGGACCGACTGCGCGAGGGCTGCTGGGAAATGTGGTAGCTAGGGCGCCTGTCACTACGCCCTGTGTTAATTTCTTGCGTATTTCGCTTTCTTCTAAACCGCGGCGGAGTTGCCAAACTGCCTTTGCAGACCTGGATTAGAGCTCTTACCTTTATTAGACGCAGTAATTCTTTGCCTTTGCTACAAGTGCCTTACAGACTACAGTTTGCTTTCAATGACACGATATAAAATATCACGTTTAATCTGGCTTTAATAGAAGGGACGTTAGCTGATCGCATTTTGCATTATTGGCCGCCAGATTAGATTATTAGGCTACTTTAAAATATCCATTTTCATCTTCATAACCTATTTTGCAGGTGAGGAAATGGAGGTTTACGGAAATAAAGAGAATTCTTGAAGGCAAGTCTTCAGAATATCATTCCATTGATAGCCTCTAGTTTAAGGCAAGAGCTCAGGAAAGTCATTTTTCAGGGTTAATTTATTACTTGAAAAGTCTAGTAACATCTCAAAGTTAACACAACCAAAACCAAACCTCATCTCCTTCACAGCCTTCCCCAGCTCATAAATAGCAACTACCCACTTTGTTACTCAGGACAAATCTATGACTCCCCACCCCCACTCCACCGCACCCAATCCTACAGAAAATCTTTTTGATTCTACCTTCAAAATAGTTCTAGGATCTGACCGCTTCTAGCTGCAACTGCTGTCGATCTAGCCAAAGCAATCATCACTGTCCTTGTTTTACAGAGACAATAGGTCACACAGAGCTAATGGTGGAACTAGGAATATGAACTAGTAATTTGATTTCAGAGTCTACACCCTTAACCACTAGAATGTAAACTCCAGGTCAGAAACTTTTTAGTTCACTACTATATTCCCAATGCCTCCACTGGTCCCAGGCATATCGTATGCACTCAGTAAATATTTGTCGAATGAACAAATTAATCCAATACCAAACCTAAAAGTGTGACATTTGTGGCAGAAAGCAGGAATCCTTAGGTGATTGAAAGATGTTTTGGACTCTGGCCAGTGAGATGGTGGTAGTCCTATGCATCCAGTTAGCATAACTTGCCCCCTGGCTTTATAGATAAATGTATTTTTAGTGGAACTGAGTTTTCAGGTCACATATGCGGATTGAAAAATAGACCATGACAAGGCAGAGGAAGATACTGATACCAGTTATGGAAAACCACACCTATAATACTCTTCTAGATAAGAAATCTTTCAAAAATGAGTGGATGTCAGATTTCAAACCAGAAGCTTTAAATATACTAAAATAACCTTTTTCTTGGAAACATCTTTAAACCTGTTCTAACTATGGCTTATCCTTCTACATCAAGGACATTAAGTGACTGACACTGGAAACTCTTTGGGTAATTAAAAACATGAAAATAGGTGGAAAGGTAGGAATCTGGGTTTTGGAATAACGGGTAAATTATTTCTGTTCCTCTCTCCTCTCTACTTATCTATATCATCTATCAAATCTATCATCTAAAGCCTTTTTGGGTTGCTATAACAAAATACGGCAGACTGGGTAGCTTATAAAAACAGAAATATATTTCTCAGTTCTGGAGGCTGGTAAGTCCAAGATCAAGGTGTCATCATGGTTGGATGAGGGCATTCTTCCGGGTTGCAATTCTCATTGTATCCTCAAATGATGAAAGTGTCTATGGAGCTCTGTGAGCTCTTTGATAATAGCACTAGTCTTATTTATGACAGTTCCATTCTCATCACTGAATCACTTCCCAAAGGCCCCACCTACTAATATAGTATTGCCTTTGGGGGTTAGGATTTCAAGATATGAATTGGGAGGGGGGGGGCGAGCACATTCAGACCATACCCCTTTCTACACACATACACATTTCTATCTTTTCATAGAAATGTGGGATAATATTCTAACATGGAGGGGGGAGTATATATGTACAACTTTTATTACCAGAAAAAGTTAATGTATGTGGTCCGCAGAAGGTACTCAAATATTTAATTTAAAAGTTAAATATAGATGGGGTTATTGCAACCCTGCAACAGATGATGCAGATGCCAAGAATCCAAGAACCTGCTCAGCTTAATGACCACCAGCAGTCAATTGCCTTCTCTCCAAATCAGTTCAACAAGCATTTCCGAGCATTCTTGAGGTGTTGCTGGGTTGGGCTCCTTGCCAGCCATAAAAGCCATATGGCTGCTCATAAATGGTACAACATCAGTCTGAAGGAGGTCCCTAGAAAAAAAGATTCCTTTCAGAGTTTGCTGCCCTTCTTTTTGGACACTGTCCCCTTGAGCTCCAGAGCTGTGCCCCCGAAGTCCTCTGGCATCTAATGTGGGTCTGGAAAAGTTGAAGTCTCCAGCTAAGTAAGGAAACAGTAAATCCACATGTGTTCAGTATAGAATAAAGGATATTTCTTTGATTGCCTTTCCTGCTTTTTCGATGTAGAAGTTTTCTTCTTAATGAAATAATAATCTTAAGTTCTCCCCCCATTCCCACCTCCTTAATCTTCCACCACTTGGCAAAAGAAAAAAACTAGTTCACATGTTTTGGTCCCAGGCTGGAAACTACTGCCATAGAATATAAAGTAAAAAAGGTTTGTGAGAACTCTTGCCTATACCAACAAACTAATTTCTTTTGTCAAGATGGGTTTTGATAAACAGAGATGCAATCAAAATTTAATTCAATAATTATTTTCCATAGATCTATGAGCTCAGTATTATTTACTTATTGAGTGCCTATTGTTAGGTCCTGTCCTGGGTGCTAGAATATAATAGTGAAGAAAATTACTCAAGATCCCTGCCCTTAAGAACCAAGCATTCTGATCAAAGGCCTCAGGGAACTTCCCAGGGAAGTTTTTTCATGTCATTTCTACTTTCATCAATACTCAAAGTACTGCTTTTAAAATGTATTAAATACTTTAAACCTTATTTCCAACAGCAAAATCTCCATTAAAGTGGCAAAATAAAACTAGAAAATTAAACTAGGCAATGGCTCAAACTAGCCTCTGAGGTCTGTCTTCAGGGAAGATGTTGCTGCCACCAAATGAGAAGTCCATGTCAGACCATCACAATAGCTCGCTGGACTTCTCCATCAAAAATCTTATCACGTCAGTGATTGCTTAATGTCCATCTTTCCAATGGACTGAGTCCCATGGGCACAGAGAACATCATTGGTCTTGCTACAAGCCCCAATGGCAAGTAAAGTAGGTTCTCAAAACACTCATGGAACGACTACTTAATAACCTGATGGTGCTTCTGCTGGGCAGCCTACATAACCTGGATCAACTAAGTAGCCTGTACATGAGTCTTCAACAATGAAGCGTTTGATGTCCATAGCTCACTCTTGGCCCAACACAATGGCACAGGGTTAAAGGAAAACCTGGTCTGGTTGGTTAAGGACAAACCTGGACCAGCTTCCAAAGTGTTCTGAGACCTACTCAGTGATGGTCAGACAGAAAGTAATGAGATGCACCGCAGGTGTACCTGCAGACCATCAGTTAGACCAGAAGGGCTCTTGGAGTGCAGGTGTCTGGGACTGAAAGACTCAAATGGGCCACCTGCAACTCGGCATTGGCAGTAGCCAGGCCCAGAACCTGCGGTACCTCCCTTCCAAATCCACGGTGCTCCTGAGGCTATTTTCGCTTTTGGAGGCAAACAATTTAAATTCACATTTATCATTCCTGTTGCTGGAAATGTTTACTCCTTGGTGTATGGCCACCTCCCCTTCTCTTTCCGACTCACTGCCCATCCCCTCCAAAATGCCAATCCCCACCCCCCTTCTTTCTACAGAGCCCTCCTTGGTCCTGCCTGATGCACCCAGATTCTGCCCTTAGTACAGGAGTTGGCAAACCACAACCTGTAGGCCAAATTTGGCCTGCAACCTGGTTTTGTAGTTTTATTGGAACATAGCTTGTTTACAATCACTTGCCTATGGCTGCTTTCTCAGTACAATAGGGTTGAGTAGTTGCAACAGAAATCTGACTGTAAAGTCTAAAATATTGACCGTCTGGCTCTTTAGAGTTTGTAAACTCTCACCTTATATAATGAAGATGTTCTTCTAAACGTACAGTTCTCTTCCTAAAATAGTCTTCCCCTGAAATATCTGAAAAATGGAATTCTTACTATTGTAATATGTCATCTTGAGGAATTATTTGTTAAGGTTTAACAGGTTCATAGGATATAGTCCTTTTAACTGTAAAGAATTAAGAAAACAACCCTGTGAAATGGTATGAGTGATATGGTAGAAAATTTAAGAAAGATCTGAAAGGACAGACACCTCTTGGGAGAGTTTTAGTCATGGAGGGAAGGAAACGCTGAATGATGGCTGCAGCGAAGTGGTAACTCTTACTGTGCCAGCCTGTGGTGATCACAGTGTGTGAAGCATGAGCACCCAGCAGACACTCGGAGTTTTCACAACTGCTGCTGCCCCACCTCCCAACAATGGGGAAGTCAGAAGAAGAGGACTTTCAAAGGTCATCAGAGTAATAAACCAATTTATGGAAACAGTTCAGCCTAGGCAGTTATCGAAGAAATAGAAGCAAACAATGAGGTGCTATGGTCACTAATTAGATTAGAAAAATCATTTAAAAAATCTGATAGTATTCACAGACTAGAGTTCAAAGGTCACTGCAACCCACCAGGCTGACAGCAGACGGTGCTTCAAGGCTCGCTGCAGACTCTCCATTCAGCATCATCGCAGATGGGCCCACAGCCAGGAACTCTCCCTTCCACCATTAACCTACCCCCCCACCCACCTATGGGAGAAAACTTTAACAACTCAAAAACTCACATTGAAAAAAAGTTTATTTAAAAAAGTTCTAGCAGCAAGAACAGTAACAAAACAAAAGGAGAGACGGACAAACAAAACAAGAAGGAGGTTGTGTCCTACAGGACTCAACTCCGTGCTTTAATCGAGTTCTTTATACCGAGCAAACATGACTCTTCGCACAGCATCTCGGTAAGTCTCGTTGGACTGTCTCTTGCTGGTTCTTCCTGGAGCCCCACACGCTGGGCCCCCTCGTCCGGCCTTCAGTCTGAAAAACAAAGGCAAACAATAAAGTGAGCTCTAGAAATTAAATTAGCCTCAGGGCTGGTCTTTGACTACAAGAATTTCGAGACCAGTAAAGAGCAGGTTATTTTTATATGTTTAACAAACACCCAAGATGAGTAAGGAGGGCGGTTTCACCAGGATTTCAGTATGTAGGATTCGACACCAGAAATATCAGAAGCCAATCTCCTATAGCTGGAAATTTCAGAGGGGGACTAAGCCAACACAAAATGGGCAATGTTTCCTCTTATTACTTTCTCTACTCTTCCGAAAACTGAGGGGGCCAAAGCCCTTCCTGGGAACCAGGGCTAACTTCATGATCCTCAAATTGAGCCATCTGATGACAATCCCTCTCAGAGATGCCTTTATACCTTTTATTCCTAGTTCCCTGTATCTTTTCACCAAATTATTCTTCAGTCTCAAACTGCCTAATTCCCACAATGCCTAACCTCTTATTCCATGTAAAAATTAGATGAGCCTCATTCTAATTTCTCTCTCCCATTTGAGTACAGTAAGCAACTGAACAGCAAAAGGGCAGCATGCATAGCTATACCCAGTAACCAAGACCGACGGGTTCCTCATCATGTCCTTAGCCAGCAGTGGGGAAAGCCCAGCTAAAAGGCAGGGAAACAGCTCAGGGCCACAGAACAAGAGGAAGCTAAATATAATCCAGGTCCGCTGGGTACCCTAACAAGATGAAAAACATTTCACCTCTTCCGCTGAAGCCAATCCAGGATGGCCATATCCGAGGCCTGCCCCCTTCCTCCAGCCAGTGGCCTGTTGGACACAGCCTCCTTTGCTGCTGTTGTCAATACCTTCTTTACCAACAGGTTTACGATCACTGCGAAAGAAGCAGACATACTTAGATACCATTAAAGTGATCTGTTTGTGAGACTAATAAAAACCTCTGTCCTCTTGGTTCAGATTTGCTTCCTCTTATGTATATTAAATGATATCTCTGAGTGTTTGCTATCTATGCAACAGGCTCCATCCTGGGGATCCAGAGATGACCAAGACCTGACCCTGTTCACGTGGAAGGAAAATATGTTGACAGATGCTTATAGCACACTGAAGAGCTCAGCCATGGATGTGGCAACAGTGGGTCTGCTATGGAAATAAAGCAGAGGGAACACAAACTCTGAAGGGGCATCATCCAAAATGACAGTAATTCCATAAAGGTACATCTGAACTGGGTCTTGACAAATGAGGAGCTCATGAACTAGGAAAAAAGCATGAGAGGAAAGGAAGACACAAGCAAGAAGTGAAAGAATACAATTTGCCCAGGAGAGGAGCAGCAATAATTGACAAAAGGCCACTTGGGTCAGACTGTAAAATACTTAAACATCATGCTTGAATCATGACTCTGGATTTCGTCCTTCAGGCAAAAAAACCCAACCAACCGGGGGGGGGGAAACCCCTGATACCCCGGCCTCCCTCTAGGCAAGGTCTACCTCCACAAAAAGACGAGTTTTAGGAGCTGATTTCTGTTTACAAAGGTCATTTTGGTGGTAGGGTAGAGAATGGACAAAAGATTGAAGAGCAAAGGATTGAGATTAGGGAGTCCGGTTTGAGGTGAGCTAGAAAGGGGGGCAAGGCTTAATTAGAAATGTGGCCACTAACAATACAGGGGATGGAAGGGGAAGGCTGAGTCACACCAGGTGGACTGTGACGCAGTGATATTATTACTCTGAAACAGAAGGACAGCAGGTTCAGCAGGACTGGACTGGCGCAGGATGTGGGATATGACACTGAGTAACTGTTTGGGGTGAGGGGCTGGAGAGATGTCCAAGAGATCGAGATACCCAGGAGGTAAACAGAAGCAGTGGTTTCGAGTTCAGAAAACAAAATCGAATTAAGGTGAAGCCAGAACTTGTTAACCTGTTGGTGGCAGATGAGGCTTTGGGTACTTTAAACCAGGGGTCCCCAACCCCCAGGCCACAGATCGGTACCATCTGTGGCCTGTTAGGAACCAGGCTGCACAGCAGGAGGTGAGCTGAGAGCAAGTGAAGCTTCATCTGTACTTGTAGCCACTCAACAGCACTAGCATCGCCGCCTCAGCTCCACCTCAGATTGTCAGGCATTAGATTATCATAGAAGCACTGGTCCCTGGTGCCAAAAAGGTTGGGGATCGCTGCCTTAGAACTTCAAGAGGGTGGAGCAACAAGAATAAAGGAAAACTGAGGGCAGAGGCCTGGAGAATATCTGGAACCACCTAGAACAGGAGGAGGAGCAGGAAAGAAGATAGGAGGAGGAGAGCCAGCAGGATGCGGTGCGAAGGGTTCAGAGAATAGAGGGTCTCCTGCGTCAAGCCCAACCAACTCAGGGCTAAGGTGTCCTTTCTCCTGGCTGACTCCAGCACCTTAGTCCGAGTCCACTGTCTTTCAAATTGCAGAGAATGACCCAATGAGATTTGCATGGATTAAGTTGTCCCACATTAATACTTTTAAAAAATGCAAATAGAAGAGTAGAATAAAAATAGCAGAGTTTATTGCACACAGTAAAGAAGTATTTTTACGAAGATTTCTTTTCCAGTTATACATAATTACTAGACCATGATTCAAAAATAGCCTCGTGTGGTGGGCTGTGAGCAAATAAGTTGAAACAGCAGAGCCCCAGCCCCATCTGGCCTCCTCAGGGGACTTTCTCCATATGTAATTTCTCTCTTCCCCACAAACATAATCTACCCTGGCTTCTAGTTCTTTTACTTAACAACATATAGGTCTGCTCAAGTCTAACTAGATCAATACCTTGCTTGTCATCATTTGATAAACTTCCACTACCCTAAGCCAAAGTCTTAGCATGGCATTCAGGGGGCATGAACATCACGAACTGGCTTCCAGATCTGTTGAGCCAGCCTCATCTCCTGCTGCTCAATCACACAACTCTAGTGTTTAGCTCCACCAAGCTTCTTAGACCTTCCCAAATGCACCATAACTGCACTCCTTCTCACCCATGGTGGACGCAGTCCCCTCCTACTAAAACGCCTTCTCCTCTCTACGAGGTCTCTGTGTCTGCCCTGTGACACAGAGTCACCTAAGCCTTCCTCATTCTGTATTCAGACAGTCCAGGACAATGCATGTCTGTCCCCTTGAGTATTCCTTGCATTTAGTGCAGCATCTGTACCCAGAGGGTTATCAATGAATTCTATAACTCAGGGCCCACGACTTGGAGGTGACCTCACTAGAAACATGCACAGGGAGCTATAGACCACATAGGTCTATCAGCAGCCAACCACTTATTCAGCACCTATATGTAACAATGGCGGTTCCCTGGAGAAAAAGCCCAAGAAGAGTATGGCATGCTTATCGGGCCCACAAGGGGCACAGCATGACCAAAGAGGG
The DNA here is from genome assembly GCA_003508835.1 of Eonycteris spelaea. NCBI lineage: Eukaryota > Metazoa > Chordata > Mammalia > Chiroptera > Pteropodidae > Eonycteris > Eonycteris spelaea. Next base: position 3,004,818 of record PUFA01000145.1, on the reverse strand, counting down.
GAGTAAGGGCTTCCAACAACAGCCACTCCAGCCCTGGCTTTGAGCAGCTAAGCAGCCAGCCAAGCTTCCACGCAAACATACATATTCCCTGTGTAAAGACAAGTGGTCAAAAGGCTGGCGCGAACCTCACGCTCATAGTGCAGACAGCACCTGCTCCTGATAACCTCGCCTCCCTGAGACCGAAAACAGCTGCGCCAGCGGAGGAGACGGTTTCGTCATTAGGTCTTGAGAGCAATGCTGAGTCAAGAGCTCCTCGCTTACCTGTCAGTTTCCCTGGAGTATTTAATTCGTTTTCTTTCTGGAGAGTCAAAAGATTGGAGCTTTTCTCTGCGATCATTTCCTCTTTCTTTAAACTTTCCCTGTTGGTGAGCAGAAGAACAGACCCTGAAATTTCCATCTGAGGAACAGAGGAGTGAAGAAGCTTCACTTTATTCCCGAAACTTCTAACGGAAAGGAAGTTCAACTGGCAACTCCCAGATCTCTCACTCCTTCATACATTCCTCCTGAAAAAGCAGTGGCTCCTTTGACTGGCCAACTTGGGACTAATAATAAGCTGGTGAGGTTGGCTCAGCTCTTTTTTTCTTTTGAGGAGAAAGAAGAGATCTCCCATAGGCCTCCAGAGGCTGATTCCTTACCATCACCTAAGGCCTGCCCTGGGCTGGTGGAGCCTGAGGCTGGGTAGGTGACCTGCCTTATTGTGTGGTCTAAGTGGCAAGCCCATTTGGCTTTCATGGGAAAACTACTTCCTCTAACAGCCTTCACTAGCAGTAAAAGGTGTTAAAGGTATTACTTCAGCAGCCCTATCTAACACTCCTTCATTGATTTTAAAAGCTGCGCGGGAAAGGTGAGTGCTATTTATTTGATCTACCCAGAGACCCTTAGCACTAGCTTTAAAAAAATACCAACTTTATTAAGGTATAATTTGTAAATAATAGAATATACTTGTTTTAATGTAGTTTGATGAGTTTTGAGAAAGGTACACACCATCTCTCAGAGCCTCTGCATTCTCTGTCTTTAGAACAGCCTACAAATTTTATACCAGAAAACAAAGAGCTGTAGTAAAGGCAGTACCAGGTTGCTGAAGCTCACCTCTCGTTCTCTCCTCTCCAGATAGGCTAGCTCCTGCTCAGACTGTTTTATCTTCCGGTGGATCTCCAGGTTTTGCTGAGAAGAAAAGGTATTCTATGAGTACAGGTTTTAAAAAATGCCTCCAGGCCTCTCCCAGTGGCTGCTTTAAGGCTGATGGTCAGGGCCCCTTTCCCTAATACCTTGTGCAGGTCTGAGAGCTGCTGGTGTTTGATCAGAGCTTCTTTATTGGGGAACTGCCTTCTGCAGAGCAGACAAGCCAGTTTATTCCAGTCAGTGAGTTTGTCTTCTTCGTTCTCCTTCTTGGTTGGCTCCTCTCGCTGCTGGGGCTGTACTGTGCGGGGCTGAGGAGGGGGCTGCTCCTCCTCCTCATCCTCCTCATAGTCACTGTCCCCTCCATACTCACCCAGGAGACCGATCAGTGGGTTTACCACTTTAGGCTGGAACGATAAAGCCAGGAATTAACAACCAAACTCAAACCCAACTTATATTTTGGGGCCTGTTTTCTGGGTATGCTGATATGGGCATCTTGTTTCTTCCTTTAGTTTGAATGATGAGCTGGGTTCATAACAGGCCCATTGATTACACTGGTCATTTCTCAGATGGAGGCAACGTGGTCAAAGCTTGACTTTTCTCCTCACACACTGAGGTTAAGCCAGAAAAGTTCCCTTAGAAGTGACTCTAGCAACAGAATGGTGAAGAGAAGGAAAAGACAGGGGAACCAACTTAGTACATAGGAAAAGAGTTACAAAATTGTAAGTTCCAAAGATGGAAGAGAGTAATCATCTCCAAGTCACATGGAGAAGAGGAGGGACACATTTTATTAAGGCTACAGGAACCTCTAGAGCAAAAAGGATTTAAGAGGTGGACTAAAAAGCAACTGAAGGATGAGCACTCAGGTAGACAGATACAGCTCCTGGGAAAGGCAAAGGCGTAGTGAGGATAGAAGCACTACAACGAACTGAATTAATGATGTGGAGCAGGCCAAGAGTGTCTATCAGCAGCTTATAGGAAACTTAAGACAGGAAACATGAGGGCCAGGAAAAATGGGTTTCTTTGGTTGTTTAGAAGAGAAGAATTAACACAATCAAGATTATAACTTAAAAAAGGCCAGGCATGCCCTGGTCTGGTGGGAACGGTGCAGGGTCAAAGGAAAGAAGACAGATCACTGTCTTTGATTCTCCAGTTATGTTCCTAATTAGCAGATATGAAAATTTACTTCACGCTTGTATTCAAGAGGAGTCCTTTAGGAGACACAGAGAGCTAAAGGACCAACATCAAAGTGAGACATTGGCCTTGAACTTCCTTTCCCATTAGGAACCAGCCCCAGCCTTAGCCCAGGGCATCCGCTCAGCCTTACTGGTGGAGGACTCTCTTCCTTCTTCACAGTGGGAGGCAGGGGCTTCTTAAAGACATCCTCTGGGGGTGCTGTCCCCTCACTGGCATTTTCCTGAAACTGATCAAACCAAAGGTAATTCTCATATGACACTCATTATAGTTAAGAGTTAACCCTGTTGTAATTAGCCTAATTTTCCAAACCTCCTATGGAGGGGGAAAAAAAGGGTTCTATGGAAGTAATCTCACAGGGTGATCTGATCATAAATTCCTCACTGGGCAGGTCGAGGTGGGTAGTCATGCCCCAGGCCTATAACTTCTTTAGAGACAGGTTTTAAGGCAGCCCTATCCATTGTTTTCATGCATCTAGGTTAACCTACCTTTGAAATAATAATAGTAATACCCCCCTCAATAAAGCACATAATCAAGGGAAACAAAAGAAAAAATAAACAAATGGAACTAAATCAAACTAAAAAGTTTTTGGATAGCAAAGGAAACCATCAACAAATCTAAAAGACAGTCTACTGAATGGTAGAAGATATTGCTAATGAGACATCAGATAAAAGGTTAATATCCAAAATTTATAAAGAACTCATACAACTCAACCCCAAAACAAAATGAAACAAAAAAAAAACCCAACCAATTAAAAAAGGGGCAGAGGACATGACCAGGCATTTCTCCAAAGAGGACATACAGATGGCCAACAGACATATGAAAAGAGCTCAACATCACTAATCATTAGAGAAATGCAAATTAAAACCACAATGAGATACCACCTCACACCTGTTAGAATGGCCATCAGCAATAGCTCAAAACAAAACAAGTGTTGTTGAGAGAGGCTGTGGAGAAAAGGGAACCCTCATGCACCGTTGGTGAAATTACAGATTGGTATAGCCATTATGGAAAATAGTCTGCAGGTTCCTCAAAAAGTTAAAAATAGAACTATCTTATGACCTAGCAATCTCACTTCTGGGTACTTATCTGAAGAAAACCAAAACACTAATCTGAAAAAATATGTGAGCCCCTATGTTCACCACAGCATTATTTACAATAGCCAAGATATGGAAGCAATCTAAGTGTCCATCAACAGACAGTTGGATAAAGAAGTTATGGTACATATACTTTGGAATATCTCAGCCATAAGAAAAATGAAATCTTACCATTTGCAACCGACATAGATGGACCTAAAGGGTATTATGCTAAGTGAAATAGGTCAGACAGAGAAAGACAAATACCATATATCACTTATATGTGGAAACTAAGAAACAAAGTAAATTAATAAACAAAATGAAAACAGACTCATAGATACAGAGAACAAACTGGTGATTGCCAGATGCAAGGGAGTGTTGGCAGCGCTGGGTGAAAATGGTGAAGGGCTTAAGAAGTACAAAATGGCAGTTACGCAACAGCCACAGGGATGTGAAGTAAAGCATAGGAAATATAGCAAAAAATAATGTCATAATTATGTATTGTGCTAGGTGGGTACTAGACTAATTGGGGGGATCACTTTGTAAATTTAATAAATGTCTAATGACTATGATGTACACCTGAAACTAATATTTAATACCAATTCTAATTAAAAAAATAAAAATTAAAAAAATGAGTAAATGAAATATGTTGTCAAAATCAAAAAGCACATAATCTTATTAACTATCCTGTAATCCAATCCCCACCATGCTTTCCCCCACTTGCATGTAATCTTCCTTCCGTTCCCTCCTTAATTTCAAATGTATAAAAGCTGCTGCAAAACTGTTAATTCTCTCCAGCATCTGAGATCTTATTTCCTGGCATGTTGTCAGTTTCACTCAAATAACCTTATCAAAAGCCTCTATAGATCTGGATGTTTCTTACATCAAGGTTCCTTATTTGTGAAATAGCTATAATGTTGTTATGATTTCAAAATAAAAAACTTTTAAACATATAACATTTAGTATATATTGAGAGATTACTGTCAGGAACTAGATGAGACATTTACATGCATTATCTTGTTCAGCCTTTATTACAATCCTCCTAGACAGGCATTAATAGCCTCACTCTAGAAAAGATTGGGTGCTCATTTCGGCAGCACATATACTAAAATTGGAACAATACAGAAAAGATTGGGAATATGGTTTGAAAAAATAAGTAGCAAAAGCAGAATCTAACATTAAGCCAACGTGACTCTAAAATCTGAGTTCCCAGCCTGCCCCGCCAACAACTAGCACTATTAGAAGGGAATAAAAAGACAAGTAATGAATTGAACCAAAAGCATTCATCCATTTTTACTAATATGTAACTGGTATGAGGGTAAATCAATATAATCCTTTGGAAAATAATTTAATTTTATGTTAAGAAATGTTAAAAATGCTCAACTTTGATCTTGAAATTTTATTCTAAGGGACTAATTTAAAAGGAGAAATAAAATGCTAAATGGTATACATTATAACAGTGTAAGATTAGGAAAAAAGACAAACAATGCAGGAATGATAAAGAAAACAAGGGTACACTTTTACCAGTGTACCATTTTTACTAGTCAGGCACCAAGATAATAATTTAAAGATATTGTAGACATACAAAAACTATGATCAAATATAAAGTGAATAAATAATACAAAATGGCATCCTCTCTAAAGTAACACTCACAGAACTGTGTACACAGAGTCAAGCACTGAACAGGGAACTTAGCAAAGTGAAACTGGAGCTGAGGTGCTAGGGTTAGAGCTGAGTCATTGTTCTACCACCCACAGTTTATGCATTTGTGAAAGAGAGTGACCCCTGGCTGTAAGGGGCAAAGAGACTGCCTGGTTTTTTAGCAAAGCACATCTCAAACCTCAATCTCACAAGTCCTCTCACCCTTGTCACTCCTCTATCTTTTTTCTCCTTGCCATCTCTTTTAGATGTTTCCTTCTTGCTACTTGACTTTCCTTGACTGGTGGGTTTCTTCTCCTTGATCTCTTCTTCCTCAGGTGACCCAGGGTCCTGGGGCACAAAGACTTCTTGCTGCAATACAGTGGGAAACAATTAAGTCTACGGAATGCTTCACTTTCCCAGTGATTCCAGGTCTGAGAAGCACAGTTTCCTTCTGGGGAGAAAGAACAGGTTTCTTACTGCCAAGCCTGAGAAGAGACCCTATCAAACAATCTAAACCCACTCCAAGCAGCCAGGACACATCCAAACTACTGCCAGTGCCTTTTTAGCAAGAGCAGCGCTGTAATGCCACAATGGTTTTCCAGACAGGCAACAGTTAAAATAAAAGTCATCATCTTTAAAATCCACGTAAATAAACACAACTCAATGTAAGATCTAAACTTTTTAAAACACCAGACTAGACATGAGGCACAGAAAGTCAAAGCTGCTGCCTAGAATGGAGAAATATTCAGTTTCCACAGATTTAAATTTTTCTACTTTTCATGTAATGAGCAACTGGAGAATCCAGGGGATAAAATATTCAAAGTAATAATTATAGGTACTCTTCTCAAAAGAATCATTGACAAGGTAAACACAGCCAAAAACTCACCTGGGTGTTGGGGTCATAATAGGTTCCTGCCAAAGGGTCGTAATAGTAGCCAGTAGCAGAATCATATATGTAGCAGTCGGATGATGCTAGAGGGAATAAACCAGAGCCAGTGTTAGTACCTGGCCAATGAAGCCCTTGCTGGGGACTCACCAAGAATGAGATTGGCCAACCCAAATGGGTGCTGAACCTGTGGGTGGCGCTCTCTTTGAATGAGCACCCCTAGTCAGCAGCATCTCTTGCTAACTTTGTGACCACCAAGATTTCAATTAATGAGTAGTGAAACCAGAAAGAACAACAGAAACAACACAAAAGTCACTCACACTGTTGTCCTTGTCGATTTGTATCTGAAGACCAATCTGAATTTCTGCCACCTCCCCTCCTATCTCGGAAATATTTTTTACCCTATCAAAGAAAGGCAAATTAAAATCATAGAACTTCCAACAGCCATTAACCTATAGTCAGACCCAGAGAGAATTCAAGGTCACTCTTTCAGTCACTGGAAGACTTTAGCAGAACACTCCCCAACTGCTGAAGCATACCTGATAGTAGTGCATGTGGTCAGAATGGTCCCCGGAATCATTTCTGCAACAAACAATACAACATGTCAAGCGCCTGCTACCAAAAACCACTTGGGAAGTGCCTAACCCTACAGACTGGCCAACTCTCTTTTCCCCATTTCGCAGGGAAAGGAACCAGCGCTGACAGTAAGCAGGTCTGGCGGTGCAGAGTCCTGAGAGGAGGAGCAGTGGGACGTCTACAAAGCCATCTGCTGGAGCGAAACAGCAATTGAGTCGAGGGTGTAAGAGCCAGACTGTCCCCATCCCTGTAAGCCTGCCTCTCTGAGGCAGCCATTTTCCAGTACCTCTCCTGGGTCAAGATGAAGGAAGGAGAAAAGAGGAATCAGAGTTCCCAGGGCCACTGGGGTTTGAACGAGGTCAGGGAGTGGGAAGTCAGGACGGCGTTTCCTCAGGATTCTAAGGGACAAGGCTGTATCAAGATTTTTCTGCACATCCAAGACTATACCATCACTGAGTACATTGTTGGCATCCAAAGATACCAGGCAGTCACAAAGGGGAGGACTAAAGTATTTGGACTATGGTTTAAGGGGAAAAAAGTAGGAACAAGGCAAGCTTCAGAAAATGAAAACATATCTGCGCATGTCTGAAGCAACTGCATGGGAACGCATCCTGTCTTACCACCTCTGCCCTGCCAGCCAGGAACAGGAGCTTCCCCACAGAACCCTCAGCGGAGGCAGCACAAGCGAATCCTATCCCTCCGCCTTACCTTCGTTTGCCAGTGGCCAGGTTTACAGCTACCATCTTCCCATCAATGCTAAATGGTGGATCGAGGTTCTGCAAGATCTTCACTACACGAAGAGCTTCCTGGGGAACCAAAGACACATGTGAGCCCCAAGAGAGAAAAGGCCGTGTCCTCTGAAAAAGAACTAAACAGGAATTTTCCTTCTCAAAAGGAAAATTTACTGAACAGTATGTTTGGTCATTACTGTCATAGGAAGAGCATACCGGCAAAAATAGGCAACTCTTAATGAAGGGCTGATCAGAACAGTGGTCAGAGTAGACGTCAGTTTCTTTTTTGTCTTTAATTGGAAAACATTTTATTGGGCTGAGCATCCCTTTTTCTGAATTACACAGATTTAAGGTTTGCTCCAGAGAGAAGACAGCATAATCAACTCATATTTATGACACTGCTTTTTGTTTTTGTTCAGTTTCTGGTATATATTTCAGAAACTCAAATCTTATTTAGGCTGCAACTGTCCTTGTATCAGATCTCGTTTGTGAGTTTTGAGCATGAAACCTATGAAACACCAATGATTTTCATTATTATCTTCATGTTACTTCCATAGAAAAGGGCCCCACAACTACAAACTCAAGCCACAAGCATATTAAAGCCACACTCTGAGGAAAAAGAAGTGTCCTGTTACCATCAAATATAAAACCATCTGTGGTTGAGCAGAACAAGTTTGAGAAATCAGAAAACTTACTAAACTATTCAAAGGTTCAGTACTCAGATTCTTCACAAGTGACTAAGTTTCCTTTATTTTAACTGGAGATTATAAATGCCACAAGATAAAAATTGATCTGGGAAACCACTCAGAGTCTTAAGTTTCAAGGGTGGTTGCTTCACCTGAATAAACAGTAAACCCAAAGGAAAGAACAAGAGAGGTTATGATACCAGGTAGCACATGAGAATTCCAATGGTAAAGAAATCCTTTAGACCTTCTTGAGGTTTCTATAGCCAGCTGTCCCTAGGCCACAGCAAGGTGGGGGAAACTCACCGCATGGGAGTCAAGGTCAATGAAGCCGTAGGTGTGGCCCATGGGGCCGGTTCTGTTCTTGATAATACGGACGTTGGCAGTAGTAAGGTGGACGTAGGGCTCCAGCACCTCCACGATCACCTCAGGTGGTGTGGAACGATAGATGCGTTTGAGCATGATTGCTGAACAAACCAAGACGAACAGAGAGAGACAAGGAAAGAGAGAGAATGATTAATTTTTAAAGTCCTCAGAACCTGTTTTTTTTTTTTTTTTTTTTACTGCAGATGACAGTAGATACTACTTCCTCTAGCAGGGCTGGTTCTACAACAAATAAAGACTTCATGATTTTCTTCACCAATACTTAGAAATCTAAAATTATGTCTTGCTGCATTTTGTTTTTCAAAATGCCTACGGCACCTGGTATTCCTAGGTGGGCTCCCCTTGCTGCATTTGAATAGCAACTTGCTATTTGAAGAACGAGGATTCCTTCAGTCAGTGACAGCAAGGCTGGCAGAAAGCAGAAGCCTCTACGATCAGGCTGAGGGGAGCAGCTGGTCCTGACCCACGACACAGACCACCTACGCCGACTGCAGCGGTCACAGTCCGGCACATGCCCTGACGAACCACTTACTTTTGCTTTCCCCATCCTGGCGTGTCTCCCCCGACCATGGCTCCTTCTCTCGGTCTCTTCGGAAGGCAAGCCCTTCCCTTCGAGGAGGCAGATACCTTTCTGCTTCTCTTTTTGATGTCCCAGGCGTGGTTCTTGTCCTTCTTCCCGCTTTTTGGGTTCAGGTTCCTTATCAATGGACCTCGGGGGCTGGACGGGTTGTTTTTCTGATGATGCTGGTATGGATGTTTTCTGAGGCTGAGGGTAGGTTATTAATTCTTGCTTGGCCTCTGTCACTAGAGGAACAGAAACAGAAAGAGAATCTCCAGGAGGCTTTATCCAAAATACCCAACCGCTGTGCTTCCTCATCTGCCATCAACTACTGATACTGCAATGCTTTCAACAGTCTCAGAAATACCTATGAAAAAGTCCTGACAGACTGAGCAAAGCTAATGAGACAGCGCATGGCCCTTGCTAAGTTTGGTAGAAACATACATCCCAAACACATCTAAGAGCCTTGCTTCTTCCGTGGTTATGGGACTAAGACAGCTATCTCCAGTTCTATAAAACTGCAGGCCCCTCTCCTATGGGCAAGCTAAGAAAAGACCTATCTGCACACAGCTCATTCACATGCAAATAATTATAATGCGCAAATGTCCTTCAAAATATAAGTGATTCCTTGCAAATCTCTATATGTGGACAATCTACCCAGTTAACTAGGGGCATATTTTTACAATTCATTCATTCTTTGAGGGTTTGCAGGAAGTCATGTGACTCAAAAAGAGACATTCTACGGAAGCAATGCAGAGATTAATAGCAGTGATAGGCTATAAGTGATCACTTGTGTTACGTTTCCAGGTTAAAGCTGTCTCAGCCATCTTAGCGGTAAGGTGCCCAGTGTTTTTTAATGAATAATGTCTTTGTTAGAATAGACCGAGAAAGAAGTCTTTTTGAGGGAAAAAAACACAATTTTGCCTCAAGTAATACAACAGGCTAAAAGCCTCAGTTATTTACTGAACTTCCCACATGATGGTTTGGTCGCTAGAGCATGCAGTGCCTTCCCCAAAGACTTCCAGAACACCTGCTTCACAGCCTTCGTCAGAGAGTAGAATTTTCACTATCAGCCAAAAGCCCAGCTGAGAAACTATGCATACTACGTTAGGCTGTTCAGAAGGCTACATGGATATGCACTGAACTGTATTTTATAGTGACACCCCAACTTCCCATAAGGGATAATATCAGAAACATGCACACGACTGTCACTATTACAGGACTACTGCTATGGATGCCTTTAACAGTCTTGTTAAGGTTGTCTACTAGAGGTTCTCTGGAGAAATTTAAAGTCAGATGACTGACATGCTGGTAGGTTTATTCCTTTATAAAAATAATGTACACCCTCAATCCTGATTATTTTCTTTTTATATTTTTACTGTTAATTTAACAAATTTTTTTTCCTGTAAGATCCTAAAATGTTCACATAGAGTGTAAATGAGAAAATAGTATCGATAGCAAAAGATTACCAATAGCTTCAAAGAAGTGAGGAGTCACATGAACTAATGCCACGTAGACTCTTACTTAGCCCTGCACTCTTAAATGTACTCTCATCAGGGTTCCTCAACCCCGGGCCACGGACTGGAACTGGCTGCACAGCAGGAGGTGAACAGCAGGCGAGTGGGTGGAGTTTCGTCTGCATTTGCATCACCGCCTCAGCTCCACCTCAGATCATCAGGCATTATATTCTCATAAGATCACCGGTCCCTGGTGCCAAAAAGGTTGGGGACCTCTGCTCAGCTGTCCATTTAATCACCTCAGTGTGAGGAGCCCGCAACCCATATCTTTTCCCCGGTGGGACTCTGAGATCCAAAGTCATTCACTAAAAGGTCACATAAAGTTGGATATCACACTGCACTTTTAACCCTTTTCTCATTTAGACAAAAAAAGTGCAGCTCACTGTCAGCATTAATTTAACACCACATGTAGGAATGCTATGTTTTCTAGGATTTGATATTTTCAGCAACTGAGAATTACTATTTTTTATTAAGTGGAAATACCACTCCTAAAAACAGAACGCCATTTGTTTTTAAAGGCTATCAATATACTAGAGAGATATGAAAATAATAATAAAAGCAAGATATTTCATGGCAAACTTTGGGGGTAAAATTAGGACTGTAATCCACGAGTCACTCGAGTATTCTCGGGGCAAACAGGAAATGGGTTGAGAACTACAGATCAACTTACATTCAAACATGACTACTCTAAAGCAAAGGAAAGCATAAAATCTGTTTTGCTTAGTTCATGAAATACAAACCCCCACTGCCACCGTCACCCCCACTCACCTTCCCTTGGGCACTTGCAGAATGAACATGAAGATCGGTGTCCACCTGTGCTGGTCTTACACTGCAAGACAAGAGAGAGAACTCAATGCGATGAAAAACATTTAAAACACCTATGCATATCCGACACAGGAACACCTGCCAGAAATGAAATAAGCCATATCCCAGGTCACCGTAAGACCAAAGGACTCTGAAGCACCACCCCCCTGCCAAGAGCTGGCAGAAGAACTGGCATGCTGCTGTTTGAGAGCTGCCTTCTAACGGGGCATCTGGACTCTGGCACAGCTCCAAATGCCTTGCCCTGGACAAGGATTTCTATAGGTAACAAACTTAGCTAAGGAAACTGGGCTGTTAAATGGTTTATGGATACTACTGCCCCAAAGCCATTGCTGCTCACAGTCTGCACCCAAAATTTGGTGAACTGGTTATGACAGCCCCCACTTAGGCTTGGCTGGAACTGAGAAGAATTTAATTATCAATTTCTTAAACACATTTTTAAAAAGGACGAGGAAGGAGAAGGAAGACATGCAAGTTGTGCCTTTAGCAGCTATTTTGAGAATGTTAAAAGGAAAAGGAACATTCGCTAGCCCAGAACAAGGGAAGAAACACTTTGCAATGTGAATGTAGCTCTTGTCTGAACCTATGAACAAAATGGCAAGCACGCAGCCTAGCCCCAAAGCCCCTGAACTTCCAAGAGGTACGAGGGCAGTGTGGTGACTAGCAGGAAACCAAAAGGCAGGACCATGAAGAGGATGCTATATGGGTAGAGACTTGTAGGAAAAAGTGTGCCAGATGTGGAGGAGAGGCGAGAAGAATGGCAGCAGCAACTAATGATTAAATAGCACACATCACGTTCCATGCCTACTTTACAAGTTGTCGTTACTGATCCAGACAACTATCACCTTCACTTTGTAGATGATAAAACTGAGGCCTGGAGTAGGGCCATTACAGTCAATCATTTCACTGTTCCCTTCTCTGTAAACGGATCATATACACAGCCCTGCCCACTGTCAAGTGACTGTGCTGCCCCACAGGGTGAGAGCGCTTTCCCAATCCACTTTCAGCCTTGGCCAATGGAGTGTGAGTAAATGTAAGCTACAAAGGTCTGGCAGCACCTTTAAGAGCTACAGCTTGTGCTAATGAGCCCCTTGTTCTTTCCCTCAGCCAGGAGAACCCCAGTCTCACATCAGAACTGCTCCTTCCACCTGGGTCCCAGGATGAGAAGCCACAGAGCAAAACTGTTAGCAACGACCCAAAGCCCCCGACATGTACTGTAAGTGGAGAGTATGTTTGTTGTTTTAAGACACTAGGATATGGGGGCTGTTTGTTCTTACAGCAGAGCTCTAAGTGGCAGAGCCAGGATCCTAACCTCAGTAGGTGCAATTTAAATACCATAAAATTTGCCTGTTTTAGTGTCCAATTAAATGATTTTACTCTATAGTATGGTGCAGCCATCATCATAATCTAACTTCACAACATTTTCATCACTTAAAAAGAAACCTAGTAGACTCATTTCCCATTATCACCCCCTGTCTCATGGAATTGTGCAATATAAGATCTTTTGTGCCTGCCATAGTTTTTTCAAGGTTCATCCATGTTGTCGCATGTGTTAGTACTTTATTTCTTTTTATTGCCAAATAGCATTCCACTGTATGGCTATACCACATCTTGTTTATCCAATCATCAGATGATGGACATGTGGGATGTTTCCATTTTTTGACTATGGTAAATAACCCTGCTATATTTTTAAAAAGTCAGTGCATTCCATATCAGGCTAAAGATTGCATACGAAGAGCTGGCACCTCAACCTTTCCCAAAAAAGTGCAGAAATTAAAAGTACCTCTGAGATAGCTAAGCAAGTGGCCTGTTATTTTAAGGGACAATGTAACCAAGCCATTCTGTCCTTTTAAGCAATAGCCTTGGCAATAGCTATATAATTTGGACACCAGATATCAAGACTTGTGTTATGCCAATTAACATAAAAAAGAATCAAAATCTTCTCTTTAAATGCTAGCGTCCTCCATTTCCAATTAAAAAAGAAACAACAGAGTTCATGACAGTTGATGTTGAAAATATAAGCGGGGGTGGGGGGAGGATCACCTAGAATCCTGAGACATAGAGGCAAACACTATTAAAATGTTATATTTTATCAAAATTCTAATGGTCTTTTTTTTTGCAGAAATGGAAAGCTGATCTTAAAATTTATACAGAATTGCAAGAAACCCTAAATGGCCAAAACAATTTTGAAAAAGGACAAACTTTTGAAGGACTCGCTCTTCCCAATTTTAAAACTCACTATAAAGCTACAGTAATCAAAACAGGGTAGTACTGGCATAAGCATAAAGATATAGATTGATGGTATAATTCTGAATCTATAGAAATAACCTTTAGATCTATGGTCAATTGTTTTTCCACAAGGGTGCCAAAACCATTCAATGGGGAAAGAATAGTTAAGTCAACAGATGGTGCAGAGACAACTGAATATCAACATGCCAAAGAATGAATGAAGTTGGACCCTTACCTCACACCATGAACAAAAATTAACTCAAAGTAGATCAAAGATCTAAATATAAAAGCCAAAACTTTAAAATTCTTAAAAAGAAAATGGAATGGTAAATCTTCATGACCACAGATTTGGCAATGGTTTCATGACACCAAAGGACAAGCAGCAAAAGAAAAAAAAACTGGACGTTATCAAAATTAAAACTTTTGCATACCAAAGGATACTATCAAAAAATTGAAAGACAGCCCACACCATGGAAGAGAATATTTGCAAATCATGTATCTGACAAGGGTTTAATATCCAGAGTATATAATTTAACAACAAAAAGACAAATACCCATTAAAAATGGGCAAAGGACTTGAATTAAAATTTCTCCAAAGATGTATAAAAGGCAATAAGCGCCTGGAAGAATGCTCAATTCACCAGTCATCAGGGAAATGCAAAATCAAAATCACAATGAGATACTATTTCACACCCACCACAATGGCTATTACAAAAAAAAAAAAAAAAAGGCGGGGGGGGTGCAAATGTTTGCAAAGACAGAGAAATTGGAACCTTGATACATTGCTGGTGGAAATTTAACACGGTGCAGCCACTATCTGTGCAAAACAGTTTGGTGGTTCCTCAGAGTTAAAACAAAGTACCGTATGATGCAAAAATTTCACTCCTGGATATATACCCAAATAAACTGAAAAGAGATATTCAAACAAAAATTAGACACAAATATTCATAGCAGTCTTATTAACAATAGCTGAGAAGTGGAAACAACTCAAAGGTCCATCAACTGATGAAGCAACATGTGGTATAGCCACATAATATTACGGAGCCATCAAAGTGAAGTACTGATATGGGCTACAACACGGATGAACCTTGAAAACATGCTAAGTAAAAGAAGGCAGACATTAAATCCATACACTGTATGATTCCACTTATATGAAATGTCCACAATAGGCAAATCCAGAGACAGAAAGCAGACTAGTGATTTCAGGGACTAAGGAAAAGGGGAATGGTGAGTGACTGCTTAACTTGAGCAGACACAAGGTTTCCTTTTGGGGTGATACAAAAGTTCTAGAACTAGACAGTGTAGAAGGAAGGTTGCACAACATTGTGCATGCCACTGAGTTATATGACTTTAAATAAATAAAATGGTAAATTTGATGTTATGTGTATTTTACCATAATTTTTTAAAAAGTTAAACGTTTTCCTAAATTGACATCTTAAGGTAGTACATCCATGAAATACGAGCGCTTTGGTTAATGACAACCACAGTTATCCATATTATATTTCATTGAGATTAATAAAATATCAAGCTAATGTTTTTACTGATTTTTATTAAGTTTTATAATACTTTTAATGAATCATGGGTCAGAAACGTCATAAATTATTCATAATTATTTTTGAAACTAAGTAGTAGCAATGAAAAATGACAAATTATATTTTCATACTCAATTGCAATCAAATTGGACTTCTAATGAGTATAGACTAAAGTCAGCTAATATGCCATTCCACAAGAATACGGAGTTTAGCAGAGGTTAACTGCCATGGTACCTTAAGTTCTACATCCTTGGAAACCTCTGGATATCCCCCAAATGTACACAGAACCAGCCTCTCTAAATCCACCATTCCAAACACTAATTCCCCTGTAATTGCCCTAAGAAGGGTAATGAGGGAAAGGTTTTAAGCTGAGGGACTGTTTTTCTTTCAGTTCATTATCAACAGATAGTGTGACATATGCCCTTGGAAAAGTATTTCCAACTGCAGGCCCAGAACCCTCTAAGGCCACAGCCAGCAGCTGGGAAGCAGGAACTATGGACGGCTTTGCCCTGACCTTCAGTTCATCTGAAGTGAACCAAAGAAGAAGAGATTTGCCCTTGGCAATGCACGCTACCAGGAGCTGTGATGTCAGCTCCTTACTTCTAAGGAAAGGAATTCTTGGCACTTACCCGTTTACAGTACCAAAAATCCGGGCTCGATGGTACATACGCGAGGGTGACCTCTTTGTCATGGATCATTAGAGTTCCCTGTGAAGACAAAGACAGAGCCATCAACATCGATCCTCAGAGACATGGAGAGACAGGAAGGCACAGAGAGCCTTTCCAGTCCCCAAGCTGAAACATTTTACAAAGAGTGAGCTTATTCATCAGCAAAAGGAAATGGCTGTTTTAAGCCATAGACTCGGGGCAGTGTGGGAGAGCAAGCTCAGCTTAGGGAAAGGGAGAAGTTGAAATCAGTCTTCAGCCTTGGCTCCTGCGGGTTGAGGGGCTGTCCTTGGAGAGGTCAGGCCCAGTCTACTCCTCCAGATGTCATGTGGTATACTCTCGTCCGAGCCCCAGAAAGTCTCCCACCTGGGTCAGGAGCTAGCATGCTATCCAGGAGCAAACTTCCTTCTGCAGCACGGAGGCACAGGAGCCTTCTCGATTCTAATCTTCTTCTCCATGGCTAACTCAAATCTCCTTGGAGGGGGTAGTAAGGGCTCTTAACTTTGGTGCCTGAAAACTTTCTTTGGAACACTGGCTGTATGGCAAAAGCACCAGGATAAAGAGGTACAACACCGAAGACAGGAAGGAAGAAGGGAGGGGAAAGCTTCACAGCGGGTCACATTTTTAAATCAGGAAGCCGAATGGCTGGCAGTGGCAGCAGTGATGGTGGTGGTGGTGGTGGTGGTGGTGGCAGCGGCATCACTCTGGCTCGGAGCCTACAGAGTGAGCTGGCCATGAGATCTGAGAATCAGTGATTGGCAAATAAGCACTTTGGCAAAGTCCGGCACAGGAACAGGCGGGGAAAGGGCTTGACAAGCCTGCAGTTACAGAACTCCTTTGCCTCTGCATTTTGGACAAGTCGCAGATTTCACATCAAGCAAAAATTGGTTTTGTTTAATAAACACTAGCCAGCAGATACGCGTTAGAGCAGAGGAAAAAGTATCTCTGCCTACTGACAAGGGACCCTCCCCACACTTGTAAGTGAACTAACCGAGATGCGACTCTGGAACTAGCCCCTGCGCTGTTCATGCTCCGCCCTCTAGGGTCCTCTGTGTCTCCTCAGACAGGGCTCTGAGTTATACAAGGCATTTCTTTGCAATTGGACCTCAGTTTCTTGCTTGAATCCATACATCTGTCAAATAATGCTTTACCTCTCTGCTTTTCACACCAAAAGAGTCAAGAGAAATACATAGAATAAAATTATTGTCTTGTCAAAACCAAAGGAAAACTGCCTGCCTACCTAGGTCCTAGAATCTGGTTTCTGAGAAATCATCTCCTGGCTTGTTCCCAAGGCTAGAGGACGATAATAAAATTTTGCTAACATTTATTAGGTGCTTACTCAGAGCCAGAAACTGTTAAGGGTGTTATTGTATTTAATCCCCCAAGTGATCCCATGAAGTAACATTATCTCCACTTTACAGACAAGGAAACGTGTCAGAGAGGCAAGGTCACCCAGCTGGTGAAAGGCAGAGCTAGGTTCACAGCTGGAGCCATAGAGGAGGGACCTCCTGCCACATCCACTACCTCCTGCTTAGTATTCAGGAGAGGAGCCAATCCAGAAAGAGCAAAGCTCTGGCAGGTAGCGGGGGTCAGGGGAAATGTTGCTGCTGAGTTTCTACCCTCGAGATGGTATCCTTCCACCCAGAGGCAGTATACCACATCATTTAGAAACACGGACTCTGGGTCACGTTCCCTGAGTGCGAATTCTGCCTCCACTCCAGGACTTTCAGTGAGGTCTTGGCTTCTTTGCACTTCAGTTTCCTCACTTGTAAAGTAGGGATGACAGTACCTACTTCATAAGGTGGTTATGAAGATTAAGTAAATTAACACATATGAGTTTAGCATGGCATATAATGAGGGCTGATAAATGTATTTCAAGACCTAAGTGCCAGACAAGAACCAGCACCAGCAGCCGAGACTAGACGGGGTCAAACAGTCACTCACTTTATCCCCTTGCTCGTCAGGTAGTGATACTTCACTGCTCATTTCACCCTACTGAAAGTCCACGCTTCCAGAGGGAAGGGTCGCTGCACATCAGAACCTGCACCTTTATGACAGCATTCAGCGTTAGCTGTCAATTGCTGGGCCAAATTTTAGCATCCGGGCTAAATCTTGCTGGCCTTTTATTATCAGTACCAAGCACACACAGTACCTGGTACAGAAAAGGAACTTAGTAAGTGCTTATGAAAAAAAAAACTGAATGGATCCACCTGTCCCCAGAAGACAGGCGTGCTTAGCGCACAGTGGCTCTGGAGGGAGTACTGCTGGCACAGAGTACATCGTACGCCCAGCCCATACAGTGTGTGGGCTGCCCCCAGAACAGTGAACAGTGCCATCGGAATAAGGCACTACTGGGAGTTACAGTCAACTGCAAATTTTGATTTCACCACTTGGAGGCATTAGTAGATGCAGGAATTTATAAGGCAAGGAGCACTTTATACTTCCCAGGTAACAAATACACAGTTCCAGGAGCCGTGGATGACTTTCTTTCTGTGAGGGCAGGAAAACAAAATCCCCATGCCGGAAGTACTCATTGGTCTATCAACCTTGAGAAGATTACCTCTACCTCATGTATTACAAAGGCGATGATTTCTTATCCCTTAGAACTAAGGCGGCCCTTTCTTTTTGATCTGCACAAAGCTCGACATAAGGCTGCCAGAGACCACTGCTAAAGAACATGAAATGGTTTTAACATCACTGTTGTTTTAATAAGAACAAAGACACAAGAACAACTTGAATGGAAATAACCAGGTTCATCTATATCATTCCCCAGCTGTTATCATACATAGGCAGCCCAGACACACCAAGTGCAGGTGTGACACACACTATGCCCCTCCCTATCCCTGTGATGTCCTTTCTTCAGATTTCATAGAGCAAAGATCTGCCAGTACCTCCTAGGGAAGCAACCTGTGGGGTAATAAATGGGTAGGATGTTTTCACCACTTTTTGGTCGTCCACTTTTAATTGTCTATTATCTACCATCTTTGCATATTAGAATTTTCATTCATTGATTGAATTATTGGGTCATTTATTACACTCTCAAAGCAAAGGTACCATAAAGACCACGCGTCTGATAACCAGGTCTGGCTCCTAAAAAGGCATTATATATTTCAAAGGAAAACCAAAGGTACCTTCTTTCTCAGTAGTGTTAGATTAGGTTTAGAGGAGATTAAAACCTGCTAAAATCCTCCCAAAGCCCTTGCCTGACAGTCATATACAGGTATTCCTAAGCATATCCCAAAGGCTCTGAAAGTCAAGTTGCAAAAGGCTAGAGACACTCGCCCTCCTGACAGCAAAGCCAGTCCTTCTCCTCCATAGGAGACACTGCGGGGGAGCACACTCTCTGTCTGAGGGCTGCTGAATTCAACACCCACATTTCCATTTCCCTTTTTAGCTGCTGCTCTTGGAGACTTCATAACTCCATTTTGTGACTGTCGATCTGTGAAAAGGACTTGGGTCAGAAAATTAAAACTCTACACTATGCTCCAGCTGGCTCATAATCAAACCCAAGGATTCTTAAAGTGCTGGGGAGGTGCAAGGCAAACAGACAGGGAAAATGGAACATTTGTGGCCAGGAGCTCTGCATCTTTGTTGAAGACCTCCAACATAGGCACAGTCACAGTTAAAACTTTGTACTGAGAATAGGTCGCTGTGTGACATAAAAGATCATCTCATTAAAGCATGGAGAGGCAGACAGGAACAAAAGGCAGGGAAAAAGTATGTGAGCCTTGTGAATACAACTCACACTGAAAACTCAGCAATCCCTCTTCGTAGATTTGTGCTTCTTCCAAACACGGGATGGGAGAATCAGGTTACTTGGTGGCTGAGAACTGGTACTGTTTATCAGAGATAGCAATCTTTATTCACAAAGCAATTACGGTTTACAAAGGCATTCTTCACAAATGTCATCTCGCTCCATCTTCACAAGTAGAGCACATATAAAACCTATTTCCACAAGGGAAAAAGTATGGCTGAGATACATGGAGCAGCCTGCCAAAGATCACAGAGCTAGTTAGTAACGGACAAAGCCGAGTTTTCTTTTCACCATATTGCTTCTTTTTTGTTTGAAATTTCCAAGGAGCCGGCCAACTCATAATACTTGCCACACCAAAGAGGTGGCTTTTCATAAAAAAAAGAGGCACAAGGTAAAGTCTAAAGAGATTCATAAGCAACAGACCGATAGGGAGTTTTGAGAGAGACTACCATAAAGACCCTGCCAGCCCCCAAACTAGCCTGCTCAAGGGGTCTTTATGTTCTTAAAGCACCTGCAGGTACTTGTGCCTAAGCCAAAGAAGGCTGCTAATAAGTAGCTGCTATCAGGAGTTTCAACAAGCATGACAATCAAATGGGCCTGCAGAAAGAATGAAACAAGAGGAACAAAACAACAGGTTTAAAACATATGTGTCGTTCCTCTTTGCATAAAAGGGTAGTTTTTACAGAAATGTTCTGCAAGGCAACCAGGTTCATTGTTTCTGGGGCAAGGATCTGATATAGTCCATTATTTTGTAAAACTCGGCATTCCCAAAGGCTAAATACAAAATGAGACAGAAAGAAGAAAGGAGGAGGGGGAGGGAGGGAGTACAGGCCAGAAATCCTGAGGGAAGCACAGAATGCTCTGTGACAACTCTGTAGCTTTGTCCTTACACCCAACGGGATCTGAGTTGCCCTCTGAGCATCCAGGTGATGAGGCCCTGATGGGACCTGCACTGGAAACAGATCCCAAACCAGGGTCCAATTAATTTAAGGTAGATGGGCAAGAAGACACCACCTTCTTGGCTGCCACTTATCCTGAGATATCTTTTCTTGTCCAGATGAAAGCATAACAAAAAAGTTTCTGAAATCCGCCTTAATAACATTGTTCACTACCTGACCAGTTAATCTGTCATTTCCTAAGAGGACACAACCAGTGTCTTGCTAAAACCTTATTTCTGTTCTTTGAGGCAACATGGCTGGCCTGTGTTTCATTGAGACTCACCCCTGCCAGGCTCAGAGCTGGCCAAGGTCAGGGTCTCAAGTAAACTCTTGCCCCAGGAATGCAATACACTGTAGACCAGCCCCTGATATACAGCAACTTGATTATTCCATCCACTCCACCCCGCTCTCCCTGCCAGTCTTTTGTATATTTTAAAATGAAATCCAAGTTCCTCCAGAAAATGCCTCTCATCATTACAAAAGAATATCAGCGATCCACTGATCTGGAGATCATTTTGTTAACTTAGGTCCAGGAAGTCTCAGGAAGAGTAGAATTATCTACCCAGGGATCCACAAGACTCTCCTGATCTAAGAGTCATCTGTGTCAAAAACGAAGAGGCGAAATATAAACAAATATATAAATAAATAAGTAAATAATCAAAACAGCCCAAAATCTTTTCTCTCCTTTGAGCAGATGAGGCTCTACCAGACACTGAGACTGCTAGGCAGATGGGCATTCAGCAAATTCGTTTGCCACACACATCTTCCTATAAAGAAATGACTTACAAGCTCCAGCTGTTAGAACTTAAGAGTAACTGAACAACTGTGAACCACTAAAATGCAGATATTTTTGAAACTTTCAGTTATAACTTTGTATGTTTCAGAGCACCGTTTCATCCAATGTTTTATAAGGACCTCGCTCTAGTTAAGATTTCCCTTGCTAATCAAAAATTTATTTCCCAACAAAGATAGGAGCTATTTCTTAGTGGAGGTATAAGATTATGCTTGAACATATCTTACTGATAATCCTCAGAACTCCTTTCAGAGTTCAGGTTTCTATAATCTCCATTTTATTTCATTTTTCTCATTTCTGAGTTGGTTTCGACCACATTATAATGCAATCGGAGTACTCAACAAGCAGAACAGATACAGAAACGACACACAGCTTGCTCTTTTCTAACAATTCTCTCAGTTAACCCTAAAATCATTGTGGGGTATGCAAGGCAGAGGTTTTTAGCCCCAGATAAAAGAGAGGCTCCCTTTCAGTGCAAATAGGACCATTTTCCCACCCAGCTGAGTGGCAGGCAGCTCTACAACACTTTCTTAATTTTGAGATGACTACCATCCTAGCTCCCCTGGCTCTTTTCTTCTGGAAAAAGTAGAGGTTAAATTCAAGACATACACAGGCTAAATCGATCACCGTAGAAGGGAGTTTCTAACATCACTGTGGAAAATGAAAAGCTTCTTAGTTTGCTGCGTTCATTGAATAACAAAAGCAAACCATTTCTCTCCCATTTGTTTTTCTTACAGAGCAGATGGCGGGAGGTGGCAAGAAGAGCCAAGAGCAGATGCGTCCTAATACACTGCACAGGCCACGCTGCTGAGCCCACCACAAAGGCTGCATGGAGCTCCCCCGGCATCCTCCAAAGGGCCAGCAGCTATTCTTCCGGCCTCACCACTGAAAAGAGGTCACTTCTACTGGCTCTTTATCTACTGCCTCCCATCCAAGAACCTTAGCTCTCATGAAGTCTTTCTCTATTAGGCTCTCTGGCTTCTATGTCCTTGAAGGAATTTATAATGTCCTTACTCAGACATTTCAGAGAACCCTGCTGATATTTTCTTTTGCCCTGAAAAGATGAATAAAATAGAGAGCTGCCAGACTTCTGAATGCATACTGTTTAACCACCATTTTGGAGAGGTGACCACCCACCATTCTTTTATTCTTAGGCAAAAAGCTACAGACCCAATGCCACTCTGACAGAAGCTACAAGGCTAAGAATGGAAGCTTCCAGTCAGAAAAGGTCTATTGGACAGGAGGTTAAGTCCCTAATCATTTTAGGTCTACTCAATCTCGACTGGCAAATAACACTGAATTATCACATTTCAGCCCCTAATAAAAACAAGGGGTGGCGTTACACATTTAAGACATGAGCAAGCTAAATTACTCCATATTGAGGAAGCAACATTTGCTGAGCTATAGTATCACGGTATACAGTATCATAAATAGTGCTTACCGCAGTTAGATATAGAGAATGAGGGAATGATCTCAGCACAGGGCAAAAATCTCTGGTAATCCAAGAGTTTGGAGAAGACAAAGTCAAGAAATCTCTAACAACACCCAAATGCTAAGTGCTACAAAGGCACAGCTCACACCCATCCAGAAACCCTCCTGATCAGACTTATATGTCCAAGAAATCTAACAGACTTAATTAACCCTTGGAATGTATTAAACACCCTCAGACCATCTAGTGGATTAGAAGGCATCCCTTATATCTGTTCAAAGGCTATCAAAGTAACTAAGATAAATGATCATATAACTGAAATTTTCTTTCTCAAAAAACCTGGAAGAAAAAATACATTAAACAAGAGAAAGCCTTGAGCAATGTTAGGAAGCTCTTAAGGTTTCCGCTATGCATAAAAGCCTGCAGGTCTAGATTTTCTAAGACAGCTCCAACTTCATGTTCTATCCTTGAAAGGCTATGTGTCAGGTGGTGCAAACCAATTTGAGGCTCAGGAAGAAGGTCGCCATTACACAGCTGGCTCCTCTCAAAAAGATCTCAATTGAATGTACTGAGATTATTTCTTTTTGTGGGGAGACTTCCACAGATTAAAAAAATGCCTTTACCCTTTTTCCTACCACCTCCTCACCCCCCAAATCATTAGCCAGAATAGGATATGTATTTTTTATGCAAGAAGAAATATTTTCTCACAGCTAACTAGGTATGGGGTTTTCGCCGTTTACAAAACTTAAGAGTGCTCTCGGAAGTTCAGCTTTTAAAGCAAGAGGACAAGAAACAGTTCACTCTTTAAACAAACAGCACATAACTCTATCTGAAATTCCTATCAGGAAACATACGGAATAGAAAGAGTTCTTTAATACGGCTGCGAGTGAAGAGAGACAGAAGGAGAGTGAGACAGTTTATGCTGAAAGGTGTCAACTATGTCGACACTGCCAAACAGTTCAGGTATGAAGTGTGCTGTGAGCCACCGCACAATAGAAAAAGCTGGATGTGACCCAGGGAGGAGAAAATGGTAAGCTGCACTTAAGAAAAGTGAGAAAGCCCAGAAATAAGTAAAATCAACACACACACACACACACACACACACACACACACACACACACACACACTCACACACACACAAACATATATATTTTAATTTGTTTTAAGATACAGTACATTGGTTAGATATTTATATAGCTTATAAAATGATGCCCCTAATTGCTCCTTCTCTCCTCTGGTTTTCCACCTAGCCAATATATTAATGCTAACTACCTTCTTGATGCCGTACCCCCCATCCTCGTGACCATCTATAAACTACTAATTTGTACTTCTTTAACCCTTTACCCCATTCTCCCAGTCCTCTAAACCCCTCCCCTCTGTCCATCAGCAAAATGTCCACTATATTTGTGAGTGTTTTTGATTAGTTTGTTCTTTTTGTTCCTTAGATTCTGCATACAAATAAAATCATATGACATTTATCTTTCTCTAAGAATATATAATATATATATATTAATGCTTACAGCACCTGGTATTCCTAGGTGGTCTCCCATCCAAGTACTAACTAGGCCCGGGCCTGCTTAGCTTCCGAGCTCAGATGAGATCAGGCCCGTTCAGGGTGGTATGGCCGTAGACTGAGGATATAGTCTTATTGTTGCTAAATAGGCCTCACAAAAAATGCTGGTACTTTCAGACAAGAGGCATTCTACTTCTGTCCCCTCCTTAAATCTTGAATGTTTGTATGTAATAAGATTTAGAACAACTCATGCAGAAAAATTATATCCACAGCAGCCCAGGCAACACATGGTCTTTACCATACTGTAACTTCTCTGGCTTCTGAAACGAATGATCATGTACTCAAATTTCAGACACTGACACCAATGTTTGTCTAGTCCCTAACAGAGGCTTTGGCTACTAGTCATCAGTCTGTGTCATTTTAAAGGATACAAGAACAAAAGTGTACATTTTAATTTTACTTTACATATTTAACATTTAGTATATTTTGATTATTATAATGACAATTAAGGTTTGGAGAAATAAGTTCTATAATCTGAAAGAATTTGGAAACCGGTTCTTAATCTAGAAAATTAAGAGACTCCTTCAGAGAAGTCTCCCAATGCCTGTTTGTTTCCTTTTCCTTGGATGTAAAGCTCTGACTTTTAACTGGCACAGGCTGCCTGGAATAAAGTCATTTCTGAGCCCCCCTTGCAGTTAAGTGTGGCCATAACTAAATTCTAATCAACTGGACATAAACATACATAGTGCTTGCAAAGTCTAGGAAGTATTCTCAAAGGGAGGGCCATGTCCATTTTCATCCCTTGTTCCTTCCCATTAAGTCAGCAAATCAAAGTGATGGCTAACACTCAAGCAGCCATCTTGGACAATAAAGTTTAAGTCACATGATGAGAACTGAAAGAGCCTGAGTTCCAGATGATCTTGGCATCACCATAAGAAAGCCTAATGACTTAGATTTCATTCATTAGAGAGAAATACTCAACCAAGCCTCTGTTATTTTTAGTGTTCTGTTGCTCAGCCAAATCTAATCCTAACCGATACAGATGCTTTTGGAAATTACTGGTGATAGGCAGAGGTAGGTATTTTGCTCAAAAGATTTAGACTATCAAGAGAAAGCTGTAGAATAAACCTAGTTAAGTAGTAGAACAAAAGGCATAAAAAACGACAATGAAAAACCTCTTTGTCTGCCCCTTAAGGTCCAGTCCTTCATCTCTAAGGGTGACCTGTTGTCCTGCTGTACCTTGTACTCAACGCATCTGAACAATCATATCCATTCCTCCCTCTCAAATGCCTTTCCCTTCCATATGCTTTATCTCTATGCAAGGTACTACACCCTTTTAACCTGAGTGGCCTCTGAATCTGCCCTCTCTTTTGCCCCTCTATTCAGTACTCAGTGTTGCCAAACCCTAGAGATTCTTCAAACTCTCAAACCTGACTTTTCCGTTTTGCATCTGCTTCCAGTTCCTAGTGCACGACATTATCTCCCCACATCTCAACTACTGCTCTAGACCCTGAGACCTTCCCTCTGCAGTTTTCCCCTCTAGGCAAATCCGTATGCTACCGCAAGAAGAGTTTCCCCACAGTGTCATTTTAGTTATGTTACATCATGTGTACCCCTCATGTCTTCAAATTAAAGACTAAATGCAAGGCCCTTGACAACCTACCTTGCACTTTCCAAGTTATTCCTTTCACTACTTCCCAGAGTACAGAGCATGAGGAAGACAGGAATTTAGAAGCTAGAACAAAAAAGATGTGGCTATCTCTGTCAGAACAGAAATAGTTTACTACTATTTGCTATAAAGATTACAGGGCAGAAAGCTATTAGAAGTAGAGGCTGCTCAGGTTGAGAGGACTAGGGCCTTCTGCATTAAGATCCCTAGGGGTGATGAAGAAGGAATACAGCACCAGAAACCACTTCATTCGACATTTATTAATCCAGTTTACATTTATTTAGTATAGCATGTTGTCAGGTACAGCTCTAAACCATTTGGGTAGTGAAAGGGAAAAAAGTGTTAAAAAGAAAAGAAATGGTCCCTGCCCTCATGGAACTTTTTGATCCTGAGGTGTCCAATTTTATCAGTGACATCTGCTTTACTGTACGGAGACCTTTGCTAGTCATTACCCAGGCCCTTTGGCCGGTTCAGCTATTTACTCCTTATCCATATTTCTCAGGGCCCCAATACTATCTAAAACTACCTAAGTAAGTGTCTGACTACAGAAAGCCCCCTTCACCTCAAGTACTCAGAAGAGCCACAAGAAGCATTTTCCCAGGCAAGGTGCCCAAACTAACGTTCTCTGACCTGAAAGAGGTCCAGCCGAGCTTGGAAACCTGATAGGAACAAACAAAAACATGTCTCTCAGCTGGCATTCCTCCAGCGTGTATGGAACCCAACATCCTTCATTGCTCTGCATTCACGATACACAGGAATCAACTCAAAGGGAGGGGAGGGGAGGAAGAGGAGGAAAAGAAAGAAAAAGACCTTTCCCCTGTACCTTTAAACTAAAATACCCCAAGGAACTAGATAGCATGAACATTATCACATGCATAGGCAGAAACAATAAATGTGCTGTTTAATGGTCGAATCCGAGAACCTATAAGGAATGGAAAGAAGAAAATTAGCTGTTCAAGTGTCAACTGCAGATCACAGATATGCTCAAAACCCAAATAGCAAAGACTGATCCATGTCCAGGGCAACAAGTGCCCTGAAGCATTTGGTCAATAAACCCCCACAACACAAGGGAGAATTCAAAATGGCAATGAGAACGCCCGAAGCATCCAAAACAGAATGGAAAACTGGCTACTGGAACTGTGAATATTCCCAATATGAGTTTAACAGGATATCCATTTGGAGAAAGCTCTTGAAAAAAATGGAAAGCTTTAGCATTTTCACTTCTAGATATATACAAAAGACAACTGAAAACATATGTCCATACAAAAACTTATACATGGATGTTCATGGTAGCATTATTCATAGTAGCCAAAAGTGGAAAAAACCCAAATGTCCACCAACTAATTAATGAATAAAGAAAATGTGTTACATCCATACAGTTGAATATCCAACCATAAAAAGGAATGAAGTACTGATTCATAGTATAATGTGCATGAACTCTGAAAACATGCTAAGTGAAAGAAGCCAGCCACAAAAAGTGCATGATCCCATTTATATGAAACATCTCAAAGAGGCAAATCCACACAGATTAGCGGATGTTTAGAGCATAGGGTGGGGGACAGTGGAGGGACATGGGAGTAACTGTTAAAGGGTATAGGGTTTCTTTTGGGGGTGATGGAAAGAATTAGTGGTCGCACAATTTTGTAAATATAGGAAAACACACTAAATTGTACACTTTGAAAAGGTGAATTTTATGCTATGTGGATTATATCTCAATTAAAACAAATGAACAAAAAAACCAAACCAAGCTTTCAGGGCTGGAGGACTACTGCCAGAACAAAGGAATTCAGTTATTCCATTCTTTCCTCTTGGCTATACCCAGGCCTGCCTAACCTGCCCAGGCCCTAGGCCTCTCAGTGAGCACTGCCTCCGGCCTTTTCTCCTCTAACCATGCCCACCGCTGCCTCATGCACCCTCCTTATCATACCCTGATTCTTACCCAAAGCTCTGGTTCCCAATGACCACATGTACCTGAAAATTAGAGGACTCTAACTAGAAGGAAACATCCATTTCCCAACAAAAAGATGGCCATAATGCAATCTGACTGACCTTGAAAGAATAAACTTTTAAGGACATGAATAAAATTAGTCTACTTATACTTAGTCTTGTATATTAAAATTAAAATAACATAGTCTTAATTATGATTGTACCTCCAATACCTACACACTGGCAGACATATAAACATAGTAGTCCCCCTTGTCTGTGGGGTCACGTTTCAAGACCCCCAGTGGATGGGTGATAAACAGCGATGGGTCCATCACACAGAAGGAAACAAACACCTTGATCCTGGGCTTCCCAGTCTCTAGAACTGTGAGAAACTTCCACTGTAAGCTGCCCTGTTTATGGTATTTTGTCAGGGCAGCTCAAGCTGACTAAGCCAACAGATATATTCAATTAATAATAATTCACTGAACAGCCAATGGCTTATGAGCTGTGTTCTTTTTTGCATGTATGCAATAGTTAAAGAAAAAAAGATTTAGAAACATTGCCCCTTCCATTTGTACACTTCTATTTACTTTATTTAAGTCTTTACATGCCACACTTCTTTCCATCACCAATAGAGCTATTTTAGGTCATCTAGCAATTTTCTAGAGCACATCATTTAAATTGCCATCAAAGTTGCTAGAGATATATCAGATTTTGAATATGTGAAGAATGTCACTGTGGGAAGTTTATCCTAAGTTGAAAATACCTTTTGATTATATCTTTTTTTGAGGGATAAATTCCTGGGAAACTCCACTTTACATTCAGAGAGTACGCTTATTTTCAACATTTCTAATAGATATCCCTATATGTATCTGCCTTTAAGACTACACAGAGTAACTAAGATGTCCTGTTTTTCTATTTTTAGTTGAATATATATATCTCAAGAACCCAAGAATTTATAAAAGAAATACAAATAACTAGTAATCAAATATAAAACTGCTCTAATCTCACTAATAACCTAGGACAGGAATATTAAATCATTCCCTTTTTTGGTTACACTGTTAACATGGTTTTAAAAATTATGGAAAATGTCAAACACATAGAAAATTGGGGACTACAATGACAAACATCCATGTACCACTACCCAGTACAAGTATTTTGTTACTAACATGTGGCACTGGTTGGGATACAGGGAAGACAGATACTCTCAAACACTGTTGTTAAAAGAATTGGGTAATTTCTAGATGGCAATCTGACTACATTTGTGAAGTCATAAAATATACTTACCACTTAATCTGGCAAGCCTACCTTGAGGAATTAAAACTTAAATAATTAATGATGTATGACTATCTACCAGGATATTCTTCACAGCATTGTTTAATAAAATGACCTCAAAATATCAAATGAAGAATAAATTAAATCATGGTCAAGTATGTTATGGGGCATTAAACATAACTAAGAAAAAAGAAAATATAAATTACTAACATCAAAAATGAAACAGGGGCCATCACTACTGATTTTGTGGACATTAAAAGGTAAAAATATTATGAACAATTCTATGCCCACAAATTTGGTAACTTAGATGGAAAAGACCAATTCTTAGAAAAATACAATCTGCCAAAACTCATACAAGAAAAAGACAATCTGGATGGGTCTTTATCTATTAAAGAAACTGGATCAATAACAACAATCTCCTAAAACTGAAAACACCAGGCCCAGACTGGTGCATCAATTAAGCCTACCAAGCAATTAACAAATTTCTACCATCTCTTCTAGGGAACAGAAAGACAAATTTCTACCATCTCTTCTAGGGAACAGTTCCTAACTTATTCTACGTCGCAGGCATCACCCTAGTACTAAAGCCAGACAAAGATATTCCAAGAAAAAAACTACTAACCAATATCTCCCATGAACCTAGATGTAAAAATCCTCAACAAAATATTAGCAAATCAAATCCAACAATATATTTAAAGAATTATATGCCAAAACCAAGATTTATTCTAGGTACTCTAGGATGGTTCACTTTCAAAAATCAATGTAATCCATCACAACAGGCTAAAGAAGAAAAAAGTCATATGAACAATAGATGCAGAAAAAGCATTCGACAAAATCCAACATCCAATTCATTATAAAAACTTAGTAAACTAGGAATAGATGGGAACCTTCTCAATTTGATAAAGAACATCACAGGGGGAAAAAACCCTCTATGGTTGGCAAATAAGCATATGAAAAGATGTTCCCCAGCACATGTCATCAGAGAAGTGTAAATTTAAAACAATGAGATACAACTACATACCTATTAGAATGGCCAAAATCCCAAACACTGACAACACCAAATGCTGGTAAAGATGTGGAGCAATGGAACTCCCATTCACTGCTGGTAGGAATGCAAAATACTACAGCCACTTTGGAAGGTGGTTTGACAGTTTCTTACTAAATATTACTCTTACCATGAAATCAGCAATCACACTCCTTGGTATTTATGCAAGAAGATGAAAACCTATGTTCACCCAAAAATCTGTACAAGGATGTATTTTACGGCAGCTTTATTCATAATTGTCAAAACTTGGAACCAACCAAGATGTCCTTTAGTGAATGAATACACTACGGTACATTCAGATAACTGAATATTATTCAGAACTTAAAAAAGAAAAAAAAAAGAGCTATATCAAGCTGTGAAAAGACATGAATGAACCTTAAATGCATATTACTATGTGAAAGAAGCCAATCTGAAAAGGCTACATACTGTCTGATTCCAACTATATGACATTCTAGAAAAAACTGGAGGCAGTAAAAAGATCAGTGCTTGCTAGAGGTTTAGGGGGAGAAAAGGATGAACAGGTGGAACACAGAGGATGTTTAGGGCAGTGAAACTACTCTGCATGATACTCTAATGATACATACATGTCATTATACATTTTTCCAAACCCAAATAATGTACAACACCAAGAGTGAACCCTCATGTTAATTATGGACTTTGGTTGATAATGATGTGTCAATGTGGGTTCACTGACTGTAACAAATGTACCACACTGTGTGGTTAGGGAAGCTGTGATGTAGTGGCAGCGCTGGGATAGATATATGGGAATTCTCTGTACTTTATGCTCTTTCTTCCTTCTTTTGGTGAATCTAAAACTGCTCTAAAAAACAAAGTCTATTTAAAAGGGGAAAAAAAGTCCATTAATTAAAAAATAATAATAGCAGTACAGAAATGACTGGATACATTAACTCTTACTTTTAACTTGTTTTCCATGTTTTCTACAGCAGAATGAATACCGATCACATTGAAAATGAACAGGGTAGTGAAGAACTAACCTAAGTAACTTTAGAAAATTTATTTTGACTACATACTCTCGGGCTAAGGACAAAAAGAACTGTACTCAAATGCTGTACTATTATAGTTCTTCACAGGGGTATGAATCGACAATTCTGAAACTACTTATGTAAACTTTAGGGTGGAGCAAGTAAGTATATTGTAGATAATGAGGGCTAGAATTTTCACCGTTAGCAAAAAAGGAATTACAAATAAGGACTGGGGTAAAGCTAAAATGAACTCTGTGACATTCAACTAGAATTGAAGTTTTCAACATGAAATAGTTTTTAAATATATACACACACACAGAGATAGATATCCATGTTTGCATATACCATACACTTTGTTCTTTTCACTAAGTAAAATAAGGGAGAAAGGACAGTTTTTCCTAATAATACAATTCTAACAAATGTATAAGAAATGACGAAAACAGAAATTACCATTAGACAAACCCCACAGTAGTGGCAGTTAGACATGGAATCATCAGTGGATGCTAAAATTAAGGGAGAAGGGTATGCTGAGAAATAAGATATTTATATAATCTCAAAGTATGTCCCCATAAGATTTGTTAATTAATACAATAAATCAAATTAATTATACTAATAGCTTTATCGTGGAGAAACCTGACAAACATCATCTTAACCAAGTGGTCTAAGCTAACATCACTAGTGATGGGAACAAAACCACATGTTACCTGAGGATATACAAGGAAGGACACATTATTCCTGTGGTATTCTTGCCAAAAAATGCATAACCTGAATCTAATTACAAGAAAACAAATCCAAATTGAGGGCCCTGCAAAACACCTGCCAGTACCCTTCAGCAGTATCAAGGTCATGAAAGACCAAGAAAGACTAAGGAATTATCTATCACAGGAAAAAAGGAGATATGACAACTAAACACAACATGGGATCCTGGACCGTATCCCAAACCAGAAAAAGGACACTAGTGGGACAACTGGCGAAATGATTAACAGTTCTGTAGGTTAGACAATATTGTAACTATGTTACTTCCTGATTCTGATGGCTGTACTATGAAATATAGGAATGAAGAGTATCTGGTATTTTTTCTACTATTTTATATCCCTTTTAAAGTCTGAAATTATTCTTTCTATGGCCATACTACCCTGAACAACTCCGATTCCATCTGATCTCGGAAGCTAAGCAGGGTAAGGCCTGGTTAGTACTTAGATGGGAGACCATCTAGGAAGACCAGATGCTGTAGCCATAAAAAATAAAAAAAATAAGGGATTGTAAGCTGACAAGGTCCTTGCAATCTGTGAGGTTAACCAAGGGTTGCCTTGCCTAAAAAATAATAATAATAAAGTTTGAAATTATTCCAAAATGAAAAGTTTAGAAATTTAAAAACTTGTAAACAGTCCTGTCCCACTAGAACATGAAACATGTCCACTGAATTCACTATAACATAGGAGTGCTTAGTATTCACCATGTTAACAAAAATTAAAATGAGTTGCTTCTGATATTTCCAGTGTGATTCCAGACAGAACAATTAGTATTAGAGTAGATCCCATTTAGAGCAAAGTCCTATTAAGAAAAAATATATGCATCTTTTACTTTGAGCTTAGTCTCTATAATTAGTTCAGCAAGCTGGCCCTGGTTACATGGCTCTGTAAAACCTTCCAAAATAAAGCCAAATGAAAAGATGATCCAAAGAGACTTCAAATGTTTGATGCACTATAAATCATGGGCTATGAAAATCAGCACCCACATTTTAAATGTTCCCTAGAAAACTCTCTGAAATGTTAAGTACAATTGTACTGTTTAGAGAAATCTCAACTTGTTTGGCTTTTCCAGTAACTGCTACCAAATGTGTGTGATCTGGACTCCACCCCCCACATCCAGCAGGCCTGTCTACTGGATAACAGAATACCTTCGTTATATCCCAGGCTGATTCTAAAAGTCACCTTTGGTTATCTGAAAAACTTATTCTGGTCAATACATCAAACAGGTTCCATTTTACAGGTCCTATCCCAAGGGCACAGGGTAAGCTTGTGACTGGTAGTCTGGAGGGTGGGCAGGAGCTGGGTCTGTATACTCACTACACTCTTAACCCCACCCACCACTCTCCAATTTTTTAGGACCTGGAGGGAGGCAAGGAGAAAGATTCATTAAGAGACAATCCATTGCAAGCTGGGTGTCCTCCTCTCTTTGACTAACCACATCTTTTGTTGCATTACACCAGGATTTCTCAGCCTTGGCTCTACTGACATTTGGGCCAGATTATTTTTCATTAGGGGAGCCCACTGTAGGATGGGCACATCCACTATAGGATGTTTGGTGTCATCCCTGGCCTCCATCCCCTAGATGACAGTAGTAACAACCATAAATGTCTCTGGGCATTGCCAAATGTATAGTGGTTGGCGAGGAAAGAAGGGGTGTCAAATTTGCTTCCTACCCTGCCCCCACTGTTAAGAACTGCTGTCTTACAAAAACCATCATCAAACCAGTGGACTTTACTCCTTTTTTTCCTGGCTGCTTTGCTTCTTGGTCTAATGCTGCCTAGCACAGAGATGCCAGCTCTCTCATGGAGGAGCACATTTGTTGGTTTTTTTGAAAAGTCCCACTAAAATCTCACTATACCCAGGAGTGGGAGGTTTGATTCTCGCCTTATTTCCCATCTTTCGACCCCAACCAAAGCCCTTGTCTAGCAGGGACCCCTCATGGGAGCATTGATTTGATAACTTAAGCCCCAATCACCTTCCAAGGCATCCACTCACCCCACCAGAAGAGCAAACGCAACCACCAAAGGAGGGTGTGGTGGGAGGACAAGTTAATGAAGCCTCTTTTCAAGAGAAGGGATCATTGCTATTCAAAAATCTGCATTCAAATGTGGTAAAAGTTAACATTTGGGGAATCTGAGCTCGAAGCACACAAGAATTCTCTGTACTATTTGTGTGACTTTTCTTTAAGACTGAAATCATTTAAAATATGTATATATATATATATATATATATTTTTTATACTTACTTATACGTATATCCACTGAACGAGAATCTTCCTAGAGTGATGAAGATGTTCTAAAACTGAATTATAATGACGGTTACATAACCTGGTCAATTTACTAAATATTTTTGAGTTGTGCACTTAGAATGGGTGAATTTTATGATATGAAAATTATCACAATTTTTTTCCTAAACAAACAAACAAAAACAACCCTCTATTACCTTGTACAAGAGGTCAAAGATACAGCAACACTGTCAGTGCTGCTGGAAAGAATCCCTGAGAACGATACACTGGGAAGGCTCCTACTCGGCAGTGACTCAAGTCTCCCCAACCCTGCCCCAAGCTTTGAGCTTTGGTCAACAATTCCAGGAAAGCAGGAAGGAATACTGCCTCTAAAAAAAGGCCCAAGGATTTCCTAAGTGGCGTTTTAATTTTAAATCCACTTCAAAATAGTCTTCCTTTCCTTTCCTTCGTAATCGTGTGGATACTAAAGCAGAAAGCCTACCTAACTGCATTGAGCAACTGCTGTGCACAAACCACGGGGCCACTTCAAATGTGGCTTGTTTCCAATTTCATCCACATCTTTCAGATTTTTAGCTTAAACGCTACAGATACCTACTTAGCAAAGAAGTTCTTCATACATTTTGAGATCGAAGTTTTAAATCTCTAGCTTCCAGACAAATGACTGACCTTTTTCCTTTCTTTTTCTCTCTCTCCCTCCCCTTCCCACTCCTCCCCACCCTCACATCCTTTCTTCCTTTTTGTAAATGATTCCAGATTTATTTTTAGACCTGGACTCATTTGTTCACATCAGGCTGGGACCCTGAACTTAGTTTCCATGCTAAGTTTAAAGACTTAAAAAAATTTTGAAATACAGTTCATATACATAAAATTTACTTTTATAACACTGCATACAATTCAGTGGGTTTTACTGTATTCACAAAGTTGGTCAACCATAACCATTATCTAATTCTAGAACAAAAAGACACTGTCTTTAATCCATTAGCAGTCGCTCACTTTCCCTCTTGCTCACCCCATCCCCTCCCTAAGTGCCTGTTAACCAATAATCTATTTTCTGTGATGACTTCTTTTTCTCCTACACATTTTCCTTTGGAAATACCATTTATACAGATTAAACACATATTTCACTTGACCACTGATTCTGGTAATACACAGTATTAGCATTACTACTCTCACCATGTGAGATTTAAAATAATGATTAATCCAGATACATAAGCTTATCCATGATTACCAAAGTCATACCATCACCATCAATACTCTTAACAAGAAACATGTACATATTAAACATACGTTATATGTAATATATCTAGCTCATATATAAACGAGCTAGAGGGCGTAATGACAACACCTGAACACTTGGCCCTGTGGAGAATGAGACCTTATCATAACTTCCAAGTTCAGCTGGGATGGAGAGGACACCTAACAACATTCAATGCCACCTGGAGACTAAGAAAATTCTGTGATAAAACAACTATGAGAAACAATAAGGCTCTCTATCACAGAAGTGCTGCGGCCATGGTCCTCTGCTCTCACATGCCTGGATGCCTGAGCATGTGTCCCTCAGACGCTGTCAGGACAGGCTACCCAGCCTCTTTCAGTCCAGACATCTCAGTCTCATGGAAGAGGCACTGGGCAACAACACTGGCTGCCAAGGATCTAGCTGCCCCTCAAAGCAGCACCACCACTTGTCAGGTATCTGAGTTACGAGAGGCAGTTAAGCGGCCGGGGAAAAGGAGGACACCTAAGCAGAGTTCAGTGTCACAGAATCACCTTTTGCTATTGAGCATGGACCACATGCTAGTCACAGTACCAAGCACGTGACATACATTACGTACTCTAATCTCACAATTGCTCTGAGGTAGGTACTAAGATTATCCCTCCATCTTACAGACGAGGAAACTGAGATTCAGAAGTTACAAAAGAGCTAGGAAGTGATGAAGCTGCAACCCTAAACCTGTCTGTGCCTCTCGCCCTATACTGTCTGGAGGTATATACAAAGTCATAAACCAAAGTTAAGACCGAGATCACATGAACTGTGCCTCTGTGTAACCCCTGAGTTAGTGAACTGGAATTACACATATTCTGCCTGCTTTTCCAGTAACTGTCTATAATCAAGTTCCAAAAGGCCACAAGACTAAAAATTAGCACTTCACATAATCCCATTTTTGTAAAAAGTCAAGCATTAACTAAAAATACAAGCTGAAAGAGATATGACATCAAAGCACAAAGTTAAACTATGAAGGCATGTTTCCAATTTAAAAGAAATTAAGAACTAAATTACTTCAATTCACAGAAGAAGTGAACCATAATACATGTATGACCAAAATAACTATAAACTTCATCACAGGAGACACACATTGGAAGTTCCCCTCACAACTGCCAAATGATAAATGTTTATTGTTCAAGTTCAAGGAAATTAAACTGAATCCAGTGAAAAGTACCTTTTATAATTACCGGAGAAAGTCTGAGAAATGGCAAGGCCAGCATCTGGTTATTGGAGCTTAGGTTTTTAAAGCCACAGACCAGATTTCCAGTGTGGTCTGCCCATATTCCATGCCCCAGGTATATCTCCCACTTTCTCTTGAGAGAATTTAAGATTTGAAGGCCAAGGAAATAGAAACTCCTAGAAAGACCTGGAAGCAGCCCCTTTTATAATCGGTCCAGTCAACAGGCTGAATGGGAAGTATTGCTGATGCAAAAATAATCCTCCTGAGCTCTGCCACCACATCCTTTTCAGCCTCCTACTCTATGAAGCCAAGATTGTAGTTACTGTTAACTTAAGACTTCCTGGTTCTAGTCAGATGAAAAGCTGCTGCAATTACAAATACATGCTCAGTGGTCCCTGCATGCCAGGAGCTGTCATCACTTTACAGGCATAGCTCATTTAATCTCTACAGGTATGAAAGAATACCAAGACACAGAGATGTTAGGCTATCTGCCATCTGGGGTGCAACCACAGGTAGTCTGCCTCTAGAGTCTGTGTTTACCTACGACATACTACCCCGTGCCCAGTTAAGACTCGATCACTGGATAGGTGACCGAACTACAGAATCAAATCACTAATCCTTAAAAGCATTTTTAATTCCGAAACTCTCTAGAGTGCAAGAATCTTCAATAATTGTTGATTCATCCATTTAGAATGCATTTTCCTACCAATACCTCTACTGTGGGCAATTAGGAGAACGTACCGAAATTAAAGTTTGCAGGAAAAAGTGCGCGACTCAGCCACAAGTTAGAGCTCTGGTCAGGAGTCCACACTCTCTTCAGTGAAGTAGTTTTGGGGTGAGGGTTTAAGGCAACACAACAACTTTGCAGGAATTTATAAATATTTTGTTGTTTTAACTTGGAATGCAAGCAACTTGAGTGACTGAAGTGTTGCACGCAGGGTTGATACCAACTTGAATAAGATTCCAACACACTGGGCCTTCACCCATTTCTCCATCACAGTCTCACAACAAACAGTCTTCCCATGTCCCAAAGCAGCAGCTTTCCCTACTGATATCATCTTAATCACAAAGGCGCAGCCCATTTAAGATGTGGCTTTCTTTACATACCTTCAGAAACAACCTGGCCATCCTAGTTATCTTCAAAAACCCAAACTCTATTAACTTTGCTGACACACACACAAACACACTATTTCATAAAACTTCATGTATTCTACAGACTTTATCTACCCACACCAGAAAAGACCAGTGTCTCAAGGAATATTCATGGCAAGTGCTAACAGCATCTGTCTCCTTGCACTTTATAAAGTTAAAATAATTCTGTCACATAGCCAAGTCATCTTTGGCTAAAGAAGGCCACTGATGCTAAGAAATCTGAGTAAAAATTCCAGAGAAATGAATTCTTCTCCCAGAGCTGGCTTTTGTAAGGGAATTAATGACTGGCCAAATATGAATAGGAAAAAAAAAAATCACACCGGCAAATTTGAGAAAATAAAATGCTAATTCCTGCAGACCAAATGACAATAGTCTGAGAGAGCTAGTATAAGCGGGTAACCACTGAAAGGAATTGCTACTCTAACACCTGCTACTTACTTGCCTCCCCAAGTCCCAGTACAATGGCACACCACAGGAGAGAATGAATAGTCACCCTCAATCCCCAGAGAGTTGGACAACAAAAAAACTGGAGGGTATGTGACACTGCTAGAAATACCTTTGCCAGTAGGGAGTAGAATAAAAGGCTCTGCCTCACAGTATTTGCTGGCTTTCCACTGCTTCTAGACAGAGATGGTGAAGGTCTGAGCCGAGAGACCTGTCAGAAATGACGTCCCCAGACAGACAGCTGTGGGCTGCCTGACGCCCTAATGGGTATCCTGACCACAATGCTCGGTTCTGCTGCAGAGCATCCTACAGTCTTGGTGCTTCCATGAAGGTACTGGGAAGGAGCTGGAGGGGCCTTGGTCACCATCCTGAACCACATCCTTTTTTAGCCATATACTGTATCATTAATGCACATACACCCCACAATATGTGACAAAGCAAGCTGGCAGAAGGCTCCTTTATTCCTTTCCCCTAGACCTATAAGTACTGTCAATGATAAATGACAAAAAAATTCACATCAAGAGTCAGGATAGCAAAGAGTTATTAAAAACTCAATTCAAAGTATTTCATAGACACCTCCTCAGGAGCATACATAGACTCTACTCAGAGGTGCCTAGCAGATGGTGACTCAGAATTTGTACCAATATGGTCTATAAGTAAAACTGAGGGAAGGAGAATGGATGAATAGACAGAGACATTCATGTTCCCTAAACATCTGCTTTATGTACTCCAAGGAGTAATGACTTCCTCCCTCACATTCTTATGTCTCTCAGAAGATCTTGAACTACTGTGTTCTTGGGAGCTTGATCCACATCCATTTCCTTAAAGAACATCCAAATGTGAAAATATATTTACTTTCCTAGAATTATGATTGGATATGACTTGACATGAAGGAGGAGGAGATGACTAATTTCAAATGCTTACTAGGTACCAGATGCTACTGCAGTATTGTGTATGCATTATTCACTCAGAGTCACTACT
Organism: Eonycteris spelaea; assembly: GCA_003508835.1. Lineage (NCBI taxonomy): Eukaryota > Metazoa > Chordata > Mammalia > Chiroptera > Pteropodidae > Eonycteris > Eonycteris spelaea. The sequence continues at coordinate 2,965,862 of PUFA01000145.1, read as the reverse complement.
CAAATGTAATGTCACTTCTCAAGAAGATCCCCTGACCACCTGCGTCTAAAACTGCCCCTACCACGCATTCTCTCAATGCCCTGTTCATTATCTTTACGGCGCTTAGCACTACCATATATTATTTTAAATCTGTCTATTCGTTTCTGCTGTCTTCTACCACGAAAACAGAGGTTATACAATCTGTCTTGTTTACTGCAGCATCTCCAGCATCCAGAAAAATGCCAGGCATAAAGCAGGCACTCGTCAATGGATGATCTCATCTAATCCACACCACAGCCCGAGGGGTACCGATAACAGAGGGAACTGAGGCTGAGGACGGTCGAGAACCTCACCAGGAACAACCCAGCTAGAAAGTAACATCTACCTGCAGATCCTACGCTCCTCTCCTCTATGCTACACACAAAATTTCCCTGGAGAACTCATTCTAAAAAATTTTTTTCTATTAAAATGATTTGCACACATTCTGCGTTGTGGTAAAGGCTATTAAAAGAGTGCTGACTGGATCAAGATTCTGTTGTGTGGCAGTGCTGGCAGCAGGCTCTCTTTCCCATGACTAGGCAAGAATAAAAATCTAAGAAATGGGGTCGCCTGAATAAGAATATGGTGATATTTTATTAATATTGAATACTGAAAATTACATAAGACAAAAATTGGAATTTATTCACAAGAACACCCTATGGGATCCATGAGTACCACATAATCTTTGTCACCTTTCTTAGCCTGAGATTATAAGGTCCTAGAAGACAGAGGCTCTTCCTTATTTTGTACTCCTGCACAGAGCGCCATATGGTACCCATGCATGAGGAATGGCTACCTGTCAAAACATTCTGTTTCACACGTAGAAGAATTCTGGCCCTGCTCCTGCTTTGTTCTGGTGTCCTATTCACTAGGCAAGGGTCATTTATCTGGGATCTGGGGGCCCTAAAGAGTGTTCATAGAATGGGTGCGGAATGTGGGGTAGAAAAGTCTATAGGCTGCACCCTCTCAATACTGCTACGTAAATGGACATTTTCCCAGATGTGGCTCTAATAGAAACCCTAAGGATAAACCTTGTTTTTAAAGAAGGCTACCCTAATTCTATTTAACACTACTCTTTAGGGGACTAGATACTTTAGACAAGATTTTTTGTTGGGATGGTGGGAAGAGGCAGGTAAGGCACAACACTGCCCATTTAGATCAAAGATTAAATGGCTCTGATAAAAAGCAACACCCCCCTAAGAGAAACACACAGTTAGGAGAACGGTACAAAACAGATGGCATCTGCCACGGCTCCTCTGTGTTTCCAACACTCACATTATTATTTTGTACAGCAGCAAAAGACTTAAAGACTATTCACTGATAGGAACAAGATGCTTATGAATTAAATGAGTGTTCTCAAATTAGGACAGATTGTCAGAATGGAATTAACCATAAGCATACAGATTGGGACCTTCATTCTTTTCTCCAAATACTAGAAGGTAGCACAGTTTCTGATATATAATTAGTGTCTGTTAAATGACTGACTCAAGGATGGATATGGAATAAATTAGTCAACCAGATCCCTGTCAAGGGGATATGGTCCTAATCCAGTCATTCTCTGAGGACCTAGCAGTATTTATACTACCAAAAACAAGAGTGGATACGTCAAGTTTCCTTTAATTGGTGCTCGCTCCCAAAGGGTTTAGAACATGTCATCTCCATTCAGGGAAAATATGGCCAAAGAAGGGAAAAGGGTAAGTGTAGTGAGCAAGTGGGATGGATCAAAGCTGATAAAAAGGGATTAGGCCATATGAGAGCAAGAGTTCACATGGGATACCACTCCTCTGGCAGAGCCTTCTTTTAAGATTCTGGGCACACTGCATTCACGCTGTTAAGAATAGGCAATGGATATTAACCAATGTCACCCCAATAATCTTAACAATAAAATATAGGCAGTGGGTACATAAAAATCAAACATTATCACTAAGCTTCTTTCTCCCACTTTACAAATGGAGCAACTAAGACACCACCACAAAAACACAACTTTTCCCACAGAAACACCACAAGAAAGATTCTATCCATTTCATAATTCTTCCCAAAACTACCAGGCAGGGTTCAATTAAAGACCCAGATGAGAGATCTAGGTGACAAGCTGAATACATCTAGGTGTTTCAAACATAAGGTAAGTACAGATTCGGATTCACCAGCTTTAACTATATGCAGCCAAGAACCTGAGCACGAAACTCCAGTTTGCAAAGAACAACGATTAATGCAACAGACACAAACGATCCACAACTCTCTCCTCCCCAATGGCCCTGTTGCGAAAGTAGCACATGCAGGCAGGACCTGAGTGCCAAAGGAGCTGCCATAAGCGGTCCTCATCCTAGGTCTGGATAAAAGTACTGACCCAGAATTCCTGTGCTAGGCAGTTCCCTGAGATCACAGACACTCAAGGACCGTTCCTTGCATCAGGATCCCCAGCTCAGTCGCACTCCACAGGGAAGCACTGCAGACCTGTCATTTTTCCCCCATCTACTCTCTTTGGAATATAGTCCAACTACAACTGGGCTCTAGTTTTTAAAATAGACTCTACGCCCAATAATTCTTCTAGAACTTTCCCAGCTTCTTTTATAGTTTCTCTTCACAACCACTTTTTGGTTGGAATGTGGGATGCTGCAAACATAGATTTCTGGTGCCTTTCCAAAGTTTAATCATTTGAAACCCTCCCTCCCCGTACATAAAAATATATCCTTCCAGCATCATTTGACCGAAGTATAAAGCAACCTGGTTGGCCTCCATGCATCCGATGGCATCTTCCAAGAGTGAAAACTCCACGCAGACATAGCCATAGTCGTAACCTGGGGACAGCATTTAAATACAGACGGGAGTGGTGTTAGTGCCTTGCAAACACAAAAGACACACTTAAATCCCCTGTTCCTGAACCCCTTAAATACAAGCCCTCCCAGCTAGCCCCTCCCTCCCCTGTACTAGGCAAAGCTGCTACCCCAAACAGAAAAAAGTACTGAAGGAAAGTCTGGATGTTTCTGGACTTTGAGAGTCATTCCAAATGGCTTTTTCTATTAACCAAGAAGATCCTCTGCACTCTTTAGCACTGATGATCTGGCGAGGGTGCCCCAGAATTGGGTACTCCCACAGAAAGTTCAAGTGGGGACCCAAAACAATTTTTAACCACAGGCTGTATCTTCTGCAAAAACAAAGTCAACAAGAATAGAAAAGTATCTGAGGAAAAAAAAAAAGTATCCCGAAAGAGGAAGAAGAAGCAATTATCCCAAAGCTATGCTAATAGTCACCACTTTTCAAGCAGAAACCACCTTCAAAGACAGAAGTGCTGACAGACTGAGGGAACTATTCTGTCTGGATACCACAGGAGGCTTCTGGTTGGCAGGGGACAGACCACTGCAGGTCTCCTCATTTTTTCCTTGTTTCAACTCAAGTCATAAACCAGCTAAAATCTTTATGAAAGGAAGAAGGTGTAAAAGCATAAAGAGCTGGGTCCAAATTTGTGCTTATGCAAAGACTGGCGGTGGGGCAGGCTGGGGGAGAGACAGCAGTTGTTAGCAGTTGTTAGCAATCAATACATGTTCAAGGATCGTACGTATCATTAGTTATAACACATCCTTCACCTTTCTCCAGAGCAAGTGTCATCTGGGCTCTTGTGACCCATGAGACGGGGAAGTCATGGGATTTACAGAATGCTGAACTCTAACCCTAACCCACTCAACAATTTCCATGATATGCCACCATCTGACTACAAAAATACACTCTTCAGTGCAATGTTCCTCGAGTGGCTTCCATGTTTCCCCCACTGCCTCATAGGATAAAGTGGCTCATCTTTAGGAGCGACACTGTGCAAATGGAACAGCAAGAAAAAGATGTGATTTGTTGAGATGAGAAGTAAAACTCGGGAAAAGAGAAACAACATAAAACGTAGGACGATCCCAAGCACAAAGCATATGTAACAACAGGAAACTGGTATCATCGATTTACGGTATCAAAGGCCAAAAATAAAATCAAATCAAATTAAATTAAAAACTAAAAAACTAGGGCAACAGAAAATATAATTTAAAAAGTTGGTAAAATGTGTGGAGTCCTTGTCATGTGGAATGAATAACCCGAAATGTTTTATTATGATAGTAATAAAGCTTTAACTTTACATTTGTTAAATACTCCAAGTTCATTATGGAATGTTACAATGGTATAAGGTGATTCTTGCTTTGAATTTTAGGAAACGATAAGGAAGAAGAAAAGAAAGCTATTAGAAATCTCAGCACCTTCTTAGGCTGAAAGAGATTTTCTACTCAATTTCACAGCTTTGACCAACACAGACTAAAACCAACCCCTGCAACCCCCATATAAATTTACATACAACATCAGTCTCCTTTGATTGGTAACTATTTGAAAAAAATGAAACTACTTGAGGAAAACTGTGTTTTATTTGTATGTATATCCTATTAACAATGGAAATTGTTTTGTTACTTAATTCCTTTCAAGTGGATTTTCTTAATCAAACTCCCAAACAGCTCATACTAAAACATTCCGCACTGCGTACAGGGCTCTGCGTGTTCTTGGGAAACTGTAGAATGGCAGGAGCAACTACGGTGACTTTTATTACCAGGTATCCATTGCGAACACTCAAATGCATGTCTCCAACAACAACAGAAAGGCCAGCCTCAGAACAGGCAGATGTCCTCTCAAGTGTGATCACCGCTACACAACAAGGTGTGTTGATTACTGCTATACAACATGCAAGGGAGTGTCCAGGTGTGTGGAAAGCGATCCTTTCCATAGCTGCCAAAATTAAAACATGGCACCAATGCCAAGTTGGCCTTGAGTTTCCTTTCTGTGCTTAAACAAGTAACTACTGTGGCCCAGAGGAAAGCACAGAATCTGTGGAGAGAGAGAATTCATGACAACATTCATATTTCACTCAAGTCATGCTTTGTCATGGGGAAGGAAAAGGTATAGTTTGCAGGAGACCTGAAGAGCATCTAACAGCATCTTTATACATCAACCCTGCAACACTATATGTTGACAATGTACTTCAGATTTAATATTAAATTCACAAAGCCAACACTCGATTGCTTCTGCCCGAAACTTTGGTTATCAAACGACAAAACACATTTAAAGTTTAATTATAATGCCTAAAACTTAAAAAAAATAAAAATTTCAAAAGTACCCAATCTTGATCCCAGGCATTGTGTGTCCAGATTTGAACTGACGCCATTACACTACACTGTACAGCCTCTCACCCTTTAATCCTCGACCGATACAAGGAGTCTGAATTCCAAACCCTCCAGAGCCCAATTACAGAAAGGGTCCAACATGCTTGAGCACTGGTAAGATTATGTCTATAGTTAAGAAATACTGAGATTTACAGCACAACACTTAATCTTATTCTAAAAATATCTCTGGCAGAACCACTGAATGGGCCTGAACGTGCGAGTTAGAAACATTCACTCTCATGGACTGATGATTCTGGCTATCCAAATTCTTTTGAAACGACAAAAACCCCAAAGTCTTAAAAATGATGGCTATGAAAGTTACAATATGGTAAGATACTTGATATATACTTAATATATTTTAAAAGCTTTAAAAATGAGGACAATTACATAAAATATATGTAGGAAAAAGGACTAGAATTAAATACAATAAAGTCACATCTAACTCAGAGGTTAGAGACAAGTCAGCATATGAGATGAAAACCATGCAATGTCAAAATCATACTTGGGGGGAAAAAAATCATACTCGGGACACCCCAAGGTAAAGAACATACCATCTCTTAATATAGGTTAAGTCCAACACTGCCAGTTTTTCCTCCAGCGTCGCAACAGATCGCTTTCCTTTTGGTTGACACCAGATGAAGAGGTTGGCTTGCATTTAATGGCCATAATGTATGAAAAATATATCACTTTAAATAACAGAATCACAGCCAGCACAATGGATGCTCACACTCGAGACACTTGGAAATAGAGACCAACTGAAGCCATAGCTAAATCACATCCTCACCCCTTGTGCTCACTTCATGAAAGGGAAAATGGGGTGTGGGACAGAGGCGAGGGATTAAGCAAGCACAGTATAGAAATCTGAAAATGATGTAATGTCGCACGACTGTATTCAAAAATGATTACAGTGGTTGGATTATTCAAGTGAAATAAATGGGATTTTCTTCTTTATTTCTCAAATGTAATTTTATAATTCACAGAAAAAATTCGAGTAGACAGCAGATATTCATTCCACCCAGAGACCTAAGTATTCTAAAGACAACCAACCAACTAACCTAGCATTCAGAATTGCTAAAAACTATTTGGATTCATCAAAATGGTAAACCCAGTGATAACGGTCCCATAGACAAATTTTTACCTAAAAAGAGAAACAGAAAGTCTCTTTTATTACCTTTTTCTTCCATCGTCACATGCTAGGAAGAAGTTTGGTGGGCTGATATACAGGTCTTAGTACTTATTTATATGACTATTAAAAAGCATTCCTTACTCCATTTTATAACCTGATAATATAGATTTCTCCCAGAAATGTGAAAGTTCCTTATACTTTTCTGGCAGCTGAGAAGGATGAGAACTGAGCTAGGGGAGGAACTCTATAAAGATAACATTAAATTTTCCATTCTTTTCCATTTTCATTAACCATGTGGTTACCTGTTCCCCCAAAAAAGTATCTGTGATAAAAGCTAAGCGGGTGTTTATAGGGGAACAAGGCACAGAAAATAAAACCCTAATAAGTAATACCCATTCCCAGAACCAATTCTTTAGTCTCTGCATCCAGAAGAGCTGACTCAGTGATGCTGACAGACATGGCTCCAGATCATTCATGTTAATTGTTAAGTCTACACCAAGTCTGACTTTTATTTATTTAGACAAATGAGATGAGCAGCCCTGTATTCGAACTGATCTAGGAAAAGCCAAATAACATAAAGAAGTCTGGCTGAATTTCCTATTAGGAGAGTACCAGCTGACTTTGAAAAAACCCAGAATATACATACAAATTATGAAGTGTAAAAAAGATCAAGATTTTAAAGGACATAGGCGGGGGGTGGGGTGGGGTGGGGATTTCTTTATTTTATTTCTTCATCTTTGAGGGAAAAGAAAACACATTTTCTCTCTAAACAAGAAATGTTATCTCTGTGGGAACAAAGCACTATGAATATGAAGGCACCATAAAAAAATCTTAATAGAGATTCAAGAGGGCTTAGTTTTATAGGTGCTGTTTTCCAAATTCCATTTCACTGGGATATAGGTTTTTAGAAGAAAAGTAAAATATTATCAAGTTAGAGATTTCAGTAAGACTCAAAACAGAATTGATTCAAGTATTTGAATTTCTATCAATGAGAATAACAGAACAAAGGAGTTCCAACAGGTACTTTTGATCTGTTAAAACTTCAAGTGAACATGCATCAGGAAAAACAGCAAAATATCTGATTTATATGTCAAACCATCATTTGGGAAGAATGGAATCAGCCCACATGATATTCATCACTTTGACATCTGGATAAGCACTTTCAATTCTCTCCCCCCTCGATTATGCATATAAGAGTTGCTGGTTTGTAATAAAACAGATAAAACAGGGAAGATATACACTGATGAATACCTGCTAAATTTTTGAAAACAGCATTATGATTATATTTATTTCTCCATATCTGCATCAACAGGTTATTTTAAAAAAAAAAATGGGGGGTTGTATTTTCAAGTAGTTTTCAAAGTCCAAAATTAATGCTAGGGTCACTTCATCCTCATGATGGTTCTCTGGACCCAGGATAACATTTCTTAGGAAATCAGCACCCTTATTCATTTCAACCTCACTGACAATAACAATGCTATGTGAACACTGCCCTTAGAGTTTAACCTAATAAGCATTATGACAAGTAGACAGGCACAGACCACCTCAAGGCAACAATAATCCTTATTATAGCTTTTTATTGAGCTATAATTGACATATAACATTGTACTAGTTTTAGGTGTACAACATGATTTGATACGTATAAATATATAGTAAAATGACTACCACAATAAGTTTAGTTAGCATCCATCATACACATAATCACAATTTTTTCTTGTGATGAGAACTTTTAAGACCTACTCTCTTAGCAAAATTCAAATTTACAATACAGTATTGTTAACTGTAGTCACCATGCTGTACATTATATTCCCAGGACTTATTTTTCTGGGATCGATGATCTTTTACAGAACTAATGATATAGTCCAATTTTTGTTCACTTCAAAACAAACAAAAAAACTTACAGAGCAACCGTCAGGAGTAAAAGAAGAATCTTGAAAGATCTGCTTTTTCCTCCCAGCTAAGAACACTGCAGCTTGGCAGAAAAAATGGTGCAGGCATGGCAAAAAATCACTCAAGAGAAAAGCAGCATCAATGCTGCAGCGAAGTGCCCATGCAGAGAAACGATCCCAGATCCAGAGAAGAGAGGTCCCAGATCAGGGGATGAGGTCTTCTCCTCATTTCTGTAAACCCAAAACTAGCACAATACCTGGCATGCAATGAAGCTCAATCGATGCCACATCAGTTGTAGTGAGCATCTTCACTGGAACAACACAGGGAAAGTAACGTCTATAGTTCTACACATAGGCAGAAGTTATAGCTCACTCGCCATGTGCTCTCAGTCAAGCCACTTTCCTCTGGGACTGGGTTAGCCCATGTGCCAAGTAGCAATGATGGTAATCCCTTTGCAGGGTGGTTTCAGGGGTTCATGAGATAATGCATTTCCGTTCCCCTGGGTTTCTATTACATAGCACAGTCAGGGACCAAAGATTGGACAGCTGCCTCTGTGCTGCTGCTAAAATTCTAGTACTGATGCATTTCCTCACTGATTTCTAGTGTATACTAAGAATATATCTGCTTCTCCCAAAGGTCATGAAGCTATTTTCATTTTGACTAGGAAGAAAAATGCGGTCCATAAACATTTTTTCCCCACTGCCCTGGCCCTTGTACAAAAAGGGCGCACAAACCACTGTTCAAAGGGACTCCGGGAAGGCTCCGCAATAACAGTGGGTTCTCAGCTGTAAGCTGCTCAGAATAAGAACAGATCACACTGGCCCAGTTCGAACACCTTCCTCACCTCAGAGAGGCTACATTCTCAAAACAGCTATCTGCTCTATTTCCGGATGTCATGTGTGGTTTGGGTACAGACCTCCAAGGCTACACAGTCCACCAACCCCAAACAACCAAGCTTGTGGTCCGTGTTTCTAAATAAAGTGATGCTGGGTTGTGAAGCTGTCCCATTCTCAGATCCAGAACAATACCCAAAAGCCCTAAGGAAAGGCAGCATGTGGGGAGCCCAATGAAAGTCAACAATATTACAACTTTCCTAGGAAGGCTGCAATCTACCATTGTCATCTTTGCTAACTTAAAGGGTTTTAACAAGGGACCTTAAACTGAATGAGTCAGCTCCCAGAACAGAAAATGAATTTCCCTTTGTCAGAAAAGTTAACTACCCAAAAGAAAAATGCTATTCTACAGTTAAGTTAAACCAGCAATCCTAAAGTCTTGCTTTCTAAAACAGTACTGGGACTCTACTTTTTTTTAGGCAAGGCAACACTTGGTTGACTTCGCAGATTGCAAGGACCTTGTCATCTTACAATCCCTTATTTTTTATTGTTTATGCCTACAGCACCTGGTCTGCCAAAGTGGTCTCCCTTCCAAGTACTAACCAGGCCCAACCCTGCTTAGCTTCCCAGATCAGACAGGACCGGGCTGGTTCAGGGTGGCATGGGCATAGGCTGGGATTCTACTTTAAAGTCAGCAACAAGCCCTCAAAAGTAGCCAGCCCTGACCAAGCCCTAAAAAGATACTTGTATTCTCTTAGGCCACCCCGCCCCTCACTAGCTGACAGAACTAAACTCCAACATCCCTTAGACACTAAATCTTAGAGCCTCAATGCCCCTGTAAAGGCAACAGGGACCTCAAGCTATCACTCCCCCCAATGGTCCAGTGAGCCTCTACCACCTAACAATGTTTAAAATATAACATAATCAGAAACAACTTGCTCGTCTCTGCTCAAGGTAGTCTGCTAGGTTTTGCATTCCCAGGATATACACACACACCACGGTAGCATCTCACATGGAGTAATCCACTAAAATAAACGTAAGGGTTACGAAACTCCCATACTTTCTAACGGAATCTTCTACTTGAAGCCTGTGGAGTGGGAAAATGTAAAAATGAAATAAACAAGGCAAATCTCAGGTAATTCCAAAGCCGACTAGAATTAACCCTAACCCTAGCACCGTTCCCCAGGCTCACCTGATCCCTCCAGCACCGCATCCCGCGATTCTTCTCTAGGTGTGCTATTCTCCGCTCAGCCACAGGGTCCATCCCCTGCTGCCCCAAGATTCACCCAGCCCTCTTAGCTTTCCAGACATTCTTATTTTTAAAGCTCAGCCACCTTTCCGTAAGGCTCATCCATAAACATGCTCCCCAAATGTGACATCAAACCTGATAAGACTCCTGGTTGAAAACAACACCTTCTGCAATTTTACAAATGTGACAAGTAAATGTGATATTTTCTAATTAGCCTTTGGTCAGTTTTTCCCTAAGAACTAAAAATATTTACTTGCCTATCCTGTTAATGCCAAAAATACTACAAAACTGTATATTTGCCTTTTCCAACTATAATATATTTTTCCTAAATGTTAAGCTATTGTGTCTTTAAGCTACTCCATGTGGGAGACCATAAACTATGCACGTTTTGTCATGTCAATCCATTTCACAGTGTTTCTGTCCCTAAACGGAAAGGTCCTCTTTGGGTTTTTTCTTCTTTTCTCAAGGAAGGCACTTCTGTTTAATCAACATGAAGGCAAAAACGCAAACCATTTCAACTGTGAAAAACAAAAAGATAAAGCCTGTTACCACCCTTAATAAATGCAGAGGGTATGGGGCCTCTAATACAACGTCACCTTCAGCATACCCAAAATGCTAGGGTAGGAGACCAAGTCACCTGGTCACTGCAAACACTCACTTCCTACGAAGAAATTTCCTCCCCAGGGCCACAGAAACTGCCCGCTCACTACATGAACACTGACTGAATCAAAGCTCTTCCTATTAACACCACCTTATTCACCTTCTAACTTTGCAACACTACTCAATGAAACAGTACTAAAATAATTCCATGGCACTTCAATTATTACCGAGTTACATCCTATGTTTCAGACTTATAAGAAACATAATCCCAAAACTATCTTGTTTTTGCTTAAATGATAAAAATTCCTTTGGAAGAAACATCACGGCAAGCTTACATACTGTATATATAGTATGCAAGTCTACCTGAAAACCAAAAGCAATTATGTCTACATTCACCATGAGAAATGAGAACATTTAGAACCATTTCAAGATCTCTGGAGGGAGTATGCTACGTAAACAGAAAGAACAACTAAGGACATAAAATGACATCAAAACTACTGTCGCTCCTGTTCCTGCTCTGCAGAGCACAACTGGAATCAGGTGGGCAAGGCAAGGGCTTGCCATAGGCTCCTAGGTCACATATACATTAGTCTTTTCTACTTACAGAAGGTCCACTTGCTCACTATGTCTCTTTTAAACCATGCAAAAAAAGTTCTAGAATAAAGAATATGAACAATAGTCAATCTAATGCAGTGGTTGTCACAATTCAGGGCACATCGAAATCATATAGAGAGCTTGTTAAAGCAGCAGTTGCTGAGCCTTGCCCCCAGGATTTCTGATTAGGGGGCAGGGGCTGAGAATTTGTATTTCTAACATGTTCTAGAAATATCTAAGGGATTGCTGACACTGCTGGTCTAGGACCCACTCTGAGAACTGCTGCTCTACAGTCTACTTGTTGACAGAAGCTGTTCATTGTAGTCTTTATCTTGTAAGATTTCTGCTGATCATTTAAAAATAAAATACATCAGTTTTATGTCAGTTTTTCAATATCTAATCGGAAATAATTTCCTAGTTACTAAAAAGTTGCAAGAATAGTACAAAGAACACACTCATATACTCCTTACCCAGATTCATCCAATACATTTTGTGTATGTACTTTATCATTACTTTCTTCCTCTCCTCTCCATGTACATCAAGTATGTTTTCTAAACCATATGAGAGAAAACTGCATACATCATAGTCATTAACTCCTAAAAATGTCAGTGTGTATTTCCTAAGACTATGGCTCTTCTTACATAACCACAGCAGTTACCAACTTCAGTGAATTTAACACTGATACACCACTTCCACAATCAATCTATAAAACAGTTCCATTATGCCCCCAAACTCCCTCCCGCTTCCACACTTTACAGTCAAACCCTCCCCTAACACTATGGCAACCACTACTTTCTATTCCTCTAATTTTGCTTTTTCCAAAATATTGTATAAATAAAATCATATAGTATGCTATCCTTTTAAAAACTACTATCAAATATACACAACATAAAACACACCGTTGTAAAGTGTACAGTTAAGTGGCATCAAGTACATTCACGACATTATGCAAACACCAGCACTATCTAGGTCCAGAACATTTTCATCATCCCAAGAGGAAATCCCATGCCCAGTAAGCAGTCACTTCCCATTTCCCTCTTCTCCAGCCCCTGATAACTACCAAAATAGCAAACTGCTTTCCGTCTCTATGGACTGCCTATTTTGGACATATCATACAAATGGGATCATACAATATATGGTCTTTTGCGTTTAGCTTCTTTCTTTTACCATGTTTTCAAGATTCATCCAAGTTGTAGCATGTATTAGTACTTCATTCCTTTTAATGGCAGTGTGTAGCCTTTTGAGTCTTGTTTCTTTTACTCAGCATAATGCCAATGAAATTCATCCCTGTTGCTATGTATGAGCTGTTTCTTCATTTTTATTGCCGAGTAGTATTGCACTGGATGTGTATATAAGAATTTGTTTGCCCAATCACCAAAAGACATTTTACTCCTGAATCTTTTCCCAGGAATATAATCATATAACTCAAGGTAATTTACAATGAATAAGGTTATAATGTATTTGCAAATGGCAAAATAAAATCTCAATATACACAACATAATAGGCTCACAACCCCTTATCTGCAATTCCGAAATCCCCAAATCCCTCAAATATCAAGGTTTTGGGTAAATTTTCGGTGAAGTCATCAGGAGATAAATCCTGACCTCCACTACACTGAGTTTCTTCATAGTATATCAGATGTATATCTGATATACATCCCATTAGGGATATAGTTTCATGTATGATCTAGGTAATGACCGTATTACCTTTCTATATTCAGAAAAATTCAAAACTCCACTGACCTGGCAGATTTTGGATAAAAGTTGTGCCTCTATACTTAAACAGCTCTAAGTGAGATAAAAATCAAACTAATAATTAACTAGAGTCAGTAAACAGGCATTAATCTTTTCTCTGTTACAGGCCGGCTCCCCATTACATCAACTAAAGAATGAACTCTACCCTACAACACCTCTTATTAGCGACATCTTATTAGCGACATCCACCCTGCATGGTCTTTGAAGCTCACCACCACTGCGCTTAAAAAATTGACTGCCATTTATAAAAGTCACCTTTTCTACTGAAATTCACACACGATCTTTTTAAACATAAATGTTAAGCTCAGAACACCTGATTGTGCAAGGCATATTCTTCAGCACATATGTAAGACGGCACCGTTGTGAAACCTAAGCTTCCTTTTAACGCTCCTCACCTCAGAAGCATCACAAGCTGCTCTCGCACATACATAACAGGCACTCATTCTATGCATACTGGGAACCCGCCAGTGCAGGCGCTTGTCAGCACTGAGGCAACAGGATGGAACAAGACAAACAAGGCTCCTGCTGTCATGGGGCTAACTCTCTAGTGAGAAGAATAAGCCACACAGAACCACTGAGAAAAATATCAGTAATAGATCCTATGACAACGAATTAGGATATGATGAAAAATGAGGAGTGATTTTCACTGGATGGTGAGCAAGGCCTCTGAGAGGTGAAACTGAAGCGAAGAACTAAACCTCGAAAGACAAGTGAGAATTAGAGGGAAGAGCAGTCCAAGGCCCGGCAGAGAAAGAATCTGTCGTGGTCATGAACTGTAGCAAAGGTTGGTGTGCCAGAGAGTGAGAAGGTGGAGAGCAGCACAGGATGAGGTCAGAAAACACAAGACCAGCTCAATGCAGGACAAGGAGTTGGAAATTTCCTCTGAGTGAGATAGAAGGCCATTAGAGGATTTTAGGCAATGGAAGTACATTGATCTGAGTGGCATTTTCAAAAGTTCACTCTACTTGCCAACACAGAGATGTAATATGAATAACATGGGATTGGTAATCCAACCCTTTCATTAAAAAAAAGAATACATGTATATGTATTTAATATACTATCACTTCATATAAAAAATGCAAGAGAAGACTGCATTTCCAGAAAGGTTGTACTTTTTAAACCAATGTCCTAAACGACTTCACAAGTGCATCAATATTTGGATGGTCAATCACGACTCTCATGGCTACCATGGCCAGCAAATTTAAGAGCTTCCTTTGTGGATCCATTATACATCAATATAAGTTTTACTCTGCTAATAAATCTGACAATATAAAGTCAATAAGCACTAAAAACTGAAGAATTTAAACTGGTGTTATGTAAACATCAAGACAGTCTTTCCTAAATATACCAATGAAAGCACAGTTCGTAAAACAAGATCAAAGCTGAGGTTATTATTCTACCAGTTACAAAGCGACTGCCACCTATAAATTCTACTTTTAGTTCCCAAAGGTAATAGTAAATGAAGAAAAATGTATAGACACGTGCAACCCCCGCCCCCACAAAAAAAAAAAAAAGTGACGCTGCAAAACAACTAAGTATTCTTGGTCATGTTTCCATAAATACGGAGTTGCTTTTAAAACAAAGAAATGATTAGTTTTCTGAGAAATAATGTTTGAGTTTGTTCTCAAATTACAGAAATTTCTGGACTTAATTTAAGTTTATTTCAGCACAAGATTATTTCAAGCACAAAATTTTATTTTTGTGGATAGTTTCCCTCTGCAGAACCAATCTGAAGAAGCTATCTAGTTAACACAAAAACTTAATTCCATGGTAAACTGTTTAAAAGTAAACTATATCCTCAAAATACGGCATGCTCTTACTTGAAGGGTTCTTTAACACGGATTACTGAAATCTAAGTTCTGTTAAAGATTAATGCTCTACTTTCTTCAATTTAAATTCTGCAAAATAGATCAAAGATTACTTTTATTTTTAAACCATTTCATATTAGGTAGTCCTAAAAATATTGGTCAATACCTTAAGTGCTTGGCATTTCTCTTCTGACTACATTTTCTGTAGTAAGATTTGAAGGAAGTGACCGAACTCGTTACTCTAAAATACTAGGATATTCTAAAGAGTTTAATCTGCAATTCAGACCACAGAACAAAGGTCAAAGAGAATGTTCTTTATCTGTTTATGGATATCAACAAAATAGCTGTTGCAGGACTTGGTTCTCAAAGCAAGACTGAAAATTCAAGAAATAACTATTTTGTACAATTTCTCTGGAAAGTTGTAAATTTCACGGTGAAGCAATGAAACATAAAAAATGTGAATATAGTATATTTATTAAATCCTAAGACTCCAAAGTAAACATTCCACCACCACGAAGAACATAAATAGCAAGTTTAATGATTTAATTATATAAAATATATTCAAGGACAAAAGCTGCAACACTCTTTATCTCACAGGCACTCAGAAGAACTGGAACATGCATCCTCATGGCCAATGTGTGGACAAACACCCACAACGAACCACAGCTAATACTAAAGCTGGCTGTGATTTGAAGGCGCCAACAGGAGGCCTCTGGAAATCTTAACTGTGGTTTCTTTAAAATATTTTGACTAGCACGCAATGCAGAGATCTAACAAAGACCCTACCCTAACCCAAGGCCACATGCATCCCAAGAAACTCACCTGTGTTATACTCCTTCAACTGCAAGTCCTTTATCGGCATGTCATCAGGAGTCCGAAAGGCATTAAGAATCTGCAAGAATACAGTATTCACAGTAATGATACAAATCATAATCAAATATTGAGTATTATACTTTCCCTACTGGCTTTTACTCTACAGATTTCCTTTTTGTTCTACAGAATTTAAAGCTATGATTACTTTATAAAGGCAAAATTAAGCCATGCACTTTGGCATTCAAAACAGTTGAATAAGTTGAACATCATTACTCAAAAATTCCCAAGTATATGTAAAAAGGCAGAACAGCAAGCTGTCACGAGCTCAAGCTCAAGCCCTGAAATCAGATGGCCTGCGTTCCGAGCCTCTCCTGCTCCCCTGCTGTGTAACATTTCAGCGCTCAGTTTCTAATCTGTTCAAAATAAGATGAGACCCTGAATTCATTCCAGTCCCTCAGCCCAGTCAGTTCTTTCCCCCATCTTCAAATAAACTATTTTCTTACTGCATTCAGGCCTGATGCCTCAGTGATGACCTGCCCTAACTTCAGAGCATTTATCACTGCCTGAAATTGTTATCTACCTCTTGCCTACATTTTTATTATCCATGGAGGAAGTGACTTCATAATATTCACTCCTATATCACTCAGTGTCTAGACCAGTGTCTGGCATACAGTGCTTAGTATTTAGAATGAATGGATTAAGACTACCTATTCATAGGATACTGTGAATATAATATGAGCAGTAAATGAACTAATGCCTGGCACAAAGCAGCATGGTTTGCTTTTGATGTATTATTCTGATCAAACTGTTCTGTATGTTCAACTGTAATTTAATCAGCCAGTCCTTTAACACTGAGGAATTAGGCAGCTCCCCGTTTTTTAAGAACCTCTCATCAGTGAGTGCATTTATAACCAGTAAAATCTGAATGAGCTCTTGGTTGTACCAAAGCCAATTTCCTGGTTTAGCTGTCGTACAACAGTAGATGTTAACACTGCCAGGGGCTGGTGAAGGATACTCAAGACTTCCCTCTAAATTTCTTTGCACCTTCCTGTAATTTTTCAAAATACAAAGTTTAAAAAATTTTAACTGATCAAAAAAAAAAAAAAAAGAACAAGAAAAAGAGACTTACCTCTTCTTTTGTGGCATTTTCAGGCACCCCACTTAATCGAATAAGCTTGCTTGGTTTCTCCTCACTTGTGCCCGTCCTATAATCTTGATCCTTGAATCCAGAATAAATTATTTTTAGAAATAAACACATATGCTAATAAAAAATGAAAATGAACATGAAATACAAGTACTCAGGATCAAAATTGACTTGCATTACATAAAGATACAAAAAAAAGTGTAATTTTCTATATTTTTCTGAGTTCCCAAATTTGAATTCAAGTCATCAGAATACAAATGTATTAAGACCAAGGCTCACTGAGAGAGAATTGAAATAGTAAAGCAGAATGTTAAGAGAAACAACATTGAACAGGACTTTTATAATTGGGGGGGAGGGGAGGGTGGGAGGACATTCCAAAACTATATTTCTTTTTCTGAATGAGAAAATAGGAAAAAAAATTAAACCAGGTATCATTTATCAAAGATGTCATCCATAAACAAATTCCAGAACAAAGTCAAAAAGTGTCACCTGACTATACTACTTGACAGCACAATTTAGAGAAATCTGCATTTTTCATGCTCACACAAGTCTCTGCTCAACTGATTTCCCTCCATTCCAAAAGTTTAAAAAGGATTTAACTTTGGAGAAAAAGTCTCCTATAACTAAGTGATCCCACCTCCCAGTTATGCCTACTGTCCTGCCATAATTATCAATAGTGTCCACTTTTACTCTTAAAAGTGTCCTGATATGAACAATATATTACATGGTCACCGAGCTCTAACATTCTCAAGATTATTCTTTGGTTAGCCATTGTCTTAGGATCACTGTCCAATATAACAAGAACCTGAGTAGAGATGGGTAAAATCTATTTGAAAATAACTTTCATTGTCCAAATGCAAACACAACTCTCCTCACTTAGATTACATATATGTTAGATTATATATTATATCTAGAAGTTCAACATTCAAGTCAATTAAGTTAGCTGTAAGATGTATCTACCTGGGACATTAACATTACCTCCTCATCCTCATGACCAGGGAAAGATTCCTAGGTATTCCCTAAATGAGTCTAAATAAGAAAATAAACCCAAAATAGCCATAAGGCCTGACTATGCAAGAGCTGAGAGAATCAACTCACAAAGATAGATATTTTCAAACTGAATTATTCTAAGGCATTTATATATGTACTATAGAGCAACATATTGAAGAGACACACCTCAAAAATATGATCTGAGCTGAAGGCCCTTTATATGGAGATATCCATTCTGAAATATAAATTTAGCTTTTTAATGGTTGTATAAGGAGAGACCCAGGACTAATGGTCCTAGGCTCTATACTTTGTCCTTCAGAAAAGCCTTATGAAAAAGAAAAAGCAAAAAGTAATCCACTTCATCAACATACCTGAAGGTCCTGTTGGACATCTCGGGAAGTTTTTCCCTCTGGAAAAGACTTGCTCTGGCCATAGCCAAATATCTGGCTTCCTGGCAGCCTGTGATCCACGTCACGGTACTCCATGCTTCTATAATCAGTGTCTTGCTGGCCAAGAAAGTCTAAACCACCTTCTTCTTTAAACAGATCAGAATCAGAACTCTGTTTTTCACCTCCGGAAAGCTGTGACTTGTCTTGATCTTGAAGTGGACTTTGGCTTTCTGAAAGTCTGACGAAGACTCCTGTTCAAAGTCTACACCTTGTGTTTCTCCTTCTCTTGTTTCTGAATGCTCAAATTCCCCCTTCTGAATGCCAAAAAGCAGCCTTTCCGTTGCATGTCATGTGGATCTTCTCTCTTGCTCACATTCATACCAGAATGTTCTCTATCTTTGTAGAGGGCTGAATGTAATCCAAAATGTCTGGATCCACAGAGGGCATCTCCCTATCCTTAAATTCCATACATGTTTCCACCTCTCTGCCCCTGAAGTCCTGATCAGTCCTGGACCGGTGTCTGCCTCTGAAATCTGAATGTGGTGTATCCCTGTCCCTAAAGTCTAGATCACTAGTACCTGAACCTCGGCCTCTAAAGTCCACCTGTGCTCCGTCTTTATCCCTGAAGTCCAAATCAGATACATCTCTATTCCTAAAATCAGAACGAGACTGATCTCTCGTCCTGAAATCCAAATCTGATAAATCCCTTCCCCTAAAATCTGCATGAGATCCATCCCGGCCTCGAAAATCTAAATCATAAGTTCCCCGGCCCCTGAAGTCAGATGGAGGAGCATCCCTACCCCTGAAGTCAACGGTGTGAGCATCCCTGTCTCTGTAGTTCATGTGGGATGTTTCCCTACCTCTGTAGTCCATAGAAGTACCGTCTCCACCCTATAGTCCATAGGCGGTCCTTCTCTATCCCGAAAATCTCCAGAATGTATGTCCCTACCTCTGAAGTCCAACTGTGAGGAATCTCTGTTCTGGAAATCAGAAGATGAAAAATCGCCCCCCCTGAAATCATGTCCAGATCCCTCCCCTCCTCGATAGTCACCACGCAGTCCGTCTCTAGCTCCATAGCTGAAAGAATGTTCCTCTACATTTGCAAAGGAGGCCCCGAATGCCCCTGGAAATCAAAGGGAAGTGAATCTCTGCCAGGAAAGTTGCCAGAGTGTCTCTCTTGAGCATGACTCTTAAGGGGAGGAGGAGGATAATCCCTGTTCCACCCGGGAGCAAACCTTTCTTCTTGCTCCCACTGTAGAAACAAAGACAGTGTTATTCATATTGTCCAGAGAGTTTGAAATCTACACACCAGCATATTCTTCTCTAATCACAGCACATTCTTCTGTAAACATTTTTTTTTTTTGCAGAGTTCTGTAACAAGGTCCTAGATCTGCAGAAAACAGCAAGGTTTTGCTATTTTAGGACGAAGTGGTGGAGTAAACTTTTATGCTCCCATTTCAGAACACGAGGAAAGTCAACAAGGTTTTCAATATGACTGCTGCAGAAAAAGCTTTCACCCAGTCCTGCAACAGGGAAAATCCGCAACACCAGATAAGCTAGCAATGGTGACATGCTACAGAAATTTCCATTTCCTACAGCCAGGGAACTTAACCTAGATCAACATGATGGTTCCTATATATCAGAAAAATCAATGCACTCTAAATTTCTTACAGTAAATTTCAGGTGTCTTTCTCATTGCTGCATACAGGAGAAACATTCCAAAATATTTGATTACAGCTACAGTATGGGCATCAATCGGAATGCATGCAGGCCCCAAATGAAAAACACTCGTTATAAATCACCAGCTGAGCACCATCCCCGGCTGCATCTAAAACCCAGTTCTACAGCGGCTCTCCCTAGAAGCATTCTCACCTGGGTCCTACTATCGTAACTACCCAAGCAGCATGAATCATGCCACAAAGCATGTATACGTTGACTAAGCCAAGCAACAGCATCCACAAGCTTAATGCTAAAAGGGACCTAGGGAAAGCATTAGGCCTTCAAGCATTATCCCCAGGTCCCAAATGAAGAAGCTGATATTGTGGATTTCAGTGCCTCATGCTAACTTTTTTTATGGTAATATGTTTAAAAATAAGCATAGTATTAAATTCACGTTCTCAGTTTATAGAACTCAAGCAATAAATGAGAACTGGCCCAATTTCCTCCCTTTGCCTAACCTCCAGGTCATTTCACATGTTTTGGCTTTGGTAAATGATTAAGGAACTTAAATAGGCAATTAGGTACTCAGGATCTTGAGCATGAGGGGGAGAGAAGGGAGTGAAAAAGGAAAACAAATGATCTGAAAGATTATCTGCTATTTAGCAGTAAAACAAAAATATTAAGAGATCAAGTCCAACTAAGTTCTCTTCTCCCAGAATATATTAGGTTCTATTATATAACCCATCTAATTTCAAACTACACCGTTACACTAGGAAGATTCAAAAGACAACTGATTTTAGGTTACTCAGTTCTAGAGAAACCCTTTCTTAAAGTTTTAGGAAGTTAACAGTAGCCTAAACCTCAGAATGACACACATTAAATGGATTTTCAGAACATGACAACTTCCATTAGCTCCCATTAACATTAGTTATGTCTATGTGGTTCATTACAAGAAAACAAGTTTAAATGTCCTTCATAAGTAATAGAATTTAACCCTAAAATTAAGACACTACCACTAACTCTACTGTCTCCCATATTTAAAATCATTCCAATCCCAATAGCTAATAGGAAGACTTAAGCCTCAGCAGACTCAGGGGAGTGCTGAGTCACCTACCTAAATCTGCCTGTTTTCTGACCAGAATACATCCGACTGTGAACATTGTCCTAAGGGTTATCTTACTCTCTTAAGTTAAGATCACAGAGATCTAGAATAACCTACTGTACTAGGGTTCTCAGAACTGTATTTTACGCAGACTAGTAAACGAACAGTTCTATTAATTTAAAATAACAGTGGCTATGAAAATAATTTTTAACCAAATAAAAAAATTTTAAGAAGTTGTTAAAATCAAATATATATTTGATTTTAACAAGATATATATTTTTCCTGCAAGATATATATTTTTTTAATTTAAAATTTTTAGGTGAGGCAACCCTTGGTTGACCTCAGAGATTAAAAGGACCTTGTCATCTTAGAATTCCTCATTTTTTAATTTTTTACACCTACAGCATCTGGTCTTCCTAGGTGGCCTCCCATCCAAGTACTAACCAGGCCTGACCCTGCTTAGCTTCCGGGATCTGACGGGATCGGGCTTGTTCAGGGTGGCATGGCCATAGATGCAAGATACCTTTTTGTAATCTAAATTAGTCCCCCAAAAAGTTATGCTCTATAAACTATGTTTCCCTTCTAGTCAAAGATCTTAAAAAATAACATGTAATGACATAGTTAAACTAAAGTGAAGGTGGGGAAATATAAATTCAAATAACTGGTCAAAAAAATGTTCTAAAAAGATTTTTTAAATTAAGGAATAGAGCAAAAGTTACCTACTGTTTCTGAAGGCTTACCTAAACAATTTAAATAGGTTAATTCTATAAGAAGCAGGTTCACTTACAAAATAATCAGATTATAATCTAAATATTTTAAAATGTTGAAGTACAAGCCCACTGATCTAGACTAGGGATCGGCAAACTTTTTCTATAAAAAGCCAGATAGTAATTACATTAGGTTTTGCAGTGACTGTCACAACCATTCAACTCTGCCACTCACTGTAGCATGAAAGCAACCACAGAGAATTTGTAAATGAATGATCACGGCTGTGTTCCAATAAAACAAAACAAGCTGAGCACTGTAGTTTGCTGACCACTGACCCAGGCCCTAATTTTTGAAGGGAAAAACATACCTAGTATCACCATCACTGCTTTATTTTAAAGATCACTGAGCAGAAAGTAAAGAACCCTATCAATCAGTATTTAGGAAACACTAGCTTTACTAAATATATATGGATTTTTAAAACTCAGTTCTCTATCTAAATTTTCATTGGACCCCAACCTTCAGAGCAATGAATGGAATATCTGTTATATTTGCACAATAAAATCTTGCATACCGTCAATCCAAAAGAAAATTTATTAGTAACAGAAGTTCAACTGGAGCATTAATCATCACTTTAAAGGTAAGATCTCTTTGCCATTTATCAAGGGAAACCATTCTTATAGCATTTTATTAATTGTAAACACAATGCAAAAGTTTTAAAATACTATCATCAGTGTTGATTATATTGGTTATAAAAAATAATCTCCCTATAAATCTAAAATATAATCCATTTACAATTGAATGGTACCACCTTCTCCACTTATCTTTGTACCCAGTAACCCCTAAAACTGAAATGTAGCTTAGAAAATTACATCAAGTAATTTTTCTTTCTCAGAACTATTTCTGGTAGCTGAAAGACAATGTGTCACTGACAAGACACACCCACCTCTGGATTCTAGACATAAATTCGTGAATTTAATGAAACTTTTATGTTCATTTATAAACATTTATGCTAGCTTTATTAGTCAAGTAGATATTACTGTGATAAAAGCGATTAAATAAATAAATAAGCTCTTTATTTGGGACATTGTTTTTAATGGTTAAAAAAATTACTAAAATACCAAATACTTGGCATTTTGGGTATTCAGTCTCAAAATCACTTAAGAAATGACCATAAATTTTAAAAATAGCTTCTACTTTTAAAATACCAGGGCTATTTCTATACAAAGAAAATAGCCCCCTTTATGGTAGACAAAAAAAGTTATATCTTTGTCATTAAAATATTGATAAATTCAATATTCAAATTTCAAGACTTACCGAAAAGGTCCTGTTCTGTTAGCAGATCGAGAATCCCCCCACATCTCTATATCACGAGGGCCTAATAAGCAGATCCTTTTGCTACAAAACTCTGGTTATAGCAGTATCTGCACAAAACAAACCACAAAAATTAGGACATTAGAACATCAAGTAAAAACTCAACTAATTTCTTCCTGCTTGGCTTCTCAGGGACCACACTGACAGGGATATTTTTGGAAATCACTTTTAAACATTTACATATGAATTTATAACGAGAAAAATATATTTTAAATCAAAAATGTGTACTGAGGCACCATAAACTTCTCAGTGTACTAAGAATGCTTCACATTTACTAAATATTTGCTAATTTTTCCAGCAGCCATTCTAGCTTCCATTTTGGAAACAGCTGCATCTTAGCATTAACATCATTTTTGGTCCACGTGGTTGACATTATATCATCCAGCCTGGCCAACCAGAATCATCTATTACCCTCACCACAGTGCTGCTTTGATGATGAGCATATATCCCAAGTCAAGCTGAGAAGTCAACTGCAAGAACTTTGCTGCAGCTACTAAAAAAGAAGCAAACTTTCGTGACCTTGGCTTTGGCAATGGTTTACTACGACACCAAGAGCACAAGGAACAAAAGAAAAAACAAAATACACTTCATCTCTATCTAAAAAACTTTTATGCATCAAAGTACACTATCAAGAAAGTGAAAAAACCTGCAGGTCAGCAAAATGGCAGAGTAGGAAGTTTCAAAGTTTATTTCCTCCACAGAAACATCAAAGAACAAGCTTTAACTGTTTGAACCAACTTTGTTGGAGCTTTAGAAAACAGTCAAAGGTTTACAACAACCAAGCAAATGCTCGGTCAAGAAAAAAAATCTTCAAAATAACATGAGAGCTTTGCACTGTTACTACTCATCCCTGCCCCACCCCTAACATGGCAGTGGTTTTGGTCTTGGAGCAGTGGCAGCCCAGTCCCCAGCTACTTCCCAAAAATCAGATGGAAACTTGACTTGCCAAGTATTGTGTACACCTGTTCTAACCTGTCCGGGGGATAGTTGAAGGACTGATGCAAGGTGCTTGCCTGTTTCACCTACCTCAAATCTCTGGGGATGGAGTAGGGGAGGGAAGGCTGTAAAGCAGACTATAAACTCACATATATGGAGAAGGTGGGGTGAAAACACTTTGGGAAATTGGGACACCCCAAAGCAACACATATATAGGAGAATTAAGAAAGCCACACACATACTCAGGCAAGACACACGATCAGACAAGACCTGCGAAGACACGCTTTCCCCTTGTGCTGACCACAGGCTCACAGCAAGCTGAGCTAAGTGTTGAAGGAGTACCTCAACACAGAACCAATCTGCAAAAACAGAGAGGGTTTTGTTTCCTGCTTTTCTTTCTCTTTTTCTGTATCTGTTGGTATGTTTTTTGTTTGTTTTGATTTGTTTGAGCTCCTGACATTCAAGGAAATCTTGGTTGAAATGTTAAGCAAACAAAAGCTAGATAAAACGCACACAGACATTAGTGATCACACATGACAAAGAATAATCCTTGCAAAAACAGCTTAGAAACAATCTCAAAACACACTACTACAGCCTTCAACAATTCAAAACAAAACAAAACAAACAAAAAACAGCAAACCCCAAGACAGCGGCAAATCTGATTTCCAGAGTTAGCGCATTATAATGGTCAAACGCCCAATTTTCAACAACAAAATGACAGAGCATACAAAGAGACAGGAAAACATGGCCCACTCAAAGAAACAAATCAACAGAAACCATCCCTAACTAAGCCCAAACATCAGACTTAATACACACAAGCTTCATAATAACTCTTAAATATGCTTAAGAACTAAATGATAATATGGACAAAGAACTAAAGGAAAAATCAGGAAAACAATGCATGAGCAAAACGAGAATATCAACAAAGAGACAGGAATTTATAGAGAAACCAAACAAAAACTCCGCAGCTGAAAAGTAGAATAAATGAAATGAAAAATTCACTAGAGGGGTTCAACAGCAAGCTGAGCAGGCAGAAGAAAGGATCCGCAAACATAAAGACAGGAAAATTGAAATTTTCTCATGAGCAGAAAGAAAAAAGAATGAACAAAGGTGAACAAAGCCTAAGGGGCCTGAAGAGATCAGTAAGTGGACCAAAATATGATTATGCGAGTCTCAGAAGAAAGGGGTAGAAAGACTATTTGAAGAAATAATGGCCCCCAAGATCCCTAAGTTTGATGAAAGACATGAATCTACAAATACATGAAGCTAAATGAAGTTCGAGTAGAATAAACTCCCACCAAGCCACATTATGATCCAACGGTCAAAAAACAAAGAATCTTGAAAGCAGCAAGAGAGAAGAGACTTGTAATGTACAAGAGATCCTCAATAAAGTTATAAGCCAATTTCTCATTAGAAACTTTGAAGGCCAGAAGGCAGTGAATGATATATTAAATGTTGCAGGGGAAATAAACTATCAATAAAGAATTCTATGTCAAATATAATTGGAAAATAAAGTTAAAAATTTTTTTATCTGGTAAAACGCTCCTTCAAAAATGAGGATAAAATTAAGATATATCTAGATAAGCAAAAACTGAGAAAATCTGTTTCCACAAATGGGCCTTGCAAGAAATGCTAAAATGAGTTCTTCAGGCTAAAATGAAAAGAAGCTAAAGAGTAACTTGAAGCCTTATGAAAAAATTAAGATCTGTCAAAGATAAAAACAGGTGCACTTACGAAAACTAGTAGTATTTTAACTTTGGCTTACAGCTCCGCTTTTTATTTTCTACATTATTTAAAGGGAAAATGCATAAAAAAACAATTACCAATGGGAACACAATTTATAAAAATGTTATCTATGACATCAATAACAGAAAGAGGGAAGGAGTCATAGAAACAGTTTTTGTATGCTATTGAACTTAAGCTGGTATAAACTCAATTTAAGTTGTTACAATTACAGGATATAAAATGTAATTCTCATGATAACTACAAAAAAATCTATAAAATATACACAGAAGAAAATGAGAATGAAATCAAAAACGTTTCACTACAAAAAATAAAAAAAGTAAAAACAACTAAAAACTAAAGAAAGCAATAATGAAATAACCAAAAAAAAGGTTATAAGGCATCTAGAAAACAAATAGTGAAAAGTAATTACTTTAAAAGTAAATGGTTTAAACTATTTTAACCAAAAGACAAGAGTCTGGCAGAATAGATTAAAAAACATGATCCAACTATATGCTGTCTAAAAGATACTCACTCTAGATCCAAAGTCACAAATAGGTTGAAAACGAAATATGGAAAAAGATATTCCATGCAAATAATAACCAAATGAGAGCTGGGTTGTCTATACTAATATCACACAAAAAAGACCTCTAAGTCCAAGAAGGTACAAAAGGCAAAAGACATTATGTATTAAATAAAGGGTTCAAAAAATATGACAAGATAAAACATTATGCATCTAATAACAGAACTCCAAAACATATGAAGCAAAAATTCAAAGAACTGAAGGGATAATAAATACTTCTATAATAACAGTAGGAAGCTTCAAACTCCACTTTCAACAATGAATAGATTGGCCAGACAGAATATAGTGAGGAAATAGAGAACTTAACGTGATAAACCAACTGAACCCAATTAACATATTTAGAACATTCCACCCAATAACAGCAAAAATTACATCTTCCCAAGTACATGTGGAATATTCTCCAGGATGGACCATTTGTTAGGCTACAAACAGGTCTCAATAGATTTTAAAAAGATAAATACCATACAGAGTATCTTCTCTGACCAAAATGGGAAGAAGTTAAGAAATAACATAAGGAAAACTCACAAAATAAAATTCACAAAATTTTCAGTGCACATACCTCTGACTTACCAGTTCCTCGTCTAGGAATTCGTTCTCTAGAAATTTACAGTGTGCAGTGACATGTTTACAAAGGCACATAGTGCAGCACTGTTTGTATTAACGAAAGATTATAAAATCTAAATGTACATCAATACAGTATATTTGTACTACTGAAACACTACGCTACTCCAAAAAATGAGCTATGTAAATTGACATAAGCTATTACATATTAAATTTAAAAATAAGTGCAAAACAGCAATCTTGAGAGAAAGAACAAAGTTTGAAGTATCACGCTACCTGATATCAAACTATACCGCAATGCTATAATAATCAAAAGAGCATGATACTGGCATAAAAGCAGACATAAAGATCAATAAAACAGAACAGAGAGCCCAGAATTAAACAATGCCTATATGATCAATTAATCTATGACAAAAAAGGCAAGAATATACATAGGGTAAAGACAGTCTCTTCAAAAAACGGTGTTGGGAAAACTGGACAGATACATGCAAAAAAAGAAACCAGATCACTTTCTTATACCATATACAAGAATAAACGCAAAATAGTTAAAGACTTAAGTATAAGACCCAAAACCATAAAACTCCTAGAAGAAAACATAGGCAGTAAACTCTGTCATTGCTCTTAATTTTTTTTTTTTGGATGTTTCTTGAGCAGGAAAAATAAAAGAAAAAAGTAAACATAATGGGATTACATCAAACTAAAAAGTTTTGTGCAGCGAAGGAAACCATCAACAAAATGAAAGATAACATCAATAAAGAGAAGATATCTACCAATGATGCATCTGATAAGGAGTTAATATCTGAAATACATAAGGAACTTGTGTAAACAACTTACACACACAAAAAAATCTGATTAAAAAATAAGCAGAGAACCTGAATATACATTTCTCCAAAGAGGACATAGAAATGGCCAGCAGACAAATGAACAGATGCTCAACATCTCTAATCATCAGAGACAACATGCAAATTAAAACCATAATGAGATATCAACTCACATCTGTCAGAATGGATCATCAAATCACAAAAACAACAAGTACTGATAAGGATATATATAAAAGGGAAGCCTCATGCACTGTTGATGGGATTGTAAATTAGTGCGCCACTATGAAAAAAAGTTTGGGGTTCCTCAAAAAAAATTAAAACTAGAACTACCTTACGATCCAGCAATTGCACTTCTGGGTATTTACCCAAAGAAATCCAAAATACTAATTTGAAAAGACACATGCATCCCTATGTTCGCTGCAGCACTATTTACAATAGCTGAGATATGGAAGCAATCTACGTGTCCATCAACAATTGGATTAAGAAGACATCTACATATACACATTGGAATGTTAGTCATAAAAAGAATGTAATCTTACCATTTGCAAAATATGGATGGACCTAGGGTATTATGCTAAGTGAAATAAGTCAGACAGAGAAAGACAAATACCGTATGATTTCACTTAGATGTGGAATCTAAAGAAAAAATAAACAAAGAAAAACAAAACAGAAACAGACTCATAGATACAGAGAACAATCTGATGGTTGCCAGATGGGAGGAGGGCTGAGGGGCTGGTGAAAACGGCGAAGGGATTAAGAAGTACAAATTTGCAGTGACAAAATAGTCACAGGGATGTAAAGTACAGCATAGGGACTAAAGCCAATGTTATTTTAAAAACTAAGTATGGTGCCGGGCGGGTACTAGACTTATGAGAGGGGGTCACTTCATAAGTTATATAAATGTGTAACCACTATGCTGTACACCTGAACTAATATAATATTAAATATCAACTGTAACTGAAAAATAAAAATATGTGAAAAATGCTATTTATAATATAGTATCATCTGTGCAAAATAAAAAGAAATATATATATACAACAATGTTAGAGGACTCAACTCATACTTCCCAATTTTAAAACTTATTACAAAGCTACAGCAATCAAGACAGTGTGGCACTAACATAAGGATAATCATATAGGTTGATGGAAGAGAATTGAGAGTCCAGAAACCTCACGTTTAAGGTCAAGTGTTTTAGACATGAGTAGCAAGACAATTCAATAAAGAAAGGACAGTCTTTTCAACAAATGGTACTGGGACAACTGGATGTCTCCATGCGAAAAGAATGAAGTTGGATGCCTAACTCATACCATGTATAAAAATTAAGTCAAAATGAATCAAAGACCTAAATGTCTAAAAGGTTAAAACTATACAATTCTTAGGAAGAAAACAGGCATAAATCTTCATGACTTTGGACTAGGAAATGGTTTCTTAGGTAAGATAGATAACAGGAGCTCAACAACAAAAAGAAAAATAGATAAATTGGATATCATCAAAATGTAAAACTTTTGTGCTTTAAAGGAAATCAAGAAAGTGAAAAGACAGCCCACAGAATTGGAGAAAATCGTACAAATCACATATTTGATGAGACTTGGGTCTAGAATATATAAAGAACTATTTTATGAATCTAACAAAGACAACGCAATATTTTAAATAGGCAAAGGTTATCAACAGGCATCTCTCCAAAGATGATATACCAATGGCCAATAAACCCAGGAAAAATGCTGAACATTACCCATAAGGGAAATGCGCATCAAAACCACAGTGAGGTATTTGCAGTTGCCAAATATGTGGAGATACTGGCACACTCGTACACTGCCGGAGAGAATAGGACAACAGGTTTGTCGACCCACCTGGCAGTGGTTCCCTCCAAAGTTTCCTTACGTTAGCTGGGGTTCCTACAGACATGCAGTTTAATCCAGCAAAACAAATTATTTAAGAGCCTTAGGGTCAAAATGATCTCAAACTATTCTCAAATTTTAAATGGGTAAAAACTGAGTTGCTGACATGGTGCCAGGGTCACTTTTAGTAAGCAGAACTGGCACTGTGGGATGAACTGAATGCCAGGCTAAGGCTTTAAATGCTGAAGCTCATATTGGTTGATATACACAGCAAGCAAACAAGTAAAGAGTCTGTTATCACCTAACCCTGAAAATAAATGGCACTAAAACATCAATTCTATACACGAGTGTGGCTGGCAGTGAACATGAAAGTAGGAATGGGAAGGGCCTGACCCCTAAACTGCCCAGATCCCATTCCACACAGATGCTACACAGCAGTGAGTACAAGGGCCCCGACGGCGAGTTCTCAAGGTCAGGATGTGAGGCTGGGTGAAGCTGCTGCAGGTGCAGATCTGGTGGTAGTAGTAAGCAGTCAAATGAGAGTTTTGAAGACTGAAGTGAAAGATGGTTCCACATGAATAGCAGCTAACAGGGGTCAGCTGGTCCTGGAAGATGGCGAGCATCACATTAAGCTATAGGCTCTACTCCCAGCAATGCCCTTCTATCAACACCTTTACCTTCCAGCTTTCAATCACACTTCCCAGAACCCTAAGACTTTGGTTTCCTGGAAGCTAACTAGTGGATTTGAGGATAAAGCCTCTCCATTTGCCAGTCTGCACCCTTTAAGACTGGAACTGTGATGGTAGCTGACTATTTTCGAATCTCCTCCACCTTTCATTCCTGATTAATAAAACCAGTCTTGGCAAATGCTTTCACTCTGGTCTATTTTGCACAGGTCTAAGAATACCAACTCTAGCTGCATAATAACAATACTCAGAGCTAAAAACTTTTTAACCATGACTTCGGTTCCAAAACCCAACAAAGCAGAACCGGGGGACGGGGGTACCTACCCTATTAGTTATAGCTGCAGTATGCGGCCACTTTTTTCTACTTTAAACACTCTTTCCAAAAGTAAATGCTTTGGGCCCCAGAAGACACTCAGCTAAAAGCACCAAGGGGGCGCTGTGGTTTGAACACCTACCCAACTAAAATCCAACTATGAGCTTTTGAAACAGTAGCAACTTTAATATGCAATATAGGAACTGGAATTACTGGCTGCTCACAGCACTCTCGTCCCCACCAAAAAAATTCCCATTAAAAGATATTAAGTGTATTTACTGCCGTTACAAGGCCTCAGAAGAGTCCTCCTCAGAGCTAGAGTGGGAATTTGCACGCCTGCTGCCTTCCCTGGATGTGGCAGTAGTTTCTCAGGCTCTTTCTCCAGAATCATATCCTGGATTCCCCCCACCCCAGTGGCACCTGCTTTGCCTACCATCATAGCATACTCAAAATTAAAATTAAATCAGCAATAAATGCACAAGCTAAATGATAAAGCTTCTAAAACAGGAGAAAATCTTTCTGAGCTCTGTGTCAGCAAACACTCCTATAAAGGATCCAGGAAGTATTAATCATAAAAGAAAATGATTAAAATTAAAATTTGTTCTTCAAAGACAATGTTAAAATGTATAGGCAAATATGGAATGATAATAATATTTGCAAACATATCTGACAAGTGCTATTATTAATCATAAGGAAGATTACAACCACGATGAAGTAACAGTACACCCCCACTAGAACTGCTAAAATTAACAAGACTCATCATCAAATCAAACATACACAAATTTCCAGCAATCAGAACTCTCATAAACCACTAGAAAGAACGCAAAATGGTACAACCATTTTAGAAACTGGTCTGACAAACATCACCCTAGAACACAGCAATTCCTCTGCAAAGTATCTACCTGGGGTAAATGAAACAAAAGACTTTACAAATACATCTGCAACAGCTTTATTCATAAGTTTTGTTTTCTTTGTTTTCGTTTTTTTTTTTTTTAGGCGCAGCAACCCTTGGTTGACCTCACAGATCGCAAGGACCTTGTCAGTTTACAATCCCTTATTTTTTATTTTTTATGCCTACAGCACCTGGTCTTCCTAGGTGGTCTCCCATCCAAGTACTAACCATGCCCAACCCTGCTTAGCTTCCATGATCAGATGAGGATCAGCATAATAGTTTTTTAAAATGGAAACAACCCAAATATCCTTCAGTAGGAGCTGAGATAAACACTATTCGGTGTCCTGAAGGGTTTTCCTCCCTGGAGTAGCATACTTCAATGAGATTTCAAATGCTGCGGTGCCTTTCGGGTCGAGTGAAATCGAGGTTATTAAGAAAGGGGAGATGAATAAGGAGAATCAATAAGACTCATTCTTTTTTAAAATTTTTAAAAAATTGTTGTAAAATATACATAATACAAAAGTTGCTATTTACCATTTTTAAGTGCACAGTTCAGTGGCATTAAGTACATTCACATTGCTGTGCTACCATCATCTCCACCCATCTACAGAACTTTTTCGATCTTGCAAAATTGAAACTCTCTATTCATTTCCCTCTTTACCTAGCCGTTGGCAAGCACCATTCTACTTTGTCTCTATGATTCTGCCCTAAGTCCCTCATACTACTAGCAGAATCATGCAATATTTGTCTTTCCATGACTGGCTTCTTTAGCTTAACAGACTGTCCTCAAGGTTCATCCATAACGCAGCATCTATTAGACTTTCATTCCTTTTTTAACCTATTGCCCATTTAGGAAACAAAGTGCAGCTCGCTGCCAGCATTAGTTTAATTTTACATAAACACACTCATTGAGGTTGAAGCAAAGCTGACTGGTTTTCAATGTGAAAATAAAATATAAAAACTGTTCTTGGAGCTATTTCTAAATAGAACTTGTCTCTAATCTTAATGTAACAGAAACATATATGATGATTAGTATTTTTATTTTTTTTTTTAATTTCAAAGCACACACCACCACAAAGCGGAACTTCATTCACATTCCACACAAAAATACTGCAGTCCTCTCCGGACCTTCTCGCCATCCTTGTCGCTGTGCGAGCAGCAACCTTTGCAGCAACCAGCTAGCTTCCCTGCTGTTGGTGGTATGCTCCTGGGGAAATCTCTTCCAGACAAGCCACCTCGAAGACACTGTTGCCCTGGTTTGTGATACTTTTCCAGAATTCTTTCAAGTAATGTCAGTCTGAAGTGTATGTGGCTGATCCTGAGCTCAGGATTTCCTTATTGAACAGGAGTGGAGGCGCTGCTCGACTGCAATGTTTAGAACGTGGCGAAAGAATTTCTTTTACCAAAACTTGTGCCTTTTGTGCTCAGCTGGATAAGTGAGCATCTGAACAGCCTAGTCCACTGCTCCCATATTCTCGTTATAATTCTCAACGACACATTAGTTTTCTTTCCATTTCTGTTGTCTACAATCACAGTATCATTGTGGAATGCTGACAACATTGTCATCTCCTTGTCACACCATTCAGTGCCATACATTCACCAAAGAATCTGGCTGGAGTCGGCCCCTTTGCAATCCTTTTTTTAAGATCATTTGGGATCTGTTTTCTGTTTAAATAAGCTGTCCCAACTGCATCAGTCCCGTTTTGATGTAATTCTCCGAAAAGCATAGGTGACGTCTGGCGAACTGTGGGTGAGGTTAGGACTGCAATCCGCAGGTTATCTCAGGGTAAAGGCTGCAACCGCAAGTGCTGCTGGTGAGTATTCTCAGGAAAAACGGGACTGGATTCAGGCTGAGTAACACCCCGTTGTGCTTACACATCGCCTTTCGTTTATCCAGTCGTCCAAATGATGAGCACCTGGATTACTTCCATCTTTTAGCTATTGAGATTAATGAACATGGATGAACAAATATCTGACACCCTCCTTTCATTATTTTAGATGTAAACCCAGAAGTGGAATTGCTGGATCATATGGTAATTCTATTTTTAATTTTTCAAGGAACGACCATACTGTTTTCCACAGCAGCTACACAATTCTATATTCCCACCAATAGTACACGAGATTCTGTTACAGACTTAACCTTGCCAAGCCTTATCCCCTGCCCCAATCCCTACGCTGAAGCCCTAGCCCCCAATGTGATTATATTTAGAGATAGGACCTTTAAGAAGGTAATAAAGGTTAAAAAGGGTTGTAAGGATGGGTTTCTAATACAAAGGACTAGTATCAAAGTAAGAGCCATCAGGAATGCATGCAAAGAGAAAAGGCTAAGCTACGGAGAAAGGCCTCTCCAAAAACCAACTCTGATAGCCCCTTGATCTGGACTTCAAGACCCAGACTGTGAGAAAATAAATTTTTGTTGTTTCAAGTCAGTCTGTGGTATTTTGTTAGGCAGCTCGAGTAGAATAAATAATTGAAGTTTTAAGTTTCAATTTCTCCACATCCTCACAATCTGTTTTGTTTGCTTATTTGTCTTGGATAAATAGCCATCCTATAGAAGAAATGGTATTTCATTGTGCTTTTCATTTGCATTTCCCTAATCATGATGATACTGAATATCTTTTCATGTGCTTTTTAGACAGTTGTATATCCTTCCTTGGAAAAATGTTTATTCAAGTCTGCTACCTATTTTTTATTCAGGTTTTGTTACTGTTGAGTTTAGAAGTTTTCTATATATTTGGATATTAAGCCTTTATCAGACATATGATTTGCAAATATTTTCTCCATTCTCTGGGTTGCCGTTTTAGTGTTCTTTGATGAAGGTTTTAATTTTAATGAAATCCAGTTTGTATATTATTTTTCTAACTGTGTCTCTGTTGTTATTCAAGAGATCACTGCCAAATCTAATGCATGAAGCTTCCCCCTTTTCTTCTAAAAGTCTAATAGTTTTAGCTCTTACATTTAGGAGCAAGATCCATTCTTTAAAAACTCAGTTAAGTTTTACATATTAATTCCTTTAAAAATTTACATGCCCACATTCTCTCCGAATGTTTTTGTGTACCCCCATATTGAAGACTGTAGATTGAAGAACCCACCCTTTTACTTTGCTCTATCACTTAACTTTTTTTTTGCCTCTATTACCACTCTGTTGACTGCTTCCTTTTTGTTTGTAAACATACTGAAGTCTCTCTATGCAATACACACAAACAAAATCTTTAAATATTAGTTGAATAAATAAATGAATGTCTGCCAAATACTTCTAATCCTCCAGGGCTCTATTCTGTTCCCCAACACTGTTCCTGGTCCACATGTCACCTCAGGTGCCATGGACTGAATGCCTGTGTCCCTCTAAAATTCATATGTTGAAGCCCTAATCTCCAGAGTGATGGTATATGGAGGTGGGGCTTTGGGGAGATAATTAGGTCATGAAAGTGGGGCCCTCATGAATGAGATTAGTGTCCTTTTTACAGACAAAAGAGAAATGATCTCTCTACCACGTGACAATACAGCAAGAAGGCAGCTGTTTGCAAACCAAAAGGATCCTCACCAGGAACCAAATCACCCAGAATCAGAGGATCCTTACCAGGAACTAAATCAGCCAGAACCTTGACCTTGACCCTATCTCCAGAATTGTCAGAAAAAATTTCTACTTTTTAAGCCACCTTGTCTATAGTATTTTTTTATAGCAGCCAAGCTGACTCTGGGCAATCTCATCCATTCCCAATTCAACCATATCTACCATCTCTATGATAATTTCCACTTCTTCATCTCCTGCCTAGATGTCTAAAAGTCCAAATGCCTGCCAGAAATTGTCACTTGGCTATCCCAGAGGAATCTCAAACTTGCATACTAATTTGCATTTTGACTTTATTACTACAGGGCAACATTTTAATACTTCATTAGAGCTGCTTTTTCATGAACAGAAATTTTCCAGGTTTTAAATATTCTTTCTTATGTCCTGGTCCCTTGTATCAGCACATTAGTCAGATTGCTAATTTAAGAGTGAGCTCTATAAGGCAGTACAGGGCTAAGTACACTCTCAGGACATACTCTGCTTGGGTTCAGAGCAAGACTCCTTGGAGGCAAATCTTGGCTCTGCCACACTGGACTTTAAGTAACTTATTTAACTTATTGCCTCGGTTTACTAATCTGTAAAATGAGAATAAAGATAATATGTATTTCATAGAGTTATAGGACAAAATAACAATGTAAATTCATTAGGACAGTGCCTGATAAATAAATGCTCAGTAAACGTTACCTATTACTATTTAAAGGGTTTAATTTAAAAATTTTTTGAGATTTGGAATGCATTCCCATTGATGCAGTCTGATTTAGCTAAATGACTGACGTTAAATTTGATTTGCCAATTACATTATATGACAGACATTTTTCATAAATTAAGTCTGCAGCTCCAAGGTTTTGATAAATATACATTCAAAGCATGCATGCAATATGTATTATACCAGAAAACATATCCTTTGCAGCTATTTATTATAGAGATGTTAAAATGCTACCTTAGAAATGTGCAAGGTAGTAAATTAGGTTTTCAAAATTTTAGCGGGAAAATTTTTAATTTTTTTAGGTAGCCCAAGGCAAAAGTTTCAAGACCACAGGCCTATTGCCTATGTTTTAATACTGCCTGGGTATGATTATCATAGAGTAAATTACATCATGCATAAGAAGCAATTACATACATAGCAACTTTATTCATAATAGCCAAAAACTGGAAACAATCCAAATGTCCATCAACAGGTAGCTGAATAAACAAAATGAGATGTCCATAAAAAAGAATGTAACAACACAGAACTTCAAAAAACATTTCAAGTGAAAAAAGACACACAAAAGACTGCTAGTTGTTCCAATTATAGGAAATTTCTAGAAAACAAAACTACAATGACACAAAACAGATCAGTGGATGCTAGGACTTGCAGTTGAAGTGGGAAATGGAATAAAAACAAACAGGAACCTTTTTATGCATTTAGTTATTTATTTAATTAGCTGGCTAGTTAATTATTGTTTAGCTAATATTTCAAAGCACTGTCATGCCATCCTGTTATTTTTTTAATTTTATTAAATTTATTGGGGTGATTTTGGTTAATAAAATTATACAGGTTTCAAGTGTATACAATTCAAAAATGCATTATCTGTATATTGTATTGTTTGTTCACCAGAACTAGGCAATGCTTTGAAGTGTTAGAAGTACTCTAAATCTGAATAGTGAGGATGGCATCAAACTGAATCTTACAATGAGTGAATTTTACATGTAAATTATGTCTCCAAAAAGAGTTTGAAAAACTTTAAAGCAACAATGTATTAAATATTATTATTACTGCTACTATGCTTAGGTATTTAAAATCATAATAATTTTAAGCTAGAAGGGACCTTCCTGGGTATGTCTTATTCCTACTCTCTGAAACAAGAGTAATAAAGGTAAGCTGAGTGCTGACTGCCACAGTTAAGCATTTAACATGGGTTCTTTTCATTTAATCATCACAAGTCCTCCATGGAGTAAGTTCTGTTAACACCTCCACTTTATAGACTATGAAACTGAGGATCAAATAGGTTGAGACACTTGCCCCGAAACAATATAACTAATGTGAGGAAAAGTCAATATGCAAATTCAAAACCATCCTAAAATTCATATGAAATGCCAAAGGTTTCTGGACAGCCAAAAAAAATCTTTAAAAACAAATGGAGGTCTCACACTTCCCCATTTCAAAACTTACTATAAAACTACAGTAATGAAGTGTGGTACTTGTATAAGGGCAGATATAAACAACAATGGAATAAAGGACCCAGAAATAAACCCTCACATATATATGTGGTCAAGTGATTTTCAACAATAGTACCAACACTATGCAATCAGGAAAAGAGTCTTTTCACAAATGGTCATAGGAAAATTGGATATCAACATGCAAAAGAATGAAGTAGGACCCTTACCTAACATCACATACAAAAATTATATCAGAATGGATCAAAAACCTAAACATGAGATAAAATCCTTCGGAGATCAGGGAAAAAATGGCGTAAATGACAGAGGCTTTGTTCATCCCTCCTGTGACCACACTAAAGTTGTGACAGAAACACGGAGCAAACAGCAAGCAAAGTTGCCTGGAATCTAGATGAACAGAAGCACTACAACTAGGGAAAGAAATAAGGGACTACCTTGCAACAGCAGAAAGTAGGAGGGGGAGAAGTGGCGAGGCTGCCTGGTCCTGAGGCTGATGGGTTAGAGGCAACGGCAGTGGCAGCCGCCGCTTAAAGGAGCCATGTCCGAGAGTGGACTTTAGCTGTGATGGACCTGCTCACTCTGAGCACCAGCACCAGGGCGGCTATACGGGGACCGGGACCAGAGACTTAAGGGAGGATAGATAGTTGTCAGAGTGAGGGCCGGAGGAGGCAAGGCTCTTTCCTAGGCAGAAGTGCTGGCGGGATCCACTGTTCCTCTGTTGAGTCCTCCCCTCCTTCTAACCTAGTGTATGGACTCAGCACCGCCATAGGTGAGAGGTCATTAAACTGGTAACAGAGACTGCTCCACCCAGAGGATTCCCCGAAACTCCACCTCCCCCAACTCGGGCCCCACCCAGTTGTGACCTGGGCGAGTCCAGTGCTCCAGACTCTCAAGGTTCTTCTTGCTAAGCAGTGCCAAGACTCACATTAGTGGCATCTGATCTCAGTTTCTGGCATGGCCTCTTGAGGCAACTATAAGCACAGCATCTGTGGATTGCTTGCTGAATCTCAACAGGTGGCTCCAGAGGGACACAGGCAAGGGCTAAACTTGGCCTGAGTTGAACCCCTCTCAGGACTGTGCCACCGGACACCTCCTTCACAAAGCCATGCTAATAAGACTTGGAGACTTAGGAGCTCTGCTTATTACATAGAAACAAACACAGAAAGGCAGCCAAAATGGGAAGACGAAGAAGCAGAAACCATATGAGAGAAGACAACAGAGATCCAGGAATAACGGAGTCAAGCAAGCTCACAGATGCAGAATTCAACACACTGGTTATAAAGATGCTCAATGAACTTACGGGAAGTGTAGATGAACTCTGAGAATTTTAACAAAGAGATAAAATACATAAAAATGGAAATGGAAATTATAAAAGGGAACCTGTCAGAAATGAAGAACACATTATCTGAGATGAAGAGGACATTAGACAGAGTCAACAGAGCGGATAAAGAAGATCGAACCACTGATACAGAGAATGGAAAAGCCAAAGACAGTCAATCAGAAAGGCAAGAAAAAAGAAGCCAAGACTGTAACAATAATTTAAGAAGCCTATGAAACACATTAAATGTAAAAATATCCGTGGCATAGGGGTAACTGAAGGAAAACAAGAAGTTGAAGATTTGACACAATAATGATGGAAAACTTCCCTAACCTGGTGAAGGAAACAGACATACAATCCCCCAAGAAGCTCAGAAGTCCCAAAAAAGATGAACCTAAAGAGGCCCACCAAGACACATTATAATTAAAATGCCAAAGATTCAATACAAAGAGAGAATCTTAAAAGCAGCAAGAGAAATGCAGTTAGTTACCTACAAGGGAGCTCCCATAAGACTGGAGGCTGATTTCTCAAAAGAAAACATGCAGGACAGAAGGGCTTGGCACAAAATATTCAACATGATGAAAACCCAGGATCTACAACCAGGCATACTTTATCTAACAAAGCTATCATTTAGAGTTGAAGGACACATAAAGAGCGTCCCAGACAAAAATAAGCTAAAGGAATTTATCAACACCAAGCCAGTGTTAAAGGAAATGTTGGAGGGACTTCTTTAAGAAGAAAAAACATGTATCAAAACCAGGAATAAAGAATGGTAATAAATACATTTCTATCCACGAGTACCCCAAATGGAAAAGAATTAAGTGCTCCAACCAAAAGATAGTGGCTGAACAGAAACTAAACAAGACCCCTATATATGCTGCCTACAAGAGACTTCAGATTAAAAGACATACACAGACTAAAAGGAAGGGGATGGAAAAAGTTACTGCCTTGATGGTGATGGACCCAGAGGATACTGTGCTGAATAAAAGTAAGAGAAAGACAAACATCACACGGTTTCACGTAGATATTGAATCTAAAGAACAAAATAAATGACAACAATAATGGAAATAAGCTCACAGATACAGGAAATATTTTGAGGGCTACTACATGAGAGGGGGGTTGGGAGGGATGGCGAAAAAGGGCAAAGGGATTAAGAAGTACAAATGGACAGTTACAAAACAGACAAGAAGATACAGTGTAGCATGAGGAAAATATTTCATAGTTGTAATAAAGGTGTAAGGTGAAGAATGGTACTAGATTTAGTGGATGATCACTTTGTGAGTTATACTAATCACTATCCTGTACAACTAAAACTATTATTGTATGCCAACTATAATTTTTTTTTAATTCAGTGAATGGTACAATGTAAATATGAGCAACTGTCTACTATATTTCAATAAAGCCAAAAAAAAAAAACCCCAAAAAACAAAAAAAAATCTAATCCAGAAAAAAAAAACTCTTAGAAGTAAACATAGAGGGAAAGCTTCATGTATTGGATTTGGCAATGGTGTTTCGAATGACACCAAAGGCACAGTCAACAAAATTAAAAAATAGACAAATTAGACTTCGTTGAAATTAAAATCTTTTTGCATCAAAGAACACTATTAACAGTAAAAGGCAACCAACAGAAAGGAGAAAATATTTGCAAATCATGTATCTGATAAGGGTTTAATATCCAAATATACAGAAAACTCCTAAACAACAAAACCTGATTAAAAAACGGTCAAAGGACTTGAATAGACATTTCTCCAAAGAAGAATATACAAATGCCTAATAAGCACATGAAAAGATGTTCAGTATCATCAACATTAGGGAATCAAAACCACAAATGAAAGGTCACTTCACATCCATTAACATGGCTATTGTCAAACACAAAACAAAACAAAAGGCTGGTGAGGAACCTTACATATTGCTAGTGGGCATGTAAAATGGCCACTGTGGAAAAGTATAGTAGATCTTCAAAAAATTAAAAATAGAATTACTATATGACCCAGCAAATCCACTTCTAGAAATATATCCAAAAGATACAAAATCAGGGACTCAAATAGATATATGTAAGCCCATATTCACATCAGCATTATTCACAATATCCAAAAGGTGGAAAGAACTAATATGTCTATCAATAGATGAACAGATAAACAAAATGTGGTGTATATATATATACAATAGAACATTATTCAGCCTCGAAAAGTAATAAAGCCAGAGGCCGGAGGGGAGAATGGGGAGTTATTATGTAATGGGTACATAGTTTCAATTTGGGAAAATAAAAAAAGTTCTGGAGCTGTATGGTAACAATAGTCCCAGGACACTGTGAATGTACTTAATATTGCTAAACTGTAAATTTAAAAACGGTAAGGAAAGAGAAAGAGAGAGAGAGAAAACTTCACATCCATTAGGGTGGCTATTATTAAAAAAAAAAGAATATAACAAGTGTTGTCAAAAATATAATAGGGAAATTGGAACCCTTGTGCATTACTGGTGGAAATGTAAAATGACGTTGCAACTGCTGTGGAAAACCAGTATGGCAGTTCCTCAAAAACTTAAATACAGAATTATCACATAACCCACTTCGGGTATATCAAAGAAACTGAAAGCAAGGACATTGAGAGAGATTTGTATATCCATGTTCATAGCAGCAGTATTCACAACAGCCAAAAGGTGGAAACAATCTAATTGTCTACCAACAAATAAACAGATAAATGTGGTCTATATACACCAACAGAATATTAGTCAGCCTTAAAAGACAGTAAAGATGTCAACTATAAAAAAAATGTTTGATCTCGGAAGCGAAGCAGGGTCAGGCCTGGTTAGTACTTGGATAGGAGACCACCTAGGAAGACCTGGGGTAGGCATAAATTTAAAAAAATATATATCTGTATCTATCTATCTATCTATATATGCACACACACACATATATATATCAGCTATAACTCAATTTTGTTTCTAATTTTTAAAGAAGAATGAAGTTTGGATACATGCTATGACATGAATGAGTCTTGAAAACATTATGTTAAGGGAAATAAGTCAAAACAAGGGGAAATATTTTATGATTCCACTTATATGGACTACCTAGAACAGGCACGTTCTTAGAGACAGAATATAGACTAGAGGTTACCAGGTGCTGGAGGGAGGGGCCATGAGAGTTACTTGCTTAATGGTTTAGAGTTTCTGTTTTTGGGTAATGAAGAAGTTTTCAAAATAGTGGTGATGGTTGCACTACGTTGTATATGTAATTAAAGAATTCTACACCTAAAAATGATTTAAATGGCAACTTTTGTTATAATACAATAAAAAATATATTTATCATAACTTTGTAAAAAAATTAGTAACATTAACATACAAAAAAACATTGAATCATATATCTTAAATAAGTGAATTGTATGATGTGTGAATTATATCTAAAAAGCTGTTTTATGAAAAAAGGTAACAGTGGTGGCTAACATTTAGTGAACACTGTCTACACACAAGGCACTGTTCTAAGGGCATTACAAGTACTACATTAACCTCACAACAAACTGTGAGGTGGCTACATTTCTTAACCTCATTTCACATATGAGGAAACTGAAGTTTGGTAGTCTGTCCAATATCACTGAGTAGTGGAGTGGTCAGGGACTAAAACTCTATCAGATTCTAGAGTTCTTAAACTGAGTCCCACAGTGTGATAGGAGGGTTATAAAAGGCACTCAATGGATGCCCCACTAAGTAAATGTGACGAACAGTGTATGGTGGAAGTCTAGCAGAAAAATTAATTCTAAACACCTGATGTATAGCTAGAAGAGTCCATCAAAGGAATGATTTGTGATCTTTAAAATCTGAGAACTTTCTGATAGTTTTAATATTACTACAACTCTGAACCAAGTTAATACCAGTATATACAATAAACATTAGCAGAAGAGTATAAGCTTGCCCCCAAGTTTCTGCAATGAGACCACAGAGCTCATTTGACGATTGTCTTAACAGAGGACAGAAGAACCTAGGATCCTAAAGGCAACAAAAGTAAACCCAAGTCTGATAACAGAATTCTGCAAATATGGGTGCTAAGGATGTCTAGAGAGATCAAGTGTCTATTCTATAGGTTAGGTACGTAGTTGAGTCCTAATGAGATAAGGTTCAGGTCCAACTTTTGTGTGTTTCATCCAAACGGTAACATCATTAGTTACTTCAGACCTTGCCAGTCCTACCAAAACTCATCAGTCCTTGATACCTCTCCCTAGAGTCCTCAAAAGTTTGCTGATGTTGACATCATTAAACCATTCACACTGGAGACATTACTCAACAGGAAGTTGAAAACTAACAAACCTAGGACACAATCCAGAGTTCAGAAAATGAACCAGGTGACCAGGTGCATCAGTCTACTGAAATCCTTCACTAAGATCCAGCAACTCTGACCTTCATAAGCAAACCTGGAATATGCAAAAAATACAATTACCCTTACAGTTTATGTACCTTATGAAAAAAGGCCCTTTCTTTTTATTAAAAAATGCACTCCCAGAGTTGAACCCAGTAGCATAACATCGATTCTAAAGTTAAAAGAAAAACATAGATTTACAACGTCAAAATGAATCTAAAGAGTGAATACGAGGAAAACATCCTGCTCCTCCCACATTCGCCCAACGGGCGCAGAACCCACCAGACCAGTCCCCCGCCTCCAGGTTCCACTGCCTAGGGTGCTGGGATCTGAGCTCTCGCGCCCCGTGGTCCCGCCGAGCCCACTCGTGTCTGTCCAGATCTGAGGGCGAGGCTGTCGAGCGATACCTCAGAACTGAATCAGATTCCTGCAAAAGCAGGGGGAAAAAAGCAGGAATACAGGGCCCGCCTGCGGCTCCGCAGGGCCGGAGCACCGAACAGCAACCGCGCGCCAGACCGCGACCCCGTAGCCCACAGCCCCGAGGATGGACCGGTATTTTGACCACCGTGCCGGGCCCCGCCCCGGACCCGAGACCGTTCCAAGGCGTTCCTCCCGTGGGCGGCGCCTCCCTCACCACACCACCACTTGGCTCTCTTCTTCCCAAGCGAAGTCGCGGCCGCCCCGCGACACCGAAGCCACAGCTTCCAGGCCGCGTGGGCCCGCGACGTCCAGAGCGGCCTACCAGGCCAGCTGCTTTCCCGCAGGCTCTGGCACGCCCTCCCTGCCTCCCCAGGCCCTTACCGAGGCAGCGCGGCCTCCACGGCCCGCTCCTCCTAATCTTCAGCCGCGGCCACCGACCCAGCGTCGCGGGGACCGGAACTTCCTCCGCGCCGGCCGCTGCCTCCACAAAGGCGCCGCGCCGCCGCCTTCAGCGCTCGGCCCGCCGGGATATGGAGTACGCCAGCCGGTCGCGCCGACTCCACTCCCGCCGTGCCCCGCGCGGGGGGCGGGGGAAGGAGGGAGGTGTGTCCGCGGGGGCGGAGCGTGAGGGCCCGCTGCTCGCCCGCGTCCAATGGGAGGGCGCTTCTCCGCCCGTTGCGCAGGACCTGCTTGGGGTTGTGGTGTGACCTCTGGCCTACGCTAGTCGTCTTCCTTTGCTCTCTTTGGATTTGAGCGAGTGGTGGTGGCTTGGTCTTCTTGATGTTTGCTCACCGCCGGGAAGCGTGAACACGACATGGCCTGCCTAGTCGAGGCCGCCTTGTTGTCCGTTAGTGTGAGGAAATGGAAGGGATCCTTCAACGGCTGAAGTCTTCCAAAGGAGGGGCTGCAGGCCCTTCCAGTCCAGGAGTTTAGCCCTTTTGCCCAAAACCGAGGATAGGTGCGAGAGGAGTATTTGAATTAGAGAAGCAATAGTCACAGCT
Source organism: Eonycteris spelaea (assembly GCA_003508835.1). NCBI lineage: Eukaryota > Metazoa > Chordata > Mammalia > Chiroptera > Pteropodidae > Eonycteris > Eonycteris spelaea. The sequence goes on along the minus strand of PUFA01000145.1, from coordinate 2,921,464 downwards.
CATCCCTTGTTCAAGTTAGGCATCCCCAGCTCAAGAACACCAAGCAGTAGGTAAGCTAATATCCTTAGCTATGTTGAAGGTTCGGCAGCCCTGCCTGTAAAGCAAAGTCCGCCAAGCTTCCACAGGGCCTTGCTAGTTCTCAGGCAATAAATCTAGCCAAGAGTGATTTGTGCGAGGTCACAGAGGAACTGGAAGCTATCTGCAAATCAGCAATCTAGTGGATAAGAGGGACATTACAGCTTTTAGTTTACAGCTCACTTCCAGAGTCTCTTTCAGGCTAACATTCTTTAAATGGCCAGCTCCAGGCCTCCAGGTAGATTGTCTACATTGTTGAAATGCTTGCTAATTCCAGCCACCTAGCCCTGTCAGTGGACCCTTAGGGAAAGTAACCAGATTTTATAGCCCAAATTCAACATCATGGGGTCAAAGTAGTCTGCTACGAGAAACACCCTACAAACCATTCTAAAATAAAGCAAACCTTATCTGTAAAGAAAGGAGGTTGTTGGGTTAAACAGTCTCTAAAATTACCTTCCCACTTTTCAGGCATCTTGTCTGGAAGTCATTTCTTCAATAATTGAAGCACCTGCTGTGTACCAAGCATTGTATCAAGTACTGGGAATACAGAGAAAAAAACTTTGCTGCTCTAGCAGAGATGGATTTGGGGGGCAAATTACTGGAGACAAGTTAAACAGGATATACAGTTTCTGCTTAAATGAGTTTGATTTCTGTAAGAAGGGAAATGGAAAGCTGTTGGAGGGCTCTAAATAAAATAATATCATGACTTGCCTTCTATGTTAATAGGATCCCTCTGGCTGCTGTGTAAAGAATCCAGGTAGGAGACTGCTGCAATGATACAACCACAGAAGGATGATACTTGTACCTGTGTGGTCACAGTGCAAACAGGAGACCAATTTGGATGAGGGAAGAGAGGGAAGAATGAGGGAGGAGCAGTTCTGATAGAAAGAGCAGGAGATCAGTTTTGGGTTTTCCACATCTAGTAGACAAGTGAAAACTGGAATTGGTAATTAGATAACCTCAGTCTGGAGTTGAGGGTAAGATGCAAATATGGGAGGTATCAGCATATTACTAGTGCTGGTATCTAAAGTCAAGGACTTGGATAAGGAGAGCAGAGTTCCAGCCCTGAGCCCTGGGGCACACCATCATTGAGAGGTTCCAGGGAAGAGGAAGAACAGCTACAAAAACTGTAGGTACTTTGACTTTGCTTCACAAACTGGGCCATTATTGGTGCATCAGGCTCCCTTATCAGATGGTACTTATGCTCTAAAGAGGTGAACTATATTAAGCAACTAATTAGCCTTGCCTTATGCCCAATGTTCTTGTGTAATAATAATTACTACCATTTATCACACTACATGCCTGGCTTTGGGCTGGCATTTCATTATCTCATCTAATCTTCACAATAACCATATGATATGCTTTTTATAGATAGAAAACCAAAGCTCAGAAAGATTAAGTAATTTACCCACAGCAAGAAAGTAAAAGGTGGGAGGATTTCAACCCAGATCAGTCCTACTCCAAGGCACCTGCTCCTGACTACTTTCCCCCTTTTGTTAAGGTAATTATGAAGGGTTTTTAGAGGAAGCATCTGGATTTTTTTTTTTTTACTTACGTAGGCCATGGTACTTGTACAGTTGTTTTTACTGCCTAAGACCAAGAAGTATGAGCTATTTAGAAAAGCTAAACCAAAGCAGTGTCCTCACATGGAAGAGGGAGAACAGGGTCCAGTCAGGTAGGTGGGCTCAGCCCTTACATCCTCACAGGACACAGCAAAGAGAAAGATATTGTCCTATCTGTTCCTTATTGCCACACTCTCATTTGGGGCCATGGCTCTTCAACATTGAAAGTAGGGATTTGATCAAATGTTAAAATGAGAGACAGGAACCAGGAGAGATAGATAGAGATGATTCAAGACCACAGATGAAATTTTCCAGCAGAGCAGAAAGACCAGCTGCCTTACCAGGAGCTGCAAAGTAATAAAGGCAGGAAAGAAAACCCCTTCAAAATTTCCAGGGAAGGACCAACTATTATGATTAGCTCAGAATACTTCACATTAGATACTTTGTATTTGTATAAAGGGAAAATGGCTGAAGACTCTGTAAGAGTCATTATTAAAGGATTTGCTGTGGGGTCACATAAGCGCAATAGCAACAGATCTGAGGACAAATCGAAGCCTCAGGATATAATCAGGTCTTTTCATGTTAGCCACAACTTCTCAGTACCTCAGGTTCTGAAATGTCCATTAAAGCTATGAAAGAAGAGAATATGGGGAAGAACAAGAGGTCTGTGGAGATGACATGCTGGGTCCATGAAAATCATAGGCCTAGACAAAACAGAAAGCTAAGGTTTTAAGGTGCCCCCTACCTGGAGGGTGACAGAAGGTACAGCATAGCATACAGTGTTGCTTGTGGCAAAGCCCAAATCTTCAAGCAGCATCAATTACATAGGGCAGTAGAGTTATCATGGGATTGATATTTATTATTTTCCAGAAGACCAAGATTTATTTCTTGATAATGCTATCAGCAAAAGTAAAGGAAAGGGTTGTCCCAATATTAAAATATAATTCAATAGGTGGATTAAAATGGAGTTTTAAATAACGTTAAAATGTTTTAGTAAGTGACCATGATGATTTGATGAAAAAAAAAAAAGAGTTCTACTGAAAATAACATCACAGGGTGATTTGATCAAATATTCCCGACTGGGTAGGTCATGGTGGGTAATCACACCTGAGGCATATAGCTTTCAGTAAAAGGTTTATCTTTGTTTTAGGTGAGTCCTGTCCATAGTTCTTGTGCATCAAGGTTAACACACTTTTGAAATACCAGAATACCCTTGGAAGGGGGGTTAACCCTCAAGAAAGCACATAATCTTGTTAACTATTCTGTAATCCAATCCCAGTTTTGCTTTCCCACACCTCCGTATAATCTTCCTTATGTTCCCTCCTTAATAACAAATGCATAAAAGAAAGTGCAAACCTGTCACTCTCCAGAGCATTTGAGAGCTTGCTTCCCAACAATTGTCATCAGTTTGGGCTCAAACTCATAAAAATTCTCTACAGTTTTGGACATTACTTATGTCGACAACTCTGTGAGAGTGACCTAGGCACAAATCTTAGCCAGAAGCACATAAGGTATGTATAGGTCACTTGCTTGGCTAGGTGGAAACAATACTTCTGAATGACTGGTGCTATCTAGTGGAGCTGATGTGCTTGAAAACAAGAATGAGACTCGAGGAAACTAGGTCAACATGGAGAAGTGAAGGAAACTGATTATGTATGTTAGAAAGCTTTAAATTTGTCTTCTATCGGGATCGGTTCGATGGGGTCCAAGTTTTGGTTAATAAAATATAGCCAGGATATTTCTGGCTATATGAGATCTTCTTGGCTGAAACTCTTACGATGTGATATTGTGGGATTAACGAAAGCAAAACAATATAAATGATATCTACCCTCAGGGAGGGAGTCTGGACACCTGAGCTAGTGAGAGAAAATGAGTGACCTGTGGCAACTCCTCTCCTTTCTAGGAAAATAAATAGACTGGTCATTTTTATGGCATTTTTTTACCTAAAAGAGAGGATAAATCTTAGAGGAGAAATCTTAAATTATTTGCAAGAGTCTAATAGCCCTGTGCAAAGCCATCTCTGGTAAAAGGTCACAGCTTTGTCACCATGACAGTCACAGGCCAGTGTTGTGGAGGTAAGTGCCAAATGGCAGCCATCTGAGACCACGAGCTAAGCCCAAGGGCAGAGCACTCCCACAATTCCAGTGTAGGGCTAAGATGTGAACAGTACACTGCATTGTAAATGCTTAAACAGCAGGGGAAATCAAAGGAGTGATTTCAGACTTTCTCCTTTATCCCAGAACCATTTGGGTGAATTAACCACGAGGCTGTAAAGTGATTTAATTGCTTCTGAGAAAACACAAGCAGTATTGTTGTTAATCCCTAATTTTACATCTTCAAACTGTTCCCCAGAAATAAAATTGTTTGGGAAAGCTTTATGTTTTCCTGTTGTTTTTATTACTTTGCATCTAGGAAATTACAAATTCTGTAGTAGTTCCTTGCCCTGGCAAATCACTTGGGAGGCTTTTTAAGATACTGTTGCCTGAGTCCCATCCCAGTTCAATTAAATCAAATTGTCTAGGGGTGGTGGCCAAGCATTCGTGTTTTGTTTTGTTTGTTTAAGTTCCCGCAATCATTCTATGTGCAGTCAGATTTGAGAATTACTGTGCTAGAGCCTCATACTATAATATCAAAATGTGGCTAACAGAATTTTTTTTTTTTTTTAATCAACAAGCGGTGCGCCTATATCTCTTACAGCCAATGTGCTGGGCCCACTAATGTCATTTATCCAACTCCTCAAACTTGCACCGTCCTCCCACAATCAGTGAAGGAAGCAACACCAACATCTCTTTTTCTCCCTTTAAATAAACGTCCAGTTGGTTAGGGCAGAAGGGCCAGGGAGTGGGGTCTGCGGTCCAAGCGCGGATTAGGGTTCGGAGGAGGCGCCTGGAGAAGGCGGTGCCTAGTGAGACAATTCCCGCCCAGGTCAGGCCCCGCCCGAGCGCAGCCGGCAGCCGGCGCCCCGCCTCTCCACCCCGAGGCACCGCAGGTGCGCTATGGACTACATTTCCCATAACGCACCCTGGGGCCGGGCAGGGCCGGGCTGAGCCGCTGGAGCCGGGCCTCTGCCGCGAGAGGCCGGCGACGGCTGTCTTCCTGGGCCGGCGGCCGGGCGAGGGGAGGTAGGAAGGGGCGGTGGTCTGCACCGTGGCCATGTCTGCGTCCGCAGGGTTTCGTGACCCCGCGAACCTGCGCCCTGAGTTCCGGCCCCGCCGGACAGCAGTGCCCTTTCGGGGGTCCGGCAGAAGGCAGTGACCGGCAATCTCTGTGCGTCCTGGGTCCCCCGGAGGAACAGGTGAGTCCACCTGCCAACCATGTGGCCTGGGGCCGCCGAGACTGGAGAGCTGTCATCCTTGGAAGGAAGGGCTTGAAGACTGGGGGCTCCTGCCGTCTGCGCTGCCGTTTGCGGTAGGAGCACTGGGTGTTTTGGGGGTCCCTAAGCCGGTTGTCCCCCTAGCTGGGAAATACAGAAGGCGAGGCCTGGAACCCACCCTTTGGCTGGGAATGCGAAGTCCTTTAGGGTGCAGTGGCCAGGTAGGACCCGCTCCGCAAAGCACACACATTCGGCCGATAGGCTCCTTTCAAAGAGCGGCAGAGGCGACTGTGGGCTGAACGGGACACCTCCTGAAAGTGTCCTGGGCTTGGGACTTTGCTCTGAAGGGTGCCCTAGTTCAGATAACTGGGCTGCCCCTCGTATTGGGTAAGCCACCCTTTCCAGGCTCTAGTTTGCTAGGGGAGGGTGAACAGCCTTTGTCAGAGAGGCGAGTGGCTACCAGCCCTGACTAGTACCAGGCCCCGCTCTCATCGTGGAGCAGACATCGTGCCGAAGTCGCAACAGCACAGAGACCCTCACCTGGGTCCTGTCTGCTGTACACCCGTGGATCTTGGCACCCCGCTTTGAGGAGGCCACTCCCCAAAAAGTCAAGGCTGGATGCTGCACTATCTAAGCAGGAAGAGGTGGCTGTAGGGAGTGGCTCTTGCAAGGTCCTTCCCCCTTTCAGGGTGGGCACCTGAGGGAGGGAGGTGTACTAGAAGGGCTGATTGAGCCCACCGGCTTGGTGGCATTGCTCATGTAACAGCAGAGAACTTTGAGGGAAAGTAGCAAGCCCTGGGAGTTTCTAGAAGGGCTCCCTGAGAAGAGGGTCCAAGCGAGCATCTGAGACTAGTTCTAAGAGACCTCTCGTTTAACTGCTTCAGGCTCAGCCTCCCAGGAGCATAAGCTAGATAGGTTATGGCTCCAGTGGGGGTTTGGGTGGGTTTTGCTGTGAGTCACTCACCTGCCTAGTTTCCAGAGTTAAGTGTCTGGAGAACTGTTTGCTTCATGAGTGCTTCTGAGTGCAATCTGAGTCCCCAGATTGGCCTTGGAGATGCTGAGATGCTGTGTGACCTCAGGTGGCAGGAGAACTACGGTGAAGGAAGCATCTCCTAGCCCTAATCAGCTGACCCTGTCCCCACTTCATGCTGGTATCATGTTGGGTACCACTCAGCCAGGCTAGGCTCAGTCCCCTGAATCCTACAAGAGATCAGTAGGTACTGGGCCCTCGGAACGTTGGGTATGCTTCTGTAGACCTTCTTTGGGTCTTTGAGTCAAAGGTGCAAGGCCACAGAGCAGGGGCTTGTGGCAAATCGAAGAATTCAACTTTGGAGAAACTTATAGAACAGCAAAGACCTAACGCTGGGGCCCATAAATACCAGAATCCGGGCCCTAGTCTCATGGACAGCAGTTTGGCCCAACATCACAGATGGGTCACTTCAGGCCAGAGCCCACTGGCTTCACAAGGTCAGAAGCTCATTTTCCCAGGACAGTTCATTCAGGACCTAGCTCAGAGTGAGCAGACTTTCAAAGAACTGATTTACATGGCAGAGACCACTGGATCATGTATAAGTACAGCTGCACGTGATCTGAACGCTAAGTGAGAATAAACATGTGCGAATGGCAGCTGAGTATACAAGTGCCTACTCTGTGCCAGGGCAACCAAATTACATGAATTATCTCATTTAACCCTGCACAACTCAATGAATCAGTACTATCATTATCCCCATTTTATAGATGAGAAAACAGATTTATATAACCAAGCCAGGTGAGTCCAGCTCCCTCTGACTCCAGAGCCATTGTTCCTGCTAGCAAGGACAAGTCTTCCCATAGTCAGGGAGCTCCAGAGGCTTTATTGTAACTGGGTGTTCTTCTAAGATGTTTCACCTTCTCCCTTCCAAAGTTATTTATCTTGCAAACATTAATTAAACATGTCCTGAGTGCGGAGCTGACATTTTGAAATTTATGGCAGGTCACAGGTGACCTTCAATGTAGAAAAATAAAGCAGGGCCAGGGAGGTAAGAATCAGGGATATTGCAGGAAGCTCTTTCTGATAATGCAACACTTGAGCAGCACCCTAAAGGAAGTGAGAAAGTCAAATTGATATCTAGCCCAAGCAGCGGATCAGGTGAGGTGTGGAACAAGGCGGAATGCAGGGAGATGTGGTCCAGACAGGAAGTTGAGCAGGGGCAAAGTTCTGAAGTGGAGTACCCAGCGTTTAACTTTACATTATACTTAGGGAAAGTGATGGGGTCAGTGTGGCTGGGCTGATGCAAAACAAGGGGCGGGGACAGGAGATGAGGTCAAAGAAGTAATGGGGGTGGCGGAGTGTGGATAGAGTGAGCCTTGTGCACCACTGTGAAGAAACCGGCTCTCTCACTGAGTGAGGTGGAACTGTTACAGTCATGAGCAGAGGAATTACATCACCTGACTTCTGTTTCACTGAGTGCTGTGAGAAGGACAGACTGTTCAGGGCAAGGGCAGAAGTGGGGAGACTGGCTAGAAGATGGCTGTAGCGGTCCTCTAGAGAAAGAACGGCAGCGTGGCCCCTCCCGGTAGTGGCAGAGGTGATGAGAAGTAGACAGAGTCTTCATACGGACGTTTCCCACCTAACATCAGTAATCCATTCCACAGAAGTTGGACATTCTGTCTAGAATCACTAACTTAGTGTCTGTTTCCCATTATTTAAAAAGGAAAAAGTGTAATGCTTCCCCCATCAACCCCAAATCCCCAATTTTCTAAAATGATGCTAAAACACAGGGAAAAGATATACCTGATATGCCCAATAAATTAGAGCATTAGGATATAAAATGCTTAAAACATTCCCTCCTGATCACCAAGCAATGTGTGTTGCTTTGATCCAGTTTCATGGCCTCTTCTAGTGCCTGCAGCAGCGTGATGCAAGTCAGCCCCTTTTGTTGGTACTCAGTGATCTTCCATTAAATATAAATTTAAGGCTTTATTTATTATTATTATTATTATTATTATTTATGCCTACAGCACCTGGTCTCCCTAGATGGTCTCCCATCCAAGTACTAAGCAGGCCCAACCTTGCTTAGCTTCTGAGATCAGACATCAGGCTTGTTCAGGGTGGCACAGCCATAGACCATGGACTGTGGCTTCACTGGGGCATGAACCCAGGACCTTCTGCATGTAAAGCAGACATGCTAACAGCTACACTATGGAACCACAACCTAATTTAAGGCTTTAAATGCATATTACTTTGTTAAAAATGCAGATTGTTTTGATGCTGTAAAAATGGAAGCTGAATCAATACATGTTTGTTGTATTAGTCATCTATTGCTGCGTAACAAATTATCCCCAAACTTAGCAGCTTAAAACAACAATAACTATTTATCACCTCATACAGTTTCTGTGGGGCAGGAATTTGAGAGCAGCTTAGCTGGCTGGTTCGGGTTCACAGTCTCACGAGGTTGCAGTCACCAGAAGACATGACTAGCACGTTGGTACTGGCCATTTGCAGGTCTCATTTATAAGTTTCTCTTTACAGGGCTGCTTGTGCCCTCACAACATGGCCAATGGCTCTACCTAGAGAGTGGTCAGAGAGAATAGGGCAGAAGTCACAATGTCTTTTATGACCTAGCCTCAGAAGTCATATGTTGTCATTTTCACATTATCCTACTGGTTACCTGGATCAGCCCTGCTCAGTATGGGAGGGGAAGCACACAAAGGCATGAATACCGGAAGTTGTAGCTCACTGGGAAACTGTCCTGAAGGCTGGCTATTAAAGGGTTGGGTAAAAAAACCTAGAGGCATTCATGGGGAAAATGTTAACGAGGGAGACATTTTGCTGGTGGGTGTTTCTGAAGTACAGCCGACAGAACTTGCCGGTAGTTTGATATGTGAGGTGTGGTGAAAAGAGAAGCATAAGGGATGACTCCGAGATTTTCCACTGAATAACTAAAAGGATAAAATCGTGTTTCACTGAGATGAACAACTCCGACCATGTTTTAAGGCAATGACCAGAAACTCAGTGTTGGATATGGAACTTTGAGATCCCGTAAAACATCTAAGGTCAAACATCAAGGAAATGTGTGCCTCTAAAAGTCACAAGGGAGATCGTGGCTAGAAATAGAAATCACTGATAGTCGTTTGCAATTGTTAAGGCAAGCACTGGTGCCAAATGCAAAAGGTACAGACATGTACTCAGAAAAGCTGGGCTCCAGCCTGAAGAGAGACGAGCCCATTTCCTCTGCCTCACTTCTTTCTTTGCAAGTGTCTAAATATTCAAAAGAACTATTGCTGAACTCCATTTTGAATGAAGAAATGTTCCTGGTTGGATGTGCAGTGAAAAGTATCAGGACAGAGAGAATCTTTTCCACTCCCAGCTCCCGTGCTTCTTTTCTGTGGTGACATTGGACCAAGTACTTAAACTCTCTCAGCCTCAGTTCCTTCATCTGGAAAGCTAGCCCAATAGGAGCACCTACCTCAGAGAGCAGTGATCAGGATTAGATAATATAATCCTCATCAACTTCTTAGCACACTGCCTTGGCGTTCAATAAGTGCTAGCTGCTATTATCAGATTATTTTTAAAAAATTATTTACATTTTATATGCATTTTTAAAAAGACTAGAAAGAAATACATTAAAATGTGAATAGTGAAAGATCCTGAATGGTGAGAAAATGATGACATTTTTTCTTGATAAGTTTTTGTATTTTCCAAGTTTTCTTCAATGAATAGCTACCATAAATTCTTCCTTTTATAACCAGAGGAGAATACTCAGAACCCATTCCTCAGAGGTTTGAGTTAGCTGGGTTCTGAGGAGGGACACTTTCCTGAACTTCCCACTGTTAATTCTGCCAGTGACCCCTGCCAACAGTACCCTCGCCTTGATGATGCCTTCGTTTGCCCCACAGGAGAGCCCAAAGGATGGCTGCTGACTTGCAGAGGAAGAGAAGCAGTGACTGTCCTGATGGCACATTGGCTCCTTCTGATGGGCAAAGTGTGGAGAGAGCCGAGAGCCCCACACCAGGGCTGGCCCAGGGAATGGAGCCAGGTATGGCAGGGCGTACAGCCCCAGGCAGTTGACAGCTAGAGTGGCCTCTGGGCAATTGGGATTCCCAAGCGCTCTTTCCTTCCCATTCATTCATGCATGTGTTCAGCCACCCACTGGGTATTTATTAGGTCCTGGGGCTGCTGCAGGGAACGGCGCTCAGACCACTTCCGGCCATCCTCTGCACTTCATGTTGGGCCACTTGCCCTGTGCTGTCTGGCTGCCAGCATGGGCTCTCCTCTTATTCCCTGTGCCTACAATGTACCTGCCTGGCTCCTTCTCCCTCCCTCAGCTCTCAGCTTAAATGTCACCTCGCAAGTTAAGCCCACTCTGACCATGCTCTGTACAGAAGACAAGTTACTTTGTAATTTTATTTATATGTTGCCCATCTCTCATCCACAAGATTGTGAGCTCTCTGAGCACAGAGCAGTTGTATCTCCAGTGCCTGATACAGTGCCAAACTCATAATAGAAACCCAATATATATCTGTTGAACTATTCTGTCAAAGACATAATCCTGTGGGAGGAGATGACCCACCTTCAGAGATCCAGTTCTTAAGGGGGAACAGCGACATCCATAGTCAGGGGTGAAATGGGGGGCGGGGAATTAAAGAGGTGGAGGCAGGGGGAGAAAGAATCAGTAAAGGAAGACCAACATGGTCTCTGCCTCAGGCAAGCCACAAGCTAATGGGGCCATTATAGAGGAGTCAGTCAGGAGCTATGGTCTGAGCAGGGTCGGGGTGCCTTCTCCCAGGAAGAGATTCACTGAGCACAGGAGGTATTCCAGGTACAAGAGAGGTGCTGGGCACACAGCAGTGAACAACCAGGTTTCTGCCCTTGGTGGGGGGGAACCTCACTTTAGTTAGGGAGAAGGACAATAACGGACAAGTGCCACAGGGAAATCAAAGAGGGAAACACGAGAGCATACCTGGGGTTGGAAGTCAGGTGAGGAGGCAACTGACATCTTCGCAGAGAACTGAAGTGTAACAAAGAGCGAGCCAGCCATGTGAGGAGGTGGGAATGCCTTCCAGGCAGAAGGAACAGCAGGTGCACAGGCCTTGAGGTAGATGTGGGATGGGGTTGAGGGTGTCCCAAGAGCAGATAGACAAAGGCCAGTGTGACTGGGATGAGCAAGGACCGCGAGATGAGGGTGAGAGAGGCAGGCAGATACCAGCTGCCCCCACAGCCATGAGGGGCTTGGGTCTTATTCCCAGGGTAATGGGAGGAGGCTGGTGGTCTGAGGTAGCAGGGAGACATGACTCTAGCAGACAGTAGCAGGAGGGAAGAGTGACTTGCCTCATCAGGACAGGCAGTGAAGCTAGAGTGTCGACGAGGCACCTTGCTGGTGAGGTAGTCTGCCAGTGGCTACTGCTCTAAGCACCAGCACTTTTGGCCGGCAGGTGCTGGGCAGGAGGGTGCCATGTTCGTCCATGCCCGTTCCTACGAGGACCTGACTGAATCGGAGGATGGGGCAGCTTCTGGGGAGAGTGCCAAAGAGGGTGCTGGGGGTCCGCCACCACTGCCTGCAGACATGCGCCAGATCAGCCAGGACTTCAGTGAGCTGAGCACACAGCTGACCGGTGTCGCCCGAGACCTCCAGGAGGAGATGCTGCCCGGAAGCTCTGAGGACTGGGCGGAGCCCCCAGGGGCAGCTGGGAGACCAGCCACAGAGCCCCCTAGGGAGGGCACAGGCGAGGGGGATGAGGAGGAGGCTGCCGAGGCATGGCGACTGCACCAGAAGCACGTCTTCGTGCTGAGCGAGGCAGGGAAGCCTGTGTACTCCCGCTATGGGTCAGAGGAGGCACTTTCCAGCACCATGGGTGTCATGGTGGCCCTCGTGTCCTTCCTGGAAGCGGACAAGAATGCCATCCGTTCCATCCACGCAGGTGAGCCACCCGGAGAGGGGTGCTGGAAGGGCTTCCCTGGCCAGGATTAAGTCAAAGCAGTTTTGGGACTTCCGGAGCCTAGTCGGCTGGAACGTGCTGTGTGAGCAAGGGCAGTCCCTCCACTCACTGGGCTTCAGGGTCTCATCTGAACAGAGGGTAACAGTTCTGACTGCTTTCTAGGGCCACTGTGAGGGCCCAAGAAATGCGCTTTGCCCTTGGAAAGGGTGAGAAGCCTGGGGAGGTGACCAGAAAGGCCCAGGTCCTGACCCCACCCGGCTCTTGCCATTCAGCACAAGAATGTGTTTTTCCGAAGTGCTTCCAGCATTTCAGCTGGTGCCAGTCTGTGAGGCAAGTTGCAGGGACAGGCCCGAAGCCCGCAGGGAAAGGGGGCCCTGAGCTGTTTTTCTCCTCATCGTCCTGAAGCCCCTACTGCGTGCAGAGCTCTGAGGGAGGGTGGACAGGATGGGGAAAGCACACACTGCGCGGGAGGCGGGGCTCGGAGGGATCTGGACGCGGCCAGTCGGGGAGGGCTTTCCGGAGAAGGGCTGAAGCTGACATCCCACCCTGACTCCCCCACCCCGCCCTCAGATGGCTACAAGGTAGTATTCGTTCGCCGGAGCCCACTGGTGTTGGTGGCAGTCGCCCGCACGCGGCAGTCGGCGCAGGAACTGGCGCAGGAGCTCCTCTACATCTACTACCAGATCCTGAGCCTTCTGACGGGCGCGCAGCTGAGCCACATCTTCCAGCAGAAGCAGAACTATGACCTCCGGCGCCTGCTCTCGGGCTCCGAGCGCATCACTGACAACCTGCTGCAGCTCATGGCTCGAGACCCCAGCTTCTTAATGGGGGCGGCGCGCTGCCTGCCCCTGGCGGCGCGGTGCGCGACGCCGTGAGCGCCAGTCTGCAGCAGGCGCGCGCGCGCAGCCTCGTCTTCTCCATCCTGCTGGCGCGCAACCAGCTCGTGGCGCTTGTGCGCCGCAAGGACCAATTCCTGCACCCCATCGACCTGCACCTGCTCTTCAACCTCATCAGTTCCTCCTCGTCCTTCCGTGAGGGGGAAGCCTGGACGCCCGTGTGCCTGCCCAAATTCAACGCAGCCGGCTTCTTCCACGCACACATCTCTTACCTGGAGCCTGACACCGACCTCTGCCTCCTGCTCGTCTCCACCGACCGCGAGGACTTCTTTGCAGTCTCCGACTGCCGCCGCCGCTTCCAGGAGCGCCTGCGGAAGCGCGGAGCCCACGTGGCGCTGCGAGAGGCGCTGCGCACGCCCTTCTACAGTGTTGCCCAAGTGGGCATCCCCGACCTGCGCCACTTCCTCTATAAGTCAAAGAGCTCAGGACTCTTCACCAGGTGAGGGAGCTCAGGCGGTGGGGCCTCCTGGTTGGGCTTGAGCCTGATGCAGTCCCGGAGCTGGCGACCCCTCTGGGAATGGATGGACATGCCGGGTCTGTTTCACTCTTGACTCAGGGGCCCAGTCTCCCTATCACTCTACTCTCCACGGGCATACACCTCTCTACTTCATTACCCAGATGCCTGGAAATGCCCAATACACCCAGGGAAGGAAGCTGTAACAGGGCTCTGGGTGCCTGGTCCTGGAGCAACTTTGCCTCAGAGGTCACTTTGATCTCGTCCAAGTTGTAAAACTCCAACTTCCTCCTCCAACAGGGATGGGGGCTGGGGCCAGATGTGGCAGCTTTTCTCTTCCTTTTTCCCCTTTTGGGTCCAGAAGGTTCCCAGCTCACCTTTCTTCCACTTCAGAACTGTCACTCTGTCTTCGACACCTAAACTCAGATTGGCCTCTCCAAGGGAGGGTCACCAAAGATGCCATGAACTTGGGAACAGGCAGCTTGGGTGGGCCCAGCCCTATCCTGGGGAGTCTTCTGTGGTGGGGAGACAATGTCCCATCCTGGGGGATCATTTGGATGGTAAAACACATGGCAGAGTCTCTCTGGCAAGGAGTGGGTGTTTCTAGATGTCCAGAGAAGACAATGAAAGTCGTTTCTTTGTGAACCCACTTCCCCATCTCCAGCCCTGAGATTGAGGCCCCATACACAGTGAAGAGGAGCAGGAGCGGCTGCTGGGCCTCTACCAGTACCTGCACAGCCGTGCCCACAATGCCTCCCGCCCACTCAAGACCATCTACTACACAGGCCCCAACGAGAACCTCCTGGCCTGGGTAAGGCGACCCTGGGAGGGGCTGGGCTTCACTGGGGTCCCGGTCAAGGCCCACGAGGGGTATCTAACCTGGATGACCAGCCTGTTTCCCCTCTTCTAGGTGACAGGTGCCTTTGAGCTCTACATGTGCTACAGCCCCTTGGGGACCAAGGCATCAGCCGTTAGTGCCATCCATAAGCTGATGCGCTGGATCCGCAAAGAAGAAGACCGCCTCTTCATCCTGACCCCTCACCTACTGATGGGCATGTGTGGGCTTGGCCCTCCCAAGCCCGCTGGGCCCTGGAAGCGTGGAAGCCTCCAGGCGGGCTGGCCTCTCTTGCCCGGGCGGCAGGCAGGGACTGTGGATCAGTGCGTGCATTAAAGGGCTTTGGGGGAGACAGTTGTGAGGCCTCATTACTGGTTCCTTTGTTCACGCCACTCATTCACATACAGACTCTGGATCCTCCTCCCTAGTGCCTGATATGCTTCTCCATGCACAGGGCACATGCACACTTGAGCCCTCTCTTCCCTCCCTCACACTGCATCAGGCCACATGAGCTCAGAGTCAGGCCCTGGACTGGGGCTGTTTTCATTCAGCTGAAGTGCTGCCACCTGGAAAGGGTTCTCTAGCACCCACTGGCCTTGCATCCCACAGCCCCTCCCCCATACTCAATCTGAGCCCCTGGTGCCTTCCCTTTCACTTCCTAGTGGGGTCTCTAGCCATGTCCCCCAAAGGACCACCCAACCACCCTGAGAGCCCTGGCTGTGGCTCTGCTTAATGGATTGCTGTAATTTAGTGGGGGCTGAGCTGAGTAAGATGGGGACTGGCAGGTGGGGAGAGTCTGAGCTTGGAGCAGGTGGGAGCCCTTAGTGAGGTGGTGCAGTGTTTGGCACAGACAAATTCAGAGTCCAGGCTTATTGCAGCTGTAGGACTCTGGGGAATTTATCCCAGCTTGGGCCTTCTCATGAAAGGCTGTCCACCTGAGCTTCCCTACCTCTGGCCAGCACATTCCTCAGAATGGCCCCCAGGAGTGAGCTGGAGGGCCTCAGAGAAAACCCAGCTGATCTCTGGGCAGGAGTGGATTCTGTCCTGAGAAGGGCTGATGCCACTAGGTACACTGGGCCCTCTTCAGTCACCCTGTTCCCTGGCATGGCCCAGCCTATGTAGGTCACATGAGGCTCAGCAGTGAAGGCCCAGCCCCATTCTTTCTATCATGAGACCCCCTTTGGGCAGAGCCCAAGGCTCAGTACGGAAGAACTCTACCTTACTGCTGGGGGGCTCTCCCAGTTTCTACCACAACTTAACCATCTCATCAACCAGGGGAGTAAAAGACCTAGAAAGTATTTATAGGAGAAAAGTGTCTACTGAATATGGTCTCCAGACGGTAGAGTGAATCACACTCATGCAGTCTCAGAGCTAGGCGAAGATACTCTGCCACTGAAACCAACCCATGCTGGAGGGTATATCCGTGTGGGTGGCATGAGCCAAGGGTGCACTGGAATGATTCTACTTACTGTGCCAGGAAATGGCAGCATAGCCCCTACCCTTGCCCCAGCCTGGATCACATTAGAATGGGCATGACAGCAGGCCACCTGTCTAGACTCCAAAGCCCCTAGGGAGTAGATATAGGCTTGGGTGGTGTTCACTCTGTACATGTGCCCTGGGTCTCTTTTTCTGCCTGTTTCCTGCTTCTGTTCCCCATGCTTCTGGTCAGGGCACCAAACCATGGCCTCTGGGCCCAGGGTGATGCCAGGCCAACTGTCCCTGTTATTGGTGTTCTGGTCAGCAGTCAGCCCCGAGGCACCCTTGTTGTCTGTCTTGATTCCTGTAGGGCTCTCAGCTTCTCTGCAGTCCAGCTCCTATTTTGAGCAAGGGTGAGGAGTAGTCACAATTAGATGAGTGTTTATCTAGGAGAGTAGGCACCTGGGAGTGGGGAGTTTATCTGGAGATCAAGGAAGGGATAACAGGCAGACGGAAAAGATGTTCCTAGGGTAGGAACCAGCTTATGCAAAGGGAAGGACCTGGTATGATTGGTTTACAATGAAGCTGAAGGAGTCTTCAAAACCTAGGATTCTCAAACTGCAGGTAAAGGTCTGGCAGTGGAGAGCCATTGAATGTTTTAAAGGTGCAGAATGATGGGGTTCTGTTACGGTAAGAGATTTCCCCTTGCTGCCACTAAGCTGATGTATTGGGCTGGAGAAGGAGGCTGGCACTAGTTCTCTGAAGTAGCATTCAGAGGGGAGTGAGGGCCCCAAGAAAGCAGAGCGGCTAGCACTCCTTCAAGGTGACAGATGCCAGGGCAGTTGGGCAGGTCATAAGCCAAATAGAGGCCAGGCTTTGTGAATACACCTTGGGGTTGCACTTGTATTGGGCACTGCAAGGCCCCAGTAACCGACCTCCCCTACAGGGCTTTCCTGCCCTGCCCACCTACTGCAGAGCCAGCGATGGGGGTGGAGGAAGAGGCACTCCTATGGACACCTGCTGTCAAGACCAAGGCTGCCAGCATGGGGACACTGGCCTGGGGGCAGCCAACAGCTTGGCCACATGGCGGCAGCAGAGAACCAACTGTTGACTGCTGCACCCCCACCTCCTCCCTAAAGGTGCCCATGCTTCTCCCATACTGTGGGGAGAACTGGATGATCAAGAAGGACCCCTGAAGACTCTGTCCTGAGATGGGATGCAGGCTACCAGAACCATGTCTCTGTGCCAGGTGGAGAATGTTTCATTCTGGTTTTGCCCTGTATGACCAGCTTTAGACATGTTGACTGTGGAACACAGAAACTGTGCCAAGACTTTCCTTTTGTGTTTGTTATTCATTTCCTGGCCAATTCTGGTTAGAGAAGGGAGTGCCTTTTATGTTACCTCAGGCACCTTATCCTCTTAGCTCTGGGTGTGGCTGACCAGTGCTCTTTCCTCTCTGTCGCCAGGTGCTCAGCCTGGAGGGGAAGGGAGTCCAGCACTAGGAATGGAGGGAGTGGGAAGCAGGTATCCAAAGTGAATTATGCTACAGTGGATGTAGTATAGGGGCTATGAGACCCACAAAATAGACCTGGCATCGTCTGGATGAGGAAGACTTCCTGGAGGAGGTGCCACCTAAGCTGCAAGAGGAGGAATGGAAAAAGGTGCTCCTGGAAGGAGGAAAAAGGAATACAGGTTGGGTGGAGAGGTTGAGGAGATACAGCTCTTAGGGCCAGGCTGAATCCTGTTGGCTGAGGACTCCTCTCTACCCTACCCCCTTACCCTCCAAAGCCCATGGTTCACAGGTCCCTCTCACCTCAGCCCAAGGTCACCCTGTGAAGCTTCCCCTCCCTCCAGGGTCCAGACCTACTTGGCCAAAGGGGGCTGTCAGGTTGAGGATGTCGCATAGAGCCCCTCTCCAGTGTTAAGGGGGGACCAGCGTTGAAGTAAGAAATATCCAAACTTGTAGAGAAATTTTATGAGTTTATTTGAGTCAAACTGACAATTGCCAGGAAACAAAATCTCAACAGATTGAGAAAATGCTCTGGCAAATGGCAGTTTTTCAACTTATTTTATACATTAGAATCAAAGGAGGAGATGTAAGGAGGGTCGCGTGAAATCTGCTGGAGGCCGATTAAAGGGCAGGAGAAAGCAAAGTGAGGAAATTTCTAGGACTGAATAAAAAGCAAAACAGAGACATACTTCTTTTACATCGCTGGGTACAAGACAGCTAACATTTACAGCACATAGAAATACGAGGGGAGCAAGATAACAATAAGGGGTTCTGTGTTCTTATGCTGTGGTTGTCTGGTGCACTGGTGCTGGCAGTCATGCCTTTGAGGGGGTCTGGGAAAGAAAATCACTCAGACATTTCAAAGGTATGTTATCTGAGATGCAAAAAGACAACAGATGGCTTGCTTAAGGTAAAAATTAACCTTTGTCAAGGAAGCTACAGGCCTAGGGTGTGACGACTCTCCATGACTCGCTTTTAGTTAGGAATTTTTATGTTTAGACCATTCTACGTGGTTACTTTCAGTCTCTGAGTTTGTAGGGCTAGCCATGCTGGCCTCCCCTGAGCTTGTCACATCGAGTATACGGTCCCTTTGTCATCCACACCAGTTACCAAGAGGAAGCTGCTGAGGTCCAGGTGCCACCCCCCACAGCCACCCCTACCCTTGCCCCATACACATCCCAGCCTGAAAGAGAAACCACCTAGCCAGAACTACATCCTCATTTCAGAGACGGAGAGACTTTGGGCCCTGCAAGGCTTACAGGGCTGCTTAGAGGTGCCCATGTTTCTTCCATATTGGGGGTAGAGTGGGGTGGGGACTGCCTAGTCAGACCCAGAAAGGAGGCCAGCATTGTCTTTTCCTGTTCCTGTCCTACAGCTTCCACATACTGAGGCAGTATGGAGGGACCAGAGCTAGAGGGGGCCTCCACAGAAGCTGCCTCTCCTCTGACTGTGGTCCAGCCATGCGGGCCACATCTTGTAATTCCTATGACCCTGAGCAGAAAGGCGCAATGCACTTCCCTCTGACACTATTCTGTCGCAGACAGTCCAGGGCAAGCCCACAGAGGGTGGTGCCACTCCCGGGGTCTCCTAAGGTCTCCCCGCTGGTCCCAAACACATTACTGGTCTCTGTTCCCTACCAGGTGGGTCCCCCAGGCCCTACCAAGGAACCAGCAACTGAGGGTGTTGCTGTAAACTGGCTCCTAAAGAAGAAATGAGCCAGGGGGTCCTCGACCCCCTCACGGGTACTAGGGCGCCGCTGGCCCCTTCCACGCCCCGGCCCAGTGCGTCGTGGGAGTTTGGATGGCACAGCTAAGGCCTGCTTACCTCTCTCCAGGCCACTCCAGCCACACCCACCCCAGGCCACAGAGAGAAGAGCTCCCAGGAGTAGAATCCAGGCTTCCGAGGGCCGGGACAGTCGAGTGGGTGGAGCGACTGGGCCGGGCCGGACAGGCCTTCCACAGGCCACGCCCACACCCCGCCCCCAGCCCCTGGCCCCGCCCGCCTTGCCTCCACCGTCCCGCCTACTTTGCTCTAAGCGCAGACTAGGAGCGCGGCTGCGACGGCAGGTGAGGCGGCCTCCCTAGTTCCTGTCGGGGTGTGTGTGTGTGTATGTGTGTGTGTATTCGCCTGAGCCAGGTGCTCAGATCTGAGGGCAGGGGAGGAGGGTGGGCATCACAGGAACCCTGGGCTGGGGTCCGCTGCCCGAGGGCTCTCAAGACCGGTGCTGGATGCTGGTCCCAGCCCTGAGTCTGCCCCCAGCCAGATCCCGGCCTGCGGAAATCTCCACCCGGCCCCTTCTGGGCCTCGATGGAGCTCTTCCCGCCGCCTTCGCAGCCGTCTCTGTTGCTGCTATTGCTGTTGCTGCCGCTACCCGCGGTGCCGGTGGTGCCCGGGTGCCCGCGGTGGGCGGGTCCTGGCAGTGCCCGCGCACCCCCTACTCCGCCTCCCGCAACTTCAACGTGGAGTACACGGTGCCCAGCTTCTCCGCCGGCGGGCCGGTACAGGCCCTGTTGACCTACGAGGGCGAAGGGAACGGAAGTGCTGTGTTCGTGGCCACGCGCAATCGCCTGCATGTGCTTGGGCCTGGCCTACAGCCCATCGAGAGCCTGGTTACGGGCCCTGCTGGGGACCCGGACTGTCAGACGTGCGCGGCCTGTGGCCCGGATCCCCACAGTGCAGCGGAGGACACAGATGCAAAGGTGCTGGTGGTGGACCCGGCACTGCCCGCACTGGTCAGCTGCGGCTCCAGCCTGCATGGCCGCTGCTTCCGGCACGAACTAGAGCCTAATGGGACCACCCTGCGCCTGGCTCCGCCAGACTGCCTCTTCTCTGCGCTCCACAATCGGCCTGAAGATTGCCCCGACTGCGTGGCCAGCCCTCTGGGCACCCTCGTGACCGTGGTTGAGCACGGCCATGCCTCCTACTTCTACGTGGCATCCTCACTGGACGCGGAGGTGGCCGCTAGCTTCAGCCCACACTCGGTGTCTATCCGGCGCCTCAAAGCCGATGCCTCAGGCTTCGCTCCTGGTTTCGCATCGCTGTCCGTGCTACCCGCGCACCTCGCTTCCTACCGCATCGAGTACGTATACAGCTTCCACGCAGGAGCCTTTGTCTATTTCCTGACCGTGCAGCCAGTTAGCGTGGCAGCTGCTCCTGGAGCCTTACACACGCGCCTGGCCCGGGTCAGCACGCGTGAGACCGGCCTGGGCAGCTACCGCGAGCTGGTCCTCGACTGCAGTTTTGCGCCTAAACGCAGACGACGCGGGACCTCTGAGGGCGGGCAGCCTTACCCTGTGCTACGGGCGGCCCACACGGCTAGGGTGGGTGGCCGACTGGCCGCTGAACTGAGCATCACCGAGGGCCAGGAAGTGCTATTCGGGGTCTTTGAGACTACCAGAGACAGCGACCCTGGTGTGGGTCCCAGCTCTGTTGTCTGTGCCTTCCCCATCGACCTGCTGGACACTCTCATCGAGCGGGGTGTAGAACGCTGTTGTGAGCCACCGGTCCGCCCAGGCCTCCGGCGGGGTCTCGACTTCTTCCAGTCGCCCAGTTTGTGCCCCAACCCGGTGAGCAGAAAGAGAAGGGGTCCTCCCCTGTGAGCAGTGTGCAAGTGGCTGAATCTAGGCTGCTTCTCTTCCACCACTGAGGGGGTCTGGGAACAGGGAGGGCAAGAGGGGAGAAGTTTTGTCTTCTACACTATTCCTTAATGCTGGGGGTGGTGTGAGGGAGTGAGCCAAACACAGGCCACACTGGAGGCTCATCTCCCAGCCAGGCTAGCTCCTGTCACTACCCATTTTGCTCTCTCATCCTCTCACCTATTCATGGCCTCTGATTTTTTTAGGCAGTTTCCCTGGTTAAGTGAGAACTGGATTGTATCATAGCGGTCTATCTGCCAGACACAGTGCCAAACTCTGGGTAGAATGACGGGTGTCCCCTCCTATCTGCCCACTACACATGCCCTCAGGGACACACTCAGAAAACACCCTTCCCCCCCGCCACACACAGGCAGATGCTCACAGATTCACAGACTCCGCTGCTCGCCAACACAGTTTCGCTTTCCCTATGGGATCACTTGTTTTGCTCTGCTTTCCAAAGAGAGCAGGCAGGAGTTGTCAGAGAATGCCCCCACCCCTGTTCCGGGGAGCTTTCTGCACCTGGGAAATTTGGGGGCTTTTGGGGGAGCCTGCGTAGCTTGGGCTTCACTGACACACTCACTCCTGATTGTCCTCTGTGGGTGACTCCGGGAGGCCCCAGGACATGATGGGAAGGCGGCTTTTCTCTAGTAGATTCTAGGAGACTCATCCCAGTCTTGTGCAAGCAACTGTAAACATCCAGTGGATGAGTAAAGGCTTAGGAGCAACCGGCTGGAACTGGGTCATCATTTGGGTGTCCCAGACTTTTTTTCCAGTGCCCCTTCTCACTCACCCCAGGCAGGGGGTGTCCCAGCCCATGCTGAACTGGAGGGTTCTTCCAGCAGACCCCACCCAGGCTCTCTCCAGCCATGGTGTCAGGGAACTAGAGGAGACACAAATAGGACAGTCCTTAAATGCTAAGGTCAAAACCAACACTGATTCCTTGAAGCCACTGAAACAGTCTTACCCTAGATTTCAAGAGATTAAGCCAAGGAAACAGGGTGAATGACATGGCCAAGGGTCTTTCAACGCGCTGACCCACAGTTACTGCTCTGAGTCTTTGGCTGCCCTGTGGCCCTGGCCCTGCTGTGACATTCGCCGCTGACTCCTTTCCAGCTTCTATGGGTGGTCCAGAGGTGGGGGGAGAATTACACATAAGGAGGAGTGGGGGAAGCTGCACGCTGCCTCCCTCAGCTGAGCCCACTTAGACTGAGGAGGCCCTTGGGCTGGGGCTCCCTTGTCTGGGCCTGGTAGCTCTGCCTGCCCTCTTCTCCTTCCCTCTGGGGAGTCAGAATCTCTCCCCAACTTGGCTAGTGGTCAGTGGTCCAAAGATACCTGGCACGACTTGGCAGTGCCAGGCTCAAGGAGGACTAATCTGAAGCCGTGCCCACAGGCTGGCCCAGCCCCTGGGAGGTGTGCGAACCAGCTAGTATGGTGTTTGTCCAGTGTCTGGGCACACAGCTGCCAGGGCAGCACCCACTACGGGTTCATTGTGGCTGGTCTCAGGAAGCTGGAGGGGCTCAGAGCTGCTGCCTACCTTCTGTGGGTTCAGATAGGGGGAGAGCTTTGGAGCAGTCAACCTCCTCTGTGGGGTATTGGACACTTAAGTGTTTCCAGGAGCCACAGGCCCCTAGACAAGCATGGGAACCCAGAGCTCAGGCCCTGGAACCCAGGGGCAAGCAGGTGGGGTGCGGCCCCGACTGGAGTAGGGCTTCTTTTCTACCCCTCAGCCCCACCTGTCCCTGAGTCATGCTGAAAACACCTGACTGGCATCCAGCTAGGACCAGGCCCCTTTCCTTCCTCAAGTGAGGACAGAGCCCCAATCCCAACCCACTCAGGCTACAGACCCAGAGTGTTCCTGCTCTCGCCCTCGGGGCTCCTGATCAGCACTGAGGTCTGATGACTGGCTAGGCGTACTTGGTTGATGAGAGCCTCGAGTCTCTGGCCCTTGGAGTTAGCAAGGGAGGCTCCCAACTGTGAGGGCTGCTGAGCTCTGCTTGCACTTTGCTCCCAGCTCCGATACCTTGCATTCACACCCTGGCTTCCTGATTTCCCAGAAGCTTCCATAGCCCTGCCTTGGAGCAGCTCCCAAACCCTCCCCCAACCCCACCTCCCAACCCTCCCTCTGTGTTAAGAGCAGAGGAGAGGTTAGTATTTCCCTATTCCTGGGGCCTAGCTTGGCACCCAAGCCTTCGGGCCTTGGTGTATCCCTGTCGTACCCTGAAGGAGGTACAGGTAGCAGCTGGAGGTACATAAGGACCTTTGCAGTCTCAGGAAAGGACCATGTTACCAACCCCATGCTGGCCAATTAACTGGAGTTCAGCCCAAGTGGGGAAACTGAAGCCTTAAGAGGGTACAGAGTTTGCAGAAGTGCAGGGCAGAACCAGCAGGGGGCAGAAGAGGACTCTGGTCAAAAGCTCAGACTTCCAATCTGGCTCCTCTCCTGAGGGGCTTTAAGGCCTTTTTGACAAGTGTGGGGACCTCTCTGAGCCTGTTTCCTTATCTATGAAATGGAGGTGAATAGAGCACCCACTTTGCAGATGGGTTGTGAGGACAGAGTGGGGTTGAGTCTGTAAGACTCGGTAACTCATTATCAGGATGGACATGGCAGGACAGGTAGGACAAAGCATAGAGGGAGTCTGGCCTTCCAGCCTGGGCCTCCTTCCCTGGCCTTGTCACCTCTGAGAGCCCCATGAGGGGGATGCAGTCACTGGCAGGCCTGGGGCCTTCTCCAGGCAGGCCAGGTGAGGGGTGGGAGTTTGGACTACTATGGTCACTGACAGAGGCCTTAAGGGGTCAGTATGTGGGGATGAGCCCTGACTCCTTCCCTGATTTCCCCAGCCTGGCCTCGAGGCCCCCAGCCCCAACAACAGCTGCCGCCACTTCCCTCTGCTAGTCAGCAGCAGCCTCTCACGTGTGGACCTGTTCAATGGGCTGTTAGGACCAACCCAGGTCACTGCGCTGTACGTGACGCACCTCAACAATGTCACGGTGGCCCACATGGGCACGACTGATGGGCGCATCTTACAGGTAGGTTCCTCATCTCCCCAGCCTCTTGTCCCTGGGTCCCCATCCCCATTCTCATTTTGCTAACAGCTGACTGTCCCAGGTGGAGCTGGCCAGGTCTCTCAACTACTTGCTGTATGTGTCCAACTTCTCACTGAGCAGCAATGGGCAGCCCATGCAACGAGATGTCAGTCGCCTTGGAGACCACCTGTTCTTTGCCTCTGGGGACCAGGTAAGGTGGACAGGGGCAGGGCCTGGGGCCAGGGCTGTGGGAGCACAGCCTTCCTATCCAATTGAGGGAGGCATTGACACACAGGTCTCACCATCCTGATCTACTGATCTATGGACTCTGGGGCCAACACTGCCCAACTCTCTTCAGCCACCTCTGAGCCACCTTTCTGCCACTCAAAGGTTTTCCAGGTACCTATCCAGGGCCCTGGCTGCCACCACTTCCTCACCTGTCGGGGATGTCTGCGGGCACAGCGGTTCATGGGCTGTGGCTGGTGTGGGGGCACGTGTGGCCGGCAGAAGGAGTGTCCTGACTCCTGGCAACAGGACCATTGCCCACCTGAACTTACTGAGGTATGGCTTGCCTTGCAGGGCACAGATAAGGGTGGGACAAGGTGTGCTTGGGGTGGGGGTCAGTAGGTCTTGACCATGATCATAATTGTCCTCAGGCCTGGGGTGTCCTAAATAGCTATAAAGGAGGGCATTCTTGGCAGAGGTAATGGCACATGCAAAGATGTAGAGACAGAAAAATGCTTGAGTGAGGACCATCAAGTGACCTAGAATGACTGGGCCAGGTAAGGGGTGCGGCAGAATGGTTTGGAGGAAGCAGACAGAGCTGAGAGGCTACAGAGGGACTGAGGCTCTCTGCTCCCCCTCCAGTTCCATCCCCACAGTGGACCCCTAAGGGGCAGCACTAAGCTGACCCTGTGTGGCTCCAACTTCTACCTACACCCTGCGGGTCTGGTGCCTAAAGGCACCCATCAGATCGCCGTGGGCCAAAGTCCCTGCCGACTGCTGCCCAAGGACAGTTCAAACCGCAGGTACAACTGGTCCCCCCTGCCTTTTCTATCTATCCCTGATCGGGGCAACCCAGCAGTCCCTTCCCCGGGAGACCCTACCCTCTACTTATTGGGGGCCAGGAGGTATGAGGCAAGCTGCAATGGCTCTGGCTGCTTTTGTGTCTAGGGAGACAACTCTGTCCCTTCTTGAGCCTGCATATGCTCTACCTATCTCTTGAGTCATGGCCTGAGCAAAGTTAGTCCCTACCATGCTAGACTCTACCTGCCATGGAAGAAGGCATGGATGGAGAGAGACCATCCTCAGGCTCAAAGCAGACTTGCGGTTTGTGCTGGGCATGCAACCAGGCCTGTGTGACCCTGGCTGACCTTGAGTTCCCTGGTGCTCCAGTCCATTTTCCTGGAAGGGCTTTGTAGAGGAGCTTGAATGTGTGCTGGAGCCTGTGGGCACACAGGCAGCCGGGCCTGCTAACATCAGCCTCAACGTGACCAACATGCCACTGGACAAGTACTTCCGGGTAGATGGCACCTCCATGATACAAGGCTTCTCTTTCATGGTAAGGCCAGCTTGCCTTGTCTGTGCTCTTGGCCAGTTGGGCAGGGAAGGGCTTGGAGTGGAGGGTCTCCGACACCAAGCTAAGCCACCTCTACATCCTCTTAGGAGCCAGTGCTGAAGGAAGTACAACCCCTCTTCGGCCCACGGGCAGGGGGCACCCGTCTCACCCTTAAGGGCCAGGGCCTGTCTATAGGTACAAGCCGGGTTGTACTGGTCAATGGGACTGAGTGCCTGCTGGAACGGTAAGCGCTGGCAGGCAAGAGGATGATGGGAAGCCATGGGGATCAACCCAAGTCACTGGGTGGGGCTTGGATCCCTGTCAAGACAGAGGGAGAAGGGCTTAGTCACATGGTCAGGTTCAGGAAGAAGGGTCTGTTGCCCCTTCCAGTCTGCAGGTGGTTTGAGGATCACAGAGTCTTTTGGCTCCAGCCAAGGCCACAGGGAACTCGTTTCCTCTCTACCTTTCTGGAGGTCTTAGTGTGACTGCCCTATCTTTAGATAAACCCATGGAGTATGGGCAGGTGGGCAGATGACCAGCAGAGGAACTGGGAGGGATCGGCAGACCCTTGGAGAAGGAGGGCCGGGCCATCCTTCTGGATCTTCCACCCTGAGCCCAGTCCCCCTGTTCTGCAGGATCAGCGATGAAGAGCTTTTATGTGCCACACCCCCAGCACTGCCTTGGCCAGCGTTCCCATTCACCTGCAGGTGGGGGGTGCCGAGGTGCCTGGCTCCTGGACCTTTGACTACCTGGAAGATCCCATCGTGCTGGGCATCAGTCCTAATTGTGGCTACGCGTAAGTGTCACCTTGAACACTCTGGTCTCCTAGAACTGAGGGAGCCAGCCTCAGAGAGCACCTGAAGCCCACCACCCTGCTCTCCTCCACAGTGGCTCTCATGTCACTGTCCGTGGCCGACATCTGACTTCAGCGTGGCACCTAGTGCTGTCATTCCATGACGGGCGTAGTGCAGTAGAAAACAGGGTGAGTGGGTGCTGGCAGCTTCCAAGTGGGCACTGACCAGGAGGGAGGAAAGCTGGACCAGTCCCTTGAGTTCTCGCCCCACCCCATGCTGGATGAGGAGACTGGGGTGGCCGTAGGTGGGGTGCCTGGCTAACCACTCTCGTGGGCTCCGTGTAGTGTGAGGGGCAGCTCCTGGAGCAGCATTGGTGCCGTCTGCCAGAATATGTGGTCCAAGGCCCCCAGGAGTGGATGACAGGGAACCTGAGTGCCCGGGGGGATGGAGCTGCTGGCTTCACACTTCCTGGCTTTCGCTTCCTGCCCCGACCCCATCCACCCAGCACGGACCTGGCCCCACTGAAGCCCGAGGAACATGTCATTAAGTTCCAGGTAAGTGGGGGATGGAGGCCGGGGATGGTGGAGAGTTAGGGCTGAAGCCTGCCCAAGGGAGATGGGGGCACTGGCCAGTCCTCATGACTGTCTCTGCAGTACATTGGGCTAGGAGCTGTGGCTGATTGTGTGGGTGTGAACGTGACTGTGGGTGGTAAGAGCTGCAAGCACGAGCTCCGGGGGGATGTCGTCATCTGCCCCCTGCCCGTCTCCCTGCAACTGGACAAGGATGGCATCCCACTGCAGGTAGGCAGCTAGCTGGCTTTTCACAGGATACTTGGGCCAAGGCCTGCAGGCTGGGCCTGAGCTGTCATCTGTCCCCAGGTATGTGTGGATGGTGAATGTCACATCCTGGGCAGAGTGGTGCGGCCAGACCCGGAAGGAGTCCCACAGGGGATGCTCCTAGGTGTCCTGCTGGCCCTGCTGCTGGTTGTGGCTATACTGGCCAGCGCATTGGTCTTCAACTACCGGCGAAGGAGGCAGCTAGGTGAGCTCTCCACTCCCATCCTGACTCAGCCCCTAACCCCAAACAATGGTATCTCCAAGTCCCTATATCCTCTCTCTGCTCAGGCCTTGGGGGTCCACCCACACCTCTGCGGTAAGGGTTGGCCTCTAGGACCTTGGAGAAGCTGGCCACCACGGGCTGTCTTTCCACAGTCCTTCTCTGAACCCAGATGACCTAGCCTCCTTGGACCAAACCACTGGAGCCACACCTCTGCCTGTGTTCCACTCGGGCTGTGACTACAGAAATGACCTTGGTGAGAGGGTAGAGGTGCCAGAAGTTGGGGCCATACCCTCTGCCCAACAAGACCCTCACTCCCTCTCCTCCGCAGCAGCCCCTGCCGTGGTTGGTCTGGATTCCACCACTTGGGTCCACAGAGCATCCTTTTCAGACAGCAGGGATGGGTCCTGTATCCCACTGCTGCAGACAGAGTCCATCCAGCTGGGAGTCCTGGACTCTGCACTCCTGGCTGAGGTCAAGGATGTGCTCATTCCCCATGAGCGGGTAGTCACCCACAGTGACCGAGTCATTGGAAAAGGTATGGGGCCAGGCCAAGTGGTGCTGGGGCAGGTTTGCAATCCTGAGATGACATTGGCTCAAGGGACAGTTGGACAGTGCTCTGCTCTGGCCTTCTTATTAACCTGTGCGACCTTGGGCAAACCATGTAAACCCTCTGAGCCTCCAATTGCTCATCTGTGAAATAGTAATTAGTTCTGTCTCCAGGAGGTTCTGGTGCAGATTAAGCAGGCCTGGGAGGGTGCCGTCACGTAGCTTCTGCTTGCTTTTAATGTCGGATTGACTAATTGGTTCTCTGAGGTCTGGTTGCCAATGGGAGGGTGTGGCGTGAGCACCTGGCACTGGGGCGTGTCTCATCATGTCCCCTCATCAGGCCACTTTGGAGTTGTCTACCACGGAGAATACACAGACGAGGCCCAGAATCGGATCCACTGTGCCATCAAGTCACTGAGTCGTAAGTAGAGCAGAGGCTGGGCCAGTCTTCGTCCCTGCTGTGCCACCACCTCACTGAGTGACCCTAAGCCAGGAGACCCTTCTTCTCCATTTCCCCATCTGACCCTTGTAAAGGATGCCCCTACCCTGGGCCTGACGCACACTGCTCTGCAGGCATCACAGAGCTGCAGGAGGTGGAGGCCTTCCTGCGCGAGGGGCTAATCATGCGCGGCCTGCACCACCCAAACGTGCTGGCTCTCATCGGGATCGTGCTGCCACCCGAAGGGCTGCCCTGGGTGCTGCTGCCTATATGCGCCACGGAGACCTGCTCCAGTTCATCCGCTCACCCCAGCGGGTCGGTGCTCAGCGGGCCCTGGGCCAGGGGCCTCGGGAGGCAGCTGGGGATGGAGCTGCTCTGCACTTGCCTGCTGACCCATCTTTGCCCCCAGAACCCCACAGTGAAGGACCTCATCAGCTTTGGCCTGCAGGTAGCCCGTGGCATGGAGTACCTGGCAGAACAGAAGTTTGTGCACCGGGACCTGGCTGCTCGGAACTGCATGTGAGGGGCCAAAGCAGTTGCGGGGAAGTAACAGGCCAGGACACCAGGCTCTATAGCTGCCCGATGGCACCTCGGGGAAGGACCTAAGCTGCAGCCCTTGCTGCACACTTCTGGGCATGGCCTCCCCTCTCTGGGCCTGTTTTCATGTCTTTCCAGTACAGTTTAGATTGGATTCTGTGAACCTGAAACCCTGTGAAGACCTGAAACAGGTCAGTTCAAGGTGTGGTGGGGGCCAGTTCATCTGTGATTCCTCTCTCCCAGGCTGGATGAGTCATTCACAGTCAAAGTGGCTGACTTCGGCCTGGCCCGTGGCGTCTTGGACAAGGAATACTACAGCGTTCAACAGCACCGCCATGCACGCCTGCCTGTCAAATGGATGGCGCTGGAGAGCCTGCAGACCTACAAATTTACCACCAAGTCTGATGTGGTGAGGCCCCACCTCCCTCAGTCTACATGGCTTCGGTGTCCTGGGAGAACACTGAGCTTTGCCCATTCGGCTGTGCAGGCCCCCCTCTCAAAGCCCTTTTGCCCACCTCTTGGGCAGGAGAAAGCTATGAATTCGTTGGCTCCTCACGGGCCCTCCAGGCCCCACCCAGTGCTAACTCCGGAAGGCTCAGGTGGTAGGAGGAGACTTAGGGAAGATGCTTGTGAGGTATTGAGGAAGGGCTCTGGTTGGAGAGTGGAGCCCCCATTTCCAGCTAGAGTGATCTGGGAGGTAGAAGACCTGGGGGCTACACCTCCCCCAAACTTCGAGTAAGGCTTAAGTCTCCTCACCTTTCCTGTCCCACAGTGGTCATTTGGTGTGCTGCTATGGGAGCTGCTGACCCGGGGTGCCCCGCCATATTCCCACATTGACCCTTTTGACCTCCCTCAGTTCCTGGCCCAGGGTCGCCGCCTGCCCCAGCCTGAGTATTGCCCTGATTCTCTGTGAGTATGTGAAGGTGATGATGGGGAGGGAGCGAGGCCCCAGAGACAAGGAGCCAGCCAGAGACAGCGGTCCTGCCTGGTTCTTGCCTGGCTCTCATCTTCTGGTTGACTCAGAAAGGGACCCTGTCTGGACCTTAGTTTCCTCATCTGTGGACTGGCTCCTCCCCCATTCGGGGCTGCGTGCTGGGATGATATCATGGTTGCCATGGTAACAGCATTCCCAACTTTGAGTCTGGGTTGAGGCCAGTGATTTGATTTCCCAGCACTCCTCTCCTTCCACCCCCGCCAAGGGGGGCTGTTTTCCATCTTTTCCACTCACTTAACCCAAGGAAAGCTTCCATTAGCTCCCACACTAGCCCCCGCCACACCTCTAGATCAGATGTTTTTCCACTGGATCTAGGTTCAGATTCCCTGTTCCCGGAGGCATGGCCAGCTATGTCGTCGTAAGTGCATGTGGGGTGGCTTTGGTGCCAAAGTTCATCTTAAGCAGCTCAGCTCTGCCCAGGTCTTTGTGGTTAGACCAGGAAGCACCAGGTCATGGGTCTTCTCTCAGGCTGCATTCCAGAAGGACCAAGTACCCCTGCCTCACAGCCCCGCCTGCCTGGGGTCTGGTCTTCATTTCACTAACACTTCACTAACACTTCTGCTTCAAGTAAGGGAAATCAACTTCACTGCCTGTCTTCCTCCCGGTGAGGCTCCCTGGAACAAACTCTGAGTTGGAGATTAATGTGCAGGGGGTTTGTTGGGAGGTTGGGGGCTAGGGAAGCAGGACTGGGCAGGCAGGGAAATCGGGCTGCGATGCAGATGAAACAGGCTGCAGCCCACCCACGGGGACTGCTCGTGCTGGGATGGCCCTTTAGAGTTTCTGAAATGAGATCAAGGGGCCAGGTCTTTGCAGCAGACTAATCAGTGACTGGTCACAGCCGTCCCTGAGGAGGGAGTGTGAACTTGAAGGAGGCAGTTCTCTTCTGTCCAGGGCAGTTCCCCAAGAGGACCTCAGCCTCCAGCAGTCAGCAGCCATGGGAGAATGAAGAGGGGATCTGGGTGGTACAGCCACCACACCAGGTCAAGTCCCTTCTCTCTGGGCCTCAGTTTCCTCACCTATAAAGTTGGGATAGTAACAGCACCACCCTCAGAGAGTCTGAGAATTATGTGAAATTATGTGTAGGGCACTTCGAGTATCATTTAAGGCAGGGATGACATTCCCAAGATAAAGGGGCAAGTATTAGGACCCACCAGGCACATCCAGAGAAACCCAGCTGCAGAACCATGGTGCCACTGGTGCTGCCTCTCACGTCCCTGTCTCAGGACTTTTAACCCCAATTTCACTGGACCTGGGCTTCCTTCCTAGACGTGTGATGGTAACCATGATAGTTTGTCAGCTGGGCCCTAAGCTTAGCTCTTCATGGGCATCCTGTCACCTTATGCCCCGTAGTTCTGAGATCAGAGGATCCCAGAGGCACAGAGATATTAAGGAATTTGTCCAGAGTCACAGACCCAGGACACAGGGGGCACAGGAGCCCAACGCTTAACCCTTAGGCAATTTGACCTCTACCAGGTGGGGAGGCAGGACCGGAAAGCAACCACAATGAGAAGAGCTGCCCTGACTGGGCCATGCTAGGCACTGGGTGCTGTTACCTGTCCTCACGCCTACGCCTGCCAGGGGAGTAAAGGGAGGGTGAGGTTATGCCCTGGCCCGGACGTTCTCCTCCGCCTGCAGGTACAACGTGATGCAGCGCTGCTGGGCGGCGGACCCGGCGGCACGACCCACCTTCGGAGCACTAGCAGGAGAAGTAGAGCAGCTGGCGGCAGCTCTGCGCGGGGACCACTACGTGCAGCTCCCTGCAGCCTACGTGAACCTGGGCCTTAGCACCTCGGAAGAGGCAAATGTGCCCTAGAACAGTCGCAGTCCACACCCGTGCACCGGAGCACTGGGCGGCCCCGGCCCCTCTCAGAGCCTACACGACCCACATGACTTTAGCCCTAGGCAGACCCTGAGGGGCTGGACCTGCATAGCCCCTCTGGGGAGTTAACCCCACGCTGCCTCCGGGCCACGCCAGGCCAGGGGGTGGCCTGAGCTGCCCTCTGCCCTGTCCCTGCTCCTTAACATTCAGGAGCTATAGAAGGGGAGCAGGGCAACTGGCCCCTCACTGCACAGAGGGAGCCAGTGAGGGGGATCCTGGATGCAGCGAGTACTTACGGAGCGCCAGCTGTGTGCCTGGCCCACTGGGCACCAGGGACTCAACGTGACCAGACATTGACCCATGAACTAGTAAATTAAACAAAATAACTCTTTAAGCGCAAATCGTGGTAAATGGTATGAAAGGAAAAGACGGGTGGCTTTGGGAGAGTGAAGGGCAGCTTTAGATAGAAAGGAGAGTACAGCGGTGAGGGTTACCCTAGCAGGGGACAGTTCTGCTGAGACTGTGAGGTGGGAGCTGTGCCGGGAGCAGAGCTGGAGAGGGACAAAGATCCTAAGGCTGGAAAGGGATTGGGTCGTCAAGAAGGCTCCAGAGAATAGGGAGGTAGGCAAGACCGGATCCAGGTTTTAAGGCCCCGTAGGATTGGGGGATGGAACCAAGACGGGTGGGCTGAGTACTCAGGCATGCAGCAGCCAGGAGGGCTTCTCCCACCACCCAGTCTGCCTGTTTCCTTCCCTGGGCCCCAGCCCCCCAGCAGGGCTCCCTGCGCCACCGCCAGCCTCCTCCCCCACCACACGCACTGTCAGGGTATGGAGCCTTGCTCCCCCACCCCCCACCCTTGCCAGCATTGTCCTTGTAGCCTTGAGAGAGATGAGCCAGCAGCAAGGTCTCAGCTCCACACTTTCCAGGCATCAGCATCAAGGTGCTGACTGCCCAGGTTATTTATACTTGTCAAGGCCACTCTATAATAGCCACTAGAGGGGCAGGTACCACTGGAGAGGGGGAACGGCTTCAGCCTCATGCTAACCCTCACCATTCCCTGGATGCTGAGAAGCAGCTGGGCCCTGCTGGTGTGGATAGCTGGGGTACCAGAGCATGCATCGTGGTGGTTCCGCGCTCTTGCTCAGGACCCCCATAGCCTCTATTCTGCCAGTTTGGGAGACCCCAGTTCACCCCAAGGGGAGTACCCTCCCTCTCTTGTGAGTCCCCAGCTCTTTGTCCTGTCACACACGGAGCTCTGGGTTTGGGGCAAGAGCTCCCTGGTAAGCAGAACGAGGTCTCACTGGGACTGGTGCTGCCCAGTGTTCTCCATCCATACTGCTGCCCACACTGTCACCTCAGGCCAGAAGGAGGCCCATTTTGGGGAAGCTTAAGGACCCTGGGGACAGGTGGGTAAAGCTTAAAACGAGACTCTTTAGTCATTTGCAGATGTCCAAAGATTAGGGGCCCGTGAGCTGGAGAGGGATAGAGACAGACTCTGTCTGCCTGTTCACCACTGCCGCCCACTCAAAACAGGTGCCGAGGAGGTAGTCGCCTTGCATTCAGGCAGAGACCCCTTGTCTCTGTGTGGGGAGTGGACAGTTGTTTCGCTCCTGAGGCTGGGAGAGAGGTGAGTGAAACGTCTTGGTATTCCCACAGCCATGGTCCCTATAATACCAGTGAATTGGGATTATCCCTCTGACTTGCAATCCTTGTGCCCTACCCTCATCCTGAATGTCTGAGGGTCACTTAGAGCGCCAGGCCCTGGATGGGAAGTGAGGAGAAGGCCCAGGGGCTCTTTGAAGCTGGACTGAGGCTCCTTCCCACTGAGCTTCTGCCGTTCATGGACCACTGGCTCGTGTGTTCATAAGAGAGAGGGGGTTTCTAGATAAGAGAGAAGCTTAGCAAAGAGAGGGGTCCCAGAGAAGGGAGACAGAAAAGAAACTCAAGGGATATTAGGTTTCCCCTGCAGCCAGAATGGGGTGTTTGGGGCCTGTTTCTGGGCCCAGGATTCTCCAGTGGAGGTGCCCAGGTAAGCAGGTGCTTGGGTTCCTGGATCGTGGCATATCTGCACCCCCTTCTACCAATGCTGCAACCCTCAAGCTCAGAGCCGCGGATGGTCCCAAGTCTACCCGGAGTGTCAAGAGCTGGAACTGCTTCGGGGTTAAATTCCTGACTAGGCCACCAGGGGGAAGAGGAAGGGAAGGTTAGTTCTAGGCCTGGGACACCAGGAGGCTTCTAAGAGGCTTCCAGAGCTAGTGAAGGCAGGGCTGCCTTTCTGTTGGCGGAGGCTGAGTAAGCATGTCAGGTATGATGGGTGGCCTTGGCAGGCATGGGCTTGCCACTAGCGTGGGACAACATGAGCAGAGGTGTCTCCCAGGTCCAGCCTCGCCACCATGAGCTGCGGAAAGTAGTCGCCAGCTCCTCTGCCTCATTCTCTCCACTGCAGCCCGCTGGGGATGGGGACAAGCAGGTGGCAGTAGAGGCTGGAAGGAGGCAAGGATGGGAGCTGGGGCCGAGGAAGCAGCAGATGACTCACACCCTCCCGACTGTCCAATGGTGTCACTGTTGTCTGGCACCTGGAGGCAAGCATGGGGTGGACTGATCTGATTTGATGGAGACTTTGATGAGCCTGGTCTGAGATCCCCTTTATGCCTTGGCCCCAGCCTTTCAGAGAATTTTCCCAGGGATCCAAATGTTCTTTGTGGGGTCACACCGGAGGGCTCCAGATTTAGTTCTATTTCAAACCCCAGGACTTTCCTGGGACAGCAGCTTCATCAGTCACTCATGCAGACCGTGAGGCTCTGGGTCTACCCCTGACGTCGTTCCATGCACTGACTCCCTTCACCTGTAAGAGAGTGTGGATGGGGTGGGAGACACAGGCGTTGCCGCAAGCGTCTGAGGCTCAGGGAGGCCTGGGCTGCACCCCTTGAAATGTTTGCCTCTGACTGAGGAGAAGTGATCCCAGGAATCAGTAGCTGAGCACTGAGCCTCCTCCACCCTCCAGGCCCTGATGAAAAACATGCTGGGCTGAAGAACTGCCCTCGGCGAAGGCCCCAGGAACCGAGCGTCTCTTCACCTACAGCCTCTGCTCTGCCCATGTGGGAGTCCGAGCAGCCCAGAAGTGGGGACACCAGCCTGGAGGAATGGGGATTACTTGAAGCGCCCTCAGTCTCCCCTCCCACTCTTTTGGGGCTTGTTTCCGTTGGAGTTTTTAACCCAATGAGCATAGATGCCAAGAGAGCCGCCATGTTCACCTCTGGCTGTGGTGGCCTCTGGGGTGGGCTGGGTTCTTCCGGTCTAAGGATGGTGACCTGGAACGTGGTTTTCACTCTCGGTGCTCTCTTGGTGGGAGTCCTCGACCCAAAGCTATGCAGCACGTGCCCAGCGGGTGGCAGAGCCTGCCTGACACAGCTCAGTCCAGGGATGTGGCACCTGGATCCTAGCAACCTCCTACTGACGCCCCTCAGACACCCTCAGAAATGTCCATTTCTCCTGAACCCCCATCCCTTTCAGTCCATCCCAGACAGGAATTCACAGCTCCCGCCTCTCGGAGGGAGAGGGGTTCTGTTCCTGAGCCTCCCCATGGCCCCTGCACTTTGACGAGCCTGGTCTGAGATTCCCTTTATGCCTTGGCCGCAGCCTTTCAGAGAATTTTGCTCTCTATTCCTTCTGTGCTCTGAGCATCCTCTGTCTCTGATCCCAGGATGTTCATGCCAGGCCTAGCAGGGACTGTCGTGCTGCCCAATGAGGGAGGCAACAAGAGTGAGCTCTTGTCTTGCTTGGTGGGATGAAGAGCCCGGGACAAGCTTCTGCCTCTGCGTGGCTACCCATGTTCCAGCAACCTCTGTTCCACCCAAATGGCAGCCCTGAGCTTGGAAGGGAAGCAGAGGCACTAAAGGCCCTGACGGACTGCCTTTTGCTGTGAAGATGGCAGGATACCCCTGCATTCAGCCCTCAGCAGTCTCTCTTTTGCTCTGTGGGAGCGCAGAGGCCAGGTCCATGATGGTTTCTATTTCGAGCTCAGGTGGTGGGAGCTGAGGGAAGTTGCTGAATCCCTGGGGCTCAGCACGGGCAGAGGGAGCACACGAGGCTCCCAGTGCCAGGGGCATCCTCACTTCTCCTCTCTGCTCCTCTTCACATTGGTTTAACCACCTGTACACTTGTCGTCAGTCTTGGACTGGCACTTGGGATCTGGGAATGCGTCAGGGGACCCAGAGCAGCTGGTGGCACAGATCATGAAATTCAATCAGCTTTGAAGTCAGTGTGCGCTCCCTCATACTACAAGTCCCACCTGTGCAGCCCGGACCACAGAGACTCAGAGACCCCAAAGGAGTCAGTGCCACGCCTGGGCTCCATGGCCCTGACAGCTTCGGCCAGGCATCGGTCCAGCTGACATGTTTCGCAAAGCTGGGGACACCCCTCCTTAAAGGAAGAAAAGAATCTTTGGGGCAGTCCCAATCTCCTTGTCCACATGGGTGACCCAGCCATCTGTTTTAAAGTCGCCCCGCCCTCCATTGGTCCTGGGCTCCTGCGGGAGGGCAGAGCTCACATCCCCTCTGCAGGTCTGGTCGGAAGTCTCTTCTCAGCCTCTGTGAAGCCACATGTGCTTCTGGCAGCACCGCCTGTGCCCCCACCTCTACGGGCCCCGGGATCGGGGGCTGCTCCCAGAGAGGGTGCGGAGCTCCTCCGGCCCCTAAGCCAGCTGTGGCGGCAGTCGGGGTGGCTGTGCTGTTGCCCTCCCTCCAGGCTGTCGCGGCTGGCCATCTTTCCCAAAGTTACGTAAGCTTGAGTCAATTGGAGCTCAGAGCGGTTCATTGTGGGCTATTTTTAAGCTGTAACACATCACAGCAGAGGGGTCACTGCACGGAGGCTTGCAGGGAAGGTTGTTTAAACATCTGTTATTTAAATTTCCCTATGCCTTAGAGCTCAAATCCACATCCTCCTGGCACTCTTGGGTTCTGCCTTCCGCAGCCTGGAATAGGAGTGGATTATCACCCTTCACCCACTGTAGTTCCCCTAGGGCTAGGGTTCTGTGCACCCTGGCTGTATCCCTTTGGGGTCGGACGTGGAGCTGGCTCCATGGAATGGATGCACGCTGGGCCAGGAGACTTCAGGGAAGCAGGGGTTAGGGCTCATGGGTCACCCGGATATAGCTCCAGGGAGGTCGGTCAGGAGAGGAAAACACAGACAGAGAGCTGGGTGTGGAGCTGGGAGACCAAGAGCACATCCTTCCTCCTTGGAATCTCGGTTTTCCCATCAGCGCCCACAGGGAGTTAGAGCACAATGGCCATTTGGGTCTTTTCGGACCTTTACGTGGGCTGCACTCCTGTCTGGAATGCCCTCCCTCCACAGATCTAAAGTCTACCCATCTGCAGCCTCTGAGCTGAAGGGCTGGGGTCTGGGCCCCTGGACAGCAGGCAGGGATGAACCTCTGGGAAACAGGCCTGCTTTTCACTCCAGCCTCCAGTGGCTCGCTGTATTGGGAGCCCTCAGGCTCCTTCTGCTCCTAGATGTTTGGAGATGTCCAGAGTCTTCTCTGGGCGCAGGAGGAACAAGCAGATAGACTGGAAGAGCGTGGGGCCAGGAGACAGGGCTCTGAGCACACAACAGAGCAAAAAACACATGTGCCCTGGAGAAGCAGGTCTGGGAGACCTGGCTAGTCATGAAGCTTCCAGTAGAATGGGGCATTCTGCACCCCTCTGCTGATGCCCCTCCTGCCCACCACCCTTGAAGCCTCTCCGGTGGGTGCCAGCCTAATCCACAGGAAAGAAGTTTCTCTCAGAGTAACCTGACTCTCCCCAGCTCCTGAAGTCTGACTGTCTCCACAGGGCTGGGGACCGTTCGCCCAAGCCTGCCTGGAGGGGCCCAGGTGAAGTGTGGGAGGAGGCAATGCCTGGATCTGCCCTCGCAGAGGTGACTCTGTCTGGCCTTCCCCTTGAACTGAGCTCTTTCTTGGTCCCTCCATCCCAGACAGCCCTCAGCCTGGGGAATGGGCTCAGCCTGGGGGAGGGGCTCTCTATGTTGCCATGGAAACACGTTGGCCCTCCTCACTTTCCAGAATCAGAAATAGAATTGGATGCCCTTCTTCCTGGTGAAAGACTATTTAAAAACACAGGGTGGGGAGGGGTACGGGGTCAATATCCCTGCCTGATCCCTGGAGTTGGGCAGAAGGACCCCAGCCTGGGACCCTCCTTGCCCTGTTGCCCCTCCCCTCAGGTGGATAAAATGGAGTGGGTTGGCTGCCAAGAATTCTGAGTATAAAAGACCTTCGGCCTCATCCTTCAGGGTGTGTAGCCAGCCCTACTCAGCACCACTAGGCTCTTGGGGGGAGGGCAGTGGCTTAATGGCACCAACAGGGAAAACACCCCCTCCCAGGCTGAGGCCACCCACTAAGCGATAGGGAGGAGGAGCAAGTCTATGGGGGTCACAGCTTGGGTGGGGCTGCAGTGCTCAGAAGGGAGGCATGTTGGCCTCTCTTCAGCAGGATCCGTGTCCGCATGACCCTGGCACCATAGGTTCCTAAAGTGTGGGTCCAGAGTCTAGTGGCCTGGCTTCAGATTCTGGCTTTCTTACTCACTAGCTGCAAACTCTGTGAATTCCCTCTCTTCTGTGCCTTGATTTCCTCATTTGTAAAATGAGGATGATAGTGCAGGCTCATCGAATTGCTGTGGGGCTGGGTTCCAAGTGCTTAGCACTACCGGCACAGAGGAAGGACCCAACCAATAACAGCCGCCCTTCCTTGCTAGAAGGGCTGTTTTGTTCAGGCTAGGAGGGTCTTCTGGCTTCAGACTGCCTGCTTTGGCTTTCGTTCGTTCATGAGCCCGCCCTTCCGGTCAGTTGTTCACCAATACACAGCCTTGAAAAGCGGATCGAGCCCACTTCTGCAGGAGCTGGGGGTAGGTTCAGTGTCTGGACAGTGGAGGGGTTTCTGGGGCCTCCCTCCATGCCCCCGCCACGCTCCCGGGCGGGTCTCATCTCAAGTGCTCCGTAGGCACTAAAGGCTGCTACTACTGTTTCTACTGTGAGAAAAAGAAAATCCCCCAAACCCGATTTTCTCAGAGCCAGAGATTAATGAAGTATTCAGCAAGTATGCGTGTGTGCGCGCGTGTGTGTGCATGCCACAGACCCTTGGGCTCTGCTACCTTCCCAGGGGGTGTGGCGAGCAGCAGCGCCCAGAGACATCTGTCCCCATTCTTAACTGAAGGCAGAATCTGGGGAAGGGGGAGGGGGCCCTGGGGTCCTGAAACCCGGGTGAGTCAGGCTCTGCCCAGTGCCGAGTCGGGAAGGCGCAGATGCAGCACGGCGCTAGCCTTGGTCCCTGGTCACGTCGCTTCACACCCCACGGCCAACTGTAAGCACTATTTTTAACCCCTGTGAAAACATGTGGCTTCAGAGGACAAGCCTCCAGCTGTGATCTCCACAAACCTGTTTCCTGGGTGGAAAGACTGAGGACTAAAAGGACATAGCTCTAGAAGACAGAGGGAAGAGGCCTAGAGCTCACAGCTGGGGGAGGGGAGAAGGGCTGGCCCCGCTCCACCAGTGGGGACCTCCAGTCCCAGGCCTTTGGCAGTGGGCAGGTCCCCTAACTGCTGCCCAGGCCGGCCCGCTGTGGTTGTGGGGCACGTCCGGTCCTGGGCTGATGGTCTGGGCAGGTTCCACTTCTCCGTGCTCCTTTGTTTGCTCACTTAAGAAATGGAGGGTGGAACTGTCTACCTGGTCTAGTAGCTACGGCGCCCACCCTGTGTCCAGTCCTTTGTCCAGCTTGTCCTCACCGTAGCTGAGCATGCCACGTGTCCAGTCCTACACCCGCCATGCCCCACTGGGGACCAGCCCTGCACCTGCTGTGTGGACAGCCCTGTGACCACTATGTTACTACTGTGTCCCACCTTGTAATTGCCACGTGGCTGGCCGCATGTTTACTGTGGCCTAGTCCTGTGCCCACTGATCTGTCCCCCTTCTGGCCAAGGTGAAGGTGACACTATGTAACAAGAGCTAGAACCTTCTGACTTGAGAATTCTGAGCTGAGGCCCCACCCCCACCCTTGCAGTCCCCATCCCCACCTCTGTGGGATACTGGTCTTAGGTTTCAAGGACATGTGGCTCTGGGGAGGGGGCTATGTGAGGCACAGGCAGGGAACCATCTGGAGCAGAAAGATTGCCAGGGAGCGGCTGTCCCTGGAGCGGGAGCCGAGGAACATGGGGGAGGGGAGCTTGGGCCCGGGCCTGGGTCTGGGCCCCTCTCCCCCTTCTAGCTCCCAGGACTGAGTGGTAAAGGGTCTTTGACCCCACAAAGGGCCTCATGGCACATACCTGTAGCTGCGCCCCTCAGTCAGGGCTTAGTCTCAACTTGCCACATGGGAAATGAGGAGAAAGAGCCAAGTGTGGCATCTGAGATAGACTGGGAACCCAGCGGCTTCCTCATCTTTCCCTTGGCCTTACACTAGCCCCCTGCTCCCAGGGCACTGCCCTCACTCTACAGCTGGCCTGGGCAGAGAGAGCACGTGGCTGGTAAGGGGAGAGGAGGCAGGCCTAGAATTGGCAGGCTCCCTGGGCCTTTCTATCTCCCAGGGTTCCCTGGGCAGGCCTCCATTTCTCAGGGGGGTGGGGCCCCTGGTTTCCCACACTCTGTCACCTCCCCAGGTCACTGGGGGCTGTGATGTGTGGAGTTGCCACGGCAACAAAGTGGGGGCAGGGCACCTAGAGCATGGAGTAGGGCTATGGAAGTCACCAAGAAGGTGGGGGGCCCTGATCCATCGGGCCCCCAGGGCCACCCCTCAGCCTGCAGCCAGCAGCTGGGGGGTGGCCTCAGAGGGTCCCAGGGACCTTTGATAAACTCAGGGTCCAGATACTTCAGGCAGGGGGTGT
The DNA here is from genome assembly GCA_003508835.1 of Eonycteris spelaea. Lineage (NCBI taxonomy): Eukaryota > Metazoa > Chordata > Mammalia > Chiroptera > Pteropodidae > Eonycteris > Eonycteris spelaea. The sequence goes on along the minus strand of PUFA01000145.1, from coordinate 2,881,216 downwards.
CATTGTCCAATGAGGCCATGACTGATGGGGCTTGTGGCCCAGCCTCCCAGGCCTACATCCCTGAGCCCATTCACCAGCTACCCCAGGACCCTGCTGAGGTTAGCTCCCACTGTGGCTATGAGTGGGCCTCCCAGGATGCCCCGAGACTCTCCTCCACTAGCCTGTTTCCAAGCCCCACCACGGAAGCCCAAGTGCGTCTCGTCATGGATAATGAGACCCTGGCCCTACCCTTGTTCACGCGCAGTGACGGCACCAGTGACGTGGTCCAGCACGGATGCCGCTCCTGGTTTCAGGTGCAGGTTGCGAGGGACAGCAAGGCTCCCGCTAAAGTCTTGGTAGGCTGGGGCAAAGGTTCCTCCAAGCCTGACCAGAATCCCCCTTGGGCATTAGGAAGAGACAGTGGCTACCCGGCCTCGTTTCAGCGGAGGATGGCTCAGCTGCAGCCCCAGGTCCTCTTCTGGCTCCAGCCCAAGATCAGGGCCAGGGCAAATGCCTGTATCCAGCTCAGGCTCCTCCCACTCCAGCTGAGGCAAATACTCCAGCTCTGGATCCAATCCCAATGCCAGGAGCAGTTGACCCGTACGCCTGCCACCGCGACCACTTGACTGAAAGCACTGCCATCACCAAGAGTTTGTCCCAAGACGACCTGCTCAACAAGTGTGGCAACCAACGCCAGGACAAAATGAGTTTCTGTTCTCAGGAGGAGCCTCCCACCCCAGCAGTCACTGCGAAAGAGTCCCCAGACCACGCCCAGGAGCTTGAGGTTGCCAGGAAGCAGGTGGGACCCAAGCAGCCTGAAAACTCAGCAGAGAAACCCCTTGTCTATACCTCCAGGACAGGCGACCCCACAGCAGTCTCAGGAACCCCGGGTACCCCCACGTCCCTGAGGATTGCCCATATCCGCTGCTCTCAGCCAGTGCAGCAGCCCGTTAATGTTCGTGACAACACCTGCTCCAGTGTGCCACTCTCTGCTGACCAAGCAATCCACCACACACAGTCCCCAGCCCAGTGTCCTAGGGAAGCCATGCACAGTGCCCCTTCCAGTGCCCCTACTTGCCAGCTCTGGGACACTCAGGAAGACCATGTGCTGGTGTTTGATATGGCCACGGGCAACACCAGGATGGGGCTGATGTGTCATGACCCCATGGGCTCACGGGCAGTTCTGGTAGGCCTCACGCCCAACCACCCATCCATCCATGCTTCTGAAAATATGGTGTCTACTCAGCCATTGGCAATGCCTGTTTTCTCCCCTGACAGAAATCGCTCCAACTTTTGGTCCACCTCACCTATGCTGTCCAGCCCCGTGCCCTCTAGCCTCTCATCTGGCAGCTACCGAGAAGTGGCCTTGGTTCCCAAGGAGGCTAGGCTCAACCTGGAGTCACAAATCACCCCTGGTACTGAGTCACCCATCAGGGTGGGGATGCTCACTAGGCCTATTCCGTTGGGGATGCCCCTCCAACTTGGTGAGAGGACACTAAGCCATGTCCATCATCCTGGCTGGTCCAAACCTGATGCCGAAAAAGATGAATTTAGTCGCACCATCTGGATGCTGGATGCCTCTGGGATGCAGGACACCCCCATGGTCCAGGCCAACCAACCACAGTGGATGAATACAGAGCAGACTCATGAGCCTGTTCCTTCAGCCAAACCCCAGGAGGCGCCCGGAGCCCTACCCCAGGGGGGTATAGGCAGGCGCAACCAGAAAGAGGTCATTACTGCTCACCCTGACAACCCTCTGGCTGAAGGTGCTGGGCAGGCCCACCTTCATGGTTGGCCCCCACTAGCTGAGCAGCACCCTCTTGCTGGACAGCCCCCTCCAACTGGTCAGCCCCCGTCTTCTGAGCAGTGGCCCTTTCTCAGGCAGACCCACCTTTCTGGATACCTACCCCTAGCCGAGCAGCCCCCGTCTACCAAGCAGCCTCCGCTTCCCGGTCAGCCCCCTCTCACTGGAGCCCCTCTTGCCAGGCAGCTTTCTCTCACTGGGCAGCCTCTCTTTCTCCAAGAACCCCCATCTCCAAAGAGCCCATCCTTCCAAGAGGCCGCCCCCCCACCACCACCAGGAAGCCTGGCCAGGCCTCCGTCCCATGCCAGAAAGGTGAGCCCTTGAGTCTGCCCACCCATGTGGGGGTACTTCGGGGGTCTCTGGCTCTCAAAAAGGCCTGCGCCTATGTGAGCAGTGAAAAGGTGGGCACGGGAGCCGCTCCTAGCTCCAGCACACATCGGCGCTCATCCTGGCAACCCGGCAGCTCTCACAGGGCCCAGGAGGAGCAGCTCTCTCTGATCACATTCACCACACCTGGCACTGGCTGCAGGATCTTGCCCATGGCCATGGTGGACACCGAGCCCCAGAGTTCCCAGTGCAAGCCGACAGCTAAAGACGTTCCAGGCTCCCTGCTTCGCGGGGCCTGCTACGAGGTGGTGCCCGCCAAGGACGATCTGCCGGTACAGTCCCCAGTGCTCCGCCGCCACTCGCCGGGCCCCTACCACAACATGACGGCTGTGGTGATTGACACAGGCACGGGCTTCACCAAGTGCGGACTGGCTGGAGAGGACCACGTCCTCAGCGTGGTGCCCTCACGCGTCCAGCTGCTGCAGCAGTCAGTCCAGGGCCAGCCCAGGTATGTGGTTCCCGAGAACCTGGAGGGCTCCTGCTCAGTGCTGAATCGAGGAGTCGTCTCTGACTGGGATGCACTGGAGGTGCTGTGGCAGCATCTGTTCTACTGCAGCCTGGGCATGCAGCCCGAGGAGCTGGCAGTACTTGTGGCCGACTCGCCCATCTCACCGCGTACCAACCGAGAAAAGGTGGCTGAAATACTCTTTGAGTGTTTCCACGTGCCAGCCATGCAGACAGTGCATCAGGCCCTGCTGGCACTCTACGCTTACGGGCGCACCACTGGGCTGGTGCTGGGCAGCGGCCACGGCACCTCCTATGTGGCACCCATCCTCACTGGGGATCTAGCCCCACTTGACACCTACCGGCTGGATGTGGCCGGGGCTGATCTCACTGAGTACCTGGCTCAGCTCTTGCTGGCAGGAGGCCACTCACCGCCCAAGGCAAGCCTGGTCAACCAGATTAAAGAGGCCTGCTGCTACGTGACCAGGGATATGGCAGCCGAGATGGCCCACGCTGAGACCCAGGCCCGAGTGGACTTTGTGCTTCCGGACAAGCAGGTCATCAAGCTAGGCTCTGAGCGCTTCCGCTGCCCTGAGGCCCTCTTCCAGCCCAATCTGCTAGGCCTCAACCAGCCAGGCCTCCCACAACTCGCCCTCCTAAGCATCAGCCGGCTGGAGGCCAAGCAGCAGGAGCAGCTGCTGGCCAACGTGGTGCTGGATGGTGGCAGCACCCTGCTGAGTGGCTTTCCTGAGCGTCTGAGACAGGAGCTGGGCCCCTGCGCCACTGTGCTGGCCTCTCCCCACCGTGCTGTTGCCGCTTGGCTTGGAGGCTCCATCATGGTGTCCCGGGATTCCTTCCAGAGCTTATGGCTCAGCCGCCGTGAGTACGAGGAGGAAGGCCCATGGGCCATCTACAAGTACCATCTGTGAGCACATAAAAGTTCTGGTTCTGCTTCCTTTGAGCTCTGTGGCATGTTTTAGGCCCAAGATGGTGTGGAAAGGGCAGGCGTCCTGGCACAGGGTCAGGGATGGGGGCCTCGGCACTCCTACGGCACACCCTGCCTCTGTACACTGGAACTCTATGGGTCCTGGCAATTCTATCCTTTCTAGACAGCCCCAGAGCCCCTTGGCATTGGCTCTGGTCTAACCTGACCTTTACTGCACCCCAAGGGCAAACATAGAGAGTGGCTGCTGTGGGTTTTGCCCCGTTGCCCTGGCGACAAGCGCAATTACCCTTGATTGCCAGCTGGTTGCCATGGCAATTTCAAACATAATGTAATAACCCACACAGCCTGGAGTGAGTCACGAGGGGGGGCAGCCCCTCCCCTAGCTCCAGAGGAGAAGACTACTTGCCCTCCCCCATCTTGGGCCCTCTACAGGGGGCTGAGACCAGTAACATAGACAACAGCCCAACCATTTCAAAGATGGCTGGGGGCCTGGAGCATTGTTGCCCCCAAGAGGCAGCTCCTGTCAGAGTCTGGGCTTCTTGGGGGAGCTCACCTGGTAATGCAGGTACCTCCGAAAGTCTGAACTTTGGCTGGAGAGCTCTGTTGTAGGTTGGCAGGGGCTTCTGTCCACCAGACAGAATAGGAAGGCATGGGAGTGCTGGCCTGCCCTGGGGCAGGAAGTCAGGGTAGGAGGGCAGATAAGTCCTGGCTTCTGGGGGTGGAGGTACAACCTGAACTGGGAGATGAGGCTCTGGCCTGCCCTGTAGGCTCTGTGGATACAAAGCCTCGCACCTCGTCTTGCCACTCTAGGACTGGTCTAGCTCTGGTGGGAGCTGGAACAGCCAACTCTGGGTTCCCTTCTCTCTTCAGCCTCCCAACCCAGGCAGGCCCCGCCCACATTGGGGTCAGGGTTCAGGCCTCCTCAGGAGGTCCTCATAGAGGTTACCAGGCAATGCCAGTACCTACTGACCCTGCTCTTATCCCAAACTCTGCCCTGTGCTAGGGCCTCCCGCCATCCTCTAGCCAGGGGGTGGCTAGAAGCCACAGCCCCAGATTGTCCGGCCCTGAGAGTCGGGATAGGAATGAAGCTTTGTCGGCACAGTCCATGGTCTAGGAAAGCTGAAAGGATGGCATTCAGCTGGTATTGCTACTTCTTGATTGGAGGGCAGCTGGAGATCGAAGCCAAGACAATGGAGCCCTGCCCTGCCCGTGATTCTTGGCTGGGGGCTGAGGGGTAAGCCATGAACCAGTTCCAATCCTAGGTTTTCATCTTTAGGTTACCCTCTTCACAAAGACCTGGCTACACCTCCCCACCACACCACACACACACACACACACACACACACACACACACGTGGGAGTGAGGGGCTGCTTTAGGTGGAGAGACTAGAAACGGCCAATGACATAGGATAATCACAGCCCCTGTCTACCCCTGGGCATGACCCAGCCTCTTCCCATGTCCTGCCCTCATACCCTGATTCAGTCTCCACAGTCCTGAGGCCTATGCCAGGCAGGACGGGGACCAGTGTCTCCAGGGACCATTAGCTCCAGGGACTAGTTACAGCATCCAAGCGCACGTGCGAGCAAGCACGCCTGGGTGCACACAGAATCCAGACACACGTGCCCCTGGGCACCACTGCACACACTGTACTGTTGCCTTCTCCTTCAGCATAAGAGCGCACACACAGAGACACACTCACACGTGTGCATGCACACCCTGCCACGTGTTCTCACCCACAGGCACATGGAGTGTGCACAGGACCAAGAAAAGGTGGAGCACTGCCAGCAGCAGGAAGGGCTCTAGCAAGTCACCTCTTCCCCTACCTCTAAATCCCCCATTCCAGCCTCTCCTCAGCCCAGTTTCTCCATGTCTGGATATCCATGACCTTTGGGAAAGACAGAAAATGTGTGTGACATGTGTGAGGTCAGCAAGCTATGGCTCAGCTACACCATACAACTCAGAGAACCAGTGTTTCAAGGACGGTGGGCAGACGGAAGGAAGGACTGAGTGCCGGGCCATTCATTCATTCTGCAGACATGAACTGAGTGCACCGAGATGAGAGACAGGCTCTGCGCTGCAGATGCTCAGGGTGCCAGGAGATTCCTACTCACTGGTGGAGCTGGTGCCAGGACTGAGACCACCCAGAGGTGGCACCAGCCTGACCTGGAACAGGTGACCCAAAGCCAGGGAAGAATGTAAAGGGCTCCTCAATACCCCTTCTGGAGTAAGGTATTGAGGGGCCTTGTTTGAGCAGTCGTTTCCCAGGCTAGCTTCCAGCCCTGCCCCAGCTTCCTCCCTTGGACAGTCGGCTACTCCTGCCAGCAGCCTTGGGGAGCCATGCAGGAGAGACTCACTCAACATGGTGAAGAGTTTGGAGAGGACCCCACCCAGGATGGGGTCAGAAAGCTAACTAGGAGGGTTGGGCTGGCACTGAGAAGCTTAAGTCTAGCCTTCAGATACTGGCCTCAGGGCTTGTGGGGGGAGCAGGGCGAGCACTGGGTCCATGTGCCTGCCTGACAAGGGACAGAGAAATGATCAAGGAGCTCCTTGGAGTTCACAGCCTCCTACAGTCAGAGGACAGGTGTGGTTATGGGCCAGTTCTCCTGTATCCCCACATCCCAGCCCAGGCCACTGATGGTGGTGCAGCTCATGAAGTGTCTGAGGCTGATACAACTGAGAAGAAAGCAGATTCCACACTACGCCATAGGTGACTTTTATAGCTTAGGAAATTTAGTGCCACAAAGGAGGGGCAGGCTGGGCCAGACCCCCTGACTCGGCTTTGGGGATGGAAAAGGTTTTGGCCTTGTGGGAGTGGAGGTTGGGCTGGAAAGGAGATTCTGCCACCATGGTCTGGAGCCCTCACCAACCTCTTGCACACATGGCTTGCACACACGACGTCCCCACCCCCCCGCCGGGTGTTTACTACTCCTCGCTGGGGTAGGGGATGCTAGTCTGCGGTGCAGCTTACCGCAGCAACTGCTTACTTGGTTTTTCTAAGCGAGTTCCACCCTTTGGGTCATGTTTTGGGAGCTGGGCAGAGCACCGGCCCCCTGGGGATTATTACCTTCCAAGAGACTACTGTGCTGGGCCGGGACTCAGGCTTTTCCCACACCTCCCACTCCCCAGTCCCTACAATGGGCGTAAGAAGAGGGCCCTTCCGACCCCTGTTGCCCAGTCGTTCCCAGGGCCTAAGGGAGCCTTTGAGAGCCTGGCGGGGCCAGGCAGGTCAGTGCTCACCGACTCCACTACCACTCCCTTATCCGCCTGCGTTGGGGTGGGATTCGGGCCTCCGGCTCTTCCAGGGACGGGGCGGAGCCGGTTGAGGGAAGCCCCGCCCCAGCCCGCCCCCGGCCCGGGGTGCAAATCCGGTGCGGGCGAGCGGCGGGAGATGCTGGAGGTTCGTGAGCCAAAGCGGCTGCAGCTGGCGCCGCGTCTGCCCCGCGTGCCCGGAGCAGATTCTCCCCGCCGCCCCCGGAGCCCTCGGTGCCCCCACTGAAGTCGCGATCGCTTCTTCCCTGTGATCGACCGGCGCTGCAGGTGCGGGGCGGGCCGGGCGGGGGGCGCCTCCCGAACGTACATCGTGGGGTCTTGGGGGATTGGGTCTCTGGCTGGAGGTTTGGGTCGCCGAGTGTGCAGGGGCCCCGCGAGGGCTTGGGGCCCCGGAGAGGGCAGAGCACGCGGGCTCTGCAGATTCAGGGGGCGGCGTGCGGGGTTGAGCTAAAGTTCCCTATCACCCTGGTCGGCTCGGGGGTCCCAGGGGAAGCCTCTGAGACGGAAGACCAGGCAAATCTCCTCTTCCTGTCCCCACCACCACCTTGCCCACCCCTCGCCCCCAGTCTCGCAAGGCTCCTAAATGTGAGACTCTTAACCCTCGGACATTCGTGGTGCCCCACTGGGGGTAGGGGCCGAAGGCTGAGCGGTAGCTTCTGACTCGCAGAGCCGCCTCCTGCCCCTCCCAACTGCCCCCGCCCCCCTCCCTCCCACAAAGCAGTCACTAATTTCCATGACAACGGAGAGTTCTTTATGGGCGACAACCTGGAGGGGGCTGGGCGGGGCTGCCGAGTGGGGGAGGGGGCTCCAACCCCCTGAGGGCCAGTAGCCCCCAGCCAAGATCTAGCTTCCAAGCCCTAACGGGGGCCCAGCCGGGCGGGGGGGTCCAGGGCACCGACTCCGCGCTGGGCGGTGGGGGCGGGGGACGCACATGTTTCTGCTGGGAGGTGCGGGGCTTGGTGCTCACACGTGTGCCTCCCGCATGTGTGTTGCTGTGCCAGCGGGGGCGAGTCAGCAGCACTGGGAAGGGGGTCAGGGCAGCACCGCGGCAGGAGGTAGGGCCCCTGGCTGGGAGGAGGTGGACAATGAGCAGTGAGATTCTGCATTTCCCAGCCTGTAATGTCTGGCAGAGACCCTAGCCTCTCCCAGCCCCCCACAGCTCTGCGAAACTGCTGTTGTCCGCGCCCCCTCTGAGAGCCTGCTCCACCAGGTTCCCTCCTGGGGAGCAGGGCCCTCTGTCCCTCACCGAAAGCTCAGTCTGCAACAGTCGGGCCCCTGTCCTGCCACCATCCTTCAAGGCCCAAGCTTTGAACCCCCCCCCACCCCGAAAGACCACCTGCGGAGCCTGGAGACCTGGTGGGGGTTTGGGGGGTGGGGAGCTTGTTGATTCCTGTCAGCTTTAGCCATCTGCGGCAGGGGGGACGAGGGGGGCCGGGGTAGGGAGTGGGGGTTGGAGGGGGAAACGCAGTTTTCTCAGCTGAGATATCCATTTCTCTGCTTCCCTCAGGGTAGAGCAGAGGTCCCTCTCATTTTCTTTTACAGCATTTGGTGGGGACCCGCAGGTGCCATAGACTGCCTTCTCCATATCTGCTGCTGGCCCTCCCCTCTGGCCCATGTCCTGGCCACCATTCACTAGTAGGCCGTCAGTCCTTGCCCTGGGAGGCCACAGAGTCCCTGATCTCCATCCAGGGAAACTGAGGCAAGGGACGGTGGGGCTGTGTGGTTGTCATCCTGTTTCTAGGTTGCTTGGGGTGCCATTTCCGGCTCTCCTGACAGGACCCACTGTTGAGAGAGGGACGGCAGTGGCGGAGAATTAAGCGGAGCTGCAAGAGGGGCCCTGGGGACCCAAAGCCTGAAGAAGACAGCAGAAGGGGGCGGGTGTGTTGGCCGGGGAGTCCCGGCAGAGCTCGGCCCGCTGCGAGGGGCACTGTGAAGGGACGCAGCCGGGTCTCCAGGCGTCATTTCCATCCCCCGCGCTGGTGCCTTCTCCATGTGGGACCAGCCTTACCTAAGCTGCTGTGATGACAGGGGGCGGGGGAGGGCTGAGGAACTCTGTTCTGACCTAGGGTCTGCAACAGCTGGCCTCTTCCCCAGGGCTACGGCTGTGCCTCCCACACCGAGTTCCTACAGGAGGGTCCAGTCTCCAAGGTCCAGGCACCGGGCAGCTTCAGGCCCAGGCGTTCAGAGCACATGGCCATGGAGGCCTTCGGGCGCCCACAGGGCCCTTCGGAACCTCCTGCCCACCTTCTCCTTCAATATGCTCATGGCTGCATTCTTTTACTCTGTCATCTCTTCGCTTCACTTCCATAGCAGGTTCTGCCTTTGTCTCTCTGTGTCCCTGCCCCTCTTTCAGTCCCTCTTGCTCCCCACCTCCCCTTCTTGATAGGGACCAGGGTCAGAGAAACCCTGAGAGAGGAACCATACCAAAGCCTCAAGGACTTCTTGGAGTAAGAGTTGGCCAACACCTCTCCCCTGCCCCCTCCCCTTGTTGTAAAACTTCTCACATCACTGAAGCAACCTTTGCTCTGGAGCCCTCCCCTGCATTTCCCCTCCTCCACCCATAGGGAGCAGTGGGTTTTCCTTCAGGGGTTCAAAGACTGGGACCCTAGGTACCTGGGAGGGGCCATTTGGCTCTTGACTCTGCCTACCTGTCGAGGGCGGAACTTTCTAGAGGCAGCCCTGGACAGTATGCCCACCCACAAGACTGGAAAGGTACCCCCCCTTACTCCTCATTAGATAGGAGAGAGTCGGCAGCAGGAACTGTGGGCCGTGGTTTAGCTAGAGCCCCAGGCCCAGCCAGGGCAGCCCCCTGCCCAGTTCCCTGGAGGACAGGGCAGCTGGATAGTAGGCTAGAAGCCTGGCTCTGCCTCCTGACACCAGACCCTAAGTGAGATCTCTATTTCCTCTGGTCCTGTGAGTGAGGATTCGGCAGTGGACCAGGCAGGCCTTGGGCGTTATGGCAGGAAACTTGACCCCAGTCTCTGAGAGAGGAGAACAGAGAAGGGAAGGGGGTGGCCTGCAGGCTGTGTTCACAGCTGCCACTAAATCGGGAGGTGTTGTCCACAGTTGTCGGGAGGCAGCGGGAGGCCTTCTGGGCCCCTCCTGGCCTCCCGAGGTTTGCTGCAAGCTCTGGTGCCCCACATGGCAGGGGAGCAGGGAGCAGGAAACTCCTGTTTATGGCTAAGGAGGTGGGACCTGACCAGGCCGACCCTAGTGGAGAAGAGGACAGGACTCCCAGGTGGGACTCTGGGCCCCTGCAGCTGTCCTCTGTCCCACTCAGGCGTCCCCTGGGCCTGACTTACCTTAAGGTGCAGTAGGACCTCTAGAGGACCCTTTAATACCAGGGCACCAACAGGCAGAGGCTCCCTCGGGGTTTCTTGAGGTTCTATGGCTTGAGCCCAGGGGTCAGACTGGGGAGTGCTTGGCCTCAGGCTCCCTTAGAGCCAGCCGGAAGGCAGTGGCAGTGCCAGGCTCTGCACTGCCCCCAAGCTCCTTTCAGACAGTCCCCTGTGCACACCATGCAGTCTCTCTGCAGAGAAATGGGAAAAGCCATGTCCCTAGGGAAATGGCTGCTACAGGGCTCCTCTGCCCTCCCGTGTCCCAATGTGGACCTGAGCATAGCACAGATCCTATGTCACTGGAAGGAGCGCTCTCTACTGCTGGGTGTTGAGTCTGGGCTGTCGGGGGCCATGAGGGTGAGGAATGCCAACCCCTTTCCGCCTGGCCTTCTGGTTCTGGAAGCTGTCCCCTGGCTGTTCCTCCCAGCCTCTGGGCCGAGACCCCCCTTGTTGGAGGCAGGTGCCGGGAGCTTGGTACACACACCGGCAGCCTCCCATACAGCAGCAGTGGGTGGCAGATGGTAGCGTCGTGGGGGCAGAGGAGACCAAGGCGCAAATCTGCAGGGCCCCCCTTTTTCTCGCTTTGCCCTGGGGCCAGGCTGGGGAAGGAACAAGTGAGCGCCCTTAGGCTGGTGAGGAGAAGCAGCAACTGGCTGAGATCAGGGCAGCCTTGGTAGCAGGCAGGCGGATCTGTCCCTGCCCTGGCCATGAGGCTCTAAGACATGGTTTCGGGCTGATGTGACTGTTAGCAACAGGCATGGACCCAAGAGCAGCCCTGGGTCCCTGTGGACACAAGTGCATGTGGATGGCCAAAAGCTGGGCGAAGATCAGGGACAGGCATATAGCAAACCTCCCACGCCATGCGTCAGAAAACGGGGAGTTAGTGAGGTGGGGCGGGGGGAGGTGGAGGTTGTGGAAGATATTTCAGAGAAGGGCCATTTTGAGTCTGGAGCGTCAGGGTTGTTTTAGACAATCTGTTGCACAGACAACCTTAGAATGTCAGAAATCACAACAAAGGAAGAGATTTAGCTCTGGTGCCAGCACCTAGCTCACGTGGAGGGTGCTCCGCAGGGGGCCAAGACAGGCATTGCCCACACTTCCTGCCATTGAGTGGACACTGTTGAGCTGGCGAGTCACCTGTTGTTGAATGTTTAGGTAGTTGCTGATTTTTTTCATGTTATAAATAACTGCTGTGACAAATAGGATACTGTTGGGAGGCTTTGGGGGAAGGGCATTTCTGTCAGAGGGAACAGTGTAAGCAAAGCCACAGAGCGGGGACATAGGTCCCTCCCAGCCCTCTTGAGGGACCTGCAGGCTGAGGTGCCACCCTTCTGCTCAGTACACAGCCTTGGATTCCAGCCAGAGAAGGGAATCGCTGCACAGGAGTGAGGACTGATACCCCCCGCCCCCCGCACCGGATTGTCAGGGCGCAAAGATGGGTGGCCGGCAGTGGTGGGTGGCTGTGCCTCTGCTGTCAGCTGTGAGAGTGGGATTCCAGCCACATGCTCCTTGCCGGCAGACGCAGGAGCAGGGCTGTGACCATGGTGGCAAAGACACACAGTCGGGGACGATCTTCAAAGCGTCTCTTGTTCGCCTCTGCAGTGCCTCACAAGATGGCTTAAGCTCTGACTTGAATCACGCTGATGAAATGTGTTTGCGTTCCCTGAGCCCAAACAACACAGATGAAGGAATAATGGGATTTGCTCCCTGATGTTGAGGGCAAATTTGAGGAGAACTTCAAGGACTGTGACCCCTGGGAAGCAGATGGCCCCTACCTGGGAGGAAGCAAGCAACAGCCAAGGCTGGCTGTGGGGCTTGTGTGGGTCCCGGCCTTTGACCCCGGCTGGCAGAACGCCTCTGGTCCAAGTTCTTTCCTCCCATCTGCATTATCCTGTGGTTGTGCGTGACCCCAGGTAGGGAGCATCTGGGATGGCAAGGCCCAACCTGGCCTGTGAGCAGCAAGTGCTGATCCATGTGAAGGGACAGTTGTGCAGCCAGCAGAGGCAGAGCAGTTTGAATGCAGTTTTGGTGCAGAGCTCGCTGTAGTCCCAGCATCACAGTGACCAGGCATTATGGCGGCAGACTTAGGCATTATGGTGGCAGACTTTGGGTCAGGTCTGCAAAGACTTGGCACTGTCACCAACTCCCCTCCCGAAGTTTACCTCTGAGCAAGGGCTACGAGTGCCTTTCCTTTGCGTGCTGGAGCCAGTCCACCCAGCACTGCAGGTAAGGACAGGGCTGGCAGGGTTGCAGACCCGAAGGGCGCCATGCCACAGGTGCCAGATTGCCTGGAGCCCACTGCGGTCAGTTGCAGTGGTCGCCATTGCTCCTGGAACACCACCTGGCCAGGGCCTGTCCCCTGGACCTGACTGCCCACGTCTCCCGTGGGCCCTGGCAGTGAGGCACTAGGCGGGCTTGTCTTGCTTTTCTGGGCTATTACCCCTGCATGCTTGCTGGTGAGCCCTTCCCCTCTAAGGCCCAGCTCTAATGCTGCTTCCTGCCAAAGCCTTTCCTTGCTTCTCTACCCAGAAGGGAGACCTCCCTCTGCGGAATCCCCCAAGCACTGTGCCTGAATGCAGTATTTATGAACTTAATGAAAGTACTCATAACAGAAACTCTAACAGAAATTAGTAAACAAAATTTGTAAATCTGTCCCTCCAACACCCAATTCTTTGCCCCAAAGAGAACTCTTACTTTCTTAGTTGTCCTTCCAGAGAGGATTTGTGAGTGTGCATGGGTATATAAACTTTTAAAAATTTACCAAAAAACAGCAGCCCTTAACCACCATTCTGTCCCTTGCTTTTCACTTGACAAAGCATTTCAGAGCCTGTCCACAACTCTGTATTTTAATCGACTTGATTCCTCTTAATAACTACCAAGTATTCTTCAGTATGGGTAGTCATAAATTTTATTAACACTTTTTTTATTGTGAAATATGGCAAAAACCTCAGAATGTGCCAAAACTTGTACGTACGTTTTTAGAAATTATTATAAAGCTGTGAAACCACTACTCAGGTTCAGAAACAGCGTAGTCCCCCCAAGTGTTCTGGTTCTACCGCACCCCTTTCTTTCTCTCAGAAGGACTCATGCTGTTTATTTCCTAGCTTTACTTTATAGTTTTACCAACGTGTTTATGTCCTTAAACAGTATAGCTTAGCTCTGCCTGTTTTGAACCCTGTATCGAATCTATAATTGATAACATTGATTATAGATTATGTAATCACACTATGTATATTCGTTCGTGTCTTTTTCACTTAACACTGTGTTTTGTGAGATTCACCTTGTGCTTGGGTAATAGCTGTAGCGGCTTCATTTCCATTGTCGTGTAGTATTCCATTGTGTTCTATACTATACCATAATGCATACACAATGTCACGGTGTTGGTGGATATTTGGGCTGTTTCAAGTTTTTAGCAGTTATGGATATTGCAGCTATGAACATTGTTGTATGACTATGCATAAACGTAGGCATTTCTGCAGGACATATGTTTAGCAGTGCGATTGCTGGTTCACAGGATATGTTCGACTTCTGGAGTTTTAGCAAATTATTTTTCAAAGGGGAGACTTGCCCTTCACCAACAGTGCTCATGTTCGCCACATCTTTGCCAACACATGGTTATCTTCAGATTTCGGAGATGACTGTCTGAGGGGTGGGTAGTTATAGCTCATTTTATCTGTGAAATGTAAATAAATCACTCGATCGATCTTCTTTTCAGTGTGTATAATGTAACGTGATTCCCTGATATGTCAGTTTAATACATTTTTCATAAGCGGGGATCGTAGTTCAGGCAGCCAAGCTGAGTGGCTAGAGGTATGGCCAGAAAAGCAGGGGTAGGATCTAAGCCTGACCATCCTCTGGCCCTTCCTGCCCCAGACTCTGCCCCTGGCTTGGCCTGAGCCATGCAGGGGTCTCCGAGAAGCAACCTCTAGGGTGCAAAGAAAAGTAGGGAGCGGTGTAGCTAAGCCAGACCCCATCCTGCCTACAGCTCAGCCTGGCAATGCCGTTTGGGTGTGTGACTCTGGGTGACAAGAAGAACTATAATCAGCCATCGGAGGTGACTGACAGATATGATTTGGGACAGGTCATCAAGACGTGAGTGCCAGTTTGGTGGGCAAGGGTGGGTGGGCAAGAGCTGGGGAAAGGGGTGTGGAGTGCAGCCCCTGCTGAAGCCAGGGCTGAGTGGGGTGCCTGCCGGCTGCAGTGAGGAGTTCTGTGAGATCTTCCGGGCCAAGGACAAGACAACGGGCAAGCTGCACACCTGCAAGAAGTTCCAGAAGCGAGACGGGCGCAAAGTGCGGAAGGCGGCCAAGAACGAGATAGGCATCCTCAAGATGTAAGTGTGAGGCCTGGGGGTGCGGTGGGGTGGGGTCGGAGGTCACAGGGCAGGGGGCCTCAAGCCGTATCAGCCTCTGGCCAGTTAGTCTGCTGTGGCTGACAGTGACAAGCAGAGCCTCTCTCAGGGGTTCATCCAGCCCTAACTGTTGGCTCTTCCCTCTGCTGCCAGGGTGAAACATCCCAACATTTTGCAACTGGTGGACGTGTTTGTGACCCGCAAGGAGTACTTCATCTTCCTGGAGCTGTGAGTGTGGGCCTAGGGTCCCAGGATTCCTCTACCCTCTGCGGCCAGCCCCTTTCTGGACCCTTGAGGTCCCAGGTCTTGCCCAGCCAGCTAGCTGGTGTAGGCAGCCTGCCCGAGTGCTTCTGCCCCACCCCCAATCCCGCCCACAACCGGGCTCAGGGGCTGGTGTCCCTCAGGGCCACGGGGAGGGAGGTGTTTGACTGGATCCTGGACCAGGGCTACTACTCGGAACGAGACACAAGCAACGTGGTGCGGCAGGTCCTGGAGGCCGTGGCCTACCTGCACTCACTCAAGATCGTGCACAGGAACCTCAAGGTGAGGCCAGGAACCTGGTCGAAGGGTCAGTTGGCAGCTGGCCTGGCGCTGGGGTGGGAAGCACTTTGGGGCCTTGGTCTAGCCTCTGACGTCCTCACTTCATGGAGTCTTTCTCTGCCCACCCGTATGTCATTCCTGGCTGGAGCAGCTGGAGAACCTGGTTTATTACAACCGGCTGAAGAACTCAAAGATTGTCATCAGCGACTTCCACCTGGCTAAGCTAGAGAATGGCCTCATCAAGGAACCCTGTGGGACCCCTGAGTACCTGGGCAAGCAGAGGGTTGGCAGGGGCAGGGTGGGGAGACAGCCCTCAAGGAGTGGCTCTGGGTAGTGGGGAAGTGGGTGTGAATGGTACCAGGCTGAGCCAGGCCTGATATTGACCAATTGGTACTGTGTTTGCAGCCCCAGAGGTGGTAGGTCGGCAGCGGTATGGACGCCCTGTGGACTGCTGGGCCATTGGAGTCATCATGTACATCTTGTGAGTGGATGGCAAGCAAAGAGGTTTACAGCCAGGTAGGGTGGGGGCCGATGTCCATGGCTTTCCTAGCTGACCTTGCCCTTTGGCTTCCACGCAGGCTTTCAGGGAATCCACCTTTCTATGAAGAGGTGGAGGAAGATGACTACGAGAACCATGACAAGAATCTCTTCCGCAAGAGATCTGGCTGGCGACTATGAATTTGACTCTCCATATTGGGATGATATTTCACAGGCGGGTGAGGAGGTGCCCAGCATTTGGGTAGAGTGAAGGGTTGGTGTGGGGGGCCTTTTCTCAGCCTCCTCTGCTGGACTCTGCTCCTACCCCCCAGCCCATTCATCACCTCTAGACAGTGAGATGGGGTGCCATGCCTAGCCTCTCCCTGGCTTTGTCCCCAGCCAAAGACCTGGTCACCAGGCTGATGGAGGTGGAGCAAGATCAGCGGATCACCGCAGAAGAGGCCATCTCCCATGAATGGTGAGCAGGGCCCGGGGGGATGGGAGGAGAGGCTGGAGTTCCTTAGCAGCCCCTATCCTTGAGGCCTTGGGTGGGGTTTGGGGGGCAGCCAGAGCTCAGGCCAGCCAAGAGGATCTGCCTGGTAATCCCTGGATCTTTAAGTAAAGGGCTGGGTAGAGTCTCTGTGAAAGCCCATCCCCCTCAAATCCAGACACATTTGCACCCTTTCCAGGATTTCTGGCAATGCTGCTTCTGATAAGAACATCAAGGATGGTGTCTGTGCCCAGATTGAAAAGAACTTTGCCAGGGCTAAGTGGAAGGTAAGGCTTGGATGGCTCTCTTTCCTGGACTGATCCCAAGTGCTCCTTTTGGCACCCACAGTCTCTTGCCTGCATCACACACAGGCTTTGCTCCACCCACTATGTGGCATAAGCTACTATTTTAAGTGGGTGTGCTGAGCATCTGGGTCCCTAGCCCTGGGGTAATCAGGGAGCCATGGGATGGTCTGGGTTTGGCCTTCGCCAAGGAATGGATCCAGCTTCCGAAGCCCACTCTGAGCCTCTCTCGCTATCCTCCTTTCAGAAAGCTGTCCGAGTGACCACCCTCATGAAACGGCTCCGGGCACCAGAGCAGTCTGGCACGGCTGCAGCTCAGTCTGCCCCAGCCACAGACACTGCCACTTCCGGGGCTGCAGGTGGGGCTACAGCTGCGAGTGGAGCTGCCCCAGCCCTTGGGGCAGTGCCACCTCAGCCGCAGCAGGTGATGCTGCTCTTGCTGCAAAGAGTGATAACGCAGCCCCTGCAGACCGTAGTGCCACCCAGCCCACAGATGGCAGTACCACTCCACCAGCCACTGACGGAAGTGTCACCCAGCCACCGATGGGAGCATCACCCCAGCCACCGATGGGAGCGTCACCCCAGCCACTGACAGGAGTGCTACTCCAGCCACTGATGGGAGAGCCACACCAGCCACAGAAGAGAGCACTGTGCCCACCTCCCAAAGCAGTGCCACACCGGCCACCAAGGCAGCTGCCACCCCTGAGCTGGCTTTGTCCCAGCCGGACAGCATAGCCCAGGGGGCGCAACAGGCCAGGCTCCACCATCTAGTAAAGGGGAAGAGGCTGCTGGCTCTGCCCAGGAGTCTCGGAGGGAGGAGAGCAGCTGAGTGGGCAGGCTGGTGGGGGGTGGGGACGGGCAGGAGGGTGGGAGAGTGGATGAGGGGCTTTTCACTGTACATAGAGTCAATGGCATGATGCCCTCGCTCCCCACCCCAGCCCCTGCCTCCCAACGTGGGGCATGTCTGGGGGCCACGGGAGAGCAGTCTCATCTCCTGTGTGTATGTGTGTGAGTGGTGGGCAGGCCAGAGGCAGGACCGCCCCAGACCCTGCATGGATTCCTCGTGGCTTTTCTGTCTTTCGCTAGCTTCATCAGTTTTTGTTCTCTGTGGGATGCTGCTCTAGGGATACTCAGGAGGTCCCTGCTCCCCTTTCCCTTTCCTTTTTGCCTCACACCCCCAGGCGGGCCCTGCAGGTCTCATCCTCTCCCAGGCCCTAAACTTGGGTGGCCTTGCCCTGAGAGCTGGTCCTCCAGCGAGGCCCTGTCAGCGGTCTTAGGCTCCTACACATTAAGGTATGTGCCTGTGGTATGTGGGCTGCTCTAGGAGTGGACACAGGCTGGCATCGAGAATGCAAAAATCTAGGGCAGTATGCTTTAAGACAAGGCTGGGTGCATGGCTGGGGGCACTGCTTGGTAGCTGTGGGGGTCCTCAGAAGTGAAAAAGAATGAGGAGGGTAGAAACTTCCATCTTTGTCCCCAGAAAGCCCTTTCCAATCCCTTGTGCTGTTTCCTGCCCTCCTGGGTCCTACAGTGTGTTGCCCTGTGCCCTGAGTCCATGAACCTGTACAGAGAAGGAGGGGCACTTAGGATGTGGCAATGGGAACTGGGAAGGCATAGTGCAGGCCTAGCACCTAGTGCACCAACCCAGCTGGGTCCTTACCCTGGGCCAAACAGGGGGGCTGATGTCCCCCTCTTCCCAGATGGCCCCCTCAGGATCAGCCCACAGTCTCCTCCATCCCAGGGGGACTGTTGCATGGCCATGTCACATAGTCTGATTTGTGGGTTTGCCCTTTTCTCTCTCTCACAACAACAGATCAGAGAGGAACCCCTTTTATGTCTATGACCCACTTCTTCTATTGGGGCTAAGAGGCTCAGGTACCACTGAGCCTTGCTCAGTTGCTTGTGCTGGGATGAGGAAGTGGAATAAGGCTCCCCAGTTTCCTGATGGAAGCTCTTGGCAGGTACCCTTTGTCAGACCCCACCACATCCTGGGCAGGCGGCCAACACTGGTTATGGCTCTTGCTCAGCACTCTGGTGGCAGTCCTGCCCTTCTCCCTGCATGCCTACGGGTCTGCTCTGGTGTATGAAGGTCAGTGGGCTAAATGTGTGCCTGCTGAACCTGGCAAATAAATGTCACCCTGCCAAAGCCTTTGGTACTCTCTTGCCTTTGCTTCCTCTGTCTTACTGGGGAGGGACCCCTGGAAGGCAGTGGGGAGGGAAGAGGCTGGGAGCAGGTTCACAGTGGCCTGTGCTCAGTGCCATGTGGCTTGCTTGGGCTGAGATTACAGATCATCCTCACGACAGTGTGTTCTTTGGTGATGGCGACAGGGCCCTCTGAGCTCTAGTAATCCATGTAGGTTGTGGGTCCTGTGCTGGACTTGTGCCAGGGAATAACCTCTGGGCTGCCATCCTGACAAGTACTGTTTAACAAGGAGCCCTGGTCTTAGGCACGGAACTAGAACCCACCAACGACCAGCCACCATAGGGAGAGACCTTGTCTATGGCCAAAGTGGCTTCCCTGGGTTGTGAGAAGGTTCAGGGTAGGCATCGCACAAAGGTTTGATGTTTCCTTTTGTGTTGATTCCTCCTTCCTAGGAACAACACCTGTGCTTTCCACATAGGCCCAAAACATTCACTCTGGGTCTACTTCAGGTGGAACAAGTCAGCTTTATATTATAGGGCTCTGCATAAGGTTCCTTTTGGGGAGAGGGGTGTAACACTGCAAAAAATAGGTGTGAAAACTCCTAGGAAGGCTTGTTCCAGCTCTCCCGTGCCCAGATGAACTCACCAGGGATGCTGCTCTTTTTCGGGGAAGACCTCAAAGATAACTTCCCTGATGTGGGAATAAGAAAAAGGGTTTGTTAGTCACTGGTCTATGACACATCGGGGCTTCCAAAATTCCAACCCTACTATGGTCCGGAAGCGTAATTGATCCTCCTGGAAGAGCTAAAGTCAGGGTAACGCCCTGCCACCTCTGAACTTAAGGATGAAGCCAGGGTTGAGAGCTTGGGGCGTTCCGAGGGGTTAGGTCCTATGCCCATCTTTCAGAGATCACTTGAGAGCTGAGGGCTGTAGGGTGGAGCATCTTTTGGTCTATGGGAACTGTAGGCTTCCAGCGTATGGTCCAGCATTGCCAGAACGCAGGGAACCCACTCTCCATTGGGATTATCGTCCCATTTCCCTGCTGCCGCGGTCTTGACTCTCCCGAAGGGCTGAAGCTGCTTTGAGAAAACAGGGCTGAGGAGCCCGTGCCGGGCGCGCCTCGCATCAGCTCTGGTTTGGGAACATAACGAACTGCCTCACCCCAGAAAGCGGTCTGGCGGGCAGCGTAGCTGCTGGGGGTCTTGACCCAACGTTGCGCTCCTGCGGTACCATCCGCCCTCCCGGGAGCCGCCCCAGGCGTCTCTTTGGCCGTAGGTTCGTTAAGTCCCGCCCCTGAGAGTTCGTCCAATCCGGACCCAACCTTCAGGTTCCGCCTCTACGTTTCGTATAACCACTTCCGGCTCTATCCCGGAAGTCACTCAGTGGAGCCAAATTTGAAGCGTTTGGAGGCGGGAAGTGGGGGGCAGCCACGAAGCTGAATTAGTCGCGGATTCCTTGGCTACCTGGTCTCCTGGAGTCCCGTCATCATGCCTATCCGTGCGCTGTGCACCATCTGCTCCGACTTCTTCGACCACTCGCGCGACGTGGCGGCCATCCACTGCGGCCACACATTCCACCTGCAGTGGTGAGTGACCGCTGATTCCGGGCCGGGCACTTGCCGCGGTACGGCTGCAGGACTGTGAAGTGTCGGACTTCCGGGCGACGGTTCCCTGGAGTCCAGACGGGTGATAAGAACGTCACTAGACAGATCCTTACGGCAGGCTTTCCGGAGGAGGTGACAGTCTGGGGGAACAGAGTTGGTTCAGTGAAGACAGAGTAAGGGCTTCTTTGATCCGCTTGCAAAGAGATATGACGGGCAGAGGTGAGCTTTCACCAAAATGACGAGCCCTTTTATTCCTTCGAGGTAGAAACCTGGTAGGAGTTTGGCTACTCGATTTGTTGTGGTTTGCTTGATTGTTTGGAATGATACTATCCAGATTCATCTCTTTGGTCAACACCGTAGTGTATTCGGTGACGTCAGCAAACTCAAGTTAACATCAAAGGGCAAGGAGATGCTCCCTTTTTAGGCTGTCCTGCTGACCCTCTA
This sequence comes from Eonycteris spelaea, assembly GCA_003508835.1. Taxonomy (NCBI): domain Eukaryota; kingdom Metazoa; phylum Chordata; class Mammalia; order Chiroptera; family Pteropodidae; genus Eonycteris; species Eonycteris spelaea. The sequence continues at coordinate 2,860,698 of PUFA01000145.1, read as the reverse complement.
GAGAACCCTTCTATTGAGTACAGCTGGTGGGAAAAGATTCCTCTGGCAGCAGTGGACAGACTGGGTTAGAGCTGCTTTACTCCTTTATTTGTTGGGATAAAATTTACAGAACAGAAAATTGGCCATTTAAACCATTTTTTCCTTTTTTTTTTTTTACTATATACATTTTTTATTGTAGTAAAAAATATATATAAAAGAGTTTACTATTTTAACATCTTTTTTTGGACTGTTACAAAGTTTATTTAACAAAAAAATTTAATATGAAAAAGTGCACGACCAAATTTTAAAATAGACGCTTTGGAAAGGAGATATGTGGAAGCAGTTGATTTATAAACAGCCATCGTTTATACTCTTTCCAAGACTTATAATAGTATTTCCTCGTTTTGTCACCATTTCAATATTATTCTGTTGCCTGCTGGTTGCCATTATCTATCGTAAGATTCATAAAGAAACCAAATTCCTGCAATATTCCTTGAGCATGTCTGCCACCATTTAATTTCAATGATACATTTTTGTCCATAAACTTATTTTAATTTGGGAAGGTGAACTTTGCTTGGTGAGCTCAAAGATGCCTTCCATTTTAACCATTTTTAAGGGTATAATTCATTGGCATTACGTTAATACTGTTGTGTAACCATCACCACTGTCTGTTTCCAGAACTTTTCCATCATTTCAGACAGAAACACTGTACTCATTAAATAATAACTCTCCATTCTCCCCTCCCTACAGCCCCTGGAAACCTTTATTTTACCTTCTGTCTCCTTGAATTTTCTAATTCTAGGTACCTCATGTAAGTAGAATCATACAATATTTGTTCTCTTGAACAAATTCTATTTCACTAAACTTAATGTTTTCAGATTTCATTTATATTATAACGTGTCAGAATTTCATTCCTTTTTATGACTAAATAATATTCAATCGAGTGGAAATATCACTTTTTTTTTTATCCTTTCATCTATTAATGGGCCTTGGTTTGTTTCCATGATTTAGCTACTATGAGTAATGCTACTGTACATATTGGTGTACAAGTATCTATTTGAGTCCCGCTTTCATTTCTTTTCGGTTATACCTAGAAGTGGAATTGCTGGGTCATATGGTAATTCTATGTTTAATGTTTTGAGAAACTACCTTACTGTTTTCCACATTGCACCATTTTACATTTTTACCAGCAATGCACAAGTGTTCCAGTTTCTCCACATCCTTGCCAACACTTGTTTTTTGTTTTGTTTTTTATAACAGCCATCGTAATAGCTGTCTTCTTTTAATTTGTGTTTATAGCTATCATTTTACCTCTTAGCACTGCTTTTGCTGTATTTCATAAGGAGTGGTATGTTGTATTTTCATTTTCATTCATCTTAAGGTATTTTCTAATTTCTCTTGTGATTTCTTATTTACCCATTGGTTGTGTAAAAGTGTATGCTTTAGTTTCCTCACTTGTAAATTTTCCACTTTTCTTTTACCAATTTTTAGTTCATTCTATTGTGATAAGATTTGATTTCAGTCTTTTAAAATTTATTAAGACTCGTTTTGTGGCCCAACATATGGTCTATCTTGGAGAATGTTCCATGTGCACTTAAGAATAATGTGTATTCTGCTATTATTGGGTGGAGTATACATCTGTTAGACCTAGTTGGTTTATAGCGTTGTTCAAGTCCTCTTTCCCTATTGGTCATCTAATTGTTCTACCTATTATTGAAAGTGTGGGGCATTGAGCTTCCAGCCAAGATGGCAGAGTAGGTAAACTGCTCACCTTCTATGACCACAAAATTACAACTAAACTACAGAACAAACATTATTAAGAGTCACCTGAAGTCTAGCTCAACAAAAGTCTATAACTGACATACAGAAGAACTACTCCTGGGATGGTAGGGGGGTGGAGATGTAGAACGGTCTGGTCAGGAAGGATATTGTAGCTATGGAGGTCCCCCCTAAGGAGTGAGGGGTCCCAGCCCCACACCAGGCTCCCCAGCCCAGGGTTCCAGTGCCAGGGACAGAAGTCCTCATAATTTCTGGCTGTGAAAACCAGTGAAGATTGTGGCTGGGTGATACAGAGGGCCGATGGAGTCCCAGGCATTCCTCTTAAAAGGCCTGTGTATGGATTTACTCACTGACGGATTCACTTGCTCTGGGCTCCGGCGCTGGGCAGCAGCTCAAAAGGCACCAGAGACATATGAGGAGGAACGGAATTGTCTGGCTTCAGGGCGAGGGCTGGAGGGGCAGCTTTCTCCCGGACAGAAGTGCTGACAGAAGTCATTGTTCTTTTGTTGAGCCCTCCCCACACCCTGCCTGCACGCACAGGTGGGCACCGTATCCGAGTCTCCATCAGCCTAGCTAACACCGTTCGCCTCACCCTGATGATTCCCTGAGACCTGCCCTGCCCAACTTGCAGGCTCCCCAAGCTGCTTCCAGTGTTTGTTTGTTTGTTTGTTTTTCATATAAACAGCCTGTCTTGGCTCATGCCGTGGACTTTACTAAAATCTCTCAAAGGTTCACAAACCACAAACAAGCAACATCTGGCCCCTCATGTCCCATATATCTTGCTTGGTGGCCCCAATCCCAGCATTAGTAGTGGCCAGCCTCAGTTCACAGCTTAACCTCTCCTAGGCACCTCCAAGCCCAGCACAGGTAGCAACCGTCTGAAGATCACTTTCATAGCTCATATCAAGTGGCCCCAAGCAGGGCACAGGCAGAGGCTAACCTTGGCCCGCACCAGAGCCTCTCCCAAAGGGCCCCATAACAACACACCTGGCAGCCAGCTTCAGATCACACCAGAGCACCATCCAACCACCTCCACAAACCACCCCAAAGGGCAGACTCGGCAAGCACCAGAGCCCTACTACAGCCAATCCTGCTTCGTAGGGTCGGGCCTCGCACAGCAGCTCCTACACTGGAGTCATGGCCAGTCCTCACAACCAGTCAGCCTGAAGGTCAACCCCTCTCACTGATGTGTCAACAGCAATCAAGGCTCAATTACAACACGAGGGCACGACCCACACATGGGACATACCCGGAGCACCTGGTTCAGGTGACAAGGGAGACTGTGCCATTGGGTCCCACAGGACACCTACTACATAAAGCCACTATACCAAGATCAGGAGACATAACAACTACTCTACTTAATACATAGAAACAAACACAGGGAGGCAGCCAAAATGAGACAAAGAAACATGTCTCAAATGAAAGAACAAAACTTCAGAAAAAGAACTAAACAAAATGGAGACAAGCAATCTACCAGATACAGAGTTCAAAACACTAGTTATAAGAATGCTCAGTGATCTCAGTAAGAACTTTAACAAAAGGATAGGAAATATAAAAATGGAGATAGAAAACTTAAAAAAGAACCAATCAGAAAGGAAGACTATGATAACCGAAGTGAATAATACATTAGAGAGTATCTATCAGTAGTAGATTAGATGAAGCAGAGGATCAAATCAGCGATTTGGAATATAAGGTAGCGGAAAACACCTAATCAGAACAGCAAAAACAACAAAGAATCCAAAAAAATGAAGATAGTTTAAGGAGCCTCTGATACAACATCAAGCATACGATTTGCATCATAGAGGTACCAGAAGAGAGGTCAAACAGGAATTAGAAACCTGTTTGAAGAAATAAGATGGAAAACTTCCTTCACCTGGCAAAGGAAACAGACAAAAGCCCAGGAAGCACAGGGAGTTGCAAACAAGATAAACCCAAAAATGCCCACACTAAGACTCATGATATTTAAAATGCAAAGGTTAAAGACAAAACAGCAAGAGAAAAGCAGTTAAGTTACCTCCAAGGGAGCTCCCATAAAACTGTCCGCTGATTTCTCAACAGAAACTGCAGGCCAGAAGGGATTGGCACAAAATATTCAAAGTAATGAAAGACCTACAACCAAGAGTGCTCTACCAACAAAACTATCCTTTAGACTCGAAAGACAGATAAAGAGCTTCCCAGGCAAGAAAAAGCTAAAGGAGTTCATCACCACCAAACCAGTATTACAAGAAATGTTAAAGGGACCTCTTTAAGAAGAAAAATAACATGAGTAATAAAATGGCATTAACTGCATACCTATTAACAATTACTTTAAATGTAAACATTAAATGCTCTAATCAAAAGACATAGGTTGGCTGAATGAATAAGAAAATAAGACCCTTACGTATGTTGCCTACAAGAGACTCGCTTCAGCTCAAAAGACAGAATGAAAGTAAAGGGATAGAAAAAATATTCATGAAAATGGAAACAAACAAAAGTTGGTATAGCAATTCGTATACCTTTCAAAATAGACTTTAAAACAAAATGACAAAGGACCCAGTAATTCCACTTCTGGGTATGTATCTGAAGAAACCCAAAACATTAATTCAAAAAAAGGTGTTTGTGGCAGGAGGAGGGAGGTAGATGAGGTAAAGGGGGTCAAATATGTGCTAACAGAAAGAACTCTGTGGGAGGTGAACACACTGTAAATATGTATATGTCTTACCGTTAAAGTGTGCAGCTGAAACTTACTGGATTTTGTTAACCAATGTCACCATAAAACAAAGATGTATGTATCTATATGTTCATTGCACCATTACTTACAATAGCTAGGATATAGAAGCATCCTAAGTGTCCAACAATAGCTGGATAAAGAAGTAGTACATATACACAATAGAATATTACTCAGTCATAAAAAAGAATGAAATCTTGCCATCTGCAACAACATGGATGGACCTCGAGGGTATTATGCTGAGTGAAATAAGTCAAAAAAAAAAAAAAGGACACATACTGTATGATTTCACTTATATGTGGAATATAAAGAATAAAATAAATGAATAATAAATTCATAGATACAGAGAACATTTTGATGGTTGCCAGAGGAGGTTTTGGAGGGTGGTGAAACAAGGGAAGGGATTAAGAAATACAAATTGGCAGTTATAAAATAATCATGGGGATGTAAAGTATAGCATTGAAAGTTTAGTCAATAATATTGTACTAATGTGATGTGCCAGATGAGTACTAGGTTTGTCATGGTGACATTTCAGGAGTTATATAAATGTCTAATTACTACGTTGTACACCTGAAGCTAATATAATATTGTATTTAACAGCAGTCGAAAAATTAAAAATTATTTTTAAAAAAGAAGAAAATGTGGGGTATTGATGTCTCCAGTTTTTATTGTAGAATTATTTCTCCCTTCAATTCTGTCCAATTTTCTTTAACATATTTTTTGAGCTCCTGTTAGGCGCATATGTATTTATAACTGTTATTTCTTCATGTTTGATTGAACCTTTTATTAATATGTGAAATCTTTCTTTGTCTCTTGTAATGTTTTTTGACTTAAAGTCTATTTTGTCTGACAATTACGTAGGCACGTCAGCTATCTTTTTGTTACTATTTTTACTTAGCCTGGTTGGGATTCACTAAGTTCCTTCAGATTGTACAATGATTTCTTTAATTAGTTTTGGAAAATTATCAGCAATTATTTCTTTATGTGTTGCCTCTATTCCATTATGTATTTTCTTTCTATATTAGTTTCTCATTTCTGCTATAACAAATTAGCACTAACTTAGTGACTTAAAACAACACAAATATATTATCTTACAGTTCCAGAGGTCAAAAGTCCAAAATGGGTCTTATTGGGTTAAAATCAAGGGTCATAAGTGGGGCTGTACTTTTCTTGGCTCATGACCCCTCTCTGCATCTTCAAAGCCAGCAGTGTTATAGCTTCAGTCTCTTTAGATAGCTCTGACACTCCTGCCTCATTCATAAGGACCCGTGATACACGGGGCACTCCTGGATAATCCCCCGTCTGATGACCCTTAATCACATCTGCAAAATCACTCTTGTCATATAAGGTAACATATTCGCAGGTTTTAGAAATTAGGATGTAGACTTCTTGGGGGGAGGGCATTATTCTACCTAACGCTCCTTCTGAAACTCCTAATTATATGTATGCTAGACCCTCTCACAGTATCTATATATTGCTTATAGATTCTATATTGCTTATCTTTTTCATAGTTTCCTCTGACCTATCTTTCAGTTTATTAATTCTTGAAGTGTGCTAAACTGCTCTTAAATTCATCCACTGAATTTTTAATTTTGGCTGTTTTTTCAGTTTTAGAATATCTTTTTGGTTCTTATTAAATTCTATTATGCCACCTTTTATTTTCCAATTCTCCCCTGATATATTCAATCCCTTTATCAAATATATATATATTTTTGATCCCTTTATCAAAAGAAATGGTCTGTGTCCGACACTTCCTGTATCTGAAGTCTTTGTGGATACGTTTTGGTTTGTGCTATAGTGCTCTTTCCCCTGCATGACTGTTTACTTTTTTTAAAAAACCACAAAACATTTTATTGAAATGTTTTTATATAATAAAAACATGTTTTTATTACATAAACATATGCATATACTTAGTACATGGCTTGCACAATTTTCACAAACCGAAGACTAGAAACGAGACACCAGCTCTCTAGAATCCTCCTTGTGCACCTTTCCAGTTACTCCCACTAGCTGCCTGTCCCCCCACACAACCGCTCTCTGAACTTCCGGCAGCATAGACGAGTTCTGCGTACTTTTTCCTTTGAGTAGATGGAGTCATACACAATATATAGCTTCTCGTGTCTGTTCTCTTCCCATGTTATGTGTATGTGATTCATTCATAATAACGTTCTTCGTTGTAGACTCATTCATTCTCATTGCTGTGTAGTATTCCATTATGCATAGTTAGCTTTGATTGTACATTGTACACAGTATTTGGAAAATTATTTTTAGAAAAAACTTTGATGATGGTGTCATCTTCCAGAAAGGACTGTTTCTCCCTTGTCCCTGAGGGGTGGGAGAGACTTCTAGTAGGAGATTAAAGTTTTGTTGGACTAGCCAGATAGATGATGCAAAGCTGGGCTGTGTTTTCTTTTACTGCTACTTACCTTTATTTCTAGTTTACCCTTCCCTTGAAAATATAGCTCTTTGGCTATTGTCCCCCAGTCAAAGCCTAGAATGTTCACAAAAGAGCAGCTCAGGTGTAGGGAGGGCCAAGCCAAAGGGCCAAGTGGTCAGAGTGCTTTTACTAATTGGGTCTTGTGGGTTGTACTGTGCCTGGCGGTGGCACTGCCCTCCTGGGGGCAGGCATTGGGTCGAGGAGGAACAGGACAGACCCTGTTGTGGTCAGGGTGCCTGCCCGGCCTGAGTGACCCCAGCCAAGCCCGGGCTCACCAGTCTCTTCTTCTGCTTCTCATTCCAGTCTAATCCAGTGGTTTGATACAGCACCAAGTCGGACTTGCCCACAGTGCCGAATCCAGGTGAGGGTACTGGAGTGAAAACACCTCAGCTGAAGACATTTTCTCCTCACCAGGGGCCAAGAGTGAGGAAAGACACTGAGCAACATCTTTGACCCTTTTGCACCCTCATGGTTTGAGGCTGGTTGAGCCCCACTCCTGCTTTTAAGTGGCTCAGGAGGCTTGCTCATGCCCGTGGGTGGCTGGCCCCTTCCGTGCCTTTCCCCATTTTCTCAATGCCCAGCACCCTAGAGTTGGGGTCTTTTGAGTGGTCACCACATGGGTCTGCAGTGGCGTGACTTCAGTAACCGCCAAACCAGGGCTGCAGAGGTGTCTGACTCCAGGGGATATGCTGTGACAGGTTAGGCCTGAGCACAGGCCTGGCTGCATGTCAGGCCGCATGTACACCCCCGTCCTCCTTGCCTGTGACCCAATTAAACAGTCCTGCTCGCTCTTGGTCTCCCTTCCAGGTCGGCAGAAGAACCATTATCAATAAGCTCTTCTTTGACCTTGCCCAGGAGGAGGAAGGTGTCTTGGATGCAGAATTCTTAAAGGTACCCAGAATTGATCTCTTTCTATTGAACCCTAAGCCCTCTGAGAGTTCAGTTTCTGCTCCCACCCAGGGAGGGTATCTGGAGTGTGGGGGTGGCGTTCTGGAGGGGAGACTTGGTAATGATGATGAGATGCAGTCATTGGAGAAGTACACTGTGAGCCCTCCACTTGGGAGTCCAGAGCAGTCCCGACCCGAGGTTGGAGTGCCTCTCCCAAGGTCCCCTCACCTTGCAAAGGATCTACAGCCTTCTTTCCCAGCCCACTTTGCTGCTTGGACAGTTAGAGACAGATTAGAAAACTCTTCCAGTCCTCAGCCAGGGAAGATAGACATGCGGACCCACTGTTCACAAACCTGGCTGTGTCTTAAAACCGCCTGGAAAACTTGGTATATACCAGGCGCCTGTGTCTGTCTTAGACCAGAAATAGAGGGCAGAGCCCCTGAAATCAAGTCGTGCGGTCATGGTAGAAACCCACACTGCAGGGGAGAATGGGTGGATTCCCTCCTACTCTTCTACTGCTTTTCCTCTGAGTCTAAGATATAGCTTTCTTTGTGCGCCAAGGGGGCTGGATTGGCAGAGGAAGTGGGATCGGGGGTTTTAAGTGAATCTGGTCTCTGAGGGTTAATTTGCTGGGCATCTTTCAGATCAGGGTTCATTTAGTCCTGGCTCCAGGATGCCATGATGTCCTTGGAACCTCACTGCTTCAAGAACGTGGAGCTTTTGTGCTTAAAGCCAGCATGTTCATCGTCATGGTAACTGCTCCCAGTTTTAAGCCGTGTCCTCCCTGTGATAAAGACAACAAAGGCATCTTCATCTTTCCAGCTTTCAAAGCCAGATTTAGGAGACAGGGAGACAACATCTTGAGTATTTTGGAGCAAGGGCGTGGAAGGCACTGTGCTCAGGTGTGGCAGGAGCCAGTGGGCCTAGGATAGTTTGGGGCTAGTATCTCTTCCCAGGCCGTGCGTACCCTTCTCTACTACTACTTCCCCCTCCCCCCAAACGTTCAGCCTACATGGGCCCGCCCAGCCACCAAAAGCACCTGGCCCCAGAGTCCTGGGTCGAGAGTTTGACCACAGGGGGCTTATGTACCCACTGAGACTGGGCCTTAGTGTTGGTCACATGTGGGATTCTGAGTCTTGTGTTGACGTGGAGGGGTGATCTGGAGGAGGAGGATTTGCCTGGATTTCATTCAGCTTCCACCATGGACCCCTGGCCGAGCCTTTCTGTTCTGTAGAGGGTGGTCTTCCTGCTGATGGAATAGGCACCTCTCTTGCCCACAGGGGTGTCAGAAGCTCCGGATTCCGGGATGGGAGCTGGGCCCAGATCTGCCCCAGCCTCTCAGTGGTTGCGGCAGTGGCTCTGAATAGCACACATGGGCTTCGAGTGGCTCATTTGATGCTCACAACGGTCTGGTCAGAGCCTACCTACCACATGTGAGGTTTCACCCAGGGACACAAAGTTGTCCCAGTTTACAAACCTATTGGCTTCTGGGGCTGAAGATTCATGGCATAGAGCCAGCTTAGAGCTTGGAAGAGAGGTAGACCAGACAGGACCTAGGGTGGAGGAAAGGAGTGGGGGCCCAAGGTCCTTGGTCATCCCAATTCTGTGATGCCTAGAGTGTAGCTGATGCCTAGAGGGGGTGAGGGCCAGCACAGGGCCAAGGAAGTGACAGAAACCTGCTCTGATCGCGCAGACCCAACTTCACTTCTCTTGATTCTCTTCTGCTCTTTCCTTGTCCTGGGGTTTTGTACCTGAGATCTTTTCCTCCATCTTACCTACTTCTTCTTCTTCTCTCCTTCTCCTTCTCCTTCTCCTTCTCTCCTTCCCCTTTTAGGCAAGACAACCCTTGGTTGACCTCACAAATTGCAAGGACCTTGTGAGCTCACAACCCCTTATTCATTCATTCATTCATTCATTCATTCATTATTTGTTTTTACACCTACAGCACCTGGTCTTCCTGGGTGGTCTCCCATCCAAGTACTAACCAGGCCCAACCCTGCTTAGCTTCTGAGATCAGGTGGGATTGGGCTTGTTCAGGGTAGCATGGCCGTAGACTTACCTACTTCTTAAAAAGGCACACAGAGATAAAGCAAGGCTCATCTCTCCATTGTTGGCTTAACTTGGCCTTGAGGTACAGCAGGGTCCATGCCTCCTTGGACCTACAGGCCTCGCTGTCCCTCCTGGGGCTCCCCTCAGCCTTAGGGGAGGCTGAACGGAGGCCAGCTGTGATGCCTTCCTGCTGCTTATTGTGGACATTGCCTTGCAGAATGAACTGGATAATATCAGAGCCCAGCTTTCCCAGAAAGGTGAGTTAGCAAGAAACAAGTACTGGGAACCCTGTGACTCGAGCACTGGTGGGAGAGGCCCTGGGAGGAAGGTCTCCGACTTTGTGGCAGAGCTGGGGGCTCCCCTTGCTCTGTATGTCCAAGAGTCTTGCCAGCTCTTGCGATTGGCAGAAAAGGAGAGGAAAGGGAGGTCACTGAAGTCGTCTACCTAGACCAGATGAACCTCTTCTCTTTGTCTGAGGCTTCTTGTCCAGGACCAGGCTGGGAGGGGGCTACCTGTTGTGACAGAGTACTTGTAGGAGGGGGTTCAGCTGCCAGTTTGGCAGGAACCTGCATGAGTTCTAGGATGATGAATTAACTAGCCCCATGGGAATGGGGAGCAGGGAAATCTTTACTCAGATAGTTCCAGGCAGCAGAAAGAGGGTCTCATGCCCTGAATGAAGAGACTCTGTCTTGGCTTCCCTGGTTTGGCACATGCCAGAAAGAGAGGCCAGCCCCCCAACTTTCCGGCCTAGGACTTGTTCCTCATGTGACTCTGGGATGGGGTGCTGCATCCAAAGGCCCAGGTTCTCATGCTGATGAGTGGTCCGGGCCTCTCCCCTCTTCATCCTCCATCCCTGCTCCAGAAAGGGAGAAACGGGACAGCCAGGTCATCATCGACAGCCTGCGGGACACACTGGAGGAGCGCAACGCCACTGTGGAATCTCTGCAGAAGGCCTTAGACAAGGCCGAAATGCTGTGCTCCACCCTCAAGGTGGGTCCCCACGTCCTGGGGCACTAGTTGGTCGGGAGATAGAGCCCCAGTCCTGGGCTCATCAGTCTCTGCTTAGCTTCTGGTTCCGCCTTGGTGAGTAGCCAGGTTTGCACAGTTGTAAGATGGAGGCAAATCCCTTCTTCCCCAGGCCTCCCATACTGTACCCGCCCAGCCTGTAAGAAAAGGGCCACATTGGCCACACTCTTGGATCTTGTACTGGGTAGTACTAGGAAGAAGTGAGGCCTTCCCAGTGCTTCATGGAGGGGCTGCTCAGCCGAGACCTTGTTTCCAAAAGTGGTTTGTACTCCACTGACGAAGGCAGCCTGTAGAAACCTCCATTCGCACTCTAGTCCTTGGCGGGGCTGCTCTCCAGGGCCAGATCAAACAGTGTCCCAGGGAGGAGCAGAGGCCTTTGAAGTTGGCTGTGCGGAGCTGACCGGGTAGATCAAAGCCTGCGGAGCGAGCCGAGCCGTTCTAGACCCAGATGAATTTTGTATCAGCCTGGGTTGTTGAGCTTCTTGCTCTCCAAGGGGCATGAGGCGATTGATCTAAACCCACAATTGATATTCTGGCCTTGTAGGAAGGAGCAGTCCTTTCTGGATGCCCTTTGAAAGGGAAAAGGAGCCATCCTTGTGAACAGACAGGGCCCCAGGGTGTTCATTGTCTCTCTTTCTGTTTGGTGGCTGGTCTGGATCACAAAGTCGGCCAGTGGAAGGGAAGGAGCAAACCCACACCTGGCTGCAGAGCAGGAGTCTCTGATGGCATCCCCAGGTAGCGATGGAGTGGTCTTGTGCTGGCCGTCCAGCCAGCTGCCTCTGACTCAGCTCTGCTATCCTGGCCACTGTTCATGGGCCTAGATGGTGGAGAATGAGGCCTGGATTTGTGCTTTGGGCTTCTTCAGCTTCCCGCATGACGTGCACCATGAGGCCCAGGCCACAGGGCCTTGGCAGTCCACAATGGGCCTGTGGATGCTGGTAGTGGGCTGAGCATATGGTAAGACATATCTTAAGAGGAAGCAAGCAGGGAAGTGAGGAAGCCGCTGGCCTAGGGCCTCTTATCAGAAAGAAACACAAGCTCGAGTGGGGCCCCAGCCTTATCTTCTGGGGTTTGGGGATGTGTGGTGATTAGCATCTTCAAAAGCAGAAAGTCCTAGGGTAGAGCTTCCCAATGACGTTAGCCGTGGCCTTGGGATCCTCCAAGCAGCGGGTATGTACGGGTGCGTTTGCTCTTCAGAAACAAATGAAGTTCTTGGAGCAGCAGCAGGACGAGACCAAACAAGCGCGGGAGGAGGCCCGCCGACTCAGGAGCAAGATGCAGACCATGGAGCGGTGAGCTTTGGGGGCCCAGCTCTCAGGACTGCAGCAGGGGTTGGGTCACCTCTGTGCCTCAATTCTCCTTAGGCCATCTGGATGTGGACACCGGGTCTCCTTGCTCAGCCTCTATGGGCTTCTCTACTTTCTGTGGTGGCCCTTGCCACACTCCTTCCTATCTCTGTTGTCTGTGGACAGATGACTTGGCAGGTCTTTTGCTCTAAGTACCTCTGGGGATCCCTGACCTTGAGGACCTCTGTCAGCCCCTCTTCTTCCCCAGCAGCATCCCCGCACCTGTGCTCAGCTCTGCTGTGGGGCCTTTCTTTGGGCAGACCTGCCTGCTAAAGCATCCTAGCAGCCTAGGCTGTCACCATAGCAACAGCAGCAAAGGGAGGCAGAGCTGCACTGGGTACTTACCCATCAGCCTCCAGATTTTAAATGCCGTGGGCTGGGTGTTTTTCAGGATTGAGCTCCTACTCCAGAGCCAGAGGCCCGAGGTGGAGGAGATGATCCGAGACATGGGTGTGGGACATTCAGCGGTGGAGCAGCTGGCTGTATACTGCGTGTCCCTCAAGAAGTGTGTATTTGGGCCCCTGTGTCCACGCCTAGGAGCTAAGCCATAGCGCCTCAGCCATGCCTTGCCATCTGTTGCCCCTCTCTTGCAAAGCAGAGTAGGTGGAGTTAAGGGGCAAGTCCCAGAGCCATGTTGTCTGTTTGAACGGACCCCACCTCTCACTGTGTGGCCAGGAGCCAGTTTCTCAGCCTCTCTGACCCTTAGCTTCCTGAATGGAGACAGTAATAACCTGCCTCATAGGGTTATTGAGCAAAATGAGAGTGGATTAAAGTCCTATTTCTAGGGAGGCTGGCACAGCTCTGTGAACTATAAGCCCCTTCATGATATCTGGAGCCCATTCCCATCAGCACTATTATTGAACCTGCCTGCCTTGCACCAGAAACTTGGCTCAGATTCTCCAGTGCTGCGGGTATGGTGTTGGGGAAAGGGCCACTTAGCTGACAGTCACAGAGGATCCCTGATGCCCCCTGTAGGTACCAGGGGTATAGGGGGCCTCCTAAATGAGGTCCCCCATGAGGCCAGCTTCTTGCACACCCTCTCCAATCACCAGTGCCTGCAGGACAGGCAGGAAACAGACCCGCCGGCTGTCCTGGCGATGGATACAGGCCTCCGCAGAGCCCCGCCGTTGGGCCCGGGAGTTGGAGTAGGAAGGAGGACGTGTCAAGGCTGGGGCTGGGCTGTTGGGTTGGTACTCTGGCTCGGTCTGACCAGCAGGGTGGCCCATTCTGACATCTTTCCATGGCCCCTTTGTAGAGAGTATGAGAATCTAAAAGAGGCTCGGAAGGTCTCAGGAGAGCTAGCTGACAAGCTGAAGAAGGACTTGTTTTCTTCTAGAAGCAAGGTAACTTAATGAGGAGCAGAGGGGGAAGGGAGGTGTGGCTGTCCTTTTTTCATGCTCATTCATGTCTCCTGAGCAAGGCCCTGGGGCCTGATGTTGCCACTGATTCCATGGGCTGTTGGGTGATGCATGGAAACTGGTTACAGGTCCTCACTGGGCACTGGCTCTGGCTATGCGGCTTGTCCACGTAGGGTGGCAGGTCATGCAGGTACTCTCCCAACTCGTGCACCAACTCCTGGGCACCTCTCGGCTGGCTGGAGAGGAAGCTCCCACATGGGACAGCTTCAGAGGTCTGTGTTCGTACTGGGCCCAGAGCAGGAAGGCTCCTGGAACCTGATACAGTCAGCTTGGCTGCTTTTGTTTCTGAGCCTGGTGCGCCCATGAACTATAGGGTATAGGAAGCAGCCCTTGTTCCTAGGCAGCTCCAGATGGACATTTCCAGACTAAAGCCCAGCCCCACAGAGCTAGCATCTTCCCCTGTACTCCTACACTCTTCTGGACCCTGGTCTACCATGAGCATGCACTGGGTAGCAGAGGGCAGGAGCAGGGCACATGGCCGCGCCTTGCTCATCCGCTACTCCCTACACCTTATAGTTACAGACAGTCTACTCTGAACTGGACCAGACCAAGTTGGAGCTGAAATCGGCCCAGAAGGACTTACAGAGCGCTGACAAGGAAATCGCGGTGAGGGTCACCCCTGGCCAGAGCAGAATACAGAGCTGGGCCAGCTCTGCCTGGGAACCTGTGCACCAGTCAGTGGTGGTGGTTCCTGGCTCCCTGCATCCTCCCGGGTCAGGGTGGGTCACGATGTGCCACCTTGACCCTGATCCGGAGCCTGGGCCTTGGCCGAGGGCAGATAGCACCATGGGTCTTCCCTCACAGTCTGTCCTCTACCTACATTCCTGAGGTCACCAGGGCAGGGTCTTCACCAGAGAGAGGTGCTGGGGCCTGGTGGTCCTGGACTCCTGAGCCTAACGATGGGGTTTCAGGCCTCGCTCTGTTCCCCGTGGGCTCGCCCTCCGTGCGTGTTGGTCACGTCCTTGTCAGCCTCTCTTGGTGCCTCTGCCTTTCTTTCACTCTCTCTTCTTGTTTCTTCCTCAAGAGCCTGAAAAAAAAGCTAACGATGCTGCAGGAAACCCTGAACCTGCCACCACTGGCCAGTGAGACTGTCAACCGCCTGGTTTTAGAGAGGTTCGTTGACCCTCTGGGATGGTGCAGGGTCCCCAAGCTGGAAGAGCTCCCTGGTAAGGGTCTTTGCTCCTGGCTTTGGTGGGGCAGGTGGTCCATGTGGGTGTGAAACCTGTGGATCTCCTGCCCTGGAAGGCAGCCAAGATTTAGCTGGAAAGCAGTTGTGAGGCAAGTTCTGGTCTCTGACAAGGGGAGGCTAGGGAGGCTAGGAAGGACCTGGAGATGGTCCGAGGCGGGGCAGGAGCACTGACCGTCTGGGGCAGCCTGTTTATGCAACAGCTCACCAAATGCATCTGTCTGCCCCAGGTTCTAAAAACAAGCAAAATCCTTCACCAAAACAAGTCCCGTCTGATCTCGGGAATGTGTGCATTAAAGCTGCCAGCAGAGGGAGCCAAGAGGCAGAGCTGCCCCGCTGAGGGCCCAGACAGAAAACGCTGGCGCCAAGGACCAGCCTTTTGTTTGAGCTACTTTTCAATGTCCTTTGGAAAACCGTCATGCCCCTCTGCCCCTCCCCATCCAGTCAGTTGCTGAGTCTGCCCGTCTAACCTCTGCGGTGCCTCCTGCCCCTTTTCTGGCTACCACCTGCCCATATGGCTTGTGACCTGTCTTCCCGCTCATCCTACCAGCCCAGCTTTATCAGCCCCTGGGCATCACACCACTCCTCCTCCACCCAACACTTCCCAGACCCCTTGGCACTGTGCTTAAGGCACCCTGGAGCCAGACTTGAGGGCTGCAGTGGATCTTGAGGCTTTAGCCAAATCATACTGTCAAACGCAGCGGAGCGCTCCTTGCCTTCCTGCTTCTCTGCCTTTCTGTGCATCTCTTCTCCACTTTAGGCTGCTGTGGGGCCTGGACTCTCGCAATAGGTCCTTACCGAGTGCCTGCTGTGCATCAGGCTCCCCCTGGCCTCTTGGAGCTTGAGGGTCAGTGGGATAGACAGCCTTGGGGGTTAGATGGTGAAGCGCCGAACCACATCATAGAATTTGGTCTGTAGCTCCAAGTGGGGACGAGCCCACTCCATTCCGAGTGGGCCCCGTGCCAGAGCCCACAGCCCGCCTTGGCACAGGGAGGACTGCTTGGGCTCTCCCATCTGTCAAGCCAGCAGGACGCCACGTCTGACAGGCCCACAGCTGTCAGAGCTGGGCCGGGCCTCCCACCAAGCTGCATGCAGGATGACTTCATTCCTTGTTTTCTCTAGTATTTTTGTGAGCATAAAAATTGGGTGGCAGGTCTGTCACTTTTAATGTTGGCCCTTCTTTTAACTAAGCACAGTCTGTTCTAAATTCAGGGTCCTCTCGTAGGGCCCTGAGCTCTCAAAAATAGTCATTGAATCCTCAGTAGCTTTGCTCCATCTTCTTTGTGCTCTGGTGTCAAGACCCTCAAAAACAGGACCCCTTAAAGACCCTACCTTCACCTTTCCCCTGTGATAGTTGACAGATTGCCGTGTGGGTCTGGAAGAAGTCTAAGCTTTCCTGATATATCACAATATATAGGCACATTCCATCAACCAGGATTCAGATCTGAAGGAAGAGCAGTCCAGGCAGCGAGAATAGCAGGTGCAAAGGCCCTGAGGCATGTCTGAGCAAGGCGTGCTTGGGGGAGAGGGGCAGGTGGCAGGTGCACCAAATCTCTGCAGGGCTTTTCAGCCTGGGATTGCGGGTTTCATCCTAAGGATAGTGGAGGCTGTTGAGGGTGCCTGAGGAAGATCGCTCTGGTGGGACTGTGCGCATGTCTGATTTTCATCCCATCACCCATCAGTGGTTCCTTGAACCTGCACTGTAGCCCAGGGCATACCAGGTCACCAGCTTGATGTGCCCTCCTAGATCTCTGCTTCATTGCAGAGGAAGATCCCAGGAGACAAACACAGCAGTTTGGGGTCACTCAGGGTTTGATTTTAGGTGTTTCTTAGTACTTTAGTGTCATTCTATAACTTTTAAATATGGCTCCCTGGAATGCCTTTTCAGATTAGTCTGCAGAGATCCATGTTCTCCCTCCTGCCACCCGGCGTGTGGAGCGCACAGCCATGTCCGCCCAGGCACCCACCCCCTCAGGGGATAGCCAGGGCAGTTCCAGTTTTCCAAGCTGTCAGAAAGCAGTGTCGGGAGCACCCGAGTTTGCGGGGGAGAGGTGAGCTGGCAAGGCCATCATCCCGGGACTTCCCCGACTCTCCCGGGTGGGAGCCACTGTTTCTTGGATCTCATGTCTTACCCTTTATCGATTGACTTCCTTGCTTTGCTAAAGTTCAGAAAGTTAGCCTCCCTCAGAACCCTGCAGACGCCGTGTTCCAGCTGTCTAAAAATCCAGTATTGCCACTGAGAAATTGATGCCTATCTGCTTCTTGATCCTTTTGAGGAAAGGTGAACCTATTTTTCCTCTCGGAGTGTCTTAGGCTGCGTCCTCTGCCCTTGAGCTT
Source organism: Eonycteris spelaea (assembly GCA_003508835.1). Lineage (NCBI taxonomy): Eukaryota > Metazoa > Chordata > Mammalia > Chiroptera > Pteropodidae > Eonycteris > Eonycteris spelaea. The sequence continues at coordinate 2,843,546 of PUFA01000145.1, read as the reverse complement.
CTGCGACTTCCCCATGGCACTTCTGAGTGGGTCTTTCCACTGACCCTCTGGCCCTTGGCGTGGCCTTTCCGTGTGAACACATGAGTCCTTCTCTCAGGGAACTTTCTTGTGCTGTACCTTTGAGACTCTGCGACTTCTGGTTTCTCTGGCTTCCCTTTCTGAAACACCTGCAGGTCTAAGGTCTCACCTCCTGGGCGGGCCTTTCATGGTTTTATCTTTGTGTTCTATTACGTTCTGGGAGATTTTCTTAATTTTAATTGGAATTTCTTAATTTTCATAATTTTTAACTTTAACGATCTACTTTTTATTGTGGTAAAATGTAACATGAAATTCACCACTCTCACCGTTTTTAAGTGTATAGTTCTGTGGCGTTAAGTACATTAAGTACATTCACATCGTTGTGCAGTCATCATTGCCATTCATTTAGAGGACTTTCCATTTTCCCCAGTGGAAATCTACATCCCTCCTCTTCTGAACCCTGGCAACTACCATTATGCTTTATTTTTTTATTACCGAAAGTTCTCATCGCAAGAAAAAGAAATCATGTAATATACCTAGAACTAATACAATGTTATATCGATTATCTCTGAGAGAGAAAGGAGAGAGAGAGGGAGGGAAGGATGGTCTCTGGGATGGGATTCACTTTTCACCACTTGGTGTGGAATCCGCTTGATTTCTTTTCTGCCTCCCCATCTAGCATCGCACGGTCCAGTACAGTAGCCATTGGCATTGTGCGGCTGTTGAGCTCTTGAAATGCAGCCAGCCCAACTTGAGATGCACTTGCAAGGCAGTGATAGTGCTGGTGGTGGTGGCAGGAGAGACAGGGGCGGGCAACAAGTATGCACTCAACAAGAGATACAGCTCTTTGGCCACCACCTTCCATCAGCCCCCATGGGCCAAGCCATAGTTGTCCCCCTCTGTGGCCATCACCAGCTCCCCGTGCCTCTACCACCTACCGAGCCCTTCACAGGCAATGCTGGCCCTCTATTTGCTGTCTCTATCAATTTGCCTACTCTAGCAACCTCATATAAGTGGAATCAAATAATATTTGTACTTTCGTGACTGGTTTATTTCACTTAGCATATTGTCTTCAAGTTCATCCATGTTGTAGCATTTGTCAGAATTTCCTTCCGTTTTAAGCAATCACATTTTAAATTTGCAAGCATTCTTTCTTGCTCTCTGAGTGCATCCTTTGCAAAATATGCTATTCCTTGTTTTATGGTCTAGCATTCTTGTTTCTCTTGGGGTCAGTGTTTTAGGTCATGGCCTTTCTCTTGGACTTCCGTCCCATGCCTGGGGGTCCTTGGCTGCCTGTGACCCTCTGAGAAGGAATAACAGAAAGACTGCCTGGGAACCTAGCCTATGTACATAGATAGGGTTTGGGGGGAGTATGCAATGAACTGACATCACACTGAGTCTCCCCAGAACCTAGGATGCAGAGAGCTTTACTGTTGGGTCCAGTACAGGCTGCCCTAAATCACCATAGATGGTTTGCTTGATGTCTTTGGGAAAGATTCTTCCATTTCTTGGTCCACGGTAGCAGCCTGGCTGCCTGGTCTTCTGCCAGTACAGATATAGGAAGGGGTGGAGCCAAGCTCCCACCTTCCGTCATTACCCCAGTTTTCAGGCCTGTTTAGTGCTCCTGCACATCTAGACCTCCCCTTTGTCCCCCCTTGCATTCATAGCCCTCTCCTGTGGGTTCTGCTTCTTGTGTAGTTCCGCTGTCCCCTGGCCGTGCTCCCTCCCAGAGTTTTGGGGAAAGCCGTGGGTGCTGAGGGTGGTCGCCCCTTCCATTTGTTGCAGTAGGATTATCCTTCACTCCTGTCATTTTAGGGAGACCTCAGGAGGTGACTTATCACCCCAGCTACAGAGGGGGTATTCAGAAGACCTCCCTCACTGAACCCTAAGGGCCCCTGACCTCCAGGCAGAAGGGAGTTGGCGAAGCCTTTGCTTAGAGTAGGCTGGCCAGGTGCCATGAGTTCATGGAGGACACATTGACTGCCCCCATGCCACACAGGTGATGGGTCTGCCCAGGGCCTTTGTTCTCTTTGGGGAAGGCGGGCTTTGAAGGTTTTGCTCCACTGCCTGAGGGGCTGTTGTCCCGGGCTGCCACTGTGGCCCTGAGTAACCAATCTATCTGTGCCTGTAGCCCAGCGCCTGTGGACATGCTGAAGCTTCGCCGCCAGCCTTCAGTGATGAAATCGACCTCAACGCCACCTTTGATGTGGACACCCCTCCAGCCCGGCCCTCCGGCATCCAGCACGGCCACGCCAAGAAGCTCTGCACAGAGAAGACACAGTAAGTGGTGGTCTCTGGCCCTGTCCATAGCCCGGAGGGAGGAGGGAGAGATCTCTGCAGACCCCGTCCTAACAGCGCTGAGTGGCTGATGGGGCAGTGAGGGTCACCGGGGCTCGGCCGTGGCTTTGGTTCCACACACTTCTTCTTTCCTCTCCTGAGTACTCACTCTGTGCCAAGCCCTCCTCTTGCTTATCTCATTAATATTCACCTTCATCTTTCGAGAAAAGATGTTGGCATGTAACTTGGAGAGAACACAGAGGTTCCAGTGGGGGCAAGTCTGGGCTGATGATGTTGGCGGAGTGGGCTCCCAGTATCTTGAGAACCTGCCCACCAGAGCCCTGAGCCATGGACTCTGAACTTTCTCTTCCACAGTGAACTTTTCAGGTTTATGCTTGAGGCAAGACATATCAAACCGTGGAGCCCGGGCGGCAGCCCACAGAGGCAGGTGTGAGAAGCTGTGTAGAACTATGGTGGGGGAGGCGGGATCTGCACTAGGGATACAGTGAGATTGGGAATGGGGAGGCTGTCTGCTTGGCCAAGCAGGCCAAGTGTAGTCAATTGTGGGGACAGGAACGCCTCTCATATGTACAGGTGGGTATGTGATGCTCAGCTAAGGGAGGTCAAGGGCTGAGCAGGTTGCCTCTTAGTCAAAGGCTTTGGACGTGAGAGAGAAATTGAGCCATTGGGCGGTAGAGTTGGATGAGGCCCCGGGGGAGGGCAGAAGGGAAAGCCAGCTGGGCTCCCCGCCTCTCCCCGACCTCAGGGGCAGAGGTGCCAGTGCCGTGCGGGGCCAGACCTGGAAGCAGCGAGAAACCTAGGAGACGTGGGCTGGAGTCAGGGGGCTTGTCCGTGCCTGCTCCACACTCGGGCTCCCTCAGGTTGCCTTTTCTCTAGCTGTAAAGGTTGAAGGTGGGAAGCCAGGCCCTGCACGGGGTGAGGGCCCAGGACGCCCCTGATCTGGGTCACCCTTCCCAGGCCCAGACTCGCAGCAGGTAGAGAGCCTTGCCATGGTCTTCATGTAGCCTCACCACAGGCTATGTGGGCAGGAGCAGAGGGCTTCAGAATCAGCAGGCGGGATCCTGCCCTTGTGCTCATGGCTTCGAGAAGCCACCAGGTCACCATCTTCCCACCCACCTGGGAAGGTATCCAGCTGCTAGGGTCCCCAGGAATTGGATGGAAACAGCGTGTAGCTCTGGATCTGGGAAGGGGGACCAGGGCCCGGACCCATGGTCTGTTCTGGCCCGGACCCAGCCCGTGTGGCTTATCTAGCTTGTTGAGGAAGATGGCTGAGCCCTGCGTCCTGAGAGTACTCTGCGGGTATTTAACTTACTGAGGATCTCGTAGAAGTGGTGGCCCCTCTCTGGGCAGGCGGAGTGAGCCCCAAGCTCTCAGATGCCTCTGTCTGTATCAGGGCATGACCGGCTTTCCTCCTGTGGGTGGTGAATCAGTCAAGCTTTCCACCCCATGTAGAGCCTGGGACACGGTGAGTCGCCTGAGGGCTTGGCATTAGCTTAGCCCTAATTGGGAAACCACGAGATCAGAACATGGTCCAACCTCTCCTGCCTCTGCCATTGGTGACTGTGGCTGTCCAGCTGTTCACAGACCTGTGTTTGGGGTGGGGGGTCACTGAGGCGCCTTGCCTAGCACACAGCCATGACAGCTGTGCCACACGGTGGCTCTGCAAGGGGCACGTGCTGAGCCTGACTGCCCTGTTCCTTGTGTCTTGCTCACCAGCCTCTCACCTTCATGTCTCACTCTTGCAGCTCTCCCATTCAGGACGTTCCCAGGAAGGTGCCCAAAGGCCCCAGGCAGGTAAGGCTGCCCAGAAGGAGCTCAGGCAGTCACCATCCAGCCCTGGGCAGGACACAGTGTGCAGCTGGACTTTGGAGAGAGCGGGGGCTTGCCTGAGCCCCCTCTCTCCTGGCCCAGGACTGAGGCACTTTGGAGCCACCCCTGGAACCCTACTCATTATCCTTCCTGCCTCCCAGTGAGGCACCAGAGATCCTGATCCTGTTCCACTGCCCCACTGCCGCCCGCCCCCGTGCTGCCATTCAGCTCATCAGTCTGCCTCTGGGGTCTCCCTCAGGAGTCCCAGCTCTCGCTGGGCGGCCAGCACTGTGTGGGAGAACTGGATGAGGAGCTGGCGAGCGCCTTCCCTGTCTTCATCCGGAATGCTGTCCTGGGCCAGAAACGGCTCAAGAAGGCTAGGGCAGAGCCCTGTCACAGCACAGATGCAGTGAGTATGGCTTCCCACAGTGGCAAGTGCCAGCCTGCTCTGGGGCAGGGGGGACTGGGTGGCCAGTCTCCCTGCCCATCAGCCCAGCCCATTCACCTCTTCTTTCTCCTTTAGGTAAGGACAGGCTTCGATGGTCTCGGAGGCCGGACAAAATTCATCCAGCCTGTATCCTTGTTCTGTGGCATTGGCTGAGCTGAATTGTAGAGCCCACACCATCCCTCACCTGTACCCCCAGACCCAGCCTGCCAGGAGCTGCAGCCTCAGGTGTGCAGCGCCAGGCCTCGCTCAGCACAGCAGGGCAGCCCACCCTTCAGTCTCAGCCTTTCTTGCCCTGCATTCCAGCCACCTCTTGGGGCTTTTTCCTTGACATTTCCTTCAGACTGACACAACTATGATCCGCCCACTGCCTATTAAGCCTAAGGCCAAGGCTAAGCAGAGAGCGGGGGCCAAGAAAATGCTCCCGCCATCCCAGGCCAAGCTGGACACCTTCCTGTGGTCGTGAGAACAGTGGGTCTGGTCAATGGCCAGATACCTGCCTCAACTTGCAGGCCAAGGACTGGCTCAATGGGGGCCTGGGGGCATGGCCCCTGTTCCAGGAGCAGCCTCGAGAGGAGTAGGGGCTTGCCTGAGGCAAGAAGATGGGGCTGAGGGTGAGGCCCAGAGATGCTCCTTTTGCTGCACTTACCCTGCCCCACCCCCACCACGCTGGGCCAACCTGTGGGAGCTGCGACCCGCTTGCCCGCTTGCCGTTCTGTGACAGGGCTGGCTCCCGTTCATGGCCATGACCAGATGTGGTGGGGCTGCTTCTGCTCCTCCAGACTGGGGTCTTTTGCTGACCATGTGGACCAAAGGGCTTGAGGTTTCTCAGGCGACTTCTGCCTGCCTCTGACTTGCTGCTAGGCGTGGCCTGGGCCAAGCGGAATGGGGAATGGGGGATGGTTGTCGGGGAGAAGATGGGGGTGGGCAAGATTTCTATGTTAAAAGTAAAAATGATAGACTTTCTTCTTCCTGGCTCTGGAAATGTACGTTTGCCCTTTAGAAAACTGTTTGGTATGACTTTCTAAAGTACAACCTTCACATGGACTCAGATACAGCAGTTCCGCCCGTAGGCATGCGCCCTCTCATAGCAAGAATGAAATCACTGCAGCTTTGGCCACAAACTCTAGCCTGGGCGCAGCCCAAAAGCCACAAGCAGGGAAGGAAATTGGTAAACTGAGGTCTAGTTACAGGGAACTCACAGCAAGCACAGCAAATAACCAGCGGCACCCCCTGCCTTTCCCGCCTCTCAACCCTGCCGGCCAAATTGCCAGCCTTGGGGTCTTAGCTTCAAGAGCACTTCCTCCTAGAAGACCTCCAGCTTGGATGAGGCCTCCTAAAATTCCCCCTCATTGCTGTCTGGGAGTTCACCTACTCCTGCGGGGCCCGGCGTGGGCCTGACACGGGAATGAGAGGGTACGTGACTAATTCAGGCCGAGAGTGGCCAGCTGCTCTCCAGCAGATCTGGGGGGGGCTTCATGGGGACACAGAGACACAATTATAATCAACTGTTTCAGACTCTGGAACCTGATCAGGCAACAAGGAAGGTCCTGAACGAAGGCAGAACCTGTGCTCGCGCCAGCCACCAACCCCCATCCCGCAGCCGGGGGGGGCAGCAGCTCCAGTTCTGAAAGCAGCTGATGGGGGCCAGGGCCAGGGTGGGGGGGGACCTTGCCCTCCAAAAATGTGAGGTTGTATGTTTTGGCAAATCTGATGGTACCCTGAGATCATTGCCTTGGGTTCAGCCTTCTCGGCTGCAGTGGCTGCCTGGCGGCAGCATCTAGCAAGGATTTAAAGGGCCAACATGGTGCCCAGTGCCTTTTTGTTATTGTTGTTAGCTAGGAAGTCTTTGTCAGGCACTTAGCAGACCGCAGAGATAACAACAGAAACTTCAGTGACCATACACAAGGAACTCACTTTACAAAAGCATTTTGAAAAAGTCACAAATGGACAGCTTCAGCCCTCAAGAAGCAAAATTTAGCAATCCCTAGGTGTGGGAGAATTCCATTTCCAGAGTTACAGTAACTCTACTAGAATATCCAGTTCTCAACAAAAACTTACAAAGCATAGAAATAAATAGGAGAGTATGGCTCATTTACAGGAAAAAGAATTTGACAGAAGCTCACTGAAAAATACAATAACTGAAATGAAAGATTCACTATCACTAGAGTCACAAAGTCCATTGCTTTCTTATTTATCAGCAGTGAACAATGAAAAATATCACAGTAGTACCAAGGAGGAGGAAATAAAAATGGATATAAATCTAACAAAATATGTACAAATCTATGTGAGGAAACCATTAAAATTCTGATGAAATAAAGATTAAATAAATGGAGAGATTCCAGGTACATGGATAGGAAGACACAATATTGTCAAGATGTCACTTCTTCCTGACTTGATCTATAGCATGAACAAATTTCAATAAAAATCCCAGCAAGTTATTTTGTTGATATCAGCAAACTGATTCAAAAGTTTATATGGATACTATCTTACGTGTTCTCAAATGTTTATATTTCAATAAACCTCTACCTCTACACGCGTTTATACAGAAAAGCAAAAGACCAACAGCCAAGACAATACTGCAAAAGAACAAAGTCTAAGGACTGACATTACTCAACTTCAAGATATACTGTAAAGGTACAGTGATCAAAACAGTTACGGTATTGGCAAAATAGACAAATAGATCAATGAACAGAATAAGCCCAGAAATAGGCCCACACAAATATAGTAACTGCTCTTTGACAAAGGAGCAAAGGTAATACAATGGGGAAGGGTGATCTGCAACAAATGGTGCAGGAACAACTGGACATCCACATGCAGAGACCCTAGGCAGTTCTCACACCACAAGAATTAACTCAAAATGGATCTCAGTCAACTGGAAAACACAAAACTAAAACTCCTAGAAAATAACAGCAACATGGGAGAAATCCAGGCGACCTTGCGTTTGCTGATGACTTTTAAAACAACACTAAAAGCATGATCCATGGAAGAAAATTTTATAATTTGGGCTTCATTAAAACTTCCACTCTATGAAAAATGCTGAGAATGAAAAGATTTGCAAAAACGTAGTTGATAAAGAACTGATATCCAACCATACAAAGAACTCTTAAAAAATAGTAAAATAATTTTCAAAATGGGCAAAAGTTTGAACACACACCTCACCAAAGGAGGTACACGGATGATAAAGAAGCATATGAAAAGATGTTCGACATCATGTAATCGGAGACGTGTACATTAAAATCGCAATGAGATACCACTACACACCTAGCATGGCCCAAACCCACACCACTGACAACACTGAATGCTGGGAAGGGTGCGGAACAACAGGAACTCTCATTCGTTGCTGATAGGAATGCAAAATGGTACACTTTGGCAGTTTCTTACCAAGCTAAACAGCAACGTGCTCCTAGGTATATACTTATAAGAAAGTTAAGAACACAAAACTCTGCACACACATTTGTAGTGATTTATAATTGCCCCCCAAAATTGGGAGCAGTGGAGATGTTCTTTAATGGGAAACTATATACGGTATGAAGGGGTATGTGGAAACTTTCTGTCCACATGGCTCCCTGACAGTTATGAGAAAAGTAGAAATTCACCAAAGTTTACTGAAACTTATCAGCCTCTTCATCAATTCCTCCCTCGGATGCTGAAAGTTCCACCAGACTCTAAATTTCCAAAATATTTGTTTCAGCTCAGCTCAGTTGTTTCATTGGAGGGGTGAATTTCTGGAGTTTTTCAACAATACTTAAACGATCAATGGGTCAAAAAAGAAATCACAAGGAAATTAGGAAACCTTGAGATTGAAGATGAAAACACAGTATATCAAAATTTATGGGATGCAGCAAAAGTTGTACTGAGAGGGAAATTTATAGCTATAAACACCTACATTAAAAAATTAAATAACCCCATTGTATATTTTAAGGAACTAGGAAAAGAAGAGCAAACTAAAGCCAAAGTTAGTAGAAGGAAGGGAATAAAATGAGTTAGATATAAATTAGATAGAAAATAGAAAAATATGAGAGTGTGAGCCATAATAAATACATATTTGGTTTTCCATATACCTCTGGCTCAGAGCTCCTAAAACCCTTGCATTTCCTGTGATGAGACTGATAGAGGTGCCTTTTATTATGTTACTTAGGTGACTTTTGGAAAGTTCCTGCAGATGGGGACTGGTTGCTAGTGGAGCCAACCTTTTAATTAGAGGGTTGGAACTTACAGTCCTACCACATGCACACACCTTCTAGAAGGGGTGAGGGGCTGGAAATTGAGTCCAATCACCAATGGCCAAGGATTTAATCAATTGTGTCTATGTATTGAAGCCTCCATAATAACCCAAAAGGATGGAGTTCAGAGAGTGAGTGGGCTGGTGAACATGTGGAGGTGCTGGGAGACAGGCGTGCCCAGAGAGAGCATGGAAGCTCTGTACCCCTCCCCACCCCTTGCTCTGTGCGTCTCTTCCATCTGGCTGTTCTGAGTTATGTCCTTTCATAATAAACCAGTAATCCAGTCAGTAAAAATGTTTCGCCGAGTTCTGTGGGATGCTTTAGCAAATGTATTTAATCTGAAGAGGGGGTCGTGGGACCCTCTAATCTATAGCCAGTCTGTAGCACAAGTGACAACCTAGACTTATGATTGGCATCTGCAGTTGGGAGGAGGACCTAGCCCTTAACCTGTGATCTGATGCTATCTCCAGGTACGTAGTTTCAGAATTGAGTTGAATTGTAGGACACCCAGCTGGTGTTGGAGAATTGCTTGGTGGTATGAAATAAATACACACATAAGAACTGGTATCAGAATCCTAAAAAACAATAGAGAAAAATCAACAAAACCAAAAGCTTGTTCTTTGAAAAGATCAACAAAATTGACAAACTTTTAGATAAATTGACTAAGAAATAGAGAAGACTCAAATGATTAAAATCAGAAATGAAAGTAGGGACATTTCTACCAATTTTACAGAAATAAAGAGGATTATAAGGGAATATTATGAGTAACTGTACACCAACACATTGGATAACCCAATTAAAATGGATAAATTTCTAGAAACACAGAAACTAGCAAAACTGACTCAAGACGAAATGTAAAATCTGAATAGATTTATAACTAGTAAGGAGATCGAATATTTTTAAAAACCAAAAAAAGCTCAGGGCCAGCTTCACTGGTGATTCTACTAAACATTTTTTAAAAGAACACCAGAAAGACATCATCCACATTGTAAAAAGGCAACCCACAGAATGGGAGAAAGTATTTTCAAATCATCTCTCTGATAAGGGATAATACCCAGGATGTATAGAGAACTAAAACTAAACGATAACACAACAAAACAACCCAATTCGAAAATGTGCCAAAGTTTTGAACAGACATTTCTCCCAAGATTTACAAATGGCCAATAAGCACATGAAAAGATGCTCAGTATCACTAATCATTAGTAAAATGCAAATCAAAACTACCACAAGATACCACTTCATACCCATTAAGATAGCTACTATAAAAAAAGTGTTGGGAGAGATTTAGACAAATTGGAACCTTCGTGCACTGTTGATGGAAATGTGAAATGGCACAGCTGCTGTGGAAAACAGTACGACAGTTCCTTAGCAAATTTAAAATAGAATTGCCATATTTAGCCATTCCACTTCTGGGTATAATCCAAAAGAATTGGAAGCAGGATCTCAAAGATATTTGTACGTCCATGTACATAGCAGCATTATCCACAAAAGCTGAGACATGGAAGCAGCCCAGCGCGCATCGACAGACGAACGGATAAGCAATGGAATATTTACTTGGCCTTAAAAAGAAGGAAATTCGGTAATATGCTACAATATAGATGGACTCTGAAACATTTGCTAAGTGAAATAGCCAGTCACAGAGAATCTGGCCCTGGTTTCTCTACCTAGTACATATGACACACTCAATGAATGTTTATTGAATGAAAACACACACCCCGTCCCACCCCCAATCCCCCGCCCCCACCGCCAAGTACCTACCACTTCACATTCACCAAGGTGGGCATAATTTTTTTAAAAAGGAAAAACCAATGTTGGCCACATGCAGAGAAATAGAAATTTTGTACATTGCTGGTGGAAAACATTTTGTTGGTTCCTCAAAAAATTAAACACAGAATTACCATATGACCCAGTAATTTTTCTCCTAGGTATATATACTCCAAAGAATTGAAAACAGGGACTCAAATACATGTACAGGAATGATCACAGAAGCACTATTCATAATATGCAAAAGGTGGAAACAACTCAAACGTCCATCAACAAGTGACTGGATAAACAAATGGTGACCTATGCATATAATGGAATATTATTCAGCCATGAAAAGGAATGAACTACTGATACATGCTACAGTTTGGATAAACCTCAAAAACATTATGCTAAATGAAAAAAAAAAAGTACCGAAGGTCACGTTTTGTAGGATTCCTTTCATATGAAATATTCAGACTAGGCAGATCCCTAGAGACAGAAAGAATATAAGTGCTTGCCAGGGGGTCGGGGTGGAGGATGGGCAGGGATGATTTAATGTGTGGGTGTTCCTCAGTGGGTTATAAAAAAAGTTTTGAAACTAGAGAGATGTGGTGCTTGCACAATGTTTTGAATACACTAAATGCCACACTTTGAACAGTTGTTTTAATGTTATATGAATTTCACCTCTATTAAAAATAATAAATAAATAAATAACACGATAGCGCCTGGTTTAGCTATTGTAGAGTTTTGTGCGGCGCTGTGGTCCATCCTCCAGAGAACTGGTCCCAAGTTCCTAAGAAGGCAAAATGACCATCTGTGGGTGAAAGTTACACGGGGCCTCTCTGTGCTGTTTTGTTTTGTTTGTTTGTTTGTTTAACAGTAGGAGGGGTTTTTATTGGCTGCAACCGGAAGTGGACCAGGAGGGGATGCGGCAGCTCTGGCTCCTGGGGCGGCTTTACAGACTCTGTCGCCACCCTCCAAAAGCTCTGTACTATTTTTGCAACTTCCTTTGAGTCTATAATTATTTCAAAATACAATTTTAAAGGAAAAATAAGGACACACGTGATCATGGTTGCACCATGCCTCCCACGCTGACGGCTGGCACTCGGGGACTGACTGCCCTCTCTGAGGTCTGGGACTGACCCCTGAACTGGGCACCCAGGACTGTCCTCCTGCTCCCTGTCCTGGTCTGGCAGCTGCGGGCAGGGAGGAACCCTTATTCTCTGAGGAGATAGCTCAGGGCCCAGCAGGCACTCCCAAAGGTGCCAGGCTCCAACCAGGTCTGTGGACAATATAAAGGCCATAAGCTCCCACAGCCTTGAGGCTGGGACGAGCTCTGCTCCCTGGGGTCTCTCAGTCTCTGAGTGCGGGGATAGCGGGCCCCCGGGCAAGTCCTCAGAACAAGGAGTTGCCACCAGCACTCTGCGGGCAGGAAGCCCAGTCAGGCAGTGGCACCTGAGGGGCACAGGGGCCTGAGGGTTCGGACACCTAGGAGCCACAGGAGACTGGTATGCAGCCCACATGGGTCCCTCCCGTGGCCTGCCCCCTGCCTGCTCCCCCAGAGGGCAAACAGAACTCCCACCTCGCCTGTGACCTAGGGCTGCCAAACCTCCTCGTAGCCAGGCTAGTGCAGGCTGGAGGCAGGATCAGGAACCAGGTCTGAGTCCAGTTTCACTTTCAGTTTTGTTTTCCCCAGAATGACAGAGAAAGCAAGAAGGAAGCTATAGCCGGCAGTGTCCTTCGCTCCCTTAGCCTTCGTGCCTGTTTGCACTAGCCACGGCTGGGCACTGGCGTCTGCTGGCACCGCCTCCCACAGGGACCCTATCTGTAAGCTCTGCAGCCCACTGTCCAGCCCCAGCCCTCGGGATGGATGTCCTGGAGACCTCCAAGTTGCCGGATGAGGGACTGTACTCGCGGCAGCTGTGAGGCCCGAGGTAGGGAGGGGAGGGGGGCGGGCTTTTGAGTTCTGATCTCCGGTTGACTGCCCTCTTACTTCCCATCCGCAGGTACGTGCTGGGCTTGCCAGCCATGCAGAGGCTTCAGGGGGCTAAGGTCCTGCTGTCAGGTCTTCAGGGACTGGGGCTGAGGTGGCCAAGAACCTGGTCCTCATGGGTGTGGGCAGCCTCACTCTGCATGATCCTCACCCCACCTGCTGGTCCGACCTGGCTGCCCAGGTGAAGGTCCTGGGGGCTGTGGGTTCTCAGACCAGGGTGGGGGTAGGGCCCAAGAGATATCTCCTTGCTCAAGCCGAACTGGGTCTCTCTCTCTCTAGTTCTTCCTCTCGGAGCAGGACTTGGCAAGGAGCAGGGCTGAGGCATCTCAGGAACTTCTGGCCAAACTCAACGCAGCTGTTCAGGTTCACGTCTACACAGGCGACATCACCGAGGACCTGCTGCTGAACTTCCAGGTGCCCTCCCAGCCCCTCTCTCCATGCCAGCCCAGCCCCACTCTCCAGCCCATGGGTGCAGAGCAGGCTGGGCAGTGGTTCTGGCGCTGCTGACCATGAGGTCCACTCAGGTGGTGGTGCTGACTGCCTCGAACCTAGAGGAACAGCTGAAGGTGGGTACCTTGTGCCACAAACACAGAGTCTGCTTTCTGGTGGCTGACACCCGGGGCCTCGTGGGGTGAGTGAGACTGCCTGCCTAACCTGCCATATCACAGACAGCTGTCCCTAGGGCCAGGCTTGCTCGAGTGCCCCTGCACCCAGCCCCACGCCTGTCCCCGCATCCGCTCCTCATCCTGGTCTCAGTCGCGCCCCTCTGCTTCCGTCCCCCCAGCCTGCCCCAGTAACCCCCTCAAACTCCAGCTCCCCGGCCCCTCCCAGCATTCTGGCCCTCTCGGCTTGCCCTGCTGTCCCCCACCTTTTATCACAGTCATAAGGTTAACCACTTACCCATCTCCGTGACACCTACCACCTACCTCATCACAGGCAGTTGTTCTGTGACTTTGGTGAGAACTTCACTGTGCAGGACCCTACAGAGGCAGAACCCCTGACAGCTGCCATTCAGCACATCTCCAAGGTGGGCACTAAGGTGTGGGCCAAGGAGGGGCTGCCAGAGGCTGTGGAAGGCAGGTACGGGCACCCCTGAGCCAAGCCGCCTTTTCTCCAGGGCTCCCCCGGCATTCTCACCCTGAGAAAAGCGGCCGGTGCCCACCACTTCCGTGATGGGGATTTGGTGACCTTCTCGGGCATCGAGGGCATGGCTGAGCTCAACCACTGTGATCCCCGGCCTATCCGCGTGCAGGGTGAGCCAACCCCACTCCAACTCCAGGCCCAGTGCCCAAGCTCCCGTGAGGGGCAGATGCAGCCTGGTCCTTGAAGACAGGTTCTGCCTCTGCCTTCCTCAGGCTGGGGCAAGGTCAAGGACACAGATGCGAGACAGGATGGGGTGCGGGGACCCACTCAGGTTCAGAGGTCGTGCTAACTAGTCTGGATCTCCCCCAGAGGACGGGACCTTGGAGATTGGGGACACATCAAATTTCTCCTGTTATTTGCGTGGCGGGGCTGTCATTGAGGTCAAGAGTTCCCAGACTGTGAGCCATGTGAGTGCAAGTGCATCTGAGGTGGGGCGCTTGGGAGCCTTGAGGGGCCCACATCTTTCTGGATCAATCTGTCCCTGAGACTAGTGACACCTGTAGGAGCCCTTGGATGCAGCTCTGCTCCAGCCCCGCGTGGTGGCCCAGAGTCCTCAGGAAGTTCACCGAGCCCACTGTCTGCATCAGGCCTTCCGTGCACTGCACAAGTTCCAGCAGCTCAGTGGCCGTCCGCCCCAGCCCTGGGATCCTGTGAGTGGCCGCACTGCCCCTGCCCCCGCACTGTCTCAGCGTCTCCGCTGCCCAGAGGCAGCAACGGCTGTCTCGCAAATCCAAGTTTGAATCCCAGAGCCAGTTTCCCACTCATATAAAGGAGATGATAAACATCTCCAGACCAGAGGCTGAGACCCCAAAAGTGTCAGGCACAAAGCCTGGGGACCCCTGCTACCTCTTAACCGCTCAGATCCAGGCTGGAAGCTGCACCCAGGTCTGGTACTGGGTGTCCTCTGGTGAGGGTGCATCGTCTGCTCCCTACTCAGGCTTCTGCTTCTTTTTCAGTGGAATAATGGGGTGGCTGCCTGAAGGATTCGAGCGGGGGAGTGGAGCTCAGGTCGGGGCTGCTGTGCCCACAGAGTCCTCCCCCACAGGCTGATGCAGAGAGAGTGGTGGGCCTGGCTCGGGCCCTGGAACCCCTGAGGGGGACAGAAGGAGAGCCATTGGAAAAGCCGCTGGATGAGGCTCTCGTGCGGATAGTCGCCCTGAGTAGTGCTGGTAGCCTGAGCCCCATGGCAGCAGTGCTGGGTGCAGTGGCTGCCCAGGAAGTGCTGAAGGTGGGCACAGGCACAGGCAGGGTGGGGCTGGGAGGGGTGCAGAGGTTACTGTGGGTGCCAGACAAGTGACCCTGGAGGCTTCACCAACCTGGGTGCAGCCCCCAGCCTGGATCTGAGGGGTTGGGATGTGGCAGCAGTCCCTAGACTAAAGTGCTGGCCTCTAGGCAGTCTCCGGGAAGTTCATGCCCCTGGACCAGTGGCTGTACTTCGATGCCCTGGACTGCCTCCCGGAAGAGGGGGAGCACCTTCCTAATCCCGAGGACTGCTCACCGGTGAGAACCTGGGGTAGGGGTGCACGCCTCATCCAAACTCATGACTAGGGTAGAAACAGGAGGAACAGTCCCGAAGTCCTGACCCAGAAAACTCAGTGCGAGAGGAATGTGCAGCACAGGACAGCGGCCAGCACTGACCTATGTCTCTGTCTCCTAGAGATGCTCCCGCTACGATGGTCAAATCGCGGTGTTTGGGGCTGGTTTTCAGGAGAAGCTGAGCCATCAGCGCTACCTCCTGGTGAGCTGTGTGGTGAGACTGGGAGCCTCTGTGGAAAGTCCGAGCCAGGCCCTCTGGCTAAGGCTGCTCCTACTGGTAGGTGGGCGCGGGTGCTATCGGCTGTGAGCTGCTCAAAGGCTTCGCCCTGGCAGGCCTGGGGGCCGGGGGCAGCGGGGGCGTGACTGTCGCAGACATGGACCACATTGAGCGCTCCAACCTCAGCCGTCAGTTCCTCTTCAGGACCCAGGACATTGGCGTGAGTGCCTGGCCCTGCCCCACCCCGCGGTCCTGGACTGCCCCCCCCCCGCCTCCTACCCAGCATCTCCCTGTTTTCTTCTCAGAAGCCCAAGGCAAAGGTGGCTGCGGAGGCTGCTCGCCGCCTGAACTCAGACTTGCGGGTGACCCCGCTCACTCGCCCTCTGGATTCCACTACCGAGCACATCTATGGGGACGAATTCTTCTCCCGTGTGGATGGCGTGGCTGCCGCCCTGGACAGTTTCCAAGCCCGTGAGTGCTCAGCCTTGGAGCTCAGCCCCTTGTCTAAGGCCATGCCAGCCCCACTCCTGACCCTCTGCCCCCTTCCAGGGCGCTATGTGGCCGCTCGCTGCACCCACTATCTGAAGCCACTGCTGGAGGCAGGCACGCGGGGCACCTGGGGCAGTGCTTCCGTGTTCATACCGCATGTGACTGAGGAATACAGAGCTCCCGCCTCGACTCCGTCTGAGGATGCCCCGCATCCTGTCTGCACCGTGCGGTACTTCCCCAGCACGGCCGAGCATACCCTGCAGGTGAGAAGCACCCCAGAGACCCCGATCCCCCGCCCCTTGGCTCAGTTCTTAGCTACAGACCTGTTCCCCACCTGACAACTTATGGTTCCTCTCTCCCCAACAGTGGGCCCGGGCTGAATTCGAGGGGCTCTTTTGTCAGTCTGCCGAGACCATCAACTGCCAACAGTAAGGCCACCAATAAGGGTGGATGGGAGTCCAGGACCCCCAGCACCAGAGTCTTCAGGGCTTAGTCTCGAACTTCTGTCTCCGCAGGGCACTTACTTCACTGACAGACATGGATGGACCAAACTTGCCGGCGTTGCTGCCGGTGGTGCTGGGTGCCCTCAGAAGTCGTCCACAGACCTGGCAAGACTGTGTGGCGTGGGCCCTTGGTCACTGGCAACTAAGCTTCCATTATGGCATCACGCAGCTACTCAGGCCTAATAAAGTGGGTGGCTAGAGGTCAGGAGGCTGAGGGCTCAAGGGGACTGAGCCCAGCAACCTCCATTTGTAATTTCCTCTGCTTAAGGATGGAACACTTTTTTGGTCGGATCCCACACAGCGTCCCCAGCCCCTGGAGTTTGATGCCAATCAAGTGAGTCGGGGGGCGGGGGATGGTCTCTTGGGAGTCCCAAGATGGGCATGAGCCTCTGAGAACAGAAATGGGCACCTCTGCATTCTGTAGAGATGCTTAGATGCTGGGAGACAGAGCCACATTTGGGCACATGTGGGTGTCCACACGTGAGGCAGAGGCAGGCACTCAAACGGATCCACAAAAGGGCAGTGACCCCCATCCTGTGCACCCACACATGCTCACTCACCCTCATGCACTTGCCCCTGCTCTTGGTCTGACTGCAGGACATGCACGTCCTCTACGTGCTGGCGGCGGCTAACCTGTACGCCCAGATGCATGGGCTGCCTGGCTCACAGGACCAGCCTGCGCTCAGGGAAATGCTGAAGGTGCTGCCGCTGCCTGGCCCCCAGGACCTGGCCCCCATCTTTCCTAGTGACCTGGCCTCTGCTAAGCTTGGTGAGGTCCTTGGCCCTGCCTCCCCCATACTGCCACCCAAAGGCCTGACCCTGTCCTCAGCCTGTGCCATAAAAGGAAGAGGGGGCCTATGGACCCGAGGGGAACTCTCTATCTCTCAGGCCCTCTGACCTTGCTTCTCTCTCATCCTCTGGCCCCTCAGTAGGCCCTCTCCCTGCTGCCTACCCCAGCCCCAGCCCCCATTCCCTTAACAGATTTTCAGCAGAAAAGCACAAACCATTGGGCCCTGGGGAGCAGTTAGCTATGGTGCCCAGGTGAAGACAGAGTTACATAGCACACACGAGTGCATACAGATACACATAACATGCACACATGTACACACACATGCACATATACACGGAGAAGGAGGGGGTGGGCTGGAGCTGCTGTGGAGGAGACAGCAGCATCCATCAGACAGGGGTCTTCCTGAAAGTGGTGGAGACCATAGGTCTTGGCAGAGACCAAGAAGAGGCCCCAGGCTCCGGGGAGAGTGCAGGAGATAGGGGCTGAGGACTGCCCTAATAGCTCCTTCCCCTGACAGGCCCTGAGCAGGTGCAGAGATTGCATGAAGCCCTGAAAGTCTGGAGCGTGGATGCCCCACTGAGGCCCCTGAGGTTTGAGAAGGTAGGAGCCCAAGTAGGGGTGTAGAGCCAGGCTGGAGGGAGTTGTGGGGAAGGTCAAGAGCTAAGAGGGTAGCTTTGGAGCACCCTGGCCTGAGTACTTCTCCCGGCAGGACCCCAGAAGCAGCTCACCTTCCCTGAGCCCAAGCTTCCTCCCTTATCTGATAAGTAGGGAGCTGTGAGCATCCACAGAGAGAACTGTGGGAAGATCTGTGCAGCGGCACATGGTCAGCCACGGTGAGGGGCACGGAACAGTGTTAATGCTTCTGTAACTTGGACCTCACAGGATGATGACAGCAACTTCCATGTGGACTTTGTGACGGCGGCGGCAAACCTGAGAGCTCAGAATTATGGGATCCTACCAGCTAACCGCGCTCAGGTAACCGCTCCTGCTGGGGCTCCAGCCTGGAGGTCTGGATCAAAATCTAGCCCTGCATCCTGGGCCCAGACCAAATCTCCTGTCCTTGACAGAGCAAGCGAATCGTGGGCCAGATCATCCCAGCCATCGCTACCAGTACTGCGGCTGTGGCAGGCTTGGTGGGCTTGGAGCTGTACAAGGTGGTGGGCGGACCCCGACCCCTCAGAGCCTTTCGCCACAGCTATCTGCACCTGGCTGAAAACTACTTCAGCCGCTGGGTGCCTTGTGCCCCAGCCATCCAGAAGGTGAGCCCCTGACTCCCCACCCAACCAAGCCTGGGTTTTCCCTACACCTATAGAAACAAGCCCTGCTCTGGCTTCTGGCTCAAACCAAGACCCAGACTATGGGGGAGTCCTTAAGACTCCCTTCAGCCCCCTTTCTGCTGCTGCCAAGCCAGGCTGGGGCCTGTCAGACACAGGAAGCAGCCGTCAGCCGCCCCCGCCCCCAACCCTCTGCTGCCCCGTCTGGGGGAGCTGCAGCTTTAACTCATTAGCTGGCCAGACATCTCCCCACAGCCCCTCCTTCCCAGGAGTGCCCCTGAGGGGGCGGTAGTGGGGAGGGGGACGAGGGCCCTAGCTCAGAACGGAGCCTGACTTCTGCCTGCATGCCATGGGGATCCTGGCTGGCCCGAGCTGATTTAAAGGGCACTGAGCTCCCTGCCACCGTGGATGTGGGGTCTGCAGCCCTGTGGGGATGTGCGTTCGTGGTGCGTTCGTGTCACAGGTGTGAGTGTGCTGAGGCCTGGGCATCCCTGGCCCTGTGGCACGTGGGCGTGGAGAGAGCATGCTTGCACATCTGTGTACCAGACGAGCGTGCAGGGCTCTTCTTCAATGTGGGCTCTCATGGGTGTGCATGTGAGCACACGAGTGGGTGTTCCCGGGCTTGTGTGCATGTGTTCTTTCAACTGCAGGGCTGTGAATGGCCCTGGCTATGTGCCAAGGCTCTACGTAGCTGGCATTTCCTTGGGGTACAGAAGAGGGGTTGGAGAATGTCCTCACCAGGGGAGAGGGGAGAGGTCATGGGCCAGCGCTGGCCCTTTGCTGAGTAGCTCTGGGGTCCCTCAGGGCACAGCTGCACAGAGCCCCTTTGTGAGGGGCCCCGCCTCTAGTTAGCACACAAGCTGCCTTTGTCCATGGTGGATGTGGAGGGGGGACCTCCCCACTTACCTCTGGTCTTGTCTCTGTTTGACCCCACTATATTTTCTGGGAGGTTGGCAGGGCCTCCTGTCCTGTTCCCTGGCTGCCTGCCACCCAGTGGTCACTATGCCCCTTGCCCATGTGTGCCCATGAGTAGTAGTCCAAGACCCTGGAAGTATACAGCACAAGGGGACAGGATGAACCTACCCCTCTCCCCAGCTCCAGGCCTTGCATTTGAGGAATAAGCTGCTTTATCGGAGACTTCAGCGACTTCAGCGCCCTGCTCCTGCTTCCTCAGGAAGCACCGCCCCCCCCCCCCCACACACAACCTGCCTGTGTGATGGATCGCTTGTTTCCCTGTGTGGGGGCCCCATAGCCCCATTTCCTGTGCTGGCCCCAGCATGGGCGGGGAGGGTGCTGAGACTCTGGGCCAAGATCCCACCTTCCACCCCCACTCCCTGGCTTCTGCTTCCTGCCTCTGGTCCAGCTCCTCCCCTAGGAAAGGGGCCATCAGCTGCTGGTAACTGGGGTAGGGGAGGGTGTGTGAGGGAAGCTTCTCATTTCTCTCCACCATCACCCCCAGTTCAACAGCCTGACGTGGACCTGTTGGGACAGACTGAAAGTGCCTGCTGGGCAGCCCGAGAGGACCCTGAAGTCACTCCTGGACCACCTCCAGGTGTGCCCTGTTCCTTCCCACTCCCAAGCCTGGCCCAACCTGGTCCAGCTGGCACCTGACCCGTCTCTCTCTAGGAACAACATGGGCTGAAGGTGAATATGCTGCTGCAAGGGAAGGCCCTGCTCTACTCAGTGAGATGGTCACCTGAAAAGCAGGCCCAGTACCTGCCCCTTAGGTAAGCCCACACCTGGCTTTAGCCAAGTCTTGTTCTGTCCCTGGAGGTTGCAAGTGAGGGACGCGAAGCCCTTCCTCTTCCCAACCCCATTTGGTCCCCTCGCCCGCCACCGCACCGTGAAGCTTTCTTTTGCCAAATGGAGCCAGCAAATGGGTTGGGGGTGGGGCAAGGAGGGGCCTCCGGGAGCTGCCTGCTTGGCTAGCCCCCACCAGCTTCTCCACACCCTGCTCAGCCCCCTTTCATAGCCCACTCCCAGGGGACTAGCAATTTCCTGCCTCCTGCCTGCCCTGCCAGCCCAGCCGCTCTGAAAATAGTTTCAGATGTTTCCTGTCTTGAGCTGCTCCTGCTCCTGGCTCAGGCTCCTTATGGCCCAGCAGCACCCTCTAGTCCATGCCAGGCTACTCTCTTCCTGCCACTGCTCATCTACCAAATCTCCCCCAATTCTCCCCCAACACACACTAGGGTGACAGAACTGGTGCAGCAGGTGACAGGCCAGGTGCCTGAGCCAGAGCAGCAGGTGCTGGTACTGGAGCTCAGCTGTGAGGGTGAGGATGAAGACACTACCTTTCCACCCCTGCACTACGAGCTGTGTAAGGAAGCAGCCCCCCTGCACAGCAATATCGAGCCCGGAATCCTGTGACCACAGTAGATACTCAATAAATGCTTGTTGAAGGAAAGAGCAAGTAAAAAGGAGGATGGACGAAAGGCAGTAATGCACAAGGGTGTGACAAGGGCACACAGGGACCCCTGAAGGGAGGGAAAGGCTCTTTAGATTCGCCTGCCTGGGCTGTGCCTCAAAGAGCTTGGGGCTGCGTCCTGGAGACTCAGGCATATGGAACCAGGACAGTCCAGAGAAAGGCCTTTATTGTCCCAGGCTGGAGGGCAGGGTCAGAGGTAGCTGACAACATCATTGCAGATGATGGGCTGGCGGCTGCGGCAGCTCATGAGAGCTGCAAAGCGTGAGATGTCTGCAGGCAGTTCAGGCTCCGGGCGAGGTGGGCATGACAGTCGCTTTCCTGCCATGGCCGCCCGGCGGGCCCTGGCCAGCTGGCGCCGCAGCTGCTCAGAGAGACCAAGCAGGAACTGGGGGGCCGAGCACGGGCACGGGGCCCACCTCCATCGTCCCCCTCACCTGCTGCCTCAGGCAGCTCCATCCAATTGTGCACCAAGTCAGCAAAACAGTTGTCCCCCAGCACCAGGGGCTGGCGACTGCGACCTCGGCTCAGCAGGGCTGATGTCCAGTCCTCAGCTTCCAGCTCCTGCCAGTGCTCCAGGCAGGCATCTGGGGTGGACTTGGGCCGCGGTCGGTGGGCAGGTGGTACACTGGCTGCAGGGGCCGCACTGGACAAGGGGATGCCGCTAGCTGAGAGGCGCTGTCTATGGGGGCGCCATGCTGGGGGTGCTGGATGCTGGAGGCAGGGAGCTCTTCCTCTCCCCACGTGCTGCCAGACACCTCGGAGAAGCCAGAGTCCCAATCCAGGGTGTGCTCCCTAGGGCCCCCCGAGCCTACACCCCTGCCTCCTGTCACTACACCTTCTTCCTCCTCTTCCTCCACACAGCAGACTGAGTCCTCATCCAAGACATCTGAGGCCCTGAGCCGGTGGCTGAGCCGGACACGTGAGCCAGGTTTAGGGGGTGGCGGAAGAGGGCCAGGCATGGGAGGTGAGCCTGTGTCCCGGCCACACAGCTGCAGAGAAAGAGAGAACAGAAGTTGGAGGGGCAGTGCTTTGTCATGCCTGCTTTCTGGGGGGCCAATCTCAGAACGGAAGGCCGGAAGAGCTGGACAGGCCTGCAGACCTAGGCAGCAAGGCCTCTGGTGGGTACAGGGCAAGGGGTGCTGGCACACGAAGCTCGTGTGGTTCCCATAAGTCGACCTGGTGGCAGTCCGGCAGGCTTCAGCACGCAGAGCCGGGCAAGTCGGCACCCGCCACCAGGGCGGGAGGCAGGGTTGCGGGCCTGCTTCGGGAAGTAGGTCCTGCTCAGGGCTGGGGTGGGGGAGCATCCGTGCCTCTTGAGGAATTCAGCTCCTCAAAGCCCAAACGTCTTTCAGAGAAGGACAGAGCACTTGCCAAGTGGGGGTAGAGGAAGAAGGTACAGGCCAGCCTAGGATAGCGGGCATTCAAAGCAGCACGAGCAGCTCTTTAGTCTCCTGCAGCGGACTGCTCCACCCCAAAAGTTTACCCCCCTCAGCTCCCTTAGCCGCCCCGGCGGCACAGGCACAGCCAGCTGGGCTGCTGTTACTTGATGCCCAGCACAACTCTCAACCGTCCGAAACCCGACGCGGGCCATCTGGGCCATCTGGGCCGCCCCGCCCCCATCCTGCCTTGGATATGCACTCGGGACAGCCCCCAACCTATGTGTCGTTCGGGCGGGACGGAACCCTAGCACTCCACACACGTCCTTACGAATCACACCCGCTCCCAAGCCTCACCAGTTCCCAGCGGAGCTGGCCCAGGAAGCTGTCAAGCCGAGCGCTGTGCATGCCCGTGCCGGAGCCCTCGCCAGGCCTGCCAGTTCCTCTGCGAACGCCAGCGAGAGCGGTGCGGAGGGGGCCGGGTGGGCCGGCCAGCGGCGCCCTCACCCTCTATCTTGTCCGGCGGCTCCTCGCTCTCCGTAGCTCCCGCTGCCGCCACCGCCCCAACATCTGGCAGCCGCGCCCCGCCCCTGTCGCCGCAGCCAATGGGGCCTGGGCGGGGCTGAAGTGGCCCCGCCCCCGGGCGCGTGTGGGTGATCCCACGCCCACTCCCCCTCTCCGCTCTGCTCTATGCGGAGGGGCGGACTGCTGCTGCTGAAAGCGGGCGCGGTCTGGCCCGGGACTTCCCAACGCCTCGAGCGTTTGAGTTGACTCCGGGTTCGTGCGCGACCCAGAAGTCGCTTTCCCGCTGTAGCCTCAGCTTCCCATTTTTCCCTGGATAGAACTGCGTCCCTCCCGCAAAGACCCGGTGGGCACGCGGGTCCCCCGGCTGCGCCCATGTACCGGCAGAGCGCCCCCAGTCCTCGGCTCCTCAGTGCTGTGACCCACTTCGGGCCCAACCCACTGGATCCGCTCCTGGAGCGGGCCTTGACAATCCCTGGAAGTGATGGGAGGGTCCTGCCTCCTCTGAGGACTCCCGGAGCGCGGGACGTCGCAGGAGCACAGAGGAGGGGCCTCAGCCAAGGCCCAGCCCACGTCTCTCCGCCTGCGTCTGGCCCAAGCTAGGCCCGGCCGCCCTCTAGTGGGGAGCGCGCGGTTAGCCGCATTTCCTGAGGTGACATCCGCATCCCCTCGGCTCAGCATCACGTGCAGACTGAGGGTGAATGCAGGGGCTTAGGGCGGCCCTCCCTGGCGCGGGAATGGTCAGAGCCTGTTCCCAGAGGTCCTCCATGAGTTCAGGCTCGTTTCAAGGATACTGTCTAACTGGAGACAGACGAGTCAGTAGACAGAAAAATGCTGGGGAATGAGGGCGACGGGCTGGTTTGGGAGAGAGGACTCTCAGAGGAGGTGGCATTCTGTTTGGATGAGCCTTCATGGGAAGATCAAGAAGAGGGGCATTCTAGGCAGGAGGGTAAGCCAGTTAAAGGTCCTGAGAGGACAGAACTAGACAGAGCTGAACATAAAGAAGGCCTAAGGGGTCTATGATGTTGGTAGTTGCAGTAGTGAAGAGATCAGCAAAACCAGGCGCCTAGCAGCTTCAGAAAGGAATATGGGATTTTGTTCTCGATGTGATGGGAGCATTGAGGGCTTTTGAGCAGGAAGTGACCTGGGCTGGCTCCTGTTTAGATAATCCCAGCTGCTGTTTGTAATCAGAATGGAGGCTCCTGCCCTCATCCAGCAAGGGAGGGGCTGGTCTGGGCCAGGACAGGGCTGGTGCACAGAAGGGGGTCACTTTGGTTTATGTTTTGGAGCTAAAATCAAACCCACCTGATGCATGAATATGGGTAGGAAAAGAGGGTATCAGGCATGACTCTTAGATCTGGTTGGATGGGATTGTCATGAATTGATCCAGGAAAGACTGGAGAAGAGTGGGTTTGGGGAGGAAAATCAAATGATCCTTTGTGAACATGTGACCTTTGAGATGCCTGTTAGACATCTGAGAAGAGATGTGGGGTCAGCCACTGGATGTGTGACTGGACTTGGGGAGAGATCAGCGCTGAAACCTTGGTTCTGGGAGACAGAACTACTGGATGGTACCTAAGGCCATATGCCCAGATGTGATGGGAGAGGTGAGTTTAGACATAGAGCAGCAGTCGGGACGAAGCCATGGAACACCCCAGTGGCTGGAGGTAGGGAAGCAGAACCAGCAAAGGAGCTAAGCAGGAACAGCTGGGGAGGTGGGAGGACATAGCGAGTATGGGCACTTAAGGAGCCACAGGGAGCAAGCATCAAATGCTGCCAAGGAATTGAGAGTGGAGAGTAAACTGCTGAATTCAGTAGTACACAAATCTCTGGAGACCCTGACAAGGGCAGTTTCATGGAAAGAGGGACAAGCGGACTGTAGTGAGTAGGAGAGTGAGAGATAAGGAACTGGAGAGAGCAAATTAGACAACTTTTAAAAAATTGACATATATATACATATATACATACACACACACACACATACAATGAATGGACAACTCTCAAAAGTACAGCTGAATAAATGTTGTCTGTAGACACTTGTGCAACTGTCACCCAGATCAAAATATAATGATATCCCTAGCCACTCCAGGAGGCCACTTTGTGCCCCATCTAATTGATATCCCATAACTACTATTTGATTTCTATCAACAAGGATTCGCTTAGTGTGATGAAGGTAAACAACTTTGAGAGATTTTATTGAGGTTGGGCTTAGCTTTGTAGACAGATAATGCTTTCTAATGGAGTGTGGGTAGCTGGAGTTCAGACTCGGTGAGGTAGCAAGCAGGTCCTGGGCCCAGTTTTCTTGGGTACTGTCTTGCTCTGTCTCCAAGGACTTCCCTGAGTCTGTTTCCACAACTAAAGCTGATACCTCTCCCCTCACACCCACTTTGAGTTGTGGTAACGAATGAGGGAAATCCCTGGAAGCAGTGAAAAAATAGGGTTCTCTAGGCCGCTGATGCCTGTCTGGAGTCTAGAGCTCAGTCACCAGGGATGGGTGAGGCTGCAGTCTGGGAGGCCTGGAAGTCCTGCCTACCCAGTGTGTTTGAGCAACTGACCTGGCAACGGGATGGGCCTGACAAACACCTCTGGCCTTCCAAAGTCTCCTCTGCTGTCTGTATCTTTAGGACACGATGGCGCTACTCAGACCCTGGGCACTTCTTCTTGCTCTGGTTGTCTCTGGTAAGGAGCTGGTGGGTTGGGGGAACCCCAGTTCTCACCTCCCCATTCCACTGTGGAGAAGAGTCCTGATCCTTTTCAAATAGTCTACCATGGATGGCAGGGGCTGGAGGAGAGCCAGGAAAGGGCTCTGAACCCCTGACCCTCATTCTTATCTTGGCTGCTTCCTCGACCAAATCCTCATTCCTAATCTATGAAATGAGCTGACCCATGGATGGATGTGGGGGACAAGGAAGGGCTCTGGCTGCTTGGTCCCAAGATTTGGCTAGGCCCTGTGGCAGAAGGGCAGGACTATGTTCAAGTCTGTGGTTCCATGAGCATGGGGCCTCCACCCTGATCATCTCTTCCTCATAGTTGTACACGACCTGCCCTGGACCATAAATGTCTCCGAGAGCCAGGGACCTGGCACCATCCTTCAATCTTTCAACTTGAGCTGTACTTCTCACATGCCCTCTCTGAAGTTGCTCAGTGTGCAGCCACCCACCACCTTCTTCAACCCACCCAGCTTAACCACGTGGCAAGGGATGTATGTGGGAGAGGTAGGGTCGTGGGCACAGCTGGGAACCATGGGGAAACAAGAGCCAGAGGTGGCGGGAGGGAGACCCTAAGCCCCACATGGCACTGCCTACCTGCCACAGGTGACCTTGAGCAGTTCGGCCCGGCTGGATGCCCTGGCAGTGAACCACTATGAGCTGCGGCTGCAGTACACATGTGGCAACAACGTGTGGGAGGGATCACTCTTTGTGGTTGTGCAGCGGGACCCTGGCCATATCCAGTGTCCTGGCCCATTTGCCAGCCAAGGTGAGGCCAGCAGCAGCAGGCAAGGGGTGGGCGGGTGTGGCCTGCACAGAGCTTCCTAACTTCCCCTCTGGCCAGCTGGGGAAATCATTCAGGTGCCAGAAACAATCACACCTGGGCCCGGCTATACACTCTGCTGTTCCCAGGCGTGGAACTCCAGGGAGCCCAGGTAAGACCAGCACACGGGCAGTAGGGGAGTAAAATGGGGGGAGTGAGCATGGGGAGACCAAGCCCAGTCCCTGCCTGGCCAAGCAGAGAACTTCAGAGGAACCATTTAGCTGAGCCTCTGCATAATACATGCTCTTGGAGAGAGCCACTGAGGGCCCCCACCCCGCTAGTGACCATGGCTGTTCTTACAGGAACCTCTCAGGGGCTGAGTTCTTTCAAGTGTATCACTTTTGTAATCCAAAAAGGAAATGTAGTTTAAAAACAAAATAAATGGTTTAAGAGCAGAAAGTATTGAGGATCGGGGTCTGGGGTCCCAGGTTAGGGTAAATGTCAGTGGCGGGGTTTGGTAGAATTGGGTGTGGGCAGGTACCTGCTGGATTGTTGGGGACTTTGGCAGGGATGCTTTGGGCACTGGAGGCTGGGGACTGAGCATCCAGCATCTCTGTCCTGTCAGATGAACATCACTAGTGCCCAGGACCCTCCATATTTTCCTGGACCTTTCTCCATCAATGGGCAAGGTTGGCTGCAGGCACCACTGCAGGGCCTCAAAGGCCAGGCTCAAAAGGTGAGCCTGACTTGGGACCTGGGTATATCCATGGATGAGGCATACAATGGGCAGGGCCACCACCGCTGGAGATTTGCTTGTTCTTGGCCTCCTTGGCCTCCTCCATTATGCTGCTTCTCACAGACACTGCCCATACCTGTACTTGCTGCCCCATGCTGGCTGTCCTCCCACCTTGGCCTGATTCTATGTTGGGCTCTGGAGTTCCAGAAAAAAAGTGGGATCTCTGGCTCATGCTGTCTTGAGTAGAAATGAGAGTGTTCAGAGAAGACAGGAGAGAAAAGTTCTGGGTGAGGTGTTAGTGCAGGTTAGAGAAGTTCCTTCTTTAAAACGTCTACAAA
The DNA here is from genome assembly GCA_003508835.1 of Eonycteris spelaea. Classification (NCBI taxonomy): domain Eukaryota; kingdom Metazoa; phylum Chordata; class Mammalia; order Chiroptera; family Pteropodidae; genus Eonycteris; species Eonycteris spelaea. The sequence goes on along the minus strand of PUFA01000145.1, from coordinate 2,816,194 downwards.
CTAGTAACTGGCTCTTAGCAACTCTAAAATGATAAGGCATAACGTGAATGACTCAGATATCACTCTCTTGGGGGCTGTTTGTATCCTAATAGATGGATTTATGGCTCAAAAGAATGGGACTCAAAGGAATACCTGTCAGCAGAGTGATAGGTCCGGGGAAGAGTGAGCGTTGGGGCTCCTTGTGGAGGTCATATGGGGGTTGCTTATTTGATGGGAAGTCTGGGCGCAGACATACAGGTAGATGTACACTGTGAGTCCCTTTCTATTCTGTGTCACTGCAGGTCTTCCAGCTTCAGATCCTGGTGACCTTTGGCCCAGGCCGAAGCTGCCGTGGGACGCTGGTGGTGAAAGTTTTGCCTGCTCCCTCCAGCCAAGTCTCTTTCTTGTAAGGCTCCCCTACCCTGAGACAGTGGGGCACAGGGCCTGGCCTCGGGGAAGTGGGAGTAGGTCACAGTTGGGCTGCAGGAATGTCCCAGATACCTGCGGTTTGTGAGAGGTTCCAGGGGAGGAGCCTGAGGACCGGGTGGCATGGGCAGGAAATAACGCCCCCTTTTTGTCCAGGAAGCAGGACCAGAATATCACCATCCCCGGGGACCTCGTCCCCGGGAGTCAGGTGGTTCAGGTCAGGGCCCAGGGCCTCGACGTGCGCTACGAAATCCTGTCTCCGATGCCCTGCACGCTCTTCTCCATCGGACGCGGTGAGGGGCGTGGCGCGGGGTATGGGAATGCCTCTGCGGCCTGTCCAGACGTGACCCGTGCTACCGCCTTACCCTCGCGAGAAACGAGGCTGCAGCTGAGGCAGAAACTGGGGCAAGGTCGCGTTTGGGGACCGGGCCAGAGCTACAGACGAGCTTTGGAGGAGGCAACGCGGGGTGCCGGGCTCAGCCCTAACCCGTCAGTGGGAGGGTGGGAACCGGGTTGAGCTGGGGACGGGGCCGAACTCTGCTTCCCCTCGACCCCAACCCTCCCACCTGGCCCAGAGGACGGCGTGATCCGAACCACTGCGCCTCTGGAGTTGGCGCAGGCCCGGGAGCAGCAGTCACTGCGTGCAGGTGAAGGCCTTCGAGCGGCTCCAGCCGTGGGCCGGCGTTGAGCTCAATCTCACCGTGAACGTGCGTCCGGTCAACCGCTGGCCCCCACGCTGCCTCCAGCACTCCTAGTGTGAGTACGCCCGAGCCTTACCTAGGCCACGGGTCTCCTCCAGCCACGGCTCACGGTCAAGCCCCGACTCCGCCCTGCCGCCTGCGTCTGCTCCCAGGACTCAAATCCCCGAGACTGCACCTGTGGGCACAGTGCTGCGCACCTTCACATGCACTGACGTGGACTCTCCTGGCTCCACCATGGACTATCAGCTGCGGTTCCACAGCCCTTCTGTCCCCACCAGCCTCTGCCTTAACGACAGGGTCCTGAAGGTGCCCCCTGCCATAATTCCCAGACCCACTGGAAGGGTGCTTGGTCTGGGGGTGGGGGTGGGGGAAGGAGGCGGCAAGGGTCTGTGGGAGCCGAGACTACGGGGTGAAGGAGATGGTGGTGGAGCCTACCTGCTTTGCAGTAATGGAGAACTGGGGGTCAGGGTAGGCCATCTGCAGATGCCCTTGCCTGAGGCAGCCAGAGTGGCTCTAGGCTCTCCCAGGCTGTGGCTGGGCCTCACATCCTGGTCTCTCTGGCCAGGTGAATGCCACACTGGACTGTGACACTCCTGGGGCCTGCTTTCAGCAACAGCCTCCATCCTGGTGTTCGATAGTGGTCAGCCCCTGATGTCCAGTGAGTGGCCATACCCAGGCTTGGGTATTCAGTACCCCTGTCCCCATCCCTCAGGACATCTCTTCTCCCTCCCAAACTGGTAGGGCGGGGTTGTCTCCATTTCAGATCTCTAGCTTGGGCACATCTCTCCTCTCCTAGATGCCCCAGTAGGGGAGGAATATTGCCCTCCCTCCCTCCAGACCCTCTTTCTCCTTAGACCCCCTCAAGGCAGAGACGAATCTCTCTCCTCAGATCCCCAGGGCAGGGTTGGGCACCCGGGCCAGCTCTTTGACTGCCTAACAACTTCCAGCTGAGGTGCCGTACTGGTGATTGTGACACCTGTCAATGAGTTCTCTCCAACCTGCGCCACACGCACATCCGGGTTCGGGAGGATGCAGGGCCCCGCACCCTGCTGGGCTCTGTGGTGGGCACGGACATGGATTACCCACGTGACAGCATTGAATACCACACCTCTGCCGGGTCTGCCATCTTCACTGTGGACCGTCTCAGTGGTATTTCCACCCCAGGGCTGGAATGGAGGGGTAGAGTCAGAGTTGACTCTGCAGGCTGAGGCTGTGGCCCCCACTTCTAGGGGAGGTTCGCCTCCTGGGGCCTTTGGACTATGAGCAGCAGAGGATGTACAGGCTCACTGTCCTGGTGACTGACCATAGCCAAGACCAGGACCCCACCTACCACCGCTCTGGCTCCTGCACTATTACCATTGAGATTGAGGTAATTGAGCCCCAAGGCCTTAGAAAGAATTAAAAAGAGTTCCAACCTCATTCTGGCATGCTGATTTTCCACTCTGTGCCTCTGTTTCCTCCACTGGTTGGCTGGAGGGGGGTGGGGCCTCATGTGGAAAGCTTTGGAGCCTATTGCCTGAGAGCTAAGGTCTACAGAGCATGCTGAAGGGCTGGCCCAGGGATTCAAGAAGTGGGTGACCTGGCTATGTTCCTGCAGGATGTGAATGACCATGCTCCCGAGTGTGAGCCCCCATTTCAAGAACTCACCGTCCACACTTCCCTGGGCCATAGCATGGAGGTGACCAAGGTGTCATGCCGGATCCCTCAGGAGCCACAGCGCCTGGCCTTCTCCTACAGCATCGTGAGAGGTGAGGACCATGGGTGCCACCAGGCTGTGGGGGGTATGGGCAAAGCCAGCAGTGCCTCCCTTCTTTGGCCACTCTGCTTTCAGGGAATAGTCAGAGCCAATTCAGCCTGCGAGGAGCCGTCCTGGTGCACGACCACCTTAAATCGGGGGCCCCCTGGCCAGAACAGCCCCAAACTTATGAGCTATTGATCCGTGTGGCCGATGCAGGTCCCTCCATCCCCCACCTCAGCACCACAGCTACCATCACTGTGCATCTAGTTCCTTGGAAGGCCAGCACAGTGGCCGCCAGCACCCACAGAGCCACAGTGAGGGGGGTCCTTGGGCCCTTGTGGGGTGGGGGGAGAGAGGACCTTGGAGGATGAAGAGCCCCAGTTTTCCAGGGGGATGATGGGGAAGGCATTTCAGAGGGGCACATTGAGTGCAAAGAGCAAAATGGGAGAGCAAATCTGGGGGATGGGGTGGCCCAGCTCTTGGAGGAGTTTAGAAGATCAAGGCATTTGGCAGGGCAGTGGTGAGGCTGTGACCTCATTTCAGGTCCCTTCAGTGGTGACGCCCCTGCTTGTGACAGACACGGAGGCTTTCTGGCAGCCGGACCCCTGGTTTGTGGTGGTGCTGACAGTGACCGGTGCCCTCCTCCTGTTGGCCCTGGGCTGGCCTCTCAGCAGACTCCTCCGGGGGTAGGGTTCCTATTCCTGTGCTCCTGCCTCTCACCAGCCCACTAATGGACCCCATCTGTGAGAAGTGGTTTCAGCCAAGGTTTGATAACAATGCCCATGGTGATAGGCAAACAAACCAATATTAAGGAGAGCTGCTCTCCCTCTAGAGGTTGTGACATTAGAGGCAGAGAGACAATGGAAGGAAGCTGTCTCCATCATTGTCAGAGCCTAGTCTTGGAATGGATGGGTGTGGATGAGGCCCAGGGCTGGAGACTCTGAGTGTGTCATGCATTGGGCATTTACCTATTCTTTTTTTTTTTTTTTTAACGCCTACAGCACCTGATATTCCTAGATGGTCTCCTACCCAAGTACTAACCAGGCCCGACCCTGGTTAGCTTCCGAGATCAGATGAGATTGGGCATGTTCAGGGTGGCATGGCCGTAGACCATTTACTCTATTCTTGATTGCCACTTGAAACCTGATCTGCCCCTAAAACCAAATTTCCTGTGGGCACAGGACTGAACACAGAGGAAGGTGGGGGTAACAATATGGACACTGGATACACACTTTGGCTACAAGGGGTAAATGAATGGTGCTGGTTACTGGAGCCAGCAAGTCTGCTGCCCTCATGCTTGGTCCTCCCTCCCGGCACTTTAGGTTGGCCCAGGTGCTACGGGCACCAAGCAAACCAGCTCAGGCTCTGCTGCTAAACAGGTCAGCCTTCTTTGCATACCTTTATGTCAGGACCATTACTTAAACTCAGGCTGGAGCCCAGAGCCTTATCCTGTACTCCTGCTTCTACTTTGTCTCAGTATCCAAGGAACTGAGGGGTCCGCTGAGGGGTTCATGGAGGCACCGATGATGGAGACACCCCAGGCATCCATGAGCCTGGTATGTCAACCCACTATCCTGTGTAGTGGGGGCACTGAGGCTGCTCTAGAACACTCCCCTAGCCAGCCTGCCCCTTCCTTATGGATAGCTACCCCTGTGGGAGCACCCATGCCAGCACCAACAGAAGGGAGGAGGCAAGTGGGCTCCTGATCCCCTTGGAAGCAGGCCTCCACCTGCTCCCTGTGGATGCGTTTCAACTCATTGTACCCTCTCATTCTTCCCCTCAGCAGCATTTCGATGGCAGAGCACAGGACTCCTGTGAGTTTCCCTATCCCCAATACATTCACCACCTTGGCCCACTTTCTCTCTTTAACCCATCTCAGTATCTCCTCCTACCACCAGGCATCTACCGTCTACTCTTTCCGTGAAGGGGGTCTGTTCTCACCCCCACTCACCTTTCAGCCAATGTTTGCCAAACACCTGCAGAACCAAGTGATGACTCAGAGCTGGTCTGGTTCCTGCCCATAGGGGAAGGGAGAAAAGTAGTGAGAGGAGAGACCCCCAGATATTCCATTTGCACCAGAGAATTAAGGCAGAGTAATCTGGCATTGGGCTTAGCGGAACTGGTACCCAACATTGGGGAATCAAAGATGCTTCCTGTACATTTGAACCAGACCCCAAAGGAGATGCTGAGAAAGGGGACAGGTTGGACAGGAGAAAGGGGGGGATCATCACACCAAGGGTCCTGGGACATCTTCTCCTACCCTTAGAGGTGGGAGGCAGTTCTGCTGAGGCCAGCAGTGCTACCTCTCTCTCCTGACAATCTGAGCACAGGTACAGGCAGAGATTACCTGTTCAACTCACACACGGGAGCCCGGCGCTGGCTCTGAGGCCAAGAAGCTGCTTCACTACGTGGGAATTTCTTCTTCACATAATCATGGGCTGTGTTTTCAAGTTGATTCAATAATAAACAAAATTACAAGCAGAAAGTCCCAGCCTTGTAACCCACATGTGGGAGAAGCTCTGAGATCTGTGTTTCCTTGTTCTTACTTGGAGAACTCCCTACTTTGTGGGAACACTCTAGGGAGTAGTAAGGTTACTTTTAAGAAGACTCTGTACCATGCTTGATTGACAGTGGTTAATGCTCTGCAGAGGTAAGAGGCTGTTAGTCCTGGCAGTGACTGAGGGGGTCTGTCACCTCAGTGGCCACCTGCTCTAGCAGGTGGAAAAGGCCCTGGAGGAATTGTTCATTTGAGGGCCCCACCAACCTCTGGGGCAAGTCTGCAGACTGTGTGTTGGAGGTTTTCTTGGGAAGCAGATCAAGAGATTGAGCACTGAGGTGCGGGTTGGTGCAGACAGACTGGCATGGGTGGCCAATGGAGGGATTGATGGAAGCCCTCTTCTGAGGGGCTGTTCCCCATTTCTTCCTGATGTGTTTCTTTTGGTTCCTTGGTCCTCAGCCCTCTCTGTGTTGGGCTGAGCTGTTGCACACAGCCAGGTGGCCTGCAGTAACCCGCAGAAGGGCAGGGTTCTGCTAGATGCAGTGCTAGCCCACTTCCCGTGTCCAGCTTGGCATCAGGTACCAGATGCTGCCAGCTTTCCAAGAGTACCTGCTGCCTGGTGGAGGCTACCTTTACTGTGACATCTCCAAGTTCTCTTTTTCCTTCTGCCAAGTCTGTGGACCTGAATCTTTTCAGATCACTGGAAGCCAGTTATGATGTCCCAAGTGGGGAAAGGAGCTGAGTGCCTTCTGTGGGAAAAACACATTTTACAGTGCTCCCAGTCAAGTGAGGGTTTTGAGCTGCCCTCAGGGACAGAGATGTGAGAGCCGGTTGTTATTGGAAGTGATTGCAGGCAGACTTCTTCTGAGCACTTACTCTCCTCTAAGGGCTAATTAAATCTTCATCTCTCAAGAGCCTGTTATCCTCATTTTATAGATGAGGCAACCAAGGCTCAAAAGTCACGGAGCTAGCTATTTGTAGCACTTGATGTGGATCCAGACTGTGTGACTGCATCTGGGCTCCTAACCCTGAAGCCACGCCCAGGGTTAGGTGCTCTACATGGGGGACCAGTCCACCCAGGACTCACAGTTGGCCTCAGAGGCGGAGCATGACAGGCTAGGGCAAAATATGCTGTCATAGGAACTCAAGACAAGATGCTCTAGGGCAGAAAAAGAGTACTCGTTGTGTGCCAGGACTTGTGCGGGGACCTGAACTCTAGACTGAAGGACAAACGTGGGCAATGGGCCACGATACGGCTCTGGGGCCGCACAGGTGGTTGCACTGATGAGGGGCAATGCTGCGGCAGCCGCTGGGAAGAGGGTATTATGCTCTGGAGCCAGGAGGAAAAGGTGTGAGACCCGGTGCCTCCAGTTCCAGATGTAGCGTGACCTTGGCCTGGCCTCCGGCTCTGCGCCTCAGTTTCCTCACCATTGAATGGGGGACAGCAACACCTCCCTTCCGGGGTGTTGACAAAACTGCAAATAGCACTCAGCAGAAACTCCCTAAGTGTGCGCGCGTGTGTGAGAAGACGCTACTGGGTCCGCACCGGAGCCGCGTACGCAGAGAGAACAAGGGCATTACGGCCTCGAAATCACCCGCAAAACCTCCGCCGCCAGCAACTCCCGGAACTGCACGCATGCGCTAACCCGTGCCGTCACAGTCACGTGTCGAAGCGTTCGGCACGGGCGGAGAAAGGCTGGCTCTGAATGACAGGTCACTCTACCTGTCAGTGGGAAGCACCCCCTACGGCGTCGGACACTGAGGCTGTTGATTGGGGAAAGTCTCAGCTGGGGGCGGGTTCTTTGCAGCCCTGGTTACTATGACGCCCGGCCCCCGCCCCCTCGGCTGGCCGCCATCTTGTTGTTGATCCGTACCCAGTGGGCAGCGCCGGGAGCTGGACCAAGCGGCTGGTGCGGGGCCGCTGCTGCGGGGCTCAGCCACCTGCGCTGCCTGCCAGGGGGCGGGGCAGAAACCTGGAGGCCCGGGGGGCCCAGCTCCCGGTGGGGAGCCGTGGGCGCCCGCTGCCCGGGCCAGTCCGGTGAGTGACAGGAGCCGGGCGGTAGACCGGCCTGACGGCCGCGGGGCGGGCGGCGGCGGGCGCGGGGTTGAGCGGGCGCGCGCAGGGCTGGGTATCGGCTGAGCATCACTTGAACATCGCTCGAGCGTCCTGACTGGCCGCCCGTGGAGCCTCCCAGGTGGTGGCGCCAAGGTGAGGCGAACGGCCTCGAGGGTCCGAGAGCCCCGTGCCTGCGGGCCGGCTCGGGGCAGCGGGAAACTAGCTGCTCTGACGGAAGCCCTGGGCTCTGCTGACCCCGCAGTGCTGAAATGTGCCCAGTGCCAGCAAGAGCTCTCCGGGGCGTTGTGTTGCCCCTGGGTGAGAAATACACGAACCTTTTTAGATGTTGCTCCTGCGAGTGATTTTTAGACGGTTTGAGACTAAGACTGGAAGAAACAGCCGAAAGCCCCCGCCGGACCAGGCAGGGCCGATTGCCACGGCCCTGGTGATTCTGGAAGGGCGAAGGCCCTCTACCCGGCGTTTATTCTCCTGTGCTCCTTTGGAGATCACGGTTTGTTTCTTCCTGAAGGGCCCCGGTTTAAATGTCACATGATGCCCGAATTACATTTTGCGTCGTAATTTTTTGGTTCTCGACCGCCACTTTTTGGAGCTGTATGATTTCCTCATTTTGCTCTAGGAGAAAGTGAATATTACGGTGATGACTTGGTTGCTTTTTTTATCTCCTAAAGATATATTTTGCCTGTATAACGAGACAAAGGAAATGTAGAATCAGAAAACTAAAATGAAACTTTTTTTTCTTTTTTGGTCCTTGTGGATGTATGTATGGAATTGCCAAAATGAACTTTCAACAGACTAAATGTCTCTTGTCCAGTGAAAACAGACTGAAGGGCCCTCTTCCTGTGAGACCCCGGGCTAGGTGTCCAGAGAGTTCTGAGTGTTCCAAAACACATTTTTTTCTCTGCGATCTCTTGGCTTCTCTGCACAGTCTCCTTGTATTGCTGAAATACAAGACCATTAAGTAAGGCAGCAGTATTTTGGTGTGCTTGCATCTTGTCATCTTTAGAATGAATTTTGAAGGAAACCAGCTCCTCAGTGAGATCCTTTTGGAGAACAGTCGCTGAAACCAGAGGAGGCTGGGGGCCTGTTGCTGGTTGCTATACTTGTGAGAAGAGTCCTTTATTTCAGTCGTCTTTATTTCATTGCCTTCCCTCCTGCTATTTTTTGAATCTTGAATGAGTTTTGACCTTGGTGAGAGCATTTCCTTGGGCAGTTCTTGATAAGAAACGAGAGAGGCATTAAAATTTTAGGAGCTTCTCAAAATTGTCCCAAGCTAACCAGCTCCCCCCTTTGATTAAGGCTTCCTTTAGAAATTTAAGGCAGCCACAGAGTTAAATTCTTGCTGGTTTCTGTTTAAATATCCCTAAGTTAGGATCTAGCCTGTTAACTTCTCACCTGTTTAGGATTTCTTTGCGATGTAGAGACACTCTTTTTATTAAGTTCTCAACACTAACTTTTGCATACAGTTTTTTTGGGGGGCAGGGATCAAGGGCCCGTTAAAGTTCATCTTTGGTGTAATCCTCTGTTAGAAGTGCTGCCCCAAGGAAATTGTAGAATGTCTTAGAACTTTTATTGCCTTTGTTTAATGTTTTTGCAACCTCATGAATATTTATGAGAGGTAGATAATGCTTGATTCAGCTTGATTTTACCCAAAGAGAGTTAAAAACAGTACTTCTGGGCTGGGCATTTTTAAGTGCAAATGAGTAAAATGTTGTTACAATAGCGGATCCTCCTTCCACTTAAACTTTTCGTCTTTACATAATTTACCTGTAAATGTCAGCACTTTTAACTCTAGGAGCAGCACACATTTCCCTGACTGTATGGAGATCCTACCCTGACGTCAGGTTTATGGGATGAGATCCGATGTCCTTTTGTGGCATTAAAGGTACAACGCTGCTGCCCGGCTGGTCTCAGCCCCTACCTCTCTAGGGTTTAGCCTAGTCCCATTAACCAAGTAGTTTACTAAACATTCCACACACGTTAGGTATTTCCCTACACAACTCCTCTTGCCGGCTGAATCCAGTGGCTTTTGCCCACTTTGGGATATCCATTTCCTTCAGCTCCTCTTTTCTCCAGAGTCCAGCTCAGGCCCTTCCACCTTTTTTGCGAAACACTCCCCTAACATTCCAGCTTCTGGGATGCTCCACTTCCTCTGAACTGCAGTAGCATTATTGCCCTTATACAAAAACAATAGTATTTGTTCTTTTAAAAATAAATTTTTGTTTTTTCTGATAAGACTTAATCCCTTTTCGTAAGAGACTATTTTTGTGTCTTTGTGCACCTGCATATAGTAAATGAGGAGTGAATGTTTACAAAAATGAGCTAAGTTTGTTTGAGTTGGAAACACCTTCTTAATTAAATAGGGAAATGGAGGAAATGGGCAAGTAGAAATGGGGGTTTGGTGGCCATGGAGCTCCATCTTCTGCCTGCCTGAAGTGGCAGGTAGCACAAGTTGACTCCAGCGCCTTATGGAGGCCCTTGCTCAAAGTGCAGAACGGAGGCCTGAAAGCAGTAATTCTCCGGGGGACTGTGTGGCCCACCCCCTTCCTGGCTAAGATGCCAGTTTACTCTTGGAAAATATGTGTTGGGTGAGTGTGTCACTGGGTGCTAAAATTCTTAGACCCTCTTCTTGTTGGCGGTTGTTCTCAGTGCTACCTTGGGCTGCTGTTAATGTGTCCGTAGTTGCTTGCTCTTCTCCCAGTGCTGCCCTGAGACTGAGCACTGATGGGCAGAGCTGGGAAAGGCTGTCTAGTGCACTCTGGCTCAGGGAGAGGGAGCTGTCATACCTGATTTGTATGTTTGTGCCACTGGATGTGTGTGTTTGCCCCAATGTTAAATCAGATTTCATTTCTCCTTTCCTACTACAGCAGAATTTGAGCAATGGATTCTGATTGAGAAAACCTAAGACATCTTGGTTCTTTTATGAAAGGTGATCAAGACACTCATGCGTGCTGCTATGGTTTGAAGTTACATTTATGTAGGAGGCATTACAAATGTGTTTTGATGGGAACACATGTTCATTTCAGTGCCAGATCCCAGTTAGGGACTTTGTTTTGTTGAGCGCTTAGAAAATCTGCTGCTGATCTTTTCTGTAGAAGTTTTATTTGTGGGTGGGGGTGTAGCTCGCTTAGTCCTGTCTCCTCATTTTACTAAAGGTGGGCAGGCTAGGGGAGCAGGTCTAGGACCGGACTCTTGAAATCTAAAATTTAATGTCAGTGAAGAATACCTTGAAATATATAAAACTCTGGGTGTGTTATGATGGAATTAACACTTATGAACTTTGATTATTCTAGACTCAAAAAATCAGATAACGACAAGTGTTGGCGAGGGTGTGGAGAAATCAGCCCAGTGCTCTCACACACAGCTGGCGAGGATGTAAATGTTGCAGCCACTTTGGAAAACAGTCCGGCAGTTCTTTAAATTGTTAAACATAGAGTTGCCATTATGACCCAGCAATCCCACTCCTAGTTATTTCCCCAAGAGAAATGAAAACATTTGTCCACACAAAAACCTGTATATGAAATATTTATAGGAGCATTCATTCATAATAGCCAAAGGAGGAAACAACCTAAATGTCTATCAGCTGATAATGGATAAACAAAATGTGTATGAATATAAAATGCAATATTATTTAGCAATACAAAATAATGAAGTGCTGACATATCCTACAACCTGAATGAACCTGGAAAACGTTATGCTTAACACACAAGATCACATATGATTCCATTTATATGAAGTGTCCCAAATTGGTAAATTTGTAGAGACGGGAAGTAGATCAGGGGTTGCTTAGGGCTTGGGGTTGCTTACGGACTCTGGGCCCAGCTTTGTTGCTTTTCTTCCCTCGTAGTCCTCAACTTCAAGCCTTATTTTTCAATTTTGCCAGATTTCCAGATCTACCCGTACTGAATCAGGAACTAATGGATACTCTGTTGAGGTTGGATGTTGAAATTATCAGGAACTATTGCAAGTAGACATAAGCTTCTAGATTGTGGGAGATCTATTTCTTTCGAATTTATTTCTATACCTGTTATGTTTCTAGATTTCTCTTAATTGATGGAGGCCAGGAGGCTTCTTTCTTGGTCATGCACAGGGTTCACAAATTTCATCCTTCATCTCTCTATGGAGCCTGGCCTTGGCGATTTGTGCCTTTGTAATGTGTTCGGGCCCAGTTACCATGGTGGGTACCACCTCATTAGACTGCTGTTCGTGTGGAACATTTTTGGGAACATAATTCACGTGTAACTTTTTAAAGCTTCATCCTTCCTTGTCTGATAATCTTCCATGTGTGGTGTTTGAAAACTAGCACCAACCAGAGGATCCTACCTGGTGTTCTAATTTCTGGAAACAGCAAGCTTTGCTTTTGGTGATGAGTGTTCATCCTTTAAGTCTCCCTCCCATTAAAAATCATTTACACTCTGCCTTTTCATAGTGCTGTTTGGCATATTGGATTTTGTTTCACTATTGACTTTTTGGGACAGTGTACAGTAATTGCTGGTTTCTTTGTAATCAAGAATTTGGTTATCAGAATTCTCTTTTAAAGCTCTTCAAATCTTTTAAATAATGAAATTGATTCTTATAGAGCTGCTAATACAGTTTCTGAATGGAAGGTAAAGTGGGGACTTAAACGAATGAAAATTTCATGTGGGAGTTTGTTGAGGTGAGAAAATTACTCTTTAAATTCTGCTGCTTTGGAGGACATTTTGTTAAAAATTTTAAGGGTCTGTATTTTGTCATTTAAGGTATTTGTTATAGTTTGTTGGGAGAGAGAACCCATATGGAATATTCCTCTTGTTCAGCTGGAATCCTTATTTCTTGGTCTGCATGTTTTTCTCTTGAATAATGGATGAGAGAAGGGATTTCTTTTTTAATAGCCTTTTGAGATAAGTAGTATTATATTCATTTTACATTTGAGGAAACAGAGAATAAGATGTTTAGGCCACAGAGCCAGGGAGTATCAGTACTCAGTGTGCCCTGCCACCATACATAGTTACTACATGTCATTGGCTATATTCCCTATGCTGTACTTTACATCCCCATGACTCTTTTGTCACTGCCAATTTGTACTTCTTAATCCCGTCACCTTTTTCACCCAGCCCTTCAACACCCGTCCCATCTGGTGACCATCAATTTGTTCTCTGTGAGTTTGTTTCTATCTTATTTTGATTTTTAGAGTCCACATATAAGTGAAATCATACTGTATTTATCTTTGACTTATTTCACTTTGCATATTACTCTCTAGGTTCATCCATGTTGTTGTAATGGTAAGATTTTATTCTTATGGTTAATATTCCATTGTATGTATATACTACATTTTCCTTTTTCATTCGTCTATTGATGGACTTTTAGGTTGTTTCCATATCTTGGCTATTGTAAATAATGCTGCATATATCTTTTTGAATTAGTGTTTTGGATTTCTTTGGATAAATACCCAGAAGTGGAATTTCTGGGTCATACATATGGTAGTTCTAGTTTTAATTTTTTGAAGAACCTTCATACTGTTTTCCATAGTGGCTGCACTAGTTTGCAGTCCCACCAACAGTGCACGAGGTTCCCTTTTCTCCACATCCTCACCAACACTTGTTTGTTGACTGATTGTTGATGGCCATTCTGACAGATGTGAGCTGGTATCTCATTGTGGTTTTAATTTGCATTTCTCTGATTAGTGACAGTGAGCATTTTTTCATGTCTGTTGGCCATCTGTATGTCCTCTTTGGAGAAATGTCTATTCAGGTCCTCTGCCCATTTTTAATTGGAATGTTTGGTGTTAAGTTGTATGAGTTCTTAATATACTTTGGATATTAGCCCCTTATCGGGTGTATCATTGGCAAACATCTTTTTCCATTCAGTAGGTTGTCTTCATTTTGTCGACGGTTTCCTTTGCTGTGCAAAAACATTTCAGTTTGATTTAGTTCTATTTATTTACTTATTTTTGTTTCCCTTGTATGAGGAGACATATTTTTCTTTCTTTAGATTTGGAAAGGTTTTGACCATTTTTATAAATATTTTTTCTGAACTCTTTTCTCTCTTCTCTTTTTGGAATTTCTATAATGCATATATTACATTTGGCAGTATCCCACAGGTCCTTCTTACTTTTCCTTATTTTTACGTTTGCATCTGAGTAATTTCAATTGTCTGACCTTCAGATTTACTGATACTTCGTATGTGTGCTCAGCTCTGCTGTTGAACCCCTCCAGTGATCTCCTTCCCACCCCTGTGCATTTCAGTTAGGGTACTTTTTAGCTACAGAATTTGTTTGGTTTCTTTTTATAATTTTGGTCATTCATTGATATTTTCATTTTGTTCATGTATCATTTTGATATCCTTTGTACTTGGTTTCCTTTAGCCCACTGAATGTAATTATGACAATTGATTTAACATCTTTGACTAATAATAATTCCAATGTCTTTGCTTCTTTGAGGATTTTTTTTTAGGGAGGAAGGAGTCAAAAAGTCTTTTCCCTGTGAATGGGCATTAATTGTATTTTTTTTTTCATTTTGTTGTTTTCTGTTAAAACTGGACATTTGAATATTGTGTTCTGGTAACTGGGGAAATCTGATTCTCCCACTCCTCGGGGATTGCTAGATTTTGCTTATTAAGTGGTAGAGCCTTTTATTCATGACTTTTCTAAACTGATTTATTCTTTGTTGTATGTGGTCATTGAAATTTCTGTTCATTTATCTCTTCATTCATCTCTTAAGGCACCCTTCCCTCTGCTGTTTGCTGTGGGGCTGGGGGTTGGGTAAACTGCTACATAAAAAGGCTGAAGTTTACCAAAATTCACCAGCCTCTTCATCAGGCTCTGCCTTGAAAGTTTCATGTTTTCCAACTAGACTGGAGAGTTCCAACAGTTACTTCAGACAGTTGGTGCTATCTCAATAGTTGGAGAGAAGGATCCTGGAGCTCCCTACTCTGCCATCTTCCTTGTTGTCATTCTCATGAGCTGTTTTTAAATTTTGTTTTGTTTTCTTTTTGTTTGTTGCTAGCATATAAAAATATAATTGACTTTTGTGTATTGACCTTGTAGTTTATGGCTTTGCTAAATTCACTTATTAGTTTCAAAAGTTGTAGATTCCTGAGCATTTTCTCTGTAAGCAATCATGTTATCTATATAAAGTCTTATTTCTTCCTTTCTGGTTTTTATGCTTTTGATTTCTTTTTCTCACCTTATTGTACTAGCTGATAAAATGTGGAATAGAAATGGTGAGAATGGACATCTTTGCCTTGTTTTGATTGTACAAGAGAAGTGTTAAAAAAAATTCACATTGAGTATGATGTCTGCTATAGGTTTTTCAGGTTTTTCCATAAATTCCCTTTATCAAGTAAGCAAGTTTCCTTCTAATTTTAGTTTGCTGCTGGAGAGTTTCTAATCATGAATGGGTGTTGAATTTTGTTAAGATTTCTCCTTTGTGTATTGAGATGATCATATTTTTTTTCTTTTTGTTAATACTATGATTTACATCGATTTACTCTTCAGATATTTAATCAACCTTGCATTCTCATTTTGTCATGATGTATTATTTTTTTCTATATGTCATCGGATTTGTTTTGCTAAAATTTTTTAAAGGATTTTTGTGTCTGTGTTCATGAAGGATATTGGTTTATAATCTTTTCCTCCTCTGTTTTTGATAAGTTTTTTTGTTCTTAGGTTTTGTTTTCGGGGATACATAACCTCATAAAACAAGTTGGAAAGTGTTTTTTCTTTCTTTTCTGAAGGAATTTTTACAAAATTAGTGATATCTTTTTTAAATATTCGATAGAATTCACTAGTGAAATCCATCTGTGTCTGGAGTTTTCCTGTTAAGAGATTTTTGATAAAATAAATTTTCTCAATAAATATAAGTTCAGATTTTATATTTTCTCTTGTATCAGTTCTAGTAAGTTTTATTTGTTTTGTAAGTTGTATTTTTTGAGGCATTTGTTCATTTTGTCTAAGTTGTTGAATTTATTGGTATACAGCTGTTCATAATATCACCTTATTATTCTTATAATGCCTATAGAATCTATTGATATCCCCTTTTTTTTTTAAATCTCTGACATTGGTAATCTGTGTCTCTTTTTATTGATCATTTCTCTAGAGGATTTATCAATTATATTGATTTTTTTAAAAAAAACTTGCTTTTGACACTGCATTTTCTCTTTTTTTCTCTGTTTTATTCAGTTCTGTTCATATCTTTATTTCCTTTGTTCTGCTTTAGTTTTTTCCTAGCTTCTTAATGAGAACCTTGGGTCATTAATTTTATATTTCTAATACTTTTAAAGCTATAAAATTTTAGCATTGCTTTAGTTTCATCAGTATAGTATGTATTTTTAAAGTGTTTTCTCGTATATTGCCTATCCTGTAAAATACATAGGACAGATAGTCTCAGATTTAACTCATTGACAGTGAAAATAGTTGAATTGAGTGTACGGAAGGGTACACAACTTACTATTGTGGGATTGCTTTAAGATTGAGTCTCATGAGTTACACGAGGGTTAGGAAAGAAGTGTGAGGAGCAAAGAGATTTGGAACTCAACTTTTAAGGAATGATGTTTCTTTGAAGACATCACTACACTTTCTAAGTTGGGAAGTTGTTGATGGGTTTGTGTGTGGGGGTGGAAGTCCCCATCTGTCTGGAACTATAGGTTGTACATAGATAGAAGTGCTTTTTTGTTATTTAAAGTTGCTTAAATGTAGTAATTCTGGCATTTTACTGGAGGGTAGAACACAGCTAGAATATAATCTGCTCGAAGCAGTTAAACTGTTGCATTTTGTGAGGCATTAAACAGGTCACTTACCTATTCTGTTTACAGGCTTTCCCACGTTCACTATAACTGCGTGTTGCTCATCTGCTTCTGAGTGCTCTCTAATAAAATCTTCATCCACAGGATGGATGTTCTGATATTTCATAGTGTGTTGTGTGTGGTGCTGATTGGAGGGATAGCCTGTTGAATCTGTTCCCTGAAGTCTCGACGCTATGTGGGCCTTGACGGGGAGAGGTCTCCCAGGAGGGAAGAATAGGATACCAAGAACATGGTCCTTGGAGGAGAGAACCTGGGCTGATGTCAGCCCCTGTGTGGAGCAGCAGGTTCTCCCCAAAGAGCAAGAGGGAGGTGAAGAAAAGGAACGAGAGTTACCAGTCATGTTGGAACCCTTGGTTGTGAGAACAGACCCGTACTGTCCCTTCGCATCTTCTTTTCAGTTGTACAGAAGCGTCTTTCTTTGTTTTGGGCCTTCAGTGGAATCGGCAGTAGGAGATAGGACGTCCGGGAAGTTCCCTGTTCCATGTCTCAGCGTTGCAGACAGCCTCGTTTTAAGTGTCTTGTGGTTTTGTCTTACTTTTAGAACCATTTCTCATGTCCTTCCACATGTACGATCTCTGGGTTTGACTATGTTTAGATTAGTCGTGAATGTGCTGGGCAGACTGACTTGATTCAGGTATGGCTCACCTGCAGACTCTGTAGTCACAGCACAGGTATTCCTGAGGCTTCTGGTGAAGGACAGTCCCATACAAATCGTGAGCAGACAGTGTTTCAGGTAAGAAGGATGGCGCACCTTTGTTTCTCCTTTCTTTTGATTTTCTGTCTTCCATTTCCTGTGTAACACTTGGGACCTGTGTTCTTAAAATTCTGTCCTCAAATCCCCTTTTTCCCACTTGTTTCAGCACAGTTGAGACATTTTCTTTTTTTCCTCATTAAACTTTGTTTTAATGGGGTCTCAAAATTCTGTGACAGATTTTTGCTCAAGTTGTTTTCATTAAATAACTGATTTTAAAAACTAATAACTTAAAAACTGCCACACACAAAAAAACCCAAATGGTCTAAAAAACATTCTCCTTTCCTTCCAAAGGTTTTATGATTCATTGTGATCATTAACCAGTCTTTTACTATTAAGCTTAAATGGCCAGTGGAGATAAACAGTTCTGAGACTATTCTTCCACCACTGATTAAGACTGGGGTGGGAGGTATTGGGGATAATATTCTTTTACTTTTCTGAGCAGACCTGGTGACCTTGCTAGCTCCTGCTGTCTTCTTGTCTGCTGCTTTGATGACACCCACAGCGACTGTCTCATGTCCTGGACAGCAAAACAGCCCAGAGGAGGGCAGTCAGAGAAGCTCTGAACACACACATGGGTTTGCCAGGAACCACATCAACAGTGGCAGCATCACCTGATTTCAGAAAACCTCGGGCCGTCTTCTGGATATTTTCTGGAATGATACTTCGTCTTCTCCTTCAGCTCAGCAAATTTGCAAGTGATGTGAGCATGTGACAATCCAGCACAGGTGCATATCCGGCATTGATTTGGCCTGGATGGTTCAGGGTAATTACCTGAGCCGTGAAGTTACTGCTTCCATGGATGGGTCATTTTTGCTGTCACCAGCCACATTGCCATGATGAACATCTTTGACAGACATGTTCTTGACATTGAAGTCCACGTTTTCCCCAGGAAGAGCATCACTCAAAGCTCCATGGTACATTTGAACAGACTTTACTTCAGTTGTTATATTAACTGGAGCAAAGGTGGTCATCGTGCCAGGTTTGAGAACACTGGTCTCCACTTGGCTCTCAGGGACAGTATCAATAGCACAGATTTTGTAGACTCTCTGGAGTGGCAGACACAAAGGCTTGTCAGTTTGACGAGTTGGTGGCAGGATACAATCCAGAGCTTCACGCAGCGTGGTTCCACTGGTGTTGCCATCTTTATGAATGACTTTCCATCCCTTGAACCAAGGCTCGTTAGCAGTTGGCTCCAGCATGTTGTCACCATTCCATCCAGAAATTGGCACAGATGCTACTGTGTCAGGGTTGTAGCCAATTTTCTTAATGTAGGTGCTGACTTCCTTAACGATGTCCTTGTATCTCTTCTGGCTATAAGGTGGCTCAATGGACTCCATCTTGTTAACACCAACAATTAGTTGTTTCACACCCCGTGTGTAAGCCAGAAGAACATGCTCAGGGGTCTGCCTGTTCTTGGAGACACCTGCTTCAAATTCACCAACACCGGCAGCAACAATGAGGACAGCACAGTCAACTTGTGATGTGTCTGTAATCATGTTTTCGATAAAGTCTCTGTGTCCTGGGCTATCAGCGATGGTCACGTAATGCTGGGCTCAAATTTCCACGGGGAGATATCAGTGGTTCAGCTTTCAAATTATCCAAGACACACGCGTACTTGAAGGAACCCTTCCCCATCTCAGCAGCCTCCTTGAATTTTTTGATGGTTCTTTTGCCCCACATTTGTAGATCACATGACCAGTTGTGGTAGACTTGCCAGAATCTGCATGTCCAATGATGACAATGTTGATGTGAGTCTTTTCCTTTCCCATTTGAGCTTAGATTTAGCAGTGTTCTGGTGGCAAACCTGTTATGTACACACACACACGTATATATAAGTGGAAGCACAGGCTTCTAATCTTTAGAATCCAGTAAAAACAGGAAATGGGTTCACTGGATTCTAGCTTTTTTCTTTGCTCTAAATTAATTCCGTTCTGGCTGTTTCTAATTGGGCTAGCACATCAAGGCCGCCTGCCAAGCATGTTTCCTTCTCGCTCCCTGTTTGCTCTCAGCCTGGTGTCCTCGAGGAGGATGCCACTGTGTCCCTTGCTCCCGGGATAGGACCCAGGAGCCTAAACAATGATCTTTTCTCAAAATAGATACCTTTAAGCCTTTTTGCCTTCTCTTTGTCGCACACCTCCCAGATTGCTCACAGTCTCTGCACACACTTCTGGTTTCTGGGTGAGGGATGTGCCAGTCCCTTTTGGGCAGGCTCAGGTCCGCAGCCCTGCTTAACCTCCAGAATGTTCCTCCTGTTTCCCTCATCGCTAGAGAAGAAGCAGGAATATCTGCTTGAAACAAGCCAGCGCGTGGGGTTGGGGAAAGAGGGCTGTTCCCGCACACCCTCCTGCACGTACCTAATATGTATCAGTGCCTGTGTGAACGCAGGAACGGGTTGGACTTTGGAAAGGCATTAGGTTCCCTTCTGTGTATGCTTTAGAGAACAAACAAGCTTTCATGTTAGTTTTCCACTGTAGTTTTGCCAATGAATTTGAAGGTATTTTTGTTCTTTTTCCTGTCAGAGTCTAGATCAGCTTATTATTTCTGAAATTAGTTTTCATAAAGTCCAGAGCTGTACAACCCAAACTTTGTGAGTTCTTTTTTGGTTAGAGTGATTTATCAATCCATTGTGTCCCTTTCTGCTGAGCAATTTTGCCAGAATTTTACTTAACATTTCTGATTTGCCAGTTTAATTTTTAAAAAACTAAGTAAATTTCATACGACTTTTAAAGGTCATGATACTTCGTCATTACGCTTTTAGTATTTAAATGGATATGTTTCATTTTAGAAGAGATAGTAGAAATGTGGGTTTTATAAACTAATTTTTATGAAAATTTGAGGAAATTTGCAAATATTCCTATGCAATGTAAAGGCACTAAAGATTCTTCTCTTTCTAAAAAGATTCCATGTCAAACTCAAGTGGTTAATCTGAGGTTATAAAAATATGTTGGCCACAGAATTTGGAATTCTAACCAGGCTTCTTAGAATGCATGTCTGCTGGTCCGCATTTTGAGGTGTGTCTGTGCCCGCCCCACTCAGGAGCTTGGTGACCAGGTATTGTCTCGTGTCTCGCTCTTGCTGTGGAGACAGTGCCTTCCTAGTTCTTAAAATAGTTCTGACCTTGTTCACCACCATATCTGATTGCAATTTCTCTTTCTTTTATTCATTGCCACTTTCTAGGCTTGCTGTGTTGAATTGAAACACATGCAATTTCTAAATTTGGTTTGAGTTCTTTGATGTGGTTCATCCTTTATAATCGAGACTATCGATATGTTTGCCTAATACTCCCTTGTTTCCCTTTGTGTACCCTTAATGGTCTAATGATGCGCCTCATGGGCTATCTTCTTTTTCCTCCATATTTTGTTTAGTTTCTGTTGTCACTTTATCCAGGGACATTTAACAACTGTTTTTCTTTCATATATCAATTCTTTTTAGAGTCGAAACACAGAATTTTGCATTCTCGTTGATTTGGAATTCTATCCTGTGGCCAAAGTACTTTGTTCTCTGTAAAGCCAAGTTACCTCTTTGTTCTGGTTTTGGCAGCCCTAGGTTAGAAGTCTGTACATTTTTTGATTTACAACACTAATATTAAAAAAAAAGAACTTGTCCTCCTTAAACTCTTTTTCACATGTTATATGCTTACTATACACATCTGTTATGTATTATATACATGCATGCATTTATTCAGCTGTTTTTATTGTGTGGCTACTATGTACCAGACACTGCTCCAGGCATTTAAGATAATATGTAATGAACTAAACAAAGAGCCTTTCCTTCATGGAGCTGACATCATAATAACAATTAAAAAAAGACGTTATTAATAGAATATATGTCAGAAGGGGACAAATACCATGAAAAAAAGAAAAAGATTAAGGGGGATGGAGCGTGCAGGTGGGTTTTCAGTTTAAACTTAGGGCAGTTAGATCTCATTGAGAAAGATACATTGAGAAAACACACTTTTGAAGGAGGTGAGGGAGTTAGCTGTGTAGATGTGTGGGGGAAGGTGGTCTAAGCAGAGGGATGGCTGGTGCAAAGACCATGAAGTGGCCGTGTGCCTGTGTGTGTAGCCATTGTGACTGGGGTGAGGTAATTAATAGGCAATGGGGGGAGGGCTAGAAAATCAGATCAGAGAGGAGATGGGTGGGGACGAATGCACATCTGACGGGATCTTCTCGGCTATGGTAAGGAAATTGCGTTTTTACTTTGGGTGAGATGGATGACGTTGCTGGGTTTCGAAGTGAGAAGACACATGCTCTCTCAGTTGAATTTAAGTGTCACTGTGACTGCTGTGTTGAGAAGAGACTAGGAAGGTCATGATAGAAGCAGGGATGCCACTTAGGAGCTGAGAGATGTTGGCGATCACACTAGGCTGGTAGCATTGGCGGTGGTGAGAAGTAGCTGGATCTGGATATGTTCTGAAGTTAGAGTCGGTGGGATGACAAGATAAGGGTTTGAGGGAAAGAGAAATCAAGAATGCCTGCCAGGGTTTGGGGGAGAGCAGCTGTAAAAGTGGGGTTGAGGATGGGGAAGACCGCAGGTCGTGAAGAATTATTTTGGGGTGGGGGAGGAGCTGTGTATTGGCCATGCTAAATTTAAACTTCCTAGATCAAAAAGGCGGTTGGATATATATGAATTTGGTGTTCAGGAGAGGACCAGGACAAAGAACCAGGAAAGAAGACTGAGTAGTAGGGAGATGAGAGAGTGGAAGAATCCAGATCCTGGAGTTCTAATATTTTCTTCCCACTTCCAGTGAACTGTGACAGTATTCGTACCCCTCTTTGGAACCACTGCTAGTATGTTCTGTCATTTACTGTGTGTTGACATCAGGCTTTTAGCACTGTGAAGGCTTTTTCTAAATGAAATGTAAGTTCAGAGGATAATACAATATTAATTAATGTGCTTGGCACGTAGATTTAAAAATGTTAAAATTTTACCCATGTTTCCAATTTTTTAAAAAGAAAAAAAGATTATAGAGTCGAAGTACTCTTTTCTTAGATATCAACCCCCTCCTCTTATTTTTTTCTTTTTCTTTTTTTAGGCAAGGCAACCCTGGTTGACCTCACAGATTGCAAGGACCTTGTCAGCTCACAATCCCTTTTTTTTTTATTTTTTATGCCTGCAGCACCCCTTTTCTTTCCTCCTCTGAAGTTGGTATACATCCTCCCTAGCACCGAAACTTGAGGAACTTTGAATAGCTTGGTTCTTGATTGGCCTTTTACTGTCCGTTCCTTCTTTCAGCTTGATGACTCAGAAATGAGCCTTTCCTTTTTTCCCTTCTGACTCCCAGCACGGTTTCAAATAGAGATTCCTTTCTGTACCTGTTTCCTTGTACTATTCACAGGCCTTAGACGTTCCACAGGAGGGGAAGATTCTGTCTCCTCCTGCAGCTCTTGCCTGAACCAAGTATAGCTGTAATGAGCCCTCACTTGCATCTCGAGAAGAGTGTGCAGGTCTTATGAAGAAACTACAAAATGGGAAATTACAGTTTTGCTTAAGGAATCAAAGAACATTTGGTTGGGGGCTAAGGAAGAATTTCTGAGTGGTGTAATTACAAAGGAAAGTGATTTTTACAGAAAAAAAAAAGATTCAAGTCCTAATGTATTTGAATGAATAGACTTGTGAGATGTTTATAATGTATATTTACCTAAGCCTTTTCTTCTGCATAAGCTCTTGTGATATTTGCAGATGATGTCTAGTAGTTATATTTTCAAAACCAAGTATTTTTTTTATTAGTCTCAACCTAAAAACCATCCTGTTACTATTGTCCTAGCCAAAGATTTCACTGCACATTATGTACTTGAGCAGTGTGAATTCCGGATAGCAGACGCATGGGAAACACCACTAGCTTGCAAACCAAATAGGGACCCTTCGTTTATTGCCACGTGGGAAAAAGAGGACCATTTATAGTTTCCCCTAGGGAAGCCTTTGGAGTCATTTACAAAACAAAACAAAAACAAAACTTATACTAGTAGGGTTTTTTTGTTGTTTAACTCATGGCAATGAAACTAGAGTCCTTCATTTTTTCAGTTATCCGACATTTTTGCTACTTTGTAGCTTTTAAAGAATTTGCAGGTTTTCCTTTATGTTAGTAGTTCCTTAATTTAAGTCTAGAAGAAGACTGCAGAAGCTGTAGGTGTCTAAAATGGCATAAACTACTTGAAACCAGGTCAGAGGATCTTTGAGGATAGTTACACCCTGGAAAATAGCATTTATTGACTTATTTTCAGATGAGTGTGTAAAAAGATCATGTTCAGTAAGATCCTAAATTGGCAAAAGTATAAAGTATAAGTTTCTTTTATGGTCTGCCTCTTGTTGAATCACAGAATCAGTTCTTAGCTAATTATCTGGATAATGGACAGTTTCATTACTAATTATTAGAGAATGGATTATCTGTTGGTCAGATTCTTTTTTAGTATCTTGGTACCAGCCCTGTGGCCTGGATAGAAATCAGATTCTCTGCCTTCAGAGACACATGAAAGATTATAGAGCTGTGGTGTCCCACACTTAGCCTTGGGAAGGGTGCCCTTTGTTATCAGCGAAGGGCTTGTTCTTCAGTAGTTGGGAGTTTCCTTTTCATCAGAAAACAATAGTCGGCTACATTAGGGACCACAGAGGTATGCGCTGAACTCATGGTCAAAGAGAATGGGGTCTGGGAAAGCTCTCTGGGACCAGGAGTCAGTCGCCTTATCCTAAAGGAGGTCTGAAAAGCAAATAAATTTGTCCATTCATATGGTGCCAATCTATTTGGGGGAGTGGGCATGGAGAACAGTTTATTTTTATTGATAGCAGCAAAATAGAACATTGTTTCTTGGGCAGTTTTAGATTAAGAAATCTTTTTTTTTTTTTACACTCTACTGCAGCATCCAGTCTTCCTGGATGGTCTCCCATCCAAGTACTACAGGCTCAACCCTACTTAGCTTCCGAGATCAGACAGGATTGGGCTTGTTCAGGGTGGCAGGCTGTCGACACAGCAGTATTCTTGTATAGCCCATTAAGTCCATAATTATGAGGTTCAGGTAAAAAAAATGGTTTATCTCTTGCAGGTAAAATCGTATTCCTGTTGTATAAATATTTTGTTTTTCTTTTTCAGACTTGATCTTTCAGGCGTAGCCTTGCCAATACATTCCAATTTAAAAAATCTGTTTTAAAGAAGGTGCCAACTACTTTCTTGAGAGAAAATTGACATTACAAAGAGCTTTTCCTGTCTCACTGGTTAGCATAGAGTCAGACAGAAAGGGAAGCTCTGTGGTATGAGACATGGTCATAAATTGATGACCATAGATTTTAAGTAGAAGAAATCTGAAGCCTGAATTCCTTTGGGAAAAGCAAAACCTTTTTATGATTCTACAGCTCAGCCCAGAATGGCTTTCCCTGCCTGATCCTTGCACCTTCAGCAGAAAAGTTGGGAATCTAGCCTGACCTGATTTCTCAGGCAAAACCTTTTCTTTGAGTCAGGCAGAGACCCTTACAGTACTGACTGTCGTGGGAAGTCTGGACAGAATAAATTCGTGTCACCTTCTGTTTTTTTCCTGAACTCTTTTGAATGTGAAGTGAAGAGAGACAGTTGCTTTCCTATGGTTGTAATATACTGTGGCTCTAAAATTAAAGCCTTTAGAGAACTTAGATGGAATCTGAGAACTGGGAAAGGAAGAGATTGTGCATAAAAAGATGGATGGAGGTGACCAAAGATGCGTCATTCAACAAAAATATGCCAGCTGCCTCTCAGGCACTAGGCAGTGTTGTGCATGCTGGGGAACACAGAGCAAGGAACAAAACAATTCGTGGAGCAGATGTTCTGTGAACTCTGGGGAAATTGTAGCTTGCCAGATGTTTTGATTCCCTCTTTTCCTCTCTTCCTTTATGTTAGGAAAGAAGAATAAGCTGAACAGATTCTGACTGTTGGCTTTCAGCTCACGAAGGACCTCCCTAGCTCTCCTTTTGTGGTCCATGTGCTGCATCCTCTGCCTTCAGTGTGCAACTGGCCCCCTACGCAATGTGTGTTTGTCAAACCATGGAAGTGGGGCAGTATGGCAAGAACGCAAGTCGGGCAGGAGACCGGGGAGTCCTCCTGGAGCCCTTCATCCACCAGGTGGGCGGACACAGCAGCATGATGCGCTACGACGACCACACTGTGTGCAAGCCCCTCATCTCCCGGGAGCAGCGCTTCTACGAGTCCCTCCCCCCGAAATGAAGGAGTTTACCCCTGAGTACAAAGGTTAGTCACTGGCCAGTTCGGAGAGAGCAGCAGCCTTGGGCTCGGCCCTCCACTCGGTTTTCCTTGTTTGTTTCCCCTGTGATGTGATTGTAGGTCTCTGTTGTCTCAAAGCAGCTCAGTCACTTCGTTAAGCAAAATTTGAGGCTGAAAGTATCAGTCGAGATCTTTAGATCTTAGAAATTGAATCTATTGATAGGTACACCCGAGAAGAATTCACAGTGTTAAGTTCCATTGGTGAAGGGCATGGTGTTAGGGTTTCCTATTTGCTGGGATGGTTTAGGAGAGAAGGAGGCAGCCCCGCTATAGTCCCAGAGGAGGAAGAATTGGGTGCGTTCCAGGCTGTGACAGGGAGACAGCTGGTGGCAAGGGGGCCCTGTGGAGCCCATGTCTGGATGTGCTGGGGGAATGAATTGATGGTAAGACATTTACAGAAAGACTGGGATCTGGAGGTCCTGACTTTTGAAGGAAAAAGAATCTGTTTCAAAATGGAGGTTAACTTTATAGAGTAAAATTTCATGAGTATATACCAGAATTAAGTCACTTTATGTTAAAACCCAATTTTTACAACTATGTTTATACACTTTTATGATTACCTGTCATGTATAAGTTATATTTTTTTGTGTTCTGCTTTTTAACTTTTCTAAAGCTGTATGAATTCAGTCATGTTTACAGCATCCTTTAGAAAAACCAATCTGTATCAGTTTCGACTTCCGTTTCCTTAACTTTTTATTGTTTTAAAATATACATAACATAAAATTTGCCATTTTTACATGTGCGCTTCAGTGGCATTAAGTGCATTCACGATGTTGTATAACCATTACCGTTACCTGTTTCCAGGAGTTTTTCATCACTTCCAATAAAACTCCGTAACCATTAAGTAATCACTCTCCATTTCCCCCTTGCCCAGAATCCTGAGTAACCTCGACTTTTGTCTCTACAAATAGGCCTATTGTAGATATTTCATGCAAGTGGGACCATGTAATTTTTGTCCTTTTGTGCCTGTCTTGTTTCACTCAGCAACATGTTTTCAGGGTCCATCCATCTTGCAGCCTGTATCAGAGCTTCGTTTCTTTTTACAGCTGAATACTAACTATTCCACTGTAAATACATAGCACATGTGGTTTATCCATTCATCTGTTGATGAACACTTGGGTTGTTTCCACCTTTTGGCTATTGTGAATAAGGTTTCTGTGAATATTAGCTTACAGGTATGTGTTTGAGTCTTTTCAGTTCATTGAGGGTTATCCCTAGGAGGAGAATTGCTGGATCATGTGGTAATTCTGTGCTTAACTTTTTGAGGAATTGTCCAACTGTTTTCTATAGCAGCTGTACCATTTGACAGTCTTATCAGCTGTGTTTCTATTTCTCCACATCCTTATTTTTCATTTTTAAAATAAATTATTACAGCCATCCTGGTGTGAAGTGGTATCATTGTGGTTTTGATTTTCATTTTCTTAATGATTGATGATGTTGATGTGCTTATTGGCTGTGTATCTTCTCTGGAGAAATGTCTATTCAAGTCCTCCGTGCAGTTTTGAGTTGAATGATGTGCTAGCTGTTGTTTTCAAGAACAATCAGAAGACTATTGAATTTGGAGGAATAAATATTCTAAGGCTACAAAATCAGAGAGAAGCCAGAATCAAGCACAGTACTTACTGTCTCTAAGCGGCTAAGGAGCAGCCGTCGCAAATGCTTTCTAAGTGCAGCGTCAGCCTCTTACTTGTCCGCACTCAACACATCCATGGCCAAAGCCTCCTGCCATAAATATGCCAAAACCAGACGGAGGACTATAGGCCGTGCTAGCGCATGGAGTCCTGCTGCTAAGGAGAAAAGCCCTGAAAAGGGAGTTGAGCCCAGTTCCAGAGAAGGATTTTCAAAATCACAACCCCCAGAATTGGGACAGGTTGGGATTGAGGTGCCTCCTGGGGACGGAGTGTCATTCATAGCACTGGTACAGTGTCCTCCTGCTCCAGCCTTTTTTCAGACTGGGGACCAGAAATCTTTAAAAGTCGAAGTGAATCCGTAGTATCTACTTGATTTTCTTTGTTCTGGCAGCATTTTCACTAGAAAAATAATAAATATACTTTCTCAAAAATACAGCCCAGTGAAACTAAAACTGGTCCTTCTTTTTAAATCAAATGCAGTCCAATTTGTTCAAAGGAGAAGGAAGATATTATTGGTCTAATTCATATATTTCAAAGATCAACAGCATAGGGTTTTTACCTTTAATTTTGAAATAAGTTTTACATTACAGAAAAGTTGCAAAATCGTAGAGTTCCTGTATGCCGTTTCCTGTAATGCTCCCACGATGCAGCGGGTAAAGCCCCAGGGCAGGGCAGCGCATGTCCCCACAGAGGACTCCCTTCCACGCGCCTGGCTCCCCAGCGGCCCGGCAGGACCGGCAACCCTGGCAGCCCTGTGCAGAAAGAGTCTCACCCATCTCTTCGAGCTCTTGAGTCCTGCTGAGATGATGTTTTAAAACATGTATTAATTGAAAGCTGTGGTTGATGGTCTTTGCGAGATGATTCGAGTGCCAGATGCGCACTTGCATGTAACCAACATAATCCAAGCTGATGAGCCCGCTGCTTTCTTGCCCAATACACTGGACTTAAATTCAGTCTTGGGAAAGATTACAGGGTGCTGACAGACATCGTGATCGTCGCACACCCCGCCTCCCCTCCCCTCTCCCTATACCAGCTGCTCTGTGACCGCTCCTGGGTCCTGTCCACTGCCCACATGCATTCAGCAGTCAAGAGTGTGCCAGAAAATCTTGACTGCTAAGTTAGCAGACTAAAACACAGCCCCTCGATGAATATCAGCTGAGTATTATTTTAATTGGAAGAATGTCCCGAAGACTCAAATGAAGTTCAGTGTCTAAATGATGAGTCACATTAAAGGAGAAGGGAGCATTGCATGTTTTTTGTTCTGTCTGGCCAGAAGCATAATGCTGTAAATTTAACCTTTATAAATAACTGGGTAGAGATAGCCATTCTTCAACTAAAAGGGGGAAGCAGTAAAGTTAAGGAGCTGCTGTCTCCGTGATCTCTGCTCTTGGGAAGAGCCTTTGGCTCACTGGGAATGAACTCACTATGGCAGATGTGCTGTGGTCTGCTCCAGCAGAAAGGAGGCTGCATTGTGACAGTGCAGTGTGACGGTGCCAGCCACCATGCAAAGTGGATGAGAGCCTGTAAAAAACTGGCCCCCTTTCACACTGCTCACAAGATCCTTAAATGAATTGCAGTAACCAATTTTAAAGGGTTTAGATTTTAAGAATGGTGCTATTACATGCGTATTGTTGGTAAAGGGACTTACACTATAACCAAAGTTGGGTATCAATAAATGCATCATATTAAAAAA
The DNA here is from genome assembly GCA_003508835.1 of Eonycteris spelaea. NCBI lineage: Eukaryota > Metazoa > Chordata > Mammalia > Chiroptera > Pteropodidae > Eonycteris > Eonycteris spelaea. Next base: position 2,787,675 of record PUFA01000145.1, on the reverse strand, counting down.
AAATAACCATAGTACAACTTATAATTACCTAACCGGGAAATGGTCATTAATATAATACTACTGATTAATCCGTACACTGTATTCAAATTTCGGCTGTTGTCCCACTTATGTCCTTTTTCTGGTTCAGGATTGCACATTGTATTTAGTCCTTAGTCTCTTCCACTCTGGGATAGTTTCTCAGTCTTTCTTTGTCTCTCATGACATCGACACTTAGAGTCCTAGCAGTTATTTTGTGCAATGTCCGTAAATGAAGACTTGGCTTATACTTCCTCATGACCAGATTGAGGCTATATATTTTGGGCAACAGAAATGACCCTGTGTTTTCCTCAGCTCATCATGTCAGGGGTTGTTTTGTAACTGGTCATTTAACTTTGTTCACTTGGTTTAGGTGCTGTCTGCCAGGCTTCTCCACTGTAAAGCTACTATTTTTCCTGTTGTAATTAATGAGTATCTTAGGGGAGACACTTTGAGACTACAGATATTCTGCTTTTTATCATTCTTTAGTCCACTAATTTTAGAATCCATCAATAGTTCTTGCCTACAGCAAATTATTACTGTGCATGCCTCATAGTGACTTATTTCTATCATTCCTTCTGTATTAATTGGAAGGAATTACAATTCTATAAGGAAAAATTGTCCCTTCTCACCATTTATCGGTATGGACTTAATGAATATCTTATTGCTCAAATTATTCTTGATTTGGTCACTGGGTCTTCTTTACATTGGCTTTTATGTACTTGTGACATATACCCACATATTTTGCTACATTTTTTACTTTCAGTTACTATGAGATACTCCGGGCTCATCTTATATTTTTCCTCCTCCATTAAGGAACCAACCATTTCTCTAAAGAACTCTGTTTTCTTTTTTTGTAGAAATAGTGTTTAGAAAAGATAAGATCTTGGCGCTAGATATACTGAGTGCTACTGGAATATCATTACTTTTAGGCCCTTTCAGTAGACAGAACTAGAAAATGCATGTATATATACTAACCCACGCATTATATACACACATCTGTATTGCCAGACACACAAGTAATTTAAAAACTCAGCCAAGCTAATGAAAAATGCCAATAACATTCTGTAGTACTGGATGTGAAGTTCTAGGCTTCTGTATCCTTTGCCTCATTCGTTTATTAAATATTTTTTGAGCATCTACTAAATGCCAGGTCCTGTGCTCATTAGTGTAAAAGGCAAAAGAAGGTCCATACCTTCAAGGAGCTTACATGCTAATGTGAGAAAGAGTAAACAAACATAGACCAAACAGTCACAGATTGTGATAAATGCTATGAAGAAACTAAGTAAGGTTCTGCAGCTGAAAATAGTAAGGCTTCCAGAACAGAACACTTGCTATAAGGTGATCAGGGAAGGAATATCTGGGGAGATTTAAGGGACTGAAGGATGAGGAACAGCATTAAACATTTCTCCAGAGAAGATACACAAATGGCCAATAAGCATATGAAAAGATGCTCAACATCATTAGTCATTAGGAAAATGCACATCAAAACCACAATGAGATACCGCTTCACACCAGGATGGGTGGTAATAATTCATTTTGAAAATGAAAAATAAGTGTTGACAAGGATGTGCAGGAAGAGGAACATGGCTGGTACAGCTGCTACAGAAAACAGTTGGACAATTCCTTGAAAAGTTAAGCACAGAATTACCACATGATCCAGCAATTCTCCTCCTAGGGATAACCCTCAATGAACTGAAAAGACTCAAACACATACCTGTAAGCTAATATTCACAGAAACCTTATTCACAATAGCCAAAAGGTGGAAACAACCCAAGTGTTCATCAGCAGATGAATGGATAAACCACATGTGCTATGTATTTACAGTGGAATAGTTAGTATTCAGCTGTAAAAAGAAATGAAGCTCTGATACAGGCTGCAAGATGGATGGACCCTGAAAACATGTTGCTGAGTGAAACAAGACAGGCACAAAAGGACAAAAATTACATGGTCCCACTTGCATGAAATATCTACAATAGAGCCTATTTGTAGAGACAAAAGTCGAGGTTACTCAGGATTCTGGGCAAGGGGGAAATGGAGAGTGATTACTTAAGGGTTACATGTTTTGTTTGAGGTGATGAAAAACTGGAAACATTCTATTGATGTTTAAACAATAAAAGAATATTGTGAACAACTTTGTGCCAATAAATTCTACAATTTAGATGAATGAGACAATTTCTTAAAAGAAACAGAAGAAATAGATAATCTAGATTGTCCTGTCTATTAAACAAATCGAAGTGAGAGTTATAGCATTCTAACAAAGAAACTCCAGGCCCACCCACACAGCTTCCCTGGTAAATTCTACCAAAGATTTAAAAAAGAAATATTATCCAATTCTACACAAACTTTTCCAAAAAACTGAAGAGGGAATATGCCCCAGCTCATTCTGTAAGCCCATTATAAGAAAGTAAATGTCCCTCAAGAACCGAGATATAAAAAATTTGAACAAAGTTTTAGCGGATTGAATCCAATAATACGTTAAAAGGGTAATAATATGTTGCGACCAAGTAGGGCTGATGTGAGTAATGCAGGGTAGGTCGCAGGTAGGTTTAACATTCAAAAGCTAAAGTAACGTACCATATTAATAACCTAAAAAAAAAAAGTGATAATCTCAATAGATGCAGGAAAAGGGTTTGCTAGTATCCAGCATCCATTCTTGATAAAACAACAAAACTCTCAGCAAACTAGGAATAGAAGGAAAGAAGTTCCTCAACCCGAAAGAAGGATCTGAAAAACTATACAGCTGGCATCATACTTAATGATCAAATAGGTGCTTTCCCCGCTGAGACCAAGAATAAGATACGGATTGTCCATGCTCTCCATTTCTAGTCAACATTTTCCTGGAGGTTCTGGCCAGGGCAGTTAGGCAAAAAATGAAATGATCAAAAGCACCTAAATTGGAAAGGAAGAAGTAAAACTCTTTATTTGCACACAATGTAGAATTCTATCTTCAGCCAAACTAGCAATAAAGTACTGGAGTAGAATAAAATCCTGCAAAGAACACAGAAAAATGATCTCCTGAACACCGTTCCTTAGGAAGTTACTTGAGTATTCCACTGTCATAGGGAGTAAGCCAAGAACTGGAAGTGGAGGATCATGGAAGATCATGGAAGATCATTTTCACTCTGGTCTGCTGCAGCAGAGAGGGGGTCAGCATGGGAGCTGTGTGGCAGACCTAGAGGACACTCTAGATCAGAGCATGAGGAGTGCCCAGGTGACAAGATCATAGACCAGAGGGCATTCCGTTTTGAACAGAATCGAGACTGGTAAAGACAGAGAGGGAGTTACAGAGGCGCAGGGCTTCAGGAGAGGCAGCGGTCTGTGTAAGAAAGCCAGAGTACTGACGTGAAGCCCCCTAAAGTGAAGCGTATGTTTGAGCAGTGTAATGGGAATGTAAAAATAACCCATTTCACTTTGATGTTTTAAGGAATTTTTTTTTTTTCCTAAAAGGGCCTAGGGGTTAGAGCAGTTTCCACTTGGAGAAGGAAATGGGCTGAAGAGAAGGATATCCTTTGGCATATCGATATATTCATAAATGCTTCTCACAGATTTTCATATTGTAGAGCTAGTTGTGCACACCACGAGTGAAGAGAGACGTAGCAGACAGAAGGTTGGATGTAGAAGTTAGAAGGCGGTCTGGACGCTAAAAAGGCCAGAAACCTTCCTCCTTGAGTTAGGTTTCTAGGTGTTGCATTTTAACTGTTTTGGTAATGATCTAGAAGAAACTATGAACAACCTGTTTGATAAAAATGGATGCAACAAACTGTTTTGCATGAGTACAGCATGGAAAAACAAAGCTCTCTCAGCTTAGGAATGCCAGTAGTTTGGTGAGCAGAAGTTCTGTCTGGTGAGATTAGAATCGCCTGATGATCAGTGTGGGCAGGAGACATACTTTTAGGACTTTCTTGGAGGGAGAAGTCTTGAGGTCTCTAGGTGACACTGTCAGGCAGAAGGAAACCCAGATCTAGAAGAGGACACAGAAATGACAGCATCATAGAGAGCAGTTCAGTAAATAGAGGGTTAAATAATGTCAGGCGTGGATGTCACCGAGGGAGCACAGTTCTTTTGAATGGTACAGAAGTCAGTAATTGAAAGTAAGAGAATGGAAATAAATATGGATTTATCCAAGATCAAAGGTAAGTAGCAGACTTAGAGTGGGAGTGGATAGTCAGCTATTTTCTGGAAAGATGTCTGCTGGTCATTGTTCCTACCTCATCGACAGTTCATTCAGGGCAGGTGATGTCATTGTCAGCAGTGTGTACTGCATGGATCTAGCCTGTGTAGACATTTGTTGACTGGTTGTCTTCTTTTCAACAGGTGTGGTGTCTGTCTGTTTTGAGGGGGACAGTGATGGTTACATCAACTTGGTGGCCTACCCTTATGTGGAAAGTGAGACCGTGGAGCAGGATGACACCCCAGAGCGGGAGCAACCTCGACGCAAGCATTCCCGCCGGAGCCTGCATCGGTCAGGCAGTGGCAGTGACCACAAGGAAGAGAAAGCCAGCCTGTCCTTCGAGACCTCTGAGAGGTAGAGGGGTGGTGAGCAGGGCTGAGGGTGCATCTCTGGTCCTGTCAGCACAGATGCTCAAGACATTTCTAGAGTCCTGACGTACCTACCATGTGTGGGGAAGCGGGGCCCAGGTTTGGGGAAGCTGGCTGGTATTTCTGGGCCACCCACGTAGGTGCAGCCATCCGTGTGTGTCACTTCACCCCAGTGATGCCCGCTCATTATGGCTATAGCTGCTTAAGAGATGCAGCTCTCTGAACTCTTGGGAAGCAAGGACACCCTGTGCCCTGCAGCTTTGTCATGTGTCACACCCCAAGACGTGTCAAAACGCATCGATCCCCTGAGAGGCTGCAGCAGCTTTCTAATCTGGAGTGTGTCAGAGCCCAGGAGTACCAGGCCATCCAGACTAGTGTTCTTTAAGGGCTTTGGTGTCAGAGCTCTCCGAGACGCTCTGTCAGCCATTAACCCTTTCCCTGCACCTGAAATTTAGTTTATTGCGTTGGACATAGATGTTTCTTTGAATTAGGAAAGTTGTCAAAGAATTATGTTTCTTCATATTTCAGGCAAAAAATGTGAACTCCCACTGAGGTAACTATAACCAAAAGGACAGACAATAAAAGTGTTGATGAGAGAGTAGAGAAATTGGAACCTTCCCACATTGTCAGTGGGAATGTAAAATAGTGCAGCCACGCTGGAAAACAGTGAATTCTTCTCCTAGGTATATACTCAACAGAATTGAAGGAACATATTCACACACAACACTTGTACACAGATGTTCGTAGCGACATTGTTCCAAATAGCCAAAAAGTGGAAACAACCCAAGTGTCTATCAGCTGATGAATGGATAAGTAAAATGTGGTCTATCCCTACAGTAGAACGTTACTCGGCTGTGAAAAGGAATGGAGTATGACACATGCTGTAACATGGATGAACTTTGAAAATATTATGCTCAGTGCAAGAGGCCAGACACAAATAACCGTGTTTATGATTCTGTTTATGTAAAATGTTCAGAATAAGCAAATCCATAGAGATAGCATGTTAGTGGGTGCCAGGGACTGGGGAGGGTGGGAGGGTGGGAAGTAACTGCTAATGGTGATGGGGTGATGAAATGTCCTAAGAATTAGATAGTGGTCATATTTTACAACCTTGCAAATATACTAAAGAACCACTGAATTAAAATAAAACAAACCCCCCAAAATAAACTAATGTAAACTAAAAGGAATGTGAGCTTCCTGAAACAAAGTGAAATCAAAATTATATGATTAAATTATATTTAATTTCACTCAAAAATGAGTTTCTATGAATAGGATGCCCTGTGGCCTGACTCAGTTGGAGGTGGGCTTTTCTTAGATATGGCAGCACACAGTGTGTCTCTGACATCAGACCAGCAGCACACGGCACACCTGGCTCCCATGGCACAAGGGCCCAGGGTGTCCTGCTCTCTGATGGGAGAGAGCACACATTCATTGAGGAGCCCAGAACCCCACAGGACTCTGGTTGAGAGTGTGGTGTCTCACTTCTTGTGTCCTCAGTTGGGGTCCTTGGTGGTCAGCTCTGCATCTCTGAAGCCAGGAGGGGGCATTATCATCTCTGCTTTGTGGTGGGGTCTCCAGATACTGAACATTCTGTGGAACATGGACTCCGGCCTGCAGAGCACGACTTCCAGGGCCTCCTATTCATTTCCCATGGGGCTTCCTTATGACTGATTGTGGGATCTACGCTTGGTCGTTCAGGTGACAAAGAATGGTCCCCAATCCCATAGCTGGCAGTTGATGCTGCTCTGAACAGCCCTTTGAGTGGGCTTTCTTTTGTCTTCCTAAGGTACAGAAATTATTTCCTGTGTCATCTGGTGAAAAGCCAGAGAATGTAGAATCACAAGGTCTGCCCATGTCCAGGTTCAAGGCCCTGCTCTGAAGGTAACGTCTCTATCTGCAATGACCAGACTTCCGTTGGGCTTGTTAGCAGTGTCTCTAAGTCACTGCCAGAAGTAGAGCATGTTTCTTCCTTAGGACCAGGGCTACAACCAAGGATCATGCCAGGGGCCATGGCTGCCCTGTGTAGGCACAGAAAACTTCCTTGGGTTGACTTGGCAAGTAAGTCAACCTTGCCGAATCTTAAAGGAGATTACAAAAAGACATCCATGAATGGCCTCAGCAGTGCCCTCTCCAGAAGAAAATAGTTCTGTCACGCTGCGAGGCACCAGCGGCTCCTCTTCTTCTAGTTGAAGAGCAGTGGGATCTCTGCCAGCGCCCCCTAGCCAGTGTCACCCAGCCTGCCCAGCCACCCTGCCAGGGAGCACCAGCATTTCTGGCACACACTGGCCCTGGTGGTCACCTTGACACTGACCCATTCCACAGCTAGAGGAGAGGCCAGCAGTTCTGAGAGGGGAGAGGCATGGACACTCCTGCGGCGCACATGGTCTCTGCCATTTCCAGGGCACATGGCTTCGCCAGCACTTCGCTTTTCACTGCTTGGCAGTGTGCGAAGCAGCACTGCAGGTTACTTCAGGCCAAGGCTTTTATGTTGGGGGAAAAATGAAGTTGTGGTGAAGTTACCACCTTTTTAGTTGGAGTCATTTTCTCACCAAACCCCCTATGTGGTTTGACTTATTTTAGCAACAAAATTCCCATACTCACATGGCTTCATGCTTTCCAGAGGTGCAAATCTTGCCCTTTCTTTTCTGAAATTTTCCTCTTCCGGCCCAGTGCAAAGGCAGACAGACATTCATAAGCATAACGTCAGCATCTGCTTTCTTCACGTCTTACTAAAGATTCTCTTGTAGATATTGTGGGCGCTACACTCTTGTCTGAAAGAATAGTTTCTCCTGCCGTTGATGGTGGCATTCTGTGCTCCATGCTCTATCTGTTAAGTGTGAAATGATATGCTTACCAATTTCTGTATTTTTTTAAATTGTGGTAAAATACACATAGCATAAAATTTACCATTTTCAACCTTTGCTCAGCATACAGTTCAGTGGCAGTAAGTACATTCGCATTGTCGTGCAGCCGTCACCACTGTCCATTTGCAGGATGACTTTACCATCCCCAGGAGGAGCTCTGCACGTACTAAACAGTGAACTCTGTCCTCCCCCAAACCCTTGGCAACTGTCATTCTTTTTGTTGATATGAATTTGCTGCTACCTTGTATGAGTGAATCATACCATATTTCTCCTTTTGTGTGTGGCTTATTTCACTTAGAATGTTTTCAGGTTCATCCAATTTTTACATGTATCAAGCATTTAATTTTTTTTGTGGTTGAATACTATTCCATTGTATACATATGTTTGTCCTTTCATCCACTGATGGACACTTGGGTGGTTTCCAGCTCTCGTTTACCGTAATGCTGTTGTGAACATTGGTGTAACGTAACTGTTTTTCTGTTTCCGGTTCTTTAGGTATTTATTGGATCATATGATAATTCTGTGTTTTAACTTTTTTTGAGGAACCACCAGACATTTCTGCAGTGGCTGCATCATTTCACATTTCCACCAGCAGCGCATGAGAGTTCCAGTTTCTCCACCTCCTCCACACTCATTCCAGTTTATTTTTGTGCTAGCCTCCTTATGGGTGCGAAGTGGTATCTTCATCACACAGTTTAATGCAAAGAATTGTTTTTTGGACATTGTTTGGAGACACACAGGAAGACCACTAATACTGTTTACTCATTTGTACGTGCTTGTGCATCTGGGGCCCCCGTGCCACCCACCAGCAGGGTCTGTGGGTAGCAGATTAGGCCTGACCCAACCTGTGCAGTGAGACCCCAGAGGGTGACTTGTCCGAGCCTGTAGCAATGTGTATGTTTTTCCTCCTTAGCTCCCAGGAGGGAAAGAGCCCAAAGGTGGAGCTGCACAGCCACTCAGATGTCCCTTTCCAGATGCTAGATGGCAACAGCGGTCTGAGTTCTGAGAAGATCAGCCACAACCCCTGGAGTCTGCGCTGTCACAAGCAGCAGCTGAGCCGCATGCGCTCCGAGTCCAAGGACCGGAAGCTCTACAGTATCCTTGTTACTGCTTCTTCAGCGGTGTCTGCCCTGGGGCCTATGACAGGGTACTTTCCAGTACCGTGGCTGAGGCCCACTGCTCGGGGTCCCCTCTTTTGTTCTCATCTCCTTTTTTCATAGGCTCTTCTTCCTCATCCTCTAATTTCATCAACATGTTGTTTTTCTGCCTTTGGGAGTTGTTAAGGCTGAATATTAAACTTGGCAGTCTAGAAGAGTGCTGTCCAATAGAACTTTCTGGGACAATGGAATTATTCTGTATCTGTGCTTTTTATTAGTGTGGTAGACACTAGCACATTGAGTATATACAATGTGGCTGCTGTGACTTGAGTTACTGAATAAATAAATTTAATCAGTTAAACTTTAAATTTAAATCACCAGATGTGGCTAGCAGCTACCATATTTGTCAGTCCATGTCTAGAATCAGGCGTGTATGTTTGTGCACACACACGTGTATTTCTCCCCTCCAAAGATACTAGTTTAGAAGTAAAATGTTTGGTTTTTTAAAAAAAAATCTAGACACCATACCTGTACAATGTTAAATAATTTTAAGATGTTAAAGTTAAAAAAGTATTATGAGGTACGTGAATCCTTATGATCATTCAGTGTTTTGCAGTAGTAGAGGATAACTAATACTGAGAAACTGGGAGGGGGAGTGTGCCGAACACTTCGTATGTATTTACTCAGTTTTTGTGACAGTCTTTTAAGGGAAGAACTATTAGGATTTTCATCTTTCGATGAAAGGAAACACAGGGAGTAAGTGTTTTGCCTAGAGTCAGTGAATGGCCAAAGCAGGATTCAAGAGCCCAAGCTCTCAGGTACTGTGAGGTTTTCTGCAGCTTTCTTTAAGTTTTATTTTCACTTATAGCAGGTGATGAGATTAATTAAAGGCCAGATTGAATGGTTTTCTGTAAGTTATTTAAAGAATTGAATGTTAAAATGTTCATCGTCAGCGTGATGCTGAGTTTCTTCTCCTCTAAGATTATTTGATCATGTAATAGTTCCCAGATATGGAATTGAAGTCCAGTTGTGAGCCCCAAGGGCTTTTGGCAGACATGTGACAAGCTTGTACCTTTATCTAGGATTGTCGCAGACAGTAGATTAAATGGAGACATGAATATATAAATGATAGGAGCCAGGACCATAGAGCTGTTTGGAGCAAATGATCCTAGAAGCACTAAGGGATAAATTTTAAAGATACAGGTTGCTGGTTTGAAGTTAAGACAGAAAATGGCAACATAGGAATTTAAACCAGCTTTTTCTAAAGATTTACATTTGAGAATGTTAAGTCTAGTTTCTCATTTTTGTAGCACTACAAATGTGTCTGCCTTACTTCCTAGGCATGGGTGAGGCGCTTGCTTGAGTGGGGACTTGGTTTACTGATGGTGCCTGCGATGGATGTGAATCTGCCAAATCTTTTTTAGTCTGTATGTCTGTAAGATGAATCCAAAGAGTAAAATTAAAATGATGACATGAACAGATGTGGTGTAAACACACAATGGAATATCATTCAGCCATGAAGAGGAATGATATTTTGTCACATGCTGCAATATGGATGAACTTTGAAAACATTTTGCTAAGTGATATAGCCAGACACAGACAGACAAATATTACGACTCCACTTAGATGAAGTACCTAAAATAGGCAGATTCATAGAAACAGGAAGTAGAATAGTGATTCCCAGGGACTGAGGGGGAGAGAGATGCATATTGGTTAGTGTTTAATAGGCACAGTTTTGTTTGGGAAGATGATAAAGTTCTGGAGGTGATGGTGGTTACAGTTGCACAAGAATCTGATTCTACTTAATATCACTGAACTGTACACTTAAATATATTTAAAATGGCAAACTTTATGTATATTTTACCACAATAAAATTTTTTTTAAAGAAATAATAAGCCAGTGGTGTGAGTTCACATTTGAGAGTTTGTGAGGTGAATACGAATTGCATTAGATGAGACTGCCTCCTTTTATAGAAAAACTTGCTTGTGCTTTCCTGGCTGTGGCTGTTGGTAAGTGTGGTTGTCATTCTCCTTGACCGTGGCCCAGAATTCCTCCTGCTTGAGAATGTGGTGCACCATTTCAAGTACCCCTGTGTGCTGGACCTGAAGATGGGCACCCGGCAGCATGGTGATGATGCCTCAGCTGAGAAGGCAGCCCGGCAGATGAGGAAGTGCGAGCAGAGTACGTCAGCCACACTGGGTGTCAGGGTCTGTGGCATGCAGGTGAGCTGCCCCCTGTATGGTGAGAGCCTAGGTGCTGCTGCTAGTGTGTTTCAGTTGCCCATGTACCTGTCTACCACCCCTGCCCAGTGTCCGCCTTGCCCTCATTGGTCCAGAATCTTCTCTAACAGGGAGGGAGGTTCTGAGTACATCCTTAGAAGTATGTTTCTTGACCATTCTTCTTGTCCTTACCTGGTGACCTTGGTCTGGGCTTCAGGTACAGAGCTGCTGTGAGAGCCTGTTGCCTTGACTTCAGCGTGAGACTCTTGTTGGTCAGTAAGTTCTTAGTTTGAGCCCAGCGGGCCCCAGGGCAGCTGGGAGAAGGGCTTCCAAGGTGATGGCAGAGAACCTGTAGGCCTGGGCCTGCTCCCTCCTGGCTTAACTGTAAGAATGCTTGAGGTGAACCTGGCCCGCGCACCTCAGTTGTGGAGGGGTGAGCAGGAAAGCTCAGGTTGGTCAGAAGTACTTTCCAGACAGTGCTTGCCCAGCTTCTGGCACTCACCCTTGTCTGTCTCCTGGGGTTTCAGGTGTACCAGCTAGACACAGGGCATTACCTCTGCAGGAACAAGTATTACGGCCGTGGGCTCTCCATCGAAGGCTTCTGCAATGCCCTCTATCAGTACCTGCACAACGGCTTGGACCTGCGCCGCGACCTCTTCGAGCCCATCCTGAGCAAACTGCAGGGCCTGAAAGCGGTGTTGGAACGGCAGGCCTCCTACCGCTTCTACTCCAGTTCCCTGCTTGTCATCTATGATGGCAAGGAGTGCCGGGCTGAGTCCTACCTGGAACGCCGGTCCGAGATGCGTCTCAAGCACCTGGACACGGGGGTGCCTGAGGTGGCATCACCCTGTGGCCCTAGCACCAGCCCCAGCAGCACCAGCCCCGAGGCGGGCCCCTCCACTCCACCCAAGGTGGATGTCCGCATGATCGACTTTGCACACAGCACGTTCAAGGGCTTCCGGGATGATCCCACCGTGCATGACGGGCCGGACCGAGGCTATGTGTTTGGCCTAGAGAACCTCATCAGCATCATAGAACAGATGCGGGACGAAAACCAGTAGGCCCAGCTTTGGGCCTCCAGAACCCCTTCTTCTCCACCCGCAGGCAGGGACCATTGATCCGAACTCGCTGTGAGGATACAGACTTGCTTTTAAAGGGTTATATTTCTCTTTGGTGTAAACTAAAAGAAATGTTTTTAGCTGTAGCCTGGAATCCATATATATATAAAGTGAAGGAGGGCAGAACACACATCCTCTCAGCCAGGCTCCTTAGCTCTACAGCTCTTGACTGCCGTGTCCCGGCTGTCTTAGGAAGGAAGATTTGCCCCTGGTGGGCTTGGCAGCAGGGACAGGGAACAGCCCTCGGACACTGGTTTCTCTTGCCTAGGTTTTTGAGGTCTGTGGCTGCAGGGCTCCTCCATGCCCACTCATCTCTTGTTCCTCAGTAGTAGAGAAGTTGAGTGCCCATCTCTGGGATGTTCTAGTGTTGTGGGTGTCAGCCACTCTTTGATGCTCCCAGCTGCACATGGCTGGACCCATCCTTGGTTCTGACTTCGCATGAGGCTAGATTCATGCGCTGAAGTCCACTTAACGTCAGCGGGCGGGCCCTGGGATTCCTAGGCCCTCTGGCACTTGAACCTGCTCCTCCTCCTGCCTGGACACCCCAGCCAGCCTTTCTCACCAGGATCCTGGCCTAAGGAGTTCACCATCTCTTGCCTCACTGAAGGGGCTCTTGCTCTGCTTGCTGCGGAAAAACCTGTGTCCCAGCAGGCCCCGGCCTCTGGTGGCTCTGGCCCAAAAGGATCTGCAGTTCTCGTACTGTGGGTGAGAGTCCCTGTCCTCCAGCTTCGAGAGCTGTGCTGCCTCTGGGTGGGCTGCTCCTCCCGGGGCTCAGGGGTTCCCCTTTCCCCAGGCCCTGCTCAACGCAACAGCCCGTTATGAGGAGCTCCAGGCTTGTGTGAGAGAAGTCAAGCCTAGCTGCACATAGGGACATTGTGCCCTGGAGCAGGTGCCCAGACACTGCTAATAAGAGTTTTGTCTTAACAGTTCTGGGGCCCCTCAGCCTGTCTGGTTGTCTGTCTGCCAGTCCCTGTCTCTTGGGATCCTTCCCTTGGGGTGTAGCCTTGTTAGTAAATATTGATTTCCTTCATGCTTTCCTCAGCAAAATACTCTTTCCTATTTCTGAGGGGAGCTTTCGCCCCTGCGCCCTTTCTTAGCAGGTGCTACCTTTTTACAAAGAACTGGTAGCAAACTGAATTGGGGTGTTTTCCTGCTGGCCCAGTGCCCTCTCTGTGGGCCTGGAGTGTGGTGTCAGCACTGACAGTGGCAGAGGGAAGGCCCAGCGGGCGACCCCTTCCTCAGTTTTTATTTTTGCTGCCAACCCTTAATGGCACAGAGACCTGCCACTTCTAACACGTGGCCAGGAGGTGACACAACACTCATCTAACCATTGCCAAGGTTAGTGCCCTCACCTCCAAGCCTAGGGCCACTGTCATGGTCACTTTCAGCATGTCCCTGTTTGGGCATTAAAGGTAAGCTTGCCAGCCTGTGTCTGTCAGAGGTCTTGGTAACTGATGGACTAATTTCTGGTCCTTAGTGATGCAGCCTCACACATCTTAAATGGGCACCTTGATGGACCTTGTCTCTCAGTCCTCTGATCCTGGTGCCAGTGGTGGGCAGGTTCCCATTCTTGGGAGGGGCAGCTTGCCTATTATTGGTCATCAGTGACCACCTTCTCTTCACTACAATTCTGTGGCTTCAGCTGTAGGGGCAGTAGCGTTAGTGTAGACAGTCATTTCCTGGCAGGGCAGAGGCTGAGACAGAGGGTCTGGGGCCGTTTGGATTCCCTCTCCAGCCTGGGGATGTGCTGTGCCTCCTGAGTTCTCTAGTTTGGGAGCAGTCCACCCCTCCCCACTCCCAACCTCATAGCGAGAGAGGTTGTACCCACTTAAATTCAGTGTTTTCCTGGCACTAAGCAGTGGGCCCAGGTTTTGCTGCTTCCTCCCAGGGCAGAGCCGTTTTGGCACTAGGAGACCCAGCCCTTTTATCTGGCAGGTGGTGGGCACGTGTGTGTGCACATGTGCTCTGCCACTACTCATCACTCTCTGCCAGAGCCCTGTCCCAGCCAGGCCCTGCCTTCCCAGCCCCAACTTGGGACCAAAGTGCGGCGTGGGGTCACGACTGCAGCACTCCAAGTGGCCCCTTTCTATAATGCATCCCTGTGCCAAGTCGACACCAGCCCCTGGGGGTTGGGGGGTGGGATCGGGCGGTGCTTAAAGAGGAAGGGGACCAGCGTGGCCGTTTGCCAGGGACCCCACCCCCCTCACATCGGGGCCTGTGCAGTGGCGTGGAGGCTCCTTTAAGGAGCCAAAGGCCAAGGCTAGTTCAGCACCATTGACTCGCTCACACCTGGCCACGTGCACGCCCCCAGATGCAGCTATCTTTGAACTTCAAAGCTGTTCAATTTGGTTTTGTTTGTGCTGATTTAAAAATGTTTTAATGAGGAAGAAAAGATGGAGAACCCAGGGAAGGCCCTGGTTCCTTTGCTTCTCGGGAACTGTTAAGCCCTTGCCTTTGGGAATCGCTTTCTTGCTCCATTTTTTTGTCCTTGTCGCCGGAGGCCTGCGCCGGGATACGATACGTGGCTCCGACCGAGTCCGGGCGCAGTTGAGTGTTTTCGGGACCTTGCGTGCGGGGTAGGGGGTGTTGGGCCTTGGGCCGAGCCTAGCTGCCCCTTTTTGTACACCTAGCGCTGCCCTCCCTGCTTGTGTCTAAGGTCGTGTATGTCAAAATAAAGCCGCTAGAAACTCAGGCGTGTCCGTGTCTTCGTGAAGACCTGCGTTTCCGGGGAGATAAGCCACCCCCGGCCTGCGGCCCCAGGCCCTTTCGCTCCTCCCGGGCCGGAAGCGGCGGGGAGGCGCGGGTCCTGCAGGCACCGGGAAGGAAGGCAGCCTCGCCCTTGGCGCCAGTTCCGCCTTTGGATCCGCCAATGGCCAGCCGACCCGCGGGTCCTGTTGCGGTCCCCATGGCAGCCGTGCGCGCTCGACCTTTCATTGGCTACGTCCGCCGGAGCCGCGCCCCGGCGCTCTGACGCCAGCAACCGTGCCACGTATACGGCAGCCAATTGGGCCGCCCGGGCTTACGTCATCGTCCGACCCCGGTCGTCCTGAGTTTGGAGCCAGCCGCCTTCCATCCGGCGTCGCGTTCCGGTTTGTGGTGGCCGGCATCCAGCGTCAGGCGGACTGGGTGGACAAGGTAGATCCAGAGTTGGTCAGTCTAGCAGGTGAAGGGTGCGAGGCCGGGCCCGGCGGCGGGAGTGAGCGGCAGGAGTCGGCCAGGCGGACCGCGGACACCTCGGAGCCCAGAACTCAGTCTCTCCGGCCGCTCGTCCTCAGGCGCGATGAAAGCACTGATCTTGGTGGGAGGCTATGGGACGCGATTGCGGCCGCTGACACTCAGTATCCCGAAGCCACTGGTGGACTTCTGCAATAAGCCCATCTTGCTGCACCAAGTGGAGGCGTTGGCCGCGGTAAGGCCCAGCCGGAATCGTGGTATGACAACAAGAGGGACGCCAAGTAGGGTGGCGGACGCCCTTGCTTCGGGCTAAGCCCGCTGGTTGGGTGGACTCTCCTTTCCGCCAGGTAGGAGTGGACCACGTGATTCTGGCTGTGAGCTACATGTCTCAGGTGCTGGAGAAGGAAATGAAGGCGCAGGAGCAGAGGGTGAGTCGACTCGACCCTGTCCCCGTGCCCCACCCAATCTCCCACCGTGGTGGGAGGAACCTGACGGGGGCTTCTCCCTTCCAGCTAGGAATCCGAATCTCCATGTCCCATGAAGAGGAACCGCTGGGGACAGGTCAGTAGAGACAGGAAGGTCTCTTGAGGAGGGTTTAGGGCTGGGAAGAGGGGATAAGACCCAGACTGTGTGGAGCCTGCTGAGCCTGGATCCAGGGTCTCAGACCCCCAGGAAAAGGCGACCTGTCCTCCTATCCCAGCTGGACCCCTGGCACTGGCCCGTGATCTGCTCTCTGAGACTACAGACCCATTCTTCGTCCTCAACAGCGACGTGATCTGCGATTTCCCTTTCCAAGCCATGGTGCAGTTCCACCGGCACCATGGCCAGGAGGGCTCCATTGTGGTAAGGACCAGGCCTTTCTTTGGCACTCCTGTCCCCCATGGCCAGCTCCCCCCCCCCTGCTCACCCCGCCAACCTTGAACTGCCCCCTTATGCTGTGGGTGCAGAGCTTTGTAGTATGTCGCTAAGCATTTGGGACACAGCCCCCGAGATTTAGGACAGCATGCGTATCAAGGTTCAGGAACTCTGGACTAGGCCAGGTCCCCCTGCACTCAGGTGACCAAAGTGGAAGAACCTGCCAAGTATGGTGTGGTGGTGTGTGAGGCCGACACAGGCCGCATTCACCGGTTCGTGGAGAAGCCACAGGTGTTTGTGTCCAACAAGATCAACGCGGGCATGTATATCCTAAGCCCTGCCGTGCTGCGGCGCATCCAGGTGTGTAGAAACTGTGGGTGGGCCGGACTAGGGCAGGCCACCATCACTATGACCCTGCTCACGAGCTGCCCACTCCCACAGCTGCGGCCTACGTCCATTGAGAAGGAGATCTTCCCTGTCATGGCTGAGGAGGGGCAGCTATATGCCATGGAGTTGCAGGGTGAGGCAGGGAGGCCACAGGGTGGGGGTGGTCTGTGGCCGGGCTGAGCCCCTGATGCATTCCCTCCCTACAGGCTTCTGGATGGACATTGGGCAGCCCAAGGATTTTCTCACCGGCATGTGCCTCTTCCTACAGTCACTGCGACAGAAGAAGCCTGAGCAGCTGTGCTCAGGCCCTGGCATTGTGGGAAACGTGCTAGTGGTGAGGCCCTTGCCCGGCCCGTCATTAATCCCTTCAGTCTTGGGGGACAAATGGCTCAGTTGTGTTTTCCCACTGTCCTCAGGACCCAAGTGCCCGCATTGGCCAGAACTGCAGCATTGGCCCCAACGTGAGCCTGGGTCCCGGTGTGGTGGTGGAGGATGGCGTGTGTATCCGGCGGTGCACAGTGCTGCGAGGTGCGCCATCTCCTCCCATTCTGGCTGGAGTCCTGCATCGTGGGCTGGCGCTGCCCGTGGGCCAGTGGGTAAGCCTCTGGGCTGGGCCAGGTGGGGAGAGGGCAGGGAGTGTGCCTGCCTCACTGACGAGGCTTGCCTCTCCCTCCTCGAGGTGCGCATGGAGAACGTGACAGTGCTGGGGGAGGACGTCATAGTAAACGACGAGCTGTACCTCAACGGGGCCAGCGTGCTGCCCCACAAGTCCATTGGCGAGTCTGTGCCAGAGCCTCGCATCATCATGTGAGGGGCTGCTGTGGGGCTGGCTGAGCCTCCATCTTCCCGCTGGCAAGGGGAATACCAGCTTGACACGTCAGGAGGCCCTGATTCATTGCCATTTGTCTGGGGAGGCTTGGATGAGGACGAAGCTGTTGGACACTTGCCATCTCCTATGGACATAATCTGGCAGGACCTTTGCCAGGCATACCCCACACAGCCTACTTCCTGAAGAAGGGCCAGGCCAGGGCTGTATGGAATAATAATTTAATGCTCACTGTGGCCCTGACTGAAAGTCAAGCTCAGGCACAATTAGGGCTTGGTGGGGCTCCCACCAATGAGGTTATTACACACAGGCAAGGAGGCTGGGTGTGGCAGCGGGGCATGGGGGCAAGGCAAAGGAAGCTAGCTCATAAATAGGGCCCAGCCTGGGTCTAGGTTCAAGGGGGTGGCTCCTGCTGTGTGGGCTAAGCATGCCTAGGCTGCCGAGGAAGTAGCACTTGAATTAGCTGCCTTTTCCCAGTCCTCTACAGACACGATGGTGGCTTTGCAGAAGAAGCAATCCTTGTTGTTCATCAGATGTTGGTTGATGCAGGCTCTACAACGGGAGGGGGTGGCCTGTGTATCCCTGATGCTCCCCCACCCCCACCCCCCTCCAGCCTCCTGTGCCCATGTGGTCCACTTACTTGCAAGACTTGTGGCCACAGGGCTGGAACACAGCAGAGATGGGGTGAGCGTAGCAGATGGGGCAGAGATCCTCCTCACTGGTGGGCTGCGGGGAGCAGGATGCAGGGTGGGTTGGGGTTGGGTGCCCAGACAAGTGATGTACACTGTGCCTATATAGTATACACGCAGTTGTGCCAACGTGCATTCAGATGGGGGTGGACCTGTGTGCTGTGGTGACACTCACCAGGGAGGCAGCTGCTGCCTGGGCAGATGCAGAGGTTAGGTGTGCCAGCATCTGTTCCACCTGAGCCAGCTCCTCAACACTGATGTAATCTGTGTCTGGGAGGGGAGGGGGGTAGGTAGGAGGTGTCAGGTCAAACGTAGCCCTGGAAGTCAGTGCCTCTTGAGTACCCCTAATCTGGAGATTTGCTCTTCAGACTCCTGACCTGGCCCGGCCCCCCAAATCCCTGTTTCTTGACCCCCCCCCCCGGTCCACTCACAGCTCTGTAAGGAGAAGCGCTTCTGATCAGGGGCAGGCAAGGCAGTGCCAGAGGCGGGGGCTCTGGCTGCCCCAGAAGATAGCATATAGAGCGGAGCTGGAAGCAGGGATCAGCCAGGAGCACCGACGTGGCTCTCTCTGTCCTAGGTGGGAGAGGGTGTGAGAGTAGTCAAGAGGCTGAGGACTGTCTGAAACTCTTCTATCAGAGGGTGGGGGCGGTGTGACAATCCAGCCCACTTGCATCGTTGCCTCCTTCAGCCCACCCTATACCCTTGTTTCTCCTCACACCTCCAAAAAGTTCAAGATCCCAATGAAGGACCCACAGCCCGGGTACCAGGTTAAAAAAAGCTCAGGGGAGCTACCGAAGATAGTGAAAGTTCACCTGCCCCTCATACATCAACCCTTCAAAGAAAATAGGTAATTAGGAGCTTAAAGGCGTATTCCTCAGGCTTCCTCTGCCGCAGAAAGCCGCCAACCAAGTGCAGGGCTGGGCATTGGGGCCGGACTCGCGCTCCCTCTGGCGGCCACGTGGGGCCCTTGATGGCCGAGGTCGCGGCTGCTCCGCCCCCTCCAACAGGAGCCAATGGGAGCCCAAGGCTCCGCCCCTGGGTAATCACCTCCCCAAGAGTATTTAGCTGAGTGACCAGGAAAACACTCCGAGAGCTAGGACAGTCTGCGGCGGTATTGCTGAGTGGAGCGCGGCCCCAACTCACAACCTGGAACCGAGAAGTGGGAGCGGCTAGCAGCAAGTCAAGCCAGAGCAGAAGGGGGTGAATCCTGGAGCAGTGCCCCGCGCAGAGCTGCCCGGTCCCGCCCCGGGGCGTTGCCGCCATGTCCTGGCTAGTGCTACTGGGCGCACTGCTGTGCACGCTGCGCGTCGGATTAGGCACCCTGGACTCCGAGGACTTCCCGTCCACGGCGCCGCGTAACTGCCCCGACAAATGCGTCTGCGCTGCAGACCTCCTGAGCTGCGCAGGCCTTGGGCTGCAGGACGTGCCAGCCCTGTTACCTGTCTCTGCGGCAGACCTCGATCTGAGCCACAACGCGCTCCAGCGCCTGCGCCCCGGGTGGCTGAGGCCCCTCTCCCAGCTGCGCACCCTGCGCCTAGGTCACAATGAACTGGAGGCGCTGGGTCACGGAGTCTTCGCCAATGCCAGCAGATGCAGCTGCTCGATTTATCATCGAACGCGTTGCGTGCGCTCCGCGGCCAGGACCTCGAAGGGCTGGAGGCGCTCGAGAGGCTGCTGCTGTTCAATAACAGCCTGGCGCACTTGGACGAGCATGCCTTCCGGGGCCTGGGCGCGCTCCGTGTGCTCTACCTGGGCTGCAACGAACTCACGTCTTTCTCTTTCTACCACCTGCACGGGCTGGGCATGACCCACCTCCGCACCCTGGATCTCTCCTCCAACCGCCTGGGACGTATCTGGGTACATGACCTGGCTTCGCTGCCTGCCTTTCTCAAGAACGGCCTTTACTTGCACAACAATCCTTTGCCCTGTGACTGCCACCTCTACCACCTGCTGCAGCGCTGGCGCCAGCGGGGACTAAGCGCTGTGAGCGACTTCGCCAGTGAGTACACGTGCTGGCTTTCAAAGTGCCCACCTCCCGCGTGCGCTTCTTTGAGCACAGCCGAGTTTTTGAGAACTGCTCCGCTGCCCTGGCTCGCGACCTAGAGAGGCCTGAAGAGCAGCTGCAAGTGCAGGTGGGTCGGTCCCTGAGGCTACAGTGCAACACCAGCGCCCCAGCAGCTCACGTTGCCTGGGTCTCCCCGCAGCATGAGCTGCTGGTAGCGCCAGGATCCCGCAATGGCAGCATTGCAGTGCTGGCTGATGGCAGCTTGGCCATCCACAATGCAGCCATGGCATGAGGGTCTTTGTGTGCCTGGCCACTGGGCCCCTCCTGCGTCACAGCCAGACTCACGAGTACAACGTGAGTGTGAACTTCACAAACCCTGAGCCGGAGGCTTTCAACACCGGCTACACCACGCTGCTGGGCTGCGCCGTGGGCCTGGTGCTGGTGCTGCTCTACTTGTTTGCGCCACCCTGTCCTGGCTGCCGCCGCTGCTACCAGCGCACCTGCCGCTGCCGCCGCTGGCCCCGAGCACCCAGCCCGCTCCAGGAGCTGAGCGCACAGTCCTCCGTGCTCAGCACCACGCCACCCGACGCACCCAGCCGCAAGGCCAGTGTCCACAAGCATGTGGTCTTTCTGGAACCTGGCCGAGGGGCCTCAACGGTCGTGTGCAGCTGGCAGTAGCTGAGGACTTTGATCTCTACAACCCTGTGAGCCTGCGGTTCAAGGCTGGCTCCGAGTCCAGTAGCTCCACGGGCTCTGAGGGGCTGGTGATAACCTAGGCTGCCCAGGGCCCCCACTGCCTGCCTGCTGCTTGCCCTGCTCCCTGCCGTCACGCAGAGCACTGCCAGGCGCTGGTAGGAGGCACTGGGCTTGGTCCTCAGCCTCCCGTGTGGGGCTCCATTTACACCACAGTGGCCTCACTCACTGGTAGAGGAAGCGGGGTCCCCGACCTCTCCTGCTCCACCTCAGCACAGGGCCTGCCTGTGTTCCCTTTCCTTGGGACCACCTAGTGCCCAAATGTCCCATGAGGATTGGACCTGAGGCCTATCAGGAAGAGCCCTTGCATTAGAGTCCAATTCCACCCCGGGAGCCACGGCAGCTATGAAGGAGTGCTGGTGAAGAAACCGGAGCATAACCTCCTGCCTCTTCCCAAGGGGACGGGAAGGGAGAGGGCTCCAAAGGAACACCTGGCCCGCCCCCAGGGGGGAAGGCGGAAACAAGCCCTTCTTTGATGAACTGGGACTCTCCGCACCAGCGTCTAGCCTACTTCCAGTCTACTTCAGCTTCACGACTCCATTCAGAGTCTGGTGGGCAGGCAAGAGGCAGGCGAGGCTCCTAAGAGACCCGCAGGTGGCCTGGCCTGGGCCCCCGCCAGAACAGCCCTGCTCCTTCTGTGGCTGGGGCATCTACAGGGTCCTCTGAGGGCAGCGCCTCTCCCATGGGCTCCTGGGACAGTAGGAAGGGTGCCATGGCCCTGTGCTCCCAGCTTTTCAGCAATAAAGAGCCTGCTGAGCATGGCTGTGATGGAAGGGCGAAGCCGAGACTCACTGTCCCTGAGAATAGAAGCCTCTTAAGGGTTGGCACTGGTCTCTGCCTAATGGGAGTGCCCTGGCTTCAGATCGGTTTCCCTCGTTCCACTGCAGGGAGGCAGGGAAGGGGGGCTGGGAACTACTCCTGTGTGGGGGCTGAGCTGGCACCCTCACGAGTGTCCAGGATCCAGCTGTCATGGAGTTTCTTAATAAAGGTAGGACATGCTCATTGCTGGACCCTTTGCAGACGCAGGCGGCAGTGTGTGTGCTCAGCTCTTGATCCCAGCAGTGCTGTCCTGGACATCGCAGGGTGGCACCCTGTCCCCGCCTGAGGCTCTGAGGCACCTGTTCTGCCGGAGTCCCGGCTTCCCCTACTCAGAGCCGCTGCTACTGCCACCGGTTTAGTGCAGGCCTCACCGCCTGCCCTCTGCCTCAAAGCCTGATCCTGAGGTCCATTTCAGAGGTGCGGAAACTGAACCGCGGGGAGGCCCTGCGTGGCCCTCTCCACATCAGACATACTCAGCTTCCTCCGGGGCCCACAGTCCCCTTCACTCACCCTGAGGCTGGGCCATGCACCAGGAGCCGTACCAGGATGCCTGTCACTGCCACCAGAATAGGGTAGTGGTCCACGCTCTCCAGGCCTACGGGAGGGAGGAAGGGGATGAGCTGCCCAGGGGCTCCTGGCTGATGCCATCCACCCATCCTACGGTCCTCCCTACAGAGGGGCGCACTGAAGCTGGGAGCGCCAAGTCCGGCTATCGTGGTACAGAATGGAGAATCAGGCATTGTAGCTCCTGGCAGAGGAACCGAAGCCTGTGGTGTGGTGAATGTGGGGCCCCTAAGTCCTCACCAGGCAGCCGCAGGGTGACCACACGGTCAAATAGGTTTCTCTCAGCTGTCACGCGGTTCAGCACTTGGTTCAGCAGCTGTGAGGGCGGGAGTATGTTGGTGGCTAGGTGGGCTCACCACTGGGGCACCCCGGGTCCCACCCACCCTCCTTGCCTGGATGCACACACCTGTGCAAGACGCCGCAGTAGCATCTCAGAGGTAGGCTGGGACCAGTCGAGGAATATCTCGGGCACCAGTGTGATGGTCATCTCCAAGACACGCAGCAGGCTGACCGAGAGGTCAAAGCAGGTGGCACATACCTTGAGCTGCCGGCTGTCTACGAAGTTCCTCTCCAGGCGTTCAGCAGCCTGCTGGATCTAAGCCACCAACGGTGGGCAGGCAGTGGTCAGTGGCCGGCCGCTGCAAATTCGTGCCTTACCCTCTGCATCGTACTGGTCTACAAGGTCCCACCACAACCCACCTCCTGGATCATGCCGACGAACTCAGAGAAGGCCCAGTTGAGCTGGTTGAGGACGCTGTTGAGGAAGCTGGGCGCCACGTCAGGGTCCTGGCGCAGCAGGTCTGCCATGTGCTGCTGCAGCAGGGTGGAGGGGCAGGGCTCTGCAGGGGCACGGGCAGGCGGCAGCGTCGGGGGCTCCAGTCAGTGGCCCTGCCTGGCTGCCTCTGCCCTCACTCGGTGGGCCATTGGTGCAGGACAGAGATGGTTCTGGGAATGCTCGGGCCACGCAGGCAGGAGGATGGGGTGCAGGACCACCTGGGGGTTAGGGCTAAATCTGCGCCTCCCTCTGTTGAGCAAGCCACAGGCTGTGGCTGTTTCTAGCCCCACAGCACCCCCTAGGCCTAGAGCAAGCTCTCAGTCGCAGGCCCTTCAGGGGACCTAGACCCCTCCTCACTTGTAGTAAGGCCGGCTTCCCCAGAAGCCTCCTCTGAGCCCTGCTGTCCTCCACTGTCCTCTGCTGGCCTTGGCATGTAGCCAAATGGTGGGCGCTAAGTCTGGGCTGAGAGGCAGCAGTAACCAGAGCCCTCAGCCGCAGCCAGGCTGGGCAGAAACCCCACTCCCCCCCACCCCCTCAAGTGAATCAATAGTTCCTGCAGCAGCAGCAGGACATGGCCCCGGCCGCACTGCCACTCTCCACTGCAGCTCAGTCCCACCCTGGGGTCAGGAACAAGGCAACTGGCGAGGACTCGCTGTGTGACTCTGTACAAGGCACTGGGCCTCTAGGGACGCCTTTCAGGCCATCAAGGCAGAAACGCACCTTGTGGGCCAAGGAAAGCCATCCTGTGGGGTGAGTACCGCGTGTGGCAGGCAGGCCCCGGGCCGGGCCGGGGAAGAGGACCTCAGGCTCACAGGGCTTTGCTGCGCCAGGGCCCCAGGCGAGAGCACAGCCTCCGCTCCGACCAGCCGCCCCTTCCTCCAGGAAGCCCATGGACACCCTCTGGGGCCCTGGCCAACCCCCAGTCTATGTCTCCCTGGACTCAGGTATCCAAGACCTGGCACCAGCAGATGGCAAAAAGGGGCAAAAGGACATGGTGCTGGGACAAGGATGGAGACCAGGGAACGGGGCCTCACCCTGCGCAAGCTGCCAGTAGCCTGCAGATACTGCCCCCTTTCACTGTGACCCCCACACAGCTTCAGACCCAAGGGCACACGTGGGACTGGGGAGGAAGGGGGAGTAGTCCCAGAGTGTCCTTGAGCTGGACGGATGCTGGGGAATGGAAACCCCAGGGGAAAGAGGGAGTTTGGGGCCCAGGGAGGGGCTGGAAGAAGCGGAGAAGTCTGAGAGAACCCAAGAGCAGTGGGCAAGGGCTACCTGTCTGCTCAACCTGGATACTCACTCTGGAGGCTGGGCAAATTGGCGTCCTCAGGTTTGGTTTTCAGCAGGTGTGGCAGCCGTGTATAGCGGTAGCCGAACCCACATCCCTGGAGGGTGGGGTCAGTGGGAGGTCAGTGGGGCAGGGCAACCCTTCCTTCCAGCCAGCCACAGCCACCTCCCCTCTAGCCAAGCTTACCCTCCAGAGCCGCACCAGGATCCAGTTGGTCTGGGCCCAGGGCCGCTGCTCATAGGGAGCCAGGAGGCTCCTCACCATGGCGATGCGCCTGGCAGGCAGGGGTGGCAGGCACAGGCACAGGGTAAGGCTGGGCGTGGCGCTGTGACGGGCGGGGTGCATGCTCCACCCCCAGACCCTACTCACTGCTCCTCAGGGATCCGCTCCACTGCCCGAAGGGAGTGTGGGTAGCAGACATAGCTGGCCAGGGCCTGCATCAGCGAGTCACGGATGTCTGCCGGGACAGGCCAGGCCTCAGCAGGTACCTAGGCATGAGCCCTGGCCCCGTGCCTCTGCCCATCTGGCCAGCATTTTGTACAGAAAAAAGCCAGCCAGAGACACCATCCCATCCCATCCCCATCCCCCGAGCCTTCTGTAGGGCACCTCACCAGTGCCCACGATGCGTGAGTCGGCAAAGTGTTTGGCGAGGATGGCAGCCAGGCGGGTCAGGGTCTCTTCATAGCCTGCAGGGTGCGGAGTCAGAGCTGTTGGCTGAGAGCGGGGGCTGCAGAGGCAGGCACATCCCTGGGCAGAGTGGGTGGGCTTGGGTAGTGGGCTCCAGGCCTGGCTCCAAGGGTGATTCTGGGCCCAAGCCAGCACCTGGGGACTTCAGGCACGGCAATCACCAAAACTAGTGAGAGGCTAAGGCACAGACTCACTGTGGGGGAGGGGCAGGTCCTGGCAAGAACCCAACCAAGCCCAAACCCATCTTGGCACACACACTTGATGGCTGGCTCAGTATCAAAGTGCCCTGGGTACCCACGGCTCCACCTCTGAGGACAAAGCCGGCGCCTAGGCCCGGGGCGGGGCACAGGCAGGCCAGGGGCAGGCCAGACATGGACCACCCAAGCCAGCCTGGAAACAGTGGTCTGCAGGAAGCCCAGGATCCTATGCGGCCCCTGGCATGGCCCGCTCCTTGCTGTGATCTATGGAGACAAACCACTCTGCCCTGTGCAGCTGCCACACCCTGCGGCCATACCAGGAAGGCAAGGTGAGAGGCCAGCTGGCTTCCAAAGCACAGCAACACCAAGAAGGAAGTGAAAGTGGGGATCCATTTTGTCTGTGTACCTCCCAGCCAGGAAGGAGCTGCTGGTTCTGTGGTGCTGGCACCAGGCCGGGCTCTCGCCACGTGAGGCTTTAGCAAACGCCTGTCTGATGCAGCAGGGCAGAGCGGGAGCTGCCTCCCCTCCTCCCTCTGCAGATGTGTGCTGCTGGGCCACGAGGCCTCAGAACAGGACCCCAGTGCTCATGCCGAAGGCCCCCTCCCAGCCTGAATGGCCCCGTCACCTGGGAGCTCCTCCATGCTGTGCACGGGGCCGAAGTAATTCTTGAGAGCGCTGTAGCTGTTGATGGCCACGCTCAGGTAGAACTCGGGCATGAAGGCAAAGAGAGAACCCGTGCGGTCGCCGTGCTCGATGGTCCGCAGGCAGACTCGCAGCAGCCAGGAAATGTCCAGCATCTTCTCCTGCAGGAGGCACACAGGGCGCTGCGGGGCTGCTCGAGAAGGGTTCCTGGGGGTGGCCTAGTCTGGGGACCCAGAAAGGCCTCCCGGAACACGACGTGAGGACTGAGAACTGATCCCAGGCAGTGGGAGCAGTGGCGATGGAGGACTCAGCAGGCGCGGAGGGCACACCCTGCCTGGAAGGCTGCACTGGCACCCAGATGAGAGCCCTGGTTTATATGTTTTAGAGGCACAGAAGTTCTGAAGCGAGAGGGTGCCATGTGACCAGAAGTCTGTGTTGGAGCACTGCCCGGTGCAGAAGGGGCTGCAGGGGCAAGTGAGGACAGGGGAGTGAGGAAGCTACGGCCTCATGTAGGCCCATGACAGCAGACAAGGGGACCGAAGGGCCAAGAATGGGGATACGCCAATGGGTGGTGGGAGCAAGGCACTGTCAAGAGTGGGGCATACATCTACGGCCACGCCGCCCTGAACAAGCCCGATCCCGTCTGATCTCGGAAGCTAAGCAGGGTCGGGCCTGGTTAGTACTTGGATGGGAGACCACTTAGGAAGACCAGGTGCTGTAGGCGTAAAAAAAAAAGGGGGTTGTAAGCTGACAAGGTCCTTGCAATCTATGAGGTCAACCAAGGGCTGCTTTGCCTAAAAAACATAAAAAATAAGAGTGGGTCATGCATGTCTGGGGGTGACAGAGTCCCACAGAGAGCACAGGTACTGGAGGGGAAGCAGCCTGGTACAGGGCAAAGGGATGTGGCTTAGGACATGTGGAGCACAAGGTGCCTGCAGATGCCCCCAGAGAGGTGGCCATTGAGGAGGAAGGTAGAAATGTGGCCTGGAGCTCAAAGGGGAAGATGTTGGGAAGGCAGGAGGCAGCGTGACTGCTGGTGAAACAGAGGTCACAGGAAGCAGACAAAACCTGCCACGGGCCGTGTTCCACACAGTATAGTTCTCAGATAGTCTGTCAGGATCCCACAAAGAGGACCAGAGTGAGGCCCGAGACCACACCTCTTGGGGAGGCGCTGGAGTATCTGGACTGTACGCCAACAATCTGATGCTCTCAAACCTAAGACCCTGAGGAGATGTAAGCTAGATGTCAGAGGCTGGCCTGGGCCTGGGCCTGGGCGTGCACATGGTCAGTGAGCCAGAAGGCCAAAGAAGACCAAGTCTGAGGAAGGGGACGGCAATGGCGCTGATGCAGTCAAGGGGCCACTGTAATGGGGGGCAGAGGTATGTCTGCACCTGGGGTGGAGGGGGCGGGGCTTGACAGAGACCCTGTGAGAAATGGAGGAGACTGTGCTGGGGCCAAGAGTAAAGGAAAGATGAGCTAAGACGGAGCAGGAGGAGGGCATGGGGGCTGTAACTGGATGCAGAGTCAGGGCAGGGCGTAATGGGCTTTTTCCTTTACTGACGGGAGAAACTGAGCGAGGAGGCAGCAGAGTGAGCACTGAAGATGCGGAGGAAGTGGACACTTGAGCATAATAAGGGCTATATTATGACAAGCCTACAGCTCACATCACGCTGGCAGCTTTTCCTCCATGAGCAGGGATGCAAGGCAAGGACGCCTGTTTTTACCACTGCGATTAACAGTACTGGAAGTTCCAGCCTGTGCAATTAGGAAAGGAAAAGAAGTAAAAGGCCTCCAAATTGGAAAGGAGAGAGTCAAATTATCTCTGTTCACAGATGACATGATCTTACATGTAGAAAACCCTAAAGATTACACACACACACACGCACACACACTCAAATGATTTTTGACAAGGGTGCCAAAGACTAGTCTTTTCAATCAATGGTACTGGGAAAACTGGATATCCACATGCAAAAGAGGAAAGTTGGACCAATGCTTCATATCATACAAAAATTAACTCAAAATGGATCAAAGACCAAAACTTAATAGCAAACACTATGAAACCCTTAGAAGAAAACAGAGGAGAAGATCTTCATGACCTTGGATTGGACAATGATTTCTTGGATGTGACAAGAAAAGCATAGGCGAGAAAAGAAAAAATAGATAAACTGGACTACATCGAAATTAAAAACCGTGCATCAAAGGTCACAATCAACAGGGTAAAAGGCAACTCGCAGAATGGGAGGAAATATTTATAAATCATAACCGCATGAGGGGTTAATATCCAGAATGTGTAAAGAACAACTATACATCAACAACAACCAAAAAACAATCTGATTTAAAAATGGGCAAATAGAGTTGCGGAGACGTTTCCCAAAGAAGATATACAGATGGCCGGTAAGCACATGAAAAGATGCTCAGCATCACTAATCATTAGGGGAATACAAATCAAAACGACGATGAGACACCACTTCATCCAGGTGAGGAGGGCCATGACATTGACCCATTTCCGGTTTGCCCCGAGACTACTCGCCGGTGCTCGCCACTGCAGCATTTACCCCGAGACAACTCGCGGGTCACAGTCCTCACCTTACCCCCGAAGTGTGCCATGAAATATCTCACTTTTATTTTCATGTCACTTTTGCACATTGATAGTTTTTGAAAACAAATGACATCATTCTATTTATAGTATTCTATTTCCATTTACAAAATATTATAATTCTCGATCGCTGAAAATGCAAATCCTGGAACACGTAGCATTCCTACACGTGATGTTAGAATGAATTACTGGCAGTGAGCTGCACCTTTTTTTTTCTAAATGGGAAAAGGGTTAAAAAAAAAAAAAAAAGGAGCAAGCATTGGCGAAGATGGGAAGAAACTGGAGCATCCGAGCCCGGCTGGTGGGACTGGAAAATGGTGCAGCTACGGCGGAAAGCAATATAGCAGTTCCTCGAATCATTAAAAAGAGAACGATCACATGACCCAGCAATTCTACTTCTGAGCACAGACCCAAAAGAACTGAAAACAGGACCCTAAGGAGACAGTTGCCCACCCATGTTCATAGCAGCATCATTCACGATAGCCCCGAAGTGGCAGCAACCCACGTGTCTAGCAATGGGTGGACGGATCAATGAAATGTGGTATCACATACAAGGGAATGGTATTCAGCCTTAAAAAGGGAGGAAATCCTGACATAAGCTTCAACCTGGATGAACAGTGCGAACATGATGCTAAGTCAAATAAGCATAACGACTAATACTGGGTATGACTGCACCTGAATGAGGGACCAGGAGAAGTCAGATGCACAGAGACAAAGAGTACAAAGGTGGCCGCTGTGGACTGAGGAGGGGCTGGGGAGTCACTGGGTGTAAGCGCCAGCCTGGGAAGATGCAGCTGCCCCCCTCACAGAGCTCTGTTTCACAGCCGCGTGGACCCACTCAGCGCCGCTGAACCAACGGGACATTCAACGAGTGATGGTTAAGTTATATGTTGTATTTTGCCACAACTTTAAAAATTGGTCAAGATGATAAATTCGAAGTTATGTCTATTTTATCACAATTTAAATAGAAGAAGAAAAACATACAGAGATGGGAAGGCAAGGTTCCTAAGGAGGAGGTATGGGAGGGTGTGGCAAGACTGCCCAGGGAGGTGGACAGGCGAGACCCGTGCGGAGGGCCCTGGCAGTGGTCTTCCTGGCAGGGCCGACGGCAAGGCGGTCTTCACAAGAGAGAAAGGATGGGGTGGAAGGCAAAGGCTGTGGGTTAGGAGCTGCCAGGAGAAAGAGCAAGTAGAGCTGGCAGGACAGAGATGGGGACACCGAGGGCCTGGATCAATGGTCATGGGGGAGGGGACTGCCCAAGAAGGTAGACGGGCTGCCCTGATATGGGCACCTGAGGAGCAACCAGGCGCTCACCAGAGGGAGCGGTGCCAGGGCGGTGGGGGGAGAGGAAACAAGTCCGGAGGGGCCAGGGCCTGGGGATCCAAGTATGGTCAGAGGGAATGCACCATCTGTCCGTGTGTCCTTCTACCCCTGGAGGCTGACTGCCCTGGGGAGGCAGAGCCTTGGTTTTCTGGTTCACTGCTGAGTGTCCCCAGCGTCAGGATGGCACCTGGCATACGCCAGGCTCTGGGCACATGTTATTGAATGAATGAGTGAATGAGTGAGTGGCAACAAGCCCGTGGCCTCAAGGCGGGGAGGTAAGTCTGAGAGAAGGTGTAGAGTGAGGCTGTGGCTTGGGAGAGGCCTCGACAAGCCCCAGATGCATGGTGGGGGGACGGTCATGAGGGAGGGGCAGCAAGGAGGGAGGAGGGGAGAGACAGGTTCTGCTCCTCTAGGAGAAAGTTTATGAACTGGAGGGGAACAGGGGAGTCTAAAAATGGCATCTACTCACGTTCATAGGTTATGAGAGAGCCTGGATCATGGCATGGGGTGGTAAAAGGAAGGATGAAGAGCAGGGAGGGGGCCCATGTGTGCCAGAGGCCCGGGCAGCAGGGAGCATTGAGGGGCCGGCACAGCTCTGCCTGATCTGTGAATAGTCGGTGAGACTGGAGAGGATGCCTGCTCACCTGGGAGTAGACGGTGGCATGGACCCAGGCCAGACGGCGACTCAGGTGGTCCAGCTTTTCTGAAAAAACTTTCTGGCTCTTGGTCAACTCCGCAAGGATGTCCTTCCTCTGCCACCCAAGGAGAAAGGAAGATCAGACCCACCACCTTCCCCAGGCTGCCCTCACAGGGCCCCACTGGTGCGTGCGGCAGGCAAAGGGTCAGGCAGACCCGGCTCCACTCTTCAAATCCCCACTGCCTCTGCCCCACTGTTGAACCCAAGCAAGCCTCAGAACAGGGCCATGGCCATCCCTCAGAATGAAAAAGTTAGATGCAGCTGGGGGTCTGTGAGCCCCTGGCCAGGACGCCCCAGGGATTCCACACTGAACTGCAGCTCTGATAGCTGCTCTCTCCCTGGCCAAGCCCAGGGCTCTGCGGAGAGCTGGGGACAGGCGGCCTGCCTGGGCCTGCCTGGCCCGGTTCCCCAGGCCGGGAGAACCACAGGAGGGGAGCGGGGGAGCCAGGCCCCGCTTCCTGCTGACTCTGCAAGTGGCTGAGGAAGCACTCAGGGTCGAATCCATAATTGATGAGTGTGGGTATGCATCAGCACTTAGCAGGCCGGGGTGGGGGCACCTTGGCACAAGCTTCGGCCGGTCGATAGGGCTCTGGCTGCGCCCAGCCCTGGTACCAGCCCCGCCTCTCACTGACAATGGTATGGCGGGGGGTGTGGGGGCAGCAAGGAAAACTGCTGGGGCAGTGGGCAGGAGCAGGGGACCTGGGGACAAGGGGACCTGGGTAAGCCGCCCCCCTGCCACACCCGCCTGTGCAGGCCTTACCCGTTTGGGGCACCGGCGGAGCTTGTCCTCTGTGTCCCTCAGAGCCATTGCATACTCATTGACATCGTCGGACACACCCACCATCTAGAGCAAGGGAGACGGCAGGTCCACGGTGACCCTCGGGCACCTCCCCCGGGTTTTTCCAGACCCAGCCCAGACCCCAGCTCTGCCAAACTCCCAACCTGAGGCCCAAGACGGCCCCCTCCCCCAAAAGTCAAGCAGGTTGGGCCTAAGCACTGGCAGGAATCAGTGTCGCTGTGGTACACGCTCACGTGCCCAGTCATGCCCAGGCAACCCTGCAGAGCTGGGCGCGTATGTGGGCGCACACTCACGCGGCACCCAAACACGCAGAACCACACAACATGCGCCCGGGTCAGCGGCTTGAGACCTTGCCCAGCTGCTGGTGAACGCTGAGGTTGTACATCATCACGGCACCGTCGAGGACTTCCAGCAGCGAGTTCTCGGTGAGGGGCTGCTCGGGCTCCTCAGGGGGCCGCCCCAGCAGCAGGCCCTCGTTCCAGTGGCTGCCTTCAACTAGGGAGTGAGGGAAGGGCAAGGGCAAGGGCAAGGTCAGAGGCCATTTGAGTTCTCTCCTCGGCCTGCTAAGCCAGGATGGGCCTCACACCAGGAGGAAGCCCTTTCCCCTGGGCCCGGGAGGGACCTGCAGGGAGAACACGGGGGAGGGGCGGGCAGCTTCCTGCAGCTCCGGGACCTATTTCTGTGGAATCGATTTCCTGCCCTCAGAGTGCACTTCCCATGCCCTTGAGAGACTGCCAGGCTACAGGACAGGGAGACCGTGGGGGCGTGTCCTGGCTCTGCCCGGGGTGGGGAGCTGTACACAGAGCCCTTCGAGTCATGCTGGCCCTGCCCTGCCGGACACCTACTGTCCTCCCGTGTCCGCTGCTCTGCGCTCAGCGTGCGCACTTTCACTTTCTCCGAGGTGCTCAGAGGCCGCCGCGGGGTCATCAGGCTCACAGCTGCTGTGCTGAGGAAGCGGTTGGCTCGGCCCAGGGTTGGAGAGCTGAGCCAGCCGGGCCGGGGCAGAGGCAGTGCGCCCCCAATGGCCAGGGCCTGCGTGGGGCGCTGTGGTGGAGAGAGGAGGCCAGACACCACTCAGGCCCCCAGGACTCGGGCCCACTCAGGGCTCCCGTGATTCATGGGGCTGGGGAATGGGAAGTGAAGCTTTGTGCCTCCACCCACAGTAAGGGCACCTGCCTGGTGGGAAGCTCCTTGCCTGCATGGAGGGGGAGATGGCCCTGGGTGACACCCCTGCCCGCATGAGAGAGGGACAGCCTAAGTGAAGCCCCCAGCCTGCCCCTACCGCGGCACCTGGGCCGCAGCCGGGGCTGGCTCCTCATCTTCATCCAGGTCATCCATGGTGGCCGCCTGGAGCTCCAGGGGGTCGATCAGGATGTTGGCCTTGGAGGCGAGGTCGTCTGGAAAGCATGGCAGAAGGTTCGCAGGGCCCCATTACCACTGTGCCCGCGCCTCGCCCCTCCGCTGGCTCCAACAGCCTTCGCTGTGCATCCCACGGCCCTTTGTCGTGCAGGGATCTGGCAGCAGGAGGCGACCCCAGCACACTCTCCTTGTCACTCCGTCTGTGTCCCAGGACCCCCCGCTCTCCTGCCCTCTCCCCACCCACTTCTCTGGCTGCTCTGTCACTTCCTTCCTTGCCCTGCCCTATAAACAAAAGGAGACCCAGGGCTGCCTCGCCTCTGCTGGCCTCACTGTGCACACTCCCGTCAGCCTGTATGCTGACGGCTGACCCCACCGTCTCCGCCTATAGACCAGGCCTCAGTCCTGGCGGTGTCCCT
This sequence comes from Eonycteris spelaea, assembly GCA_003508835.1. NCBI lineage: Eukaryota > Metazoa > Chordata > Mammalia > Chiroptera > Pteropodidae > Eonycteris > Eonycteris spelaea. The sequence continues at coordinate 2,754,969 of PUFA01000145.1, read as the reverse complement.
GGGCACCTCAAACAGACTCGTCATCCCAGCCTCCTCCTGCAGCCCCTCTCCCTGATGGTGCCCCATCTTCTCAGTCTCTGGAGAGAAGCCTGGGTCATCCTTGACTCCTCTCCTTCACCCTTGACCTCTCACTACCTCTCATGTTGCCTGGACAACTGGCTACCCTCTTTCTTGGCCCTCTCGTCCCATTCTAAACAAGGCAGCAGCCACAGGGGGCATCTTACAACACAGATCCTAAGCCTCACTGCCCTGCCCTGGAATGAGCCCACACTGCTGTCCAGCCCGCAAGGCCCTCAGACCCTGCCCTTGAGACTTCTTGGCCTCATTTCCCATGGCTCCTTGCTTGGCGCTTCCTCTCCAGCACGCTGTTTTCCATCCCCAGGCCACGCTGGGCCATGTCTGGCGTCCCTGGCTTTGTTGGCGCTGTGCTCCCAGCCCGCTGCGCTGAAGCCACTTGTGTTCTTCCTCAAAAGCAGCTCGGGCAGGTACTACGCGCATCCCCCTGCCACCCCAGTGACCTCTCCAGGATTCTGTGGTTCCCTCTATGTCAGCACACACACCCCCATTTTATTATAAGGCTCCAAGGCGTCCCCTGGGGTGGGTGCTTGAGGAAAGGGGTAGCCGGACCCCAAACTAGAGAGAGAGCAGATCAGCGTATCACGGCCTGAAATAGGTCTATACTTGGGCGCCCTCTGGTGGGCGAAGGACAGCACAGCACTCATCGCAGAGCCGGCTCTGGGCCCACCCTCCACCCAGCTTGACTTGCTCATTGTCCGCAGGTCTGCACACACCTTTGAGGGTCTTCCGAAGGTGTGAGAGGAGGCCTCCAAGGCGCTGCAGGTCGAAGTAGTCCACCTTGCCATTATAGAAGATCTGGGGCGGGACGTAGGCCTCTGGGGGGCGTTGGGAGGCCAGGCCAGCAGTCAGAGCTCAGTAGGAAGACCTTCCCAGAGGCCGCCCCTCTACGCTGACCTAGCACAAGGGGACCCCTGGCCTTGGCCACCTACCCACCCAGGCATACGGTGTGGCCTCTCCCATCATCCCCCCCGCCGCCTCCACCATTTCAGATCGGCTCCAGGAACTGCACAACTGGGGCTAAAGGGGCCCTTCTTGGCTGTGAGTCACTCAGGGGACAATGAGAAGGTCCCAGCTCAGTCCTGTGGAGTGTTTCCCCATCCAGGGCACATAAGGCTCCACCTGACCCTAGAAGACTCTTTCCCACAGAAATATAGGGCCCCAGCACCTCAGATCCCACCCGCAGTGTCCCCTACAAAGGACTGCGCAGAGGGCTGGACAGGCTGGGACCAACAACAGGAGCCTTGGGCGGGGGCAATACAAACATGGGCTTGGCAGTCCCAGAGTGCACGGCTCCTGCTGCCCCCGGGGAGACGCTGCCCGTCGATGGGGTAGGACTCAACTGGGCAGGAGGCCTCGGACAGCTACCACCACCCTCACCCTCAGCCTAGCACCCCACATCAATGCTAGGGCCTGCCCTGTGCCTGATCCTGCCCATGCCCTAAGACTGGAGGCCCTGGCCTCACTCACCCTCACTGGAGGAGGCGTGGGGGTTCGAATCCTTGTACTCATCCCAGTAGTAGCGCAGGGCAGAGATCAGACGGTGCAAGAAACAGACCATGTACTCAGGGGGCAGAGCATGGGCATGTTCTGTGGGCACAGGGTGTAAGGCATGCATCTGTGCCAGCAGGCCCCAGCTGTTCCTTAACCAAGGCCCTGCCCCAGGACCCTGGGCTGGGAAGGAAAGCCGGGAAGCAAGAGGAGCAGGGCTCGGCAGGGTGAGGCAGGCTGGGAGGCGCCAGGAGCCCAAGGTGCAGCCCCTGCCACACAGCTCAGGGCCCATGGTCGGCTGGCCTCGTGGACACCTACCCCCCGGCCACTGGCATTCTCCTGCAGAAACTTTCGGAACTTGGTCAGGAAGATGTACCTAGAAGCTTCACCCTTCAGGGGAAGGAGAAATGAAGCTGTGATGAGCTGAGGATGCTGGCCCAGACTGGTCTAGCTCAAGCCCGTGCCTGAGCCTGAACCCTGCTGCGGGGACCTGAGCCAGCCGGCCCCGCTCCCTACCAGGGACCCACACAGGGGTCTGGGAGCCACTCACCCCATTGTCATCTTTATTGTTCAACAGCAGCTTCAGGATCTGGACCTGCAGTTCTTCCACCACTGGGGGTGGGGCGGGAAACACCACACTGAGCCCTCGGGCTCCCAGGGACAGGGCAGGGGACCAGGTTTGGATGGGGCTGCGCTGCCACGATCCCCGAGCCCAGCCGGGGCCTGGTCACCACCTCGCGCCCCCAAGGACACACGCGCACACAGCACGTGCACAGGCGCGGCCGCCCCGGCACCTGACCTTCGATGCGCTTCTTCAGCCTTGGCAGCCCCGCTCGTAGGCGCGCCGCCGCTGCCGCTGCTCCGCCGTCTCGTCCTTCGCCTCCTTGCTGTCCTTGCCCTGGGCAGGGGCAGGGAGGAAAGGCCGCGGGGCTCATCCAGGGCTGACCCCGCCTGCCACCCCCAGCGCAGGGCCACGGCTGAGGAAGGGGCCTCTCTGCTGTTTGGGGGGGGGGCTCAGGCACCCTGGGCGGGCCCTCACCGACCCGGCCCCCCCCCCCCCCCCCCGGCCCACCCACCTCCCTGCCCCAGTGCGGCCACCAGGTGGTGGGGATGAGCTCCTGCAGGCCAGCCTCCTCCACGCGCAGCGGGCTCTTGATGTAAAAGAAGACGGCGGACCGGAGCACGTCGAAGCTGGCACTTGTCAAGGCAGAGCTCTGCTCGCAGAAGGGGGCCACGTCCACCCCCCCCCCGAGTCTCACGGGAAGCCCTGCCGAAACGCGCCCACCACAGCGCTCCCACCCCTCACGTGCCACCGCTGCTCTGCCCGTCTCCCCGACCGACCACAAGCTCTGAGACCTGCGGCTGGCAAGCCCCCCAAGCCTGCGCTCCAACGAGGGCACAGGAAAGGCTGGTCTCAGGGACAGATGACTGTGGACAGGCTGGAAAGGGAGCCTGGCGGCCTCTCCATCTCTCAGCTTTGTTTCTGCCTCCTAGAGGCTGAAGACCCCGGAGAGAGGAGACAGCCAGCAGCTCCGGCTTCCCAGCCAGGGGCCCAGAGCTCCGCTCTCCCTCCTCAATCCGTGCATCCTCGACATTTGGGGAGAGCAGGGAGCACTGGCTCCTGGGTCCTGTGGGAGCCCCGCCTCAAAGGAAACGCAGATTAGAAGAGCAGTGCTTCGGCTGACGGGGCAGGGCCTACTGGTGCCCGCACACCTCCATGCGGGCCCGTGAGTCTGCAGCCATCTGGGGAGCCCAGCTCGGGCTGGCCAGCCGCCTGGACCTTGGCCCTATCCTCCCCGCTCTGTGGAGAAGGCGCTGGGAGGGCTCGTCCTAGAAGAAGGACTCACATACTAAGTGCTCTGGTCTTCCTGAGCCTCCTTGGGGACTCCTGGCCAGAGACACACGGCCCTCCCTGGCCTCTGCTGACCCCAGAGGGCACCACACGCCTGGCCTGCCTGGTTGTAAGGGGAGGATACAGGACGTTGCTAGCAGAAACTTGCGGGACTTCTCGTGCTTCAGGATGGCGATGGTAAGCCGCAGGTAGTGGATCTGTGGGGAGGGGGTGCTCAGAGTGGGCGGGTGAGGCCCGGGGGCTCGGGGCAGCAGCAGGAGGGCCCACCTGCAGGCTCAGGTCTGGGACGATGGGCGAGAACCGGTACAGCCGCAGCAGGGACATCATCAACTGCTTGAGGCAATCGTGTACCTCGTAGTCCTGGGGAAGAGATGCCAGGCTGCACAGCTACCGGGCTGGGGGCAGGCTCCAGGACGGCCGTTCCCAAGAGCCCCCTCCTCAGCGGGGCCGGGCAATCTGGCCTGAGCCCTGAGGTCAGGAGCCTCACCTCCATGAAGAGCCACAGCAGGTCCAGCACCTGGCGCACCACGGACTGCGCCTGGGCGGGGGTGCCCGCTCCACGGCGCCCAGCAGGAAGCTCATGAGCACGCCTCCACCAGGTACACCTTGCGCTGCACCAAGGGCGGGCACCGGTCAGGAGGGAGCCTTCCAGCCCACGCAGGACACCCCCGTCCTGGCACGTGGCCAAAGCCACAGGCAACCCCAGGACACAGATGAACCCTTCTGGGGTCTGACGGAGACACGAGGGCCGCTGCCCCTCGGGGGCTTTGCACACGCGGTCCCCTTAGCCTGTGAGGTCATTGCCCCTCCATCTTCTTTCTAGGACATCCCCTGAGACCCTCAGCAGGAAGTGTCTCCTCCTTTGCTGGTGGGACCCTTGAGGTCTGAGGGCTCTGTCACATGGGGCCCCGGCATCCCAGCCCCCTGCACAGGTATGTCTATGGCACCTGCCTCCTCCCCTCCCTGATGCCCCCTCACCAGGAGCGGTGCGAAGCGATGGAAGATGTGGGCCAGCGTCAGGAGGACAGCTGGCCCTGCAACTGCCACTCGGAGCTCTCCTTGTCCACCAGCCGCCCTTCCTGGGTTGGGGAGGAGAGAGGCCTGTGAGGGCCGGAGGGTGGTGGAAGGCCCCCGGCTCCCCCAGCCCGGACCCCGGCTCACCACGGCGTCCAGCTCCACCCTGAGCACCTCCCGGAAGCAGCCCAGCAACTTCTGCGCCCGCGCCAGGTCGGCACGCGGCGGATCCTGCAGGGGCCGGTAGCCCGCCACTGGGTAGGTGTCACAGAGTTAAGCCAGTGCCACTGGATCTGTGGCCCAGACACAGTTGCCCCTCCCACTGAGAGCCCTGAGGAGGGGCCCTGGCTCCAGGGCAGGGCTGCGTGGTCACATGGTCTGCTCCACATCACACTCTCCCACTCCCTCTCTGGGGGTGACACTTTCGCCACTTTGCTTTTCACTGGTTCAACGGGACGGTAAGAGTTCCCACCCAACAAGGCTGTGCCACAAGAGCTATTGTCCTTGGCACCCACTGCAGCTGTATCCTGCTTCCTCCTCATGGCAGCCGGGGCCCACCACCAGCCCACAGAGCTCCTGAGGCAGGAAGGCCCCCTCTCAGCTTCCCCAGGACTTTCCAGGCAGCCCCACGGCCTTCTTCCCAGAAGGATATCGGAGAGGACGGCTGCCGAAGTTGAAGGCCACGACTCCTTGAAGGAGAGGCTGATGGCTGGGAAGTAGGCCATGCCTGGGCCCCTGGATAAGTCCTCAAAGGCAGTTCCCAGTGACACACCATTCCTGGAGCAGAAGAGAGGACCTGTGAGCCAGTGCTGAGGAGGATGTGCTGACATGGGATGGACATGGGGCTGTCCACCCTCAGGCCACCCCTCGCAGGGCTGGGGAGCTGAGAGCAGCCTGGGGAGGTCGAGGCCAGGTATACGGAGAGAGGCGGGAGACTCACAGGGAGAAGGACAGCGTGCCATCGTCCAGGTCGATCAGGCAGCTCACGATGTCCCCCGCTGCCCATGCCTGCCGGGGAGGAGGCCTTACATGTGCACGGAAGCCCTGCAGCCTGCCCACCCTGCCCCCTGGGCTGTCTCCACCACCACTCAGAGGAGGCTGGCCGCGAGCACAGAGGACCTGAGTCCCTGCCTCTTCCCTGGTGCCCCAGAGTCCCTCACGGCTGCCTGGTGGCTTCTGCCAAGCTGTGGGGAAGGTCACGGGCAGGTGGGCCTGGCCCTCACCTTGCCGTAACTCGTCGTGGTCACATTCCACTTGCGCACCCGGTTGCCATCATAGGCATAGGAGTTGTGTGTGTCTCCAACTCCCTCCTGGGGAGGAAGGTCCGTGAGGTCCAGGGGCGGCGGGCAAGGCCAGGAGAGCCCACCAGCCACCAAGCTCAGACCCACACGCTCCAGAGAAGGGGCCAATGATAGAAGGACTGAGGGCTGCTTTTCTGGGCTGGGTGGCCCTGGGGTGGGGCAGGACACTGCGAGAGGGTCGTCGGCTGAGGGTCCTGGGCAGACCCTCCGCAGTCTGGGGGCTGCAGCAGCAGGTCTCCCTGCGAGGGCCGCTCCCCTCCCACACGAACCTCCTGATTGAAGCGGCAGTTGATGGTGCACCAGCCGATCTGCATGAGCCCCTGGGAGGAGATGAGCACCTCGTAGACCCATTTCCCTGGGAAAAGCCAAGTCAGGCCCAGCAAGTAGACGAAGTCGGCCTCCGCCATCAGGCTTGGGCCCTTGAACCTACCCCCACTCCCTGGGCCGCAGCGGAGCACGGCCTCACCTTTGTACACGCACGTGGTAGAGCGGATAGTACCAAAGTTGCTGTGTCCAATCACCTGGGTGGAGAGCAAGGGTGGTAAACCTCCTCCCGGGCACACAGAGGGCCTCCCCAAGTGGGGCCCACTCCCCACTCAGCTCGCCTTGGCGATGCATGCCCATCACGGCCAACGCCACCCATGCCTGGACAGGACGGGAGGGCCTAGACCTGTGTCAGCAGGGATTCTGGGTCGGGAGCATGATGGGAAGGAACTCATAGCTATGTTGGGAAGAGCTTGGCGCTGGGGTCCCACCAAGAGGGTTTCAGGGCTACGTCAGGAGGGTTTGGGGGCTAAGGACTCAATGGGCCACATCAGCAGGAGTTTGTGGCTGTGACCCATCAAGGAAGGTAGACACCAGGGCCACACGAAGAGGATCTCAGGGCTGTTAGGAGGGCCCTGAACTGGGGCCCCATGCCTTGTCCTCACTCACCCCTAAGAGGTCATCATCCACCAGAAGAAGCCCTTCGAAGCCACCTGTGTGGTCCAGGACCACAGTGGATGGGCCGAGCCGCCCTTCGACCTGTCCTGAAGGGAGGAGACGTGGATGTGGGATTGAGCAAGGCACAGGTGTGACAGAATGCAGAACACAACTGAGCTTACCAGGGAGTCCCCAGGGCCCCCCAGTCCCATTTCAGAAGCTGCCGCATACCCTCACTCTCCTCATCCTCGTTGTCCACCTGTAACAGCTGGTCCAGATGCTCTGGAAGGTTCTGGAAGTTCAGGGGAGTCCTGGGGAGAGCGAGAGGCTGCGAGGGGCCCAAAAGTCCTTCAAACCAGCCAGATGACACAAAACCCCTCTCCTACCCCCTTTCCCAAGCGTTGGCTGCTGAGGCTCCAGAGAAAGGGTTATGTCTTGTCCTAGATTCTAGCATGCTGGAGGGCAGAAGACTAGAGTATATGCTACACTAAAAATAAGGACTAGTCCAATCTGGTGCACCTCAGGACTGTTAAAAGAGGAGGGCCCTCTCTGGGCCTTATCTCCCTCATCTGTAGAAAGGAACAGTAGCTGTACATCAAGATGCTGTGAAGACTCCAGGGAATGATGCGTGCTCCCCGCACACCCCCACAACCTGCCTGCTCTTAAAGGTGGCTGTGTCGATTGTGCCTAGGAGAGGAAAACTGGGAGAAAAGCCAGTCCCTAAGGTGGTCAGTATCAAGAACAGCTCCTCCGGCCCATGACCCCAGGGCTGTGGTTCCTCTGGGGGCAGACTTCTGGTCTCCCCACCACACAGCCAGGGAAGTCTGTGTGTTGAATCAGAGATGCCCTGGCAGTATGAAGGGCTCAGCCCTCTGAGCTTCTGGCTGGCTCTGTCCTGTACCCACCTGTATAGGCCAGTAGAGCACATGGACCACCTATCTGCCACATGCCCCAGCCAAAGGGGCTGGGAAAATCTGTCTGAGTGCCCCCCTCACGCTCCCAGCACACATAACCAGAGGAGAAAGGGCTCTGTCTAATCTTGGCCAGCTCTGCCCCTGAGTTCAGCTGCTAAGAATAGCAGGGAATGGGGTGGTGGAAACTAGCAGGGCTCGGCCAGAGCAGAGGCCCGATGCCCATCTGGATCCAGCCCACAGATGGCCGGCACCTGTTCTTCCACCACTAATCCCAGCTCCTGCCCCATTCATCTGACTGGAGCAGGATCTGGATGACGAGGTAGATAGGCCAAAGCACCGATTCTCTGGCAAGATAGCTTCAACCCTGGCTCAGGGACTACATGCTCCCCTGCTGTGACTGCCCTGAACTGCAGGAAGTGGAGATGCACGAAGCCTCCTCCCTATTCCTACTGAGTCTTTGGCCAAGGCCAGGTGACGGCCATACAGTGGGGTGCTCAGCCATTAGTGTTGAAGGCTGCAGCCAACCTCATCTCTGAATATCCCAATGGTCCAGGGGTAACGGAGGGTTCCTCAATAGCAGTTTTTCCTGGCCTGCACTTGGGAGAGCTGCTCTAGCTCACGCCTGCTCTGAAGAGCAGCCGTGGGCAGGCAGCCGGAGACTCTGCCTCCCTAAGTGCCCGCGGGACTGCCATCTGACCAATCCCAGCGCTCGCCTGCCCTTTCTGGACTGTCCCGGTCCCAGCCCAGGGTTCTCCATCCATACACCACTGACTGATGGCCCTGCCACCTGCCCTCCTTCCTGGCAGCCATGGCACCAGCAGCAGCAGGACCATCTCTGGTGTCACATGAAATAGGGATCAGATGGCCCTGGGAACAGGCCAGGACCAGGCCTGGGGTGGAGGTGGACAGCAGCCCTCCAGAAGTAGGAACCCCAGACAACAATGCTGCCCCCTGTGCCTTCCCAGAGAGCAGACTGTGAGACGGAACAGCCGCGGCTGGCAAGGGGGCTGAGTGACAGGGACAGCCAGGCCTCACTGCAGGGAGGAGAAGTCACACGACTCTTTGAAAAAGAATTTAGTAAAAGTGACTGCAGTTCAAACACTTTAGCTACACGATTCCAAAATCCCTGGGCATCTTCATAACATTGTTTACAAAAGCAAAAGCCCCTCCAAACCAGGGCGTGGCTAAGGGCTGACCCCTGTCCTGAAAAGATGCCCACCAGGGTCCATTCGTAATGCAGAAAAACACTCAGGGGATACTGTTTGATGATAAAAATAGGATTTAAACATCTATGTACTTTTGGAGGGATATGTCCGTTATTTTGCTGGTACTGATGGTTTCGCAGGTTATCTATACTAAAACTCTTTGTATTGTACACTTTAAATACATGTGGTTTACTGTATGTCAATCATTCCTCGACAAAACTTTTTTTTAAAGGATTGACGGTGACAAAAATTTTTTTGATTAAAAAAAAACTGTATACACCATAATTCAAATACGAACATCGTGAGATAAACAGAAAAACATCATGCTTAAATTGTCATGTTAGAATAACACAACAGGTGTTTTTCCTTCTTAGTGTCTGTCAAAGTGCCCTTATAACTGATATGGACTAAACATAAATGCATTAAGCTTGCAAGGAAAAGGGGCTGCTGGGGTCTGTGCTTTATAGATTCAGGCGGAAGCTACAGAGGGCGGGTGTGAGCAGATACACAGGGGACCGATGCTGACCGTGGGGAAGGTGTGAGGTGCTGCACTGAGCGCTGAACGTGCGCAGCCCCCCTAAGCCCCACAACTCCCTCAGAGGAGGTTCTAGCACTGCCAGGGAGAGGAAAAAGCGGTATCCAGAAGGCAGACACCCTGGCCGGAGGTCTCACAGCCAGGAGTGGCAGAGTGAGAACGGAACCCATGCCCGCCTACCCAGGGCCCAGGCCCCCTTCCCCGCAGTGCAGCCTCCGGTCTCCAGTCTGGTCCCGCAGAGGGAGGAGGGTGACCCACCCAGCCATACCTGCTGGTGGCTATGGTGGATGCACGGTCAGGAGAGAAGATGCGGTACAGGTAGTCATTCAGCAGCTTTTCGGGCACGATGCCTGGGCCGCAGGTCGGAAGGGAAAGAAGGGTCATGTGGTGAGAGCAGCTCTCAGCCTCTGCTGGCCCCAGAGGCTCCTGGTCCTAAGCCAGCCACAGGGGTCAGGAGAGCAGTCATGGTGGGTGCACTGCTCCATGGCGGCTGGTGAGAAGAGCTGGCTGACAGGTACGGGGGTGCAGCACGGCCTGAGGCTCACCAGACCTGGGCCTTTGATGCCTTTGTCTCTTCCTTACCTTTTCCTCAACACAAGGTGCCTCCTCCCAGCCCCGCCAGTTCTTACCTGTGACCCTGGATTTCTCAGTGTCTGAGGTCAGCCTATAGCTCTTGCGGGAGAATGACATGCCGGCCCCCTTGGACGCCATCCTTCATCTCTTGTGGGCAGCCAGTGGTCCTGGAGGCTGAGCCAGAGGCAGAGGCTATCTATTGAAGCCCACCAAGGGCGCCCACACTGACCTCAGGCCTAGGGTGGCAGGAAAGCTTGGGAGCAGGTGAGGCCACATGCCTGCACACTCATACACATACCAACCCAGGACGGAGTAAAGCAGGGGCTCCCAGCTTCCCACACAGGGAAAGAAGGTTGGTAGGGCCTCACGTGACAGGGCCCCACTGTGTCTCAGTGCCAGCACAGGGCATACGTTTGCTGAACCCAACTAAATGCTCCAACTCTGGGAAAACCAGACCAAAGTATCCAAAGCGAGAGGCCTAGCAGCAGAGGCCCTATACCCTTCTCAGTCATAAGCTACACCGGTTCCAAGTCATATCCAGAAGAGGGAACCCTACACCACACTGCCCCGCGTGGGGTCTACCATCCAAGGGCTTCGTGCCACCTCAGCGACAGTCCTGCTGACACCCAAGGCCGGGACCTCCTTCCCCAGTTTGAGAATCTTCACTTCTCTCCTCCGAAGGCCTGCTAGTCTTCTTGTTCACACTCCCACTGCCTCCAACCCCACTGGAGCATGACCCTTGCCCAGTCCTCATCGCTGTCCATCCCGAACCCCGGCGCTGCCACAGCTGCTTCGGAAGCTGCGCTAAGCTGCTCCTGCCGGCCTCATGCCTAGCGCTGTGCTGTCCGACACAGTAGCCACTAGCCACATGTGGCTGCTCAAATTTGAATTAAAGTCTAAAACAATTTTAAAGTCAATTTCTTAGTTACATTAGCCACATTGCAAGGATTCGGTGGCCACACGTGGCAAGTGTTTGCTGTCCTAGACACGGAAACTATGGAACGGGAACGCTCCCTCATCACCACAGAAAGTTCTGCTGGAAAACGCTCGTCTAGAGCCTGGCCCTCTAGCACTCGCTTAGACAGCACTTCCTTTTGCAGCTCATTCTCTTATCTCACCCCAAACAGGTCCTCTGCTCCCATCACACGCCCTGGCCCATGCCCAGTCTGTACCACCACGCCTATCCCTGGGAAGGTGACTCCCGCCCTGCCGCCCACCGCGGGCCGTCCGCGGGCGTCCATGACCGCTGCCCCTCTCACACCAGAGCAGGTGCAGGGCAGATCAGACACGGTCACTCGTGTGATGGGCAAACCTGCCAGGCATCCACTGTGTCAGGTGCTGAGGACCCGGGTGAGAGGTGAATCCTGACTTTGCTCAGGGGCTCCCTGCCACGTCGATCCCGCCCAGCCCCACCGAGAGATCTGGGCTCGGAGCAGAACCGACCCCATCTCGGAGCCCAAGGACGCGGAGGGCAGCGCATGTCTCCCCCAAGTCGCCTCCGCCCAGCCCCACGCTCCGGGGGATCCTCCAGGCCAGCTCCAGCCCGGAGCTCTGCACCACAGGCTGCGACCCCCGCGCGGCGAGCACTCTCGCACTGGACCGGCCGGGGCCGCGAGGGGGAGCCGCGGGGACCCGCCCCGCTCGGAGCCAGGGCTGCCCCTCACTCACCCCCAGCCTCGGCCGCCGCGTCCGGGCTCACAACATCCGCCCAGCCTCTCGGCTACGGCGCCCGTCCGGGGTCAAACTAAGCGCCGCCGCGCACGCGCATCGGCCCGCGACTGGCCTCCGCCAGGGGGCCCCCTCCCCGCCGCCTCCTCCAGCCAGGTTGTTCCCCGCCTCTGACTGGCCTGACCGCCGGACCGCCGAACCCCGCCTGCGCAGCAGGAGCTGCTCGCCCAACCGTGTCGGAACGCAGTGTCCTATCCGGGAGCCCCGGGCCGCCTATCCGGACTCCTGCCCGTACTTGGAGGCCCGGCCCAGATATCCCTAAGGACGTCTGAAGGCCTCTCCTGTCAGAGTCTCTGCTACCTGTTATCCCCACGTCCATTCAGACCAGACTCGTGCCCTCGCTCACCTCCCCTGGGATGGCACCTCTGGTGGGGCAGAGGCGTCCTCTCTGGACGCTGCTCTCAGGGGTGGGCTGATCCGCCTACAACTGGGGCCGATAAGCCAGCCAAAGGGGCAGGCTGCCTTGCAGTTGGGGCAGGGAACATGCCCCACTTCCCTGAGGGAAACTGAGGCTCAGAAAGCTTTAATATCACCGCCTAGGGGCTGGAATCCAGGCCTCTGGCAGCAACCATGTCCTTACTGCCCTTCTCGTCAGAGCAACTCAGGCTGGAAGGGGGCTCCACCGCCACCCCAGAGCACCTCAAGAGTCCCCCCTAAACCTTTCCAATACCTGCTCCCTACACAGGGAGGCCTCTCATAGCTGTGCCAGAGTGAAGGCCCTTGCCCCTCACCCAGGGGGCCTGAGACCTGGCCCCACCCCCATTCCTGCCACTGGGTCTCAGGTCAGGTCCCAGCAGGCCTGGAGTAGGGGTGTGGAGCCAGAGTCACCCAATCCTGTAGGGACAGGTTTCATAATTTCCCGGATGGGGCTGTGGTGGATCACAGTGCGGCCTCCAACCAGGAGGATGGCTTGGCTCCCACTCCTGCTCCTTCTCACGCAGTGCTCAGGGTCTCCTGGTGAGTGCCCCCCCCCAATCCCTACTGATCCCCATTTGCCTTCAGGAAGGGGTCAGCTCCAGGTCCATCCTGCTAGTCAAGCCAGAAGCTCACTTTTTTACTGGGCATGGAGGAGTGAGTGATCTTGGCTTCTTGCATAGAGCTGGTGGCCCCAGGAATACAGATAAACACTGCCCTTCAGGCCTGCCTTAGGACATCTGCTGTAGCATTAAGGCAGTTTCGGGATGGCACATAGGCATGCACACATGCAGGCAGTATCCCTCATGAGCCTGATCTAAGCCTCTACCTAGCGTATGTCCTCATGCTGGTGAGAGACCAGACTTGGAGTTGGAATGCTTGAGTTGGGCCTCTGCCTGGGTAGTAGGACAGCTCCGAGCCTTGGCGTTCTCAGCTGAGAGATGAGATGAAACACGTTTTTGAGGGCAAGCTCCACCTCCACCTCTCTCGCAGAGAGTATGTTTTAGACCTGAGCCTGGTTGGTGCCTTGCCCACGACATGGCGACTACCTTGTCTGGGACTGCTTCTCCCACCCTGTACAGGCGTCTGACCCTTGAGTGTATCCACAGAGTCCGTCCCAGAGCCTTGTAGCTTTGATCTCCTGAAGGAATGAAGTGTGGATGTGCTGATCTGCGTGAACTGACGTGCATGCCCACCATGCAGGGCAGCGCTCGCCTTTGAACGACTTCCAGGTGCTCCGGGGTACAGAGCTGCAGCACCTGCTACACGCAAGGAGGCCTGGGCCTTGGCAAGAGGAAGTGGCAGATGCCGAGGAGTGTGCAGGGCGTTGCAAGCCCCTACTGGACTGCAGGTGAGTGGTGCCAGAACCTAAATAAGACCAGGAGCAGGGGACCCTGGGCGCTGGGTGACCCTGTGCCTCCTCCTCCCAGGGCCTTCCACTACAACGTGAGCAGCCACGGTTGCCAGTTGCTGCCATGGACCCAGAATTCACCCCACACTCAGCTGCAGCGTTCGGGGCGCTGCGATCTCTTCCAAAAGAAAGGTGAGTGGCTGCGGAGGAGGACGTGCTGGGGATGGGGGCGCCGGGGGCCTCAGACTTTGTTGACCGTGGGTCTATTGCTCCCAGACTATGTGCGGACCTGCATCGTGGACAGTGGGGTTGAATACCGGGGCACCGTCGCCATCACCATGGGTGGCATACCCTGCCAGCGCTGGAGCCACAGGTTCCCCAATGACCACAGGTGAGACAGACCGCTCCCCTCCGTCCCTGCCTGGCGGGCGCCTGCCCCCAGCACGCACTGGATTGCAGCTCCCTGTACCTAGGTACCTGCCCACACTCCGGAACGGCTTGGAGGACAACTTCTGCCGCAACCCCGACGGAGACCCGGGAGGTCCGTGGTGCTACACGACAGACCCTGCCGTGCGCTTCCAGAGCTGCGGGATCAAGTCCTGCCGGGAGGGTAAGCGGCTCCGGATGGAGCCTGGAGCGGGAGGAGCATGGCCACGCCCGTCCACGAACTCGCTGGCCCTGTGTCTCCAGCCACCTGCTTTTTGTGCAATGGCGAAGATTACCGTGGCGCAGTGGATCGCACAGAGTCGGGACGCGAGTGTCAGCGCTGGGACCTGCAGCACCCGCACTCGCATCCCTTTGAGCCCGGCAAGTACGCGTGGGAGGGCTGGGCACCAACCGCGCCGGGCTAAGAAAGGCGCGGGGCCCGACGTGAGGCAGCAGGTCGGGGACTGAGTGCCAGGGTCTTGTACGCGCCCCGCTACCGCCGTCAGGTTCCTTGACAAACACCTGGACGACAACTACTGCCGGAATCCGGACGGCTCGGAGCGGCCTTGGTGCTACACCACAGACCCGCAAGTGGAGCGAGAGTTCTGCGACCTCCCCCGCTGCGGTAGGACTCAGGACCTGGCCTGGGAGACCCCTGGGAAGTGGGGGGACGTGGCCCAGCTGGAGAAAGGGGTGGGACTGGGCGTGATCCGGCTGGGGATCCGCGTGAGTGGGGCTCGGCCTGAGCCCCAGCCCGCGTCTCAGCTCCGGCTCGACCTCCAACCGGCCTCGGTCCATCCAAGGGTCCGAGGTACAGCCAAGACTCGAAGCCACGACGCTCAATTGCTTCCGCGGGAAGGGCGAGGGCTACCGGGGCACCGCCAACACCACCACGGCGGGAGTGCCCTGCCAGCGCTGGGACGCGCAGACCCCGCATCGGCATCGCTTCGCGCCAGAGAAATACGCGTGCAAGTGAGGCGGCGGGCAGTCTCCGGAGGCGTTCTCTGTGGGTGGGGACCTGAGGAGGGTGGCCCCCGGGCGAAGCTTGGAGGGAGGCGGGGCCTGGGGCTGGCAGGCTGGGTCGCCTGCGCTGAGAGGGGCGCCTGCCCAGGGACCTGCGCGAGAACTTCTGTCGGAACCCCGACGGCTCGGAGGCGCCCTGGTGCTTCACATCGCGGCCTGGCATGCGGGTAGCGTTCTGCTACCAGATCCGGCGCTGTACCGACGACCTGCGGCCTAAGGGTAAGGGCCGGGGTGGGGCTGATGGTACCTAGCTGCAGGGCTGGGGCGAGAACCGGCTGATGGCCGCCCCATCCGCCCGCCGCAGAATGCTACCACGGCGCGGGGGAGAAGTACCGCGGCTCGGTCAGCAAGACCCGCAAAGGCATCCCGTGCCAGCGCTGGTCCGCGGAGACGCCACACAAGTCGCTGTGAGTCCGTGGGCGCGCCAGGCCCCTCTTATGCGACACGCCGGTGTCCTCTCCAACTGGAGCCCGGCGGACCCTCGGGAGTACCCTATGATTTTGCTCCCGCTCCTGCCTAGGTTCACGCCCACCTCCGCCCCACACGCTCATCTGGAGGAGAACTTCTGCCGGAACCCAGGACGGGGACAGCCATGGGCCCTGGTGCTACACTACGGACCCGGGGACTCCATTCGACTACTGTGCACTGCAGCGCTGCGGTGAGCGCCGGTGACACTCCCCCGAGACCCCGGCCCCTGGCCTCTACCGCTGGTGTCTGGCTGTCTGGCTCTCTTAAGTTGGGTGAACTTGGCTCTTTCAGATGATGATCATCCACCGTCCATCCTGGAGCCCCCGGGTAAGCACTTGAGCCCAGGTGGGTCGGGGCCCTCTGCCCCTCATCTTCATGTAGTCGGGGTTTCATCCAGCCCATGCTATCCCCCAGACAAGGTGCTGTTTGAGAAGTGTGGCAAGAGGGTGCCTCACCTGGACCAGCATGGCTCCAAGCTGCGTGTGGTGGGGGGCCATCCTGGGAACTCACCCTGGACAGTCAGCTTGCGTAACCGGTGAGGCGCAACTAGCTTGCGTAACTGGTGAGGCGCAACAGCCCATCTCCCCAAGAGAGGAGCTGAGGCTCTGTCTTCTGTGCAGGGTGGGAATCTGTCCCTGTCTCTGGCCAAGAAATGGCAGGTCCAGCCTGTGTGCCAAGACTCACTGTTCCCTCTCTTATCCCTCGTTCTCCAGGAAGGGCCAGCATTTCTGTGGGGGTCCCTAGTGAAGGAGCAGTGGGTACTGACTGCACAGCAGTGCTTTTCCTCGTGGTGAGCTTCCCTCCGGTTTGGGGACCTGCCCAGTCCCACTCCCTGCCTTCACCTTCCCCAGGCCAGCCAGCAGGTGAGCCATGGGGCCGCAGACAGTCGAGACTGACTTAGCAGAGCTTCTCTCCCAGCCATGTGTCTCTCTTGGGCTATGAGGTGTGGCTCGGCACCAAAGGTTCCAGAACCCGCAGCCCGGGGAGCCAGGCTGCAGCGGGTTCAAGTGGCCAAGATGGTGTGGCGGGCCCTCAGGCTCCCATATTGCTTCTGCTCAAGCTGGAGAGGTGTGTGGCAATTCAAGAGGGTGAGCTGGGGCTGGGCCTTGTGGCCTCATGTCCTGAGTGCCCTCATTCTTGCTTAAGACCTGTGACCCTGAACCAGTATGTGGCCCTGATCTGCTTGCCCCCTGAGCGGTTTGTGGTGCCTCCAGAGACCAAGTGTGAGATCGCAGGCTGGGGTGAGAGCAAAGGTAAGAGCACAGTGTGGCGCTAAGGACTGCTGCAGTCCGGGGGGCCCAGCCCTGGGTCCTACCCAAACGCCCACCCCTCCTTCCCTTTCCCTTCACGGTACAGAGAACAACTCGGTCCTGAACGTGGCGCTGCTGAACGTCATCTCCAATCAGGAATGCAATATCAAGCACCGAGGACGCGTCCGTGAGAGTGAGATGTGCACAAAGGCAGTGCTGGCCCCTGCGGGTGCCTGTGAGGTCAGTGGCAGGGCCCCTGGCCAGCCTAGGGAGGGTACGGGAAGCTGAAAATGTCACACTTCATCCCCAAGGGGCAGTCCTTGCCATGGCCCAGGCACCTCACCAGTTCTCCCACTTACCAGGGTGACTACGGGGGCCCACTTGCCTGCTTTACCCACGACTGCTGGGTCTTGGAGGAATTATAATCCCCAACCGAGTGTGTGCACGGCCCCGCTGGCCAGCCGTCTTCACACGTGTCTCTGTATTTGTGGACTGGATCCACAAGGTCATGCGGCTGAGCTAGGCCCGTCCTCAATCCCATGCTCCTGGGGAAGGACAAGGCTTCCTGTCGAACATAAAGGCACCTTTCTCTCTATGCCTATGCTTCTAGCCTCTGCTTTTAGGGAATGAATTGGCAACTCCTTACTAGGGCCTGGGTGGCCTGAGCCCTGAGTACCCTGGGCGGAGCGATTTGAACCTTAGGACAATCTTAGCCCGTGGGCGCTGTGGGGCAGGGCAGCTTCTAACAGAAGGGGCTGCAGCAGAGGGAGCTAGCCTGGGGGAGTCCCAGTCGGCCAGGAAAGGTAGTGACTGAAATTCTCACTGTCTCTTCCCTTCTCACAGTGGACGTAGATTCCGTCCTTATGGCTACCACACCCGGGGCCCATGTTCTCTAAACCCCAAGGGTGGGGCTGGGATTAGGAATGGCCTGGCACGAAGTCCTGGCAGGAACCTTCGGACTCTGTCCTCATTTATTATGACCAGATAGCCCACATTTCTCTGCTCAACCCATGGACTCCTGAGCCCAGGAGGCCGCTTGCCGCTCTGCCAGACCCTCAGGCTCTCCAAGAGCCAGGGGTGGCATCTGCCAACCAGCTCATGGGCAGAAAGGCAGGGCTTTAGCTCCCCAAGTGCGTTTGCAGCCAGAGCGCAGCGTTCATGAAGCTGTCTGACTCCACTTCCACCTCCGACAGCGCATGGGTGCTTTTGGGATAGAGCAGGAGCCTGGAGAGGGTGGGCAGCAGTGTGTGAGGCTGGAGGGGCCTCCCCTGCTCCCCTGCCCACCAGCCGCCAGGACTGTCCTGCTGCACTCACCGAACAGGCACATCCCGGGCCTTGAGGGCACGGTAGTACTCTATGCCCTGCTTGAAGGGCACACGCCGGTCCTCCTGGCCCAGCATCAGCAACAGCGGTGTCTTCACCTGGGTGTGTGGGGCACGATGGTGAGCAGGGCCCTGGGCTCTGGATGCACTGGTAGCACACAGGCAGGGGGGCAGGCTGTGTACCTGAGGTATGTACTTGATGGGTGACTTGTCCAGCATCTCAGCTAATATGGTGAAGTCTGGCAGGCAGTCGTAGCTGTAAGGGAAGCCCGTCTCCACCATGCACCTGCAAGAGACTGAGCTGACGCATCCCCTGGAGCTCTGGGGCCTGGGCGCTCCATGGGGGTGTGGGGTGGAGGGGAGAAGGGCAGGGACCTGAGGCGCACACCCACCAGTCAGGGATGTCAGTGGAGCCTATCATGGAGGCGATGTTGGTCACAGGGTTCCGTGCCACACAGGCGCCATATGTCTCTGGGTACTGACCAATCAGGTGGAAGGAGAGGAAGCCCCCATGGGAACCACCCATAAGGGCCACTCGGGCTGCGTCAAAGTGTTCCTCCTGGAGCACCTGTTCTACTGCAAACTACAGGGCGGGGCAGAGCACATCGCTACCAGCTGGCTGCCTGCCGCCTGGATGGAGCCAGACCCCCAACTCCCCTCCGGCCTGTTCAGAAGTCCCAGCCTCTGCTACCTGGACGTCCTTCACGTCTTGGTACCCCACATTGCCAGGGAGGGAGAAGATGCTGTCTTGGCCAAAGCCCGTGGAGCCACGATAGTTCACTGGAGGCCAGGGAGGGACCAGATAAGGTGGTCAAGTGGCATTCCCAGCTCCCTGGGCACCCTTTCACCCATCTGTGAAGTGGGCTTTGGGGCCAGCGGCACACAGGCTGCCAAGGGGAAGGGGCCAACAGCTTTGAGGCTGTTCTCTAGTGACCACAGCGCCCTTTTCATGGAGGTCCCCAGTTAGTCCATGGTGTTGCCACGCCATGGGGCCAGAGGCTGGGCCAGGGCAGTTCCTGGCAGCGGTTACCAGGTCTGGGCTACAGCGGGGCCTAGAGACTAGGGTGGTACCCATGGTGCTTGTACAAACCAGGCCCACCCCATTACGCCCCCTAACAGAGCTGCAGGGCCCTGCTCACTCACCTAGTAGCACTGCAAAGCCCAGCTTGCAAAACATGGCTGGGAACAGCATCCAGGCAGTGACAAAGGATGTGTGGGGCCCCCCTGCAGACGGGAGCAGAGGATGAAAGAGGCAGCTAGGAGGGGCGGTGGGAGGGCAGGGGCAGTTAGGGCAGATGCCTACCGTGAGGCATGACCACCATGGGCACCTGGGTCTTATCTGGAGGATCACTGGGCTGCAGAAGGATTGCTTCAAAGTCAAGGCCAGCTGCAAGGAGAGGGCAGCAGTTAGCAGAGCCAGTGCTACTGCCCAAGGCCTGCCCCAAGCAAGCCCTCAGCGGGAGCTGCAGGTCTGGGGCTGACCCCTGGAACAGACACCTGGCTAAGGCAATCCCACACAGCAACACATGGACCTGAGGACGCTCATGCTCTGGCCCAGTGAGACCAAGCTCTGATGCCCAGGGCAAGCACCCAGATGCCTGGGCGCTACTCCCATGACCACCCACAAGAGAAAGAGAAAGCCTCTTGGAGGTAATCCCAAGAAACCCCACAATGTGAGGCAGGAGGCAGGAAAGGTGACCACAGATGCTGTGTGCTGGGGAATTGGAGAAGGCGGTCCTCGGCCCTGGCCCAGCTCACCATACTCCATATTCTCTTGCTCTGGGGGCGGCTGGAGCACCCGGATGCCCCAGGAGATGTCAGGAATGGGCTCGGCTTCCTCCAGGGACACCCATAACACTGACTGCTCCTTCCCCGCAGGAGGCAGGAACCCAACTTTCTGCCAAGGGGAAAGAGTGTGTCCGGGGGGGCCTGGTTGCCTCCCTGCCCTTCCTTCCACCTCTGCCCAGGGTGGGAGGTGGGCAGCTTTCACAATGCTGGACCTTCATCCGTCCAGAGGGCACAGCACGGATTCCTGTTGTGGGCTGGTATACACAATGGGACCTGCGCACACCCCTCCCTCCTCAGCGTCTAGGCTCCGCTGTCTCCCTGTGCCATTCCGCCTGAGGACTGGGCACTTTCCACACCCCCTATTCTATACGAGCAGACCTTAGCCCAGTAGTGCTTCCGTGGTGCCAGACCCTTGCGGACCAGGCTGGACTGGACCCACGTCTTGGCCTCTCACGTGCTGACTGGCCACAATCTGACTCGGGCCAGTTCTCTGACCTGGGGAGCGTGGCCTGCACAGAACCCCCTCCTCCTGGCCTGGGGACCACTCACACTCACCAGGCTTGGGGGGAGGCTGGGCGTGGAGAACTGCACTACCATGAGATCCTGGTCAATTGTGAGCAGCTTCCAGCTTCCGCCTGGCCCCCCTGAAGAAGGTAGATGCTACTAAGCAGTGGCAGGGGCCACCACCTTTCCCACCCAACTCCCTGCAGAGCCAGACTCCTTGGAAGCTCTACAGCAGGGCGCCCCTTCCACCCTGAGAAGCAACGGGATGCCCACAAAGGGACTATCACAAACACCCATGGTCCTTGGGGAGCCTCCTGCTCAGTCTACTGTGAATCCAGCTGACACTGGCTATGCCCAGGGACTGCTAGATCTGGGGACAACCCAGACCACCATGGCACATCCCATCCACCCCCTGATGACTACAGCCTGCAGGAGTGGCAGCTAGGCCCAGGGGGTTGGGGCAGTGCTGATTCTGGGCAGTGGGGCCCAGGGAGATTCTGAAGCAGGGCCTGTATGACGAGATGGTACTTTTGCTAGTTTTGTGAGGGGTGAGTATAGTCAGGGCAGGTGGAGGACTCAACAGGCGCAAAATCACCGGGCCTGGGTAAGATGAGGGAGCCAACACAGGGCCTCCTCCCCTGGGCCGTGAGTAGCAGAGTTGCCTCTGCCTAAGGTATGGAGAGGGGGAAGGACCGGCAGATCTTGGCAAGAGGGAGTTCTGTACATTTATGGAGTACAGGTGGGGACCACGTGGCGGCAGGGCCAGGACATATGAAGCAGAGAGGGGCAAGGGAGGCTGGCTCTGGGGTAGGTAAGGGTGCTGCACGGGCAAGGTCGTCGTGAGAAGATCAGTAAAGCTTTAGGACAGTCACGGGTGCAGAGTGGCCAAGAGTGCCACTACTACCCCACACGCTTGAGCCCTAGTGCATCCCTGGCCTGGCTGGCCCACTCACCAGCCGTCAGGGAAGTCACAGTGCCCATCTGGGTGTCCACAGCAAACAGGTCCTAGAGCAGAGAGCAGACCGCGTGCGGCACCACAGCCAAGAACCCCGTGGGTCCCGCCCCCATTTCCTCTCTACTCTCAGGGACCCCTGGGCCAGGCCAGGGCTGCGAGCAACAATAGTGATGGCTACTCAGTACAGTAGGGAGTGGCCTAAAGGCCTGGATTCAAACCCCAGCCCTGTCACAACGTGCTGAGTGACCCTGGGCAAGGTAAGGAGTGCCTTTGAGCCAGAATGAGGACCGCATGATATCACATCTAAAAGAAGCCTGGCACACTGTGGGTGTCCCCACCCAGTTCCTGGGAGAAGGCCGCCCCTGTCCCATCTCTATCAGCTCCCCATGTACTGTTTATTCAGGGGCCCACCCTAGTGGCAGCAGCCTTGTCCCTGAGCTAAAAGGTCCAGCGGAAGGGGACTGTATTTATGCCTCACACACACACACACACACAAGCCAGGGGCTCTGTTGTAGTTACTCCAGGATACCAGGATCCAGGATGGCATTTGAGGCCACCAAGGCGGCCAACGTCTCAAGGAAAAGTAAATCTGGGAAAGAGCCAGGCAGGGCCTTAAGGGCCCGGAGACCTTGTGGCTTGGTGTTCCACCCACTGGTGCGCATATGCCGCGTATACCCTGGGCCCCGGGGCCGTGGGGGGTGGTCACAGGGGCTGCCTCGCAGCACAGTCAGGGCCCCTCACCTGGCGGCTGCGCTGAGCCGAGTCGAAAACCACTCTCTGGCTGTCAGCGGACCAGCATCCCAGAGGCAGAAGGTTGCAGTAGATCCCAGAGAAGCACTCTGCGAAGGCAGGACAGAGAACTGCTCTGTCCTGGGGGCCGTGTCCAGGAGAGGAGGTGCAGGGGGTCGAGACGGAGGCAGGCGGGGCTGCTAGGGAATTCACCTGGGGACCCTGCACCTGTGACAGGATGGCAGTCCCACACACGGGGGCACCCTCGGTGATGAGGACCTGCCTGGAGAGGGGGCTGAGGGGCAGAGGCCTCTGGAGGCCCCGGAGAGGAGGAGCTCGGGAGCTTGCGAGAGGAACCGCAGGGGCTCAGGGGAAACGCCCCGCCTCCTAGGAGCTGCTCTTATTTGGTCCCTGGTAGGTGCCAGGTGCTGCCTGTACGTTAGTGGTTAGCACAGCACCTGTCACAGAGGTGAATAAACTCTACCCTTTGCTCTCGTCACTCATTTAACCCACACTACAGTCCTGTAAAGGCAGGGACAACCACCCGCTCCACAAATGGAGAAATGGTAGCTCAGGAGGCCAGGACATTGTCCAGGGACACACAGCTAATAATGGGGCAGAGGTGGGGTTCAGGCCAGGTCCCCACTGCTGCATCCCTGCAGCCCAAAGAGGAGGAGGCCATCCCTTGTCCACTGGACTCCTGGAACTGACTGGGCTGCCTGAGAAAAGAGATTCTCTCCCCTGATGTCCAGGATCAGCAGAGCTGGGAGCACCAGAGACTGTGACCAGAGCCTGTTGGCCCAGGGCCACCCTCCCAGAGATCTGCTGCCTCAAAGGCTTGGACTGGACCACTGTTGGGTGGAGGTGTGGAGTGGGATAAAGCAGCACCCTTGGGCTCAGAGGCTCTCTAACAGGATGTTCCAACCTGGTGCAGGTTCTGAGACCCCTGAAGGAGCAGTGGCTTTAGGAAGCCACTGGAAAAAAAAAGAGAGAAATCTAACTATGAGCTATAGCATGAGAATGAAATAATCCAAATCCTCAGCCGCTTGGGCCGCTCTGATCTAAGCTTTGGGCCAGCTGACTCTCTCTATCGGAACACTTCTCTATGGCGATGGACTTGCTGCCTGTGGAGGCAGGACATGGGGCTGGCCCAGCAGGGAGGGAGACTTCAGAAGGAACCCAGGAAGGAGAGCTGAGGCGGCTGGCCCATCACCTGGATAACAGATGGCAGACAAACAGCTTCACACCCACCAGGCGACACACCCTTACCTCCCAGCTGCCGAGGCACTATGTCTACCACCACCGAGGTGACCCTGGTATACCAGTCATACTGCAAGAGAACGTAATGGTCAACCAGAGGACTGGCAGTGCCTGACCTATCTGCTTTCTGGTGATCTGGACCAGGTCTGGAAGGGCCTCTGACTTTCACTAGAGCTCTTCTCGGGCAAAGACTAAGACGGCAACTGTGTACCACACCCCAGCCCCTTGCAGAGCCTGCCATGTGCAGCAGAGAAGCAAAGGGAGGAGCATTCTTGTAGACCAAGAATGCTCGCGAGGCAGTGAGTCTTGACAGTGCAGAGCGCCCCATGCCAGCACTCAGCCTCCGGGCTCTGCTTTGAGAGGACGGGAAAGGCCCACACCGTCCCTGCATCCAGGAGGGGCCTATGGGGAGACGAGGCTGACCTTCGCCACCCCCCGCCACCGCCCACCTCTGGCTTACCAGGCACAGCTGACTACACTGGTGATGGGGGATCAGAGACGGGTATTGCAGGTAGACGATGCGACACTGGTCTGGACTCAGCCGGGGAGAAGAGACAGCCAGAGAGTCATCCGAGAGGAGCTCTGGATCAGACAGAACTGTGAGTGTCGTGCGGGCGGACAGGGCCGGTGTCAGCAAAGCACCGGTGGGCGCCAGCACTTACCGCACTTTCCCTCGATGAGATCCACGTAGTACAGGGCGGACCTGGAACCACCAGAGACACTTAACTCCAAGGCCAGCGTGGGCTGTAAAGCGCCCTGCCTTGCCCCACGTCCTCACCTGCGGTTGCTGCAGAAGCGGACACCTAGCCGGAAGGGCTCGTGCTGCCAGCCTACGAACACCACGCCCGTGTCTCCGGGGGCCCAGAAGGCCTGCGGACAAGACCACAGGGCAGGCATGAACAAGGGGCCGTGGCTCGGGCAGGGCGCCCAGCCTCGAGGAGCATGTAGGCGGAGGCGGTGCTAACCTGTCCAGGGGACACACTCTCAGGGACTCCCTCAAGCACAGAGACGTTGCCGCTCTCGACATCCAGGACGCAGAGCACCGGAGTGCTCTTGGAAACCATGTTTTCTCCCCAATCTTCATAAAACACAAACTGATCCCCTGAGAACACAAGATACTCAACACCCTGTCTTGCTAGAGCCTGCCCTGTCCCCTGGAAGCCAGTGCCTCCCCAGTTCTGACAAGCACAGTGTGGGCAAGGAACACACTGAGCCCCAGGGCTGCCCTGCAGGGCCTTCAGGAACTGGCCATGACCCTGAGCACCTTGATGGCCTCGTCTGCCTTCTTCGGCCTAGCCATCTCGTCATCACTGCCACTGATGTCCAAAGCTTTGGTATGAAAGAAGGACTCAGCCTTGGGGCGCTTCTTCTCTGCCACATACAATAAGTGTGTCTCCGAGTGTGACCAGGACAGGCAGCCAAAGCAGTCTGGGTGAGGAAGTGCCAATCACGGGGAGCCCTGGGCTGTGGCTGCCCCTCCTGTCCGCCCTGCCTGCTCCCAGCCAGCTGCCTCACCGTCCTCATACACGGGCCCATGTTTCTCCAGCGCTGACAGGCTGACGCTCTTGAGCTTCCGGTTCTTCTCCCAGACCTGAGGACATCTAGGCATCAGGCTTCTTGCCCCCGCCTCCCCCAACAGAGCATTATGTGTAGGCGGAGGCCCCAGTTGCCCACCACCTGGTCCCATGAAGACACACCTCCAGGAACTGCTTCTCCTCCCCAGGGCCCGACCCTCCAGCCTTGCGCAGCACGGCCTTCATGGCGCCTGAAGGAGACTCTCTGCTCAGCAGCCTGAGGAAGACATGGGGTGGCAGGTCAGGATCATCTCCCACCCAAAGATAGCCCTAACCTGCCCCCTTACTGGCCACAACCTCTTAGGCAAGATTCTTGAGGCTTCGGACCCGCATCCATTCCTGCACCCTTCTAGTCCCTCCATGGCAACTGGCCTTGCCTCTCCTCCCTGGGGCATGGGCTCTACTCTCCTCAGCCTCCCTGAGCTTCCATGAGCTCTACCCCAGGCCCAAGTCGGGAGCCAACCTCCAGTGTTTATCAGGCCATGTCACTAGAGATGGCATGAGCTCCCAAGGGGCAGGAAGCTGGCTCCTGGCCTCATTTCTGCACACAGGCACATGGTAGGCATTCCTAAATGCCTTGAAGATGGCTGTGGCCTTGCTCACAATCTTCCTCCCTCAAACTTACTCCCCCGGGTTTCCACACTGTTGCCTGCAGGCCCTGCAAACACCACTGAGTCGCCATCATGGAACACCAGGTACTGGCGGCAGAATCGAATATTCTCCATACGGTCCAGGTCCCTCTGAGTCCACTCTGTGAGGAGAGGCATGAGACTGCTCAGCTTAACCCATCCCGGCGCAGGCTCTCCCCACCCCACCCCAAGGAAGGGCCAGCCCACCTCCCTCAATCTGTCTCCAGATATTCTGGGTGCAGGATGGACAACCTTGGTCACAACTCAAGCCTAGGACTCCAGAGCCTGAGGTGATGGCTTCTTGGAGAGAAACCACTACTGTTCCCAGCACCAACCCCGGAACCTTAAGGGCACCCTGGCAGGTCTGAGATAGGGTGACACGATCAGCCCCATTGGTCCCACAACCAGCACCCAGGTCTAAATTCTACTCCCCCCCAACTCATGCACTCATGGGAACCGTCCCATGACACCTGAAAACCGTGAACAGCCCAACCCCCACACACCTGTGTGCATGCACCCCCCCCATGGGGGTGCACCCTCCCACCCCCATTCTCTCCAAGACCCGTCTTCCTCCACACACCCGTGTGCACTGGCAAGCATCGGGCCCTGCACACCCCTCTCCTCTCCACCCGAGTGGGCCCGCCACCGATTCCCCTCCATACACACACCAGTGTGCACAGTCCGGTAGCGACCCCCGTACTGCGTGGTGACCTCCGGGCCCAGGCAGGCGGCGCTCAGCGCGGGCTGGCGGCTAAGGCCCCGGTACAGCGCCGCCGCCTCCTCGGGCTCGCTCAGCAGCACCTGCGCAGGGGACACACTAGTGTCAGGCCCGGCCCGGGCTGCAAAGACCACGGGAACCGCGGACCGAGCCCTCACCTGCCGCTCCATGGTCACAGTCGGTGGCCGCGGCGAGGCGGGGCGTGCGGGCGCCCGGAAGTGAGGCTTCGGGGGCGGAGCCCAGAGCGGCTCCCGGGTCTCCGCTCCACCAGGCCGCGCGGCGGGAGGGGCGGGACTTCTGGTAAATGGGCAGGGACCGTTAGCGGAGGGGCGTGGCCTTGAGCAAGACTGTAGGTTCGGACCCGGGCTGTCCTGGGCGGGGAGGGGCAGGGACCTCGAGGACTGGAGCAGGCCTTTTACGGGCGCACGAGGCTGGTGAGAGGCGAGTCGGGGGCCAAAGTCCAGGCCTTTTTACTGGCGAGGAGGAAAAGGGACCTCCACGGAGAGGGGGCGGCACTGTGGAGTGGGTCTTCGGGGAAGGCGAGGTCAGTGAGGTACGATAGGGCCCACGTAGGAAGCGGGTGAAGCCTGAGTCGTGATCGGCTATGAGGCGAAAGAAACTAGACGGGACGGGGTTGGCCAGGCCCAAAGCAGCCGGACTCAGACCAATGAATCTTTGAAGATGAGGGCTGAGCCAGGGAGGGTCTGGTTGACCGAACTGCTCGGTGAGGGGCGGGGCCTAAAGATCCTTCCTAGCAGGGACCGCCCCCCGCCGCCTCCACCACTCTAGGGTAGACTGTCGGTCCCTCCTGATTCCACGAGGCAAACATTCGGTGCCAGGCCCTGGCCTGGGTGGGGCTCGCAGGCAGACGGAGAGAAGGACCGAGATCTGCACCCAGTGAGCACACGGAGCCCTGGGATAACCCCCTAGGGTGCAGAACAAAGGGCGGGTGCTGAGCTCTCAGGGTATCCCTGGGGTTATCGGCCACCAGGCCAACTCCAAACGCTATCTGTTCCTGCAACTCTCACCCACCCCGGTTAGTGGCATCGTGAGCTGATGGGTCTCTGCCTGCCTCCCCAGGCCTCAACTCAAGCTCTTGGGTGCAGTGGGCCTGGCCCTGGCGGGGTCTGGACTGCACGCAGAGCCAGAGAGCTTCCTGTGGAAAGAAGAACCTGGGCAGGCAGGCTCCTCAGCACAGTGGCATAGGACTGAGTGGGGTATGATGGCAAAGGATGACAGGAGACGCTTGGCAGCAGTCAGGCCAGCAAGGATGTCCCCTTCTCCATGTACTCTGAGCCTGGCTGGTCTTCCACACCTAAGGGCCCTGGATCCTGGCACCCTGCCTTGCCTTTGACCAAGATCCCACCTGCCTGGCCAGCAGCTACCCTTCCCGCATCAACCACATCGGACTAGTTAAGTAAAAACAGTCCCCTTTCTGAGGCCACTTGCATTTGTGAGTAACCAATGTGTGCAGGATGTCACGGCCAGAACTGGGAACACAAAGAGTGGCACCAGCCACCAATCTGGGCGGAAAGGTTGGAACTGGGATGTTTATCAAAGTGCAATAGGAAAGCTGGGGACATGGTGACTGTCCTTCAGGGCATGTGCAGTAGACTGGCTGTAAACTCGTGATGTAGCTTTCTGGAGGCTGAGCATTGGAAGATAGCCATCTAAGTACCTGTGACGACCATGTGAACTAAGTGGGAGGTACACGCCTTCTGACTCCTGTTTAAAATGAAAAATAGAAAAACAGGAAGGACATGCATCAAGGCACTACTCCGAGAAGACCAGAAGCAAGGCTGATACTCTTTACTTATCTGTTTTTAAAACTTTCTAAAAAAAAAAAAAAAAAAAAAAAAGCTTCTAGCAGCTCTGGGTAAGGAGGTTCTCCTGTCCCAGAGAAGGGCTAAGGTCTGGCGGCCCTAGGAGTTGAGGGGCTGCAGAAGACAGCACGGCAGACGGACGTAGGGCTTGTTGACAGCACCAGGGGGCAGCACCTGCTCACTTGTTTCCCCAGGACCAGGCCACAGAAAACCGCAGCCTGGACACACAGGGGCTGAGGAAGCACCATCTCTCAAATCTCTCAATGATCTGCACAGTGAATTAACCACCCCCTCCAGGTCCACGCGTGGGACCTGAGCTGGGGGCCTTTGGAGGGCCCGCTGACTTCGGACGCTTGGTGTGGACCCGCCGCCTGCCTTTGCTCCTTTCACTCTCTTCCCTTTAACTGTCAGCAGACGGGACTGTCACAGGTTTGGGGATTTGTTCCTCCAGCTAAGCCTTCCCATTTCAGACACCATCCCAGAGACAGTCTGTAGGTTGTTTATATCAAGTCCTTTTATTCTGATACCACAGAATTACCTTGTCACAATACAGGGGGAGGGACACTGAAGTACCACGAGTTCTCACAGAGCACAGGAGGACGGCACACATTTCACAAGGTCATGTGGAGGACTCGGGTCATTGCACTTACAACTGTAAACTTGTTTGTTTGACTTTGTACAGCACTCTTCCCCCCTCAAATAAAGAAGGAGAGAAGGAAAGAAAGGGAGGGAGGGAGGGAGGGAGGGGAAAGCAAAAACAAGACATGAAAGCTAGCGGAGGAAAGGCGCGGGGAGGCCACCACTCTCCAGGGCACTGCGCTTGGAGAGAGGAGCTGCTTTGATCCCAGAGGCTGCATGAGGCAGACACGCACACGACCCACTCGCACGCTTGTTCACATGCACACACAATATCTCACGACTTCCACGGTTCTCCAGTGCCATCCCGGTATACACAGCAGCAGGGCTGCGGGTACCCAGGGAGACAGAGGTGACATCTCTGAGGAGTTTCAGTTGATCAGGCCTGTCCACGATGACAAGTATTTACAAAATGGAGGGAGGGATCATGAGAGCAGGCAGGGGCCAACAGGTCAGGACCATGCTGCCATGGCGAAGGATCTGCCTGGAAAACTCCCCACAGGCTCCAGAAGACAGGCCACAGTTGTGCCATTGCTGCCCTCACCTCACGGGCCCTGAGACCACGCTCTCTTCCCAAGGACTGAGCAGACGGTGGAGAAGGGGCGGTGTCACTGCAAAGCAAGTGTATTGGGCCCTGAAGTAGGCAGAGGAAGCAACGCCCTTGCTAATGACACTAGGGAGGAGGGTATGAAGAAGGCCTGGGCTACATCCCGGAGACCCCGTACCCCTTCGGAGATGTGTTTGATGCTCCCCGTTGCCCAAAGCACCGAATGCTGGTCCCTTAGCCTCTGGCCACAGTGCCCCCAGAGCCACAGCCACATCTACACAAAGGCCAGGACACCCGTGGCACAGGAGCCTGTTCCGGCTACCTTTACAAGGGGTGATCAGCGCAGATGTTTCTTGTGGGTACACTACGGGGTGGGGAGTGGCAGAAATTTCAAATTCAGAGGGCTTGGCCAGAAAGGAAATCCGCTGAAAAGTCAGTATTTTAGAGCCTGAGACTGGCTCTGATGGAGGCTGACCTGTCTGGTCCTTGTTCCTGGTACCAATCCCCTGGCCTTTAGTGAAAAGGATTACTGTCTTGGGCCCCCATGTATCCAACTGCTAGGCATATCCCTACATTGACCTGGCCCTGGGTGGTCAGAGGTGGTCAGAGGTGATGGAGGGTGGCCTCCCTCAGCCCAGGCCTGATCTTGGATGAGGCAGGTGTCCTATGGATTGGGTGAGGCTCAAATCCTGGAGGACCAGGGTCTCAGGCCAACACAGAGGCCAATAGCCTCTTGTCCCACCCACAGCCACCAGAGGTGTGCCAGGACCCTCTCTGAAGGGATGCGTGGACCTTGTGCGAGAGCATGAGAAATGTGGACCCTGAGAAGTGCGCGATGCAAACCAGAGCACTCTGGAGGGGAGCCAAGCCCAGAGGGGCCGGGCGACCACTGCCCGCTGCGTGCCAGGCTCAGTTGTAGAGGGGCTGGTGCGCAGCAGGATCCTCGGGCTTCAGAGATGAGTGTGGGCAGGGGTTCTGGCAGAGAAGGTCACGACAGGACTCTCTAAGTTTTGCTGTTGAGAAGCCTCCCAAGAAACTCAGCTTGAAGCCACTGTCTATATGAACACTGCTCTGGGCCACGATGACACTGTCAGCTGTTCTCACCATAAGTGCCACATATCCAGCTCTTCCTGAGCATCCTTTAACCCCCCGGACCCAATTCTTGGCTCAGAGATCTTTGAGCCACCCGGCTACAGAGGAGAGGCATGGAGCAGTACAGTCAGTCAGGAGCTGGACTCCCCAGGACACAGCGAGGCCCGGCTCTGCCCTTGAGCAGTGCGGCACTGGGAAGGGACTGCCAAGAGGGGGAGCGACTTCCAGGTGGAACCCTTCAGAACGTCACAGGAAACCTGGATGTCCGTGGGCACACACATCCTCCGCAGACTCCCCCAGTGTGTCCACTCTAGAGACTCCTTTTTACCTGCCACCTTGGTCAGAGAAACCTGCAGAGCATGTGGGGCTTCGCGTCGCCTGGCCCGCAGCCCAGCATGCTCAGGCGACAATTCCAGCAGGTCCTCACTAGCTCGTGCAGAAGTCAGCTAGAAGCGCTCCTGAAGGAGAGGTTTTGAGGCAAAAAGAACTCCAAGCAAGAAGGTCGAGCATTGAAAATGGATGAAGTCGTGCAGAGAGGCTGTGAGCTGTGCATGCTTCGCTGCGGGACAGGCGGGGACTCACCTGACAGCAGCGAGTCTTGCCACAGGTCAAACATGCCACAGACTGAGAATTTCACACACACGGGATCGAGGTGGGCTGGGGTGGGGGGTTTAATATGAGCATATCTATCCAGTTTCTCAATTGCACGCTTGCAATTAACTCCTTATACATAACATGGAATTTATTAAATATTAACAGTTGTCTTTGAGGGTTTATATTTCATTGCATAGAACGTTAGAGATGAGACTTGTGGCTGTGCCCAAGATGAAAGGAAGTCCCAAAGGGAAGGGCCTTGGGGAGGACTGCTGCCCAGTCCACTAGGTGGACGGATGGTGCCACATTCCCCAACACGGGGCTCTGGGCCCTTCCTTGGCTGGCAGAAGCCCTGGCCCCTCCGCTCCAAGTGCGCCCACTGGTGATGGCTTAAGAAGGACTGGAATTGCACAGTAAACGGGCGGGCTGAGGGGCCTCCCCTGACCTCGCCCTGGGGTTGTGCTCTTGGTGGCCTGCTGCCCACTATTGCTTCTAAGTCAACTTTCTCCCTGTGCTGAGCAGGGACAGAGCAGAGAGGAAACCAAACCATCGGTCACAGGGGGTGGTAGAGGGGGGAGGAAAGGAGGTGAGCAGAGAGAGAGGAGAGAGGAGGAACAAAAGAAAAATGTTTATGAGGTATACACGTAAATCAAACTGAAATAATTAAGGCTGTTCTTGAAATCAAAAGAAATCCCCAGGTGTACAAACGAGGAGCCGGCTGGTCGAGACAATGGCGGTGCTGCTGGGATGCTCACGATGTCTGGGGGGATGGCTTTGAGATGGTGGCAGGCGTGCTAGCATACTGCCACCCATGGGCTGGGAGAAGCCTCAGCCGGCGCCCACGCTGCCTTTCGGTGCTATGGCCTCGTATTTCATCAATAAGACAGTGTTAGGTCCTAATGTTTGTAAAGTTCTCCCAACCCCACACTAGCCACATGGAAGTCTGCTCCGATGTCACCCGGAAGACAGGGTGAGGGGGGCAGGGCCCTGTGGCCACGGAGGGGTCCGGACCCGCTGGAATGTGAAGGAAACAGAGCCCGGGGCCCCGCCCTCCATGAAAGCCCCTCTCCAAGGCTGTGGAAAAAGCTCTGGCATCGTGGAGGGTGGGCAGCATCAGTGAAGCAGGCGGCGTGTGCCCAAACTCTGCGTATAACGCATTGGGAGCCCGGCTGGCCAGGCCGCAGAAGGCGGCTGCGGGAAGAGCAGCGGGGCGCACGCGGCAGGGCTTCCGGAGGGGGCTCCTCCCTCCCGACCCCGGCGACGCCTCGATGATGGTGCCCCGGGGAGAGCAGGGTCTCTGGAAAGACAATCAAAGGTCCCCCAGGCCAGTGGTCCCACTCGTCCAGCAGATGCTTCACCCAGGCAGCTGCTGTGAGAAAACATCCTGCCTCAACTGAGGCCACCTGCCACGTCCCACCTGGTGAGTCTGTGGGCCAGGGGTTCGCCAGATCGGAGATGCTTGGAGGAGGAAAGGAGAGAAAGAAGGAGTCTGTGAAGAACTGTGGCAGCTGCGCCCCACCCCTGTTCTCTCCACTGTCACATGCCGATGGCCTGCCTCTTCCTCACACACCCGATCCCACCCACTGAGGCTTGCGGACAGGGGTGCTTGGGCAGCTTTGAGGTCACAAAGAGAAGGACAGGAAGAAAGAAGAATCAGATGGGCCGGGAAGGGACAATAACATAACACATTGCTTTTTGTTTGGCTTGAGTGAGGAAGACGGGATTTTGTTTAAAACGGCAGGCCTCGCCCAGCCTACTTGTGAAATCACCATAAAAGACAGGAGGACAGGGACACTCACAGACGCGCTGCCTGCTCAGCCTAGTCATTGGCCAAATGCTAGAACTCGCGGGAGATTCCCTAAATACAAAGTTAGCAGCCTCAGTGGCCCACCCATGTCAAGGGGCAGGACACAAAACAAAGCCACGCCTGTGGCTCCTTTCCCTCCCCAGTGATGGAGCCCCGGCCCTAAACCCGAGGTAGGTACCACCTGGAACCTGGCCATGAGCTCCCACTTCCCTCAGCACAACTGCTGATTCCACGTGTGTTCCGGGGCCACTGTGAGGAAACACTTGGCCAAGCAGGATAGCGGCAGGGAGCCTGCCATCGTGCGGCGAAGTCAGGAAGAACACTGGGGGTGCTGCACTGAGGCCACTGAAATTAGAGCATGTGGCAGGCTCTTTGGCTACAAAGCCCACCCTAGCTGGCTCCCACCCTCAGCCTTCACTCTGGCCACCAGCTGTGCAGGCCTTTTGTCTGTCCCTGAGTCCCGCCTGTCTCGTATGGCATCAGAGCCTCTGTTGGTGCTGTCCCCTCGCCTGGGCACATCCTGCCTCCTCTCCTCCCTTGAGCCTTAACTCACACCACCTACTCTCCTAGAGCAGATTCCTCTGCCCATAACCCTGCATTGTGGGCTTCATAGCACATCGCCTTCAGAAATTACCTTTTAAATCTAATTTTTAGTTTTTAAAGTATTTATTCTCTGTCCCCCTCAATGGACTGTCAGGGCAGGGACTTGGTTTTGTTCCCCGCTGTATCCCCAGCACGTGGAACAGAGCCCGGCCGCTACCTAGGGCTTGACGAATAAATGCGTAAGCGGATGGAAGACTGGGCCCTTCCAGTCCCTCCACTATTCCTCCAGAGACAGGCAGCCCTTTCTGTAACACCAGCAGGCGTGGCTGCAGAGCTGTCTTCTGATTGGCTTGGTGACCATTTGGCTTGCCGCACACATGCCGGCCTACCGTGAGAAGCACCCAATTGTCTGTACTCAACCTGAGAGGTGGCCGGGGAGAGAGGACAAGGGCCCCAGGGCCGTGGCATGTTAGGAGTTGGTCCCCGGCTGTGCACAGAGCAGCCAGGCCACCCTCCCACCATCCTGAATGACGTACCTCCTCCTCCTCCCCTGCAGAACCAAGGCCGGAGAAGGTTCCAGGAGGAGGAGACAGAGCCAGGGCTCCCATCCTGAGGCCATTCCACTCTCTCCCTGGGCTGACCTGGCCTGGGGCTGAGACTACCTGTCCTGGTGACCTCCCTTTCCTCTCTGTCCCTTTCCTGTCTGCCCTTCTGCTCATTCTGCTCTTCCTTCTTGGGGGTCATAGCGTGTGAAGTCAACAGTATCTTGACTCCATGCCCAGTGGTCTGCCTCCCAGGTAGTTTCTGGGCCAGTTGCAGCCCAAGGAAGCGCACCAGGCCCTTCCTAAGACCCGCCTGTAGGAACCGGGTGGGTCTAGTCAGCCAGGCCGTGGCCAGCCGTGCCCCCTGCCCCTCAGTCCTGACACTCACTGTTATACGCAGAGTCCAGAGCTGCGCCCAGGCCTTGGACTCCAGAGGTTTTTCCACAGCAATGGTATCATCTCCCTTTGTCTCTTCAAGAGCCTGTGGAGCATTTACAGAGGAGGGCTGGGGGGAGCTGCACCCCAGGCCCCCTACCCAACCTAAGGCCAACTTAGCTACAAGAGGGACAGGGGGCGGTGGAGCAGGACAAAGGGATCGGGGGCCCCAGCTTCCCTTTGCTGGGGACCTCCACCGAGTGGGCCGCACGTCGGGGCCTCTGTGCACAGGGTCCCTTCTCTTCCCCCTCCCCCACCCACGCTTGCAGGAGAGGACACTGCAGCTCTGGCTACATCACCTGCTGCTGAAGACCAGACTCCTCCCAGTGGGCCCCTCAGGACCTAGAGCCCCCACGTGAGCACCTCCGACCCTTCCTGGGGGACGCCGGGTACAGGCGGCTCATACTCACCCTGCAGGGCACGGTCACCAGAATGAGGAGAATTTTTTGCCAAAAGCAGAGACAGCTGTGACATAGAAAAAGGAGAGGCGTCAGGAAGTTGAGCCAGACTCCCTTAGAGTCAGGGTCATTTGGCGCAGTGAAGCCAAGCTCAGCCCAAGGGGCAGGGATTCCCCCATGAACCACCGGGCCGGCCTGCGCCTGGGTGACCGAGCCTGGAATCATTCCCCAGGCCCGACCTCTGCCGGGGCCTGGGGCAGCTGCCCCCCTGGGCCTGGCTGCAGGCCGCGCTTACCTTCTGTCAGCTTGCCGGCCTGCTCTGCTGCCCCACCAGGGAGGATCTTGGAGAGCACACTCTCCCATCGGCACCCGGCTGGCCGGCAGGAGCCCCGGGGGTCCCTCCGGGCCTGGCTCCAGCCTTCACGCCTAGGGGGAAAGAAGCTGCCATCATGAGCCAAGCTTGGCCTGGCTCTTCAGGCTCCCAGTGGGAGAGTAGCCATGAGGGAATCTGAACACGGGTACCCTGTGCGGAGGAAGGGAGAGGAGGAAGATAGAAAAATAAAGAGAAGAACAGGAATAAAAAGGGTGGGAAGAAGCAGAAAAAAGGAAGTTGAAGAAAGTAAAGAAGGAGAAAGGAGGGGAAAACAGAGGATGCGAAGTCGGAAGAGAGAGTAAGAAGCCATGGCCCTGCCCCCGTGCCTACTTGTCCCTTCCAGGTTCCCTGCCTCGAGCTGCCTGGGCCCTAAGGCCCCAGTGCTGGTGACCCCATTGCTCATTCTAACCCACTGGGCACTTCTCAGGGAGCAGTGAGGACATGCAATGCAGGGGAGCCTGGGGAGCCTGTGGGTGCAGGGAGGGCATCCCAGGTTCTCTGGGCCCCAGCTGAGGGCACCAAAGGGTGGGCTCACCTGCGGGTCCAGGTCCCGGTGGTGGCTGGGCCTGAGGAGGCCTCCCCTGCTGGGGTGCTTTGGCGGCCCCTTTAGAGCCATTTGCCTGCTCTGCTCGTGGCTGCAACACAGAACCGTAGCTGAATACCACACGCCGACTCTGCCCATGCCCAGCCCGGAACCAGGGGGAGCCGCAGCACCCGCCCTGGGTAGGGCCCACGCGTCGGAGCCCAGCTTACCGGTCCTGCTGGCTGGGGGCCTGTGGCTGTCGTGGGGCCTGGCTGAGGCTTCCCCGTTGGCTGGCTGGCAGCAGAGGCCAGGCCCCGGGCAGTTGGCTGGCCCTGCTGCGGCAGCCGAGCCTGTGCTGGGGTTTGCTGGGGGTGCTGTAGCCCGTGACCTTGCGGCGGCGGCGGCTGCTGCTGCTGCGTCTGCGTCTGCGGCTGGCGTGATGTCGCTGAGGGTGTCTGCCTGGATGGCGGCGGCTGGGACTGCTGTGGCCCTGGAGGTGCCTGCCGGCCCTGTGGCTGAGGCTGCGACGGGGGTTCTGGCTTTGGCTGCGGTGCGGCGGGCCCCGCGTGGGCCTGCCGGGAGCCCTTCTTGCTGTCAGAGGCATGATGGTATGCTGACGGAACTCGGGATGGCTGTGAGTATTCAGCAGAGCTGGGGTACCCAGGCTGGCCCTTCTTCTGCATGGCCGGGGCAGGGCTGGGCTGAGGGTGAGGCCGGGCCTCGTGGCGACCCAGGTCCCGAGCATGTGGTTTGGCAGCACGCCGGCCCGGCTCCTCGCCGGCGTGGCGGCCTGAGTGCCGCCCGTGGTCACTGTGGTGCCGGTGTTCCTTGGCTGAGGCATGGCGGCCCGGGCCACCCTCATCATGTGGCCACAGGCCCTCTTCGGGGGCTCGTCATAGTCGTGGTAGCTGTGCCTGGCAGGGCCTCGCTTCTGGGAGGAGGAGGAGACTGCGTGGCCCCCATGGTGCCTGAACCGGTCAGAGCGGGCATCCCGGGGCTTATCAAACCAGTCTGTCTCCTCCTGGCCCAGGTGATATGCTTCAGAGACCAAAAACAGAACACCGTCAACCCCCAGGTTGGCCGCAGGGGGAGGCCCAGCTGAAGCCATGCAAGGAAACCAGAGTGGGCGCCATAGCCACAAACATAACACTGGGTCCCTGGCCCACCCTCCCCCAACTGGGGCCAGGGTGCGGGTGGAGAAGGCGAGGAGGGCGGCCGGTGGCAAGGCCCACTGCACGAGGCGCCAGGCCGGGCCCCTCTGGGACACCTCAGGGCTCAGGGCCCCGTGGGCGGGCAGGCCCCCCAGGTGCTGAGCATCTGCAGAAATCACCCCCAGCTGCCATTACCTTCGCTGTCGGAAACTACGCAGTGGGCATCGTCCAGGATGTAGCCTTCCTCACGCTTATATGTGTGGGCCCGTGGTCCGTCCTTGACATGCTCCTGGACATCGGGCATGGAGTGGCTGGAGCAGAACTGTGGACAGGTGTCCCCAGGTGGGAGGGTGCCCCCGGCGGGGCGGGGCCGTCCCAAAGGGCTAACAGGGCTCTCCTCTTCAGAGGCTTGGCTCCGCATGGGGGCCGGGCCCGACCGTGGGCCATGCTCAGGGATGAGGGCTTGGGGCCCACTTTTTGAAGTCGCTCCACAGCCTCCCGTTCCCGCTCATATCCCTTGCCCCGGCCACCAAAGTCATGGCTGGACAGCTTCTCCCCACTGTATGCAGATGTCACCCGGGACCGGCCACTCCCACTGTACACACGGTCATCCTCCTCCACTTGGTCCCGGCTGGACACCCCGTAGGACCTCTGCTGCTCATACACGTTCTTCTTGAGCCCGTAGGTGATTTCATCCTGGAACTTCCTGCCTCGAGAGACTAGGCCACTGCTGACTGCTGGGGAGGGGTAGGAGGCCAGGTCTGACTCCACGTCCTTGGCCTCTTCAATAGGCGAGAACTTGGAGATCTTCTGCTCCATGCCCTGCTTCCGGTGCTTGCTGCGCTTTGAGGAGATGGCAGCTGGGGCAAGGCTCTTGGAGGGATGCTTGGGCCCCATAGGGCCTGGGCCGTACTTATCAGCCCGAGCCCCGTGGCGGTAGTCGCTGTCACTGTAATAGTGGGCGCTAGCTGGCCGGCCGTCACTCTCTGTGCTCCGGTGATGGCCGCTCTTCCCACGGGAGTCGTAAGAGTCCTCCTCGGATTCTTCCTCCCCTCGGGCATAGCAGCAGGGCAGCGGGGGCCCCTCGAGGACATCTGGTTCTGCCGGATCTTTCCCTGGACGCCCACTGCTGCTCGGCCCCACAGACTCCAGTCGCTGGGTGTCAGGGGCAGTGGAGGTGCTGTCCTTGGTCAGCTCACTGATGTCGTCGATCATCACGTAGTTCCGAGGGACATTCTGCTCGAGGCTGGCGTAGTGTGCGTCAGAGGGGTAGGTGGGGGCGGGGCTCAGGCTCACACTGCTGCGGTCAGAGGCTCGTGGCAGCTCCGGGGCCTTGCCCTGCTCGTAGCTGTTGCTCGCTGCTGGGCCACTGTGGCTGGTTTCGGATGGGGCTGCAGACATGGCCACTACAGGGCTGGCGATCACCTCGTAGTTGGTGGACACCTTCTGCTCCAAGTCGGCTAGTGATGTCTGGCGCGGCTTCTGGTGGGCGGCGCGGCCGTCGGCCGTTACTGGGAAAAGCGTGCCCTGCGTGGTTGGCATGGGCGTTTGGGCTGCGTAATGGCCTGGGGGACGGAAAGCCTGCTGGCTTGGCAAGCCAGGCTCAGCTGGGTAGCTGGTGCCGGGAGTAAAGGCAGGTGCCGGGTACGTGCTGGCACCGGGGTAGGCGGGTGCTTGGTGGGCTGGGAATCCATTCAGAGTTGGCCCGCTGCTGCCTGCGGTGTACTGTGGGGCCGGAGGCGGGAAGCGGGGCTGCTGGAAGGCAGTGGGGCCGGAGGGGGTGGCGGGAGCAGCGGCAGTGACAGGGAAGTCCGCATACTGGCCGGCGGGAGTGGCACAGCCCTGGAGCCGCAGCTGGTTGAGCTCACTGTCCGACAGGTAGTCCCGGTGCTCACCGAGACCACGCAGGGGCGGGTAGTCACGGCCACCCCGGTCTTTGGCCAGGGACTCTTTGCGCTGTGTGATACCCAGCTCCAGGTACTTGAGCTTGGCGTCAATCTCCTTCTCCTCTTCGTCCAGCTCTGCCTGCTTCTTGCGCAGCTTGGTGGATTCATGTTCCACAAGCCTCAGGTCCCGGTCCAGCTCCCGGAGCAGACTGGCCTTGGTGGCCGGGATAGCAGTGGTCCCTGCCAGGCCACGCTGCAGCAGGCTGGCCGCATACAGCTGTGGGGGGCCTGGCCAGCCAGGGGCAGATGAGCCTCCTCTGGAGGCGGGCTGGGCAGTGTCCGCTTCACCTTGCGGACCAGGCCGTCGGGTGGCAGCGCCGACACCTGAGACAGAGGGAAGGGCGGGGCACTGAGACCCAAGGTGCGGATGGCTTGGCAGGGCACAGGGCGAAAGAGCCGGGGCTTGGGCTGGGGCAGGAGCTGGGCTCCATACTGTCAGCACCCTGATTCACTGGGCAGCCTCAAGGCCTGCCCTGCCCGCCCCCTGGCCCTGGAGATCACCGCTGGCCTGTAATGGTTTTACAGGCCCTCTCTTTCCCAGTGCTCGGGCAGCAGGAGGGCAGGGAAGGAGCGGAGGCCCCTCTATGCTGCTTTCTAGTACTGGCCTGGTGCTGAGACCCCTGCACGTGTCCAGTGGGCTTGCCACCCTCACTCAACCTCCCACTGAGTGTACTGAGGTGAGGCGAGTACAGGTCTGGCTTGGGGTTTGGGTCCTAGCAGCTGGTGGGGGCCAAGGGCCGTGGAGTGGCATGGACAGGAGTAGAGTGGGCCCTGGGCCCACCAGGCTCCCTAGAGGATCAAAGGAAGGGGAACATGCTGACTGTCAGTCGTTGCAGGCTCTGGTCTTTTCTTGCCTCCTGCCCTACACTTCTCCAAAGCAACATGCGACTCCGCTGCCTGCTGACCCCTCCTCCAGCTGCCCTGCACCCTCGGCCTAACCCTCTCGGCCTGGCCCCCAACTCCCTCCACAGCCCCGTCAGCCCGCCACTCTCTAGAGCCGCCAGCACCCCGCTAGGTCTCTCCAGCCCTGTCTCCTGCTGCATGGCTTCCCGGCCAAGGCTCCCTAACGCTGCCCCCTGTGGGGCCCTCCCCGCCTGCCCTGATGCTCCACATTGCCTGAAACTCCACGTTACTGGCATGTTTGCTCTGGGTCTTCCCTTTGTCTCTAGCTTGTAGTCTTCCCAGAATGCACCTGGATTTCAGACTTGTATGGACCACCAAAATCCCTCAAGTACACTGGGGACTGACATTGGGCTCTTACATTTTGCCTTGGCAAGAAACTACATAAAAACTTCCCGCCTACTTCACCATGTCATAAAGGGAATGAGCGTGTGCCCCAACACCTCAGAATGAAGGGTGGGCCTTTAATGGAATAAATTTCCTTTTTCGAACTCCTCATTCTGTTGTCCACCTTGTTATTTTGGCTGCACGCCATCAGCGCCCGTTGTGGACTGGCCAGCCCCTGAGACCTCTGAGTCCGCCCTAGCCTCGAGCCAGACCACCCTCTCTCTGACCAGCGCTCGTTGCCCCCCCGACTCCTGATTCCACGCCTGTCCCCGCTGGCCTGCACACCCAGAAAACGGGCACATATGCCTCACGATGCCTTTGGCAACTACCCCCCCTCCGGGGCAACGGTGTAGTCTCTTCCTTCAGCCCATCTGCCCACACTCCGCCCAGGAAGCTTTCTAAGATACCCGGAGGCTCCAAGGGCCTTCAAAACAAGGCCACTCTCCCCTTCCCCGGCAGCCCGTGGCAGGCCACCTCTCACAGTCCGAGAACATTACTGGCAACTAAAACCACAGACAAAGGCAAGTTTATGATCCAGGAGCCCTGTCTAGGGAGAGCAGAAGGCATGTAGACAGATTTATCAAGGGCCAGATAGGGGCAGGTGATGAGATGAGGCAGACAGCATGCTGCAGCTCACTGGATGGGCCTTGAATGCTAGGCCAAGGGGCTTGTGCTTCCTATGGGGCCATGGAAGCCAGGCCGGGGCTGGGGTGTGGGGAGCAGCCCAGCCAGGTCCCTGTGAGTGTGACTGATTTTCTCAGGAAGCATCTGCAGTAGGGGTTTTGGAGTAGGAGGGGCCCAGACTGGAGGGAGAGCTAAGGAGGTGGTGAAGGGGGAGGAGGCAGGGTGGGACAAGTAAGGAGAGGCTGAAGTTTCTAGTGGTGTCTGATGGATGGCTGTGGGGGCCCAGGTGTGAGAGTGGATTTTGCCTAGGATGTCCTTGCGAGGCTGGGGCTCCGCCAGACGTGCATCGAGAAAGGTTCCATCCTCGGCCCCTTCCTCTGGGCCTCTGGAGCTGGAGGCGACTCCACCCCCACCCACAGGACGCGCCGCCCTGTGGCCCCCCCAGACTAGGCAGAGACCCCTGCCCCCCCGGACCAGCCCCTGTGCCCATACCTGGCTACCCAGTCCCCCCTGGTGCTGGTAGAGGGAGAACCTCTCTTTGGCACTCGGCGGTGGGGCTGAGGGGCTTAGGGGTCAGACAAGGACGCTGCAGGGTCTTCATGGGGCGAGGCAGCGTCTGCTGGCGGAGAGCGCTGTCGGCCGCGAAGTGCTTCTGGGGACTCACGTGAGCCTTGTTCAGCCTCTCACTGGAAGCAAAGGAGGCGTCCAGGAGCCGGGTGGGACAGGGGTGAGACTGGAGAGTAGAGGACCTGTGGGGACTTGGGAGGCTGGCGGCTCACGAGCTGTGAGAGGGACTCCGGGGGCAGGTGGGCCTGGTATCCAATCTCCAGCGGATCCGGCTTCTTTTTTCGAATCTGCCCAGGGAACCTGGGGTGACGATCTGGATGCCGGGCAGGTAGGGGCTGATGGCAGCTGGCCCCACAAGCTGCGGCCCGGCCACCCCCTGGGCCTGCCCGTCCGGCTCCGTCTGGCAGCCCAGGCTCTCCCCACGCCCAGTCTTCTCTGGTGCTGATATGTACCTGACGATCTCCACCTTGGGGTCAGTGGCGGCCGTGATGTGGATGGCTGGAGAGACTCTGGGCAGCTGGTCGGGCTCCGTCTGCACGGAGCAGTCGCTGATGGTCTGGATGCCCACGCTGCTCATGGCCCTCGCGGTGGGGGTGGCAGTGGATGACGAGGCAGCAGTGTCGTGTTTGCTGTCTGAGCCCGAGTCGGAGTGGCGGGAAAGACGGGACCGGCGGCGGCGCACCGGCTGCTCCCACTCCGCACTGTCCTCGTCGTCTGTCTGCACGCTGCAGTCGGCGCTCCGCCGAGCCCGGCGCCGCCGGGTCAGGAGGTAGCGGCTCTCCCCATCCTCGTCGTCCGTCTGCACGCTGCTGTCTGCGATCCTGCGGACCACGCAGGGCTCAGGTCCCGACTCTGGCTCGCAGGCGTCCCGTAGGCGTGGCATCGAGTGCCGCTTCTTGAGGCCGCTGCGGCCGGCTTCCCACTGCTCCTCAGTCTGCAGCGACATGTCCGAGGCGGAGCTGGGGAGACCGCGGTGCAGCACGGGCTCCCGAGGCTGCCCCGGCCCCTCAGGCCCTGCCACGGCAATGAAGGCGGCGTGGGTCAGGGGCGGCCAGT
The DNA here is from genome assembly GCA_003508835.1 of Eonycteris spelaea. Classification (NCBI taxonomy): domain Eukaryota; kingdom Metazoa; phylum Chordata; class Mammalia; order Chiroptera; family Pteropodidae; genus Eonycteris; species Eonycteris spelaea. The sequence goes on along the minus strand of PUFA01000145.1, from coordinate 2,713,005 downwards.
ACTGGCCGTTCTGAGCCAGCTCAGTGCCCGCTGGGGGAGGCCCCCGGCCGGGTCCCTCACAGGCCACAGGGAAGGGGGTCTTCTGCCGCTGCTTCTGTTCCTCTAGCTGCTGCTGCAGCTGCTGCTGCAGCTGCTGGATCTGCTCCAGCTGCAAACGCTGCTGCGCCAGCTGCTCCCGCTGCAGGGCGAACTGGGCCTGACGTTCCTCCTGCTGCTGCTGCAGCACGTGGTGCTTGATGGTCTGCAGCTCCTGCAGCTCCCGCTGCACCAGCAGCTGCTCTTCCTCCCGGTGCCGCTGCAGCTCCACCCGTTCCCTCTCCAGCTCCTCCTGCAGCCGCAGCTGCCGCAGCTTCTCCAACTCCACCCGCTCCCGCTCCAGCTGCAGCAGCTGCTCCTGCTGCTTCCGCTGCCTCTCCTCCTGCGACGCGTCCTCCTTCTCGAGCCCCGGCCGGCTGAGGGCCCCACTGCCGCCCCCAGGAGCAGCATCTACTGGTGGCTTCTGGACAGCCATGGGGCCAGGGCTGGGGCTGCCACAGCCTCCTTGGCAGCAGCAGGGGTGGCTGCGGCAAGAGGCTCTTCCTGAGCTGCCGCCGCTGGGAGCTCTGGCCGTGGAGGGCCCCCAGCCCCGGCACCTTGGCAGCGGCAGGCTTCCCCAGGTAGACAGGCCCCTCGGCAGGCGGGACACTGGAAGCAGTGGGGAACCGGCTTGGCGCGGGGTATCGGTACAACCCTGTGGGCCCAAGAGGCACCCGGGGGGCAATGATGGGCATGCGCGTCAGGCTGGTGAGCGGCACAGCCGTGACCCCACCGGACGCGTAAGGCCTGTACATGCCGCCGCGCACCATGGGCCGCAATGCGGAGCCGGGCTGGGTGGTGATGGGCAGTGTCGCGGCGATTGGGGTGTTGATAGTCGAGTAGATCATGCCATCGGCTGCACGCACGGTGGCTGTGGACGGCAGCAGCTGCCTGACTGCTGCCCCTGGGCGCTGTGGGCCGGTACTGCGCCAGGGTCCCAGGACTTGGGTGGCTCTCTGGGAAGGTGGGGTTCCCCAGGAGGCCAGGTCTGAGGGGAGCCAGGCCCTGCGGGGCGCTGAGCCCAGGCCCGGGCTGGGACTGATACTGCATGAGGTCAGGGCCGCCAGCGCCGCCGCCTCCGTGCCGCCCTCCGTACTGGTCCATGGAGTTCAGGGCCGCGCACATACGGCTGATCTCACGGGCGGTGGTGGCGCTGTACTGGGCCAGGCTGGCCTCTTGGAAGCCAGCTGCCTCACCCCGTGGGCCATACCTGTGGTCCGAGTAGATGTTTGACACTGAGCTGTAGCGCCGCATGGGGAGTGGGTGAGTCAAAAGGTCTGTGGGATGACGCAGGTCTGTGAATGAGCCATACTGCAAGCCCTGCCCGAGGTAGCGTCCGTCCGCAAAGCCCAGGCTGTAGGATTGCTTCAGTGAGCTCAGGTCCACAGCCGAGTCTCGTCCCGGCCCTGGAAGAGCTGCCCCATCCTGTGGGCGTGGTAGTTGAGGCCAGCCTCAGCCAAATTGGTGTCAGACATGGAGGAGTACAGCCTGCCAGGGAAGCCCTGTGCGCAGGGCCTCTGTTCCTCATGCGGCCCAGGCCCCACTACCCCTGTGCCCGGTAGGTGGGGGGCTCTGGAGGCTCAGGGTCCCGGGGTTGTAGAAGGGGCTGCTACCTTGGCCAGGTGGGGCGACATCTACCACACTCTTCTCAGGTGCGCTGGGGGCAGCGTGGAAGGCGCCTGTGCAGCTGCTGCCAAAGGGGAACTTGTAGACCATGTCACAGCACGCCAGCTGGCTCTCGGGCCTCATCCCAGTGAGGTCCAGGGCACCCGCCGGCTCCTCTGGGAGCAGTGTGGTCACAGTGCCTGCTGTGCCCTCGCCCACCTGCACCAGCACTGTGTGCGGCTTCCTGGGGCCCGGCAGAGCGTGAGACCGCAGCTCTGTGGGAGCAGCCCGGTGGGGCTCGGCACCAGGCTCTGGCACCAGGCCTGACTTGAGGCCAACACTCTGGGCTGTGCCCATCTGAGTGATCAAGACGTCCCTTCTGGCCAGAGGAGCTACCTGGTTGGGCAGGTTATACCTGGCAAACTTGGCCTCCCTGGGCCTTCCCCGGGGCCCACCTCGGTACGGGGCTGTCTGGACGGCCTGCTCTACCTGCTTGACCTGAGCCAGGCACACGGGGCTACCCGCACCCTGGCCAAAGTCAAGCCGGCTCTGAAAGGGGTCTCCATAGACCACGGGCTGCTTTTGCTGAGCCATGAGCACAGATGAGGCCATGGTGATGCTCACGGTGGTGGCGGTGCTGAGGAAGGCATGAGTCTGCTCCTGGGCATTGAGGTTGATAACCAAAGGCTGCACGGCGGTTGACTGCCGTCCCGGGACTGGATCCAGGGCAAGGCCGTACTTCCTTGCTTCCACAGCAAGAGAGGTGAGGTCCATGCCCTGGTCGGTGAGGATGATGGGCGTTGGTTTGACGGCTGTGCGGAGGTCTACCACAGCACTGCCAGGGGGCCTGGGGCCTGGCTCGACCCTGGACGTTCCAGGGATGGAGGAGATCCGGCAGAGGGAGATGTTCTCGGCAGGGAGGGCGCCCCAGCCGTACACTGCCAGGGGCCCATCTGCACCAGCGCTGGGAGCCCGCGGGAAGCCAGGTGGCCCAGGAGGCTCTGAGGACAGCTGAGATGCGCACGGAGGCGTTGTCTGGCTGTAGCTGTGGGTGGTGGGCTGGGTGTCAGTGGGCGAGCACACTGGGGAGGTGGAGGCACTGGCATGTACCATCCTGGTCTGGCTGGAGGCATCGGATGCCAGTGTGATGACCATAAAGGGGGCCTCCTGAGAGGACTGCTGCCATACCAGGCGCGGCGTGCTGGGCCGGTGTGGCGTTTGTGTGCCCTGAGCCACCATGGGGGTCGAGGCTGGGCCACCGGGACTCCGTGGCATATCTGAGGCAGGGGCAGGGCTTGGTGTCTGTGTAGAGAACTCTGCAGTGGCCCTTGGGCCCAGCTTGCCAGGAGAGAATGTGGGGCTCTCCGAGGGAGAAGATGGGGAGAGAGGTGGGCTGGTGCCCGAGAAGTAGGAGAACCCCTGGGAGTGCCACTCTTGCTATCACTCACACTCGGGGACTTTTCTCTGGCAGCCCGTCCACTGGCCGCAGGGCCACTGGGGGCCTGGGGCAGCTCCTCAGTTTGGGACGCGTAGTTCGCAGTGGTCGGGCCCTGTCCATAGCTGTGGGCCGTGGAAGATGGTGACGGGCTGCGCTCCGAGCCTGCTGGGGATGTCAGGGTCACATACCCTCTTTGCAGGCCAGGCGGACCAGGAGCCACAGCTGTGGTGGCCAGGGTCCCAGGCCCCTGGGCAAAGGCTATGCCGACCTCCTTGGAGGCAGAGCTGGGGAGGCAGGAGAGCTGTGTAGCTTGAGGGGGTCCTGAGGCTCTTTTGCGAAGTGCTGAGTGACGCGGACGTCAGGAATGACTCGGCCCCCACTGCCGTCTGAGGAGGTGCAGGTGGAGGTGGAGAAGGACACAGGGGCAGCGAGCTGGGTGGGACTGGTGCCAGGGGTAAGCGGGCCACCGCTTTGCTTCATGGGGTCCATGTACGCGCTCTCGGCGTTCAGAAACTGCTTCTCCTTCTTCTTGTCCTCGGCAAAGGCCAGGTCCCGGGAGGAGGCCTGACGCATGCGGGCAATGCTCTGTGACGTCTGAAGGATCTCCTCGTACACAGCTGCTCCCAGGCCGGCCGGCGTGCCGTCTGGGGCAGGCTGAGCAGCCCTGCCGTAGTCATGGTCTGGGGGCTCCTGGTATTCAAAGGAACTCTGGCTCCGGGGGCCTGTGGGCTGAGAGGGGCCAGCATGGGGCCCCCGGCCCCCTGCTGCCTGGCCCTGTTGCCGCTGCAGTAGCTCGGCCTTTCGCATCATCTCCTCGTAGGCTTCCTCGGCACTCTTAAGGGGCCGGCCAGAGCTGGGCGTGGTGGAGCTGCCCACGGGCACTTCCGTCGGTGAGTAGAGGGACATGAAGGTGGGCAGGCTGTACTCACTGCCCGATTTATAGAGCCTGGAGGGGCCGCCATCCAGGGCCTCGGCCTCCGAGTCCAGGGAGGGCGAAGGCGAGTACTCGGAGCAGGAGGAGCGGTGCAGCTCCTCCATCTCGGCCGCCTGCCGCAGCTCCTCCGTGGGGGAGGCGTCCTCTATGGGCGACAGGTTGCTGGGCGGAGTCTTGGAGCGCTCACGCCGCCGCTGGGCCCGCAGCTCCTCCTTGTCCCGCCGGGTCTTGCGGGCGGTGCTGCGGATGCGCTGCTGCTCCACCTCCCGCATCTTCTCCTGCTCCCGCAGCAGCTCCTCCTCCTCCCGCAGCTCCTCCTCCTCCGAGGAGTCCTCGATGGTGGGCAGCAGCGGCCCGTGGGAGCGGTGCCGGGCCTTGCGCTGCTGCTTGGCTTCCTCTAGCCGCTGCCGGCGGCTGGGGCTGCTGTCGCTGTCCTCCTCCAGTGAGGACAGCGAGGTGGGAGAGGTGCCCGACGTGTAGCTGGGTGTGGAGGCCGGCAGCGTGGAGGAGTGCTCCCCGCGGGAGCGGTCCTCGGGCGAGCCCGTCAGGCTCTCCATCTCTAGCTCAGGCTCCCGGTCCAGGCCGGGGTCGGGGCCTTGGCCCAGGTCCAGCTCGTGGCCGTAGCTGCCCGTGCTGTTGAGCTCAATGGTCTTGAAGCGGCGGAGCCCGCCCTGCAGGGCCCCGGTGCCATCAGCGGCCTCGGCTGGGCCCCCCTCAGAGGGCAGCTCCTCATAGCCCGTGGTGGCATTGTGGGGCAGGCGCCTCTTGGGCAGTGCTGCTGGTTCTTGGCTGGGCTCGGGCCTGGGCCTGGGGCCGCTCTTCTGGGCGCCGTGTCTGGCCAGGCCATGCCTGGAGGCGGCCTCGTCATCCTCCTCCAGGTTGTCTTCCTCAGCACTCATCTCCAGTATCTGCCGCCGCATGAACTCCTCGTCAGCCATTTCCGCTGCCCGGGCTGGGGGCTGGGGTGGAAGAGGGGACAGGCCACCCTCACTGCTGTCCTCCACGTAGTCATGTCTCAGCTGGCTGCCGAAGTCATCTGAGGACTCAGCCGTGTCCTGCTGCTCTCTCTGGCGCCTCCACTCCAGAGAGTCTTCCTCCTCCAGGATGTCCTCCAGCTCCTCATCAGAGTCAAAGGCCTCAGGCATGATGGACAGCGAGTGGGGCCGCCGCTTTTGCTCCTCGCCGCTGCTGCTGCAGGGTGGCTTGCTCCGCTCACCACCGGGGCCAGGCCCTGGGCCTGCAGCGAAGGCCGCACGCTGCTCCCCACCTTGTGGAGCTGGGATGGGCTCGGTGGGCGTGGCCCTGTCACCCCTGCACTGTCCAGCTGTTCCACCTCCTGCTGGACGACACCTGTGATCTCACTCTGGGAGCTGGAGACACCATCGGAGGAATAGCCTGTGTCGCTGAGGCTCTGCGGGCTCCGAGACAGGTCCTGCGAGTAAGGCTTGCCCACCGGCTCCTGCAGCAGGACGAGAAGCAGACGCTGACTGCCCATGGCAGATAGTTTGTCAGGGAGCTCAGCCCTCTCCGTCAATCCCAGGGCCCTACGGAAGGGTCTCTCTACCTCTCCAGGGACCAGAGCCCCCCACCCATTCCATTTCTCTGGCCTTGAATAACTTATAGGTTCCATGGTAAGCCCCCAAAGCCCTAGGTTCTCAAAGAGAATCTTTACCAGATCTAATGATAGCAAAACCCAGCAAAAGCATCCAACAACATGCCAGACACAGGACCAGCTTAGAACTCATAGGCACTAGGCCCACAAGGGCCTCATCAGGGCATCCCCCTGCCCCTCTCCCCGTGACCCCAAGGTGCCAGACCTGGGCCTACATCCCAGCCCCCCCGGGAACAAGCCTCTCCCCAGACTGTCCCACCTGAGAGCTAGGGTCCCTGTGAAGTGAGTGGACTGACCTCTGCCTCCCCAACCTTGGGGGCTTCCGGACCGGCTTTGACGACAGGGGTGGCAGGTTCGGTCCTCCGCACCCCAGTCTTTGCTTTTGGAGTCCCAGGGGGCAGGGTAGTGTCTGGAGGTGGTTTCGGCACAGGCTCAGCTTTAGCTGGGAGTCCTGTCTTCTTTTCCTGGGCACTGCTCAGGGTCTTGCTAGGTTCAGAAGCCCTGAGGGGCTTGGCCTGGGGGCTGGCCTTGGTGGGCAGGGGGCTGGCCTTGGTGGGCAGGGGACTGGCCTTGGTGGGCAGGGGGCTGGCCTTGGTGGGCAGGGGGCTGGCCTTGGAGGGCAGGGGGCTGTCCTTGGCGGGCAGGGGGCCTGCTGGCTGGCCCAGCCCCTGTGGCCCTTTCTGCTTCGGAGGGGCTGTTCCAGCTGCACGTTGAGAGGCCCCCGGGCAGCTGCTGCTGTGAGGTGGGCAGCGGCAGGGGCGTCGGCTCCCCCAGGCTGCCCTCCAGGAGCCGCTTAGTTTGGCAGTTCAGACAGAGCCACTCGGTTTTCTGTAAGGAAACAGGAGGAGAAGGGAGGGGAGTTGATGGAATCACAAAGATAGTGAAGAAGACCTGTGACTATTTCTGTAACCGTAAGGAGGAGTCTTCCAAAGCAGACATCCTAGGCGCAAGGAGGAAAAGACCAAGAGATCTGTTGCCCCCAAATGACAGCCTCCCCAGCCTTTAGATGCACATACACAGAATCGAAATGATGAACCCCAAAGAAGGGTCCCTTGTTTACTCCACAGAGAGCTTTTCGCCTGGCCAGACAAGGAGAACTGTACAGAAGGAGAGGCCACAAGTGGCACAGGGTCTGGACAAGCCGGGAGCTGGGGCCAGGAGCAAGTTGTTCGAGGCAGTGCTACACACCACATCTCTGCCGTGGGTTCTAGCCGAGGTCAGGCCCAGCAGGCGCAGGGCTCTGGTGTGTGTTCAGGTGTGGGTCTGCTCCACGGGCTTGTCCCTCAGTGCCTTGAGACTGTCCCCCTGAGACTAGAGCTGTGACTCTGCCCTGAGACCCGATCCCACAGCCAGGTCCGGGCTGAGGAGCCCAGCTAAGACGGGGTCTCTTCAGGTGTCCTTCATGTACTTCCCCTGCTCCCTGAAGAGCCTCATACCTAGGGCAAGGGCCGAGGGCAGAGATGTGGTGTGTAGCTCTGTGGGCAGGAAACCAGGGCAGAATCACTGATGTGGCATTTTCTACAGTAACCTCAAGATGCCAGGCTGAGAGCAGGCACCCTGGGGGTGTCATGCTTCCTAGGCTCTGATGGGGTAGGGCCTGACTTGGGCCTGGGTCGGTGTGTAAGGTAAGGCTGCTGAGGTCGCTGGCCCTTGGGGCTGGTAAGGGCCAAGGGCTACCTCCTTGCCCTGTCTCCTAGCTCTGTGACCCTGCAGTTCTGTGTCCTGTGGTTCTCCTAATGGCCCACCCAGGTGGCCGAGCTGCTGGCAGGAATCTGAGTGGGCACCTGGGATGAGAAGCAGCAGGGAGGCAGGATTACCAAGGCCTTGCACCACTGCTGATGCCCACGGCCCTGACTCCCTTGGGCCATGCCCAGTGCTCTGTGTATCCCCAACCCAGATGAGGCGATGGGTGCTGGCTACTTGCTGGGCCTCAGGCTCTCTTGGCCTGCCAGGGTCCACCCTAGAGGTGCCTGGGGAGCGTGCTGGACAGGCGGAGACCAAGCCCTGAGATGCGCAGGGCAATGGGTGAGTATAGAGTCTGAGTTAGGAATCCCCCCACATGCTGCTGGCATCACTTGGGGATGCAATGGACATGCCCCCTCTTAGAGAGGACTGTGAGATGGCGCAAAGACCCTGGACAGGTGGAAGTGGTATAGGCAGAGGGCAAGAGAGAGTTCTGAAAATGAGCCCCAAGGTCAGCAGGACGGGGTTAGGGTCAGGGCCCGGGTCAGGGCCAGGTCAGGGCTGGCCCAAGGCAACGCTGCCCTGACTCTGCCATGGGGCCTGTGTGCAGCCACACCCAGTTAGGCTCCAAGGTTACGTAATCTGCCCTGGCTCACCTTGATGGTCTGGCAAACCTCTGACCCCCACGTTTGGCCTACAGACTGCACCCCAGAAGCAATAGTCTAACTGAAGCAAGGGCACCTTGTAAGCATGGCCTGGACGTGACGCCAAGGGCTGAGAAGCAAGCCCCGGCAGCGGCCCGCTTACCTGAGCCCGGAGGCCCAGCCCTCAGTAGAACATGGCAACTCTGGTCACCTGCCTCCCCCTGGGGCCTTGTTCCTTCCCATGCTTACTCAGGGAGGGGGCCAGGCAGTACAAGGCCTGCCCTGTCGCCCTCTTGCTCCGGGCTCTGCTTTAGCCGGCAAGGAAGAGACAGAGAGCAGGCAGGAGGAGGCATGTGAGGTAAGAGCTAAAAATAAACCCCTGACCTGGCTGCTGAAGGCCCTTCTCCAGCCCTCTGGGGGTAGTGGCACTGGGGCCAGGAGGGGTGGAGCCGTGGGAGACCTGGTCCAGGCCGAAGTCCTCTGGGGAATGAGGGTGGGGTGAGAGGTAGACCATGCAGAATCTCTGTGCCTAGGGGCTGGAACGCAGCTGCTGAGACCCCCATTTCTTTGTGCACTTTGCTGTCATCTTGGCCCCTCACCAAAATGTCCTTGTCCTGCCCCTGTGCATTCATTCTCTTGTTCATTCATTTATTCATTCACTCTCACCCCTTAGTATTTGTTCCCTTATCCATTCATTTGCTGGCATGTTCTCGCTCATGGTTACCCACACCCAGGCCAGCCCTGGGGGAGCGGCTGCCTGCTCACCCTTGGCCTGTCCCCTTTGGCAAGTAGGCAGGGGATGATTTGGGATCTGGGAAAGGACAATGGGAGGCTCTGGTGACTACAGCCACCTTGCCTCCCTCTGCCCAGTTCCTTTCTGGGGGCAGGAGGGTAGGAGTCCCCCAAGGGCCCTCAGAACCTAAAGGTGAGAGGTGCAGGTACATACACCATTGGATGGAGTTAGGGGAGCTCAGGGTGAGGAGGGGGAGTGAGTTGTCTGAGAGAGTTGGTGGGGAACCCCACCGGCAGGTGAAAACTGCTGCCTTCGGGGACCACTGGCTACTATGTATCATGCGCCAAGGGGGTCCAGCGAGGCTGCACTGGAAGTCACCCCGACTCCACACTCCTGCCGTCATCTGAATGACCCAGCAGACCACACCCTCTTTAAATGTGGAGCCGGCCTACATGTCAGTCTGGTTAGTGACACCGGCCTGACCAAGACCCTGTGGCCGGCTGCCTGGCCCAACATACCCCCCAGCCCTACTGCCAGACCAGGGGACAGTGGAGGAAAATTCCAGAGCAAAGGGTGCCCAGAGGTAAAGGGCCCAAACTCGGACACTGGGCCACAGGGGCTACTGTTTCCTCTCCTGACTGTGACCCTGCCCTTCCTGTCCCCAAACGTGCTGAAGCTCCTCTTTTCTGGGCCTCTGTCTCCTGGTGTCCCGACGTGTGTCTCTGTGGCCAGGCCGTGCTGCCCTCATGCGGCAGCTCCGTGTCACTCCCTGCGGGGCCCGCCTCGTGAGGCCAGGATCGTGCTCTGGCCACAGGGCCGCCTCATTCCCAGACAGTCGGGGGCTGGAGGGGACGCTTTCTTCCCTGCGTAGAGACTCCCTTTTCAGACACTCTGGTTCCAGTCTCCAGACTCAAGGGCGGACAGCGTGTTGGACCTTGTGTACGTCTCTGAGGTATGGCATCTCGCCTGGTTCTCACGGAAACCTAAAAGGAAGTACTGTCACCCCGTTCCACGTGGGAGGAGACTGGACTCCCTGAAGTCACCACCCCAGAGGCGGCCTGAGGCAGGTCTGGAGTACAGGTAGCTGCTGGCCTCTTGCCTGATGCCCCACCTCAGCCCTGGCCTCACATATCACAGGTGCCAGGCCCTTTGCCCAACTTCTCAAGGGCGCGGCTTGTATTTTGGCAATTACAGTAAGATAAGAAACTGGCAGTGTTACTGTAACCATTCTGATTCTACTAATTTCTTCCCAAACTCTATTTTGAACTGAAAGCCAATTAAAAATTAAGCCAGAGGGTATTATTATCCTTCAAAAAGATAAATAGGTAAAAAATTTGGAATCAACAACTCTTAATTATGAAATGACTCACTAAATAGCACTATGGTAATTTTTTCAGAGGAAATTTCAAAGGGAAAAGGGATCTAGTGTTACTGCCTCTTGCATTGTGTGCTCTGGACTCCCTGTCTAGGGAGAAGGTAAAGAGATTTCGCAGCTCAGCGATGTTGAAGAAAATTCCTAACCTGGCAGCCCAGACAGTTGGCTCCAGCCTCAGGTGGAGCCGCAGCAGGTCTAAGAGGCTGGTGGAGCTGGCAGTGGGGCTCCCTGGTCCGTCCCTCCCTCACACTGTGCAGACAGCACAGTCATCCCAAGGCTGGTGGGCCCACCTCGGTCAGGCAAAGTACGGGAGAGACAGCCGGGGCAGACCTAACTCTTGGACCTGGAGAAGTACCTCTTGGCCCCGCCACCTCATTCCCAAGGTAGCATGTGTCCGGGGTCCCTGTTGAGAAATCAGGAGCCTCTAACCGGGAACACACTAAGTAGGTCACAGAGAAGCACGTAACGCCAAATGGCCCTTCGCTGATGGGTGATCAAAGACAGCCCATCGTCTGCTTTAGGGGCTGAGTGAAGAAAAGTAGGAGGGAAGAGAGGGGGCGTGAAGCATCAGCCCCTCCCCACCAGCATCTTGCAAGACCCAAGGTGGTTGGAACCACGAGAAGGTTTTGGTCATTGTCTGGGTGAGAGAGGACAAGGGCTTGGACCAGGGCCGAGGCCATGAGGACGGAGAGGAGAGGCCAGGTTCCAGTGACAGCGGGGAAGAAGAGCCGGCAGGGCTTGGTCTGCAGAGAGGATGCCGAGGCTGGAGGAGGAAAGCTGAGGAAGACCCCAGGCTGCCAGCCTGCACCCCTGACGGTGGATGGTAGCATGGTTTTTGGTTTCAGTGGTGGGAACCACAGGCGTGGGCATCGGCTGCCCATCCACACCTTCCCCGGGAGCAGCCATAGGCCCTCTAGGGATAGACACATTAACAGGCAGAGCCACGAGGAAAAAGGAGGAAGAGAAGCCGGGCTGCCCTCTGCCATCAGGCGCAGGAGGCAGGGAAGCAGAGGGCATGGGGCTGGGAGGAGCTAGGACCAGGATGCCCAGCAGCTTTGCCGTCAGGCCCATGCAACCCGTCAGATCCTGTGGCAGCCAGGGTGGTTCTGGCCAAGGAAGTAGCTGGGAGCAGGATGGGGAGGAGGTGGGGCAGGGGGCTATGCTGGCCATGGAGAGGCAGAAGCTCCAGGGTCCAGGAAGGCAAGAACCCAGCAGCTAATGAGAGGTGTAGATCAGAATCCAGTCATCCAGAGCCAGCACATGGCTGAGACATTTCTGTTTGGACTGAATCAGCAGCACCTCCCCTAGCCTGGCTCAGGGGCTGCTGAAAGGAGCTGCCAGGAACATTCACACTCCTGGATACCGATAGTTTGCCCTCCCCTCTGTGCACATCCTGCTAGATGAGGAAATGCAGGCCGGGAGGTCTCTCGGGAATAAGGGTTCTCTAAGCTGGGTCAGCTCAGCAGCCCGGTGGGGCTCATGGTCCCTCGGCGTCAGGGCGCCCTACACGGGCAGTAAGGCTGCTGAGTCTCTCTACTGGAACTCCTCTGGCCCTGCAGTGACTCCTTGGTGCCCCTCCCCGCCTGGTCAGGGAGGCCAGCCGTCCTCCATCCTTCAGGAAGCCACTGGACCTAGGGCCTGGGGAGTGGCAGCGTGGGGTCTGGAGGACCACGTGGGCATCACATGAGGAGGCCGCCTGTCTCGCTCAGGGCTGCCCCTTCCCGTGTGCTGGTGAGACTGGCCTGCGGCCGCCAAGCAGTCTTCCCCGTCACATGGCAGCTCCCGTGAGGGCCGGGCCAGGACAAGTCAAAGAAGGTGCCATGCAGACCACAGCAACACCATGGTCTCCTCTATGGTCCCATCCTGGCCAGCAGCGGTCTGCATGCCACTCCATACTCCTCTGCCCTGCCATCTGCCATGCCTGGCTCAGTCCAGGAGCCCCATGGGCTCAGGTGGCTGATTGTGTGCGGGAGGGGCCTTGGCTTGACCATCTCTTGACATAACACAGCGGGGACACATCCGCTCACCAAGATAAGCCAACCACAGACCCCAAGGGCATGCCACGGAAGGACACACCCAGGAATGTCCAAGGTAGGGTTCACACGGGTGGCCCTAAGCTGGGCAGAGTGAGTGAGGGAGCATCAGAAGCAGGCTCAGGCTTCGCCAGGATACCTGTGCACCATCTGAGCCCCCAGGCTGGGCTCTGCTTTGAGAGAACACTGGGCCCACTGCTCCCTTCCGCCAGGCTCTGCACAGTGCCCCACTCTTCCTTGGAGCGGGGACCACAGGGGCAAGCCCTGCCCCCAGCACCCCCTCAAACTTCCCTGTGCATAAAAGAGTATTGCAGGCAAGCACCCTGGGTACTGAGGGAGACAGTCCCAGCCAGGGGAGACATGCAGATCGAAGGTGTGGCTTTGACGTAGACTTGATGCTCCAACACCGATGACCTCGGAAAGGCATGGAGGGTGGATATCACTTGGACGGGCTGCAGCCTGACCGGCAGGACATGGCCTGCCCCACTGTGAGAAAGCCTTCTTCCCTGCCTTGGGCACAGGGGCACAATCTTCTAACAGCCCTTTAACCCCCTGTGAGGATCACAGAGGGCGTGGTGGGACCTCGGGTTCTTCCTGCCTGAGTAGAGAGGAGGACATCTCTCATCAGGGCCATGCCCGCGACAGCTGGGGATGGGGAAGTCAGTTCAGGGCCTCCTGAGCCTGGCTACCTTTGGGACCAGCCTCAGGGGACGAGTCAGCTCCTCAGAGGCGGAGGTACCGTTACCTTATCAATGCACCTGTTAGCTCTCTGGGTGGGAGGGGGGGCCTAGGGCGGAGACAGGAGAAGAAGCACAGCCCTCTGCAGCACCAGCGGTGTACGGGCCTGCGACTGCCACAGACCCAGCTCTCCACAGCTTTCCAGTTCCCGTCCTCCCCATGACCCCATGACCCAGGCCCCTGGCCCCTCACCAAGGCCCAGGGCAACATGCTTGGTCTGGCTCTCTTACCTCCACCAGGTGGGGCGTCGGGTTGAAGCCACAGAGGTTGCACACCTGAAGCTTGCAGGTGGTGCAGGTGTTGTAGTTGGCTGGGCCCTTGCTGCCCACGTTGAGCTCGGCTTGGCACAGTGGGCAGGTGGCCCTTTCCTTCGGCATGGTCTTTGGCTTGGCAGTAGCCTTGGATACTGCCTGGTGTTCTGCTTTGCCATGCTTTGGACTGGTTGTTCCCCCAGTTCTCACCGGGCTCCAGGCCCAGATCCAGGACCTGTTCTAGCTGCAAGCTCAGTTTTGGCTCCAAGTGCTGGCCCAGGCCCCTGAGCCTGGGGTTCTTGGGGCCAGCCTCCTTGCTGGCATCACTGAAGACGATCTTGGGCGGTCCCTTGGTGGGGGTAGGCTGGCCCTGGGGGTCGGCCTCAGGCTGCACAGACATGAGGGTACTTGCCTGGGTCAGCAGCGATGCACCAAGGCCAAAGAGCTTCCCAGTGAGGCCCTCCTGGGTCTGCTCGGCAGCACCAGGCCCAGAGGGCACTGTGGTGGCACTTTTGGCCAGGGTCTCTCCTCCAAGTGGCCTGGGCTCAGCTGTGGAAGGCTTGACGGGGTGAGGGGGCTGAGGAGACACCCTCCCCACCTCTGGAGGGGCAGCTGCTTGCGCAGGCCCCGGCACTGAGGTGGCTCTGGCTGTCGTCTCGGCCTGGAGGGGGCGGGGCTGTGGTCCCCCTGGGCCCCGAGATCGCTCTTGCTCCGGCTTCCCCAGGGGCTGTTTGGCTGGGGAGTGGACAGGAGATAGGACTGGGGAGTGCAGCTGCTGCTGGCTCTTGGAGCGAGGCGCAGTGGTCATGTCCATGCCCAGAGCCCTCTGCATCTGGCAGTTCAGACAGAGCCACTCCTTCACCTGAGGAGGAAGCATCACGGTCAGCAGGGTGACCAGGACCGGTGGTGCCGTGGCCCAGGTCATTGCAGGCCCCACAGCAGCCAGGGCCAGCTCCAAGCACAGGCAGGAGCACCCAGCTCTGCTCAGCTGTTCCTGGGCTGTCCAGGGGCACGACTGACAGGGCAGATGGCACCGCCCTGCCCGCTAGCAGCTGCCAGGCCGGCGGAGCAGAGTAGAAGAGGCAATCACACACTCCCCATCCCACCCGCCAAGCGCCAACCCACTCACTGCCTGCCGGACGCCCTGCTCAGAGTTCTCCCGCCGCCCCCACCGGCTGCACCTTAGGTTGGTGTACATCATTCCACCCCACACCCGCCTCACCATCCACGCCACCTTCCTCCTGGTTGGATGACCCCAGTAGCCTCCAGCTGGTCACTCTCCTTCCCAAACTGTTCCCTTCAGGCCGTTACCACACAGAGGGATTTTTTAAAATGTCAATGAGGAGGGAAGGCAAGCCAGCAGGGCCTAGCACAACAGGTATTCAGCAAACACTTGCAGAAAGAATAAATTCCTGAAGAGGGTGGGAGAGGAAGAAACTGATTCCTGTCCTAGAGGAGCACAGAGTCTCGCTGAGGGGACGAGAGATGAAAAATCTTGAGAGCAAATGTAAATGATAATGCAAGTAGAATGAAATAAGCCCTTTTATTCCTTAAGGAAGACAAGTTTTGGAGGAAATGGGATAGCTTATGCCTCCAGAACAAACGAGACACGTGTTGCTATTCGAGCGACATACATGCAGTTTTTCTGTCATTAACCCCTCCCTGAATAAAAGGGCTGGTGACTCAAGTTGGGCCAATCAGTGGTTTAGCTAGTGGTGCAGGGGCGGGCATGTGACCTTGCAAACAGGGCCAGTCTGAGCCAGTCCCTGTTGTCCCTGGCACATGATAAATGAACAATAGGAGCGAGGGTTTTCTTCCTTTTGGATTACCACGCAGAAGGATGCTGCCTTGGAAGGTTAGTGGCCTTTCTTCCCCACACGTGGAGAAATACTAAGAATGAAGCCAACAGTCAGAGGTGGAGCCGAGACCAAGAGACTTCATTTAATTCTCAGGATTCTGCTAACCCTTAAGTCTACCTTTGGATTTCAAGTTATAGGAGCTAATCATATATATTTTTTCCTCCAAAAGTCCACACATAAATCACAGCATATCGCCTATAGGCTCAAATCCTTCTAGTGGATTCCTGCCATGCTTCCCATGGGCACTCTCTACCATGGCCCCTGAGGTCCCCTGACCCACCCAGCCAATCCCTACCTCTGGCCTTCTTTCCTGCCATCTCTCTTGAGCTGTCTCCCCAGACAGGCTGGGCCTCCAGCTCTGCCAGGCGGTGCTCTGAGCTCACTTCTGGGCCGGGGCCTTTGCGGGCACGACGGCCTCTGCCCCCGGGCGCAGCGGGTTGTGCAGGTCTCAGATCGAGTGCCACTTCCCGACCAGAATCTTCCCACAATCTAAACACCTCCCGGGCACTTTGTATCTGTTCATCCAGCTTATTTTCTCCACAGGACTCATTCTCCCGTGAAGTTACCTGCGAGTTAGTTTCCGTGGCTGTCTCCTGTCCCCCTGTGAGCGCTCGGTGAGGTACTGTCAGCACTGGGCCGTGAGTGCCACAGGTCAGTGCTCTGCCGGACAGGCCTGCCTGCGGGATTAACCTGACAACCCATTCATAGGGGCGCAGCCCCCACAAGGCCGCAGCCATGAGATCGGAGGCTCGGTGCCTCAATGGGGAGGGCCCTTCTCCTCCTCAACCATAGCTGGGCGGGGGCCACGCCTGATGCAGGCTGTAGGGGCAGCCAGAGGCTTTAAAAGCACCATGGCGGCCCAGTTGCCAGGGAAAGGCCCAGTCTGATCCCTGGGGCAGAAAGCCCCTTCTTTCTACCCTCGGATGCCTCTGGCCACGCTCTCTGCCTTGAGGCCACAGGACTGTGTGGCTGCTGGGCCGCAGCTGACTTGCCAGCTGGGTAGCCTGGGCTCAGCCGTCCTGCCTGGCTGCCCTAGACCAGTGCCAGACGAGGCGGAGAAACCGCGCTTTGGCGAGCACCCCTGGGGCCCGGCGCCGCACAGGGCATGTTCACAGGCAATCTCTCGTTTTGTCTTCACAGTAGAGAAAGCCAGGGTCTGATAGGATTTGGCGACATGCTCTTTGGTTACACCGCTACGGACCGGACAGCCCTGCCGAGCTTGTGATCTGGAGCCTGGAGCCTTCTGCATTCCTGCTCCTTCTGGAGGCCAATCAGCCTCACGCAGGTCAAGTCATGGGTCTAGAAGTCGCCCCTGCAAAACACTGGCAGAGCCCTCAAGGACCAAGCCCAGCCCTGGAAACCCAAGAACAGTGATGTCAGAGCACTGGGGTGTGACACCGCCCCCAGCTGGGAATTGTTAACTCCACCGGAAGTTTCTCAAGACCCCAGGCACCTTTGTCTACATTTGGACAGAGAAAGCCACAGAGGAAAACCCGGGGCTCGGTCCAAAGACCCCTTTAGAAAGGACATTCTTGGGGGAGAAGAGGCTTGTTCCTATCAAAGTGAGAGTTCCTGGGCCAGCTGTCTCTGCTCTCAGAGGCATCCTGGGACGGGGCCACCCTCCGCAGGGGAGGCCAGCCTCCGGCCAAGGGCAGCAGTCCAAACTCAGTTCCTGTGGGGGCGGCCCAGCCCACACCCGAGCCCTGTCTCTGTCGTGCGCCTGCAGGCTGCAGCAGGTGCTGAGATAAGACTTTCTGAGAAGACAGATCTGGTAGGTAAGGTTTCTTATCCTGGGACTTCAGGGTGACCCCCCCTTGGGTTCTGGACAGGGTCGAACAAGGTAGGGCACGTGCTAAAACTCCTGCACTCACCACCAGACCTTCCCTTACCCAGCCCCCGTCAACCGGGCTGTCAACAGGCGTCTCACCTAAAATAGAACCTCTCCCAGAAAAGGCTGAAATGCCCCTCAGTGACTCATCGCCCAGATGGGTGCAGCTATTTCTATCCAGCCTCTTCCAGACAGCAAGGAGCCTTGACCGCACCCTCCCCCAGCCCCTCCCAGGCTCAGGCCCAGGCCCAGGCGGAGAGGCCCAGCATGCAAGTCCTCCCAAGGAGGATACTGGCTGGAGGAGCCCTCTGAACCCAGCAAGGCTTCCCGTTCTGCCTCCCCCATGGATCGCCAGGAGCTTGCCGGGTTGGGCTCATCCTCAGCCTCTTCCTCCCTATTCTGAGGCCCCAACTCCTATGTTAGGGGGATGGACGCTGTCCACTGGCCAGGGACAGGTGGCTGTACACCCCCAGCTTACTGCCCACCTAGGCTGGGTCCGCCTGGCCAGGCCTGGGGCAGACTCCCCTGGCCCTGGGACCAGCAGCAGCGAGAATCTTCCTCAAAAATACACAAGACTGTGGCTCCTTGGCACCTTCCAAGCCAGCTGCCCACCATCATGAGAGGAAATGGCCTTGCTGTCCATGAACTTGACCTGGCACATGGCGAGGAGATGCGCAGGCCACCAGCCACAGACCCCATGTCCTAAAAGCCAGTGGTGGAGCTAAGGGGACTTTCCAGGGCCACCGTGAGGCAGATGGCTCTGCCAGATACCAGCTTTTGTCAAGGTGACCCTTTTTGACAGAAAGGAAGCCATCCTGCCATGTCAGAGGGCTGGCGGGGCCTCTGTGGATGCCCGTGCAGCTCAGCCCAGCAGAGGCCGGGCAGCAGTAGGGATGGGACGGCAGGGCGGTGTGCAGGCCAAGAGGGGTTTAGGGCAGGGGAAGCGGAAGCTACAGCTCCGTGGCCCTCAGCAGGCTCAGGCTCAGGTTCTCTCTCCCCCTCCCCTCCCGCCTCCCCACCAGCAAGGAAGGGGGGTGCAGATGTCACCCGGCCTGCCTCCCTGCGGAGAGCAGCAGCTTGCCTCCGAGGCCCAGCCCTCCCTGGAGAGCGGGCATTCAGTGAGCCGGATCGCTCTGCACTGACATCACGCCTGGTCCTGCATTCATGCTTTTTTCCACTTTGGTACAAGTTGAAACGTCACAGAAATAGCTTATAATGAGCCCTCCCTGCTGGTGCCAAGTCCAGAGGTTCCTGGGGGGGGGCTCTACCAGACAGTGTGACTCCATGCCCTTCAGGGCTGTGAGTCACTAGCCAGGCCTTGACTGAGGTACACATCCCACCATGGCCTATGGACAAGGTGGGCTGGAGGAGGGAGCTAGGGCTGGCCCACGGCATTGGACACAGCACCTGCTCATCCAGCATCCGGCTGGCTCAAATGTGCCCACTCTCTGCTTCACCTGTCAGCTGGCTGGCCCCAGGTTTCAGAGCGGGCACCACAGGGTCCTATTGCGCATGGCACACTGATCCAGAGCCAGATCGGCCAGGCCTGGCCCACAGGGGAGGCCTGTGCCGTCTCATTGGGTCGAGGCCCTAGGGAGGCTCTAGAACCTGCCTAGTATCTAAGGCCGAGTTTGAGGAGTAGAGGCTGGAAGGCCTCACAGGCCTGGAGCTCCGTGGAGAGGAGGGTCCGCTCCCTTTCTGATCTCTAGGCACATCTGCCTCCACCATCCCTCAACTCCCCTACTCTGCCCTGGTCTCCCCTCCCTCCAGGCCCATCCACCATGCTCTGTAAAACCTCTGTCTGTGACAAAGCCCATTCCCCTGCTCCCCTCCCCACGCTCCCCTTCAGAAGCTGGGCTCCCGGGACTTCGGGGCCACCTGAGCTGCACTTGGGAAGCCCGGGGGCCTTTGGGGCTCAGCCTTGGCTTCCCCGCCCTTCTTCCAACCCAACACCTCTATCCCACAACCTCACCCGCAAACTCGCCATCACCCTAAACTGCAACTCCTCCCAAATCGTGCTGCCCCTGTCCTCCTCCAGCCGTCTCGGTCACTTCCCAGGCCTCCCCACTAGTAGCCCTGGGGCCTCAGGGAGCCCTCACAGCTGAGCCTCTGCTTCCTGTTCATCCATGGGCTCTGGGCCTTCACGTCTCTTCCTTTCCTGCTGAATCTGATGTCATTCCAGTCACTCTGCTAAATGTCTGCACTCTTTTAACCTGCATCTGCTTCGGAACTAGACCCAACTGCTTATCTTTTTGCTCCAGGCCTCACCTGAGCAGCTGAATGGGCACCAGGCAAATGAGCTCCACCATAAATGAAATAAGTCCTAACCTCTCCTGGGCGCCCCCAGCTGCCAGGTTAACTCACCCATCTCTCCAGGAAGCTTTTCTTCACAATGGCTGGTTCAATTTCTCCTGCCCCCTCCCCTGCTTTCTGGCCCACATGGTGGCCCTGTTTCCAATGTCTTCAAGAGGAGCCACACGACTTCTCGGGATTGAGACCTGCCTCTTCGAGGCCCACGCCCCATCTCCCACATCCCTTGGCACCCCTTTCCTCTCAGAACCCGGACAGCGCATCGTCTCCCGCTTTTCAGAAACCTTCTCCTATCTGCACAGCCTCCCTAGTTACTGCCTGTGCTCTCTGCTCCTTCTCAGCCAGGCTTCTCGAGGGTGGTCCATGTGGATGGACCTCAGAAAACACTGTGCTGAGTGAAAGAAGCCTTTACGGAAGAGTGCACTCTGTAGGACCCATTTATATGAAGCTCTGGCATAGACGAGACTTGTGTACGGTGGATAAAAATCAGAGCAGCAGCTGTCTCTGGCAGAGGGGCAAGGAAGGGTGGGATGGGGCCTGAAGGGCCTTGTGTGGTGATGGGGATATTTTTCATCTTGATAGAGGGGTTTGGGTGGCACAGATGCACGCATTTGTCAAAGCTCACTGAATAGTACACTTACGCTTTGTATATTTCATTCTATGTAAATTTTACCTGAAAAAGAACCTTAAACAAATCCTGATCTCTAATTAAAAATGAGTGCTTCAGTGCTTCGTGGGAACCATACTGATGTCAATACATGCTTGTGACTCTCAAAGGTCTCCAGCCCCTACCTGTCGGCTGCACGCCAGGGTCTTAGATTTATCAGCCTACAAGACTCCACTCGTGTGCTCACAGGCACCGCAACTTGACATGACCCAAACGGAAAAATTCTCCATCTCCACCCCCGACCCTCATGTCCAAGACATTTCCAAAACCTATCTGAATGGCCTCCAAAATATTCCGGGAATCTATTGAGGTTCTCCACGGCCATCGACATGCCACTGGCCCGGTCCGGCCCCAGCCTGCGCCCAGAACTCACCCTCCTCCTGTGTGCTATCCTCCACCCAGCAGCCGCGAGCAGGCCTGTGCAGGCCAAAGGCCGAGCTAAATGGATAGCAGGAACAGCAGAACCAAAGGTTACCAGCCAGCCGCTGGTTACTTCGCCGAGCTCTCCTCCTCCGCCGCTTCCTGCCTCTGTCCTTCTCCGTCACCTCCGTTCCCTGCCTCTCCCCTCTTCCCTCCTCCCTGTTCTCATTTAATTTATTTCTCCTTTTTGCTACCATTTTTACTTCATTCTCTTTTTGTTCTGTTTCTTTTGCCCTCACATCTAAAAGCAGGTGTTTAGGAATAAAATTTCATATTTTCTGTTCTGAATTTTACATTCACGCTTAGATAACTGTACAGCCCCCTTTCATAGCTCAGAGTTACATTCCATGCCTGATGGCCCCAGCTGTGAGCCAACTCCACTTCTGCACAGCTGCCTCTTCCACATGTCCCCAGTGGCTCTGGCCTCCCCCGTGAAGGGGTCCGAGCAGAGGCCGAGGGCCCTTTCTCTTGGGAGCATGGACTGGCAGCAGAGCTGGCTGCCCAGGGCCTCTTGAAGCTTGGGAGGCATTTCCCTACTGACTCAAAAACTGTTTGGGTCAAAGTGACTACCGCAAGGCAGACCAGACTGCCCAAGGACTAGACGTGCAGTGGGAGAAAGGCCTCCCAAAGGGCCTGCCGCCTGGAGCCCCACTTCCATTTTGTTTGGAGGTGGAGAGGGGAGGCTGGGCACATGCGCATATGTCACCTCCTCCTGGGCCCAGGAAGGAGGAGGACACCTTTGCCTCTCATCAGCCCACTGCTGATCCATGTCCTTCTAACACCTGCTCCTCATTCCTTACAGTCCCAGGCGGCAGTGTGGCCAGAAGGGAGCAGAGGAAAGGGGGCAAGGCTGGTGGCTGCAGCGAAGGGATCTGTGCTGCACTCACAGCACCGCCCCCGGGCCATCTGGTGCCCCAGCCCCTGCCGGGAAGGAGTGGGCTGCAGGCAGCAGAGGAAGAGGACCGAGGCCATTGCGTAGTCTCCATGCCACCCGCTGTGGGTAAGTGTCGAAGCCCAAGGTTTGCCGATGGGGGTGGGGAGGCAGGGTGGATTAAACATCTTGGCTTGGTCTCAGAAAAGTCTAGACCTTGGAACAGGAGAGCAAAGGCCATGATCACTCTTCACAGTTTTCTTCGAGGGGCTTATAAGTGATTCTGATAAGAGCAAGGGAGGTGGGATGGGCTGCCTGGACCTGGAAGGCTGGGGATGGGGTGGCACCCCCGCCGCTGCTCCCCATGGGGCAGAGGGTGGGCCTCTCAGGTGCAGGCTGGATTTAGGTAGTGCTCTGGGGAAATTCTGCTGATCCAACATGGAAGCGCAGGTGTGCAGTCAGCCCCGCCTCTCCACAGCTCTCACTCTTGCGATGCTGCTCCCAGGGCAAGGACAGACTCACATCTGGGGTTGTTCCAGGCCAGGATGTGCTGCTGGGGCTACTCTGGTAGGGCAGGGAGGCCTCTGAGAGGGCTGAGCTGGGCTGTGCCTGCCCCAGACACTGCTCACGCTCACCAGCAGCTCACGTCCATCCTCACTGCTCACCCTGACCTTGCCTTCCTACCTACCGTCCACCCAACTGGCTCATGGCCACACCTTGTCTAGCATCCCCAGCAATCAGAACAGATGCCTGACAAGTGCAACAAGGGTCTCCTTCCTAGAAAAGAAAGGGTGGCAGGCTTGAGAGTTAAGTCCCTGAGGAGTGGAGAGGTGGACTAATTGGCCTGGGCAAGTTTGGGGTGGCCTCAGCAAAGCCCTGAGGCTGGCCACCTGACCTTCAGCAAGTTTGAGGGACTTGTCTAGGAGCCCACACACGGAGAGAGGAGGAGAACCATCTTCCTGCCTCTTCTCATCACTGGGCACTGAATGAGCTTAAGTGCTCACCCCGCTGGCTCCCTGGTCGGAGCGCCCTCACGGTGATGGTCTCGTGGAGGTAGGACAAGAAATGTCCGGCCCCATAAGGAACCCCCCAGTCTTTTGTGACGGTTTCAAACAGGTTAAATTATTTACCTGTCCTGAGCTCCAAGACTGGAGAAGACAGGAAGAAGCAGCCTTCACCGTGAAACGGGCCAGTTGCCCCGCTTATTCCAAGCCACAGTGGACTGTGGGTGGGGACATGGGGCTGCGAGGCCCCGAGGGAAATGGCAGACTATGCGCAGGCTCCGGGTCCCCAGCTCTTTCGCTCCAGAATCACCTAGAATAAGCCAAGCCTTCCCCAAACCTGGTCTCCTCCCACGTTCCGGAGGCCACCCTGAGCTCTGTCCCGACTGCCACGCAATCTCCACGTGCTCCAGGCACTCAGAAACCCAGCAGAGAACTCAGCAAGCGTCTCCTTCAAGGCAATCATGGCCTCGAAAGCCAGCCAAGCTGGGCACGGGCAGAACTGCCGGGCCATGTCTGTGAGCGTGGCTCCCCTCCGGCAGCCACAGGGCTGACGGGGGAGACTGGGGGCCATGGGCCAGAAATACAGGGGCTGCAGATCTCAGATGCTGGGGCCGAACGGGGCTGACGGCTCTACCTGCACGTGAGCCTCGTCTCCAGACATGGTCTGCCGTGCCCGCGGGACCCAGCTGAAGTAAAAGACCCTGATGGATGATCTGAGACAGAAAAACAAAAGCCCTGAGTTCCAGTGGCCATCAGCGCCGTGGTGCCAGCCTTTCTCCTCCTTTCTGCTCATTCGTCCTCATGAAGCCATCAGCACAACATTTCCATCACACTCCTAATCCGTGCTGCGGCTTGAGTTACAAACTGGCCAGTGATTCTCTACTCGTGACGCACACAGAGGCCCGTTTCCCACGGTCCCAGAGATCCAAGAGCTGCTTCACTAGCAGCCTGAGAGAGGCCATGACACCCTGCACGTCACTTGTGTGGCCCTGTCCCTCTCCAGGACTGCTATGTCCTTCCCCCTGCCAGTGGGAAGCCGAGGAGCAGTGTGTCCTACTGACATGACCTCCGAGGCAGGATGCGGGACCCAGGCTGCTGGCCCTTCTCAACCAGGGCTCAGCACTACCACACCAGCAGGTCTAGGCACGACCTCCCGGCCTCAGACAGGGACCCTCAGCACGTCAAGTGAGAGGTGCCGGACAGATGTGCTCTGACCAGGGTGGATCTATCAGCAAGACTTGCAACTGGTCTTCTCATTACGTGGAAGCATGACTAGCAAGGTGAATCTGCTCTTTGCAAAGTGACAAAGGGCACCCGCTCTGACCCCAAAACGAGGCACTGCCAGCCGCTCGGGAACACATGCTAATGGCTCTTTTCCTTGACAGGAACACACTGGAAGCCAACCACAGAGAGGAGAAGGCTCTGCTAAGAGACCTCGGCGGGAAAGGGCATCTACCAAGTGAGAACCTGGAGAACGGACCAGGTCAGCATTGGAACTGGACGCCATGGAACAGCAGCCCTAATGCACTGTGAAAGCTAGGCCAGGAAGGCTCGCCGGCCGCAGCCCCGCCCTGGAACCGTGGCACCCTCTGGGATGCACCGGAGGCCCTGGGAAGTCTCCCGCCAAGAACCGTGGCATTTGTCAAGCCCGGCAGGAGCTTAAATTGCCGGGCCAGGAGGCCCGCTCTTCTCCAAACACTGTGAGTCTGCAGGAAGTTTCAGGCCCCTTTCCTCCTGGCCCTGAGCCTCGACTTCCTCCCAGCTCAAGGAAGCAGATGGACTGAGTGTCGCCAAGGTCCTCCCACTCTGCTGTTTTTCCAGGCGCAGTCAAAGGCTGGCTCCCTTCCCACCTCACCGATGGTACTAGGCATGGAGGAGCCCATTGTGTGGTAAGGACTGGGGGGCCCACCAGGAAACTGGTGCCACCGTGTGTGGCTCTCCCTTGATCTCTGCCCACCCTGCCCAAAGTCGTTCAGGGCCTGCAGCTCGAGTGAGCACCTCAAGAGGCTGGAACCCAGAGAGCGAGGCCAGCACAAGGGGGATGCCCCTAGCGGCATCTCGCATCCCTGCCTGCCAAGCCTTCCAGGTCCTGTGAGGCCAGGTGCTCCTGGCTTCTCCAAGTGAGCTGCCGTGGCCCTAATCACACTGTTCTAGATACTGAGCAAACACTTACCTAACCGATCAGTGCAGGGACGGCCCGTTTCTAATCCCAGATGTAATAATCACGAGTGTGCACGCCTCCTCAGGAAGCCCCCACACTCCAGGAACGACTCCAAATGCACTGAGTCATCTCCCCACACCAGCAGCTCCTTCCTCGGAATCTCACACTTACCTCTCTCAAACCACACGTCCCACACCCACAGCACTTCATGTCACAAATAGACCCCGGCCTGTGAACAATTATTCTCACTCATCCCCCCACCCATGTGGTCAAAACAGCTCCTGCTGCTGATGATCCCAGAGGTGGCCAGGCCTGGTGCAGCAGTCAGCCACTCTCCACCCTGCCCACGGGCACAGCCCTGGGGGGAGAACCAGTGACCTCTACGGTTACCCCAGAGGAGAGGGAGGAAGTCAGCAAACCTGCTCAGTTCATTTCAAAGCCACGGCCCAGCTCAGCTAGTATACTGGAGCAGCCAGCCTCTAGGTCACCAGAGAGCCTCCGGAGCTCGGCTGAGCGACCCACAGCAACTCAAAGCACCCTGAGCAAAGCCAGGGGGGGCTGTAGACCCAGGATCATCTGGGGCAGAAAGGAGGCCAACTCATGGAAATGGCCCTGCAGTGGCCGGTTGGTGAGTATAGGACACTGTCACCCATTGTGAACGCTTGGCCCCCAACCTGGGTCTCTACCCCAAGGTTGTTTCCCTGTAGATGGGCAGCTGCTCCCGCCAGCTAACTGGAACAGGAGTCTGGAGGAGGGACTCAGTTTCCTGCCTCCCTAGGACCTGGCTCCCCTCCCCAGCATCCCCCTCTGAGGCCCACTGTTGGGGAGAGGCTGGTCTATGGCCAGGGGAATTTGCCTCTTTGGGGGCCCTCTCCAAATGAGTACCCACTGGGAAAAGTTGTCCATCAGATGGTCTTTGGCCCTCTCAGCACCGTTTTGCCAGGCCAAACCGGGACCAGGTAAGAAAGCATCTTCGACTCTGGGCCTCTGCCCAAGCTTCCAGGAGGAACAGGAATCCCTCAGGGGATCCGGGGCCAGGGCTTGCTCTCTGCCACCACCTCTGGAGCCAGAACATGACCCCAGAAAGACACAGATGCCGGTGGCCAAGGGAAATGAGCAGGAAAAGGGAGCTGGTGACAGGGAAAGGGAAGCGGGGTAGGCGTGGGGAGACAGGTGGGGAAGCGGCGCAGAGGTGGTTACCTGGGTGAGGTGAGGGTTGGGGTTGAACCCGCACTGGTTGCAGACCTTGTTGTGACACTGGGTGCAGGTGTTGAAGTTTGGCTGGCTGGGGGCCGACGTGAGGTCCGAGGTCTTACATATGGGACACAGCGTGCTGCTGGGAAGGGGAGCGATCTGGGGGACGGAGTAGGGTGATGTGGGGGTGCTGCCTCTGTCCGGTGACACAGAGGGGGACCGCCCTGATCTCTGCGTCCTGCCGTCTACCTGCAGCGTCCTGCGGGGGCCATCAGCCTCCTGGCCTGCTGGGCCCTGTGCCCTCGTCTCTCGGGGGCTCTCGCGGCCAGGAGCAGTAGCAGAAGCCTGCTTCGGGGTTGGGGAAGCTGCTCTCTGGCTACCCAGGGGCTCCTTGGGGTCCAGTCTCCTGGAAGCGCTGAAATGACATTGAAAACGACTACGTTAGAGACACATCCAGAGAAGCAGCCTGCGGGGTCTCTGCCAAGCCCCATCACCATACTCTCCTCTTCCTGCCTCGCACCAGGATCATGGCCACCATTTGCCGAGCGCTGCCTGTGCCTGCGCTGGGGCCTGTCAAGCATCTCCCACCTGAACCCTCAGCACCGGGCCATGCGGTAGGATCATGGGTGTCCTTCTTACATTCTGATTAAGTGCGGATTCTGATTTCAGTAAGTCTGCGGTGGGGTTGTATTTTTAAGAATCTCTAAGTAATGCCTCTACTTGGTCTGCAGGCTACGCTTTGAGTACCAAGGCTCTAAACCTATGTTCATTAGAAACACCTGGGGTGATTTAAAAATTTCTGAGTCTCATCTATGGCTGTGCCACCCTGAACAAGCCCGATCCCGTCTGATCTCGGAAGCTAAGCAGGGTCGGGCATGGTTAGTACTTGGATAGGAGACCACCTAGGAAGACAGGTGCTGTAGGTGTAAAAAATAAAAAATAAGGGATTATAAACGGACAAGGTCATTACAATCTGTGAGGTCAACCAAGGGCTGCCTCGCCAAAAAAAAAAAAAAAAAGTTCTGAGTCTCAGACTGCACTGCAGACAAATTACATGAGATTCTGTGGGGACAGGACCCTGGCGTTAGTTAGTATTTTTTCCTTAGTAGTTCCAAGATACAGCTCAAGTCAGAGCTACTGCCCTCGCAGGTCTGTCACATTCTTTCAGAGGCTGAGCCCAGACAGTGGGGAGGGGTGCAGGAATGCCATCTCCAGCGGGGACCAAGGTGCCTTCTCCTGGAAGTCCTCCAGCAGGCCTGCAGCCAGACCAAGTTCTTCAACACATGGGCGAAGCAATGCTTTTCTGCTAGTGTCGGGGCGGGTGGGGCCGGAGTTCTAGGCCCCGGCCCCGGAGGAGCCACGCAGGAGGAGGTCCAGTGTGCCTGGCCCCTACCTCCGTCCCGACCCGGCCCAGCTGCAGCCAAGCCAGCGGAACTGGGTAGTTCAGTGAGGTAGAAAGCAAACCATCAAGCTAAAC
Source organism: Eonycteris spelaea (assembly GCA_003508835.1). Classification (NCBI taxonomy): domain Eukaryota; kingdom Metazoa; phylum Chordata; class Mammalia; order Chiroptera; family Pteropodidae; genus Eonycteris; species Eonycteris spelaea. The sequence goes on along the minus strand of PUFA01000145.1, from coordinate 2,686,093 downwards.
CCAATTCTCTCACATACCTTCTCTTTTTACCCAACTTAAGTTCATTTCTGCCAATTTTCTTCTTCTAATTTGAAAGACGCTAAGCACAAAAAAAGCCAAAAGCAATGCTTTAGATTGCTTCCCTGAAATTTTATACTTTTTTCGGTCTGCATTCATTTGGGTGGATACTGGCACCTGGCGACAGGGCGAACTGGCTAAGAGCCGCTGCGGAGGCCCGACCACAGCTGCCCGTGGAGCAGCCTGGCCTGACCCGTCTGCCCCGGTGTCCAATCCTTGTAGGGTCTGACTAACTGAGGAGAACCTAAGTCGCTGTCCTTATGTAAAGGCCATCTGCTTGCCAAAAGATTCAGGAGCCAACTGGAAGGACATCTTAGGACAAGACATTTCAGAGGAGAGAGGAAGAACCCACTGCGGAGGTCCACCCATTAGCTTCCCGCTTCCGGGGAGCTGCTGATGGACAGGCATACCATCCATCTACTGAAGACTCTTCCAGAAAAAAGAAACACTATTAAATGACCATCGGATGTTTCTTTCATCACCCAAAGCAGCATCTACCCATCCATCAGGTCTCACAGACCCACACTTGCTTCTTCAGGAAGATAACCAGAGTCTGGGTCTAGCCTCTCTGGGCCATCTTTGCCATCAGCTCTGAGATGCAGTATGGTTTCAGCATCTAGGTTTACACTCAAACCTTGGGCACTAGGGCCTCTCAGGAGACTAATTTCCTTGTATCTTTAAGAATAATTCCCCTTGGTTAAATGCATAGTTTCATTTTTTACTTAAATTACTTGGGGGTGGAATTTAAACGCAGTCCTTGAAAGCTTGTCGGAAGCTCCAGGAGCCCTTTATAACCTACGAAGGGACTGCGACACTCCCTCCCAGGCTGCGCAAGGTCTGTGGTTTCTTCCAAGAACGTGAGCAGTTTCTACTGTATCTGTGTTGCCTGATATGTGACAGGCAGTGTTCTGTGTACACAGCGCTGTTTTAATTCAATGTGGCATCATGATATAGTCTTTCTGGGGACATTGATTGTGACAATTAAGGATCGAAACTTAAGCTAACTTGCAACTCAGCTGTGGTTATAGTGAATAAACACACAACGCCTCTGCGTTCAGCGAACGTCTGCACTGCACGGGCGGTGCCCGCGGCACGCAGGCCAGAGGCGTGTCCGTGCAATACGGCGCCGTCACCTTTTGCTCCTTCGTCCTCCCTGCATTATTCCTCACACCTCCAAGCCTCTAACATGCCCCCCTCTTCTCACTGCGATCTGCCTGCCATCTCATGGAGAAAGTGGGAGCCCCGGAGGAGAATCTGCACATCCTCGGCCTCTTAGCATCTGCCCTACTGTTCGCCTGTCTCCTAGTCCCAAGACCTGCTCTCACCTTCACAAATTCTCCCCTCTCCTTCGTCGTCCGTTTCCCCCTCTCTATTGGATTATTTCAGGTAGCATACAAACAAGCTTCTCCCATCCCGAAAAAGAACGTCGACCCACTTCCCCCTTCAGCTGCTGCCCCATTTCTCTGCTCCTCTTTACAGGGAAACTCGTGAAGAATTCTCTCCACTCGGCACCTCCCGCGCCTCTCCGCTCCCTCTCAATCCAGTCCAACCTGGCTGTTACCCACCATTCCACAGACATCGCTCAGGTCCCGGTCACCGACGGCCTCCACATTATCAAACTCGACAGTCACTCCTCAGTTCCCCACCCCACCTAACCGGCAGCAGCAGCAGCACCAGCACCTGAGAGCGCTGAGTTCTCCCTCCTTCCTGAAATAAGGTCTCCACCTGCCTTCTGGAACACCACCTTCTCCTGGGTTTCCTCCTGCCTCCCGACTACGCCCTTCTCAACTCTTTTGCAGGCTCTGCCTCATCTCACAACCCCAGGGCCCGCTTCTTACATTGGAGGGACTCAGTCCCTGTGCACATCAGCTTTTTGAGTGCACACAACCCCTGAGTCTCAAGGCCTGCCCAGCCTCAAGGCTCTAAGTCCCGCTTCCCACCGACAACTACCAAGTGTGTATCTCTGGCCCAGACCTCTTCTCTGACTTCTTTCTTGTCTAACTGCCAAACCTACATCCTCACCAAGGTCTTATAGGCATCTCGATGACATGTCCAAGCTGAGCCCCTGATCTTCCCCCTAGTGTGCTCTCCCAGGCTTCCCCTTGGAGTCGCCTCTGATTCCCTTCTCTCGTCCTATGTCAATCAACAGTACATATTGATGGCTTCCGTCTGGCCACTCCCACTGCCTCCTTGCTCTATCTGGTTCAAGCCACTGTCCCTCTTCTTTCCGTTCTGCGTAAGCCTGGCTGCTTCCACTTGCCCCTCTGTGGCCTTCTCTATGCAGCAGCCAGCGTCACGCTTTACATACCTACGTCAGACACTTCCTTCCTCTGCTCAAACCCTCCTTTCTCTCCCGGAGGAAAAGCCAAAGGCTTTGCAATGGCCCATGAGGTCCATGAGATTCAGTCCTTTTCCCTCTGAGGCCTCATCTCCTACGACTTGCTCTCTCCCTCCCTCCGCCTGCCTTGAGCCAGGCCCACTCCTGCCTCTACACGTTTGCATCTGCTGGCACATGCACTCGCTCAAATGTTTGCTCTTGCTGGCATCCTCTCAGGCACACTGGCCCTGACCACTATTTAAAATGCGGCTTCTGTCCCTCCTGCCTCTTTGTTCTCATGGCACTTAAAATATTCCAAGTCATCGTGTAATACATGTACTGCTTTTGTGTATCCTCTGTGACCCCTGAAATGGACGCCAGCTCTGTGTGGGCGGGGCCTCTGTGGCACCTTCTCTACAGTGTGTCCCAGGACCTAGTACAGTGTCGGGCACACACTGGACACGCAATATACGTTTCCTCAAGAGATGGATCGTATGCACATCATGACTCAGAACAGGCAAACATGGCCCAAAAGTGTTAGAGCTGAGGAAACATGGCACATGACCAACCTGGCCCGCCGCCCTTCCCTGGAGGAGAGAATGGCAGGAACGGCACGTGGAGCCTCTTCAGCCTCTGGGCGCAACCTCAGCGCTACCGCATACAGTTTTCTGCAGACTACGGAGGCAGAAAGGGCACCTGGGCCTCACCACGAGCCCTGCCAGTGCCAAGCACCTGTCCCATAGGAACCGCTTTGAGTCTGATAGCAAACCCATGGGGTAGGATATATTTTGCCCATTTTATGACAAGAAAACTGCCACACGAAGGAGTTAAGTAACTCACAAAGCCACCATGACTTGCAAGGGGTGGAGCTGGGATTCCAATGTCAAGGCCACCAGCTCGTGTCCTTAACTCCTGTGCCACACCGCCTCCCTTGGGGAGCACAGTGAGGCTGTACAGGGGTGGAGAGCACTGCAATTTGAGTTCTTCAGATTTTTTCTTTTTTGCAAAGAGCTGTTTAAGGGGATGCTCGCAAGGAAGAGGTCTCCGACATTTTGCTCCCCACTGTCGCCCAGGCCCCAGCACCGTGCTTGACACTGAGCGGGCACTCAGTAAGCATACGCACAGCAAACGGAAAGACACAATAACGGTACAGTGAGCTCACAGAGTGCGGCCGGGTTAGGGCAGACACGTGATTTAGTTAAAACCACTTCACCTGGAGTTTTCCCAGCAAAACTGCAAATTCATTGAGAAAAGCAGAGAGGGTCATTCATTTATTCGAGCATTCTGTTATTCACAAACACTTACTGGCCCCAGCCTCGTTCCAGGCTCTGTAATAAGTAATGATGGTATGAATGAATTATTTCTCTTACAAGGAAGGTCGGTCCACAGGTGTTCACTGTATTGTTATCCTTACATCTTATACATATTTCATGAGTATTCTTATATTCTTTATACACACCGATTCAATATTTAATTAAAATAAATTTTTAAAAAAGTGACTCAGACAGGGATCCAGTCTTCTGGGAGCCTCCAGTCTAGAGGAGAGACAGATGTGCAAACAAATCACTGCAAGATGAACCTCCACGTGGTCCAGAGGAGGGGCAGAAGTCTGAGGAGGCTTCGAGCATGAGGAGACATCTAAACCAGGTCTTAACAGATGGGCTGTCTCCCCGAGGTGAAAGGGGACAGCACACAGAGGCAGGAGGGAGCATGCTCCATCTCCACGACTGTGCAGGGCAGGCAGGGCAGGTGGAAATCAGTGCAATTTCAGCACCGAGAACAGCTCCTGGCATGGTGTGTGCTGGACTACCTGAGGACTATGGGAGGTTCCGGGCTAACTTACATGGGAAGGGCCTGGACAGCAAGGTCCCTAAGGTTTTCAAACAACACTGCTCTGGCTCTGTGTCATGGAAATGGTGGAGGTAGGAAATAGTGAGAACAAGGCAATAGCCCAAGTGACAGTCCTTGCGGAGAGAGGGAGGGTAGGTTCAGCAGGGTTATTTTGGCTTGAGGTCCGAGGAGCAGTGGTCCTTTGATTGAGATGGGGGATCTGTGGGGAGAAACCAACTGGTGGGTGGAGAATGGGGAGTGCAGTGGCAAAATCACAGGGTTGGGTTGGGTTTCGTTGAGTTAGTGGGGGGGCATCAGGAGATGGGTCGGAGCTTCCGTTCAATTCAGATAAGTCTAGATATTTTTATCTGGGAGTTAAAGTTTCAATTCACAGGCAAGCATCAGGATAGAGTTCACTCGAAGAGCAGTGGTCCAGGAAAGATTTGTGGGGTGCATCAACAGAAAGATGCCAGAAACAGAGAAGTCAAAGAACACACACACACACACACACGTGCACGCACGGTTAGTAAAGTTCCCAGGAGGAGGAGCAGTCAACAGTGCACCATGAGGAGTCTGTACCTGAAGGCTGAGAAGCCTGAGAAGCCATGGAGGAAGGGTTACCCCCATGCGGGCTGCACACCATGACTGCCCAAGCCTTCTCCCACCCAGTCCAGCTTGGACACAAAAGTCTGCCCACGGCCAGAGATCCAGGATATCTGTCTATGACACAGTCCTAAACACTGGTCCCAAGACGGCAGCCCAGGGCCCTCCCAGGTGGAAAGAGGTGTGTGCTCCAGGAGGCCCTCTCAACAAAGGTCTCCACTGGGTAGAGAGGCGAGGAGGGAGGAAAAGGGGAAGGAGATGCCCACTGGCAGGACCCAGCCCAGCCCAGGGAAGACCCGGATATGCACCATCAGCAGGGAGGCCGCTAGAGGCCAATGCTCCTCCCATCAGCCTCAGGTTACCCTATCCGTTGGGGAGGGCCAGGATAAGGACGGGTGAGCAAGGAGGGAAAGGGGTACAGCCGTAAGCAGAAAAGATACAGGAGGACAGGTAGGTGGAGGAGGAAAGAGAGGACAGAGATGTGAGGGAGTGGCTGGAAGCCAGGCAGGGGGAAACGAAAATGCCTTACCTAGGGATAGATATTTTTTAAAGACAGACAAAAGAGGTAGAGGATGTTAAGACAGAGGAATTTCTACCAGCTTTTCTCCCTTTCAGCATTTGACTGGCCAGAAACAAGTCTTGATGCTGTTCAGCAGGGCAGGGAGGAGCACCACCATAGGAGGGCTGCTGGGGAGGGGCGCACACTCATCGGTCAGCCTCCCGTCAGCACGCCTCGGTGCCCCGGCCGCCTGTGCCATACCACGATCGCTGCTGGAAGAAATAACCCAGACTGCACCGGTCAGAAGCTGGGCTCCCCGCTGTCAGCAAACCCCAGGAAAGGCATGAGGCCGACAAGCTCCAGTGACCAAACGTGCTCCAGGCACCAGGTACATCTATAAGGGCGGAGCCACCAGGGAGAGATGTACCTGCCCGGCCCCAGGCGGGAAGGAGCCTGCAGCCGCTGCGGGGAGGGCTGGCTCAGGCTGAAGCACGCAGGAAGGAGAAGCAGGCAGGCTTAGAGGCAGTGGGGGGTCCAGAGGACAAACCAGGCTGGGTTCCGCGTGGCAGCATTCTAGGGCATGCCCCCCACTGCCTCCAGTGTGATATTTGAAAGAGAAATATTTCACACCGATAAATCGCTGTCTTTGTTCACCAGGAAAGGAGTGACCTTAAAGAACCTGTTTTTTTCCGCGTCAGAACAGCTGGAAGAGCCCCACAACTTCAAACAAGGTTTCAATAAATTCACGGCTGACCTTTCTGTAATAGGCAATTACGGCGGGGCAGATGCTGTGGGAGGACCCTCTCCTTTGAGACCCACGCCAGGAAGGACCACCTGGCCACCCCGGTGGTCCCCGTGTATTCAGGCAGAGAGGAAGGGGCTGCAGCACGGGTCCTGGAGCGAGCCGTACAGGAACTGATGGGAAAATTTGAGAATTTTGAGTTTAGAAATTTTTCAGTTTTCGCACAGGAAACATTTCTCGACCTGCCCTGCTTTCAGGCCAGGGGTCTCCTGCCTTTTTGACCCTATTAATAAAGCACGTTTGCATGTCCCCAACACATGACTATTTCCCCACCAAGTCCGTGTGTGTACGTTACCGATAAAACACACCTCCCCAAAGGAAAAGTTCGGAAAGACGAGATGGGAAACAAATGGGAATAGGCATTTCCATGTCTCCTTCCCACGCCTCAGCTGATTAGCTCATCGCCTTCTTCTTAGCACGTGGGCCCCCATTTGGAGGCCACTGCTGAGAAAACTTAACCTCCCCCTCTTTAAAAGAGCCTGTGTGGCTTGCTCAGACCAGATCCTCTCCTGCCCCCGGCCCTGCCCCACCGAAAGTGTACTGAGGTCGGTGTCAGAGGAGCCCCAAGCCTTTGGGGACTGCCCTCGCCATCCTTCCTGACCACCTATGAGCCTAAAAGGCTTCGCTCTGCTGCCAGAAACAGCACAGAGGTGAGGGTCTCTGTGGCATGCAGCCGCAGCACTCCGGAGGGGGCTGTGGCTGGCACGCAGCCAGCACCATGGGCTCAGCCTCTGAGATGCTCTCTTGGAGCTGGGGTGGGGAGGCAAGGTGCCACACACAGGGTTCCTGGGAGAGATCATGCTGTAAGCAGAGCTCCCTCAGAGGCTGACATCCTCCCTTCCTAACTTTCCAGCACCTCGACACTGCTGGCCACTATGAGTAAGATTCCAAGACCCAGGTAGGGACAGAGCACCATGCCAGCCTGGTGACAACCCCCACAGCAGGCATGCACTGAGGCATGCGCACACCCCTGAGCAGACAAACGCACGTGAAGAAACCATCAGTGGTACCCAGATACTCATCCTTTCCACTTAGAAACTGGCAGTTGACTCTTCCTGTGACCAAACAACAAGCTTCAGTTGGTCCCAGGCCAGTCTATCTGGTCCAGCAGAGAACATTTTGAAGGCAGTGAGCTCTGAGCGCTTTGCTGTTCCTGAGGGAAAGTGTTTGGGATGAGACCGCAGGTGGGTCAGGAAGGCAGAGTGCGGCGAGAGAGGCCGGTAGGAATAAGAGCAGCTGCCAACAAGCACAGGCCAGGGAGCCGCCAGCACGAGAGGAAGGCCCACCAGGAGGCTGGGAGCAAGAGGGGAGCCAGAACTGCAGGAAAAGCAAGCCCTGGGGACCTCGTTCCCCAGCCCTGAGGCCTAAATGGGTCCACTAGGCTGAAAGCATCTCAGGATGATCTGATTTGGTTCCCTTCAGGCCCAACCAGTCTCCAGAATCCAGAACAAGGATGGAAAATAGGGGTAAGTTTCCGCTGCCCATAATTGTCAGTGGCTGTGTGTGGAGGGCCGAGTTTGAGAAGGATCGGTGGGAAGATTGTTGCCATCACTTGGTAAGGTCTGTCAAAAACCCAGGAGGAGGCCACATGAGCACAAAGGCCATGGACTTGTTCATCTGTGATGCCAAACAAACCCAGAGCCTTAGACTTGCTTCCAGTGACATCCAGCTTCCTGGGGCGTCTCAGTCAGAACTGGGCCAGGCCCGCCTCAAGCCAGATTCATCCCCGCCAGAAAGAGGCCAGAGGATGCACGTAGTGTTTACCTCTGACTTTCCCCTCAGCCCACTTCCTCCTCTCTCCCGAGCTTTCCCAGAGTCGTGAGAGCTATATGTGGGCATCAGCCAGCTTAAGCATCAAATGCCACGAGTTCAGTGTAACTTTGAAGGCTGAATGTCTCTTGCACTGCAGTGCTTGTGACAGGCATTGCATGAGTGATGGCTTGCCTGAGGGCAAGTGGGCCTTAGCTGCCAGCTCCTTAGAATAAGGACTCTGTTGAGGGGTTACTAGTCCTTTAGCAGAGCTTCTCCAATCATATCTTATGTTTATCTATAGAGACTTTCGTTCCTTCATTCATTTAAAAAGAGCTCATAGGAACCATGTTCCCTAATTCTTGAATGTCTGAACATATCTTTGTGGTCGTTAAACTTGAACGACTTGGCTGGATATAAAATTTGGGGTTCATACTTCCTTCGCCCTCTGTGTTCTGGTGCTGACCATTCCCGGGGAGCTCCGGGCCAGCCTGGTGGGCTCCCTCCCCTTCAAGGTGGAGTACCATTTTCCTCTGGATACACAGAACTCTTTTCTCTGTAAAGTTCAGTAACTTCACCAAGATACGCTTGAATATTCCATATCTATTTTTCCTGGAATCCAGTTATGTGTTCCTTTATTTCAGGGGGAAAAGTCTGCTAGTCTACCCTTGACTAGTTCTCCGTTCCATTTGTTTTGTCCTCTTCTCCAGGGGTACCAATTATACCTATTTTTAATTTCCTTTGTTCCATTGTCCAGCTGCTGGCAACCATGGTTTCCCCTGACCTGCTCAACTCCTCACTAGTAACTCCTTGGCATCACACGAGATTCAGGGACAGTCCTAGATGTCCCTATACATGTTGGCTTTTCTAACCGGTCCGGGAAGGTGGCTCTCGGGCTCAGCCCTCTGGACTCCGAGCCCCGTGCCTGGTTCTGCAGAGGCACACTTCCCTCCCTCATCCGAAGACTCATTTTCTCATTTAACCAGAAAACATCTTACAACTCAAAACGAGTGCCATTTTTCTCTGGCCTTCCACCTGTGCAAGTTCTAAGCGCTCTAAAGCATGAGACCATTTATAAATCTGATTTAAACCTTGCTCTTATCCCTAGGAAGAAGAAAAGTACACATTCATAAACATTTTTATTTGATTTCAGAAGGTACCAGACCTCCGAAGCATATGAAGCAAACTCCTCAATGGCTGACCTGACCTGCATCCTGTGGCCCCTCCCTCCTACCGCACCAGCTGGTGTCAAGCATCACCCACGTGCCCCCTGGTGCAAGCGCTGCCTGAGGCCTGGGAGCCCCTGCACAAGCCAGGGGCTCGCCTGCAACCATGCCCACAGCTCTCCACAGCTAGCTGGCCGCCTCCGCAGCACCACTAGCCTGACTTCTGGTGTGGAGCCTCCTGGGCCTCCCTCCCTATGTGTGCCCACCGCCAAGGTCCTTGTTCTGCCCCTGCAAGGCACTACCTGTTTACTGTCTGTCTCTCGGGTCAGACTGAGCACACCAGGTAGGCAGGGCCTCCCAGAACCTAACAGGCCCCTAACACCTGTCTGCCGGTCACAGGAAGCAGAAGTCCCACAGGTTATTTTAATCAATTGACAAAAAATAATTTGTAATTAGGCAAGGTTTGTAGGAAACGACCCTGCTAAAGTTAGAAAACAGTCAAATTTATGCTATTCACATTTTACAAAGGTCTGGTTCAGCCAATTATCACAAATTCCACGGGAAAGGGACCCAAACACTGGGTTTCACTGCAGTGCATAAAGGAGCTGGCTTCTCTAACTTGAACTCGGTAGGAGGGAGTGTTACTGCTTTTAGTGCCTTAATGCCTTTTCCCCACTATTCCTCTGGACCTGGGTAACAAGTCAGCAGCAGGAGATTCCTGAAGGAGCCAGGGGTGTGGGGGCCCCTGGGAGCCACGAGGGCCAGAGACAGGCAGGCAGCGAGGCCGGAGCCACCGCCCAGAGCTGAGACTCACGTCTCGTTGGCAGCTCCTTGGAGGACTCTCCCATCGCCTCCTAGGCTTTCAGGTGGCCCGACGTGGGACACCAGTGGAAACAAGGGCCCCTACCTTAGGGACTCTTCCCTTTGGGCACCATAAGGACCGAACCCAGGACACTGACATTTGTCTGGGCAACCACACTACGCCCTGCACCAAGGCCTACGGCATGCACAGCATGTTATTTTAAGGATCCTCCTGGCCTTCTAGACTGTGGGACTGGGGCACTCTTCAAGAGCACCTCCGGGCCAGCTGGACACCCAGGGATCCCCCTGCCAGGCTCAGCTTTCTGAGGGGACGTATGGCCAAACAGACAAATCCTTAACCCCTCTCCACAGCCTTCTCAGAGCCTTGGCCTGGTGCCAGCCCTCTGTTCACACTTACCTGCCCCGTCTTCTGGGAGTGCATGGCTCCCAAGAGTGGCTCAGGAGTTGTGATCCAGCCTAAGCCACTGAGGCACCAGGTCCCCATCTAGCCCCAAACTTACAGACATCTGTATCGGGACCCCACCTGGGGACAACCTTGAGCGACCTAGTTTTCTGGCTCAGGGGAAAGTTCCTAAAACTAGGAAGCTCTAATCAGGAGTCAGAAGTCACTACGTAAAGCTGAGCCAGCTTTCCCCGCTCCCAGCTCCTGCAAATTCTACGACCACAGCCTTTTACTGAAGAGACGGCGCTGTGCTTGTCAGCTCTCGTCCCAATTCTGCTGAAACTGGAAGTCAAGATGAGTTAAGAGAACACCGTGACCGTGGAGGCGGCGGACCCTACTCTCCACACTCCGACTGCACCAGGGCAGAAGCCAGGACTCTGGTCTGGAAAGCTGGACAGGCTCCTGTGCAGCCTTCAGACCGGGCTGGAGACTCGGCACCCAGCCTGCCCTCCGGCTCCACAACATGCCCTCCGCCCACAGAGGTGGCTAAGGGCCTCCTTCACCCCCGGCCCTGCTCCAGGCACAGGAAGGAAGACGGGGGCCAACGATACAGGGGCCTTAATACTCGAGCTGGCTGGACACCTGCTGCGTGCAGGGCACTGGGCTGGACCTGGAAACACCCCAGGGTATGAGCTTCTGAGAGTCCGCTTGGCCAGACTACCAGCGAGACCCGCCTGGCCTGAGCCCCCTCAGCTCTTTTCTCACGGGATGCCAACGGAATCCAAAAGTGTGTCCACTGTGTATTTATGGGGAGAAAGAAATACCAAAGTAATGTCAAAAATCTCTCTGCCCAGAAATCAGGCCGGCTTTTTTTTAACTTAAAATATAAAACACTTTTTTTTTTCTAGCAATAACTTTTATCTTTCTATACTAGAATAAGGAAAACTTATCTGTCACCCAAAAATGGTAAAAGAGAGTTGTGATTGGGGGTCATCTATGGCCCTTGTTTTCAGCTCTGAGTAAAATAACGGAAGGACTCCCACCCCCACCCAGCTCCCAGAGTCACCCTGTTGGCACCTGCTCTTCTGCCACTTGCCCCCACAGGCCAGGGCACTGTGCTAGCTCTTGGGCCTGGCTCTGTCTACAGCAGCAGAAGCTGCCTTTGGACAAAGGGCCTACAGCTCTGGCGTGTTTGGCCCGGGAAATAACAGGTAAGGAAACAAAATCCTCCAAACAATTCCTTTGCCTTGTGATTTCAAATTTATCACACGAAAGAATTCAAAGTGAGTGTTCTCCCACACCAAACTACTTCTATCCTACACGCATTAGAACTTACATGTGCAGTGTGCGTGTGGGGAGGCAGGGACGGGGATTTGGGGGCGTCCCAGGGGATAAATGAATGTGGGCTGGCCGGATCAGAGAAAACCCCGGAGGAAGCCAGCACGAAGGGGAGAAGTTCCTAGAGAGAAGTGAGCTGTCCATCTCTCCTCTGCACCTGCTCACCGCTGGCTCCTCAGAGCAGGGCTCAGTCAGTATTCACGGACCGAATGCCTGACGGACTGAGGAGACCGATGAGGGAAAGAGCAGTCCTCTGCGGTAGTGGGGGCTGACATGCTGGGCACAGACGAGAGGGTGTGCTGTCACGATCCTGGGCCGGAAGTCTCGTTAGGCTGATGATAGACAGTGTGGGGACAGAAAGGGGTCTGAAGTCCAGGACAGAGACACAAGGGCAGGGCCCGCTCAGTCTTGCCCAGGAAGCTCATTTGAAAGAGATCTGACTCTCCCGTGGCAGCTGCCACAGCCAGCCCCAAGACCCTCAAGAAGGCTACACTGTCCTAAGTCCTGTCCAGCGAGGCAGGAGGAAAGTGCCACCGGACCCACCCTATACAGGCAGGTGCACCGTCAGCAGCACCCCAAGGTTGCCGCCCCACCCGGGTACGCTCACCCTGTGCCTCAAAGCCCTCTACAGTGGGGACCCTCCTCCCTACAGCTTCCTCCTCCTGCACTGCCTTCCAGCAAGGGCACTCTTGCCCGACCCTCACCCCGCCCGCTTATGCTCTGCTCTCTTTCTAGAAGGCCCTTTCCTTAGAACTCAGGTCAACCATCAGAACCCAGCTCAAGCAGCCCGCCCTCTAGAGCCCCCAGAGTCCTCATCCCAGAAACCTGCTGTGCCTTCCTGCAGACCCTTCCTGCCTCAGGCAGGACAGCCCCTCAGGTGCCTGTGGGCCCCTCTCTGCCTCAGTCTCCCTCCTACCCTGTATGCAGCTCGAGGCCAAATGCCCAGACCTGGCCCAGACCCAGGCAGGGCTGGTGCTAAGGAAGTGGTGACCTACTGAATGCAGTTCTTTTGGGAGCTCGTGAAAGAAAACCAGAATGACAAAAATGGCATCTCAAGATTGTGAGACTCGATATTCCAGCAGGAAAATCATGCCCTCTTCGAAATAACACCAAGCGTGACATGAAAGGACATTTCAAAAGGAAAGCCATCCACCCCCTTTCGGCCTGCAACATCACCCTGTCCATTGTTCTACCTCGTGTCAGCCTAGTTGCAGAAAAATGTACGGGGATGGTGGCCCACTTTCCTTTTTTGCCAACTCCGCAGTCTTTCCTCTGTGATTTTCTGCGTCTCAGTTCTGAGGGGTCTGCCTCAGAAGGAGAAATCTAACATCTACCCACATGCGGCACTTTGTCTCCCGCCCCCCCTTTCCCTCAGCCCACGGGCGCCAGGAAGGTGCTGGGGCTTCGCTTCATCCCCCCTGTCACTGGTCCACCCACCAGCCCCTCAGGGAGCCTGCCTCCGCTGGTAGAGACTCCCAATGAGGTGACAGGCTAGGAGGCCTCTCACAGGAAGTGCCCCTCCACCTCCCCGACCTGCCTTCGCACTCGTCCTCCCACCTCAGGAGCTAATCCTCATGGCCCCTCACCGCTCAGCCTACTGTGGGGAGCTAACTCTCTCACAAGGCCTGTGGGCCTGGCCGGGCCGAAGGCAAAACCTCCCATCCAAGGAGCCATCAACCCCTTTCAGGTGGCCAGACCCACCCCTGCCCAGGAGAAGGCCCTCCCTCCGGCGTCCGCCACCTCTTCCCCTCCCCATGGCTCGCCCAGTGATGCTCATGTTCCTACCTGACACACTCGCACACGTTGAGGGCATTAAACTCACCTACTGAAAATCTATCAAGACAGACGTTCTCATAAGGAAAATACCTGCCTGTGGGTCTGAGAGTTGATTAGGACAGAAAAAAAGTCTGATGAGATGCTGTGTGAGCAAACATGCATGCGAGTGTGCTCGTGCACGTGAGCACATGAGCATACATGCAGTCATACTCCTCATGGCACATGGCCACTGAGTAATGAGTGCTGCTCCCAAGGGGCAGGGCAAATGCCCTGAGTGCCAGGCCAGACCGAGCCAGTAGAGGGGCCAGGGTCACCCCAGCCTGGGGCAGAGCAGTGCCAGGTGCACAGGAGGCACTGAGAGAAACATTAGCTCGTTCCTTCCTCCCTCCTTCCTTCCCTGGCTTGACAGCAAGTGGAGTGGGCAGGGCGCCTGGGATTCTGATGCCAAAGTCTTCGGGGAGGTGGGAAGTGATGAGAAGTCCAACCAGCAATGCCGAGGAGAGAAAGTGGTGGAACCGCTCGGCCTGTGGCTGACAGGAGAGGAAGGACCGGGTCCAAAGGCCAGGCTCATGCAGCAGGCCCAAAGGCCCCTGCCTGGCAGGAACAAGTGAGTCAGGCTCTGGACGGCCCTGCTCTACGGCTGTCATAGGAGGCCAAGTGGCCCCATAGAAGCCCAGGAGGTGATGAGGAGAGCCCCTCAAGGAGCTGCCGACGTGGGCCTCAGCTCTGGGCGGTGAGAGGAATCCTGCCGACTCAGGTATAGCCCGGCTCTCACCTGGCAGAAGGTAGAGGGAGCATCTGGGGAAGGTGCCAGGGATCCAAGGTAGTCTGGGGTTCCAGCGGACAGGGGATGCCCAAGACAGAGGATGTGGTAAATCCAATCCAAACACAAGAGGGGAGACAGAAGTGGTTAGGGCTCTGACGGCAGCCACAGCAGCCCCAGTGTGCAGCTTCACCGAACGTCAGGTCCTCAGCAGGCGCTCTGGGGCGCCTGGCACTGGGCGGCACCGCAGACGTTGGTGACTAGTGGTGAGCCAGGCAGACAAGGCCACTCATCTCGTGAAACTCACCTTATGGTGCAAGAGACAAGCAAGGATCAAGAAGACAAATAGGTAAGGCCGATTCATTCAGGGTATGATAGGTGCTTAGAAGAGCAACACAAATGACAAAGGTGGGAGCCAACCCTGGTGAGCCAGGGGGGAACCCTGAAGAGGGGACACCCGAGCAGAGCCCTGCAAATATCCTGGGAGGGGAAGGGCATCCCAGGGAAGAAATGCCAAGGGCTTAGGCTCTGAGGTGGGAGGGTGCATTGCAGACAGGGAGCAGCAAGCAGACCAGTGTGGCTGGAGGGGTGGGAGGGGATGGCGAGGGAGTAGGTCAGGGCGATCTGGAACACGGGAGGAAGACCCTGCTTCTAGACTCCTTCCTAAAACTTAGCATCTTCTCTTAGTGCCGCTACATGTCTTTGCTCTAACTATCCGCGGGCTGCTGAGACTCAAGAATCCTTGCATTGTTCACAATAGCCAAAAGGTGGAAACAATCCAAATGTCCATCGATAGATAAATGGATAAACAAGATGTGGTAAATACACACAATGGAATATTATTCAGTCTTAAAAAAGATCTGCGTTTCTGATACATGCTACAATATGGATGAACGTTGAAGATATTATGTTAAGTGAAATAAGTCCGATACAAAAGGACAAAATTTATGGTCTACTTATATGAAATATCTAGAACAGTCAAATTCATAGAGACAGAAAGCAAAATAGTGGTTACCAGGGAATGGAGAGTCAGCGTTCAATGGGCAGACACTTTCGGTCTTGGAAAATGAGAGCATGCTGTTGATGGCTAGTGCTGACGGTTGCACAGCAATGTGAATGTATTTAATGCTACTGAGCTCTGTACTTAAAAATGATTAAAATGGTAAATTTTATGTGATCTGTAGTTTACCACAATAAAAAACAAATGGAACTATTCACTGATACATGCGACAACATGGAGGAACCTCGAAAACATCATGTTAACCGAAAAGAGTCAGACATGAAAGGACACATATTTTATGATGCCATTTATATGAAATATCCGGAATAAGTAAATCAGCGGAGACAGAAAGCAGATGAGTGATTGCCTGGAGCTGGGGGCAGGAGGAAAAGGGGAGCAGCTGCTTAATGGATACGAGGTTTGCTTGTGGGTGATGAAAATGTCTTAGGAGACAGAAGTGGTGGTTGCACAACACTGAATGTACTAAATGCCGCTGAGTTGTACACCTCAAAATGGTTAGTTTCATGTTATGTAAATTTCACTTCAATCAAAAAAAAAAGAGAGAGAGAAAGAGAGAGGAGGAAAAAAGAAAGAATCCCTGCTTGCTAGGAGCTGGCAAGGTTAGCCGATCACATCTTTGGGCTGAGTCAGGTCTTGAGCTTTAGCACAGAGTGACAGCAGCCATGGTTCACCACCAAAGACCTGCTAAAAAGTGGCCAACAGGACATCTATCTCCCTGGGCCTTCGGAGCTACTGGCATGACTGCAGGGAACAGCTTCAGGGCTGGCTCCAGCAGTGGAGCAGGGTCCACTCAGCACTCCTCATACGTGGGGCCTCTTGGACAAGGCTCTGGTCATTTCCTAATTCATGATGCAATCCGACAGGCCTGCGTTCCCTTGGGTACCAAACCTGAGCAGGCGACTCCTATGAGACACCCTGTGCAGTTGGGAAATGGAAGGAGAATCAGGCAAAGCTGGTGGCATCTGCTCACAGGGCCACACAACCACTTTAATTGGCCCCACGGAAGGAAGAGTCCCCCGAGGTGCCACACTGGCTGGGCAGCATACCACCCACAGGCAGAGATAAGAGTGAGTCAGAGAGGCAAGGGCACTTCCTGTGACAGCTCAGAGCCATGTCTCTAGGACTAGAGCAGAACAGGTGAGCAGTGGGGTATCCCTGTGCCCCTCAAGAGTTTCTGGGCTGATTGTCCTAGAGGAGCCAGCAGTGGACAGGTATGACTCGATGGGCCCAGACCTCCTATGGGTGTGGAAGGCCAGGCCCCAGCTGCCCAGTGAGAGGCAGGTATGTGAGCAGCCAAGTGGGTCAGGCCAAGCTGCTGATTGAGCACGAGGCTCCAGGAGAGATTCACTCCGCCTGCCCGCAGAGCTGCCACTGTCCCCACCCCCGCCCGCCCAGGAGCTGCGTGGGATGTCAGCATCTTCTGTGCTGTTCCCTTGACTCACAACACACCTCTTCTTTCACTTTGCACATAAGCATGATCTGTCACTGATGAAAGAGGGGAGTACGCAGAAGAGAGTAGGCCAGACCATGGGGGGCGGGGGCGGTAAGGAAACTGGTCATTTTTAGTACATGCCAGAGACTTTACATTCATCATTGCAGTTAACCCTCACCACAGTTCTGCAATGGATGTCCAGATGAGGAAAGCAAGATTCAGAGAGAGGAAATGACATGCACAAGGCAAAGCCATGACTGGTCGTAGGTCTCTCTGTTCCCTTTCCCCTGTATTGTTTCATGCCCCCATGACCCCTCCTGAACTGAGTCATCGCCGCCTGCCCTCAGAGAGCCAATGCAGTCAGAATGAGGTGTCTTCCTGTCTCAGGGACACAGAGCAGAGCATCAGGGCAGGGCAGGCGATGGGGACCTAGGAAACCATCCCTGCAGTAGATGCTCCCCTTTCTGACCAAGGGCAAACTCAAGGGTGCTCAAGGAAAAGAGCTGACAGAGGTCAGTGGACAAGGAGCCCTTGGCTCCTGTCCTTTACCCCTCTCACCCAAACACAGTGGGCTATGTAGGGATCTCAAGTTGAGAAGCTCTCAGGAAACAAAGTCCACTTCCCCATATCTTTACTGGTGTCTGACAGGCAGGCCAGTCAAGGTGAGCTCACCGAACACCAAATTCTCCTGCTTCCCTTATAGCTCAGTTGCAGAGAACAGAACTGGGGACCACGCAAAGGCAGCAGATGGAGTCCTCTCTGCTTCAGCCAAATGCTATGACTCATTTAAATAAAGCCCGCAGCTTTTAGAAATCTAATAACTACCTCTTATTGAAAAATAAAAGAATAAATTCTTCAAAGCAAACCTTGCTAGTAAAACATACAACAAATTGGACTATTGGAGATTGCCTTAGACTCAAGTTCAAACTCCGCCCTCCAGTCCAAGCCCTCTGGCCTCAACAGCTTACACAATCTGATGTCCAGAGGTCCCTCGGCCCAGCCTTTCTTAGTCAACATAGTTCTGCAAGTTCCAGCTGGCCGCAATAAGGCAAATAAAAGGAACAAGTGGCATACAGATTGGAAGGGATAAGTAAAACTATATACGTTTGCAGATGATATGATTGTCTATATAAAAAAATCCCAAGGAATCTACCAAAAAAATCAAAAAACTATTAAATAAATTAAGTAAGGTTGCAGGATACAAAATAAATATAAAAATCAATCACATTTCTATATACTAACAATGAACATGAAGAAATCAAAAGTAAAAACACAACACCAGTAATAATCACTCCAAAAAAGACTTAGGTATACACAAAAAAACATTTATAGACTCTGCATGCTGAAAATTATAAAATGCCGATGAAAGAAATCAAAGACCTAAATAAATGGAAAGGCATACTATGTTCATGAACCGGAAGATTTAATATAGACAATGTCAATTCTCCCCAAACTGATTGATCTATAAGTTTAATATAATTCCTATCAAAATCCTAATAAGGTTTTTATAGACATACACAAACTTGTTCTAAAATCTATATGGAAAAGCATGGACCCTAGAACACTAAAATAATCTTGTCGAGGAAGAGTAAAGTGGAAGGAATTCTTCTACCCAATATTAAGGCTTATTACATAGCTACAGTAATCAAGACAGTGTGGTATTGGTAGAAAGACAAAACATAAATTAAGAGAAGAGAATAGAGGACTCACAAATAGATCCACACAAATATGCTCGCTTGATTTTTTTTTTTTACAAAAGTGCAAAACCAGCTCAATGGAAGAAAAATAGCCTTTTCAACAAATGGTGTTGGTGCAATTGGACATCCATAGACAGAAAAGAAATACGTCGGCCTAAGCCTCATATCTTATATAAAAATTAACTCAAAACGGATAATAGATGTCAGGAAAATCTTCAGGATTTAGTTTAGGAAAAGTTCTTAGATTCGATACTGTAAGTAGGATCCATTACAAGAAATTTTGATAAACTGGACTTCACCAAATTGTAAAACTTTTGCTTTGTTAAAGCCCACGTAAAGAATATGAAAAGAAAGCTGCAGAGTAGGAGAAAGTATTTGAAACCACATAGCTAATAAGGGTATGAATCCTGAATATATGAAGGACTCAAAAAAATGTAATTAGAAATAGAAGACATGCGCAGGCGTCATACCAAAGAGGATATACAAATGGCAAATAAGTCTATGAAGAGATATTCAATATCGTTAGCCATTAGGGAAATGCAAAATTAAAATCACAGTAAATACCAGAATAATTAAAATTTAAAACGACAGTGCTATATGCAGGCAAGAATGCAAAGAAACTGGATCCCTCATACACTGGTAGAAATGTAAATGGTACAGATACTCTGGAAAACAGTTTGGCAGTTTCTTTAAAAACTAAGCATGCAACTATCAAATGACCCAGCAATTACACTCCTGGGCATCTGTGCCAGAGAAATAAAAACTAATGTGCACATGAAAACCTGCTCATAAATGTTCACAAAGCCTTATTTGTAATAGATCAAAACTGGAGTCATTCCAAATATCCTTCAACAGTAAATAGTTGAATAAACTGTGGTACATACATACAATGAAATACTACTCAGCAATAAAGAATGAACTGTTGATAGACATGACAACTTAGATATAGCTATGCTGAGTAAAAAAAAAAAGCCAGCCCCCAAAGGCTACACTTTGGTAACATTTGTGAAATGACAGCATTTTTTTAGATGGAGGACACATTGTTGGTTGCTGGGGATTGGAGATGGAGTGGAGGGGAGGGGCGGGATGGAGACAGAGGCAGTTATAAAAGAACAACGCAGGAAATCCTTCTAGTTGGGACAGTTCAGATGTTGCCTATAACAGTAGACACACAAAGCTACACAGATGGTACGATTGTATGTAACACCAAGCACGCACTCAAATGAGTAGAAGTGAACCTAGGGAAATCTGAACAAGATCGGTGGATTCTACCTTGGTTGTGATATTATACCATAGTTTTGCAAAAAGTTACCACTGAGAGAAACTGGGCAAAATGTAAAAGGAACGTCTCTGTCTTATTTTTACAACTGCATATGAATCTGCAATAATCTCAATTTTTAAAAAGTCAAATATGTCCTACTCCATTGGCTTGTTGTTCTTTTCAATTGTGAATAAGAAATGCGTTGATATTTCGTTATTTCGTAATATTACTCTGTGTCTTTGGCTCTCGACCTTATTGGAGCCAACAATCTTTTTAATAACAAATATAAAGTGAGCTTAAGAATCTCTGAGTATACTTGAAACTAATAAAATAAAGTTTTAAAAAAAGAATCTCTGGAAAAATAGATACATTTTAAACGGAAGCAAAATAAAGATATTCTCAAATAAACAAAAGCAGAAAAAATTGTTGATAGCAAATTGCAATTACAAGAACTAATAAAGGTCAATTATATCTCAATAAAGCTGGAGAGGAGAAAGAAATAATAAAAGAAGTTCCTCATGCAGAAGGCAACTGACACCACACAGTGAAAAAAAAAAATCGAATCTACAAAAAAACAAAAGTGCTGTTGAAGGTAATTATGTAGGTAAGTATAATAAAGTAGAATTGCATTTTTTCTCTTTTATTCTCTTAACTGATTAAAAGGCAATTGAATAAAACTCTCTGTGTGTATTGTTGAGCTTATAATATATAGAAATGTAATATGTTTTTCAAAAAGAGCACAAAAAAGACAGGTGGGGACAAAGCTGTACTGAAGTAAAGAAATGACATCAGATAAAAAACTGAGTCCACAGGAAAAACTGAGGAGAATCAGAATTGATAAGTAAGTTGTTAATATAAATTCCGCTAATATATACTTGCTCTTCTTTTTTTCTTAGCTTCTTTAAAAGACCTACTTATGATTATATATAACATTATATAATATGATATAGATTAATAATTATAACAATGTATTGGTTTGTAACATATTGATATATATAACAATAATAACATGAAAGTCAGGGAAGTATGGAAATATATAGGAGTAAATTTTCTATATTGCAATGGAACTACATTAGCATAAATCTGAAGTAAAATCTGACAAAATAAAATAGGTATTGTAAGTCTTAAAGCAACTACTAGGCAAGTAATTTTAAAATATATAATTAAAATATCATCAAAAAATTAAAATGTTATACTACAAAATGTCCTTTAATACAAAAGAAGGTAGTAAAGGAGGAAGAGAGGAGTAAAAAAGCATGAGACATGTAAAACAAGAACCAAAGTCACAGATAAACCCAACCACATCATTAACATTATTTAAATAAAACTCAGTTAAACACTCTCATCAAAAGGCAGATACTATCAGATGTAATTTTTAAAATTCAGCTATATGTTGTCTATAAGAGACACATTTTAGATTCGAAGATACAAATAGTTTGAAAATTTTTAAATGGGAAAAGATTACCATGCAAACAGCAACCATAAGAGAGCTGGAGTGGTTATAATAATATCTGACAGAATAGATCATAGATCAAAAAAAAAATGTTACTGATCATAACGACTGACCGAAAGTTCAATCAGTTAGAAAGATTAAAATTATACATACAATTATAATTAAATGCAATTGTAGATCATTAACATATAATATATAATTATATATATATACACCTAACAACAGAGCACCAAAACACGAGGCAAAAACTGACAGAATTAAAGGAAGAAATTGAAAAGTCGACAATAGTTGAAAGCTTCAATATCTTAGTAATTGTTAGAACAACTAGGCAGAACATCAACAAAAAAGTAGAAGACTAAAACAAACCCTATAAACTAACTAGTTCAGGCATCTGTAAAACACTGCACTCAGCAACAGCAGAATGCACATTCTTCTCAATGTGGAACATTCTCCAGGTTAGACCTTAGGCTAGGTCATAAAACATGAAACAAGTCTCGATAAATTTGAAAGGACTGGAATCATACAAAGTACAGTCTCTGAACACAACATAATAAATTAGAAGTCAATAACAAAGAAATTTGGGTAATTCACAAACAAGTGTAAACTAAACAACATATTCCTAAATAACCAATGGGTCAAAGAAGAAATCACAAGGAAATTTAGATTGTAACTGAAAACACAACATACCAAAACACATAGGATGCAGTGAAAGCTGCGTTCAAAGGGAAATTTATAGCTGTAAACACCTACGTTAAAAAAAAAAAGACCTCAAATCAATAACCTAAACCTCCACCTTAATAACTAGAAAAGGAAGAACAAACTAAATATAAAATAAACAGTGAAGAAAATAATAAAGATTAGAACATAAGTAAATGGGCAGAAAATAGAAAAACAATAGAAAAATCATGAAATAAAAAGTTGATTTTTTTTTGGAAAAGATCAACAAAACCAACAAACGTTATTTTGATGAAGAGAAAAGACTCAAATGACTAAAATTAGAAATGAAAGAGGGGTCACAACTGCTGATGTTAAATAGATAAAAAGGATTTCGAGAGAAAACTATGACCATCATATGCCCTTATGTAATTTAGATGAACTGGACAAACTCCAAGAAAGATGCAAACTACCAAAATAGACACAGGGAGAGATGAAAAATCTGAGTAAACCTATAATAAGTAAAGGGACTAAATTGGCATTTTAAAACTTCCACAAAGAAAAGTCCGGGCCCAGACGATTTCACTGGTGAATTCTACTAAACACTGAAAGATGATTCACATGAACAAAAATGTTACAAGAGAACTACAAATCGATTTTGCTAATGAATGCGACACAAAAATCTTCAAGAAAAAACTAGCAAGTTGAATTCAGCAGCCTATTAGAGGGATTATGCATCATGACCAAATGCAGTTTATTCCTGGAATACAAGGATGGTTGAACATCTGAAAATCAATCAGTGTAGTATACCACATTAATAGAATGAAGGAAAAAGCCACATGATCATCTCAATTGATATGGGAAATGCAGTGGACACAGTTCAATATTTTCATGATAAAAGCTGATTTAGGAATTAACTGGGAATAGAAGGGAACTTCTTCAACATGATAAAGGCTATACATGAAAAAACCACACTATACATAAAAACGAACTAAAATGGGTCATGGACTTAAATGTAAGTGCTTAAACTATGAACCTCTCGGAAAAAAACATAGGAGTAAATCTTCATGGCCCTGGGTGGGGAAGTTTCTTAGATATAAAACCAAAAACATAAGCAACGAAAGAAAAAATAAGCAAATTGGACTACATCAAAGTTTAAAACTTTGTCCAATGTATCAGTAAGAGAGCAAAAAAGACAAACCAAAGAATGGGAAAAAATCTTTTGCAAATCAAATATCTGATAAGAGTCTACAATCCAGAATGTATAAGAACTTTTACAGCTCAATCATAAAAAGACAGCCCAATTTAAACCAGGCAAGAGATTTGAAAAGATACCATTCTAAAGAAGATATAGAAATAGATAAGTACGTGAAAATATGTTCAAATCATTAGTGTTAGAGAACGCAAATCAAAACCACAATGGACGCCATTTCACACTCATTTTTCCCATGTCCTTGCCGCCACCTGGCCTTCTCTATCTCACCTGGACACCAGGTTGTCCAGGATGTAAGAGGAGTCAAAGGGCTGCACATGGAAGAGAGAGGGGCACTTTGACTTGCTGGCCAGCAGCGGGAATCGTGCAGATGACACCCAGGGGTGGACAGTGAGCCTTCCACTTAGTGGTGCAAACTGGTGGAATGAGCCTTGGCCAAAAGTCACACTTGACAGTGCATCTACGCCTGGTGGGACCTGGGAAAGAGACAGGAACTTGACTGAAAACATATCTTAAAAAGCACTGCTGCTATTTCTCTACTTCTCTTCAGGGGCCAGTGACAGTGCCGGTGTCCTCCCGCAGTGGCAGGGGCAGCTAGCTGGACAAACAGCCCGAAGTGGGTAGGGGCAGTGAGCTCCCACAGGAGTCCATAGGAGAAGCCAGGGAGAGGGGTCAGAGGGGACACAGGAGGCAGACTCCACCCGAGCAGCTGGCCCCGGCAGTCACAGCAGGGAGAGGTCCGGGCTGGAAAGAGCTGTGCACAGTGGCCAGAACAGGCCCTTTGCTTCCATCCGTGCTCCTGGCCCATCTTCCACTGGAAAAGAACCTTCTGCTTCTTTGAACATGAGCCTCAGGGCCTTTGCATGTGTGGTCCCTCCTGCCTAGAAGGCTCGGTCCCCCTGCCGCTCCACCTACCTCCCTTCTTAACTCCTGCTCAGCTCTCAGACACCTCCCACACACGTGTTCTCAACCTGGCGTCGCTTCCTTGGTGCTCTAGTTCTCATGGCTTCGGATCCTAGTCCTTCTTCGCACTGTGATTTCTGTGTGATTGTCGTCTCCCACTAAGCCCTTAGCTCCTCGAGAATAGAGCTGAACCCTCTCTGCTCGCCACTATGTCTCAGACCCTGGATACAGTGCCTGGGAAGGAGGGACGAACAATTTTACATGAGCCTGGATCCCGTAAGGTGGCCCCTCCGAGCCTGAGTACCTGAGAGTTGTCTCCAAGAGAGGCACCTGGCAGAAGCCACCTCAGCATACACAGCTGAGGAATCCAAGGAAGCTGTAAAAATGACAGGCGATCCCCGTAATGAAGAGGGTCCGGCAAGAAAAGCACCATCCGGCCGTCTGTGAAAGCAGACTGGGACGAGCACTACAGGGCCAGCTCTAAGCCAGCGGACAGACGGGGACTGGAACCCTCAGACCCTGGGAGGGCAGGCTACGTGACGTCTCGGGCAAAACGGACAGCTGCGGAGGTAGCCCTGGGGTCAGTTTCGCCTTGAGAGAGGACAGGAGAAGGAGCAGGGGGCACCCATGTGGAGACGTCCGGGGGAGCTGGAGGACCTGAGCCGGAGAGAGTTTTGGGAGCCAACAGCACGCAGCACGGTTCGCGCAGAATCCTGGGTGTGGCTTGGGGACTGGGGAAGAGGCATGGCTCAGGCTGAGTCCTGGGGACCTCAGTCAGCCAGGCAAGTAGTGCACAAAACAGAATGACAAGTAAACAAGGAGGTACTCTAGAAACCAAGGAGTTTCCAGGGTAGTGTGGTCAGAAGGATCTGGGCCCCGGGAGGTCTGAAGCCAAGGGCAGGAAATGTCCGCTGAGCCTGGCTATTAGGTTGTGTGCAGAGCCCGGGAGGTGGCAGGTGCATGCATGTGTGCGTGCATGTGTGGGTGCGTGCGTGCGTGTAAACAGCCATCATCTGAGGCTCAGGCCTACCCTGATATAAAAGAAATCCTGCCCAAGGCTGGCAGGACACCAGCACTCCAAGACCACAGCAGGGACAGCAGAGTTTGCTGCTCCTTTCTCCTAACTGTGTGGCTTCGACTGAGCCCTTCACGCTCACCCGGACTGGGATCCAGCCAGGCTGACTGCTGCATTTCCTCCGTGAGCTCAGAGCCTGCAGAGACCCCGAGACACAGCTGGACAAATAAATGCTCGTCAAATGAATATAAATAAACAATGAATGAAAATGTTAGACAAAGAAACGACACTCTCAAAATGAGAATCTTTGGGGAGCAAAGCCTTCTCTGGGGACAAAGCAGGGTCTCTGGAGAAATTCGTTCGTCAGAGGTGGGAGTTGATAGTGCCGGCTATGTCATCCTAGGTGTCTAAACCCACCCCCACGGCATGTCATGGAATCGATCGAGTTTAATTCACTCGTGCTCTGTGGTGGGAAACAGGGATGCTAATCTATCTGGTCACCTTTACATCCTTAGTCCGGGGCAGGAACCGGGCACCAGTGGCATTTAATGCCAGGCCTCTTTCCAGCATTTCATTTGATAAGATAAATGCTTGTTGAATTGAATGTACTTGACTTGCCCTCTTGGAATCCCACTATTGCCTCGATTTCTTCCTCCCCCTTGTCTGTTTCTCAGGGTACTTGTAGGAACCAGAGGGCATTAACATTAGCGCACGTGCAGGTGAGGTGCTACTTTGTTTCTCAGCCTGGACTTGAATACCCAGCTGCCGACCACACACCTTACTTAGAGGAACAAACCGCTGATCTCAGGCCCCATCCCTACTGCCTCAGCGTACACCAGATCCTCGGGCCAAAACTCAGGGGTCCTCTGACTCGTCTTTCTCTAACTCTTCACATCGAGCCTCTCAGCAATCCTTCTGGCTCTACGTCCAGAATAGACTCAGAACATGTGCGCTTTTCAGCACTCTCACCCCTTCCCCACTCCCCGCTGTCCCTGAGTCCTGGTCAGCGACCACCCTTTCGTACCTGAATCCCGCCCAAGCCCCTCGCCAGCTCCCCGCCTCTGCTCTTGCCCCTCAGGCTTGGCAACACGTGTGAAACGCACAGCTCCCATTTTGTTTCATCCATCTGCCTTCTCGGTAACTATCCCATAGACACGTGGGTAAAAACAGAAAATGATGTATTCACCAGGTGCCCCACATGGTCCTGTCTGTAGGAGCAAAAGCCCAGGCACAGGCCCATGTCCACAGATGAACCGTGGCACGTCCGCACATAGCGCCGTCACAGATGCAAACGGGAATCAGGAAGGTGTCTGTATCCCACCATGGGGCGATCTTCAGGATATATTACGTGAGAAAAGCAAAGTACAGAACGGTATTTAGAGTCTGCTAACTTTTATATAAAAAAGAGAGGTAAATAAATGTAGTTTTTCATTATACTTTCAAAAAGAAATGATGGAAAAAAAAACTGATAAAAACGGTTTCTTGTCAGGGAAGGAAGGAGGAAAAGTGGAAGGGAAGAAGATGGAACTAGACTTCTCTCAATATAACCTGTTGTATTTGGAATCGCATGAGTGTTTTACATAATTTTAAGAACACTACATCAAAAAGAAAAATGTACGGTCAGCCTTCTGAATCTGTGGGTTTCACATCCACAGATTCAACCAACCATGGATCAAAAATGTTCTGGAAAAAAAAAGAAGTTACGTTGTTGCTGACTTGGACTATGTAGCTGGGCCTACAATGGTTGCTTCTGTACTGAGCATGTACAGGCTTTTTTCCTTGTCATTATTCTCTAAACAATACAGTACAACTATTTACACAGCATTTACACTGCATTAGGTATTATAAGTAGCCTAGAGACGATTTAAAGTATACCAGAGGATGTGCCTATGTTATATACAAATATATGCCATTTTATATAAGGGACTTGGGCATCTGCGGATTTTGGATACTGAGGGACAACTGTATGGTAGATGGCATTGTCCTCATTTCTTTAAGTTCTGTGAATTGTTCTCCTTTGCCATGTGACTTTGCAATTCCTCCCACTAGAGGTGAAGTGTGTTTTTTCAGTTGGCAGAGAGACACTATTTTCCAAAAATGGTCTCAGCAAGATTTTTAGTCTCATATGTCTTACAGAACCTGGACACTCCCAACCAAGAGACGGAGTCCATGTCTCCTCCTCTCAAACCCAGGCAGGACTTTGGACTGCCTCAATGACTGAATGTGGCAGAAGCAACAATGCATGTCTTTTGAGACTACATCAGACTCCACCTGGCTTTCGTCTCTCTCTTTCTCTCAGGACACCCTCGAAATTCGGCGTCCATGCTGTAAGGAAGCTCATAGTAACCCGCACAGAGAAGCACTGAGGCCCCAGCAAGTAGCCAGCATCAACTGTAACACCTGTAAGTGATGAAGACATTTCAAATGATTCCTGTCCCCAGCCTTGGAGTCTTCCAGCTGAAGCTCCGGACACTGTAGAGCAGACACAGGCCATCTCACTTGCCTGAATTCCTGACCTACAGAATCTGTGAGCAAAATAATAGTTGCTTTATGCCACTAAGTTTTAGGGTAATTTGTTATATAGCTGTAGTAACTGCAACACCACCCCTTAACTTTGGACTTAACTCTGAATTGCTTTGACTAAAGGCATGTTAGTAGATGTGTCACTTCAAACAAAGGTTTGAAATGTGCGTGTGGTTAGGCATGCCCTCTGTGTGTCTGTCATCGCCACAGGAAAACGTCCCCTGGCTAGCCTGCTGTCCAAGGAGGATGAGAGACACATGGAACAGACCTGGGCTCGATTGCAGCCTGAAGCCCAGCCTAGGTCACGAATTCTAGCCAGCAAGCTGACACATGAGAGAAAATAAAAAATTGTTGTTTGAAGCCACTGAGTTTCCACTGGTTTATTATGCAGTATGATGGTGGCAACATATAAGTGAACAAAACAACTTCAAAAAGTCATTTTTAAGATAATCAAGAAAAATTAAACATAGACTAGGTATTAGGTCATATTAAGAAATTACAGTTAACTTTGTTGGCTGTGATAATGCCATTGGATTAAAGTAAAAACACTTTTTAACTATTAGAGGTACATCCTAAAATACTTATGAGTGAATAATATGCTTGGATTTTGATAGAGAATACTCCAGCCACCTCTAAAAGAGGAGCTGATATTGAATGTCCACTTTAGTTGAAAAGTAAAAATTAAAAAAAAATAACAATAATAAGGTAAAGAAAATAAAGACCAGAGAGGGGAAGCAACCTAAGGGGGAAAAGTGAGAAGAATAAGATGAGACGAGTTGGCGAAACACAGATCATTGTTGCAGCTGGGTGATGGGTTCACAGTGGGAAATTCAACATACCATCTTTTCTCCGTTTAAATGTGTTTGAAAATTTCATCTGCAGAGCATTTGCTGCTCCTGAGGACATCTACCCTACAGAGTCAAAGGCGTAATGATGCTCCCCAAAGAGAGACCAGCATGACATGGCCCACCGAGGAAGGACAGATCTGCCCAGGGGTTTCCTCTTCAGTGCACAGGGGCTGCCACGCTGGGGTACAAAGGATGGCTGCCTCTCTGTGCAGCCCTGGCTTTACCATTATCCTTAGCTGGCACCACCACAAATCTGAGCTGCTAAGACCTTACCCTCAAGAGCCCAACACTGGCCACTCAAGTTCAGGTTCAGGGGTTTGGAAGGTGGGCTCACAGGGCCATAAGAAGGGGGAGAAAGCCTCACAGCCACTGCCTTTGTTATTACTCCCAGTTCAGGGGACAGAGACAGTATCCAAAAGGTCTCAGCTGGCTGGAAGGGATCTCCAAGTGCAACCAAGAAGACATAGCAAGGACCCATGCAGGCCCCCACAGGTCACACTCAAGCTGCACGAGCCCAGGATGGAGAGGGAGATGCCCAGCATGAGGCTGGACAAGTATAGAGTACAGTGCCAGGCAGTGCCCAGAAAGGTGCAGGAAGGTCTTCTCAGGATGCATGAACGAAGACCCTTCTTCGTCCTTCAGGCTATGCCATTCCTAGTTCATGTGACCTGCTGAGCCCCGAGTGCTATTCTGTAAGGCTCCTGTCCTCAGGATACTGACGGCCTTGGGAAGGACAGCCAAGGAGAGCAAAGGTCCCAGACTCACATCCCAGCCACAGAAGCTAGAGAAGTCAGGTCTAGAGAAGACAAGGATTGAGGAGGTGAAAGCACAGTGTTCTCCTAAACCTGTGAGCAGATAAGTGAGTTGCGCCAGGGAGCAGAGCTAGGACCGAGAGAGGGAGGTATAAGGAAACCCTTTTCAGACAATAGAAAGAACTTTCCAACGGTGGAGTCATCTGCCTGGCAAGGACCAAAGGCCACGGACCACCTGGGTATTCACATCGAGGCAGAGCTGCCTCCAGAGAATATTAGAGCAGACATTCTAGCATCTGTTAGGCATTGGGTCAGATGCTCAAAATAAAAGGGCAGAGCAAACACATCACCTGCTGAAGCTAAACCAAGCACCTGAAGGAAGTCGCCTCATATCCTGGACCTTGACATTGGAAGAGATCTCGCCTGAGCCCGCAGAACGCACAGAGCTGCAGGAGAAACTGCAGAGAGCACCGCCCGTCTCTCCAAGTGAAGGAATCTGCCCAACTGCCCAACCAGAGGGGGCAGCGCTAAGGTCTCTTTCAGGCCAGCACTTTCCATGCTCCGCCCACCCCCACCACAAAGCGCCAGCCAGTCCCAGCGCCCCTGGGAATCATGGGCACACTGGCTGCTGCCAGAGAACCTGTGGGATGTGGGCGACAACACTCAGGAGATAAGCAGCCAGCATAGCTGGGAACATGGAGCTGCAAGCAGGCTCTGCAGGCCCAGGTGGGGGCTCGCTGACCGGCCGGCCGGCCCAGGAAAAGGAAGCCAACAGCTTTCCAAGAGCTCCTGCTTATCAGAGGCGACCAAGAGGCAAGGTGCCAGCCCGTCCCTCTCCTGGCTCCAGACTCGATTGCGAGGCCATCTCTCCACTCTGAAAGCTCTCTGGAGAAACTGGAAGAGCAATCTTCTTTACTTAAAGCAGCTTCTAATTAACCTCAAGGCTGCATGTTGTCCTTCCTCTCCTCAGTGGGGCTTTTTACTCTTCTGACAGAAGCATGTTGGTGGAGGGACTTGGGACACCATCCAGTTAAATCTCTGAGGACTTATCCAACACGTGCAGCCAGTTTGGGGCTGTGTCAGGACTCATTAAAACCTGAGCTTCTGACCCCACCCAGGATGCCTCTACCCCTCCCTACTCCTCCTTTGCTCAAATGTCCTACTTCCTGATCCTTCCCCATCCTCAAAGCCCTCCCCACCCTCTTACTAAAGTTTCCATCCTCTCAGAGCAGGAGGCAGGGAAGTGACGCGGTTCCCCAGCTGTGCTCAGTGGATGGCATTTCAGTTTGCTAAAGTCAGCTAGCTGGCTGTTCTTCGAGATGTCTCATATTAGGCCTTTAGAGCTCCCAACAGAATAAGTTAATGTTGTGAATGTGTTCTGTAAGCTGTAAAACACCATACAAATATGTGCTCTACTATTTTAGAATATGAAATAATACAATCCCTTTTAGTCATGGCCTCATTTATCTTACCTCTGCAAGACAGAGAGAAGGCAGGAGCAAATGCTAATTTAAGGAACTTGAGGGTAAAGATCTGGACAAGCGTCTCCTGCTCTGACCCCAGCCGGACCCGAGCCCCTTGAGGGCAGAGCTC
Organism: Eonycteris spelaea; assembly: GCA_003508835.1. Classification (NCBI taxonomy): domain Eukaryota; kingdom Metazoa; phylum Chordata; class Mammalia; order Chiroptera; family Pteropodidae; genus Eonycteris; species Eonycteris spelaea. The sequence goes on along the minus strand of PUFA01000145.1, from coordinate 2,655,624 downwards.
ATTTCGTGCTCCTCCCTTCGTTCCTCACCATTCACCCAGGGACAGGCATCCGGTGGGTGCTCAGCAAAAGGTTTTCCGAATACTGTACAGGGATAAAATCTCACTTTAAGATCCTCCTACTTCTAAGTAGAATTTAACTGTAGAAATCCCCCACAACCGCTCCCATATACAAAAAGTGCAGGCAACCTTTATTTTCTACCTGCATGCATGAATGTATGCAATGTATGGGTGTGACTATCTGGAAATTTCCTTACCTCTCCTTTCTTCCAAAGCCTTACTGGTCGTTCCAGCACCCTTATGAGGGACAGCTCCCTCCCCTAGCCTGGGGCACCAAGAGCTCCGGCTCCTGGCCACAGGGGGCAGTACCAGACGGGACCAGGCTGGGTGATCCTGTGTGAGCTCATGGAGGAGATGCTGAGGCTCTTTGATCTCCTCAGTGGTTGAGGCCAAGTCCCAGAAGCCAGCCCTTCTGCTTCCCCTGGGGCAAAGCTCCTCTTTGCCTTGGGCCGTGACCACAGCCCCACCCCCTTCAGGGCAGCCAGGCCTCTCTCCAAACAGTTCTGGCTTTGACCCCCCAAAACTCCCAGTATGTTTCCATGTGGCCCTCCAGTTAGAAAGAAGTGAGAATACCAGGTGAGGGGTCTCTGCTAGAGCAAGGCTCTCTTCAGGACCCTGTATCTTCAGATGCCCACAGGAGCAAAACACAGGACCAAGAGATCAGGGCAGCCCTGTGACCAGCCTGGAGCCCAAAGTACAGCACGCTTCATCCCGCAGTCACAGCTGACCAGAACCTAAAGTGTAAGATGCATGGGCTGAGAGAACGCCAGGAGGAAACAGACACCCACCAGAGGCCCCATCTGCAGAGAGGGAACCCCAGAATTCCATCTCCCATAGCGCAGGCGGGATGTCAGAGGCCAGGGTCCCATTTCACTTCCCAGCTACAACCAGCTTCCACTACTGCGCTGGTGAGTGAGATGAAGAGGGCCCTGCAAAAAGGGAGCTTGAGCAAGTCCTAGAAATGCAGCATCAATGCCAGATCGATACCATCGATATCAGCAGTGACATGCACCTGGCGCCACCTGAGAGGCCCGGGTGGAAGTCCCCACAGCTAAGGCTGTTCACTGAGTCCCAGCATAGCAAGAGGGCTTCAAGTCCTAAAGTGACACTTGGCCCTTGCTGCGGCATGTTTGTCTCAGCCACTCTGTCACCATTTAAAAAAGTGAGTCCCCAGGCAAGAAGAGTGATTAAGGCCAGGACAGATGGGGCCCCTAGGAGGCGCATGGCAGGAGGCAGGTAGAGTGAGAAGTAGGCATGTGTGAAATACCTAGCAGAACGCCTATAACGAAGCAGGCATCCAGTGATGGTAGTTACAACTGTTACGACAGTTTTGCCAACGTACCTCCACAGTCAGCCCCAACGCACTGTACATGGGCCACGGGCTCCAAGTATCCCACACATAGCAGGGTCTGACCCTCCCAGTTCCATCTCCAACAGGGGAAAAGGGCCCTGTTCAGATGTGCGGGACTTCTAAGAAGAGAGATTTATTGAAGCCTCAAATCCTAGCTCCTAGCAGCCTGATACTTACATATATGCAGGGAGGGCTCCGCGAAGCTGGGGTGGAAAGGCATGACCCAGGGGCTCTCAAGGCACTGCCTTCTGAAACTCAGGACCAAAACCTACTCAGAGGAAGGAGAACTTGTTTAAAAAGAACAAACAGTGACCCACTGCATGATTTTTTGGCTCCCCAAACAGTCCAGAGTCCGGCTCTACTTTCCGTAAACTCCCAAAGCCCCTTCACGTCTGAAGCCTTCGACTAACTTTTTTTTGAAAAGCTAGAATTTCTTGGCCAAAAAAAAAGGAAGGAAATAAGAATTTGAATGACTTCGAGATATAATTCCCAGATAATAGAAAAAAGGCGGGACAGAGAAACACCTTAAATGACACCTCAGGGATACAACGGGCACAATCCAGGATATGAGAAACCACAGGACAAAGGACACAATTCTCCAATCATAAGTTGCCAGGGGAGGAGAAGGAGAAGAAACCTATAGACGTAAGGAAACTCAAGAGATGTGTCAAACAAATTCAGTGTGAAGACCCTGTTTAGATCACAATTCAAACAAACTAACTGAAAAATACATCCATAAGGTAATCAGAAAAACTGAACCCTGACTTGATATTTGCCAAGATTAGGAACCGTTATCCTGTTTAGACGCGATCACGGTGCTGTGGTAATGTTTGCACGAAGCCCTTATTTCTTAGACATACACACTGAAATGTCAATGATGAAATGCTGAGATGTCTGGAAGTTGCTTCCACGGTGGGTGGGAAGTGAGGAAGATGATAAACTTGATCAGCCATGAGCTGATGATGGCTGTGGCAGGGCAAGGGGAACATGGGAGTTCACTGGCTTATTCTCTCTACTTTTATATATGTTTGATGTTTTCTATAATAAAAAGGTTTGGGTTTTGGGTTGTTTTTTTTTTTTTAACATAGCCTTTTTCCCCTTAACATCTCCATAACTTTTTTTTTGATTGGTAGCATCTTATCAGTCTTACTAATACTGGGAATGACTATATCATAAAAGCTGCCCCTCTCCCCTGACAAGAATTTCACCCTTTGGGTGAAATTTTCATGTCATCACTGTTCGATGTTAGATCATTTTAGTATAAACCCCATGACACGTCCTCCATGAGAATCCAGCTACTGGGGCCAAACATGATCTCTAAATGATAAAGGACCATTATTTTCAACCCTGGCAATAGTACCCTTTCATTTTACCCTTACAAATTATTCCCAAATGTTTCTAGAGTCTGCTGTTAGCTGATACAGTATATAAGTCTGGCTGATCCAAGACCAGAGATGCTCTACCTGACAAACCCATTTTTTATTTTTATTTTGTATTGAGATATAATTATGAAAAACCTATTTTGAGAAAGGAACTCTGAGTATGGTTCTCAGAGCAGCCTTGCCCACCTTCCAGCAAATGACCAGGTTCTCTGTGCCCAAATGTCTTTGTCTCAGGATGCCTCTATAGCATATGGGCTGGAAGTAAGTGAGAGGCGACCTTGGCATTGATCATAGATTTTGATGGGTAATGAGGGACAGATACCTCACCTGGTTCACCCCAGCTCTCCTCCACGCCCCTGCACTCGGCCCCATTCTCTGCTCACTGTCCCTGCCTGTGTAGACCATACTCCTCATGCCACCCTTTCTACCTCTCATAACCCCACCATTTTCCCTGCCGCCTTGGGTTTCTCCTTCTTTTGAAGTCTGGCTCAGCCTCTCCACTCTTCTCACTTGACAACCTTTTTATAAACACTACGTATTTGCTTTTCAGACACTGAACTGTCTGCAGCGTCATTCCTAAGATCTGTCCATGATTTGGCTCTTTAAGAGCTGTGTGACCAACTAGACTGTGAAGTGCTAGAGGACAGGGGAGCATCGTATACCCTCCCAGACCCTCCACAAAGCCCAGCACAGCGATTCCTTTAGATACTGGTAAATATACCTTAGTTGATTGACTAAAGATCAATTTGCAAATGCCAAAAGCATGTGCAAGTCCCCAGGGCCGATGTAGATTAGACAGGTTGCCACCAGTCTATATGACTCCTTTGTGTCATTTTTTTAAAGGTTCTTTCTGGGATACTGAAAAAGTTCCATCTTAAACTGGTAGTATGTAATGGGTGTGTGTACAGGTAAAGTCCCAGCAACCTGAGCACTTCACTGTCCATCAGGCGTCTGACGTACATCATACCTCCATAAAAATAAGTCAGTGAATGAATAAATGAAAGGTGCCCCTTCTTCTAGGAAGGTGCAGCCCATACCAAGGCATCCAGCTTGGAGGGTGGAGCCTGAGACAGAGTTCAGCCTTCTCCAATCTGGCACTCCTTGGGATAAACACAACCTATATAACTGTACATGTGACCCTGAGACCAGAGGCGGAAAGCCCTGCCTTGAGGGACTCTCCGATGCCCAAAGTGCCATATCATCCAAACAGGCAGCACTGTGGGTGTGGTGGCACCGCTATTCCAGGATTCAGGTCAGGCTCTGGAGCCACAAATGTGGCAGCTGCCCCTTCACAGGGCCCAAATCATCTCAGTGAGGATGAACAGGCTGATTCAGCCTGGAGGTGACACAACAACAGGAAAGAGCCAGGGATCATCCCCCCAAACCCCGGTTCCATGCCCCTCTGGGGTTGGTAAAATGATGTCCCCCTTACCTGATCTTCCACCTACGTCTATGAGATTTCCAACTGCCCCCAAATTCACAAGCTTGCTTGAAACTATGCCAATGCTCTTTCCCGAATGCCCAGAAGCACATGCCATGGGACTTTTTCACCATCAATGGGCCAATCTGTTCAGCAGCATCTCAGAACAGAACATGCTAAATTTGGCATCAGGTACCTGAGACGCTCTGGTGAGAGGAAGTAGAAGCCGTTCTGATGCTGAAGGAGACACATACCATGATGGTGCTGCTCAGCTGAGGTGCAGTGACAAGCCGAGTATTAGCTGGAAGAGTAAGTCCCTAAGTCTCATAAGAGTCCCCAGTTCTGAGCTTTGGTGACAAATAGACAGCTCACCCCCTGAGCCTGATGGCCGTAGGACCTTAACACCATAGGCCCATGTGTGACCCTTGCCCACAGCCAGGAGCAAGATTAACATGACTGCTAAACCCATGGTCCCCCTGACCCATAGCAGAATGCACAGACGGGGTAGAAATGAAACAGTAAACAGGTATGTGAGCAGTAGACACCAGCCTCCTTCCTGTCCCTCGGAGCTGCCCAAGTCTTTTCAAAATCTCATATGCTTGGCTCTGCAACATCAAATAAACTACGAGCAGAGCAGTCTGTTCAGTTACCAGAAGAGAAATGTCGAATTCCCCATATGGAGAACCCCAATATCAAGGTGTTTTTCCATTCAGCTCTAGACCTCTTCCCTTGGAGGGAGGGCTCTGAATGCCTGGGTGAGCCTCGCTTATGCTAAAACTCAAACAGCAGCTCAACACGCAGCAAAATGGACAGTATTTGCACTGCTAAGAATTGTGTGCCATCCAACTGCATTACTGTAATAGCTAATGTAAAATGGGCAAAACCTCCTCTAAAAGGGATGCTCACAGGCTGGCCTATCTGCTCAGGCTTCAGGCTATAAGAGCCTTTCATTAGTTAGTTATCTAAGAAACGACTTCTGAGGAAATAAACACATGAGAGGCACAGTTGGGCAGCTGTAGAAGTCAAAAATTATGTTCCCTCAGTTTATGAGCTCCCACACAGAAAAGCCCAGGCAACATTATCAGCAGACTCACATGGAGCCGGAAGCACCCCCGGTTTTGCTACTCCCCAGGGCTATTTGGTGTAAAGATAATGCCTTCCATTTTATCGTGTCATCTCTCGATAGCTTTCTCGAGTTTTCAGTCTACTGATTTACTATATATTGGCATTCCCTACCACTGCATTCACTGCCATTTGATTGTTTTCGTAGGCCCTCGATTGCCATACATTTTAAACGAGCTGGTTTCACCATATTTGATCAGATATGTTGTTTAAAGCATTCTATGTGGGTTTCGGCTTTTCCATTGGTTCCAGGTGGTAATCTAAGTCAAAAGGCAACAGAAACACATTTGGTGCTAGATAATTCAATAGCATTTTTGCTTCACCCCAAAGTGTTTCGCTGAAGCTTGGTGAAAGCATCGGACCATGTTAGTGTTGTTGAGCCCAAATAAGTACCTTTTGGTGTCCAGTGGCACCAAGACGATTATAGCCACTAAATGTCTGAAGAAAGCGCATGACCAAGTTCATGGTTCAACTATTTCCATATCTCTGTTCCTCGCAGTGACACTTATCTTCCCTGACAGCCACTCCCATTGTGCTCTTTCCTCAACCCAACACAATGGACACATGCAGACAGACAGCATCAGACAGGGAGGACGTTTTCCATCCCACTGCTCCCCAGTGCGGAGGGACCGGGCTAAGGTTACATAAGCCCCTCCTGAGCCCTGCGTTGGGGGAAGCAAATTTGGGGTTCGTGACGAAGTCACAGTCTACAGGCCCTGACTGACCCTGCGCTCACCATCCTGCCTTGCCAAGGCGGGGAGGCTGGACACGGAGGGACACTTCCCGCGCGACCACCCGACTCACGCCCATGGGGCTGGCTTCAAAGTGTGGCCGGACGTCCGACCTCACTGTCTTGACCAGATTGTGGGGTCGCAAGCTCCGGCCCTGGCCCCCGGCTGCAGCTCCCCGCCCCCCGCGGGCGCCGCGACATGCGCTTACCTGCCGGGCCGGGCCCGGGGCCCGGGCCGGGGCCGGGGCCGGGTGGTCCCGCGGGCGCCCGCGCAGCTCCTGACGCGGGGAGCTGTCCGCCGCCGGCCGGTGCTGAAGGCGGCTTCCCTGCGCCGGGGCCCGGACCCGGGCCAGGGCCTCCGGGCGGCAGCGGCCCGTCGCCAGCGCCGCCCTCCAGGCTGGCCTCGTTGCCCATGGCGGCCGGGCGGGCGGGCGGGTCGGGGTCGCGGTGAGCCCGGGCCGGCGGCTCCCGGGCGGCTGCTCACACTCTCGGCGCGGCCGCCGCCGCCATCTCCCAGCTCGGCTCGCGCCGCCGCCTGCCGCTGCGCATGCGCATGCGCGGCTCGCGCGTTCCCTCCCCGCACACGCCCCTCCCTCGCCACGCGCGCGCGCTCCCGCCGGCCCGTGAGGACGCGTATCCACGAGCTCGCGGCGGAGTAGCTGGGAAACAGCCCGCGGCGCCAGCGCATGCGCCCTCCGAGGCCGACGCAGCTCGTGTGTGCTACCTGGAGCCCAGCAGGGGTTGGCGGGAGTGTCCCACCCAACCGGGATGGAGGGGCACGGACCAAGAGAAAGGGCCCTGGGGGCGTCGCACAGTGCCCTGCCCTGCCCTGGAGTCAGTGGCGCTTCCTGCTCCAGACGAGCCGTGGGGGCTCTCCTTTGGATAACCTGAGGGTCTCAGCTTGCAAGCTTCGTGGGACAAGCCTCGGAGAGGAGCCACGCGAGTGTGACCTTCCTCAGAGGATGTTTAGGAGTTGGAAAGGCAAATGAACAGTGTTCAGAGGCGCAAGGTCATAAAAGAACGGAGATAGAAGATGCTGAGTGATGGGACCAATTGTGAGGGTGACAAAGACCAGCTAAGGAGTGACGACTATCCAGATGGCGATGGGAACCATCTGGGATTCAACAGAGGCCTGGCCCCACAGGGCAAGAGTCTTAGGAAATGACTCTGGAAAAGGCGGAGGGTGTGTCAGGGCTTGCCTAAAGCCAGGTGGAAGGCTGCTCCAGCAGGCCCTGGGACGGTGACCTTGGGGAACGCGGAAAAGGAGTTGTTTTTCAGAGGCCTTGGGCTGTGGTTCCCAGGGTCTAACTAGGGGCTGCAGGCTGCCTCTGCCTGAATCTGAGAGCTCACCAAATGACTTTCTCTTACCTCACTTTTTACAGACTTCACTGTTTATACACTACTTACGATGGTCTGCCTCATGGCTTCTCACACAAACCTGTGCTTTTCTGAGGGAGAATATTTCCTAGAAGACCCAGACTATTCCTGGCTTTATACAGTATGGTCATGTAGAAGAACTTGAGTAAACTTGGACACATTTTACAAACCCGTTTAGATAGATCAAATGGGATGTCTGTACTTCAAACCCAACCTAGAATAATCCAGGGATCCCAGTGAACACTGATAGCCAAGCTGATGGACAGCCCTTGGCTGGGCCTTCCCCGTGCACCGTCAGCTGCTCCTCCCAACCACCAGGATATAGGTTCCATGAAATTTGGACTCACTGACTGCCTGGGATGATGAGAGCCTCTCTGTCTATGTTACAATGGCCCTTCTTGTATTTCCTCCTATGTTTGTCATCTTCATGAGTGTCTAATGTCTGCATGTGCACATCTAGGTGCCACAAGATCCACATCTCAGCCCTGCCACTTCCCCGATGGGAACTTGGCAACTGACTTAGGCTTACCAAGCCCTCCATTTCCTAGCCTGCAAAGTTATGATGATATTAGCCCCTCTGACGTGGGGAGAGTAGAGTGGCTGATCAAGGTGAAACACAAGGACAAATACTTGGCATACACGTGACCAACTTAATCATTTGTTGTTTCTCTGGTGGGTGGTCTGGGATTTGGGGGTTTTGTGTCACACCTTTTCTCCTGGGAAAAACTATGCACACAGGCATTGATGGGCAGTCCATAGATCTGCACTTGGCCCAATCTAGCCTCTCTGCCACCAGACAGTATGGGTTGGGCTACTTGGAAGTGGGGGAGAGAAGGATGTTTGTTTTCTGTTTCTGTAGAAGCCACAGGAGCTATAGTTCCCACAGATTTAAATCAACATGCCCTTGGTTCCAATGGGGGCAATTAGCTCTACCCAGCCAGCGGGCCTGGGGAGTTCCCCTCCTCAGAGTGGATTCCTGGTTGTTAACAGACCTCCAGGGTCTCTGCTGCCTTGGTGACAAAGGACATAGTACAGCAGACCAAGGAGGACCTGGAAGTGTGAGTTAGTAGTGCCTCTACCTTCCTTTCTAACACCCAGCTCCAATTCCTCTGTGAAACACCTCCAGGAACATGCCTGCCCTGTCCACATCCACTCCCAGCATTTAGCCCAGGGACTCCTGCTGGCTGTGGGATAGTGCTGGCCTCTGATTGTCTGGGGCTCTGATTCAGTCTCCCATTTGTATTCACTGTTTCAGGGGTTGTTTCCTTCCTCTTGACCTCTAGAGTGGGGGCTCCTCCAACAGTAGGACTTTGTCTGACTTGCCCTCTCCTCTGGGTTGGGCTTCAGCAGGGCCTCGGGGAGTGATGGTTGGGCTGGGTTTTCCATGAGGTTCTGAGCATTTCTCTCACCTGCATGTCTAAGGGGTGCATCAACCACCAGGCTTAAAAAGCAACCCAGAAGGACCTTGGCTGTAGCTCCCACGTCACCACATTTAAGTTGTTGACCTAACGAGTGATAGGGAGGGTGCCGAGGTTGTGTCCGGAGTTTCTGCTAGTGGAAGGGGTCAGGGATGAGATGCCTGCACTCACCTAGGAGAATTCACTAGGCTCAACTTTATGACAAGTGAACACATACATCTCTCAGTTTGTGAGGACCAGATGAGTCTTGTTTCTGGTATCAGTCTCTCCTGGGTCCAGCTACTCCCCGACCAGGGACAGGTTGGTCCTGGATGCCCTGCAGAACTTTCCCAGCTCTCTAAACTTCACTTTCAGTGTGACATGTGACACATGACAGTCATTTGGGAGAAAGGCCATGTGAGAGGAAAATCAGTCCACATGCCAAGATAGAACCAATGCTCTCAAACATCTGTCAAAGACCAGAGGGATATGGAATAAGAAAGAAGTCCATCCAGGCAGGAAAAGGCCTAGTCAGAGCCAGCTCACTGTTGTGATTTGTGGCAATGATTAGTCACTGGAAGGCAAATCTTGGGATCAGGGCCCCCAGAGCTGCACCCGCATGCCAGCTGGGCCATGGGCCAGGAAACATGCAGATGAGCCTCCAGAAAGTGAGAAGGGACAGAGTGCAGACTCTGGGGCTTTCCCACTTCCCCACACAGTCAAGTTCACCGTAGGTGCTGCTTTCAGTGTGGCGACCTTCATAGGGAGATTCAAAATCCAAAGATGAAGATGCTGATGGGGATGCAGAGGAATGGCACAATTTCCAGGCAAGAGGAGGAGACAGAGAGAGTGGAGGTGGAAGAGAATGAGGAAGGATGGCAGGAGAGCTCTGGATGAGGGGGTACCATGGGCTTTGGACTCTTCCAGAGAGGCTGGGAGCTAGGAGAGCCGACTCCTGTCTATGGGGTCCCCCGAGCCCTACACTCTTCTTGTTATTGTAGTGCTGCTGAGGCTTATCTCACCTCTTATTGGGAAACAACTCAGAAAATCAGCTCCTCACTCCTCCTCTGGGACGGAGATATAGAATTGAAGAGGAAGGAGGAAAGCCCTAAGAAACAGAGGGTTTCCCACACGGTGGAGATTTGTCAGCACTACCCACGAGCACAGGGAATAAGGAAGCTCCTCAAGTAAGCCTGAGGCTGGTGTGAGGCTTATCAACAAGAGACCCAGTCTTTGTCCTGCTCAGCCCCCATGGACTGGCCTGGACAACCTCACTCGTGTACTAAGGTCCTCAGCTGGCCCTCGGCCCTTCATAGAATAGGAAAAGGGAATAAACCCAGAAAGTACAGAATTCGCTTGATGCGTTGTCTACATATTTCCTTTCCTGTTGTAATGTCCAAATCTTTATTTGCACTATGTGAAAAAAGCCAGTAAAAAATTATCAGAAATGTTTACTACCAGCCTAACCCCACCGCCCCTCATTGCTCCCAAGAAAGGTAATTAAGTCCCTATGCTGTTAGAGTTATGTGCTTCTGAAGGCTTGTTATGACAAGAAAAAATAACGAAGCCACAGTTTCTCCAAGTTGTAAGCGTCCAAGTCAAAACATGCTGCTTTCCTTGCCCCTGCATTCCCCCAGACAAGCCTCCAGGCTAGATTTGCCTGTCTCACTAATGCATTTACTCATCCTCCTTCAGCCAGTACATACCCAACTCCCCCGAGGTGTCAGGCCCAGAGAAGACTGGACCTTCCCTCAAGCGACTGTTGGCAGGAGAGAGACAAACACACAAATGGTTGCCCATAAGCTATAGAAAACACCACTTCAATCCCTATTGCAATCCTTCCCATTAGGATCCCAGTTCCCATGAAGTTCCCTCCACCCACCTCTGTTCCGATGGAGAGGTGTGGGGCGAGGGGAGGGGTGGGTGGGGGAGCAGCGGGAGGGTATAAGGAACAGGCCCAGGAAAGTCATGCTTTTATGCCTTCTCATAACTTGCCTAGGCAACAGAGGTTCAGACATGACTTGGACAGTCCAGGGGAAGTGGCAGCCTGCTCAGCCTTCCCATCAGGCTGAGTTCCACACATCTTCAGGAAAGGGTCTTAGAGGGGGCCTTACCTCCTGACCCCTCTACTACTGCAAACCCCAGCACATTACTGAGACTCACCCTTGGCCACCAGGGATTTCGGGCCATGTGACATAGCCACCCTCTCCACTGAGCTTCATCTTTGTCCTCATCAGAGTGGATGGTCGATAGGGCTTTGTTTGTCATGTATTCCTCACTGAGTGCCCAGCAAGCTTTCAGGAGCCATGGAGGAGTTCGTGCCTCCTAGGAAAGGTGGACAGAACGGGGCAGGGTTTCTGACGGTGAAGCGAAACTCTTATGGCAAATGGAGAGGTCCGCAGTCCCTTTAGGCCCCAGCTAAACGTCTGCGAGGCCTCTGCTAGAATGAATGACTTCAATTCAGTTCAATCTTCTTTTTTTCCCGTAATTCATTTTATTTTATAAGATTCTCTATATAATCCAATCATAATCGTTTTACAAAATGCAGATCACCAACACCAGAAGTTTTCCCACCCGTGAAATGGAAGAAATACTAAGCTTCTCCATATTCGTAAGAAAAGCAACTGCTTCTTTACCATACATATAGAATGCTTAGAACTGAGCCTGGCACAGAGTAAACTTTTAAGTGGCACGCAAGTCTTGAAAAATGAGACCTGTGACATTTGAGCCATCATGAGGCTTTTCTCCAAGAGAATCCTTCAAGACATAATGCCCGAAATTCACGACAGCACGTGTCCTCCTAAATTCTCTGCTCTAGTCGCTTTTCCTCAGGGACAGTGCGCCAGTGCAGCCAACATTCCCGAACCGCCCATTGGCCCACACCCTGAGGCCGGGCTCTTGGTGGTCCGGGAGCTCGTTGGTGGCAGCCTGTCAATAAGTGGCCATGCGGTTTCCGTGACAGTCACCACACTAATGTTCAGAGGGGCCTTGGGATAGGGCAAAGAGCCCCGGATCCTTGGTTTGCACCTGTTGCTGCTAGAAGACCAGACTTCCAGCAGCTTCTCAGTCCCTTTGAAAAAAAAATGTACCTTCCATCACTTTGAGACCAGTGAACAACGAACAACCACAGAAAATCACTAAATTAAATCTCTTCTCCCGTCACTGCTGCGGCTTGTTCCAGCTGTGTTACTAAAATTCAGGTTCCTTTTTTTTTTTTTTTTTTGCTATAATTTAATATTAACTTTTTAAAAAAGTAATAATTTTTCTCCCGGCTTTTTTGTGCATATGTGTGAGAGCAAGAGTCAAACATGAGTCTATTGGAAATAGAGGCAGATACGGTTCAGTCTCTTCTGTTTCCCTGTTAGAGCAGCATGAGCACTAATATCATGGGCCATATGGCGGGAGCCAATTCAGTTAAATTTGGCAGTTTTGAGGCCTAGGTCAAGGACAGCACCATGCTAGACCCCAAGGATGCAGCAGAAACCAAGACCGTTGAGCCTACTCTGCTGTCACTGAGCCAGCAATCTCCAGGTCTGGCCTTGCCTTTGCCTGGCTGCTGCTCAAACCAGGCCCTGGACCTGGGGGGTGGCCCTCAGTGCATGACTCCTGCCCTGCCCAGGAGTGGTGGGTGTGGCCAAAGCCTTACCCGGCCAGGCTGTGAGGGCTGAAGTCACACTCAGGCATCTGGGCTGGGTGGCAGCCGGTGGAGCAGTCGTAGCATTGGGCAGCAACACCTGGGTTACCACTGCTCTTCCTAGACTAATACATCCTCCGGCCGGGAAGGCCTAGCACGGGCGTCAGCTTTCTGGCAAGGCGGTCTTTCTCATAGTGCGCTGACAATGCAGACCGAGGAATTCCTAGTAAGGCTGGACAGAAGACATCCTCCATTTGCCCCCAAGAGGGCAGAAAAACCTTGTGTTCAGCTGAGGCCTCTCTCCCCGCCCCCACCCCCATCTTTATTGATTTCAACCTGTCCCACCCACCGCGACATGCTCCAGGGGTCTTCTATGTCCCTCTCCTAGCCCTGCCTGGCCCGGGGCCTCTCTGAGGAGGGTGGGGATGAGGAAGCTGATGTGCTGTCTGGGACCCACGGCACGGCTTGGGGGACACAGTAGTTGCCGTATCGGAGCCATTGGGGTCACAGTGGATGCCTCCTCAGCCTCTCATTTGCACTCTGATCACTTTACTGGCCGCGAGAGGGCAGAGCTGGCCTCACATGCTCCTCAAACAGAGGCGGGACTCCATTCCCGTCAGCCTCCGCCAAGCCCAGCTCTTTGATCAGCCCAAGCAACCACAGGTTCCCTGGTTGAGGGTGAGTTCGCCCAGGACGAAGCTGGTCCTCTCCCGCAGGCACAACCACAGACAAGCTGCTGCCACCTCCCACGAGACCTCCCTCCCCTGCAGTCCTGGGCTGGAGCTAGCCCCTTTCTTCACCTTTCTCCTCCAAGACTTTCATCGACAAGAGGTGCTGAGGGATGTGGGAGATAAAGAGCGGAGTGATCTCTAATAAGGGAGCCGGTCTGACCTGAGCTCCCAGACACCTTGGCAAGTTCCAAACTTGGGCTTTGCCTTCTACAGGCTGAGGCTGCCTCACCAGAACAGCAGGCAACACTCCCCTCAGACGGGCCCTGGGAGCCCTGGCCAGCTGCCAACTGGATGTTCCCTGATGTCCTCCTACCTAGTATGTAGGGAAGGCTGTGGGACAGCTTCCGGCAAGGTGTCCCCTGGGGTTCAGGGTACCCCCATTCCCGCATGGACCCAGAGAAAATGATCATCTGTTCCCGCATCCGGGTCCCCCCAATCGCGCAATTGAGGATGCCTGGCTTCCATCCACGACCCCCTCAGATCCCATAGTATTTCGGCCTTGCCCTCAGGGGCTCTTAGGATGGAAGAAGGGGTAATTCGGGAGCCTCCAACAAGCACTGAGTGGCAGCCGCCGACACGACGCCTGGAGGCACACAAAAGCTAGGAAGGTCCCGCCTCCATCCATCCGATTTCGAGGGGCTCCAGGAGCGGAAGCCCTCCGCAAGCCTGGGTTCCAGACTCGCCCCTCCTCCTCCCTGCCGGCTTCCCTTTCGATGGACAACGCCCTGGAGAAAACTGGCTGGGAGCCTCGGCTACACTCTGCCCACTGTGCAGCAGTGACTGAGCAAGAGGAGACCAGCTCAGTTACACCACCAGTCGGCGACCTAGCTCGAAGCGGCTCCAGCCGCGGGCCCGACGGCCCCGCCCTCCACTAGCCTTAGTCCAGTCCCCCGCGGTCTCAGCTCTGCTCTCGAAGGGTTCCACCCAATCCTGCCCCGGAGCCCTGAGCCCCGCCCGCCGCTGGCAGGCTTATTCCGGACTCTGGCGCCACCTCCTGGGAGCCCTCCGGTACTGTCTCCCTCTTCGCCTCAGCTGCGGGCAATCAGTTCTGCTGGGCTCACCTGGGTAGAGCCGCTACCAGGGTTGAGAGCTGTCCCCATCACCCCCGCGAACCAACACAAGGACACCATCCTGCCACACGGAAGCTTCCACAGGGGCGCGAACAGACCAACTTGGCTCCATTCCAGCTAAGACTCAGGGTCACCTCCACCAAAGCTGGAGGCAATAGAGCTACCGAGAGCCCCCATGGCGAGGTCTCCATGCTGCCCTTGCCCAAAGCTGCCCTCAGGCAGGCCCCTCCTGCAGGATCATCCTATCCCACAGGATGGGAACCCCCACTTTGAATATCTTGCCCTACCTTCCCCTCTGGGTCTTCTAGGGTCCTCATAAGGGAAATGGTACCCAGCGTCCCCAGTGGCGGGCTTCAAATAATTTGTTGGCTACTCTACAATATGAATAAAATTATACAATCAGAAAAAAATCTAGTGTTTGAGTCACACTGAGAATTGAACTGCCTTGTTCAGCCACAGGACCTGGACCGTTGTCTTCTCGGGGTCTCAGTCACCTTGCCTCAAGATGGTGATGGAGAAGGTAAGCAAAGCAGGAAGAGTAAGTCAGTCATCAGCTGATTGGTGTTTTTAAGATACAGGAATATATGGATGAGCGAAACTCACCCTGGAAAGACTGATGCTTGGCCTGGCAGACCCCTGCCTGCCCCCCAACACTCCTGCCAGGTCTCTGTGACTTCTCCTTGGTGGGGGTGGGGACTGTCTACTCAGGTTTTTTGAGCTAGAGAGGCGTGGTGGAGGGACCTTCCATGCTTTAGGGAAGCTAGAGAAGGGCCTCTCCTGGGAGTTTTTTCAGCCTGTTGGGAACAGGTGGAGGCCGGGCTGGCGGCTGCAGTAGGTGAGTTATGTGGAGCCTCTCGTCCCCACCAAAGCTCTAGACACCCCAATATTTCCCAGCCAACAGCTCTGACCCAGGAGAGAATAGATTTTTGTAGCCTCTTAGAATCTCTGCCCCTTTTGCAGGCAAACATGTTGGAGGTAACTTGTCATCCCAATTCCACCCTCCTCCACCCCAACCCATTCCCTATTTCCAGGGTGTCTCAGAATCCCTTGGATATCAGTGCTGTCCCAGCTCACAGACAGGGAAGGCAGAGGGATCCTGGGAACTTGCCCTGGTTCACAGGCACAGAGGAAGCAGATCCCTCTGGGTGACAGCCGCCCTCCCCTCCTTTCCTCCACTGCGTCCCTTCCTTCCTGCCCCTTCTCTCCACTACCCCCTCTCCAGCTCAAAAGACCTGAGTAGACAGTACCCACCCTCACCAAGGATTGGTCACAGAGGCCTGGCAGGAGTGTTGGGGGCATGCAGGGGTCTGCCAGGCCAAACATCAGAATTCCCAGAGGAGAGTAGGGCAGAGGCCAGAAGCCCTTGTGGCTTCTCTTCTTCCTGTCCTGCTGAACTTACTGTTCTCTGCTGAAACCAGGGATCCCTGGAGTTCAGGACACTGAGTCCACTCATGGTCCAGTGGTTTCAGGATAGACATTAAGCAGAACTTCCAAAAGCCAAGAGAGCAAGGGCAGGGTCACTTTCTGGGCCCCTGCTGCTAGGCCCGGAGTGTGTCGGGGGGTGAGGTTTGTGTCCCTGAACATGAGCTGGGGATAGTCTTTCCTGGCACTAGTGTGGTGTTCCACAAGTAGTTGTTTGACCCTGACTCCTCACTCTGGGACCCAGCTCTATCTGCAATATGGGACCATGTTTGGGTCTTGACAGTTATGAGAAGCAGCCTGGGGGCTGTAGGTGGAGATGGCGAAGACCCTGTGAGGGTGGGAGATGAGCCCAGACGAGGTAGTCCTTCTGTGACCAATGGCCCTGATCCTGCCTCAAAAGACACAGCTGCTGCATCCCCTGCCTCCCACACCCTGGTCAGTGTCCCAGGATAACCTAGCCCCTTCCTGGGCAGTACATCAAATTATGCTAAGCCTACCCAGCTGGCCTGTCCATCTAGGGCAGGACACTTAGGGAGAGGCCCCCAGAATCTGTAAACCCAACCAGGGCAGAAGAGCTTGACCAGAAGCTGTTTTTTTCCTTCTTCTCCACTCCAAGGGCAAACCTGTCTCGAGACTACCTGGGGCGCTGGCCACCCCCAAGCCCACAAGTCAGTAGTGGCAGGAGCCAGGGTGGAGCTGCAGCCAGAGGAATCCCTAAGTCCCCGTCTATGCAGGGACTCATCCTGAGGGACTCCTGCCTAGGCCCTTTCCCACCTTCCTCCCCTCCTACGCAGTCTCGTTGTGTTTGTCTGCCCCCCACCTCCACCCCCAGATGAGGAAATTGAGACTCAAGACTTCTCAGGTGGTTCAGGCAGAAGCGTTAGCGAGGGCTCGTGTGATGTCAGAGCTTCTGTAGCACACACTCGCCCCTCCCAGGGGCACGAAACTGTAAGGCTGTGGAGGCTGTCAGGTCAGCTGCCCAAAGGCCACCTCTGACCGGGCCTGGCTCAGTCCCATCTTCCCTGTCACACTGACTCTAGTCCACTGGCCCTCAAGTGTAGGGGCCTTGGAATGTGTGGGGGGCAGGGAAATAGAGCTCGGAGGCAACATTATAATAAAGACACTGCTTTTATTTAGTTTGATATGTTTCTATACAGAATGCAGAAAACACATCTTAAAATCATATAGAAGGAAATAAAAACGTCAGTGGTTGGTGAGCACTTGACTGTGAGACTGGCTGTCTCACAGAGTCCAAACGGCCACCGCCAGCCCTCTCGGAGAAGGGAGAAGGAAGGCTGCCCGCGAGGGCATTGTTGCTGTTGTTATTCTGTTCACTGCCCCAGCGCCTCCAGTTGCTATGGCAACAGGCCATTCTGGGCCAGCCACATCTCTCTGCATGGCAGTGCCCGATGGTGAGGTTGCTAGGGCAACTGAGCTGTTTGGAAGGCCTTTCAGAGCCCTCACCTGGAACACTGAGAATTGTTTACTTTTTGACAAGGTCATCAAAAATCATTTCACCAGGTCAGACCCCTGCTTGTGCTCCTGACTCTGGGGCATTGGGGAAACTCCGGCTTGGATCAGGGCTTGGAGGCACAAGGGCCAGTCACCAGAGGTCCACTGGGCCTTCATCTACAGGCTCCCCACACCGGGGCACTGCCCACCCAGGACAGGGCAGGGGAGAGAGGCTGGGCCCGGTGGGAGGAGGTGCAAGGGGAAATGCCCTCCGGAGGGTAGAGCGGAACCCCTCCCCTCTGACCGGCCCTCCCCTCCTGAGGCAGCACACACTGAATCCTCTGCAAAAAGGTCTATATGGCTTAGAAGTGGCTGCCCGGTGTGCAAAGGGAGCCTGGGCCCACCCACCGCTCTTGATCACAAAAGGGATACATTATTGCAAAAGGCATTCCTCCCCAAAAGTTACCCCGAATAACCCTCAAACATCAAGAAAAGTCATGCTCAAATTGGTTTCTTCCAAAGGAGGAGAATCAAAGCTGAGTGGGTGCCCCTGAGTCATGGGACAGAGATGCAGATGGACGGACGGACATTCTGCTAAAAAAGGCAAAAGAAGCCCCAGTGTAATTCCAGAATTTAAACCATTAGGAAAAGAAGGAGGGGGAATCAAAATGAGCAAAGCCATCAGTTCCATGGAATCAACACTAAGAGCTTGTACAAACTGCTGTAAGCATCATCATTTTTAATCTTTTTTTTTTTAATAAAACAACTTGAGGCTGTATAAAAACTTTAGTAAAAAATTAGCTTTGAGAGCCCACAGATTTTGACTATGAACTATTGCTGGCACTCCTCTGCAGCCACCAGACCTTTCCCAGACGTTCAGGCCCGGGGCCTGGGGCTGGAGCGCCAGAAGAGGGGTGGGGGTGAGGGCAGGGTGGGGCTGTGGACTGTTGGGACAAAGTGGCCAAGGTCAAGTGAGGAAAGAGCATCACATGACAAAAATATTGCATCTTCACCAAAATGTCCCCCGATGAGTGTTTCAAAAACCATGATATTCCTTTTAGGAGGCGAAAAAACACAGAAGAAGGGTAAAAGAAAGTAGGCTGATGCGGTCGAGTGCCTCGACCTCCCCAGGTACCCCCATGAGCAGCTGGCCCACCCTGGAGCACCTAGGTTGGGGGCCATGGCCACCACTGCCTCTTGGAGTCCCCTTTACATGGGAATGAAGACCCCTTGGTGGCGAGCCGCTAGCGTGCATGGGGTGGGGTGTGGACGTCCACGGCCCAAGAGGCCCCTCCAGCTTCCAGCCGCCGGCTAAAGCGGGAGAGCAAGCCCAGCACCAGGGCCCTGGCCCCTGAGCCAGGGCCGGGAGGCCCCCAGTCCGGCTCTGGGGTATCAGAGCAACCAAGTTGACGTAGTGTGAAAAAATAGGATTCCTTTGATAAAAAATACTGTCCCTTGGTCTTTTCTAAGTTTGAAACACCCTGGGAGCTTATTTTTAGCAAAGCAATTTCCCATACCCACCCCAAAATTATACATACAAGTTTAGGTAAACAGCAGATTAAATGTAAAAACTTAAACCTTAAGAAAGTCCTTTGAATTTAATCTTTAGCTACTGTTTTCCATGTTACATCCTGCAGCTAGACACACGTGAATAGAAAAAAAACAGTACAGTTAGTGTTAAAGGCAAAATGCAGAGCCGGGAGGCCGCCCAGCACTGCCTGCGAGTTCATTCACGGCTCCTCGCCCCATCCACCTCTACTCCAAACGGTGCTTTCAGAGTCAGCCATCAAAACGCAGCGAAGAATTTTCTATGAACAAACAAAAAGCTGTTAGGCAAAAAATAAAAGTAAAAATGTCCCCAAAGTCTCTCCAGCTGCTTTGGGGTTCAGGAGGACCAGAGAGGGTGGGCTTGTCCAGGCCCCGCGTGTGTCAGTGTGTGCTAGGTCAGGTGTCGGCTCCCAGTGGGCGATGGTCTGCAGGCCACCGGTCTCCGCAGACAACACCGTGTTGTCTCCAGGGCCCTGCCCTACCCCTGCCTCCACCCAGGCGCTTGTGGGTTAAGGGGGGACGTAAGGAGGGGGCGACCGGTATGGGGTCATGTTCTTGGGACGGGAGCCCTTGCCCTCCATGGGGGCTGTGAAGGGCGGAGGGGGCTGGTAGGGAGGTGCATTGGGATCCTCATCCCGCAGGGGCGTGTACTCTCCCACGGTGTCCTGGTTCAGAGGAGTGGTCTCGGGCACGCTCTGGTTGGGGTACTCGGGAGGGGGGAGAGGAGCTTTCTCCTCCTGAAGAATAAGTGGCATGCTGGAGGAGGGTGGGGGCTTGGAGTCGTCCAGCTCGTCTGCGAAGATGATAGGCACGCCCTTCTTGATGAACGTGGCCTGGTCCTCGAGCGTGAGCTTGCCCTTCCGCTTCTTGCGATAGCAGATCATGGCAATGATGCCGGCGATTAGCAGGATGGCCGCAACCACCACGGCCGGAATGACCGTGTGCAGGTACACGTCATCCTCGCTGCTCTTCTCAGGGTCCCTATCTGGCACCTCCGTGGGCGGTGCCTCTGAGGGCACTCTCCTGGGTGGCGCCACAGGGATAAACTGTAGATGCCGGCAGCTACCGGAGCCTGTCACAGCAACGCTCAAGGCCTTGAAGTCGGGCTCCAAGGCATTGGAGAAGGTGGCCCGAGGTTTCCCATCATCCTCCGCGATCCTCCGGCTCAGCCCCGTGATCTGCTCCTTGGGGCAGGGCGCCAGGGGCAGCGTGTTGTTGGTCCATTCCACCACGATGGAGCCCTGGGTGATATTCTGCAGAGTGACGGTGCTGCAGTTGCGGTCCCCAAAGGCGAAGGCCAGCTTCTTCACCAGGGCAATCTTCTTATGGATGTCGTTCACCACTGGTGCTGGCTCACCCACAAACTTGGCCTTGAACCGCGCGGGAGCCCTGTCCCCTTGAGGGCGCTTGTGCACATGGATCTCAAAGGCATCGACGGCGGACAGGCCCCCCTTGTCGGTGGCGTGCATGAAGTACTCGTGCTTGCCCACGTGGCTGCTGTCGGGCAGGCCGTACATGAGCTGGCTGTTGCTGTTAAACTGCACCCACGACTTCTCGCCTACCAGCTGCTGCTCCCGAAGCTTCAGGGTCAGCTTCAGCTTATCAGTGGTGGTGTCCTCCTTGTCATAGAAGGTGTCTGATGGGATCTTCACCTCGAAATAGGTGCCAACCCAGGCGTCCACCCTGTCGATGTGGTTCTTGAGCTCTGGGCGCTGGTTGGGTTCTCCTCCACGGGGCACCCCGCTGGTGGTGGTGCGGATGCGAGTGGGCGGGGAGGCCGTTTCCAGTCTGGTGATGGGCGCTTTCGTTGTGACCCGGGGCACTGGTCGGGGTGTGCGTGGCTTCTTGGTCGGCCTTCGAGTCGTGGTGGTTGAGGAGTCTGTAGAAGGCGTGGCTGGTTTTGGCGTGGAGACTCGCGGCTTCTTGGTGGTAGTCGTGGGAGGGGTAGCGACTGCCGTGGGCTCCACGTAGCCAGGAATGGTCATCGTTGGGCGGATCTGGCCAGGAACCGTGGTGCCAGCTTCTGACACCCGAGTGGGCTGGATGGGGCCTAAGGTTGGGGTCTGAATGATGGCACCTCGAGTCCGAATGGTGACAGTGGGCTTCCCAGGAACAGGGTCCCTGACTGGAGGAGCCATGGTCTCTGTTGGAGGAGCAATGGCCGGAGATGTGGGAGTGGGTACGATCCTAGACGGTGGCTCCTGGATGGCCGTGGTTGGGGGCCCAAGGGCAGTGACAGGCGTGGGTGTGGCGTGGATCTGCCTTCGGATGCGTTTGGGGAGAGAGGGCTTCTTGTTGGCGATATGCCAGCCCACCACGGGGTAGCCGAGCTGGGCAGACATAGTGCCCTCCTTGGCAGGGGCCTCCACGCCACGAATGTCAGGCACGCTGTTCTGGCTCAGGGAGCAGCCCAGCCTCCAGGAGAGCAGGGCCCCGTTCTCCACCACCTTTTTTGCATTTCCGGGGCCGGCCATAAAGGCGGACATGTCGAACAGCCGGTTGTTCACCACCGGCACCAGCTTCATGCTGTGAAGCTCCACTTCTGAGAAGCTCTGCATTCTGTGCAAGAGGTCGATCCTTTGCTTTGGGGTCATCTTGGTGAGGTCAGCATCCAGAATTACCGTCAGGACAGTCACGGGCTCGTCAGCAGCACAAGCAGATGACAGCACCTCGCCAGGGTCTGGTGACGCTGCGCGCAGGGACTGCAGCTCACTGTGGTCTTCAGGGTAGACCTCGATGGAGAACACACTGGAGGTCTGGGGGACGTGGCTCCCGTTGGCCCCCGGCCGTGCGGCACTCACTGCAATGTAATGCACACCCTTGTCGGTGTCAAGCGGGAGGCCCTCCAGGGTGTGGCTCTGGGGGTCCCAATGCAGCCAGGACGGCAAGGCCTCCTTCCCCGCGGCTGATACCTGGAAGACATGTCAGCATGAGTTAAGCGCTACTGTCACTGCACAACCTGAAAACGATCACGACAGTTAACCGCTGGTCTAGCCTGAACGTGTGAAAGGCTTGAGGCACAGTTCAGAATTCCTGTTCGGGGAACTAACCCGTCTCCTGGGGCTCATTTACCTGTTACGAAAGCCTAGCACTGCCAGATGGGCTAGCGTGGAAGGCAAACAATTCACCCAAGGCCACACGGTTGGGACACAGCAATGCTGGCATGCAAATACACATCTCATCCCAGAGAACTGGGGCTCGAGAATGCTGTGGGTTGTTATACCAGTGACATTCCCTGCCACCTCCTCACCCACTCTGCCTGCAGAATCAAGTCCGAGGGTCTCATCCCTCGGCACTCCTTTCTAACCTCACCTCAGACTTCTCCCTGTCCTCTGCAGACGTAACTTGCTCGAGTCATATGCCTGGCCTAGAGTGCCTTTCCTGCCCACGAGTGGAAATGCACCCGGGTCTGGGTGCAAGGGACACCTCAATGCCCCCAAATAACTCACTTTATAACCACGGTGTGACGTTCAAGTGTGGTGGTGCACATCTAGGTAGTGAATACACTTAGTTGAATCTAATGTCTTCATCAACCCCGCTTTTCAAACATCAGGAAAAACTGCGATGTCCAGGGTGAGGCCCTGGAAACAACAATTCTAGAAGTTTCTACCAAAGACATTTCAAGGAGCTATAGCCAACTAAGTCTGGAAACACACACAGTTCACCTCTGCCCCGCAAGCACCCCTGGGCACAGAAGCCAGCCAAGCAGCTCACCCCCACACTCTGCACCGCAGCGCCTCCCAGCCTTATTTCAGGGCGGAAGGCCTCTTCCACCGAGATGCGACTGGTAACAGTCCAAGCACCCAAGGGAACACTGCCAACAAAACTGACAAGAGGGAAACAAGACTTGCCTCTTGCCCAGGCCCTTCTATGACTTCTCACTTTGGGGAAACACCTACTCTTGCTCCCAACACACACAAAAAGGTGGCACCCACTCTCTGGTCAACCTGAAGGCACTCTCAGCTGCATGGTCCTGTCCTATCAAGTCTGGAGACACACTGGCCAACGGATGGCATATGTCTTACTGCCAGCCTCAGCCCAGGGACTACGCTTCACGGCCACTGCTTGTCAGCAAGGGTTCCCTCCCTGCGGCTGGAAGGCCAGAGCCATGCCTGCTGGGCCCCGCAGGGGTCCGGTTCCTCGGGCTTCCTCCTGCCAAGAGCCAGATGCCTGAGTGCAGAGGAACTCAGCTCGCACCTGATCTCCCCAGCCAGGACCCAGGCGCCCCAGCAGCATGCGAGTCCATCAACCTTCTCAGAGACCAGATACTCACCCCACTATAAATAGGTTTCCTACCTCTAGCAAAAACCCATGAGATGACATCTGACATTATTAGGAGTTACTTATTGAGGTCATCCTTTACTGATTGCTCTCAGAGCCACTGGGTTCACTGAAGGTCTATGAACAGCGTTTCTTTTGTGACATCACATTTTGTTCACTCTCAGGGCCACCAGCATCTAATTAATGCACCACTGAGAATCCCCCACCCTCTGAAAACTCACCATCCACTGCCACCATGAGATGTTTTACAGGGGCGGCGCAGGAACTGGCGTCCTGAGGGGCAGAGAGTAGGTGACCAGGGTGTGGACCTAGGTCTCCGGCCACCCAAGGGTGTTTCCCTGCTCCACTCCACCCCATGACTGCCACTGGGACGAGAGAACACCTGGCAGAGGGAAGACAGAGGTGGAAAGAAGGGTCCGAAACGGAGCTCTGGGTGAAGTCGGCCAAGGAGAGGCCACCTGTACAGAAGACTGAACAGGGCCGGGAGACCAGGAGAGGCTCCAGAGGTGGGTGCCAACTGGGCCAGGCCCAGGGGACATTCCTGAGGAGCCAGGCAGCGAGGCCTGTGCCCAGCCCTGTAAGTTCTACCAGAACAGATGAGTAAGCAGGCCCAGCGCTTTTCCAAATCTGTCCTAGCTACGCAAGGGCACTTTAACACAGAAAAGGGCCCCGCCTCCTCGAGCCTCCCAGCCTGGCTCACTTCCCGTTCTGTGACCCCAGCAGCCATGGTTCTGCTGTCGGACATTTCCCCAGGAGTAAACCCGGGCCACTCTTGGGCCTAGGCTCCCACACAGCCAGCTCAGAAGACACACGCTTACTTCAACTATGCCGAGGGACATTATAACATGTCACTAACACATAACATAAACAACGAACATTGAAGAAAACCCCAGGCTTCACCAAAGCAAGTTATAGTGCTCAATTTCACACTGGGAGACAGAGGAGCAGAATCGGTAGCTTTATTCTGATTATCGAAACAAATTCTTTCACTAGGGTCTACCTACAGCTTTACAGACATTTTAGACAAGCCGTGTCAGAAACAGAGCCAGGCCTTTCCAACCTGCACGCATGCCGTCCCCTCTGCAGATTCTGGCCCCTCAGGGTCCTGAAGCCCTGGCCAGGCCTGGCTGCAAAACCGTGTCCGCCTGGGATCTCCAGCCCTGAGGCACAGCTCCCCAGGGTCTGGGGCACTCCTCAGACAGAAAGGGAAAGTCCTAACCTGAAGGTCCTAAATCTCACACATCTCCAAGCATCTTGGTGCTGGGAATGTCAGGCCCAGGAAACACTCTTGAGTGGCAATGATTCATTTTAATAAAAGGGCCACATGAAGCAAAATAAACCTGAGTTCCACAAGGAACCTAGCCAAGTCACAGAAAGCTGGCACTCCTGCATTTTCAAGGCCATTTGGGGAAAGCCCCTGAACTGGGAAGTCTGAACATGCCTGAAGACCTGGCAGCATCCGGGTTCCCGCAGGATTCCACTAGCGGGACTAGGGCACTCAGTGAGAGATCGCACTGGGATGTTAACACCTGTGCTGCCCCGACAAAGCAGGAGACCCTCAGGCCATGGGAACTCCGGACATCCTCAGCTTTCAAAACTTCCGAGCTCTGGACCACTTTTCTTCTCGGGGCCTAAAGGTGAAGTGGGATATGAAAGTTCCTCCTGAGAGATGTGGCCTCACGACAAGCCAGGACTCATCCCTGTAACAACAGCCTACTCGAGGGGAAGCCCCATCTCCAGGAGCCCTGGGCTGAATCCCAGCTGCAGGCAGGTTGAGGCTTGATCTGAACTCAGCTCGTTTTCCCATCTGTAAAAAGGAGGAAACGATGCCGCCATACTCATACGATCGTAGGGCCAGGCACATGCTGGATTCTCTATCAGTGCTGGTCCCCGCCCCCCCTCCACCCCCACTCTTGTGGGCTGAGAGGACCCAGTACACACTGTGAGGCTGCTGCACGCAAGGGTCCAGGCTCCACTCCACAGTCCTCGTTCCTAACCAGCCTTGGACCCTGCACACACTGACGCCTTGTCTCCCTATTCATATCCCAAAATAGAAGCTCAAAGCACCAAAGGGAAGTGGGGAGGCTACAGGAAGGGGAAGCCAGCATCCTACAAGGGAACAAGGCCAAGGCTGGGGACCCTCAGGGACTTGCTTACCTGATAAGACCTGTCTGCCAGGAGTGGGTGAATTCCCTGAGGGGCACTGGGGGAGGGGAGGGGAGGACTTGCTGCAGGTGACACCCCAGCATTCACTCCCTCTTCAGTTGAAAACAGGTGTGCTGGAGCCTGTGTATCTGCGCACAAGATTCTCACTATCCTTGGAGCCCTTGGTTTCCTCGTGTAAATATTTCTGCCCTGGCTGTACTGTGACCACCCACAACTTAACCCCTAAGGGCGGTCAGGCTAGGAATGGCAGCAGAGGCTGGCGTCAGAGCTCTGTGTGAGTGCTCACCAGCACCGGCACTTGTGTCTGGGGGGCAGATGGGTCCCCACCACTCTGGAACTCCCCCAGAGTCTCAGGTCACTCAGCCTCCCTTCGCCAATGCCACTGCCTTGGAGGCGTGGGAGGCAAGGCCTCTGGGAAGGGACGCTTCGGTGGTCAGCGGAAACACCCACAGGCGCTGAGGGACGAGGCCCAGTTTGAGAACACAGGCTCTTGTGCACGGGCTGCCCAGAAAGAACCAGAATTTTCCCAGTTTCAGCAATTCTCAGAGAGAATGCTTCTGGGATGGAAGGCAAACCCAACACTAAAGAAAACAAGGTCTCAAACAGCTACACAAGCAGTTTTAAAAATTCTTGATTCATAAAGTACATCCCAAAACATTAAGAATCAAAACCACACAACTTGGGCAGACCCTGAAGGAGTCCTAAAGACGGCCCAGGCCCAGCGATGCCCACAATGAATCACCACGACCGATGACGGGGAACGGGCACGTGGAACGGTTTGGGTCACTCCTCAGTCTATACTAGCAGGTGACTAGTAACAGACTCCCTGATGAGTTCTGGAACATTCTTGGCAACCGTTCTGCTGGGGCCTTCTCACACCATAGACCATCAAACACCCAGTTTGAAGAAGATACAGCACCTGCGCTAAACGCCGTACAACACAAGTGAAGTCTCTCACCCTGAATTAGTACCCTCCCACACCCGGAGAAGGGGCAGACGGGCAGAGGAGCTTCCGTTACTCAGTCCCTCACCAAATAGCAGGTTCCCTGCAGTACGAGCTGGCCAGTTAGATGCAGCTGAAGGACAAAACTGAAGAACTGGACTCTCACTGAGGCCTAGTTAATTACATGACCTTTGGCTTCTAAAACCAAGAAAACCTAAGCTTCATCATTCACCTTTCAGAACCCACAAGGTCCTATCTTACTAATGCAGATGATGAACTTAGATGTAGCCAGCAGAGACTCTAGAAAGATCATGAGCAACTTCACAGCCATGTCACTTGGGTGGGCTGCTGATGGCCAGCCAACTGGGATCTTAGGAATAAAGTATAATCAAGAAACTACATTTGGTGAGAATCCCCTCACACTACAAACCTTTTGGTAGGTCCTTTGGGCCTCATGGTGGCACCTTCCAACACCTCTAGACGGGACAGTCTCAGGGGTTCAGGCTGAGCCCTTCCCTGAATCCTCCACAGATATGGAGGATCTTCTCAGCGGTCTATTTCAAAGTGGCACAGACTGACCCCCTGTGACACCCCACTGCTTGCCTTGGCAAAGTCCCTACCTTTCCCCAGAGTTGGTCACTGGCTCCTGGCCCGTCAGCTCGCTTACCCCTCGGCCAAGCTGCAGAGTTGGGCCACCCTGCAGCCATCTATGGTTGGGTACCATAGGCAACATCTTGAAGGCACTTGGACGAGGTGGTTCAAGGCCGACTACGTAATTTCCTCTGCTGAGGGAGGCAGGAAACAGTCCCTCTGATGGAGTCTGAGCCCGCAGTCATATGTCACAGGCCCCCACGGTGTTGACTCACATTCAGGCCTGTATGGTATTGATCCTGTGTCTATGTCATGAACTATGACAATGAGACAAATAAGCTTTGTGACCAAGATCAGCTTCTGCAAATGACGCACATGGGCAGTCACATGGCTGGGCTGGGAGCCAGCACAGGTCAATAGGAAGAGCTTCTGGCTTGGAGTCCAAAGGCTAAGGCTTTCTACTCCCATAAGAAAAAGAACTATGGTGGAAGGGGGTGTGAGAGGCCTTTGCTTTGCTCAGCAAAGCAGAGCCACACCCATGACAGACAACCATTGGTCCTGCGCTAGAAAGACATGCAAAACTCAAACTGGCACATGGTTCTTCATACAGTCGCCAAAGCCACAGGATCACATTCTGGACACAACCTGTCTAGCCCAGTCAGTGCCCTCCTGGTCTGAGTTATGAAGCCTTTTACCTAACACTAACTGTTCTCATCTAAAAACTAAAATTAATCTTTTTATCCCCAAAAGTAAGGGACAGTTTAGCGTAATTACAGCCATTAATAAAATTCTCAGAATTAGTCCCTCAATCCCAGTCCCTGACATCACCTATATTTACTGTCATGTTCTTTCAGTCCTCGTAATTTTTTTTCTCAAAACACAGAAGCCTGTATTTTCAATAAGTATGTGAGTTGATGCGTCCGGGCAAATGCCATTCTGACAACCCACCCCCAAGGATGCCGTCCTTCACCAGCCCGCATTTCCCGGTGTGCTGTGCTCACAAGGGGTCCATTCAGAGCTGGGGAACACCCACTCGAGGCAGGAAGAAACCGCAGTTCATCACACGCAGGCGGAGTTGCCACAAAGCTCTCAAGCATCCAAAGAAACGCTCCTTTCATGAACTCCCCTGCCAGGCCAAAAAGAGTACCCATTGTTCTCAGGGGAACAATTGGGGGCCCATGCCAGCAGCTGAGAGCATAGTCCCAGGAAGGGCTGCTCCCAGTCTGCCGACATCTTGGGCTGAGGGAAAGTCCGCATTGTGTCCAGGCAAGGAGGCTCAGGGATGAAAAGCCCCCCTGCGGCTCTACCAAAACCAGACATCTGAGGGGGCTCTAGAGGGGAGCCCAGTCGCTCCTGCGATGCAGAGCTGTCTCTCCTGACCACCCCTGAGAGGGGTCTGGAACGATTCCAGGCATGTGATCGCTCTCCTAAGCCAGTGAGCCACTCACTCAAGTCAGAGGAGAGGTCCTGGCGCCAACCCCGAGTGAGGCAAGGGTCGAGATGGCTGACTGCACTACCGTCACCTTAGGACAGCCTAGGATCTGCTCGGCAAAGGCCAAGCTGGCTTCCGAGGGCGTCTCCACAGCCCCTGGTGGGGCGGGCGCGTGCTCTATGATCCAAAGGCAGCTGGGAGAGTCAAGAACAGTCAAGATCGGAGATGAGCTTTGTACACAGGCACGCCAGGACCATCTGCTCTACGGTGTCCTGAGCTCACAGGAAATGAGAGACTTCAGGTAGGCATGGCCATGAGGGCCTGGAGACAGCCTGCAGCCCCTTCTCACATCATCTAATCAGTGGAGTCCATTTGGGAGTTAAGCTCAATATCAAATCGATTCCTGACACAGAACGGAGAACAGCAGGGAGGTAACAGGTGCTGGCCAGGCTTAGACTGGCCAGGGCTGTCCGGGCATAAAAGGGTGTTTGTCTGGTGTGGGGCAGAGCACAGGATCCATGACTTCAGGGCTACGTCCACCAGTTAGGCAGATCCTCTCTTCTTTCTCCTGACCTGCTTCCTTGCAGCCTCGTGTATAAAGTATATGGAAGCCCTTGTTTTAGGAGGTGACATTACCTGATGGGCACACCTGGCTGACGCCAAGCAGCACACCCCCTGTCACTGTGATTCCAAGAGCTGCCACAACCTCCTGAATCGCCAGCATAACCAACAGCCCACACAGGTCAATCAAGGTTCGGCACGCGGCCAGTGCAGCTGACTTAGCATGAGACTTAATTTTCTATCCTTTCAACAAACTGTTTTCAGTCTGTTGCAAACACTGAAATATCCCATCGCCAGCCACCACGCACAGCCCCTGACCAGTCAACGCGTATGACCACCACGCCATCTAATCTCATCAGCTCTCAGGCAGATACTCTGCCTTTGAGTCCTCATTAGGCAACTCAGCCTCATCCAAGCTGGCTGGAGGCCCAGCCCTCATCTGGGAACACCAGCCCTCGCTGCCCCTGACATGGGCTGGCATTTCCCCCTGCACACAGCCAAGTAGGCTCTGATGATCCAAAACAGGTTTGCAGGCACTAAAGGGGTCCTCATTCCCTCAACCAGCTCATAAACATTTGAGGGCCGACTATGCGATGGGAGTCACACATGCAGACTAAGAAAAACCAAGAATTTCAAGTACAGAAATTTCCTAAGAAGGTCACATAGGGTTTTACTTTCATCTGGATGGAGAAAAAGGGCTCCAAGGCCACAGGTGATATTCAAGTTGAGCCCGAAAGAGTTGGCTATACCCACCCGACAGAACAAATGAGGCCAGAGGCCTGGAGTGAGCCTTGTGGCTGTTACGTTTGTGTGGCACAAAGGGCCGGTGTGGCTGGGACATGGTATGCGATGGGAAAGGGGTTCAGTAATGGGGGTGGAGGTGGTGTTAAATAGATTTAAGCTTTATAAAGATGAAGATGTCTCTTGCCTCAGTGGGTGAACAGACTGAGGGGTCAACAATGGAGGCGGGGGGCCTGGGAAGAGGTGAGCAAGCGCTGGCCTGGATGACGGTAAGAGTGACAGATAGGATTTGGAGATCACCCTAACAAGGTTCCTTGGGACCAAGGTCTGAAATGTTCCTTACATACACAACAATACTGGACAGCCATTAGAAGTTCCATTCTCAAAGAATACTTAACCAAGCAGAAAAAACTTAAGCTATCGTGACTGTATGTACAGTTAAAATATGTCCAGTGTGATTGTAGGTCTGTCTAAGGTGTCTGTGTGGGTATGTGACATGGACAGCTCTTGAACACAAAAAAATGATAGAGGAGAGTGGACTGAGCTGTAGAAATCAAAAGAGACTTTCTCGCTTTTTTACAAAGTACATTGATAATGTATGTTATAACGAGCGGAAAAAAACAACTCCTTTAATATAAGGACTTTTCAATCCTGTCTCACACACAGGGACACCAAAGTCCCAGGACGGAAGTCAGGCCTTTTGATCTGATTTCCCACCCCATACAACCCTGGTGGTTAAGGCTGGGATGAAAAGTTACAAGTCTTCATCGGTTTTTCTACAGGCTGATCAGCTTCTAAATGGTCTTTCTACAGATAAATATGCTCAGATAAAATCCTTTTCCCAGTAAAATCTCTTTACTCCCCTGGTGAATAAGCCTGTTAAAAGTCTCTTTGCCAGATACAGCGAATAGACGGCTCACCGCATCAATTCAAGGCACCTCTCTAGCCAAGACTAATCCGTGTAGAACATTCCAGTGGTCTCTGGAACAAGGGCGACCGCTGCAGGGTTTGGATATCCAGAAGATCAAATCTGAAGCTGGGGAAGAAATGTCCCCCCAAAATATCATTCTTCATGACGATCAGACTAGCATTCGGCTTGCTTGGGGTAGTATGAAGATCACATGAAAATCTTTTGCAAATATTCTGCAAACTGGAAAGAGCTCTGTGGAAGTGGGCCAGGATCTTCAGAAGTATGACCACCTCTGAGGTCACAAGGCCCCCCTGAGAACAAGACAGGACCTGAAGAGAAAGGGACAACAGGGAAAAGGAAAAGGGCACGAGGAAGGTGTGAGTGAAGACTGGGGCCGCTCGGGTTCAAGGGGCAGAGCGGCACCGAAGTGTGACCATTTCTAACCCAGACCTGGGCCGTGAGTCAGGCAGGGGCAGGCTGGCAAGGACTGTGTGTGCTGTGGCCGATGAGGTACAATGGAAGTGTCACTGTGTGAGCTTCCAAGCCCAGGCCTTAAGAGACTGGCATCTTCCACGTCCTGTTTCTTGGAATACCTGATTATGGAACCCAGCTAAAACGCTGAGAGGAAATCCCAACAGCCCATGGAAACATCTACACGGAAAGGAACCAAGGACCCTGACCAACAGCGCCAGCTGAGCTCCCTGTCAACGGGCAGCACCGGCTCGCCAGCTGTGAACAAGCCATGCCCCAGATGAGCCACTCTAGCTAGTGCCGTGTGAAGTAGGGAGAAGGCTCCCAGATAAGCCCTGAATCTCTACATTCCTGGCCACAAAACTGAGCAAAACAAACTGGTTTTTAAACTACTAAGTTTTGGTGGTTTAAACACACCAACGGTAGCCAGAACACTGTATGTAGAAGTCGGAACGCGAAACAGATAAAAAAAACTACCATAATGAAGTATAAGCCTTAGAACATTTTCAGTTCATTTTCCAGCCACACCTCTAAGGAAGGAATGCCACAGAGCAGGGGTCAGCAAACGGTGGCCATGAGCCAAAATCTAGCCTGCCACCTGCTTTTATACAGCTCATGAGCTAAAAATAGTTTTTGCATTTTCAAACAATGGAGGGGGATAAAAATAAAAGATGATTTCTTAACATGTGAAAATTATATGAAATTCAAATTTCAGTTTCCGTGTCCATAAGCAAAGTATGGACACGGCCGTGTCCCTTCACTCACACATTGCTGGCTGCTTTGGCACCACAACGGTGAGCCGTGGAGCTGCAACAGAAACCAAATGGCCTGCAGCCTAAAAGGCCGAAAGTGCCTACTATCTGGCCCTTTAAGGAAAAGTGTGCTGACCTCTGTTCTAGGAGATGTTCACAGTTTGAGAAGTACACCCCGCCCACCCACAAGGCCACCATGCAAACTCATTCAAGATCCAAGGGCAATTCCAAGGTCCCACAACCTCAAAGGGTCAGTGCTTCTTCACACAAAAGCTTCCGGTTTCACCTTATTTCCACCCTTGGTCGGATAAGACACTCTTCCTGCTGCATGGGACTCAGATGCCCTTTATCTCTGGATCGCTTCTCCAAAAAGAAATGGGGCAAGGCTGAAGACTGCGTACTAATTTTGGTTCTTAAGTGACCCAATACATTAGTAAAACAAAATATCAAATGAGAGCAAAACTCTTGTATTTATTTAAACCTTATTTTTAAAAATAGGTTCAAAGCATTTAAAAGTTCTGTATTTCCTGAGTTTAATCACACTGGTAATGAAAAGAGAACCTTTCCCATACCCAGCCCCTTTTCCATCAAACCCCTAATGCGAGGACCAAGAACCTTCCAGAGCACAGGTGTAAAGGCTTTTTAATGGTGACACCCTCAAAACGGGAGTAAGAATTAAGGTTTAGGCTTCTATTCTGTGATATACAGGGACCTCTTGTGAACATCAGTGGCCGTCCCTTTCTTAAGGGACACAGCGGGTCCTGAAAGAACTGAGCTCGGAATTGTTGGAGCATAGAACTGAAAAACTAAAACCAGAAACTAAAATGAAAAATGAGAATTCGTCCTTTTTTACACTTGATACCCAGTCTCACCTTGATGACTTCTCCATTGGAGGCAATTAAATCTGTCGGAATGGCCACTCGAAACGAGCGCCCGACAACAGCTGTGCCATCAGGAATGCCGACCACCGTGGGAACAGCCTCATGGAGGTCTGAGAGCACCGAGTGCATGGACGCCTCGAGCTGGTTCTCCCAGTCCCTGACGGCCTCGGAGGGTTCCCTGGGCCAGTGGGACTGAGTGACGGCCGCGAAGAGCAGGAGGAGAAAGGTCCTCCCCCAGAGGGGGAGCAGCAGCGAGAGGGCCGTGGACATGCTCATCCAGGGCTGAGTCTGCGCAAGCCGACAGTCTCACGAAGGAAGGAAGCAAGCGACGTGGTCCCAGCGCTGGGTCCTCAGCCTCTGCGCACCTGCTCCATCCCAGGCATACAGAGCCTGGAAGAGAAGAAGAGTCATCTCAGACTTTAGCAACCCCATGATTTCAAAGTCATGCACAGGCAGTTACCCCATAAGTGCTCCTGCCAAAAACATCTGCCCCGAGCTGGATCAAGTCTTGCCCTGGAAAGTCTGGTACAGAGCCTCTAGCTGCATGTGCCTGCTGAGCACTGGAAATGTGGCTGGCCCAGTAAGTGTAAAACACACACTAGATTTTGAAAATTTCATATAAAAAAGGAAAGTAAAATATCTCATTAATACTTTTTAAATCTTCATTTCATATTAAAATAATTTTGAACATAAATATATTATTAAATGAAATAGAGTAAGTAAAAAACAACGGTAAATAATAAATATATTGAATTAAATATATTAAAATGAATTCTACCTGCTTGTCTTTATTTATGTTTTGTGACTACCAGAAAATATGGAATGACAGATGTGGCTCGCATTATGATTCTGTTGGGCAGTGCCACTCTAGACCTAACTTCCATTTTATAGGACCTACAGAAGCCATGAAGACACAACCAGACAACCCTAGACTGTGGGACCTTCTACAAGATAACTGGCTTGGTGCTTGGTTTGTCCAAATGTTGACACCCCCAAACACCAGGGGACTGGTCTAGATTTAAAGACAGCAACCAAATGCAGTGTGTACACCTGAGTATGGATGCCGGATTTGCTTCAGTTCCCCCTACCCACCCCTCCGGCCCCCCAAAACACAAACACACACAAGTCTAGCTCCTAAAGCAGTAACTGGGAAATTTTGCATGAAGGCTAGAGATATAATTTATTGTTAATTTTCCTAGGTGAGATGATGGTGGTGTGGCTCTATAAGAGACTGTCCTCAATTCTGAGGTACTTAAGAATAAAACATCCAAAATCTCTGCAATTCGTGGGTAGCTCCACAGTGTAGTGGTTAGCATGTCTGCTTTATAAGCAGAAGGTCCTGGGTTCAGGCCCCAGGTGGAGCCACAGAACCATATCCCACATGCACCAGGCCCTGGGTGCACACTGTGAGCATGGGGGAGGAGACACCCCGCCCTCAGAGATCCAGCTCTTAAGGAAAAACGGCAACATCCATAGGTCAGGGGTGGAAGTGTGTGTCTGGGGGGGGGGGGGGATAGAATTAAAGAGGGGAAAAATTAAAAATAAATTTTAAAAAAACCTCTGCAATTCACTTTGAAACAGTTCAAGGGAAAAATGTGTGCATGTATATATAAAGCTATGTGGAAAATGTAACAATTAATAAACCTTAAAAAAAATACATTTGAAAAAGACCAAAAACCAAGTATTTGCATAGGGACATGGAGCAAATGTCTACTCCACACACCCCAAACGCTAATCACAGGACTCATTTACTCAACATATATCTGCAAACAGTGCCAGTGAACATTTATTTGGCCTCTCTTAGCCCCCCACACCCAAAGAGTGACTGGACCTTGCATATTGTCCTCTCTCCCCCACACGGATTTCAGGCAGCTCATGACACCTGCTCTAAGACAGACGCATTGTGGGACTTTCTGGGTGCCTGCAGGTGACCACAGCCATCGGACGATTTCCCATTCTGGAAAAGGATTAAGCCCTACCCTCATCAAGCTGTGAAGGGGTCACGTGATATATTTTTTGACCTAGGTAATGCAAAGTAAATAAAATTGCTAAAGAAAACAAGGCCACTAAAGTGGGCGGTGTGCTCTAAAGTCAACCCAAATCCAAGCCAATTCCAACAGGGTGTTTTTTTGCTACTGATTTCGCTCTTCCTGTTCTTATTTTGTTTTTGAGCTAAAACTCATGAGACAGAGCTAAAACCCAAAGAAGTAAAACAATTTTGGAGGCTGGGAGACCTATCTTACCAAACACAGACTTATCATAAAGCTACTGTATTTAAAGGCAATGTCACATGGAGCAGAGTAGACAGTGGACTGTGGAACCAGAGGGAGAGTCCAAAACCAGCTTGCAAACAAGCTGTTCAAAGGCGCTGTAACAAGTGGCCATCTATGCAGAAAAACAAATACAGTTAGGTTCCTCACTCGCTTTTCCATCACGAGCAAGATGAAACCCAGGTGGATGAGATATGCAAATGTAAAAGCAGAATTAAGAATTTTTTTAGAATATAGCAGAATGTCAGGATAAGGAAGGATTTCATTTTAAAAAATATCAGAAAACACAAAACATAAAAGGAAAAAGAAAACTGGTTTCCACTTCCAGGAAGATGGAGTAGATGTATTTTTCCCTGGTTTCCCACTAATAGAATTAAAAAATCCTAGATTATTTATAAATTAAACATTAGACTCTAAAAAGTCAAGAGAAGGCGGCAGACCAGCTAGGGACCCCAGGACTCAAGGAAAGACAGTGGTGAGTTCCTTGGGTTTTCCCAGAACTGGAGCTGAAGAAGCTGGCAACCCAGAAATGCCAACGGATGGGAGAAAAAAGTTCCCAACAAAAGTCTGTTCTCTTTGGCCAAAGGAGCAGGAAGAGGGTAGCCTAGCAAGACAGAAAACATTGAGACAATAACAGCTCTATTCTAGCCAAACACCAAAGAAAAAACTGTGGCCCCACGCCCACCCACACCAGCAAAGGCTAAGTGGGGAGCCTAGACTTCCACGCTCATGAGGCTGTAGCAAGGCACCTAATATTCCCACTGAGGCGGTGTCAGAGCATGTCAAGTGGGGGAGCTGGGAAGCAACAATGTGCTGTGCTCCTCTTCCAGCCCCTCAGTGTCAACGGAAACCACAGAAACCACGTGGGGAACCTGGATTCCCACGCCCACCCAAGCAGTAACGAGGAGCCTCTCCCCGCCCCTGCTGGGATGGAGGGTCAGAACTCTCAACGCTCAGTGGTAGAGGGGCCTAGCAAACTAGAACTCCCACCCTGCCCAGCAGCGACAAGGCCTTCGCCCACCTTCGGGTGGCAACGAAGGCTGAGTGGAGAACAGGGACTCCCACCTCCCCTCCACTGCCAGAGGAGTGCCAGAAAGAGCCATTAAAAGAGAACTCGGAGTTTTAGAACAAAATACAAAACTGCCCAGGTTTCAATTAAAAAAATCACTCATGATACGAAGAACCAGGAAGGTCTCAAACTGCATGGAAAAAAGGCAATCAACAGGTGTCAACACCGAGATGTCAAAAATAGGTATGAAGCAAAAGGATGGAAAAGATAGATCATGCAAATATTGACTGAAGGGAAGGAAGCCTGGCTATATAAATATCAGATAAAGCAAAGAAAATTATCAGAGACAGAAAAGGACATTATACAATGACAACAGGTTCAATCCACCAAGAAGACTAGCCATCCTAAATGTATCTACACCAAACAGAGCTGCAAAATATGTAAAGCAAAAACTAATAGAACTAAAAGAAAAAAAATTTAAATCCACAATTCTAGTTGGAAACTTCAACTCCTCTCCCTCTACAACTGACAGAACTAGGAAGAAAATCAACAAAGATACAAAAGAATTCAAAAATACCATGAAACAAACCTCGACAAATTTAAAGGAAATGAAATAATACTGAATGTGTTCTCCAACCATATTGGAATCAAATTAGAAATCGGTAATGAAGGATAATAGGAAACTCTCCAAATACTTGAAAACTATGCAACATACTTCTAAATAATCCTTGGGTAAGAGAGGAAGTCTCAAGGGAAATAAAAAATTACAGTGAACTAAATGAAGATAAACATACATTTGTAGAGCTGTATTAAAATTTGTGGAACATAGCTACAGCTGTGCTTAAAGGTGAATTTATAGCACTGAATCCACTACAAAAAAAAAAAAAAAGGAAATGTC
Source organism: Eonycteris spelaea (assembly GCA_003508835.1). Taxonomy (NCBI): domain Eukaryota; kingdom Metazoa; phylum Chordata; class Mammalia; order Chiroptera; family Pteropodidae; genus Eonycteris; species Eonycteris spelaea. The sequence goes on along the minus strand of PUFA01000145.1, from coordinate 2,619,025 downwards.
TCAAACCAATAACCTATGCTCATACCTCGAGAATCTCAAAATAAATTAAATAAACTGAAAGCAAGTAGGACACGCATAACAGAGCGGAAATCAATGAAACTGAAAACAAAAACAACAGAGAAAAAAGTTTCTTTGAAAAGATTAATAAAGTTGACAAATCTAGTTAAGACTGAAAAAAAAGAAAGACACAAATTACCAAATTACAGGAATGAAACAGGGATATCAGCATAGATCCTGAAGACTTTAAAACGATAATAAGGAAACACTTTGGATAACTCACAGATAAATTTAACAAATCAAATTCCCTGAAAAATACAAACTACCACAAATTCACCCAGTATGTTACACATCATTTCTACTAAGAAAACTATTATGAAAATTGAATTATAATTTTAAAATGCCCACAAAAATAAATCCCCAGGCCCAGATAGCTTCATTAGTAAATTCTACCAAACATTTAAAGAAAAATTAACACCAATTATACACAATCTTTTCCAGAACGTAGGAAGACCACATCCCTATTCGTTTTATGAAGCTGCCTTGATAACAAAATCAAAGACAATACCCCTCTCCCCCCAAAAGAAAGGAGATACAGATCACTCTCTCTCATGAACATAAACACAAAAATCTAACAAAACATTATCAAATGGAATTTAGCAACATATAAAAAGAATTATACACGACTAAGTGGTACTTATTCCAGGGATGCAAGACCAGTTCAATATTTGGAAATCAATCAATGTAAACCACTATATGAACAGACTAATAATAAAATCACAATGATGCAGAGAAAGTGCCTGACAAAATTCAACACTCATTCACGATAAACTCTCAGAAAAACAGGAAACAAGGGGAACTTTCTTAACAAGTCTACAGCCATGCCACCCTGAGCATGCCCAATCTCGTCTGATATCGGAAGCTCAGCAGGGTTGGGCCTGGTTAGTACTTGGATGGGCCTGGTTAGTACTAGGAAGACCAGGTGCGATAGGCATTAAAAAAAGAAAGAAAAGAAAAGAGCATCTACAAAAAACATACAGGTTAGCATTACACTTAATAGTGACACACTGAATGTTTCTCCTCAAGTTCAGAAACAAGGCAAGGACGTCTACTCTCACCGCTCCTAGCTGACATAGTGCTAGAAGTTATTACACAGGCGAGAAAAGGAAACAAAAAGCATATAGATTGGAAAGGGGGCGGAGAACTGTCCCTACTTGCAGATGAAATAATTATCTATGCAGAAAATCCCAAGTACTCTAAAAAACAAACTTCTAAAACTAGTGAGTGAGTTTAGCAAGGTCACAGGATACAAAATAAACGAACAAAAATCAACTGTATTTCTGTATACTAGAAATGAACATGTGGACACTAAATTTAAAATATCATTTAAATCGCTCAAATGATGAAATACCTAGGTATAAATCTAACAAAACATGGACTGTACAGGATGTGAATGCTGACTATACAAAGCTGGTGAAAGATATCAAAGACCTAAACAGAGATTCGTGTGTTTAATGGATCGTAACATTCAACATAGTAAAGATGTCAACTCTCCCCAAGTTGACATGCAGGTTTATAATAGGCTAAATAATGGTGACCCAAAGATATCAAGTTCTAATTTCTGAAATCTGTAAATGTCACTTTACAAGAAAAGTATCTTTGCAGATGTGATTAAATTAAGAATCTTGTGGACAGATTATCTAGCCTTAAGTTCCATCACAATTGTCATTACAAGAAAGAGGCAGAGGGAGGTTATACACAGAGATGGAGAAAGGCATGTGAGGTCTGAGGCAGAGTTTGCGGGTAATGTGGCCACAAGCCAAGGAATGCCAGCAGCCACCAGAAGCTAGAAGAGATAAGGGATGGATTCTTCCCTAGAGCTCACAGAGGGAGCACGGCCCTTGCCAACACCTTGATTTTGGACTTTAGGTCTCCAGAACAGTGACAGAATAATGTGTACATTATTTGAGGTCAATAAGTTTGTGGTAATTTTTTACAAGAGCCCCAGAAAACTAATTCAAGGTTTAATACACTTCCTTATTAAAGTCCCAGCAAGATTTGTGTAGATAAAGATAAGACTATTCTAAAATTTATATGGTAAGGTGAAGGAACTAGAAGAGCTGTTATGGGAAAAACAACTATTTTGAATTGCTGCCTAGGCATTTTGCCATATGATAACCTTGCTCACACCAAGAATCTGGACGTTTAGATAAGGACCTGAGCTCGGACTCCCACTGTAAGTTTCCACTTCGCTTTTCCAAAGGTGCCTTTTAAAATAACCTCCTAGAGTAGAGCTCATGTAGTGACCTCCACTCCAACCACCTTAGAGTGGCAGGTGCTTGCTACCCTCCTCTCTATCTCCTGTTGCTGATAACCTGGGAGAAAGGACCGTCCTTTCTCCGGCCCCCACCATCCCCTAACTCCATTTCTGGGATCTGTAAGTAACAAATTTCATCACTCCACTTCCTTTGTGCGAGTGTACTGGAGCTGCACCTTCAATCAAAATGACCCTGTGGTTTTTCACCTCCCCAAAGTGGAAGCTCATATGCTGAGGGAGCTGCCAGCTGACCCCACGTTGGCGGCTTGCGCCCCTCATTCGACGGGTCGTAATCGGCATATTCTTAATACATCAGCGATGGCTTCTCGACACAATAGACAAAAACAATTTTGAAAAAGAATAAAGAGGACTCATTCTACCTAATAACAAGATTTAGTTCGCATAGTAATCAAAGACTGTGCTGGTGGAGGTAAACACAATGGATCAAAACAAAGAATCCAGAAAAAGGCCTACACAAGAATGCCAAACAGATTTTTGACAAAGGTATGAAAGCAATTTGATGGAGGAAAAACAGCTTCTTCAACAAATGGTGCAACCCAGATGTCCTTCAACAGAAGAAGGGATGGACAAACTGTGGTACATCCACACCACGGAATGCTAATGAACAATAAAAAGGAATCAACTACTGACACACTCAACAACTCGGATGAACCTCAAGGGAATTATGCTGTGTGAAAAATGCTAATCCCAAAAGGATGCATACTATGTGACTTAATTTTTATAACATTCTTGAAGTTACAAAATTATAGAAATAGAGAACAGGTTACTAATTGCCAGGGATTAAAGAGGGGGTCCGGGCACGAGGGAAGTAAGTGTAGCTATAAAGGGCAACTGAGGGATCCTTATGGTGATGAAAATGTTCTGTATTTTGACTGTACCAAGATATCTCCGTATTATTTTTCACAACTGCATGTGAATCCACAATTATCTTAAACATTTTTTCCTAAATCTTGAAGCAAAAAAAAGAAAAAGACATTTGAATCAGAATTTTCAGTTTTTGTGCAATAAAGGACACCATAAAGAAAGGAAAAAGGGCCAACCACAGCCTGGGAGAAAGCTTTATCAATCCATGTGGCGGCTAAAGAATCCCTCTCAAAGTGCACTGAGTGCCCAAAACAATAAAAACGGCCTGAAGACAAAAGAGATAACATGTAATTCACATGCACACAGGCAAAACAAACAAACAAACAAACAAAACACCTCTGACTAGTAGTAAACATACAACAAGGTATCTGCTCAACCTCACTAGCAGTCAGGGAAAAGAAAATGAAGGCAACATGGAAAACCTTTACATACCAGTCGGAATGGGCAGACATGTTCAAATGTGACCTCACTGAAGGGAAGGAAGCTCATGGCTACTGGCGGGGGCGTGGGCTGGCCCAGCCTCCGGAGAGGACTCAACAGCCCAGCTGGGCCCTTCCGCTCCTAGGCACACACCCAGAGGACTATCCACACATACACAGACAGACAGGGCAAGTATGTTTGTTCACTGCAACATCAGAAAGCTGCCTGTCAACCGGAGACAGCACCAAGAGGGTACAGTCCCTTCACGTCATGGAACTCTGCAGGCACAAACAAACTAAATCAGTAACTCTCAAAAAATGTTTAGCATAAAGAGCCCATTGCACGAATATATTAGTATCATTTATGTAAAATGTTTATATATTCATATGTATATAAACAAAATCATTCATGCAACCATAAACACCAAACCGAGGATCACGGTCACTGACCCCTTCAACTGAGCTGGACGACAGGGCAAAGGAAAAACAAGGGGTTCACAAGGGTCTCCAAATTTATAACCGCTTTAATCCTAAAATAGGATCTAATGAAAACACAGAACATTAAGGCGTGACAAAGCTGGGTGGCAGATCCTCGGGTTCTGCATAATGTCAGTCTATGTTCTCTGACGAGTACTGAAACACATGAAGGTAAAGAGCTTGGCCGAGTCCTGTGATCTCAAAAGAATAAAAATCCTGAAACGCCCAGCCCCTCCTCTCTGCTTCACCTCTCTGCGTCTTGTTCACCACCTTCTCATGCGGCTGGCATTTTCTGAATGGCACCTGAAATCCAGATCCCAGCCTGTGGGGCTCCTGTTCTGCCCCAGGCCTACCACATTCATCACCCTCATCTCTGTCCGCCTCTACCTCTTTGTGCTCATGTCACTCAGGTCTACACGATCCCCCATGAGAACGGTCTGCATGCACCCCAGGTCCTAGGACAGCGTAACTCCCTGAGGGATCAGAAAAACACATGGAGTGCCTGTACAAACGTATGAGACAGGATTTGAAATTCACCTGATTTGGGACATTAATGAGGATGTTCTGTCTTGTGGCATGACCCCACCCTCTCACCAATGCAAGGTAACAGGTGTAACATTGTCCTCCTTCCTGTTTCCACTACCTTGTCCAACTCTAACGTCGCATGTGACCAGGCAGCTCTCACGGGACTTCAGACCCATTCCTCAGTGGGAACCTTTCCTCCCTGCCATCAGTGGATGGCTGGGTCACTTTTGCCCACCATTGACTTGCCAGCAATTTTAAGTGCCATACTTCTCCATGGGGACACCAAATGACAAAGGTCCTATGAGCATCAGTTCCAAGAACCACTTAACTCCCAGTGACCTCTGCAGGGTCCTCTCTCAGCAAGGCAAGGAAGGAAACACCCCAACTCCTCAACGTCCAGTGTGCACTGTACTCTGGGTAGAGGTCTCCTCCTCAGACCCCTACCAAGGGGCCTAAGTTTAAGGTTTTTCTTTGAACTCTTCTCTGTCTGTCTTAATACAGCTTCCAGTCTCTGCCTTTTACTCCTTTTATGGCTTATTTTATCATTTAATTAAAATTTTTTTCTAGGTCTTTTATTTTATGCTATCTTAAGTATAACTTCGGAGTTTTCAGAGTGCTTCTTCCTTCAATGGCCTTTTCCTTTCTTACGCATTTTAATTCTCACTTAGTAAATGGCTTAGCTCAACCACACCCCAAAGACTGGTTGGAAAGGTGGTAAATTGTGGAACGGCAGGGACACACCTGTTGCAATCAGTGACATATGCCAAGCACATACACAGTGTCAAACGCACACCTAATGAATGAATAGGGAGGGAAAAGGACTTTTTAAAACTTCTTCCTCTGTCTTTACTCTTCAGTTTACTTATTTTTCTACTTATCAGATTCAGTTGGTCTTTTACTTTTCTAATCTGATTCTCCATTTAAAAATTCTCAGCTCATCTGAAAACAGCAACAGTATGAGACACACCCTGTCCTACCAGAACATAAGCTGTCTGCTATCTGCGGACACGTGACGACACAGGCTATCTGCTTCATGACTAAGTGCTCTGCATTTAGCAAGCGGGCGATGTCCCAGGCAGAACTCCAACTGCTATGTGTTGGTTTTCCATGCTCTGGGGAGAAAAGATCTTGGCAAAAAGCAGCCTTTCTAATGCTGGCTTCCTATAAGCAAGGGTCATGCCTCCTTGTGCTAGGAGCTTGGCAGGCTGCACCCACACACCCATATTAGGATGTCCCTCCAGAAGGGACATACACACTCAGTCATTTAGAGATGGAGGCACTGAGGAGATCCTCCGCCTCATTCTGCAGGGACCAAGGCCCAAAGGAGGTAATTCTCAGCCACAGTTACATAGAACCTGTGGCCAGAACATGGTGGGAGGAGAAGGTGCTCAGGATCCAGAGGAAGACTAAGGCCAGAGTCACCCAGACTTCCTGACACAGCCAATAAACACTGCACACGCACACTGACATTACACCCTCTGGAACAGCAGGAAGTGCAGCCCAGGAATGTACCTCAGCTGAACTCAGCACTGGCCAGTTGACAGGAGCTGCCGAGGCTGTTCTCCTAAGAGGTGAGCAGTGGGAATGGCTAAGTCATTTTATTGTGCCAGGACCCACCACTCAGTGCAGTGCCCACCACCCAGTCTGAGCCCACTGTCCCCGACCACAGTGAAATCCAACTCTGTAAAGAGAGACCTTCCCAGAACCTCAGCAAAGCCCCTGGCTCTCTGAACACATGCTCAGCAGTCACAGCATACAGCGTGAGCAACGGACAGAGCTGCCAGGCAGCAGTTCCGTCCCTTAGTCCCAGACATTCCACCTTGGGGGGAGAGAAACCATCCAAGCGTGAGGACCTGCAAAGCCAGGACACTGCTGTCCCAGAGCGCCACTCAGCCTGCCCTGTCCATCTTCTCTAGGTAAAAGCTTGTGTTCCTGACCCAAGAGCCACCAGCACCAGAAAAGAGAGCCCACGGTACCCTAGATACAACCCACTCCCACCCCCCGACCAGGTGTACATTCAGCACCTAACAGCACCACACAGGTGGCACTTCCACAGAAAGAGGGGCTAGAGGAAGAATCTGAGCAGGACCGCCACCAGGCTCCTGAGGTACCTTTGAACAATAAAAGGACAGGGGAGCTGGCTGGGGGTGGGGCCAGCGGGCCCCTGCACGTGCCAGCAGCCATGCCCATGCTTCCTCTCTGCAACCCTGACGGGGAGGTCTCTCCAGTGACAGGCAGAAGTAAAAAGTCACAGTTTTCAGCGACACCTAACAGGTGGTATCCTCTGTGAACCAAAATACATAAAATCTGCCCTGGAGGCAGGTTTATTTAAAGGTTACTAGATCAGTTAGCAAGTACATAACTAGGAAATCAGAAGTATTATAGAGTGACAGGCGAGGACCCCAGGCATCCCCCAGGCATCCAAGATAGAGTTCAGCAGGGCAGACACCCTGTCACCAACACTAATCCCTATCTATATGCGACTGAAACACGTGCCCTGCTTGGGGAGAGTCTATGAGCATGAGGCACAGGCCTTGTGACCCTACTCTGTCCTCTGTCCGGAGAGCCTTGGGTCCCTGGAACTAGAAGATTCCTCTGGAATCCTAGCCCCAGGAGGGAAGCAGCTCTGCTGCGACCAGGCTGCCTCCTCAGAGCTAATGGGTGCCCAACCGTCCCCCCCACCCCGGAGGCTCAGGCAGGAAATGCTTTCCACGTAATACACGTAAGGAACAAATGCATGCGTGCACCAACTCAACTCGTAGTAAACTTAATGTTTCCTCATGTGCGTGAAAACCCGGAGACTGAAACATTAAGATATCTTAACTAAAAACTCTGAAAGAACAGCTCCCTACTAGTTTTTACTTTCCAGGAATGAAGGAAAAGTTGTGAGATTCAACCCATTATTAACCACACAAACGAGGCAGAGGCAGCCCCCCCACCGCTCCCAGGAAATCCCACTCTCCAACAGCTCTGTTATCTAAAAATAATGCTTAAACTGTCAAATTGCTCCCATTTGCCATAGTAATTAAAACATTTAAGGAAAATGAGATTTTCTTTCAAAAATCAAACTAAAAATAAGAAAATTCCACATTCTTGTTTTAAATGGTTTTCAAAAATCAAAAGCAAAAACTAAATGGAAACAACCACTTAGAGGTCCATCTAGGACAAAGCTTTTGTCCAGACACTCAGAAGTTAAGTGTTACCTGCCAGTCTAACACTGACATTCTGGAGGGTTACCCAATTTAAAACTGCTCCATCTGATGGCCAACAGGATATACTCAGCACAATGGAAAACAATAGTGCGAAGTCATTGTTTATTTGCGCTCCAAATACCAAACAGACAGGCAGATTCCTCTTTGAGTTAAAAACAGGCCTTTTTCACTCCTTGGAATAGGAAGAGGAAGGTGTTAAGCCAAGTCACTGGGGAAGATTCAAGGTGTCCCCCAAATCGCTGACAGCTCAGGAGGCAGATGAGGTTTCCCCAACCTGGGGCAAGCTGCTGCCTGGCCCATGCACTGCGGGACCATCACCACAGGTGTGGGGCAGTCCAGTAAGGGCACCAGCGGCGAGCTGAGCAGCCCACCGAGGGAGTCACGTACGCAGCAAGAGATTTAAAACTAAAAACATGTGGTAGCAAAAAAATCACCACCTCTGAGAAGCAAGAGCTACACAGTCTACCAAACAGAAAAGCTACTTTGAACACTTTCGTCATTTGAAGACTTCTTGCAAATTCTCACTTATCACAGGTACTAAAAGCAGAGGTCCAGGAAGGGCAGTGGTTTCTGCTGATGGTGGTTTGGTTTTTTCAACAAAGGCAGGAAGGAAGCAAAGGTTTAATACCTGGGTACAAACTCACTCAGGTATAACACACCCTGGTGAAAGGCAAGAAAAACAAGGTTCAAAACCCAGGGCTAAACTCTCCACTGGACTGTGGTTTTTAACCTGGGTAGATTTTTAACATCTTATGTGATAAAACTCACTGAAAATCAGTTCCTTCTACACTCCAGTGAACTCCATATGCTGCTGTTAAACATTACTCCCAACTAAACTGCACACTGAAAAATGATTAATATGGTAAATTTTATGTTATGTGCTTTTTCTACAATTTAAATTTTTTTCTGCAGTTAAGATGGTAAATTTTATGTCTACTTTCCCACAATTATAAATAAATATGTTTTTAAAAAAACATTACTCAGAGTCATACCAATCAGACTTCAGGAAAAAAAAGGTTTAGGTCTAGTCTTTTAATCATCGATGCTCAGGTAGGGCACTGAGGACAGAAAAGTGTACACTGAGCCCAAAGACAAGGCCCAGGTCTGTCCATCTGGCTGCAGCAGCTGGACCGGGAGGGGAGTGGAGGCGGGGGAGTAAGAGCGAGAGGTGGGCGGTCAGACTCAGCAGAATCCAAGTGGGAATGAATTACCACATCCGCTTACCCGTGTGGCATCTAATAACCCAATTAAAGTAAATTACAATTATCTCAAGACAGCCCAACAATAATTAACACTTCAATGCATATTTACAGACTCCCTACCCTGTGCTAGGTGTGAAGCTTTTTTTGTGATGCATGCCATCTTCCCAAACTTCACATAAAAATATTCAATTAAGACTTACGTTACTAAATAAAACACAAGAGGTCATAAACGAAGTGCTCATATATTACAGACAGACATTTTCCAAGCAGGTGCTTACAGGGAACTGAAAGTAGCATTCTGACTCCCCAAACTCCCCCAGCTATGCAGCCACCTCCCCATCTCAGCAGAAAGGCAACGGGGGACTACACTGCGAGGTCAGGCCAGTCAGTGTCTGTCCTGGGGGGCGGGATGAGAAGGGCTGCCTGGGGGTGGGCGGGGGGGGGTGGAGGGAGAAGAGGTCGCGGCAGGGGTCTGGGCAGCACATGCTCTGCGACTCTCACCCCCAGCAGCCATCAGAGTACAAGGAAAGAAAAGGTTTCCTCTAAACCCCAGAAATGATTAACGAAGCACAAAGCAGTAATCACCTGATTTCACACTTTGAAGTTAAAAGCTAAGCTTTCTGATATATTTTTCCATTCTACTACAAAAGATTAAAAATAAGTGCTGTAGCACAAAACTAATATGCTAATCTGACTTCAATGAATTAAATTTAGAAAAAGTGTGCTGACGGCTGGCCTTCCTGACCTACTTGGCTAATCAGACTCCAAAACCGGGGAGTGAGATGAAATGTCAGGGTGGCCCCAGCCACTCCCAGCTCCCTACTCAGGTCCCACCCCCCAGCACATCCAGCAGCCTAACAATATAGGCCTCAGGAGCCAAACGAGGGTGTCCCAGCTGCTGGTGACTGTGAGTTCCTTCACCTTCACTGTAAGGTACCACTGTACTGAATGCTTTTCTAGGCAAATACTTCAATCTTCAGTGTTTAAAGTTGTGACCTGCTTTTGGCCACATTCTCAAAACTCAACCATCAAGAACATGTCAATCATGCCAGAAATTTACAGATCAACAAACCTCGTTTAAAGGACAAGACACAACTAGTATCCACTCCCTTTGCTCAGACTTTCTTGCTAGCAGAATTCCTTCCCTCCCACACATGGCTCTAATTGGCACTTCTACCTACCTCGGCTTTGCCACAGCTACAAAATCTAAATAATCGCAAACCTCCCTGGTAGGTTTTAGGGGTGTGCTTCCAAAGGCCGGAGGGGAGCACCCAGAAGATGGCCTCACAGACTTCTGGGAACGCTGTTCTGCAAAGCCGCGCCTGACCTCATGCTTGCCTAGAGTGGCATCTGAGCGCACCAGTTCCCAGTGAACTGGTGAAGGTAAAGCTCGCAGGCCAGATCCCATCAGCTCCCACATGGCTGGCCTTCCCCAGCAGAGGATGCTGGGCTGCTCAAGGACCATAGCACGAAGTTAGAGAACTGTGTCCAATTCGGGCATCTCTATTCCCCAAGGAAGACAGAGAAAGCCCAGTACCACCGAGTGTCTTCCCTCCTCAACACTCAAGGAGATCCCTAGCCGCCAGCCTCCGCCATGGTGGATTGAGACCAGGTTAACATAACTGAAGACATCCTTGTCCTCACCTCTCACTGCTTCTACCTCCTCTTTCTACAGGCTTTGATCATTCTCTTGGCACAAAGGAACAGAGGAGTCTCCACTTAGAAGTAATTATTTGGAAATTAATTCTTGCATTTTAGAATTCAAGGATTAAAAATGAAAAGCAAAAAGGAATCAGGGAAGGACAAATGCAAGACATCTTTGTTTTACCAAAAGGGTGTGGCTGTAATTTACATATTCCCAAGTACTGGGAGAAAGGAAGTATTTTTCAGTGGTGGCCAGAATCCTGATGCATAGAAGGTTTTGGGTTTTTTCCAAACAGAGCTGGGATCTGAATTTCCAAGCTGAACCACCTTCAGGCACGAATGGGCTCCCACAGCCCATGTGGACAGACATCCCACCAGCCCACAGCTTAATTCTTCAGTTGCTTTATCTTCATTTCCCATCAATCTTCTGCTGGCTTCTAAAGAGCACATAGGTGCCCTGCACATTGGCACTTCTACCTACCTCTGCCTTTTTTTTTTTTTTTAAATCAGGCTATCTTTATAAACTCATAAATCACAGGCACCTCAAAAAATCACTCAAACTCTCCCTTGCTTTAGGGCTAAGGAGCAGGAAGTCATCCTGCACACTCTTGACACGAGTCTCCACCTCTCATACCACAAGGTTTAGTGCGGCTGTGAACTTGAGCAGCAGCTTCTGGGAGGGTCAGCTCTGCAAAATAAACAACTGCAGCTAATTCAAAGTCAGCCAGTTGAAAGTTTACAATGTTTTTCAAAATACTTGCAATGCATCCAGGGATCTGAGTTATCTTTTGCTTTTATAGACTAACTATTAAGTATTACATTTGACACTGATCATGGGGCCAAGGAAGTGACAAGGCCTCCCGGGCATTTGAGACCCAGCAAGCACCTCGCTTAGGACCAGTGTGCACCTGTCTGGTACTGGGTACTTCCCTGAGCCTCATGTTCTGCTGGGTGATGCTGCAGCACCTGGGCACCAAGGCCCATCAATGCTAGTACATGGCACTTGTCATGGCCCTGGACACGGCAGGCTTTAAAGAAATCATTTCTAAAACATTCTGAAGGAGAATGAACATGTTCCAACTCCATCTACCCCTCAACAGGAAAGCAATGGGCCTGCCCAACAAAATCCCAACTGTGGCTGTCCTCTGGGTATGGGACAGGCGAGAGGTCGGTGACTGTGAGAGATCTCAGCACACCAGGGAGCAGAGCGACCGCAGGTACGACAGAGCGACAGTGATTTGTTGTTGTTTTTTCTTTTTGGCAACAGGATTTTTTAAAAAAATCATTTTACCACAATTTACCACAGAACAAGTCTGTTCTCAGAAACCTTGTTTTCTTGGTAAAGATGGAATGAAATAACACCAGCTACAATGACCAGCAGCATGAACGGAGATACCGGGCAAAATGGCAAATCAAATAATGATACATGGTGTTTGTCTCCGTCTTTGGAGGAAAGACTCTGGATAAATATCACAAAAAATACCCGCTGTTCGCTTCCGCAAGAATTGCTTTTCTAGTTCCATAAGCACCTTGCTCTAACAAAGAGACACACAATAGGAATTACATTTCCTTAATGGTTTTTATTCAACAAATTTCGAACCACCTACTCAGTATCAGACACCACCCTACCTTCCCCCATCCACTCTTTAATTCCAACTCGATTCCATGTGTTTCAATTCTCTCCACAAAGGAAGAACACCGTTAAAATGAAATGCTTGGCCACTAGAGGATTAAGGTCTCAAGAAACACAAGCTTACCTTGTTTCTCAATAAAAACTTTCCCTACTAGATTGGGTGTCCCCTGAAGGGCTCAACCAGGGTCAAATTTACCTGGGTCCTGGGCTCAGGCTGGATCAAACGGGGGCTAGACAGCAGGGCCTGGCCAGGTGGAAAAGTGGCAGGGCGGGCAGCAGTCAGGGAAAGCCGAGCCCCCAGAGTTGTGACCCCCACGCCCCAGACAGTTCTTCCACCCCGGAGCACTGGGAGGGGAGGGGCAGCAGAAGTCCGTGCAGACGCCTGCTTCCCTTGGCCTTCCCTGGAGATGGGCCACTGTCCACCATCCAAAGATGTGGGGCTAAGATCTAGGCTTCCAATCAAGTTTCAAATAGGTCAAAGACCCGAGAGAGTGTACAACTGGCCTCTGGGTCAATCTGCTGGGTCTTCCACTTCTCCACAAGCTGGGACACGGCAATCAACGTGCCCAGCGCAGAGATGTCTACTGCCCCCTCAGTCTGCTTATTTTCAGGACTAGGTTCCATCCCTGCCCCCTGAGGCTTGCCCTGCCTTCACCAGTCTAGTCCAGGAGTGCTTTTTCCCTTCTAGCCAAGCAGGCCCAATCCCTGCCATCATCAGTGAGTCCACTGCACAGCGCGCACTCCTGAACGCAGAGCTGCCGGTGTTCGACAGGGCACAATCGTCTCCACTAAACCTGCAAAGCTGACTCCCACTCCATCCACACAATCAATGGAAAGATGCTCAGCAAATACTTGGTGAGCTGACACAAATCGATGTTTTCCCTCAAATGTGGCCCTATAACATACCCAAGTTTATTCCTTTCCTTTGCTTTATCAACTTCAAAACGAGCTAGACATTTCCAGTGTCAGGCATGAGAATTCCCAGGAAGGGGGAAGCAGAAGGCACCCTTTTCTGATGCACGGGCCACCCAAACCACCTAAGGCTTGCTTCCACACGAACACCTTCCTTGGAGGAGCTTTGGTCCATTTAATGGGCAGGTTTATGGGCACCTTCTGCCCAGTTCTGCCTCTGAGAGTCAGGCTAGGTTTCTTACTTCAGCTATGGATACAAACTCTGCTAAGCTCTGGAGCAGTGGCTCTAGACTCTGGCTTGCCCATTAGTTACCTGGGCAAGGGACTTAGGAAGCTGATGCCTGAGTCCTGCCCAGAGATTCTGACGTCATTGAGTGGGGGCGCAGATTCCAACCAACTGTAAAACCCTGCTCTAAAGAAGACACAGCAGCTCCGAAGCAAAACGGGAGGTGGACAGCACGCTACGGAGCCCAGTCGACAAGGACAGCAGGAAACCGAAGGAAGTGGCAAACTGGGCGCGCAGCTGAGGAAAAGGGCTCGGAAATGTGGGGCACTTACCTTCGATCCAACATACCTGACCGATCCTCAACCAGGGCAAGGGTTGCTGTACTGAAATTCTCACCAGAGCCTCAGCCCACAGCAGTCCCTGCTGCTCGACAGTTTCTCCCGGATGTCCCTGGCCCCATCAAATATACATCAGGGCCACTCAGAGGCAGCACTGGCACCTCATGGAACACCCAGGAGCGACAACTGGAGTTCTCCTTCCTGGCCCCCAGCCCTCCTCGGCGGGGGTGAGCGGCTGTGGCAGTCCCTCGCTCCACTCTGACTGTGGCATGAGCTCCCGGCATTCTGAAGCGGGCCTCCAGTGGTGCTTACACTTGTTTTCTCATCATGAACTGGTGACCATGCTGTCACTGACCACAAGGTCCGTTATCAGGAAAGTGACATTTTTAGCCATTCAGCCCGATGCCTGCCCAGACTAACACTCCCTAGGAAGCAGTCTCTTTCAATGACTATGGTTTACCCTGCACTCAACGGCCATAAAACGAGGAAGTATCATGTTCTAGATGCTGCAATCCTTTAAGACAGAGACCCTGGATAACAGTGACCCTATTGAACAGCTAATGTCTCCTTTATGACATGAAAAATCTGAGGGTCCACACCAAGTAAGAGGCAGAGCCAGGACTTGCAGCCGATCCACCAGGTAACTTGCCCAAGCCACAATGCCATCCCAGGGCCCTTGCATTCCAGGCAGCTCATGACAACTGCCCATGGATCGGGTCTACCCTCACTGCCTGGCTCACAAAAAAGTACTCATGAGCATCTGTTAACTACCTCTCACCCTCTGGCTCCCAGCCTGCTAAATGCCACTTCTTCAGGAAACCTGCCCAACTCGGCCCTCCATTATCCGATTTAGCTCTCCATTATCTTTCCTTTCTTCTCCACTAAAGTCTCAGAACAGTGAGAGCAGCAGCCAGAGCTGATTTGCTCACATAGTCTAATGACAGCACACGGAGGACACAGGTCAGACCCACATCTTCCCATGACCCGCACCCCCACCCGAGGGAAAGCTATGTCAAAAGACCACCTCAAACACAAGGGCACCCTGCTCCATTACCTCGAGGGATACTGCACCCTGATTTCAAAGCTCTGACAACAGAGTCATGGGCACTGCCTCATGGAGCCGGGCTTCGCACAGTCCACAGCCCAGAGCAAGGGTCCTGGCATTGACATGCAAGTATATCCTTCCTCTTTAGAAATCGGCTCAATGGTTCCAAGAATTTCTCTACCAATTAAGTAGAATAAATTCTTTGAGCAGGCAGGGTCTCCTTTTACTCTGCTCTAAAGTCCATCTTTCTCTGCTAATATCTGTCATCTTGTTTCACTTATAACAAAAGAACTGGACACTCGTGAAAACTCCTTTATTCAATTGGCAACAAGAAATAAAGTAACTGAATACAAAATTATACTTATTTTAAAAGACTTTCAATAAATAAATAAAAATACGTGCCACGCATCTGTATCTTGGTTTCTAAAGTGCCACTTCAACTAAAAGGAATCAAAGCTCCTTGTAGAAAGGGCTGATGCCAGGATGGGGCATGTTGCCTAGAATATCTCACTGCACCAAAAAGTCAGGAGTGCTCAAACAATGTTCGGGACATGTCAAAAGAACGCAGAAGCCAGCTTGAAAGGGCTCACAGTGGCCACACGTGGGACACTCTGGGCATCAAAATGAATAATGACAAGAATCACATTGAACAAGTTATTAGCAAGAATTAACGTAAATAAACCAATGAATAATTGGGGGAGAAAACTCTTCTTAGAGTAAGATGACAACTAATATGATGAAATAAGTCTTAAAAATATCACTGGATGCTCAAAGTGGAGTGTCAAAGTTTGAAGAGGAACAGGATATTTATAAAGGCTCAAAATGTCTCCTCATGAATTACTTATTAATTGTAATGGGAAAAATGGCAACTTTACAATAGAGAAACTTTCAGGCACCTCCTTAACCAGAGCTGATCATCAGGACAAACCAGAACAAACCAGTATCTCGTGCCAACTCACATGGGCTATCAAATATGCTACTGCGACAACACAGGCTATCTGGGTATGGACTGTAGATCAGATAATATACCAATGTCAAATTTCCTCATTTGATAGACGTACTGTGGTTACATAAGAGAATGTCCTTATTCTTAGGAAATACACAATTAAGTACTTAGGAATAAAGGGGTATAATGTTTGCCAATTACTCATTGATAGTTCAGTGGAAAAAAAATGTATAGGTAGAAAAGAAAGAATGGCAAAGTGAGCAAAGAAAAATGTAACAAATGGTGACTCAAATATTTAGGAACTCCTTTTACTATTCTTGAAATTATTCTGTAAGTTCGAAGTTACGAAAATATAAAATGTAAAGAAAATAAGTGGTGGGAAAAAGGAACATGGGGCACAGTCTGCCTCTCCTCTCAGGACTCAGTTCTTCCCTAGTGAGCAGGGATCCCCATCAACAGTTGTGAGACGAAGTCAGCAGATGACTCTGTAAACTGTGACAGCCTACATGACTCTAACCCCACTACTTACCTCACACCCAGCACTTGGTCCACTAGCGTTCCAGGCACAAAACCCCCAGGCTGCATGATCAAAACACAGAGCCCACCAGGCCCACAAGCCCTCCAAGTTTATAAGGAGAAGTGAGGGCATTTTAAAAGCATTTTCCTCCAGAAACACTACAAACACAAAATACACAAAAAAAGAACATTGTTTTTAAAAGTGACGGGTTATAATGGAAGAAAATGTCAAACACTGGGGCCTGAAATTACTACACTGGCTATGTTTGCTTAAGATTAAAAATAGTTTCATCTTCCCTTCCCAGGAACTGCCCCTCCTGGAGACAAAAACACTAACCAACCATCACCAAGTTCGGACGTCCCAGAGCTAAACTAACGCAGACCCAGCAGCCTGAAGCCAGGGTTTCTCTCGGATTCCCAGTCATGACTCAGAAGATACACATTAAGCCTCACAATGATGCCATCAGCTGTCTGGTCCTTACCTTATCCACTGAAAGATGTGACTTTTCTCTTATTTTCAGTAAACTGAGTTACTGTCAAACTCCATCATTAATGATACGGAGTGGAAGAGGAAGAAAGGTGAGAGACACGTTGAAACAGCAAGAGATGGCCATCTGTCCCTCTCATACTGTTTGATTAATGGCCTGGTGGGCAGCAAGGTCATAATTTAAACTGGGAGTGATGGTACGTCATAGTCAGGCGGCATGAGAATGTGGGAGGGTGAGCATCCAGACGACTCATGAATCAAAACACGTTCCTATGTTTTTCTACTCAAACTTGACTACCTCAGAGGAAAATTGCTATGAAGAATTTATGGGCTAATTATTCTAAGTAATAAGATATCCGTGCGGCTCTTTGCTCCTATTGTTGCTTTCCTAGACCAGTCCTCCCGGCTCACCCTAGAACTCCGGGCTCAGGGCAGTGGGAAAACAGATGCATGCACTGGGCACAAGGAGGGCAAAGTTGGAGAGGACCTGGGGGCTCCCGCGTCTAATCTTCATACTGCAGTCTCACTGTTCTGAAAAACTTTAACACTTCCAAGGAGTCTACGTTTGATGCCTGTTGTCCTTCAACAGAGGGGCAGGCTGGGGAGGAATGCTGGACCCGGCTGTTCTGGAGGTGGCACCCACCAGACTCTTGGGGCACTGGGGAAAGAAGCACCTATGCCAGGCCAGTGCAGCCAACTGGGACAGGCAGCCGTGTGCCTAAGAACAGAATACTGGCCAATCCACTCTCATCTTTCTCCCAGACCAGCCTAACTTATACACACGAACAACAGCCTAACAGAAAGTGGTGCCCACAACAGCGACTGATGTTCCTAAGCCCAACTCTATATATACCAAGCTGGTTCCTGGTTCAAAGCTTCCTGGAAAAACCAGGTGACCTAAGCAACTCCACCAAGATGGGGAGCAACAGGATTGGGAGCTGCACCCCACCATAAGGACCATGATACAAACCCCTGGAAAAGAACCCCTGAAAGATGGAGCACGAAGTCCCTCGCTGATGCTGTGGTTACATCGTCTTCTAGAGATACCCATGATAAACTACTGATGGATGAAATGACAGGTCTGAGATATGTTTCAAAATACCATGGGGTAGGGCAGTGGTTGAGGGTATGAATGGGGCAAGAGTGGCCACTGGTTGGCGGTGTTGGGGCTGGTAACAGGCACATGGGATCCACTGCACTAGTCTTTGGGTGTGCTTGAAATTCTCCATAACAAAAAGTTCAAAAATAAAACACAAGAGGCACATAAACAACATCCTCGGTAATTAAAACATCAATATACCTCCCAATTCACTCTTAGGTATACACCCAGAAAACATGGACAAGAACATTCATGTCAGTAGCATCCACGATGGTCAAAAACTGGAACAACCCAAATGTCAAAAACAGGAAAAGCAGTAAACTGGTATATTTATATGTGAAATCTAAACAACAACAAAAGCGAACAAATCACTACACAGAACCACCCGGATGTCAGAGACATAATGTTCAGTAAGAAAAAAAGGCACACGACGGTAAATGCAACTGCGCTGTAATGTACACTTATTTATTTCGGTGTATGTAAATTATGCTTCAATTTTTTAAAAAAATAGTGATGTCGGAAAAAATCAAAACACTACTAGTTATCAGGGGAGTCAGTGAAACAGCTTTATTTATAAAAGGTAGATTTTTTAAAGGCTAAAGAATAAGAAAACTCAGCTCTGGCCTGGGATCATTTTGGTCGGGGTTTGCTAACCTGCCTGCTACCTGCCAATACCTGAGGTGAGAGCAGGAACTCCCTCTACTGACCCCGCCTGCTAGCTGATCACAGACACGAACCAACACCAAACACCAAAGCACACCAGAGCAGCCAACACCAGAAATCACGATTTTAACTTCTGCTTCACCTCCTAAGCTGCTAGCCATGCTTGTGGTCTTGACTTCACCAAATTCTGAGAAATTCAGATTTTCAATGCAGTGGTCAAGATCTTTCACACGGGATTCAGCACTCCCCTCACAGCCATGCCTGCTGCTAGGCACCTGACACTCCCTCGAGCAGCTCCCAGCAGTGCCCAGCAGCCTCACCAGCCCTCCTCCAGCACACCCCACTGCCTCCCTGAGTCTGGAATTCCTTACATTCTCCTCCTTAAAGGACGGCCCTCACAAAACTCAGATTCAAAACAGGAAAACAAAAACTGGTCTAACTCCTCAGACCTAAGTAACTTTAGTGGACGTACAAGATGCAAAAAAATCTGAATTTACTTGGCTTCGAAATTATTTAAGTATAAAATAAATGAAAATTTAAATACATGAAATAATAGCACAGCAAACAAAAACACCACAAGCACCTGCTAAGTGTCCCAGCACTGGGGAAAGGCCAGATAAATCCTGGTACATCACATGACACCTCTTCTCCTAGGCAAGCCCCATCTGGACAAAAGGCTTGGTATATACACAGTGAAGGCCAGCCATCAGCAGAGCCCTTCACCACTAGATCCTCACAGCAACAGTGGAGGCAGCAGCTCTGTCTCTGAGGTGAGCACAGACACCAGACATAGGCTTCGGCTGCCCATCAAATTCTGGGGTAAACTGGAGTGAGACCTGAACACAAGAAAGCCACGACCAGCTGACAAGTTCCTGGGCCTCGGGCCTGGGCCTACTGTCTCACTGAAGCAATACTGAGGTCCTCCACATGCCCACATCTTCAGCCACCTGCCAGCATGACAGCAGTGCTGGCGGCTGATACACCTCCCTATTCTGTAAGGCAAACCTCCGTCCCGGAGATGGGGCAGGGAGGGCACAACCACAGCGCACAGAACCTTCCACTATCCACCCAGCCCGCCCAGCCTGGTGGTGCAGACACGCGGAAAGACTAGATTCCGGCTAAGCCCTACCCATTTCTCCATTTCCCTACTGCTCAAGTTGTGCCCTAAATGGAGAAGCAGGAAAATCTTCTAAAATAGCTTGCAAACACAGAAAATCTGTAAAACACAACACTCATAAGACAGAGTTTTTTTAGGCAACCATTTAAATCATCAGACCAATAACTTCATTTTACAGATGGATAAACTGAGGCTTCCATAGTCCCCCAGATGGTGAGCAATCAAGCAGGACGAGAATCCCTCCTCAGCCTCAAACAACCTTTCTCCTATCAGAACACAGAAAGAAAGGAGGTTAAAGAGAGGGGACAAGATGAGGGACAGATAATGAGAGACAAGGGAGCTGAGAATCAGGAGAGAGAACAATGTGAAGAAAGAAGGGAGGGCCCAAGAGGGGGACAGCACTGTGAACTAAGGAGACATCTGGGCTTTTCCTCGCTGGGAGGCTGGGGAGACTAGTTTGACAAGAACTATAGAGCCACCAAGAGGCTGAGCTGGGCTGAGCTGAGATGTGCTCTGGGTACCTGCTCTGAGCAAAGTGTGGAATGATGGGAAAGCAGTACTCTGGAGGAAAGATCCAAACCACTTGGCATTGCCAAATGGACGGAGCCTGAAGTTGATCAAGCCTCGGGACCCAGCTGTCAATTCACAGAAAATAAGGAGAAGAGCTGAATTGCACCCTGAGACATAATCTGCTCCATCCGGGCTATGGGAGACTCCACAGGTCTAAGGGCCCAGGTTCTTCAGCAGATAACTGTGAGGAATGGGGACAGAGCGGGAAACCGTAAAGAGACTTAAAACATATACTGAGTTTTTAAAATGGACAAAACTAGGGAGACCACCTAGGAAGATCAGGTGCTATAGCCGTAAAAAATAAAAAATAAGGAAATGTAAGCTGACAAGGTCCTTGCAAAATGTGAGGTCATCCAAGGGTTGCTTCGCCTAAAAATAAATAAATAAATAAATAAATAAAATGAAAGTAAATAAAATAAAATTAAAAAGTAAATAAAAGTAAATAAAATAAAATGTACAAAACTATACAGTGCCTAAGAATATACATTTGGGAGCTAAAATCATAAAGAAGCATAAGGAAATGGAAACAGGAAGACAGGAGGGAGGTCACCTTTAGAAGGAGGGGGCTGTGGTAGGGATGGGGTCCCTGGAAAGGCCTCTTCTGGGGCCAACGAAGCTATTTCTTGACCTTCTAATTCACTAAACTATGCTTTTTCTGAGGGAGCGTCTTGTTTTTGTTTTATTTTATACTAATAGTCTTTTTTAATGTCTAAAAATACATTTTTTAAAATGTATAAATAAGATGAACTAAACATAAAACCAGCCCTGGAGACTTTGCAAAGCAGCACACGCAGGAAGAGAACCCAGCCAGGAATGGTGAACAGAGAAGGCGGCCCCACAGGCAACTGGGTGGGTGCCTCTCTTGGATTCTGGGGTTCGGCATTAAGAACCCCAATGGCCTGGTCCTGTGCCCTCCCAAAGCCACCTGCATGACTTCTTTATCCATCTCTCAACTGGTTCCCCGGGATAGAGGAAAAGCATTTTTTTTAATGGGTGCCCCTAAATCCCAATGTGTCCCCTTCAGTCATTACTGTCTCCATTGCAGACTTTCCTGACTCCCACGCCCTGAAGGGTTTTAACTTGCTCCCCAGGTTAAGCGCACACACGGCCCCTTAGGATCCAGCATTCCGCAGCTCTGGGCTAGTCCAACCTCACCACCTCCGCTTCTGTTCAGAGGCGGGCTCTATCTATCCACCACAGCTCCATCATCTCAGGACTGACCAAAGTCTCTGTAGCTACCACCCATCCCAACTGCTAGCTGAGTTGGCCCCACTGTGGCCTCAAGTCCCACCCTTCACTATCGCCAGCCAGTAACCCCTTGCCTCCTATCTCCTCTAGCTGACTTGGGGATTAACAGAGCAAACCCAGCAAAGTTTCTCCACTCACTGAGTTATCTTCTCCCACACTTCCCCTTTCCAGCATTCACCTTCTCTAATCCCCCTCCCATCTCTTCCTGCAATTATCCCCCAAAGTCCATTCCCCTACCCCATACACCCTCACCCAAATCATCCCCAAACTAAAAGGGTCGCCATGATTTACTTTCACCAGTCCCTGAAAACCCCTCTTGCAGGCCCCACCAGCATCGCCTAAGGCATGGCATCTGAGACAGGAAATGGCTCGAAAGGTCACAGACACATTTGTGTGCAACCAAATGTCAGCTTGGCTTTGAAAATCATCTAAACTGCCTACTAGCTCTCCTAGATCCTCTCCCTGACCCTTCACCTCGCCCCCTCCCCACTCCCACTTATGATGAATCAGAGGCACAGTGACTATGCGTGGTCACTTGCCAAGGGCGGGACCCTCAGCCTCTCCAAACCACACCTTCTTCTGAAAAATACCAACTACAGTGAATTAATATTCACTCCTCCCCGCTCTTTTGCCTGGTCAGGGCAGGGGCAGGGCCCATACCCATCTCATCCATCACCAGTTAGCAAAGTGCCTAGGACACGACAAGGACTCAAAAACTACCTGATGAATGAATGAACAAAAAACTGACACCCAGTGCCAACAGGGCCTGCCCACTGGGTGTCAGCTGACAATCCCGTCCTTAGTCCACAGGCTAGCCTATCTTGGAAGGCTGCTTAATAGTCAGTCTTTAATCTTTAACACTGCCTCGATCAAGTTCCTTTTTTCTTTAACTTTTTCCATCTATAAATATAGATTCATTAAGTGAACTAATGCATATAAAGCACTTAGAAAAGAACTTGACAATTTAAAATATATGTACAAAGTATAGTCTTAATCCAGTCACCCATAACCTCTCACGCGTGTAACGTTTCTGTGCTTCAACCTACACGAGCAGAAGAGCTAGGGAACATGGACATCACTGCATGCGCCACCAGGTCCTGCTTTTTTCCACCCCAGATCCAAGTCTGAAACAAAACTGCCAAGGTCAATGACAAGGAGTCTGGAGTGCCTGCAACAGAAACGACTTGCTTCCACACCAGGGTTTCTTCTGCTCTACTGAGAATCGGCTCCTGCCCAGTGCCCTCCTCCAGATGGAGGCCTGTTCTGCACTACCCAGGACCGCTTGGGCTGGGATGTGCACTGGGGCTCCCCCTTTTTCCCCTCCCCCACCCCCGCCCTATCAGAGGGTTTCCGGGGAGCATTTAGAGCTTTATTTTAAGCTCCCCTCTGGGTAAGGTGTCATTTTCTTATCTGGTACTAGCCAACTGCCCTACCCTCACTGGCCTCTGACACGAAGGTCAAAAATCAAATGCCTCCCCTATCTGGAAACCACCTGGAGACCAGAGGCAGCTCCCCCCTCCGCACCCCCGCAACACAGAATCAAAAGAGTGTCTTTGTCACCTGGAGGCCAGAATCCAATTTCTGTCTTTAGGACAATTGTTCTCTGCTCAGAGTTTGGGCTCAGTGCCTGAACCCTCATCCTCCTCACACCCGGAGCTCTGTGCTCCATGTGTCCCTTCTGGAGTCAAGGAAGCCCCAAACAATTCAGGTTTCCAGGGCGGATGCTGACCTTACAGAGCAAGGTTCAGCCACTCCACATTAAGTTCATCCTATTAACAGCAACAACAAAAGATCTTAAAATTCCTGTTCTAAAGAGTTCCAACCTCATAGCTCAGCTGAATTATATGTCCCAGGAAAAGAAGCTGCTGCCACCCAACATTCGACCAGGCGCACTCACTCGTTCCAGGTCTCTTAAAATGCGTCTGTTGGCTGAAAAGTCAAAGCTTTGTATAAGTTACCCAGTTAGGAAATCATAGGGCCACATGGGGAAAAAATAAGTGTATGTGTTGCCATGTGAAAGCCAAGGGCTTTTCACACCAGGCATGTACTGCTGTTAATAACTCAAACATAAACAAACATTGTACAAAAAAAAAGAAAATGAAGCACTTCCAGTCATTGAACTCACATGGCAACACGGCCCATCAGTCTATGCTCCTACTTACCTGCTGAGGTGCAAGAAAGCAAACCTGGGCACACTAGAGACTCTCCAAAGAAACTCCTTACAAATCTAAACACAGAGACCTTCATCCTCAAACTATTTTAGTCCTTTACTTACCTTGCCAGGGCCAGGGGCCTCCAAGGACCACCCATCCCAGGAAGACACCAGAGGACTCAAAGCTCTAACAGGTGAGCACACAGTCCAGCTACAGCAGCTTTCTCAGAGGTGCCAATAGGCTCGTGTCTAAGTTTTTTTTTTAAATAAAATATGTGGTATATACAAAATAATCTATCACATACATAATTATAAAACACAATAAAAACTAACCATGAACTCGTCATTCAACCAAAGAAACATGTCCAGCCTTTATTAAATATCAGACTCTTAGTTTATACTAGAAAAAGGATAGGTGTGATAATAAGTAGCAGTCATAGAGAGGAGCAGGGCATGTTACTGGAGAGGTCTTATTTCCTACTCAGCCACCTGTGGGGATGATATTGTCCTAATTTTACTGAGGGAGAGAGATCAAGGGCTTTGCTTAAGGCTTCATTAGGATGGGAGCGGTCTCATGGGACCCAGTACCTCTGGTAGGTTCCTTCCCCAGGCCCAAATTTCTACTGCTGAGGGCACTCAGTGTTTTCATTGTCCAACCTTATCACGCCTGTACCAAAAACTCTTGCCTATCTTGTCAAAAAGCAAGGGCCTTCAGTGGGTAGACCTCGCCTCTTGGGAAGTCAGGACCCAAAATATCATAGTAGTGTCAGAAGAGTTCTCCTTTAGAAAACTCAATACCATCTTATAACAAATGCTGGCGTTTGCAGCGTGAGCTCAGAATGACGCTATGTTTTATTCTTTTATTTGATAAAAACAAAACACCACTTTGAACCCTACAACAGAGAAAGAAACGTATAACTCTGCTCAGGCAGAAGAATAAAATAGTCAATATTTTTCTCCTGTAATAAAAGAATAAAAAAGGTAGGAGGAAAGCAAACACCCAGGGAAGAGCCAGAGCCAGTGGCTCCTTTCAAAAGACACTTCCTCAGAAGACAAAGAAATCGCACATGCTGAAGCATCATGGAAATAGAATTTTTACTCCAAAAATCAAGAACAATTCCAAGACCATTCCAAAGTCTACCTATCTGGTTTTAAGAGAAGCAAATTTCTCAGTAGCCATCCATGCAATCAAACAGACCTCATGTAGAAAAGCCCTTCACCAACTCCAGGAGGGCCTGGCCAGGGCTTCTCCATCCCCTACCACCATCAGCTCACTCATCTACTTGTCACAGAACCTGCTAAACATAACAGCAGATCACACATCTGGCTCCCTGTCTGAAGCCAACACCACCACCCCCCCCCAAAAAGATGTAGCTAGTGGCCTCTACCTGTCCATTCACCAAAACCATAAGTACCTCACACATTTTTTCCAGAGGCACACTGGCCTGGGGTCAGGAGAACCGCCTGATTGGTAAGGCAGTTTGATTATCAGGGAAGAGCACCTCTATCTAGAACAAACCTGCTTTTAAAAAGCTGAGTCCCTCTGTTTCCTCTACCTGGAGAATCATATTCTGGCATTTCACATCTTCAACGAGTTCTGCAGCTGATCAAGGCCAAAAGACTTTTCCAACTCCATTAAGATATAATTGAAGGTGAAAATGAATTTAAAAGCAAAAATATAAAGTCCAATTTCATGTATAAACAGATTAATTCTATGCTTCCCAACAGATTCGGAATATAAGAAAGGCTTGGAAGGAGTGCCCAGCCTCCTGTGACCAGGCATTCAGCCACCCTTGGGAGCAGCAGGCCAGCCTCTCCAAACATGGCCTCAGATAAGCTGCAAGAGTGAGCTCAAGCCTGCAAACGGGGCCACAAGAATGTTTACGAAGACATGACAGAATCAGAGGGCAGACCCAGGGGCACACAAAGCATGAGCCACCCCCCAGAAACACTCCTGAATAGAGGGCAGCACGTGAGGAAGTGACTGCCTGCGCTCCTGGCCCCTCGGCACCCAGTAACCACAGCAGACCAGACAGAGAGGCCACAGCAGGCCTGACACTGAAGCAGAGGGCTGTGCCTGTGGGCACAGCCCACAATGGGCCCTATTCTCCCTGGAAGCTCATGGCAGGAGGGGAGAGGGGAAGCCAGGACATTCCTTCACCCCCTCACAGGAGGAAAAGGGCACAGGCAGCCCAGAGAACCAGGGGCATAAGAAGAAAGCTAAGAAGCCATTTTTCTTTCCAGCTGCATAAATCGAAAAAGGGACTCCTCCTGAAGAAAAAAAAAAAACAAAACCCAGCATGGAGACCGGAGGTGCCATTGATTAAATCAGGTGGATTAAATGGCCTGCATAAGAGTCCCCTCTCTGGTCAGCAAGGCTCAACCAGAAGGAAAAAAACTCAGGGCTTTGAAGAGACAGGGGACCCCACGGACGGACGCTGTCAGCTTGGAGCTGGCACTGTAAGCAAAACAATCAAGTTCTGCTAAAAATGTCTTCCCAGTGCCAAAGAATCCAGTCGCTATTTAAACTACTTTTAAAACTGAAAAAAAAAAAGCATATCTTCAGACTGGCAAACACAGTGCTTTAAGTCTATACTGTTGACCCTTCTGACAAAATATTGTGATCTTTTCCAGGTAAGCAGAAGCAACAGCTGGAAGCACAAATTCAGGAGAGAGAGTGAGACAGGAATCCTACTGCTATCTATTTGTGATTTTAATGAATTCTATTTTTAGATATTTAATAAAGAGCTTCTCTTCTAGTCGCCTCCTACCAAATTTCTGTACTCAGGCAATTCAATCCTCCCAACACTGCTCAAAAGTCTAAAAACACAAGACACTTATTGAGGCATGCTTAACAAAAAGGTAGAGCAAAGTTCTCTACAGTTCCTCATTTTCCACTAGACCCAGAATCCACTCCCACTCAAGGGCTACTCTTGAGGCAGGTCTCTATTATTAAAAACTCCGGTAAGCAAGGCTTCTTAAGGTCAACCTACCAGCCAAGCAGGAGTATATACAGGCATTTACAGCGATGACAGATGCGTGTTTTGGGGAAGCATTCCACAGTAAAACAAAGGCTCAAAAAATGGATGGTGTCCCAGGTTCTGATTAATAGCCAAATAAAAAGGAAATGCTATTTGGAATTCCATTATCGACTGTATTATTTTTTGTGACAAAAACTGGCTAGAGAACAAGAGAGCTAATCAAGAGAGGTGTTTGACAACTAAGGAAGAAGTGGTTCACGTTTGCCATTGACAGCCTTGGGAAGCTTCTTATGTAATCCCATAGCAACCCCTGGAATGCCTGGGGGAAACGCTCCCAGCACACAGGTATAACACTGGGATGACCACGACATTTGCAAAAACAAACGTCTTCCAATTCCACTAGTCTGTTCCAATAAATATATACCAACTATTAGAAAGAATTCTGTAAGAGGTGCTTGTTTGTAGATTCCTGTACTCCATTATACAAAAAAACTCAAAATCCATAGACATGAAGGGCAAATGCCAAAACAGGGAACCAAGCTGGGCACTGGCCAGCATTTCCTTGAATGACACATACTTCCAAGTGCTTCACTCATCCTTATCCTTGACCTTCCTTCACCTGGCACACTTGCCATATTCAGGGTATCCAAGGCCTGTGACTGCCTCAGGAAGAATGAATTTGTGGCTACATGTACCCTCAATAGCAGGGAACATCAAGTCTGGACCTCTATGTGGCTATAAAAAAAATTGCACACCCATGCAAGTCACAGGAAAGGGACTAAGGAAAATGTACACAGTGCTTAAAAAAGAAAAATCGATACAGACCTGCCTTGACATTATAGGTGTGCTCCTCCAAGACTGTAAGTCACATCTTACTTTTTCAAAAGCTTCATATTTAATATTATGGTGATAAGAAAAAGATCCTAAAAAAACTTTATGTACAAATATATAAATTGCAACATTATCTATTATAATCAAAGTAAGAAACAACCATCTAAGAACTGGGGAGAGGTAAATCATTAAAAACATTGTATTTATAGGGCAATGTTCAAGCTATAATGTTGGGAGGAGAAAATCAGGATAAAAATTAAATCTATACTCTAACCTAAACTTGGTGAGAGTGCTACCCTACAGCCCTCTCCAGAGGACACCCAATAATCAGGGAATAATGGCTGATGCTACAGTGGAAAATTGGGGACTAAAGTGGAGAGAAGAAAGATTTTTTTTCTCTTGTATAATCCTGTTGAATTTTTTGAGTTTATATCATGTATTTGCATTTCCTGTTTAAAAAAAAGAATAAAATTGGGGGGGGGGCAAGGGATTTTTCCTTTTCTCTCTACTTTTATTTCCATATTTCTTATTTTAAATATGCATTTTACTTGATACAGCTTTTTGCCCACTATAATGTTTTAAAATTCCATAGTTAATCATTTTGCCAAGTATGTGTCTATCCTTCATCTTTCTTCTGCAGAAACCTCTTTTCAAGTACCTTACCTCACCTTCTAGTGCTAGGCTGCTTTACGAGCCTTATCTTCCTGGAGAGCAGAGACCCTGCAGGAAAAGAAGGAACCGATGTTGGTGAAGGTCCACAACCGAAACAGTATTATACTCCAATGACCAACTCCAAAGGAAGTGGGGAACGCCACTCTGTCTCCTGCCCACACCACCAATTAGTCACCCTTCTTTGTCAAAGGGTGACAAAGAAAGTGAAAGGGTTTCTATAGAGTCAATCCAGGACCAAAAATTACAAATAGTTTCAAAGATATGAAATTAATTCCAAAGTCTAAAATTTAGACAGCGGTGTTTTAAAACGGCTCAGGAAGGTATAACTGAAAAACAAACCTCAACGCTATTAAATGCACCCCATGATGTGCAGGGTAAAGACATTCAGTCATAAAAGTGATTTTTTTTTAATCTTCAGCTGATTGTTCCCACTAGAATCTTGCTTTTAAAATATAAATTAAATTGACATACTGCTAGAGTTTCATTCAGATTTACTTCACTCCAATAAGAGAACACAGAACAGTTTAGCCAACACAGAAACCCTCAGTTTTGACATCGTACCACTGCACCCCATCCATCTTTCTCCCCTCGACCCAGAACAAGGCTAAGAAAACGCTTAGCTATCAAACCTAAAAAATAGGAAAATAGGAATCCCTATTCATTAAGGCTAAATTAAGCCCTCTGGCTGGTGTAATGTTGTAAACTACTCTAAACTCCTATTTATAAAAATTGCTATCTGAGCAGTATTACTAATGATCAGAGAGAAGAGGGAGGGTCAAAAGGCAAAGCAGGTTATGTGACTCACAGGAAGACTGCTTTAAATTAATACCCAAAGGCAGGGACACACAAAGATGTACTGGGAAGGGATCAGATTAATAACTTGTATTTTCAAAACTGCTTTCACCTTACTTCAGAGACTGGGAGTGTCAGCACGGAACAAGCAGAGAAAGATGGCGGTTTGGGAAGCAAGAGCACAATAACACTGGCAAAGGCACAGAAAACACTCTAATATGGAAGAAGAAGAAAACTTACTCTAGGAAAAAGAGGGAGAAATCCTTGACCAACACACAGGACAATGAAGAACACACTACCTGAATCTATTCTCACTCTGAGATCCCTTGAGGTTCAATAATGTCACTCACTCCCTAGTCCCCATCTGGGATGGCTCAGGAGTTCATACCAGGATTTCTTACTTCTTTGATACTCTGAAAGCCTCCAACTAGTCACATTCTGCAGTGGCTCAAATCTAAACAGCACAGCCAGGAACCTGGATATTGAGCAAAGTTCTCATTGCTGAATTCCTATGCAGGTCAAGGAAAAAAAAAAAAAAAACAAACAAAAACCTCACTCACTTATCTTGCCCATCAAAAAAATGGGTCTATCACCATTTACCATTCTGTAGGCTAATTGTGAGTCCCTTATCAAGAAAGCTATGACTAAAATATATTCAACTCCAAAAATCAAACATAGGTAAAGGGGCTCTGATTTCACATCATCATGGGCTGCGCTTACTTTGCCCTGCCCAAGTCAAGTCTTCAAGCCAATGGCAATTCTTTCAATGAATCCAGCCTAAAGCCACATCACTCCTGCCAAGATTCTGAGTCTCCTAAAAAGCAGACGTTTTAAAACACACTGGTCCCCTACCCCACCAAGTGGGTCAACAAATCATGCCTTTTCCTCCATAAGCTCACCCCTTCTTCACCATTATTCTCTGCCACTCTGGTCTCTCTCCTTCAACTGCACCCCTGTAACACTCAAAACTGGTTTCCTGACGTCTCACCCCTTCACGTCAGGGGCACAGGCACTATACCACACAGAACTTCCAGGGGCTCCCCACAGGCCCAGCTCAGCCTTCAGGCCAACCTTTTGCCCTGCTTTTCCCCAGAAGACACTTCCTTTGGCTCCAGCCTGTCTGCTCCCGGGTCCTCAGACATGGCCTGTTCTTTCCCTCCTCCATTCTTCTCTGTTCACCCAAGAACAGCCCCTCATCTTGCCTGCCTGCTACGAAGACTCAAGCCTTCCCCACTTCCTGCAGTCTAGGGGGACCCCCTCTTAATTTTTAGTCTCTCAAGTCCTCACCAGTGCTTGCTGATGCTGCCTTACATTCTCATCTTTTCACTGTCACCTCCTGTTCCTTCTACTAAATGGAAGACCCCTGATAGTACCAACATTCAGGTCCCTAACATCTGCTGACCTAACTCATCTTGAACCTTCTTTCTCTCTCTATGCTCCCCTGCTGACCACTGTCCTTATTCGGGTCCACTGTGTCCCCACTGAACCCCAGCAGTAACCAACTTGCCTCCAGTCCCATCTCCACAGTCGCAATGGGGGCTCGCTTCTTAAAACCAAGGGCTAGTCCCACCACAGCTGCACTCCAAGACCTTTAAGGTTCCCCATTTCTACATGACTCCAAAATCTCTCGTGTGGCATTCTGGTTCCAACCCGACTTTCCAGACATACACGAAAGGTTCCAGCCTCCCCCCTCCCACCCTATGCCTCTGCCTGCCTCTTTCCTTCCACAGAGCTGTGATCCTCCTGCCACCACTACTTCACCAGTCAAACCACTAACTTCTTGAAGGTCCAGCTCAAAGCAGGGCTCCCCTAAAGTCTGCCCTCCCCAGCCTATGACCCATGCTTACTTCAGCATGATGCAACCAGCACAGGCCCCAGGAAGGCTTGGAAAAGGCCTTGTTTCTGAGAATGGCCCCTCAGAACACGTTCCTAGAGTTGCACATGGGTTCCTGATCACCCTCTCATACCATCCTGGTATTCTGCCACCACCAGACACCTGGGCTTGGTCTACCCAGAGAAGCACCCAACCAAGGTCACCATTATATCTGAC
Source organism: Eonycteris spelaea (assembly GCA_003508835.1). Taxonomy (NCBI): domain Eukaryota; kingdom Metazoa; phylum Chordata; class Mammalia; order Chiroptera; family Pteropodidae; genus Eonycteris; species Eonycteris spelaea. The sequence goes on along the minus strand of PUFA01000145.1, from coordinate 2,588,069 downwards.
GCAACACAGATGTAGATGGATATAGCCAAATGTTCGACCTGAGTTCAAATCCTAACTGCCAGATGTGGTTCCATAGTGTAGCGGTTAGCACGTCTGCTTTACACGCAGAAGGTCCTGGGATCACATACCAGTGGTGCCACGGTCCACGGTCTACAGCCATGCCACCCTGAACAAGCCCAATGTCTGATCTTGGAAGCTAAGCAGGGTCGGGCCTGGTTAGTGCTTGGATGGGAGACCACCTAGGAAGACCAGGTGCTGCTGTAGGTATAAATAATTAAAACAATAAAATAAAATCCTGTCACATAAGGACAGTTGTGTGACCTTGGGAACATTCCTTTATCTGTGACTCAAGTTACCTCAGCCACTTTAAAGAATTCTCAGAAGCATTAGCAATGGTGCACGTAGAGCAGAAACACAAGAGGCCCCTGACTGTGGCTGATATAGGTTCATCGCATCACTGACCCAGAAGCAGAAAAGGCTGGAACAATTGTGAGGTTAAAGAACTAAACATGCTCTCATCTGCCTCAACAAGGATGAACACACTTCTACTCTCACAGGTCAATACGCCAGCCCTGCCCAGCAGGAAATGCAATGCCCCAAATCCAAGCGACAGAAAAGGTTTTAACAATCAAATGCCATTTCTCTCCTTTCTTAAAAACAATTTCAGTCTCAGTGGCCCCAGGGTCCCTCCAAACCCTACCATTCTCACTGTTTAACAGACACCAGCAAATTTGCAAAAGAGGTGGTTAAAATTCTTGGTCATGCTTAGTCTCCTGACCCACACATTCCTGAATGCAAGCTCCTCCCCCATCACAGCTTGGTAGCCCCTCTGCTCAACCTTTTCAGCCTCTTCTCAGCTGGCTCCTCCCCCCTTCTCATCTCCCCTCTACTGGCTGACCTCACAGCCAGAGGTCCTGACCCCTCCTTGCCACTACCTATGTGGCCACCAGCAAGATCTTTCTAAACACAGGTCTGGAACATGCCACTCCACTGATTAAAAGCCTTCTCAGGCTCCTGCACCCTGAATATGAAGTTTGAAGTCCTGAGCACAAGAAAGGCCCAGGGCTCCTAACTATCAAGCTGGAGGACTGACAGGTGCTATTTTAGGTACTCATGTACATGTGGTTCCATGTTCGACCTTGCGGTCACCCAACTAATTCCTCCTGGCCTTGCAAGCCTCAACTCAGGAATTCCCTCTCCTCAAGCTACCAAAGAAAGCACTATGTGGGCACTGTTCCCCAAACTGAGTTCCTTCAGGGTAGACCCAGCCTCTTCTGCATGGGTCCTTCGGACCTACCACAGAACTTGGCAGGTAGTGAAGCCAAATACTTGTTAAATGAATGAATGTATTTTGCCAAATCAAATTTTTAGAACAGTGAAGACTTGCCCTCTGCCTCTTTCAACAGAGGCACATATCAACACAAGCATTCATGTTCCAACCAGGTGTTTGCTGCCTATATAGTATTGCTTGCTCCAACTTTCACACAGTTTCCCAGAGGCTTTGAGCAGGCTCACACTAAGCATCCAACTACCTCCTCAAATCTGGTTTGCCCAAGAAATGGCTCCTCAGCCTCCCTTAAGTATGAAGGCCATAGGCTCTTACTCCTTGGCTCAAAGGCAAACAAAGTCCAATTCAACTTCTCCATATTCAAATTAAAGATCTTTATTCCTCCAAGGTTGAATTCTTTTTTAAAACGGGAACATTCCGAAAGCATATGTCCGAACGTTAAGCATAGAACAATGTGATAAAGTTACAATATCCCACCTACAGCAGATTTCAAAACATCTGGTACCACATCCAACTCTTTATCTGGACTTATGTCCTATAAACACCAGCCTTCCTGCACAGTCTGGGTTCCATGCCAGATATCACTTCTACTCGCTTATTTAGGGAAACAGCAGGCCTGGCTCTTAAGTTAGAACCCAAGGCTCTAAATGTGGTATCTGAGGCTCAAGCTCCCACCAAGGCAAAACTTCACGGTCCCTATTAAAACTAATTCGGAAGTCAGTTTACAAATCTAAGAGCTTCCCAAGTCACAGAGATTAAAATATGCATTTTAAATTAACAGCTGAGTTTGTATGAAATTAACTTGTAATTTAAGTCAGAAGGATTTTTAAAGCCGAGAGCATTTTCTCTCGAGACATTTTCCAAATATACCCGCGGGCGAATCCGGTTTTCCTAACACCAAATGAAAGGGTGAAAAGGTAGTAGGCTTCCAAAGCTGCTCAGTGTGCTGTGCTGGGGGGTGGGGGGTGACCCCAAAGCTCTGAGCAGCTCAGGACCCTGTGGCTGCAGCGCCCTTTCGCTTCTTGCAGAGGCTCGACATCCCATCCTCCAGCTTCCTCCCAATTGGGCCGCACGACCCTCTTCGGAAACCCGGAGGCAGCCCACAGGCCGCATACGCCCGAGGCCGACGCGCAGGCCCCGCGTTCCAGGGAGCGCGGGCCGGGCTGAGGCCTGGCCCATCGCCGCGGCATGCAGCCCGGACCAGCCACCGAACGCCTCGAGCCTTCCCTGAGGGGCCACAAGCAGGGGGCCGGTTCTGCCCCGGCCGCGCCGGCGCCTCACCCGCAAGGACGTCCGCGACGGTGTCCCCGCCCCGGGCCAAACAGCGAGCAGCAGCAGGTGTTTCTCAGGAGGCTCAGCCGGCGACGGGGTTGGGGGCCTGGGTTGCTAGGCTCGGCGGCAGGGGACCGGCGGCGCACTCACCGAGCGCCGGCGGGCGGGCCGCGGCAGGTGCTCGCTTCTCCTGGCCGCAAGACGCTACTGCCGCTGCCGCCGCCGCCGCTCCCTGGGGAGTCGGCGCGAAGCCGCCGCTGCTACCGCCGCCGCTACCGCCGCCGAGCCCGAGGAGCCCGAGGAGCGCGAGCGCCGCACCGCAGCCTCCGCGCGAGCACGTACCGGGCGGTGAGAGGGCGCCGAACGCGAGGGCGGGGCGCGCGGCCGGAGCCTAGCAACCGCCTGACACGCGAGTACCGCAGCCAATCCTGCGGCCAGCTCTGCGCGGGGCCGACCGGCAGTCCGCGCGACGCCTGCTTCTGCCTGCGTCGGCCGCCCCGCAGCGCGCCGCACCCGCGCGCAGGCCCCGCCCCGTCCGCGCCGCTCTGCTCATTGGCCCGCCACGCCCCCGCCTGAAAAGACACGCCCCATGTTGGGATCCCCGCCCCTCTGCCAGCCAGGTCCGTCCCCGGGACACGCCCCGGCCCGGCCGGGTCGCCCGAGCAAGCCGGACGTGGAGTGGGGGGGGGCGCCCCGCCCAATCCCGGGTTTTGGACGTCTGTCTAAGACATAGCCAACCAACCCGGGATGGTGAATTTCGGGAACTGGCCCGGCTACAACTGCCCTCTCATTGACTGAATTTTCGAACGCAAATCAAGAGGTATTTCTAAGTCATGAAAATAGTCAGGAAGCGTCCTCCAAATTGCCAGGAATGATGGGCAAGTTGACTCGGCATTACACGGATGGGGAAACTAAGGTGAGGCAAGGTACGACAGGAAGCCGGCCCCTCTCCAAGGGCCTAGCCCCAGCAGGCTTGGGCGTCTGGAGAGTGCCTCACGCGTGACCCTCATCCCCTCCCCCTGTCTGGACGCCAGAATCTGATCCCTTCTCTGGTGCCAGAAATAGCTCTGACCCGCCAATGTGCTGGTCACTCACTCCTTGTGTCCTGCATTCTTTCAGGGGGTGGGGGAGTAAGGGGCAGAGTGGTGGGGGCCGGGGGCGGGGGGGGGGGGGAGGGTGACTGCTGAGGTCTCCCTTCAAGGGGAGGGTGCTGAAGGTGCTCTCACTCTCCCCAGGACTTAACCTACAACTCTGTACTCCAAAGGCCCAGGACCTGGACCTGACAGTTACTGGCCCTGACCATTACTAGATAGGTCTGGGATGGGACCTGTGGTGGGTCTGCTCTCTTTGGTTCCACAAACCCTTTGCGGGATGTGCCCATTCCTCTTGGGCCTGTGGCCAGGCTGGAATTCCAGGCCCACACTCTTGTCAGCAAGCACTGGGAACACAGAACTAGCTGCTGCCCACCTGGGGTTTCTCCAGGAATCCAGACAGCTCTTGGTCCTCCGCTGCTTTCTCCTCCAGGTGAGGAACATCTGGGAGAAGCAAATTTCAGAGAGAACAAAAAGGAATGCCTCCATCTCCCAAACACACATAATTGTTTGCAGTTCTTTGTACTTAAATGTATAGGCTCCAAACCTTATTCATGGAGACTAGAAAAGGAACTCAAAACCAGGAAAAAGGTTCCAAATCATCCCTGAGATGTTAAAACTAAGATGCTAATGGTCTCTCAAATCCAGCTCTAAAATTCTACTTGTAAAAGGCTAAGAATGCAGGAAGTTATTTGGGTTTCTAAACAAAATATATTTAATCATTCCTTCAGCTCACAGAGTTTCCTCCCACCCCTGGCCCCAAAACACACTAGGCACTGCTTTACAGACCTAGGTTCTGCTGGGGATTTTAGTGTCTGTCTATATGTTTTTCCAAAACAAAAAACAGCAGTGGGTACAGGCCTCATGAGGGACCCACCTTCTACCATCTGCGCAGAAGCTGACCATCCATGGATGCCAGAGTAACTCCTCTTCTTCCTTTTTGGCACTGGTCCTGCTAGATGAGGCATCAGGCCACATTCTGGCATCCAGGATCCCATCACCCCATGCCCAAGCACCCCCAGAACTCTGGACAGGGGAGGGTCCCTACCTGGTGCCAAAAGGTGAGATAGGCCCTTCCTTGTCCTAGGAGGAAGGAGTAACAACTAGAGTTTGCCCGAATCCCTTACAGCCAAATCTTTTCCAGTCCCTGCATCTCTGGGTTTGGGGCTCGGTTAGGGAGGTACTATGGCTCCGTGCTATCCCTGGTACTCTCCCCTTCCCCTGGCTTTGGCCTCGGCAGATCTCTCCAGGCCAGAAGAGCTCTGAGCTTTGAGCCTCATTGCTAACTTTCTTCAAGTTTAGTCTGGAGTTGGGGTTCCCCCAACCCCCTGTTCCTTCAGGCCCTAGAAGTCAGGAGGCCTGGCTGGCCAGAGTTGTACCAGCTACTTAGGGCTTAACCATCCCCTAGTGGAGCCCAACCAGCCCCCATAGAACACATAGCAAAGTAAAGAGGGAAGTGGACAGCTGTCTGTAGGGGCCCCTAGGTTGGGTGCAGACTAAAAGTCAAGCTTTGTTACTCTCTGTAGTCCTGAGAGCCAAAGGATTTCCCTTCCTGGAGAACTGCACTCCCACCCTAAGGGCTCAGCACATTTCCAGTAACTCACTCTTGAGGGCTATTCTGGAAGCCCAGCAGGGCCTAGGCTACCCTAGGTCAGGTTTGGTGCTCACAGCCAGTTGGAGAGCACAGCCAAGAGTGAGGCCCAGAGAATGCCTAAGAGCAGCTGCCCGAGGGCCCATGTAGTATAGGCCTGGGGAGGATTGATCAGGAGGCCAAGAATGGGGCTTGTCAGGCCTGACATTCAACTCTCAACTTGCCTGGACTTTCAGCCGCCAGTGCTTCCTCCACTTAGACTCCCAGCCAGAGGCTCCAGGGAAATTACCAGATTAAGGTTTGTCTCCCCCACCGAAGTATGAGCCTTTAAGGCAACAGACCAAACTGCTTGGCCCCACATTGCAACCATCACCTAATAGCCTGCACATAGTGGAGGCTCATTTTCTGTTTGGGCAAGAAGTAATGGGGAGGCCGCCCTCCTTGCTTTCCGGGTAGGCAGTCATTCTCAAGGGCCCAGGTCCTGTGCAAGGCCCAACGCAAATGTCCCAGTGTTTACTTGGGCTGATATGATTTAAGCTCAGGCTTTGGTTCTAGCTCAGACAAAATCTAGCAGATACTTACATGGACCAAACTCTTCTGTGGTCTTAGGATTCTAGGGCTTTTTATTCTGATATGTTCCCAGGGGCCAAGGGCCAGTGCCCAGCCTCAGATTCTTCCAGAGGGAGAAAGGCTCCTGCTGCCGATCCTCCCCCAGGGCCCAATGGAGAGGGGCAAGAGCAGAGCTGGCTGGAGATAGAGGCTCCTGACACAAATGCCAGGCCTGAAGGTCTGCCTGGGGCAGTGGGCTGGCAAGCAGGGCCGGCCAAGTCAGGGCAAGGGTGGGGTCCTTTTGTCTGGATTTAACAGAAGGCAGATTGTCTGGGAGCTCTGGCAGAATAAAGGCCGATAAGTTCATCCGGGAGAGACTGCCAGTAGGCGTGTTTGTGGGTCACCGCTATCCTTCCAGAAGCCAGTTTCTTCCCTTGCAGGGCCCTCCACTTCAGCACTTTCACCAGGCTCCTCCATACATGTCTGGCACAGGGCCTTCCTCAGTCAGCCTGGCAGCAGCTTCCACACCTGGTCTTCCAAGAACTACAGTCCTATGGGGACAGGAACCCCACAGCAAGGGTGAGTATAGATTGAATGAAAAAAGTCACCCGTCCCCTGGGGTGGACACATATGTCCACAGCCCCCTCACTCAGCTACATTCCACTCCCTGCTGGCTCTGGGATAAGACAGTCTCCCAAGGCCGCCTTTGGGTAACTGTTCCCAAACACTGGGCTTGTGGCCTTGAGCACTGGGCTAAACACCAGATTACGTCTGGTCTGGCCTGGCAGCCAGTAGAAGTGAGCAAAGCTGAGGGGCCTTATTGTTGATGCCCTTGTCACTGATCAGATGATCACTAAACTCAGAGTCTTGGGAGAAGCCACCCATACTCAGTTAGATTGAGAGTCCCTTCTGGGCTCTCAGTTATGTGTCTCTGTCTGGCTCAGGGTTTGGCCACTGGCTCCTCCAGGGCAGAAACACTTCTTCCTCTCAGAGTTGGCCTGAGATCTGGCCATGTCCCTCTTATCAACCCAGGCTTCCCTCAGTGGCCCCTTAGTCAGACATTGACAGATTCTACACCAACCACCAATTCTGACTGTTGATGGCTAATGGCCACATCCTTAGAACACTGGAAAATGTTGGACCCAGGCGGACAGACAGCCGTTGCTCTAGGCAGAATGCTGACAGAGACGGGCAGGGCTTCTGGGAGCCCCCACTGTGGTCTGGGGAATCCCCAGCATTTCTGGGAGGAGTGAGAGGCAACCCTGCAGCCATCTTGAGCAGAGCTAATAAAGGGCTACAGAGTGAACGTTAGCTCATCAGCCAAGCCTCCCAGGGTGTCCATATGAAGAACAAACCCCTGCTAAGACCCGGAGCTAAGGTCACTGTGTGACCTGACATAAGCTGCTTGTCTTTGAACCTCTCGGTAAAAAACGGTCATCCCCACTATCAAGTGACCTCATGTTTGCGCTGCAGACCTGCTTGCTCACTGAGAGTGACAAAAGATGGCTTTGTGTGACTGAGTCAGGGCCAGGGTGAAACATCCATCGTGTTTCACCAAATATCGATCCACAGATATTTACTTAGTCTGTTGTATGCTGGGAACACAGCAGGACAAGCCCTGCTCTCGTGGAGCCCAAATTCTAGAATAGCAAGATAGACAGTAAATAAATAAGTAAATCAAAATGGAATAATCAGAGGATGAGAGAGCCGTGAGGGCCCAGGTCTGCTGTGTGGTGCAATTTATCAGGGAAGTTCTGCAGGAGGTTAAAGTGGAAGTCCTGGAGTTTTCTAGAAGGACTGGAACAAGCCTTGGGAATGACCACTATGAAGGCAGAGGAGGCAGCAGGCTGGCAAGTCTGAGGAACCTAGGAGGTCGCCATGACCTGAGCAGAGAATGGAACTGTGAACAAGGGAGAAAGAGCAGTCGATGAGAGGGCAGGCGCTGGAGCTGGATCTAACCAGGCGGGGTTTGCCAGTATCGGGTCCCAGGAACAAGGGGCAGGTTAGTGAAAGGTGGGAGCAAGGAGGAGGGGAGCAGGACTGTGCCCTCAGGCCTCCCTGAAGGAATGTGGTGGGGCCAGGAATGAGGGGGCAGCAGCTTGGCCCCAGCCCTGGAGCCCTCCCCCTGGTCGTGGGGAAAAGAGCCCAGAGTGAAGGCAGGGGGAGGGGTAGCGGTGGGGGTCTGTGGGAGGGAGGAGCACCAGGTGTCAGGAAAGTCAAGTCAGAACTAGCATTTCAAGAGAAAATCTCACTTTCCTGCCTCCACCTCCCCCCTAAATGCAGAAAGAAGGCACCTCTCCTTCCAGCCCAGAGGAGGAAGGATGGGGGTGGGAGGGGACGTCCCTGTCAGGGGAGGAATGGCTTCCCTGAGCTCAGGCAGCAGCAGGTGAGGGCTTCAGGAAAGACCTTGCAGGGCCCAGAAGAGAGGGCCCAACTTCAACTCCCTGGGAAAGGGAGTCCACGGGCTGGGCCAAGGGGGAGGTGGGGAAAGAGTAGAGGAGTAGGGGAGCAGGAGGTGGGAGTAGGGCGAAGGTCTGCCCCAAGCCAAGTTCCAGGGCACCCACCCATCGAGTCCCCTAGGGCTGCCAGATACAGGCTTACAGAAGGCCCCTGGGACAGGTGAGGAGTCACTTGGCAGGCACTTGAGGCCTCAGGCAGCTGTCTCATCCATATTCCTCCTGCTCACTGCTCAGGGCCAGTGACCCGCAGCTGCCACTTACCCGAACTGGACTGACGTCCTGTGGGGTCACCTGTGAGTAGGCAGGAGAGGGTCTGTGTCCATCAGATGGGCTCTGTAGGCTAAACCTGACAAAGGACCCAGGGACCAGGAAGGCCTGGAGTGGGAAGGGCTGGGGACTGACTCAGGATGGGCCCTCAGGTGAGACCCCCATCTTGAAGCCAGGCCTCTGGGCCTGGGTGTGGGCAGGATTGGCTGCAAACATGGCCGAGGCTCTCTGCAAAGGGACTCACATGTCCGAGGCCATAAAAAGACCTGTTCATGATGTATGGAGAGTTTGTCCAGAAAAGAAACATTTCATGTCTACCTCTCCTATCCCATCTCCATGCGCATGAGGTAATGTGACAGCTGGTACAATGCAAAGGTGGGGACCCGTGAGCGGGAGGCAGACCGCTCCTGAAGGGGATGTCCGGGGCCACAGAGCCAGGGCTCAGCAGCTGCTCATCGCATGGTGGGGAGCCCCAGGAAGGAAGGCTGGCCTCAGCGGACCCCCTGCCCTCCTTCTGCTTGAAACTTCTGTGTACTCATCGGCGCCGAGGCCTAGGGGTTGAGGTGGGCAAAAAAGAATGAGCCCACAGATCTTCTTGTTGTACTTATAACTCCTGAGACCAGCCTCAATCCTAGTATGTCCCCTTGCCTCACAGGAGGCACGGCCTGGGGGCCCCGGGCTGCCTTGCTCTTATAGGCAGATACTAGTGGGCAATCCTGAGTTGAGGCCCCAAGGGCTAGGTGAAACAGGCAGAGGCCCTGGTATCTGCCTCTGACTGACTGGGACCAAGGCCAAACCCCTCTCCCTCTCCAGACTCTTTCCATCTCTGAACCTTGTGGGCCAAAGTTTTCCCAAAAGCCCAATATTGTTTACTTTCCTTCTGAGAAAGGGCCAGGACGCAGGTGCAGATAAGGAGCTGGTAGGGGGGAGGGATGGAGGAATAAAACAACCCAGGGTCAGGGGTTGGGGAGAGCTCCAGAGGGGTTCTGAGGGAGGCAGTGTAGTCCAGGATGGCCTTTGGGGAGACCACTGGAATGAGGAGGAGAGCACTTGGCTCCCTTTTTGGCCCCCAGCTTCTCCTTCCCTGAGAAATTTCTTTTACATCTGAAAGCCAGGCTGGCCAGTTGGCAGGCAGATGCTTCCCCTCCCCCAGTGCCTCCCACCCGTACTGGCCCTCGACCATTCCCATGACATAGCAGCCAGGGAGCTTCCTCACCTGTCGCTGCCTGGGCTCCCACCCTGTTCCGCGCCAGCAGCTGTTCCCAGACAGCTGGATCAGGGTGGGATACTGCTCAGGCTGAACTGTCTTGACCTCCTCCTCCCCCTGCCTTGATGGCCCTGCTGGCCCACCCACAACCCTGCCTTTCAGATGTCCATGACCTCAATCTTGGAGACCTACCAAGCTGTGGGCTGCCTGTACCCTCGCAAGGAGCAACAGCTGCCACTGCTCCCGGGCTCAACGGCCAAGTTCCCCTTGCCTCCTGTCAGCCTGAGGGTGAATTCCAGCACCTACCCTACACGTCACCCTTGTCTTCTTGAGCCTTGGTCTTCTGAGCACCTTCTCCCATAAAACAACTGTGGCCTTCAGGAGGAGGGACTGTGGAGCCCTGTCCTCTGCTGACCCAGCATTCCTGGGCAGCAGCCAGGGCTAAATTCAGACTCCAATCTACCTTTGGTCCCACCCTGCCCAGTGCTCGCCCTGACTTCTTGCTGCTGGAGGACCCAAACGACTCACTTCTTCCTCACCTGCCCGGCTTGCCCATTCCTTGCACTCTGTCCCACCCCTACATCCTCACCCTCCACTGACCCACTGATCTCCACTTCTCTCAGTACCTACCCACACCTCTTTACCCCAGTTTTTCATGACCCCAGCCACACACAGACTCTTTAAGTTCCTACAAATATGCTAGGCATCTGCCAGTTCCCCTCAAGGCTCCCCACTTGCGATACTTCTGCCCACAGCATTTTTTTTCCACTTGGCTAACCTCCTTCCTGCTCATCCCTTGTCTCAGTTTCCAGCCCGAGCATGTGTTCCTGCTCCGGATGCCCGCTTGGCCCACCATATTATTATGTCAGATTTAAAGTTGATGCCCAGGACAGACTGGAAGATCTGCGTCTGTCTGTTCCTTCCCTCCATCCTGGGAACCTCTAGAGACAAGGTCTGGCACTTAGAAGGTACCCAATAAAATTGGAATGAATGAATGAATGAATATTTGATTGAAAATGGGGCCTCCTGGAGCCTCGAGTCTGTGCTAGAGACCTGTAGCCTTCTAGAGGACCTCCTAGAAAGTCCAGTTAGTATTTTGGAGCCCCAAAACCATAATCCAACATACCTTCATGGACTTCCAGCCACCTGCAGAATAAATAAACCCCACCCTATACCCCCTTGGTCAATAGAGACCTGTCCAAGCCTGGTCAAGTCCCACCAGTGTCATCCCTTCCCCTCAACTACCTGCAAAGTACCACCTTTGTTGTTTTCCCTTCATCCAACTACCCAAGTACTCCCCGTCCTACTCAAGAACCACACCCAGCACGACTGCTCGACTGCTCGTTGTCTCTAGAACACCTCATGCTCCTGGGGGATGCATTGAAATAACAGCTACCAGCTGAGCTCTGTCCCACTCCTGCACCCTGGACACATGAAATTTCAGTATGCCTCCCAATAACCATCCACAACAGTGACTATTACTAGCCTATGTTACAGATGAGGAAACTGAGGTCCAGGGGTCAAGTCATTCATCAGAGGCCACACAGCTAGTAAGTGGCCAAGCTGTGGATCTGTGTTCATCTTCATAGCCTTCACTGTGCCTGGCCCAGAGCAAGGAACTCCATTGATGGCTTGCTGAATGAGTGAACAAATTGATAAAGCTGGATCAAAATTTTAATTACCAGGACCCACCCACCCCTGGCACCCAGGACACAGAGGCTTCAGACTCATGAGAGGGACTTTCCAGACTGGGGAAAAAGAGGGCTGGGTTTGTCTCCCACACCCCTTGTGCACATGGCCAGTGGCCACCCTGGCTTTGCCTTGCTGGGGTCCTGACACTGTTGAGTTGTACGAGTAGTCAGGGCCCAGTAAGGAGGGAAGAGGCTACAGGCTAACCTGAGTGAGGAAGAAAAGGCAGAGGCCTCCAAGTTGGCCAGCCCCTTTCAAATAGCAGTAAAAAGGCCTGGTGACCAGTGATTGAACAGAGGTACTCTCAGGCCGGCCTGATTATAGGGATTATAGGGTCTTCTGCAGTTTTGGCATTTAATCTAAGCCCACGTCAATCCTTAATTGTAAAAGGTAAGGAACTGGGTACAGGGTCAAGAAGTAGCCATATCAAATTAAAACACCATTTACTGAGCATCTACTCTGTTCCCAGACATCAAGTAGTCCGAAAGCAGAGAAATAGAAGTCACAGCCAGGACAACTGAGAAGCATGTCCCTGCTCTTCAGTGGAGAAAGCTGCACGTAGGAAACGAGGTGTGTGCAAGGGAGTCAGGCAGCCTGGCCTGGTCGCAGGAGGTCACCTGGAGGAGGGGTCACTGTGTCTTTGGGGAGGGGAGTAGCTGAGTTTTCTGCTGGCTTAATGAATTCCCAGGAGAGGTTGAGCAATAGCAGATCCTGTCCAGGCCTGACCAGATGGACAAGAATGGGATAGAGGTGACTGCCCAAGCAGGCCCCAGCCAGGCATCCTAGACTTTGCTGAAACTTGCCTGACTCTGAGCAGCATGGTCTGGAGTGGGGGGCCAAATGCGGGGAAGTGGAGGAACTGACAAGATAGCCAGCTGCATGTCCTGCATTGCCCAAAACTAGAGTCATCCCGTTCCAGATTCCTTTCATAATGGGATAAAATGTACCAACGGTGAGGCCCAGAGTGGGGCCTGGTGGAGCCCAGTGACTTCAGCAGCAGGACAGTGGGTCCCAGGAAAGCCAGGGAAGCACGAGCATTCCTTGGCTCCCTATCCCCAGCAGCTGCAGGGAGCTGCTCCCAGCTCCCAGCTATGCCCAGCAGCCCCCAAGGAGAAAGACTTATTTCCTGCCCCCTCCCCGGCTGGACACACAGTCCTGGATTGGGCAGCTGAGTATTCCATGGCAGGCCGTAAGGGAGATGGTGGGTGGGGCTGTCAGCCAACACCTGGGAAAGGCAGCATGGGCCTCATCTAGAGACCAAGCCTGGGGTGGGGGTACCATGGATTTCATTCCCTGCGGCAGGGCCCCAGGCTTCCTACCTCCATAATCACCCTCCCCCCCCCCCCCAAAAAAGCTACTGACACTTTGTCAGACAAACACTCCCTGCACACAGAAACCTGCCTGTAATTTACAAGGGTCCGTGAACATCGTGCATGGCTTCAGGGAACCCAGGCTAGAAGCCCTTGCAGTGTGCTTAAGGTCAGAGAAATTCCAGTCTGGTCCTGCCCCAACTGACTGTGAGTCTGGGCCAGCTCTTGGTCATCTTGATTTGCACTGCCCTCTAGAGCCTGCAAGGTTGGGCAAGCAGAGTCTCATGGGGCCCAACTGCTCTGCCACCTCCTTAGAATCACTTGAAATCACCCTATTGGGGACGGTTGTGTTTTTTTGTTTTGTTTTGTTTTGTTTTTTAAAAAAGGGCAGCTTCTAATCCAGCTGAGAATCTACACCTGCTCATCAGGGCTGGGCTGTCTTCCTCACACCAGGCCTCCTAGGAGTCCCAGCACTATCTGTTGCCCTGCTACCTCCTGCCCATCTGGATGGGTCCGGCTGCCAACTGGGGGCCTCTGCGAGCTTTGGAAGCTCTGGGCTCTGATTCACATACACATCCATCACCACACCTGCTGTTTTTGTTTTGTTTTTTAATTGATACATCCATCATTCGCCACATCTACCAAGCACCTTCTATGTACCAGGCCTTGGGCTAAGCATTACACAAAGAGAAATCATGCCCATTCTTCTGTGTCCTGCCTGATTCTCATGTCCCCCCAACATCAGATGGCTCACCCAATGTAGCCTTCCTAATGGGATTATCTTGAAACTGAATCCTTCTTCCATGCACTTTGTAAGCTGCCCGGTGTGTGGCCATCTCTAGCAGAGCCTGGCCTTTTTGGTCACTTCTTGTCACCTCTTGCTTCCAAACAGCAACTTTGATCCCACAGAAGGAGATGAGGAGAGAACTTCCGGCTGTCAACCTAGGATCCAGGAAGCTTTTAACAAAGTGACCTTGATGAATCCTCGCAAGGGCACGTTGGTTGTGTCTCTTGCCATTTTTTTTGCAAGTGCTATTAGCCACTATATGGAAACTGATTCATTTGTCATCTCCACTAGAATGAAAACTCTATGAGGATAGAGACTTTGGTTCACTGCCGTGTGTCTATGTGGAAAAGTGTTCAATAAATATTTGTTAAATAAAAAAGATTCATAAAGCCGAGACCAGATTCTATATACAATGTGGTGTCCTGCCAGAGTTGAACCCTAAAACGGCCATGTATCAGCTGTATAGTTGGGCAAGTTAGTCAACCTTCCCACTCAGTTTTTTTTTCCTGTGATATGAAAATGATTGGGATTTCTACCTTGAAGAGGAATAGGTTGAATGTAAAGAAAACAGTAAGTGTCTGGCACATAGAAATGCTAAATGAGTGTTAGTGGTTATTGTTTTTGTTACTATTACTATCCTGCTTTGTCCATTCAATATTGCTAAGAGCTTTCCTCACCCGAATCAGAAATTTCAGTGCTGTTGGAGACTCACTATGCCATTGGACCAAGGTGCCATTCACTGAGTACAAGTTTAAACTATAAGCAAGAGCCACTTGTGTGTGTGTTGGAGGAGGTTGGCTTTAATCAAATTCTCAAAAGGCCAATAGAAGTTAAGAAGTTCTGGGCACAGAGCTGGCTTATGAGACTCTTACAGGCAGCCATTTCCAGAGTCCAGATGTGGACCTTGCAAAAGAGAGCCTGGCATGGTCTTCTTGTTTTTGATTATTGATTGGATTCCTGATACAATAGTTGCCTTGGTAATACTAGAAGATGAGATCTGGGAAAGACCTTTGGAAAGTTGAGGGTCCAAGGCTCAGGTAAGGAATATCATTCCAAGTACCTGGAAGCTTACCTACCATCTATGCATGCCCCACCAGATTCCAGTCCCAGAGCCTGATTCTCATGGGTGAGTGACACTCTGCTTCCCAGCAGGTGGCGCTGCTGTCCTGACTATGTGGAACATTGCCAGCTAGGGGATCTGGGCTGGGACCTGGACCAGTCCCAGGCAATAATGCGATGAGTGCAAATTACTCCATTCAGTTATGGATTCAACAAATACTAATTGAACACCTACTATGTCAGGCTCTGTCCTACGCGCTGAGGATTTAACCAAGAACAAGACAAAACTTTTACAGAATTCATATTATTTTAGAGTTATACTGTCAAATATAGTAGCTACTAGGCACATGAGGCTATTGAGTACTTGCAATATATCTAATCTGAATTGAGAAATTTTATTTATGTGAACTATATCTATGAAGGTTTATGATATTAGAAATAACTGAGAAAATGTTAAACTATTTGCTAATTTAAGGTAAACGACAGTATAATAGTAGACCTGCCCTATAAGAAATGCTAAAGGCTAAAACGAAAGGACACAAGACAGTGACTTGAAGCCAGAATTAAAAATAAACGAAAAGACACAAAGGAGCTTATATACCAATGATTTAATGGAGCTGGAGATACCATGTCAGAGGAACTTGCACATCTTATACCTCAAACCTTGGAATGATAAAAACAAGGCAAAATAACCTTTGGACTGGGCCTAAGCAAACTTGTTTCTCAATGGACTGTTTGCAAAGGTAACAAGAAAGCAGTGATTATGACTACTGGACTGATGACTATTGGACTGAAAATTAAAAACATTATTTAGAATTAACATCACTATGTTATGTTATCTGTACCAACCAATAAAAATGCTTTCTTTCTATTAATGTAAATGTTCCCCTTCTCATAAATACCCATGGTGTTTGTTTCCGAATCAGAACACTATTTGGGCTTCCGCTTGAATCTGTTTCCGAATAGCTACTCTTATTGATCCCAAATAAATGCTTGTTTGCTTCTCACTTTGAAAGACCTTTTTATTTTTAGGTTGGCACTAGTAAAGTAACTTTATAGGCTAATAAAAAGCCAGTAAATAAAAGATAGGATCATTGTACTTTTGGTTTGATTAGTAACTTCTCTCTTTTTCTATATGATTTAAAAAAATGCATAAAACAACAATAATGAATCTATGTCAGTCATAAAATACGTAAAGATGTAATTTGTGACAATGACACAAAAGGGGAGGAATAGAGATGTATAGGAGCAGGTATTTCTATACTATTGAAATTAAGTTAGTATTATTTAAACTAGTTTATTATAAATTTAAAATGTCAATTGTAACCCCCAAGTTATCCACTAATAAAACAGTTTTTAAATATCCCCCCCAAAAAAAAGAAAGAAAAGGGAATCAAAATGGTACACTACAAAAATTGACTAAATACAAAAAGGCAGGAATGGAGGAATTGAGGAACAACAACAAAAACCCATTAAACACACAGAAAATAGCTAAATGTAACAAGTAAATCCTTTATCAGTAATCACATTAAATGTAAATAGATTAAACTTTCCCATTAAAAGACTGATTAGCAGATTAGATTTAAAAAAACAAGCTCTATATGTTATCTATAAGAGACTCATCTTGGATACAAGGACCTAAAGAGATTAAAAGTAAAGGGTGGGAAAATATATTCCCTGCAAAAGGTAACCAAAAGAAATCTTTGTGGCTATATTATTAGAAGACAAATTAGACCTAAATCAAAACAGGTAACAAGAGACAAAGAGATATGTCGATAAAAGGTGTAACACATCAAGAAAATATAAAAATTATAAACAATACACAACTAACAAGAGCCCCAAAATACCTGAAACAAAATTGACAGAATTGAGAAGGGAAACAGTTTTACAGTAATAGTGGAGATGTCACTACTCCGCTATCAATAATGGGTAGAACAACCAGGCAGAATATCAATAAGGAAATGGAGGACTTGAGCAACACTGTAAACCAACTAGACCTAACAGACACTTAACCAACAACAGAATACCCATTTTTTCTCAGGTCTACATGGAATATCCTTCAGGAATAGATCATATGATATTTACAAAACAAGTCCTAAGAAATTTTAAAAGATTGAAATTATACAGTGTCTTTTCTGATCACAGTAGAATGAAACTAGAAATGAATGAGAGAAGGCAAACAAAATCACAAGTAAGTGACGTTGAAAAACATTGTGTGATGGTTAATTTTATGTGTCAACTTGAAGGGACCTTGGTTTACCTAGACAATTAGCCAAACACTATTCTGAGCGTGTGTCTGTGAGGATGTTTCTGGGTGAAATTAACATTTGAATAGATTGTGTCAAGCACATTGCCCTCCCTAATACAGGTGGGCCTCACCAATCAATTGAAGATCTAAATAAGCTGAATAAGAGGAAACTCTTCCTGCCTGATTTCTTGAGCTGGAATTTAGGACTTTTCCAGCCTTTAGACTTGGACTAAAATATCAGCTCTTCTTGGTGGAGTTTCTGATCCAGGTGGGGAAAGCGCCTAGCAATGTTGAATGGACAAAACAGGATAAGAATAATGAATCCACTGACAGCAATTTGTTGATACACACTTGGATTTGGTAATTTATTTTTTTTTTTGAGTGGTATTCCACTGTATGAATGTTAGTTTATATGTTCATCTGTTGGACATTTGGATTATTTCCAATTTGGGGCAATTATGAATAAAACCCTTGGGTGGATGTGTGCTTTTAACCTTTCTTGAGCGAATACTTGGGAGTGTAATGGCTGGACCATTATATAAATTTAATTTTAAAAAACCTGCCAAACTGGTTTTCAAAGTAGACAGAAATTGAGAAATCGCGTATGGGTTCCAAGCCCTCCGCCTCGTTGCCAGTCTTTAAGCCTGTTTGTTAGTGGCTGTGTGGGGTTATAATTTGCATTCCTCTGATGAATAATCATGTCAAGCATTTCTCATGGGCTTATTGGCATTTACCTTTTGTGAATTGTATGTTCAAATCCTTTGCCCATTAAAAAGAAGAGGGGACTATTTTCTTGCAATTAATGTCGACCGGGCACTTATACTCATTCGTGTTCATAGCTTTACACATTTTAACTGACGACCGCCGTCCCCAGCAGTAGTAACGTGGCGAGACTGGAGGCACGAAGTGCGCTCTGGACCACTTAGCTACATAACCGCTGGGCCGTTTCTGGGCGAGGTTCCCAGTGGCTCTCAAAGGCTCGCGCAGTGATTGGCTAAAGGAGCACTTCCGCAAGCACTTCCGACGTCCCCGCACACTTTAAGTATTGGTGATTGGCTGGGCTGGCCAAGCGCGAGTGCTCCCGGGAGTTGTAGTTCTTGGCGCTGGGCTGGGGACGCTAGGGAAGATCAGAGGTTGGAGGCCAGGATCCGCGGTTGCGCTTGTTCCTGGCCGCTGGCACCATGTCTCTGGTGTCGGTCCCCTGCCATGTGAAAGGCACAGTGGCCCTGCAAGTGGGCGACGTGCGGACCTCTCAAGGTCGGCCCGGCGTGCTGGTCATCGATGTCACCTTCCCCAGCGTCGCACCCTTCGAGGTGAGCAAGCCCGTAGGCGCGACCAGGGCTCCTGGGCGGGGCTGACCAGGAAACTCGGGCGTGTCTCGGGCGTTAACTCTTTTCACAAAGCCTCTACACTGCCTCGCCTTTGCGAATCAGTTAACCATTTATTTATTACTTCAGTTAAAACATTTACTAGAATGCAGCTTCCTGTCTTGTTCTCTTCACGTCCAGGACAGCACTTGCAGGAAAGCGCCAAGACAGTAGGCTAGGTGCTGGAGATACAGTTGTGAACCAGATATAGTGAGAGGTCATTTTGTCCTTGGCCACTGGCTGGGGATCATAAGGCAATGAGTTACCCCCAAACCTGTCTCCTGCCCATTCTCACAGTCCCTGCTGGAGGTCAGGTTCAACTCATCCGTCAGCAGGATCTTCCCAATGGCTTCGGTTTTCAGTCTGCATTTGTAGTTCCACATCAGTTTGCAAGTGACCAGACACTGGAGGATCTTAACACAGAGGACAAAGTCTACTTTCTGATGGCCTGGCTTTCAAGGCCACTCTGTGTCTGCGCCCTGCCTGCCTCTTGGCCCCATGCACTTTGTCCTGTAGAAGGTGGTTCTTCTCCAAGCTGTTTCTTAACTATAAGCTGGGGAACTTCATTAACGGACCCAATCCTGGAAATCCTGTTTCAGTAGGTCTGAGGTGGAGCCTGTACATCTATATATTTAAAATTTTTTGCCTAGGGTGATTCTGATGAGTGTCCAGTGATGAGAACTACTGTAGCCCGGCTGAATTATTCCATGTTCTGTGCTGTTTTTACATTACCTTTCTTTCTTGGTCCACTTGGTGGATTCTTCCCCTTTCAGGCCTCATCTGTACATTTCTGCCTCCTCCAGAGTTAGGGCTCTAACCTCTGGCAACATCTTGGGCATGTGGCAAGATCTGTGGTTGTGGTTTGTTTATATGACATTTAGACTGTGAGCTCCTCTAGGAAAGCGAAATTGTCTTTGGACCCCAGAGGATGCTTGTTAGATTGATAGAAGGGTACATTCCTAAGAGGAGGAGAAAGAAGATGATGCCTTTGAGCCTCTCTGGCCTTGGGCCTGGGCCTGATTTGTTGAGGTGGGTTGTGTGTGCTCTAGCTGCAGGAGATCACATTTAAGAATTACTACACAGCCTTTCTGAGCATCCGTGTTCGCAAGTATACCTCGATGCACACACCAGTCAAGTGGGTGACCTGCCTGCGGGACTACTGCCTGATGCCTGACCCACACAGTGAGGAGGGAGCCCAGGAGTATGTATCGCTGTTCAAGCACCAGGTCAGCTGGGACTCAGCATGGCCTATCAGCCCAGATGAGGCTTGCAGGGGCCTGGGAACTGGGCCAGGATACCAGGGGAGAAGAGGCAGCCAAGGCCGGCCTGGGCTGTGGCTCTTTGGGAAGTGCCTTGGACGGACTACTGTTCTTTCCTTCCTAAAAGCCTGGGAAGGCGCAGCTTGGCCCATTGCTTGTTGGGAGGCTCCTGGGCAGTGAGCTGGGGCTTCCCTGAGTCCTTGTGTGTTTGTGTATGTGTGTGTCAGATGCTGTGTGACATGGCCAGAGTACTGGAGCTGCGCCTGATTCTGCGACAGCCGTCACCACTGTGGCTATCTTTCACAGTGGAGGAGCTGCAAATCTACCAGCAGGGACCAAAGGTAAGTAGCTCAAAGCTGTTGGATGGCCCTTTCCCCAGGGGCTGGGAGAGCTGGGGGTGGGGTGGTAGTGGAAGGGTAAGGATGATGAGGCTCAGAAGGAGGCCTTCATGGAAGTTAACCAGGTGGGAATGCTAGAAGCTCATGTCCCTTTGTGCCTTGACCTTTGGGGCACCTGCCTCTTTCAGAACTGAAGCCTTCAGGTGCTGGGAGGTAATTCTGTTCCATGTATTTTGGGGACCTCCTTCTGTATCACAGAAGAACTTAGGTAGTCTGACTGTTCCTTGGGTCTCTGTGGACCCCTAACAGGTTTTCCCAATGTCCGAGGCTCAGCAATCCTACTCTCTGCTCCCAGGATGTTGGAATCTGGTCCCAGGGCTCTCTCCCTCTGCTTCCCTCAAGGCAGTATGACTTTGCTTTGCAGAGCCCCTCCATGACCTTTCCCAAGTGGCTCTCCCACCCAGTGCCTTGTGAGCAGCCTGCTCCCCATCTTGAGGTAAGCGTGCACCCTGGGTACGAACCACGTGTGAATAGCTCTTGTGTCCAGTACAGGCTCAGGTGTGCCCCTATCTGCAAGAATCTGGGGCTGGACCCAGGGCCCTTGTTCACTCTGTGCCACCTTCCTCCTGGGTATCCCATGGGTTTTGAGGCATCTCTGTGTGGGGCTGGGTCACCTATTGCACTTCAGGCCCCAATGTCATGTTTCACAAGTCATTTGGGAATGTTACTGATCTCAGCTGGAGGGCCCTGTAGCCTGACTTAGCCTCTTTGGAGCTCTAAGGGCACTGCTTGGGAAAGATCCGTGGCTACTGACCCCTTCTTCTGGAGCAGGGTCTTCCAGACCCCAGCAGGGTATCCTCTGAGGTGCAGCAGATGTGGGCGCTGACAGAGATGATCCGGGCCAGTCACAGCTCCACAAGGATCGGCCGCTTTGATGTGAGTGATCACTTCCCTCTGCTTGGCTTCCATTGCCTGGATGTGGGGTGGTCCCAAATCTGATGGTCTTTTGTGTTGCAGGTGGATGGCTGTTATGACCTGAACTTGCTCTCCTACACTTGAGCCATGGCTCTTGACCAAGACGTTGACCTTCTGTGCCCGTCCAGCCCTGGTTTGAGCCATCAGAGGCCGAAGTGCTTTCCCTGCGCATTCCAAGTGTTACCTGCATGCCTGTTCTTTCGGGGCCACGTTCACAGATTCAGGATTCTCGGCTCACTGTGTCGTTTCAGCATGAGCTCCTGGCAGGGGTACACTCTGTCCTCACTTGGCTGCAACCTGAAACTCCTCTTCCTACCCTAAAAACACTACAATTCTACTTACTAAGAATCCTCCTCTGCCCCTTCTGCCAACATGCACACCCCTGTCTTCTGCCTGCTCCCTCACCTGAGTGCAGTGGGCTAGGGTGACCTACTGGAGCCTACTCTGTCTAGCGTGCTATAATCACGGCACTTCATACTTTGGAAACTTGAGGGAAAAATAGCTCCGTTTCTTCCTTCTGCGCCCTCTGGTGGTTTTCCCTCTGTTTTATGCCCACAAAAAGAAATTTCCTGTCTAAACTCCTGCTGCCTGCCTTGGGAGCAAAGCTGGGGCTTTTTGGGCTGCCCGAATCCCTCGGTCTCTGAGCTGCCTGGCTCCTGGTTGTGTGTTCCAGTGGGTCTGCCCATCCAGCCTGGCAGGTGCTTCTGGCAAGGCCAGGGCCTGAGGGTGAGTCCTGGAACCTGTTTGCCATCTGACATAGCCCAAAGCACATCCTTGTCCCTCCTCCAGGTGCCCCTTTCCAGAAGAAATGCTCAGTGTGATTAGGGATCATGATGGGGGTGGGTCTGGGTAAGGGTTCTTACTGGGGCGTCTTTTAAGAGGCTAAGGTCCTTTCAACCACAGGCCAGCTGCTGAATAAGGCAGACTGCCTTTTATGAGAAAATCCTGCTTCTGTTTTTATCCTGGCTTTGCCTCTGAGGGCTATTATGAGGCAGTATTGCAGCACCTGCTGGACTGCAAAACGGGACGTTTCTGTGGGGTCTGGGGTAAGGTCAGCCACTTTTTGATAGCTGCCCTCTGCTCTCACCTGTCATGGTTCTTGCAGGTTGTATCTTCCCCTGCAGGGTCATTTACTTAGCTCCATTCAGCTTTTGCTAAGAGGGTAATGACCGTAGTCTTATGCTCAGGGAGTAGTGGCCCTCTGTGTGTTTGAGCGGGGAGGTCCCTAAGGTGGCAGGGACTCTGCTTCATTCACAGCTGTGTCCCCAGCACCTAGCACCGGGCCTAGTATGCAGTTAGATCAATAAACACTTGTGGAATGCATGACTGTGCTGGCTGCTTGTGTCCACCCGGTGAGAAAGTTGGAGACCCTCACATGAGGCCAGTTTACTGTGGTGCTCTGCCTGCTAGGCTGGCTCGCTCTGACACAGGACACCTCCTATGTCCTCTCCATCCTCTCCCCTCCTCCCATTCGACCTTACTCTCCTGATATCCTGAATGTGCCATTCAAGCCTCAGCCCTTTACTGAACTTTGGCCCCTGGAGGCAGGGCAGTCAGCAGTGGGAGGTCAAGCCCCCAGCTGTGATTCTGAGCAGCTTAACCCTGCTTGGAAGGCCCAATCCGCCCTCAGCGCCTGGGGCTGTTTCCCTAGTGCTTGGACTCACTGTACCGTGTGCTCTAAAGCCCCGCCTGCCCTTGAGGCTCCCCGCCCCTCTTCTGATCCCCTTTGTGGGAGAGAAATTTGACCGAGCCCGGCCTGGACTACATCTCCCAGCGTGCCTGACGGAGTGGTGGCCTCTCTGCGTCGGCTGCATTGATCACGGGCAACAATGCAGCGGGCAGTGAGCATGGTGGCCCATCTGGGCTTGCGTGGGCAGCCTCTCCCCTCGGTCACAGGCCGTCTGCTCAGTGGCTCACAGGTGGGATAGAGGGTGCAGGGGCTTGGTGCCAATCTTGGAGGGTGGGGGAAGGAGGGAACTGGGGGATGGGGCCCTGGTGGCACTGAGCCTGGCCGCCCGCAGGACGTGCTCCGCAGGACACCACTCTATGACTTCCACCTGGCCCATGGCGGGAAGATGGTAGCATTTGCGGGCTGGAGTCTGCCAGTGCAGTACCGGGACAGCCACGTTGACTCACACCTACACACACGCCAGCTCTGCTCCTTGTTCGACGTGTCCCACATGCTACAGGTGAGCCAGGGGAGGACGCTGACCTCCAGACCAGGCTTCCTCTCCATCGACAGAGGGGAACCCTCTGCTTTGTTTGCTGGGAGCTGGATGCCAAGGGCCCTCCTCAGAAGAGTTGGAAATTTCAGGGATGTCAGACTATGGCCCCCAGAAAATTAACTCAGAGGCTCACCTGAGCAGCTCCTCTCTAATCTCTCCAGCCTGCTCCCACTTAGTGTCATGCCTTAATGTCCTAGGTTTTCCAGGGCTGGCACCCATTTTCATTGACTGCCCTGGGTATCGTTTGGGAAGGAGTATTTCAGGAAGGTGCTGGACCCTTTCAAATTCCCAAGCCTCCCTCACTGCACCTTCACCTGTATTGGCAGATGTTGGAGAATCAGAAGGTGGAGGCTTTGCCACTTGCAGAACTAAAAGACTTCAGGCGCTTTGGCTGGGTTGGAGTGTGCTGTGGATGGCAGAAAGGGTGCCTCCATGCCCGGTGGCCTTCCAGATTGGAGCTGTTGCAGTGTCCTGAGGCTTTTGATCTCTTTCCTAGACCAAGATATATGGTTGTGACCGGGTGAAGCTGATGGAGAGTCTAGTGGTTGGAGATATTGCAGAGCTAAGGCCAAACCAGGTGGGCCCTTCTTCTCTTCTTTTTGCTCAGTGGATGTTCTTAGTCGTGAGCCAGCAAACAGCTGAGACCTTGCTTTGGGCTTGGGGGCACAGTGATGGATTAGATACAGCTTCACAGAGCTTGCATTCTTGGGGCACTGAGTCCCTGAGTCGTGTCCAAACACCCAACCATCTGTAAGGAGGGGCTTATCCCATCCTCTCCACATCAGGCTGGGAGGCCAGAAACCCACATTCATGTCTTACTCTGTGACCTTCCGTGCTGCCTAACTCCTTGCTATTCAAAGTGTAGTTCCTAAATCTTCATCACGTAGGAACTTGTCAGAAATACTCTCAGGACCTGCTCTAGACCTGCTGAATCAGACCCGGCATTTTAACAAGATCCCAAGGTGATTCATGTGACTTCTTAACCTCAGGCTCTGTCAATCCAGTGGGGAGGCTAGGCCAGCCACCCAGTATTTTGGGGCTTTGCTGCTGTGGAGCACATGAGATTATCAATATGGATTTTTGACGCTTCAGTCCTGGGGTTTGGAGTGTGAGCTGAGTTGTCCCAGGTTTGGATGGGATGCAGTAGCAAGCCCTTGGTATTGTGGATTAAGTGTGAGGTGAGGCTTGGTACTGAGTAGGGAGTGCTGCACACTTCTCAGTGTGTGAGGATCAAAAACCCTGGGCTTGGGGAGATGCCAGGGCTGACCCAGCCTTGCATCTTGCACCTTCCCAGCCCTGTGCATGAGGGTTCATGAATTTGTGGGGGCTGAGTGGGTCCAGCACTATGTCTAACTCAGACTTGACCTTGGCCTCTTGAACTGGGAGGCAAAGATGCTTCATTTTGGCGCTAGGGGACTCTGTCACTGTTTACCAACGAAGCTGGAGGCATCTTAGATGACTTGATTGTGACCAACACCTCCGAGGGGCACCTGTATGTGGTATCCAACGCTGGCTGCTGGGACAAAGACTTGGTCCTCATGCAGGTACAGCCCCTCTAGTCTTCTAGATACTGCCTTTTCTTACAGAGCAGCATGCTTGTCATCCAGGACAGACAGTGGCTCTTTGAGAGAATGAATAGGAGGCCACAATGGGCCCTCCCTGGAGCATGCCAGTTTCATGGTGTGGGTGTAGGAGATGGGGAGGTGAAGCTGTCCCTGGCCCCTTCTGGTAAGGGTGGAGGGCTGAAGCTTAGCAATAGCGCTGGCAGACCTAAGCTTGGGTCATCCCTACCACTTAGTAGTTACATGACCCTGTAAGATGGGAACCAGCCTACTCTTCCCATTTCTGCAGCACCTGGCCCATAGCAGGTGCTCAAGAAATACTTCCAGAAGCTAATATACTGTTTCTGTCTTTCCTTTCAGGACAAGGTCAGGGAGCTTCAGAACATGGGCAGCGATGTGGGCCTGGAGGTGATGGATAATGCCCTGCTAGCTCTACAGGGTGAGTGGCCAGGCTGGGGTTGGAGCTGACCTTTGCCTTCCTGGCTTCCTCAACTGCTTAGCACAGAGGCTGTAGCAGGAGGGGGTGGATGGTGAGATTTGTATGCCATATTCTAAGCTGGGCATCATGCCCTCTTTCCATCTGCCCCAAGGCTCTACGGGCCATGGGGAAGAGCATCTTTTTCCACCTGCAGTGGAAGACTTGCTCAAGGCCCTAAGTAAGGGCTGCAGTCCAGCTTTGAGGGGCACTGGGACCTGGACACTTGGTCACTGGCTCCTTGGGCCCAGGCCCCACTGCAGCCCAGGTGCTACAGGCCGGCGTGACAGATGACCTGAGGAAATTGCCCTTTATGACCAGTGCTGTGATGGAGGTGTTTGGCGTGTCCGGCTGCCGTGTGACCCGCTGTGGCTACACAGGAGAGGATGGTGTGGAGGTGTGTGAAGAAGTGGGTACAGGGTAATAGTGCAGGGCATAGGACTCTGGGGCAAGTGGCACTCCTGTTCTCTGATGTTCCCGTAGATCTCAGTGCCAGCAGTGGGGGCAGTCCGCCTAGCAACAGCTCTGCTGGAAAATCCAGAGGTGAAGCTAGCAGGGCTGGCGGCCCGGGATAGCCTACGCCTGGAGGCAGGCCTTTGCCTGTATGGGAATGACATTGACGAACACACCACACCTGTGGAAGGCAGCCTCAGCTGGACATTGGGTGAGCTGGGCTAGCAACCCAGGGATGGGATCCTAAAGGTTGGAGTGGCCCTTAATGAGACCAGCTGGCCTGTGACCGCTCCCGATGTCATGTAGCCTGGAGCAAGCAACTCAACCTCCCTGAGCCTCCATCCCCTGAAGGCGCCACTGTGGCTTTGCCCGTTAGATGCTGAGGACCCTCAGCAGGCAGCATGGCTCCAAGCCCAGGGGGCAGGAGGTGGTTGGCTGACTACATGGCAGGGGAGGAATAGGGCCTGTGGGAGCCTAAGCGAAGGGGCCTTGATGCTGGGTGGGTCACCTGGGGGCCTCGTAGCTAGGATCTTGTGGCCAGAGAGCCTATGGACTGTGGCTTAAGTCTGGTGTATTATGCTCCAGGGAAGCGCCGCCGAGCTGCCATGGACTTCCCTGGAGCCGCAGTCATTGTCCCCCAGCTGAAGGGCAAGGTGCAGCGGAGGCGTGTGGGGTTAATGTGTGAGGGAGCTCCCATGCGAGCACATAGCCCCATCCTGACTACTGAGGGCACCGTGATTGGTAGGTGGATCAGGGAAGTTGGAGAGCCCTTGTCCCTTCCCCAGGCGGGTGGGGGCTCTGGACCAGCAGGGTAGAGCTGACACATGGCTCTGCCTGGCTAGGTACTGTACCAGTGGCTGCCCTCACCCTGCCTGAAGAAGAACGTGGCAATGGGTTATGTGCTTTCTGAATACAGCCGGCCAGGTACCCAGCTGCTGGTAGAGGTGCGGCGGAAGCAGCAGATGGCTGTGGTCAGCAAGATGCCCTTTGTACCCACAAACTACTACATCCTCAAGTGAGGGTGGCTGGGGACCAGGCCCTCCCCTCCAGGAGCTTTCCTGTAGCATGGAGGGCATTCTGTAAGGGGTTGGTCAGGAAGCTGAGGCAGAACACACCGAGGGTAGGTGGTTAGGGTGCAGGCTGGTTCAGATTGTCTGGTTGAGGGGGCCCACACCACTTATACCCCCTCATCCTATGCCACTTTAATTTCAAAACCCCATTTCTCAGTGACAGACCAGCTTACCCCAATGTCCTGTGGCCGCCTACACTCCCACCGACCCGACTCTTGCCTGCTAGAGGGCTGTGACAAGCATCAGTTCTGGCGTGTCCCTTCTGCTCTGCCAGGTGCTGGCTGTGCGGCAAGGGCTCGCCTTTAGGTTAAAGCCCTGCCCAACCTACCTCACCAGTTTCTCTCACTACAAAGGCTTATTACCTTGGGCAGTGCTGGCCACCTCCTCCGGTTTACTTTCCATGAATGCAAACTAATGATTCCTGATGTAGACGGCTGGCCGGTAGGGCTGCTGTGCCTGTGTGTAAACTCGGGGACGGCCAACACGGCACGGCCACATCTCCCCCATTCCCAGGGTGCCCCCCCCCCGTCACCCAGTAGCAGACCATGCCAGCCTTGCCACCTGTTCTGAGCCCCAGGGCTGCTGTAGGGCAGGCGTAGCCTTCTCCTGGGCTGGCCTTGGGTCCTGCAGCCCCTTACTGGACGCCACTGACGCCTAAAAACATTAAACGAGCTTCCTTCCTTCTTGCCAGAGTGTCTACCTTCGTTGTCTTTTGCCCACAGGTTTCCTAGGGTACCGGCTCAATGCCTGCCTCTCTGGCCTCAGAGATAAATAAGACTTAGTGGATTCCCCTTGGGAGGGGCAGGACTATAGGAACTAATGGGGACGGGGCCCATGTTGCATGCTCACCGCTGCTCTCAGGGAGCTGCGTCCCCTCTCCAGACCACGATCTACTGACTCCACTCTCGCCTGCTGGGGAGCTGTGAGAAGCCTCCGCTCTGCCATCTCTCTCACTGCAAGCCCTTAAATTCTGGGGTGTTCCCTCTTCAGTTTCCTCTGTGCATGCACACCCTTGTCCTGTCTGAATAACCACACAACTGATGCACTTCTCTGTTTAATAAGCCACATCTTCAGTCGCGCCTGGGGTGGAATGTGAGACCCTGATTCTGTGTGTGATGGTGTCACTGGGGAGGCCTGGGGCTGCAAAACCATCATCCTGCCAACCAGAAGGTATCTCTGGAGTAAGTACCTGTGCAAGAGCTCAGTGTAGCCCTACTTTCAGTGTACCTCTGCCACAAAGACGACTAGGGCAAGGCTGCCAGATGGAAATGTGACATCTAAGAGAGAGGAGGCAGGCAGCAGGACAGGAGGACACTGGTGACCCATAGAAGTAGGCAGGAGTATAGCTATCAGGGAAGGAGGCGGGTTTAGGGCCACACTGCTTTCAGGAACTGTCATTTACCACCCATACCTCTGGAAGGTCCCCTGGCCCACTGTGGAAGTGACAGGCCTGCCAAACCTGTAGCTCTTCTCTCTTAAGAGTTCTTGGAGGCTGAGATGGTGCTAGTACGGAGGAGCTGAGCCTGTGGGCTCTTAGGATGAAGCTCCTGAGGTTCCAGGTCAAGATGGGAAGTAATGAGGCTGCAGGGCAAATAGGGTCACTCTGTACTAACTGCTTGGTATCTCTGTGAGCAGGCAGGGTCCAGACCCACAACCCCAAGAGCACTTAAGTGGTGGGGATGGGCGTGGGAGGTCACCCCTGGGGCTCAGGCTCTTTCAGACACTCAGTTTCCCTCGAAGGAGAGGAATATGACCATGATGCTCCAGAAAAAAAACAATTTCCATAGCCTGGCTCACACCTGGAGGGCTCTGGATGCACCAGGGAGGTGGGTATTTGTGCCACCATGACTGGATGGTGCCAGCTGCCCCTTATACTTGAGTGGCCGGCTAAGTAATCATAGAGTATATGTCTGTGTCCAGGCCAAGATTCCCGGCTCCCTGCCAACACAGCAAAAACAAATTCAGGAAACCTAGGGCTTAGGGTAAAACTTCCCTTACAAACCCCAGAGCTGGCCAGCCTCGGCCTTCCTCTCAGACAAATCTCTATGGGACATATCTCAGGAGGATGAGAAGAGGGACAGGAAGAGGCTAAGACAAAAAACGGACTGCTAGCCTTCTCAACCAAGAGGCTTCTCCTAAACTGACCCCTGAGAGGAGAAACGTGCCTTCTCCGTGAGGCACCCAGATGAGGGTAGAGGCAAACTCTTTACTGGCCAATGACTGGGGCTGCTGGTGGAAAGGCCAAGGGCAGTGGAGGCCCAACCCAGCAAGCCCTGGAGTACTCCCTGCCCCCCAGCCCTGACCCCCTTGCAGTCATCCCTGGGGTCTAGGCAGCAGCAGAACCCAGTGTGGGAGCCAGCAGACCCGATGATGTCCCTGGAGACCCCTCTGCTGCCTTCCCTTATTCTCTGTGGGTTTTGAGAAGTTCATTTGCTGCTGTTTCCCTAAAAGTGATAGAGAGAAAAGAGAGGGGGTTATTCCATGGGCAGCACAACAATCCTGAGATTGACTCTCTCTAGCCCTTTCACAGGGGCTGAGATGAGATGGGCTCAGTAAGGCAGCACTACAATCTAAACCTCTCTGTTGAGCTCCCACAGCCCATACTGGGCCCATCACCTCTCCCCTGCAGACCTGTTCTTTCTCTTGGTTATCCACTTTATGATGGTACTCCCATCCTTCCCCATTTGCCCAAGAAAAAAACCTGAGCAGTGGCCGGCCTCTTAACTGACCTCTTGTTCTGTTAGATCTTTTTACATAGTTGCCACATGGAAGGCAGATAAAAGGGCAATTAGATTAGGCCATCGCTCAGTCCTGTGGCTCGGTATTCAATAAGCTCCCGAAGTCTAGGGCTTCGCAGGTCCCTCCATGCCCTCAAATTGAGTTCCAACATCACAGCCTTGTCTATTCCAATATGTCACCCTGTTCTTGCCTCTGGGCCTTATCGCCATTCTCTTTGCCTCATACACTTTACCACCCCCTAGCCTTTGCCCTCAGCTTAGGTGTCTCTCTTAGGAGAGATCTCTGACTGCCCCCGCCTCTGCGCTGCTGCCCTCCCCTTTCAAATATCTACCCTCCCTGTGAGCAGGGCCTACCTTATCTTTGTTCTCTGGACCTAGCGCGGCCTCTGCCATGTGGTTAAGAGCTCAGAGTAGCTGAATGAATGCCCTGATCAATGAGTTCATATTACAGCTAAGCAGGCTGACCCTGATGAGGTCAGTCAGTGTACTGAGGGCAGACAAGAGGCTCCTGCCTTTCCAAATGAGGGGCTTGCAGTGAAATAGAAATCAAGGGAATTGCCATTTCATCTCTGAATTTGTGACAATAACACTGTCTACTCCACCGGTTGCTGAACAGCATCCCGATAAACTGTTCAGCCATCATTGTCACTGAAAGACTGAGCTCTACTTGCAGCCCTTGGAGCTTACTGCAAAGGCCATTAAGCTGATGGACTCCTACCTTCCTTCCTCCGTCCCAGGGCAGGAGTATTCTCTGCCTGCCAAAAATGGGGTTGAGATTGGGACAGATTTACTCACCACGAAGGGAAATGCGTGGAGCCATCAGGTGTGGATCCGTTCTGGCCGCCCAGACCTGGGGGCAGGAACACATCCAGAGCTGCATCAGCCCAGGTCAGATTAGGGACTAGTGGTATTTGGAGAGTCAGGAGGGGAACCTAAGGGACTAGTGGTATTGTCGGGTGAAGGTTCAAAGTAAGAGTTATAATGTGATGGGTGCACTGGTGGGGTTTCCGATGTGAAATAATACGTTGGCATGGGTCATAGTACAACGTTAACTTGCGATAAGGTTTTTAGGGGACCAGTGGTAGTCTAGGGGGGTTCTGGGGAGCCAAATGGTACAGTCCGGTGGGGGTGGGGGCGGCCGGTCCACGGAAGTTGGTGTGGAGCCTCACCTGGGCGGTGATACAGCCCGGTCACCGTGCTCCCGTAGAACCCCCACGCCAGCTGGATGCCCAGGAGACTTAACACCAACCACAGCAGCAGCAGCTTGAAAAGGGTCACACGCATGTCCTGCGCCTCCCACTCACGCAGGAACTCGCTGCCCAGGGCGCCCAGCACGCCAAGCACTGTGGCCGGCAGAGCCTGCAAGGACTGAACAGTCCAAGAATCCGCCATGACTGGCTCGCACCCCACCCGGTCTGTCACCGTAGATCCCACTGCGCAAGCGCCGGATCTTCCGGGCCTAAGGCCGTTAGTGCGCAGGCTTGAACCCAGGCGAGGCAGCCTACCTCGCCTGCGCGAAGAGTTGGCAGTTTGGGAGGAGTATTAAAACCACGCATGCGCACCTGGCCCCACCCTGCTTATTTAGAGGATGAGTGACTAGAGGAGTACAAAATAGCAACCAGGTCTTTTATAGCCCCGGAGTTCCCGTGATGCCTTCACGCGGCTGCAATTAATTGTTAAGCGCCTTGGCTTTTAGGGCGTGGACGCGCTCCTGAGCAATCGTGGATGAGCTGTGAGTGTGCGCGCGTGCGCGGGGCCGCGACCGGGGCCAGCTCGAGCCCGCTGGGCATACGGGGACGCGCACGTCGCTCCCCGCCCTCCCGTCGCCGCCCGCCCTCGCTCGCTCGCGCTCCCCGCCCGCCGCCCGCGGTCCTCCGTCGGTTCTCTCGTTAGTCTGCTGTCGCCTTCTCAGCCACCCGCCCTATAGCCTCCGAGCGTGCGATCCGCGGACTAGCGTCCTCGGCGCAGAGAGGCCGGACTGGGAGTCGCCCCCCGAGGTGAGTGAGAGGGTTTCCTCTTAGCGCCGCGGCGCCCCGGGCCCGCCCGCCCCGCACTCTTCCGGCCGCGCCCGCCGCCTTGCCGCGGCCGCGCCCCACCTGCTGCTCTCGGCTGGCCGCCCCTGGGCCCTGACCCTGACTCCGGGCCCGGCTCCCCGAAGCGGCGGCCCCGCCCGCACAGTCCCCGGAAGCGCGCCCCGCGGCCTCCCGCGCCCCTTCCCCGCCCGGTCGGGCCTGGTGGAGCCCAAGCCGCCCGCGGTCCCCGGCGCTTCCTCTCTCACGGCAGTGACGGGCAGGGCGGGTGCTCCGAGCCCAGCCCCGCGACCGCACCGGGCAGCCGACTGCTGCGACGCGCGCGTGGCTGTCGGAGTTGAAATGAGAAAGAAACTCTTTACAACTCCATTTTGGCTTTTACATGTAATGTGAAACATGAATCACCGTTTTATACTGGGTGAAGTCCAGTTATGTGTTGGGTAGATTTTTCTTTTTTAATGCAGTATTCTTGGAGATTGTGTAAGTAAAAGTGTTGAAATCTTGGGTTAGGATTCTTCGGTAATTGCAGAGGGAAATTATCCATGTAAAAAAATTTTCATGATTTAAATAGTTTAAATTACGTTGAATTAGAATAGTGTTAATTTTGTTATTTCGCTTAGTCTAAGTTACTACTTTGATTAAGAATCACCTAAACATCTGCCCTTCGTTACCCATTGGACCCAGTTGCAAGTCGCCTTAATTAGATAGCACTATTTGCACTCAAATTGATTTGCTCAAAATCATGTGTATTAGTTTATGGTGGAAAATTGGCATTCTCTTAACCTCGGAGTTGGTTCCACTGTGGTTTTTTAATGGTTCTGACTTAAAATTTTAACCTGTTGGTGACTTGAGTGTTTAAGACAGTATTTTGGAGTAACTGTTTCTTATATTCTTTCCTGCCAGATCTGATGGGGAAAAATACTTAAAAATTATTTAATGTTGTATGTGGTGAGAATTTTTCAGCCTAGTTTCACACACCTAGATGTGTAATGTGTAGATATCATTGCATGATTGTCACTTTAGACATTGCTAAATTGGTAGAGAGATTGAGTATTTGGCACAAATCACATGGTTTGGACCGAATAGACAAGACTAATTCTTAATTGTAAAGGATAACATTTTGAAGCATCTCTGTTGATTGTCTAGAGAATAGTTAGGGTGTCTCTTGGAGATGTAAAATATATAAGATGGAACTCGTTTTGAGTCAATTTAGTCCTAGACTTACAGCCTCTGTTCTCATAAAAATCTGTACTGAGGGAAGAAGAGAATAGAAATCCAAAGTTTTTTCATAAATCCAGAATTTTAGACCCGAACAGAATCTTCAGGATTTGTATTCCAACCCTATTTGCAGATGAGGAAATTGAGTCCCAGAGACTTAAGTAATTTCCCAAGGTCACGTAGGTCTAGTCAGGTGCGGGCCACAACTATTTTTTCTGTAAGGTATTCTCCATGTACACCCAAACACCTTGCTTAAAGTTAGCTTAAATTCAGGACTTACAATATATTCCAGTGTTTCCTCTTTATATATATACATATACACATGTGTATGTTATATATTATACATATAATATATACATATGAAGAATCTGAAAAACTCATCTTCCAAACAAATTTCAGTTCTTTAGCAAAAGCACTTCTCTGTAACCTATGGTCCTGTAACAGATGATTGAAATAGGTAAATATACAGGGTCCCTGCCTGGCCTGATTCTGGCTTTAGGTGTCTGGGGTTTTTTGAGGGACCAATTTCTTCCACAGGGAGGCCCCTGACTTCCCTGCTTCAAATCCATCATAATTATTAGGTCAGGCTAAGATATTATCAGGTGACTGTGGACTCTTTTGACTATTGATTTGAGATGGGCTAGGGAGAAGCTACATAAGTCAAGTAAATAGTTCTTTGTGTGTATGGTAGTGGTTTTGTTGGAGTATTTTCTTAGTCCTGATTCCTTTTTTTGTTTGCCAGTTAACCGCTTTTAAAAGTCTGTCCTGGTCATGTGGGGGTGTAAGTTATTAGGAGAGTGAAAACAGGTAGATCTTCAGGTGTTTCCTGTCCATGGGTGGAGTCCATGCAGTGACAGGAGGAGGAAGTGGGTTGCTACTCTCTGGGTTTTCTTAATTGTCCTAGAGCTGTGAGATTTGTTAACTGTCAGAAGAAAGACTGATATTTCAGCTTCTAAGAGAACTAATTTGAGCTTGCTGGCTTCTATAGATAACATCTTGGGTTTAATTGCATCATGGCTACTAGTGATAATGGTGAATGGTACCTAATCACTGGATTTTAATCACATGTATTTGTAGTTTTAAAAGGTCCTTAAGTATTTCATCTTCCCATCCCATTTAGTTTATCCATTTATACACCTAGCCAGTGGAACTCAGTTTGCCTATACCTGCATATTAATGTAACTACAGTTTAAACTTGTGTTGATGTCTTACTATACTCTGCTCTTTGGGGACATGTTGCTGTTAAATACTTGTGAGATTAATAAATTAACATTTCCAAGACAGTTTTAAGTTATTAATTACTGTAAAATTCCTATTTCAAACATTTCTATTTCGAGTGACTCATTTTTTTAATCTGTGGTGCTGTAGTAATAAGTGAAGCCTTGTATACTCATAATTATGATAGTCATGTGACTGAAAATCAGATAGGCATTGAAGCTGCTCATTCTGGGGGTTGGTCTGAGTTTATTGGTGCTTCGTCCAGACGATACTGGATATATTTTTATAGCTTATAATCAGAATATGAGATACACTCTGTTAAATTGCAGCCAGTTTGCAGTTTGTACCAAATTGCTTGATTTTTTTTTAAGAGGGTGGGTAAAGTAAATATGTTTAAACATATTTATGAAGTATCTTAATATTCAAGTGACGGGAAAGATCATAAACAGCCAATAAAGTAGGTTTGGAGTGGAGCTAAGGGAAAGTGGGATATAAAAATAGCGAGGTGGGCAAGGACATGAATTCTTCAGATTCTGACATGAGAAATTAAAAATATTTTTTTAAACGGAGGAATGATATTATCTGATATTAAACAAATAAACCACTAGAATCACTCACTGAAAGTAGGGGTAAATCTGATTTTAAGTAATAAACTAATGTTTATCATTTCTGACAAAAATATCAGAAGAATTTCTCAGTATTTTTTAATATTATTTTCTGACACTTATCTTTGAGCCTGTAATATCTCTAATGCCTATATTACAAAGGAAATATAGTTTGATAAAGCAAGTCATTAAAGTGTTCGTGGTAGTCTAGGTGGTAGAGATACAGGTGTTCACTGTAAAAATCTTTTAATTTTGCTGTGTGTTTGAAAATTTTTATAATTGTCAGAAATTTAACTTACATTGAATTCATTTGCTTTGGATTTTTTCTTTTAAAAGGGCAACTTTAATTTGTAATATTCAGAATCTAAGGTCGATTGTGTACATTTTAAATGAAAGAGGCCAAGACTTGTATAAATATGATAAATTTTTGTGATATGTCAATTAAAAGTAAAATTCTGTACTTTTTCTTGGATTCTAAATTACTTCACAGAACTTTGGGCAAGCCCATTTACATCTTGTGCTTTTTTTTCTTTTCTTGTAAAATGAATAGACATAATTCTGATATTTTTTATATTTTTATAGTGCCTTTCATCTGAGAAGTTCAAGGCACTTTGTAGAACTTCTGCCACACAGGCCGTGGGTCTTGCAGCACATTTGTAAGGTATGTAAATCGAAGCCTCTTTTCATTCTCCTTTCCCCCTGGAGTAGAGATTATTGTTGTATGTTATATGTTAATATAAGTTTTAGGGAAATGTGAGTATATCACTATTAATGATTTTTCCTCTCTACCAATCTTGAGATCTTTATCTTACTCTATAGCTTTTCTCTCTGGTCTTATTTTCGTAGCTCTACCTAAGATACTCCTCCAACTTCCTTTTTCTCTTCTAAGTGATACTTCTTCCTTAGTCAAAGATGTATTTCCTAACCTCTTTCTTAATCTTTAAGGAGATAGACTCAGCATATTACACATTACTTCTCTTGTTGACCATTCCTCCCATCCTTTTCCTTATGTTTTTCTTCTTTAAGTTGTCTTTATTTTTTGATTGAGTAGTTTGGTCATCTTACAGTTTAGCTACAGCCTGTGCTGTGGACATATCTAATTATCAATAGAAAATGGCCAACTATAGAATGAGGAACAGGACAATCTTCTTACCAGGAGTCAGCAGTGGTACTGCCTTGGTAGGGAGCACTGTTAACAGCAGGTAAAATACCCCATCCGACAGCTATTTAGAGATCTTAAACTGATTACAAATAAGGGAAATAGTATCTTAATTTAATGGACACCATGATAAATATCCTAGTCTGGTACCATTTTGACCACCTTTTCTTACGTCTGAGGGCACTCTGTATATGGAAAAATGAACTGTTAAGGGGAATCTTATTTGATGAAATGGGCTACCTGGCAGTGAATAAATATGATGGTAGTGGTTTCGGTTGACTTCGAATTCCTCCTTGGCTTGGTAAGAAGAACGGCCAAATTAGCTTCTGCTTTTGTCATTCATTCATTAAACCAGTAGTTACTGTTGACATATAGTAGCTATTCATATGTCAGGTGCTGTTTTGGGACACATCCAAAGAAAACAAAAAAGGTCCCTGCCCTCAGGGAGTTTTCTGTTCACTTATAATATCTTTATTCCTAAAAATATGAACATTTGGTTTTAACTGAAAAGTCTGTTTTGAATTATTACATCTACTTTTTTCAGTATCACTGACAAGAAAGCACATCAGATATTAATCACAAAAATATTAATAAGCCTGCTCGTGGAGTTTTTATTTTATTTTTCTGTAAGAAAATAACATTTACATGTTTATCAGTCTTTCATTTTTAAATTTTTTAAAAAATTAAAGTATGGTGGGAATATAATATTACAGTAGTGTCAGGTGTACAATATAGTGATTTGACATTTATATACCTTACAGTGTGCTCACCACACTGTCTAGTAATCGTCTTTCACCGACCAAAATTATCACAATGTTATTGACTATATTTCCTTTACCTTTTTGACCCACCCTTTACCCCCTTCCCATCTGGCAGCCATCTGTTTGATCTGTTTCTATGAGTCTGTTTTAATTTTGTTCATTTTTTTTTTTTTTTTGGAGTCCACATGTAAGTGAAATCATATAGTATTTGTTTTTCTCTTTGACTTATTTCACTTAGAATAATACTCTCTAGGTCCATCCATGTTGTTGCAAATGGCAAGATTTCGTTCTTTTGTATTGCTGAGTGATTTTCCACTGTATGTATATACCACATCTTTATCCATTCATTTATTGATGGACACATAGATTGTTTCCATATCTTTGCTGTTGTAAACAATGCTGCAATGAACATAGGGATGTGTGGAGTTTTATTATTATTATTATTTTATTTCATTATTATTATTTTTTTTTTTTTTGGCAAGGCAACCCTTGGTTGACCTCATAGATTGCAAGGACCTTGTCAGCTTACAGCCTCTTATTTATTTATTTTTTACGCCTACAGCACCAGGTCTTCTTAGGTGGTCTCCCATCCAGTTACTAACCAGGCCTGACCCTGCTTAGCTTCCAAGGTCAGACGGGATCGGGCTTGTTCAGGGTGGCATAGCTGTAGACTGGAGTTTTTATTCTAGTAGAGAAAAGTAATGATAGACAAGGAATGGGCTTACCTTTTATAGGTAATAGCAAGAAGCTTGAATGGCTGGAGACTAAAGAGCAAATAGGAGGAGAAGAAATAAAGTCTTATAGGTAGGCAGGGGCCAGATCTTGTAAGAACTGTGAATTTAGGGTTTATTCGGAGTGCATTGGGAAGCCACCGAAAGGTTTTTATAGCGGAGGCTATCTGATTTATTTATATTTTGGATGGCTCTACAGAGAATAAACTATAGGGAGGCAAATAAGGAAGTAGGAAGATCTAATGGAGACTCTTTAAATCCAATGATTGATGATGGTGGCTTAGATAGGAACAGTAACAGTGGAGGCGGTGGGATTCATGATGTATTATAAAGGCGTGCTGATAGGTTTTGCTGATAAATTGGAGGATGTGGTTTCTTGAAATCCTGATCCATGGCCAGAGATTAGCCCATTGCAACTGCTGGGCACATGAGGACAACTAGCCTAGCACCACTGGGCATGGTACTTTGTTGTTCCATGAAGCTTGAAATGGCTCCTGTAAGTCACTTCAAGAAGTTCATTAGGATAATTTGATTGATGCTTCCCTTATAAGAAGGCAGGCTGTTTTAAAAATTATTCATTTTTACTTTATTATGTTGAAAACAATAGTAGTTATGCTTTTGGTATGTAGGTTTGCTTAAACCAGATTTTTTACCAGAAATGCTGATGGCCCTGTAATGACAAAGGAGTTCTACCATAGAAGAGGTATATCTATCTCTTTAAGCAGGTTATTTTGTTTTTCTGAGCCTCAGGAGCTATCTAGAATAAAGTTAACTCCAATTAATAGGAATTTTAGATAAATAATGTATGAAGAGCACACTCACTGCTCAATGCATATTAGTTTAGTCTCAGTGGAAATACTTGTTCTGACTCTGGTGGATTCTTCAAGAGTATTTTTCAGGATATCAGTGCATTGTATTTATATAGTGACTTTACTTTCAGAGTAACAAATAAGGATTTTATTGGTAGGATGCTTAAAGTTACATGAATTTCTTGTCACCTGACTAAATCAGAGAAACAACATGTTTGATATTTTCATTTTCTTATCTTTTGTTTGTTTAACTGTAGGAGTTAGTGTGTTGGGCTTATGTCCTAGGATTTTATCATCATATTTATAAGTATTATTTATGATAACGTGACACCATAAGACCATGAAAATCACAAATGGCCTAAATTCATTCTTGGGTTGTAATAGTGACCCTGCCTTTATTTGACTCTAGGATCATTTAGTTCTGCTCTTATCATCAGTAAATAGTAGCAACAGAGATGACACTTCCCATTAAGTGGACAGAAAAGAAGATAGTGGGTTGGAGATTTGTTTCTTCTGCTGTTACCACCACCTTTTATAACCTAATGGTTCTCGAATGATTTCTAATCCATGCCAACTCTCATCCACACTTGATGTGTTGTAACTGTGGCTGAAGAGTCTTGAGTCATGAAGTCAGAAGCATTTATTGATCATGTACCAGCCATATGCACACTTCATCTTTGAGGTGTGTTTTTCATTAAGTTTTCCAATTTTACTAACCCTGCATCCTGACCATAGTTCCTCAGTTGGAAGTTCCTAAAACTTATGGGAAATGTTCTGAACCACTTTGACATTTTAATAGTGGGCCTCCAAAAGTAATCTCCATATAAAAAGTGATTTTTTGGTATTTTGGTTTTTTGGGTTTTTTTTAACAAGAGAGACAAAAAATATAGCTTTGTAGCTTCCGAAGCTCCTAGCTGCTCTGAAACACAGAGATATAATTCCATTACTTTAAAAAATTGTTTTGACTTTAAGCATATGGTTGAAAATCCTACTTTTTGTTATGTGTACATTGTGATCTTTACCTTATTCATGTGGCAGTTGTGTCCAAGACTGTATGGTGCAGGTGAGTTGTTCTCTGGTGCCTCTTCCATGGACTCGTAGAGCAAATGTGCCACTTTCTGGTGTACTTTTACATGACCCTGTTGTTTGTCATTTAGGTTTTGAGAGGCTAAGGAGGTACATTTATGGTGGATATTTAATGTTTAACAATAAAGTTTTTTGCTATGAGATAATTACATGATTTGGCAGTTTTGTTGGAAATACTGTGTTTAGAATTTTTTTTGTGGAAAACTACTTTTCTGGATGAAGTCTCTTGTTTAACTTTTCCAGTTATTCAGAAGGAAGCTCTATTTGTCTTTTGAACATCTTGAGTTCAGAAAAAGGAGGCAATAGAATATCCAAGGTACGAGAATGGACTCTGGAGGAAGGCTGACAATTAAGTACTAGTTTTTACACTTGATAGCTTATGACTGTGGGCAATAATGTGACCGCATCGTAACTCAGTTTCCTGTTCTGTAGAATGGGGGTGATAATAGTGCTGTGAGGGTTCAGAGAGAGAGAAGCACTTAGCCCTAGGAGCCAGTCATGTAGCCCTTCAACTTTCACTATTCCAGTTACGTTTTGGTATACCTAATAATCGCACTTCTTTCATCTAATTTGCAAGTTTTTTATTATTTTGCCTTTTTTGGTGAGGGTGGGGTTGGGAGTAGTGCCCTAAATTACATTTTGGCAAAATACAACAAAACTCGCTATTGGATCCCTGACCTGATGCTTAGGAACTGTGTTTCCCAAACTTGGTAACCAGTTCCCAAAATTGGAGTCACATTGGGAGTTGTTTTTCTTTTTTTTAATCACCTTTATTGATATATAATTTGCATACAATAAATACACCTATTTAAATGACAACTTGATAGGTTTTAATAAATATATACACCTGTGCAGTTGCCACCTAATCAACATACTGGACACTTCCTTGGAAGACTTTAAAGTTTTTTATTTTCATTAGTTTTATTTTTAATAATGTATGCACTTTATTGTTCGTAAGACAGAAATGGTACAGCCACTGTAGGAAATAGTATGGCAGTTCCTCAAAAGATTAAAAATAGAACTACCACATAACCCAGCCATTCCACTTCTGGTTATATACCCAAAAGAATTGAAAGCAGGATCTCAAAGAGATATTTGTACACCCTTCATAGCAGCGTTATTCACAGTAACTGAAATGTGAAGAGATGAATGGATAAATGTGGTATATACATACAATGAAATATTATTCAGCCTTAAAAGGAAGGAAATTCTGCAATATGCTAAACGTGCATGAATCTTGAGGACATGCTAAGTGAAAAAAAGCCAGTCATAAAAAGATATATACAATATAATTCTGCTTATATGAGGTACTTACAGTAGCCAAATTTGTGAAGATCGAAAGTAAAATGATGGTGGCCATTGGGAGGGGAGAATGGGAAGTTAGTATTTAATGGGCATAGAGTTTTGTATTTACAAGGTGAAAAGTGAAGGGGATGGATGGTGGTGATGGTCGCACAGCACTGTGAACGTATTTAATACCACTGAACTGTGTACTTAAAAATGGTTAAAATGGTAAGTTTTATGTTATGTATATTTTACCACATTTTTAAAAAAGGAAAAAATGCAGTAGGTAAAAATAAAAACATTCAATAAGGTTTATAATAAAATATATTTTTTTTATCACAGAGTTCAGTCCTCTTACAGTTATTGTTTTCTTTGGGGCTTTAAAAATATTTTTAGACAAGGGGGTTGATAAAGCATGTGTATAAAACAATGCAAAAGGAATAGAGCATGAAAAGTAAACCTTTCTCACATCTTCGCCTTCCAAGATCCTTGCTTCAGAGAAAAACACATAGCGGTTTCCTATGTATCCTTCTAGAGGTAAAGTGTCTATTTGTATATGTTAAGTATTTTTCCTTTTTTATGTACAGACTTGTGCCTTACATGATCATGCATCTTATTTTTCCCCTTAACAATTGGTGGTGATTTGGCAAGATATTTAAAAGTATACTCTATGGAAAATAGTTTGGCAGTTCCTCAAATAGTTAAGTACTGGATAACCATATGATTCAGCAATTCCATTTCTAGGTATATACCCCAAAGAATTGACAGCTACTCGAACAAATACCTGTGTATAGGTGTTCAAAGGGGCACTATTCAAATAGCCAAAAGGTGGAAATAATCCTCAAATGTCCATCAACAAGTGAGTGGTTAAACAAATGTGGTATATACCATGCAGTGGAATATTATTCAGCCATTTTAAAAAAATGAAGCACTGATACATGCTGCAACATGAATGAACTTTGGAAGCATTATGCTGACTGAAAAAAGCCAGACACAAAAGGTCACATACTGTATGATTTCATTTATACGGAATATCTAGAATAGGGAAATCCATAGAGACAGAAAGCAAATCGATGGTTGCCAAGTGCTGAGGGGACTGGGGTTTGACTGCTTAGTGGTTCTGGGTTTTCTTTTGTGATGAAAATATTTTGGAACTAGATAGTTGGTGGTTGCACAACATTGTGAATGTACTACATACCACTGAAATTGTGTACTGTGAAAATGTTAACTTTATTTTGTGAATCACCTCATTTAAAAAAGAAATAAAATTTTAAATAGCTGTTCAGGCCCCACCTGAAGAGTTTTCAGTCTGCTAGTTGTGGAGCCTAGTGAGGAATACAGATGTTTGTGCCAGAATGCAGGGCACCTGGCTGTGAATTGTTATTACTGAAACACATCAATGGGCTATTAGGTTGCTCGGTAGGGCTACCTCTTGGTTCATTTTTCTCTGGTAGGGCGCAGTGTAGTGGAGAATTAGGCTGCACGAGTCAAATCTT
This sequence comes from Eonycteris spelaea, assembly GCA_003508835.1. NCBI lineage: Eukaryota > Metazoa > Chordata > Mammalia > Chiroptera > Pteropodidae > Eonycteris > Eonycteris spelaea. Next base: position 2,546,393 of record PUFA01000145.1, on the reverse strand, counting down.
GATTCTGTGCATCTATTTATGGTTAACCTTGGATTGTTGACATTTCGAGGTGGGTGATATGATGCTGTTATTCAGGAAGCTAGAAGGTATGTTACTTCGAGAATGTTTCTTGCTCTCTCACCTCTCAAAGAAGAGTTTAAGCCTGGGTGAGTCTTACTTGACAGTATATTGGAGGCTTTGTTGTTCTCTTCTGCTTGCCTTAGGCCTGCTGTTTTGATCTCCAAGGGCCCTTGAACTGGCATCAGCCCTTGGCAACTGCTTGATCAAGATGGCCAAATAATGGCAGTACCGGGCTTAAGCTCATTATGAACAAATGGACAGATGGTAGTTTGGACCTTTTTGCCAGAGGTTTCCTATGTAGTCTGTAAACAAAATAAATGGCTTTATGTTTTCAATTTAATTTCCCTGCTGTTTAATGGTCTTATTCTGTGTGCCAGGCACAGTCTTGGGTGTGGGTGAATGTGGAGTTGGACAGGTTCTGACCACTGCACCAAAACAGTTTCCATATAAGGATTTTCTTCCTCTGACTTAATGAAGCGGTTAGTATCCTATTCATTTTAGATGTATACTTTAACAAAGGACAAAGCCTGTAATGGAGGGCTTTGGAGAAGGGGATGTGCTTATGAGAAGTGTCTATTCCTTTCAACCAGGTTTATTGTTTGAACAAATATGTGATTTGTGTTTGGTTGTTCTTTTAGGGCTGTTTGGAGAAAAGGCTGTATTTTGACTTTTATTTTCAGTTTTATAGTCCTGATGATTTACTTCAAGAGGATGCATTGTAGGGCAATTTTTAACGTTTTGTGGGATTCATGTGTGTTTAGGTAGGGGAGATAAGGCTTTTGTAGAAAAATTGAGATCTTAAATCACTGAAATAGTATTGTTGTGCTCTTGATAACTGTAGTGGTTGTCTTCCCCCCCCCCCCCCCCGGTCTTATAGTGTCTGGGCTTTAAGCTTCTCTGTGTAATGATTGAGGTCTTTCCTCCTAAAGGAATTTTTGAGCTCCATCCTTGGAGTCTGTTGCCTCACTTTAGGACTCTGGCCTGGCCTGAATGACATTTCCCTCCTTCATTTTACATTTCTGAGCCTGATTTACAGGGTTTTTGTCTCCTCCATTCTTGTCAAAGGCTGAATCTCTTCTCACTCAAGCATGTGCTTTTCTAAATTGCTGTGAACTGAGCTACTGACCAGTTAGATTTACAGAGTTGTCTAAATAAGAGCAAATGAGTTCTAAGGGAGGTTCTGAGTTTTCACACCTTGTTACAGATAGTTGAAGTTTCTGCTTATATGAGAGATTTCTATAATTCTGTGAGGGTGAATTCTTTATTAAAAATAAAGCAAAGTGACTTAGGAGGTAGACTTACCACTAATGTACACAACTGATCTTGTAACTTATCTTTTTAAATCTGTGTGCAATGAATTGGTTATATAAAGTTTCTTTGTTTCTGGAAATTTATTTTAACACTTGACTACGGTATACTTGTGCCTGTACCTGTCCAACAGTGGAGAATAAGACAGATTGATTTTTATGCTGATGGAGTTTGGCAGGAAGTACTTTGGAGGAGCATAATCAGTGGGGTAGAAAGGAATGTTAGGTTCTGGGGGAACCTAAGGGGCCTGATCTAAGTTGGGAACTCATGGAAGGCCTTGAGAGCGACTTAGCCTTAAGTATGAGGTTTTATCTAAGTGTGGGAAAGGTTAGTGGGGTGCGTTCAAGGCAGAAGAAAGACGAAATCATGGCTTAATGACCTGAGTTAATAAGATATTTTATTGTTTTGGCCGAGGGTGGTTGTGTAGTTTGGGTTTTATAATTTCATAAGTTAGTGTCTTGGGATTTATAGTTATTTTTTTAATCTGCTAAATGACATTTCGTACACAGATTTCATCCAAATTATTTTTTGCACTGTTGCCTTGACTCTGCTACTTGTCGTAGAAATTGACACTGACAAACCCCAGGGTTGGATGGAAGTTTTTATGTATACCAGGATCAGGATCGTTTTTCATAATGAAATTCACAGGATTTTTATGTGTCTTCAAATTTCCTTTTAAATTTTCAAGTTCAGCTTCTAAAAAACTAGACAACTTTTGCTTTTGTAATAGTCATCTGTATAATATTGAACAACTTATTTGGAGAGAGAAATAAAAAACAAAATTCAACTGGATTACATAATTGAGGCATATAGATGTCAACAGGATAAGTCGCATGAGCTTAATTTCTAATCTGTTGTGTCCACTGTGTTTAAAGTAATGAATGCTGAAAAAGTAAAAATTAAGTCATGCCCAAAGCTATGCTGTAGTAAATGCTTTTATTTCATGGGTGGTTGAGAAATGGTAGGGAGCTTGCTGTAATCATCACTGTTTCTTTTGCATAATTAGTCCCTTTGAAGAATTATGAGGTAAAATTATAATTATCTCAAGTGTGCTGAATTAGTTATTTTTAAAGCTATGATTATTTTATCTGCATGGAAATTTATTCATTATCTTTCCAAAATATTGTAAAGATCTTGATCCAGCAGAAGCAGCGTAGTTATTTAGTAAAATTATTTCTGCTGTTTCTTGGCTGGAGAACTGTTTTGTGCTTGCTTTTTATAAGGAATGTTTGGCTAATAAATGTCTGGATGATGCATTCATTATAACCTGGTAGCACAGTCTCCAACATCTTTGGTCACTCTTTATTTGCCAAAATAAGCTAAAAATTGTTCACAGAGACAGATTTACAGTGAGGCTAAGAAAGTATTGTGAAATTGTAGTCCCTAAACAAGTTAACAAAATTATTCATCTGAAAAAGAAAAAGCAATCCATAAAAATTTTTTTAAAAAGTTGAAATGAAAAAAATTATTCAGCTAATTTAGGTATAGAATTCAAATTACTGTCAGCCCTGCGGTTTAGCTTAAATACACATTACACTCAACCCCCAACTCAACCTAATTTAAAGCCTATTTTGTTTTAATTTCCCAAGAGAAATGGCAGGAGGGGCTTAGTCCACTTCTCTGAGATAACAGCCTGGTTATGAGTCATGGAAAAATCAGACTTCAGGGCCTTAGAAAAGGTACTTTAGAAGTATTGAGAGGAGCGTGTGTAAAACAAATTGGCATTGGATTAAGGCTTTTCATAACTGCCATTCGGAAAGTTGTGAAAACCATTAACTTATTTGATGTCAAAGCATGCAAATGAATTAATGAAAGGTTGTAGCTTTATTCTACTTAGTGTGAATATTCACTTTAGTTTTATCAAAGAACTATTAACCCATTAGGCATGTTATAGACTATTTGGTAGGAAATGCACATATTACTTTCTAAAATCTCAAAAATTCGAATTTGAAATATCTGACCCCAAGAATTGTGGGCCTATAGTTTTGGGCAGTGAGAGATAAGCTAAGTATTTATTATTATTATTTTTTAATAGGAAAGAAGAGGGTGAGATGAGGTGTGCATGGGATATTTACTATGGAAAAATAATTTTTTGGAGTTTCATTTTAGGAAAACATTCTTTTCAGGTCAGGCCATATTATAAACAGCTCTTCAAATTCTGGACCGTTGGAATTTGAAGCGGGGAGTTGTCGTTTGTCCAAAATGAGACAAATAATAATGGCAAACATTTATTGAAAATTGATCTATATTCAGTATAGGTAAGCTCTTTTTGGGTAATATTTTAATCTAAATTCTTTTTGTTTAGTATTTAATTGTCACACCAACCTTATTTAGAAGGTTTTCTGTTCCTCACTTGACAGATAAGGAAACTGCAAAACTAGTAAGTGATTGATAGAGCTCAGATTAACTCTTAAGTAGTATAGTTCCTTACCACTACTGTAAATGGCTTTCTGCTCTGTTGCAACCTATAACTGAAATTAATTTCTAGGAAAACTTTTTACTTTGGCTAGTCTACTTGGGACCTATCCATGTAATGAATACTTTTCATTTTATTGAGTAGTCCATATGGGAGATGCTGAGTGCTCATGAGATATACCCAGGATGGGACTCAGATTTTGAAAACCAAATGTAATGTTTGGTCAAGTGAGATTGGTGGTAGTGTTTTGGGTGGGAAGGGGAGGTGGATAAGAACCACCTGGAGCTCTGAGAACATGTGTCAGCTGGCCCCTTCCAGAATTTGTCTATGGTATAGGGATTGATTATACCTTCTTCCAACCGTGAATAATCACAATTATTCACAAGGTAAGATAACAGTGATAGTGATGCACGATTTTCAGGCCCTTTCTCTTCTGCTTGAGAACATTCACTAAAATGCAAAGGAGAATGCTGTAGGCCTTAAAAACTTGGTCTTAAAAAATAGTTACTAGCTAGATTGGGAAAAGTTTCATTTTAGGAAAAACACTATATTCAGGTAATCTTGAATCTACTCTAATTTATGGGGGAAGAAAGTTGTTTGCAATCTTCAGTACTTTAGTTAATAATCAGTTAATTTTAATCCCCATAATGAATCTCTTTATCATTGTTGAAAACTGTTGCTCTCTAAAATATTCCAAGAGTACTAATCCTCTGAGGCTTTTGCCATATCTAAGGTGCTAAGATAAGTCTTTTTTTCTCTTCACTTTATGTTGTTTTAATACCTGAATGTAGGGACTAGGGAGTTTTATATACAGTAGTTTGTTGTTTATAAATCTTGTTTCAAAAGGAGTAACTTCCTACTTGAAGAATGAGACTAAGGCCAATCCTGAAAAGAAGGGAAGTAATTTAGAGGAAGTAAATTTGAAGGCTACTGTCTAATCTTAGTAACTTGAGCTTTTGAAAATTTCTTTTCAAAAGGTTAGAAAATTAACTCTTTTTTAAACTAACAGTTTTATCAGTTAACTCAGGAAAGCTAGGCTTCTTATCTATAATTCAATCAATTAATAAATTTATTCAGTGCTATTTTTGACTCTGCTAGACATTGTAGAGAATATGAAATGAAAGCTATATTTATTAAAGCTTACAAATACTAATATCTAACACTTAATTGTTAGCTGTTATGTCCTGGGAATTTCCTGTTAACTCATTTAAATTACCACTATCTTGTGAAGGTAGGAACCATTATTTTCCCCATGGGTACAGATGAGTACATTGATACCAAGCTCCTAGGGGTTAAGTATCTTGCTTAAAGATTCACAGCTGCTTTGTACTCTAGTTATCTCTACCAGGGCACACAGCATCAAGTGATGTAAGTTTATGTGGTTATTTGAGAAAGAGCACTGAGTAGACCAAGTGCTATAGGAATTCAGAGAGGAAGAAAAATTTGTACTGGAGTAGTCAGGGAGGCCTTCTTGGAGAGAGTGTAACTCTTAGCCTTAAAGGAGATAAAAGGAGTGTTACGAGTGAGGGGAATAGTCCTGGACAGTGTTAAATTGTGCTTGAACACAGTCTTGTTTTACCTCCTTGTAGGGAAGAGGGGGTGGACAGTGTGTAGTGCAGGGAGGTTGTATGGGAGAGGGGCAGTATGCAAATGCAACCCCAGGAGGTTAGAGCCCAGGGTAGATCTTTGCATATGCACTGCTTTGTCTCTTGTTTTCTTTATCTAATAAACTGTGTAGATCTTTCTAAGTCAGCACATTTGAAAATTTATTAATTCTTTTCAAAACCATAATATATCCATTTGGTAGATTCAGACAGTGCAAAAGGACATATGATCTGTAGAGGCAGTCCCAGGTAAGAGTTTCCTGTGTCTTTTTTGAAAGTGCATATGAGTAGTCCTTGTACTTCGGTGAATATTAATTGTGCACCTCTGCCAAGCCCTGTTGCATAGATCTGTACACCCCACTGTTACACAAAGGTATGACAGGGTACATACTCAGCATCTTTTTTCATTTAATAATCTATCTTTGAGATCATTTGTTAACAATTTTTTTAATTGTTGCATGATATGTCATTGTATGAATGTATTCATAAGATACTTAACTAGTCCTCAGAAGGGACATATAGGTTGTTTCTTGTTTTTTTCTTATAATGTAGATATTGTTGAAATGTTCACTTTTGAACATAAATGTTTGCATCCATGTGAGAATATATTTGTAGGATAAATTCTTGTAAATAGAATTACTAGTTCAAATGGTGCATGCAGTTTAAATTCTAATAGCTGTTGCCAATGGCCCTACAAAGGAGTCACTCCCTACACTAATAATAGTGTGCTCTTTTTGTGACGTAATCCTTTAATACTCAGATACTGAAATTCTTCAACCACCTTATGTTTAAAATCCGTGGATCTTACTACTACTACTACCCCTCATCTTTTTCAGTTCCAGCTTGCTTCTTTGAGTTCATAGTCCACTGTAATCACCCCTTTATGTATATTCTCAACTTTCTTATTCTCATCTATGTGGAAAAACCTTAGCCCTGGTTAAATCCAACTCTTCCCTTATTTTATGCCTATAATTGAATGTAGTTGGAAAAAGAAAAAAAATATGCCGACTGGTCTCACTTTGAACTCATGACCCTTACTTAATCTCAGAGGTGGCATGTAGCGGTGCGCATCAGTCCACTAAGGTTTCTAAGTCTGTTACTTCTGCCCCATGACCAACTGCAAGGATTTTCCCCTGTGTTGGTGGAGACCTTCTGATTGCTAGGTTTATTTCCTCTTTAGCTAGCTAATCATGTAATAGGGTACTTGCTTTGAAACACCCTCTTCCTTTCTGGTATTCATCGTAGCGTTCTCACTGTTCTTTTCAAATATCTGTGTCCTTCATGCCGGCCTCTTTCATGTTGCTTAGTCTCTATGGATAGATCACTGCCTGTCCCCATTCCACACACTTGAGGCTATGTTTTTACCTGTAATAATAACTTGACTGGGATTAATCTTTTTCAGCTGGTTTAGGAGAGAATGTGTGTAGGGTTAGGAAACAGCCTCTTAGATTGTGCTCATTCCACTTCACCCTTTGGTTAGGCTTCTGTCTCCCGCTGGGCACTCTCATACCCTCACCATGGTCTTCTCATCCTTGTCCAGTTCACCTCCCAGCCATTTCACATTCTGCCAAGGCTGTCTTTTTAAACGACAAATCTGATCATGTCATTCCATTGGCTTTCCCTTGCTTACAGAAAGAATACGGTTTGCTGTGCAGGACACTATAGATAATTCAGTCTAACCATTACTTATCTTTCCAGCCTCATTTTCCAGCAGCCTCCTCTCTCAATTCTTGTATTTAGGGTCATTTACTCAGGCTGTTCCCACATTAGAAAGAGTTCCTGAGCCACCATCATTCTACTAAATTCCTCCCAAGGAACTTGTCCTCATTCTTCAAGGTGTCCAGGTCAGATGTTACATTCTCTGAAGCCTTCTGGTACAATTGCTTACTTTTCTCTCTATTCATACCAGAAAGGTAGTCTCCTACTATAGTACTTAATGACACTGTTATCTCTAAGAGCATCTTCCAGGTTATGCTGCTCTCTAGTAGCTAGAACAGGGAATGGCCATAGAAAACCATTGGTGTGTGTGAGATTGATTATCAGGGAGATAGAATTGAGAGGCCACTGTGCCTGGCTGGCATGGAGGTGATCACCATTATACTGATGTGGTGGGTGGAAGAGTGACTGGCCGAGGAGGAAGCACAAAGGGTGGGTGGGAGTGCCTGCCAGAAGTTATCTTTAAATGACCTGTAGTGGCTGTAAATATTTTATAGAAAAATCTATAACATAAAATTAAGGGTATCTCTTCTTTGGAAGATCTTTTTAACATGCAAAAACCCAGGACATTGAATAAGAATTCTGTGTCTGTGAAATAGCTGTGGGAGAATTGTTTAGAATAGTCCTGTCCAGTAGACTTTCTGTGACGATGGACGTGTTCTATATCTGCACTGTCCAGTATGACAGTCATATACAGCTGTCGCGCATTTGAAATGTGGTTGGTGTGACCAAGGAAGTGCATCTTAAATTTTAAATTAAAAAATTAAAATAGCCACATGTGACTGGCTAGTGGCTACAGTGTTGGGCAGTGAAACCAGCAGCACCAGCTTTGAGGGCGAGCACAGCCTAGACATTCTGTCTCTTGTGTTCGTGCTTCAAGTAATGATTCTACTGTCCCGAACGTATCTTTTCACTATTTTAAAATTCCAATTTATAACTGTCGTTGAAATCTTTGGCTTTCTCTCTGCTTATGAATAAATTTCGATATGAAGGAAGTCTTCATCTTGTAAATATGAAACTCTGCACCCGTTAAATACTAACTTGCCATTCTCTCCCCCTGACCACCACCATTTTACTTAGTATCATTGCGATTTTGACTACTCTTAAGTACCTCGCGTAAGCAGAGTTATACAGTATGTATCTTTTTACGACTGGCTTTTTATCACTTAGCATGTTCTCAAGGTTTATGCATGTTATAGCATATCATAGGATTTCCTTCCTTTTTAAGGTTGAATAATATTTCGCCATATGTGTATATCACATTTATCCATTTGTCTCTCCATGAACCAACCCTTGGGTTGCTTCCACATTTTAGCTGTTGTGAATAATGCTGCTATAAAGGGTATGTACATATCTCTTTGAGACCCTGCTTTCAATTCCTTTGAGTTCATACTCAGCTGGAATTGCTGGTTCATATGATAATTCTAGTTTTAGTATTTTGAAGAGCCTCTATACTGTTTTCCACAGTGGCCGTGCCATTTTACATTCCTACCAACACTTGTTTTCTGTTATTTTAATAGTAGCTATCCTATTGGGTGCGAGGTGGTATCTCATCGTCGTTTAGGTATGCATTTCTCTATTAGAGATGTCAGTCATCTTTTTATGTGCTTACTGGCCATTTGTATATCTTTCTTGGAGGGAGATCTATCTATTCAAGTCCCCTGCCCATTTTTGAATCAGGTTTTTTGTTTTGTTGTTGAGTTTTAAGAGTTCTCTATATCCTCTGAATGTTAATCCCTTATCCTGATACATGATTTGCTAATATTTTCTCTCATTCTCTGGGTTGCCTTTTTACTTCCTTGATGATGTCTTTTAAAAAGCACAGAAGTTTTTAATTTAGATAAAGTTAAATTTACCTTTTATTGACTCTGCTTTTGGTGTCACATCCAAGAAATCATTGCTAAATCCAATGACAAGATTTCCCCCCAGTGGTTTTCCTTTTAAGTTTAGGTCATTTATCATTTTGAATTCATCTTGTTTATCATAAAGGTAAGAGTCTAAATTGTTTTGCTAGTGGATATCTAGTTTCCCAGCACTGTTTATTGAAAAAACTGTTCTTTCCTCTATAGAATGGTCTTGGCTCCTTGTCAAAAACTGGCTGATTTTATATGTGAAGGTTTATTTCTCTACATACTATTTCATTTGTCTATATGTCTGTCTTATTACCAATACCACACTGTTTTGATTTACTACTGTAGCTTTGTAATTAGTTTTGAAATTAGGAAGTCTGCTGACTTGATTTTTCTTTCTTAGATTGTTTGGGTATTTGGGGGTTCCGTGAAATCCCATATAAATTTCGGGATGAGTTTTTCCATTTCTTGGGGGAAGGAACCACTGTTGATATTTTGATAAGCACTGCATTTATTCTGTAGATCATTTTGTATAGTGTCATCTTAATAGTAAGTATTTCAGCCTACGGTCATGGCCCTCTGAGCAAGCCCAATCCTCTGATCTCAGAAGCTGAGCAGGGTCAGGCCTGGTTAATACTTGGATGGGAGACCACTTAGGAAGACCAGGTGCTGTAGGTGTAAAAAATCAAAAAAAATAAGGGATTGTAAACTGACAAGGTCCTTGCAATCTGTGAGGACAACCAAGGTTGCCTCACCTAAAAAATTAGTATTTCAGTCCATGAACATGGGATGTCTTTTCATTTATGTCTTTAATTCTTTTCATCAATGTTTTGTAGTTTCAGTATTCAAGTCTTTGGGATCCTTGGTTATATTATTCCTAAGTATTTTATTTTTTTAGATGCTAATTTTTTTCCTTTTTGAGTTATCACAAACATATGGAATTATAACTGATTTTTATATGTTGGTTTTATATCCTGGAGCTTTTGTTGATTTATTAACTCTAATAATGTTTGTGGATTCTTGAAGGTTTCCTATGCCCATCAGCAGTGCACAAGGGTTCCAGTTTCTCCACATCTTTGCCAACAATTGTTATTTATTTTTTTAATAATAGGTTTTAATAATAATGGGTTTATCTTTTTTAATGAATGCATTTACAGCTATCAATTTCCCTCAGTCCCCTTTTCCATCTGGCAATCATCAGAATGTTCTCTATGAATTTGTTCATTTTTTGTTTTTTAAATTGCACATAGTAAAATCATATATTTGACTTATTTCACTTAGCATAATGCCTTCTAGTTCCATCTATGTTATTGCAGATGGAAAGATTTTATTTTTTTTATGGCTGAGTAATATTCCATTGTGTATAGTACCATTTTATCCATTCATCTATTGATGAACACATAGGTTGCTTCCGTATCTCGGCTATTGTAAATAATGCTGCAGTGAACGTATGGATGCATATGTCTTTTTAAGAGACTTATTTCAGATTGAAAAAAAAAACAGACTGAATGTAAAGAGATGGAAGAAGATATTTCATGAAAATGGAAACAGACAAAAAAAAGAAAAAGTTGGGGTAGCAATATTTATACCCACAAAATAGACTTTAAAACAAAGGCTGTAACAAGAGACAAAGAAGGACCCAGTAATTCCAGTTCTGGGTATTTATCTGGAGACACCCAAAACACTAATCTTGTAGCCTTTTTAGATTTAAACTCTTAATTTGTCTGACAGTAATATAGCTAGCCATTCAACTGTCAACTGATGATTATTTCTGCCTATTAGGAATATTGCTGTGACAGATCTTGCACATGTGTTTGGTATATTTCTTTACTAAATATTTTTGTGGGTTTATACCAAAGAGAATGTTCTGCTTTAGTACATAACTACTAAACAATCTTGCAAAGTAGTCATGTACTCCCAGCAGCATTAAATACATGTTCCAGTTCCTTCCCATCTAACAACACTTTTTATATTTTAGCCAAGCTGGTAGGTATGTAACAATCATTGTAGTTTTAATTTGCATGGCTCTGATAACTAACAGTGTAAAACATCTTTTCCTGTGTTTATTGGCTATTTTAGAAAGCTGCTCTTGTAAGAAAGGATTCCTTTGGACTAAGAAGTTCAGTCCTACTGGGGAAATAAGATACCTACCTGTGAAAGATGTAGATTGGAGTTTTATGACAGAAGCCAAAAGGGTAGCAGAGTAGGTCAGACTCTCTCTAAGAAGCAGATAAAAAGATTTCAGAGATGTTGTAATACTTGGAATTATTCCTGGATACCTGGATGGGTGTTTCATTTTACTCCTATAGTAAAGCTATGCACATACACTAAATGAGAGGTTCTCAAAGTTTAGCATGTATCAAGATCACCTGGAGGACTTGTTTAAATCCAAATTAATGGACCCACCCCCAGAAGTTCTGATTCTGTAGGTCTGTAGTGAGGGCTGATCATTTTCATTTCTATCAAGTTCTCAGATGCAGGTACCACTAGTCTGGGGATTACTTTGAGAACCACTGACTAGAAAACAGCAGCTAGTGCAAGTGTCATGGCTAGATATTTGCCTTAATAGGATTATTTTGTTAATTGAAAACTAATGATTAAAGGATTAAAAATATAGGACATTAAATCAGTCTTTAGTGCCTTACATACAATATTTGCTTTTGGTCCAGTGAGCAGTTATTTTTAATTTCCAATCCAATTTAATCTAGGAAGACTTTAGAATATTATATCCTGAACTCTGGCTAAACGAACAGCTTCAGTGAACAGCTCTAGAAAGCCTTTTAAAAGCTATTCAGACAAATGTAAGTCAACATCATGGCCACACAAAGACAAGGAAATCACCAAAGACTGCTATATGAAATGGAGAGAACTGAATGCTAATACATGGTGTGGTTTACCTACCCAAGCACATGTAGCAGCCACTCTAGCAGCTGAGGTGTCTGATGGGCAGACAACTCCCACACTGTGCAGCCAGATAAGGCAGGCAGGAATGTAAAGTAAATAGGCTATAGTCAACACAGGATATCCTTAGACTTGTAAAAAATAGTGTGAAAAGGGCTGGTCACCAGCTATCAGTCTGAAGCTCTGAGAGCCTCAACCCTTTGCTTGATATTTGTCTCCCAGCGAGAGTAAACAGACTTAAGACACACCAGAACAAGAGTTGATGACTTCACAGCAACTCAGACATACTTCCTCTGGTATGTATGTAAATGACGTTCTAAAAAGAATGTACCAAAAAAACCATGAACGTCTAGAAAACAAACTGGGAAAAATGTAAAATATAACAGTTTTTAAGACCACAAGACTTCTGATCAAATACATCAAAAACTTGCTTAAGAAGAAACAGTTCAGAGTAATCAATCACTCTTAAGTTATATATTAATTAATTGATTTTTCACAATGTTACCAAGGTTTACGTGGGTAGGCAAAGGAGAAGGGGGCCACTAACAGCTGCAGGATTGCTTCTTGACATTTGAGAGCGGGGGGGGGGGGCGGGCAAGACAGTGGAGAAGGAATATAAACTGGAACAGATCGCTTATTACTGTTAGTTAAGTGCCCAGTCCTACCCCTTACTGGCTAGCTGTGTGACCTTGAACAAGTTAGCTTTCTGTGTTCCAGTTGTCTCACCTGTAAAATGAGAATATTAGGCTCTGTCTAATAGAACAGTTATGAAGATTAAATGTGCTAAAGTAAAATTTATGACAGCGTTATGTATTTGTTATAGCGAGCCTTCCCTACATTTAAATAAATGCCCATGGTTTTAGGTATAAGAAAGGATAAAAAGGAAGCTGCAGGGTAGGAGAGTTGCCCCCCCCAAAAATAAAAAAAACCCTAAATAAATAGACATCTGTGTTCATGGATGGAAGATTTAAGATTGTAAAGTAACAGTACTCCTCAAATTGATCTCTATAGATTCAGTGTAATCTTTGTCAGAATCCTAGCTGGCTTTTGTAGAAATTGACGAGCTGCTCCTAAAATTTATATGGAAATCCAAGGAACCCTGAATAACCCAAACAATCTTGAAACAGTACTCAGTTGGAGGATTCACACCTCCTGATTTCAAAACTTACTACAAACCAACAGTAATCAAGACAGTGTGGTGCAGGCATAAAGACAAACATACAGATCAATAGATAAAATTGAGAATTAAGCCCTCCCATCTAGGGTCAGTTTTCTTTTTAACAAGTTTACTAAGACCTATACAAATCTTAAAAAATGGCAAAGGCTTTTCATGACCTTGGATTTGGCAATGGTTTCTTAGTTATGACACTAAATATCATCAGCAACCAAGGGAAAGTAGATTAAATTGTACGTCATCAAAATTTAAAACTTTTGTGCTTCAAAATACACCATCAAGAGAGTGAAAAGAAACAAGTCAATGGGCAATGGATTTAAATAGACATTTCTCTAAAAAAGATACACAAATGGCCAATGAGCACATGAAAAGATACTCAACATCATTAGTCATTAGGAAAATGCAAATCAAAACCACATGAGATACCACTTCACACCCACTTAAATGGCTATAATTTAAAAAAATAGAAAATAACAATTGTTGGCAAGGATGTGGAGTAATTGGAACCTTTGTAATCTCTGGTGGGAATGTAAAAGGGTGCAGCTACTGTGGGAAACATTTTGTCAGTTCTCCAAAAAGCAAAACATAGAATTGCCCAACAGTTCCACTCCTAGGCACAGGCAGGCACATCTCGGAAATATTGTGGGTTTAGTTTTAGACCACCTCAATAAAAAGAAGTATTGAAATAAAGTGAATATTGTAATAAAGCAAGTTACATGTATTTTTGGTTTCCCAGTGCATATAAAAGTAATGCTTGTACTATACTGTAGTCTATTAAGTGTACACTGTATCTAAACGAAACAAAACAATGTACATACCTTAATTTAAAAAATACTTTATTGGTAAGAATGCTAGCCATTATCTAAGCCTTCAGTGAGCCAGCAGTCTTTTTGCTGGTATAGGTTCTTACCCTCCATTTGTGAAAAAAACACAGTATCTGCGAAGTGCAATAGAAATGAGGTATGCATATATACTCAAAGGAATTGAAGGCAGAAACTTGAACAGATACTTGTATTCCGGTGTTCATTGCAGCATTACTACAATAGCCAAAAGGTAGAAGCATTCCTAAGTACCATCAGCACATAAATGGACAAATGTGATATGTCCACAAAATGGAATATTATTTAGCCATAAAAAGGAATGAAATTTGATACATGATACAACATAGATGAACCGTAAAGATTATGCTGAGTGAATGGTAAGTTTCTTCTTACAGAGCAAAAAGGCCCAACGTTGTGAATATAGTTAATGCCGCTAGATTATTGTAAAGGGAATAACACCTCCTGTACTCTGTTATAATACTGTTTCACTTCTGACACTTCTGGTCACCAACTTTGGGGAGTCCCCCACCAAGCAATTCTGTGACACTAGCTAGTGTCCTACAGTTCAGTTTTGACACTACTACCTGGAGTTAGCATCAGATTCCAGAGGTTAAGCCCTACAACCGGCTACTTCAAATGCCAGTAGCAAGTTCAGAATATTACCTCTGCTTACTGACTGGATATGAATCTCAGGCCCACAGCCCCCTTCTGGAGTTTAAGTTGCTAAAGCCACTCACAGAACTCAAGAAAACATTTTACTTACAGGATTACAAGTTTATCATAAAGGGATACAGCCAGATGCATATGGCAAAATATGTGGAAAGAAATGCAGAGCTTCCCTGCCCTCTCTGGGTGTGTCACTCAGCACACCTCTGGGCGTCCACTAACCTGGAAGCCTGAGAACCCACCACCCTTTAGGGGTTTTTTTTGGAGGCTTCTTTACATAAGCCTGATAGATTAAGTCATTGGCTGTTAGTGATTACTTCAACAGTCAGCCTTTCTTCCTTGCCCAAGGGGCAGGGATGCTGAAAGTTCCAACCTTCTAATCACATGGTTGGTTCCCTTGGCAACCAGCCCCCATCCCTAGGGAGTTTTCTGGTCACCTCATTAACATAAACTCAGGTGTGGTTGAAAAGGGCTTGTTATGAATAATAACAAGATGCTCCTTTCACTTTGATCACCCTGGAGCTGTTTCAGAACTGGAATTATTTGAGGACAAAAGACCAAGTATTATAATGAAAAATTCTCCCATTGTTCATATTGCTTAGGAAATTACAAGGGTTTTTAGTAGCTATGTGCCAGGAACAGGGATGAAGTCCAAGTACATATTTCTTATTTTAAATCGCAACATCAAATTGTACATTTAAAAATGGTTAGGATTGCAAATTTTGTTATATATTATTGCAACTTCTAAAAAGTAATAATGTATTCCTGAAACCATTGAATTGTATACTTTCCACATCCTTATTGAGATACAGTTGACATAATGTGTAAGTTTGTATAGAAAGTGTTGATTTGATACACTTATATGTTGTAGGATCACCACCATTGCATTAGCTAACACCTCCATCACATCATTCCATTTCTTTTTTGCGGTAAGAACATTTAAGATTTACTAACCCACCCCACCCCCGCCGCCAATAAAAAATTTGCTCCCTCAGTAACTTTCAGTTATACAATACATTATTATTAACCGTTACACTATACCATACGTTAGATCCCATGAATTGTATGCTTTTAATGGGTAAATTGTGTGATATATAAATTGTTTAAATAAAGCTATTTTAAAGAGTATATACACACTTTAATTGAATAGCTTCTTTTTACGTGTCGCCCCCTACCCCATATATCCAGTTAGAAGTCTCACGTGGGTGTCAGTGTTTCCACATGTTGCTGAGTATACTTGGCCTAGTTTACTCGCAGAAATTTAGGCTAATGAAGTTTGAGTATGATCGATTTGTAGGCCTCTTTGGCAATGAGAAAATCCGTTGCTCTCTATTTCAGTTACACGAGTTACAATTCAGCAGCCGCTCTAAAAACAGGTGAGAACTGTGTACCAGAATGGTTTTTCAGCTTGAAAATTAATGTATTTTAATAACATACTGACTGTACACTCAGTAAAATCTAGTAAATCTAAGCTTCTTTTCCCTTTGGTAAAATGGGAATGAATGATAATTATACGTGCCTCTGGAAGTTCAGGATCAAATCAACCCCTATCAAATGTATAGGAAGTGCATTGTGATATACCAGCATAAGGTCTCATGGTGGCTTATGAAGGTCCCCACAATTTGTTAGGGTCTGTTGTAGTATAGCAGAATTGGAACTTTTGACATTCTTTGTATTATTATTAAAGAGAAGACCAGACGAATGATTAGCATATAGGGTGTTTTTTGAAGAAGTTTTATGTCGGCTAATACGGTGAGGCATAAATGGAGTCTCACTGCGAGCCACAGTCAGCCTGTCAGTAACAGTAGGCATCACTATCAGATGTGGCAGTGAAGTGCATCTTGTAGCTGCCATGGTTGTCTTCCAAAACCCACATCTGTGATGGAACGAGTGAGGTATGTGCCTCAGAAAGTGCTTCGTCATCATTGCCAGCAGAGGAAGTCACCCTGAAAAGGCATTGCTTTTGACCATGACAACCAGGGTTTGCACATCACACACAAAAAAACATTCTTACCCTCTGTGCTCGCTGCCGTTCGGAGAGAGATGTTTATGTCCAGACAGCCATTATTTCCTCTTGTGGAAGGAAAAGGTGGTTTCCAGAAGAATGACCTCTTGCCATTCGTTCCCAGCTGTGCTCAGCAGCAGGGCCAGGCCTGTCCTCCTGAGTTCCAGTTAGGAGACAATCTTTGGTAAGGTTAGTCTTTGAACAAAACAAAGTTTCCTGCTTATTTAATAGAAGAAACCCTTAAATAACAACAATTTTTAATTTTGTGTTTTAACCACCAGATCATTGAATACTAGCCACAGACAGCCACCCTTGTGGCATTGTTGAGTTAAGCCAATTGCTGGAGCTTAAAGCATCAAGCATTCTGGACACAGAGCTAGAAGGGCTTATTGACTTTTTTGGTGTGGTTATCAGTAACTTTGTGAGTGGGGGTCTGCTGGGAAGACTGTGGCCTTTCATATTGCCTGTAGCGTAGTAACTTATCAAGGCAAGGCACCAGAGGGAGGCAAGGCAGACTCAAAATCCAGGTCGGGGTCACCTTCATTTCTCATTGTTCTTGTGGCTGATTTTGAGCGGTTGCCACTGGGACTGCATGCGTTCCCTTCCAGGGAATTTTCTCGATCTTGTAAATCAGAGAGCAGGGCTGGGCCCGAATACTTGGTACACTTAAGAGCAGGCATCTTTGCCATGCTGCTACCTGTCTTCTCTGGCAGCATTTTACAGAGATGTCCTTGGCTCCAAAGAGTTCAGCTGTAATACAGTGATGGTAGGAAATATGTACTTAAAATTGGAGGCTTTTGAAAGGCAGATAGCAAACGTCATATATGGTATATCAGATCTAAAGAGAGGAAGCTGGAATGTTGAAACTCCAAAAACATCCCTAGTAAGACAGGCAAAAGTAGCTTCAGGCTGACATACTTTGGTAGTCTGTTTTTTCAAAGGAATGTCATGGAAATTCTCTACTGATTATAGCATATATCTAGGTACAAATAGTATTTCATACTGAAGTCCTTTTCATTATTTTTGTTCTTGGCCTCTGTGGTAGTTTTGATTGGAATTTCAATTTTCTAATCTTTGCTGTTCCATGTCTAATTGCAAGTTTCCTATCTGTTGAGTCCTTGTTTCAAGAAAAGATTGATCAGAGAAGGCCAAGGACTCAACTCAGGTTTTTTGTCAGTATTTTTGGGGAACATACCCCCTCTTTGGGCTTTTGTTCCTCCTCCGTGCATGGATCCCATTGGGCATGTCCTTGCCACATTAATGCAACTGGGAGTAGAGCTCTAAGCTGGATAAGCTAAGCCGGAAGTGGTTCCTGTCTTGGAGGAGCTTCCATTCCAGGGACGGGCAAGTCAAGCATGCAGAAATGTAACTAACTGCTACCTCTCGCACAGAGTAGGATGTAGTAAAAGTAATTGAATTGAGGTGAATAAGGACCAAAAGAGGTCCAAAGCCGCAGTTGGAGGCAGCATTTGATTTTGGGGTTTGGAAGGTAAAGGACCAGAAATAGGCTTTGGAATGGAAGGATATAACTTGAATTGGACAGGTGAAGTGTTTTCTTCTGGGGAAATGGAAACCATCTTCAAAGCAGGCATTGCTTTGAGTTGAGGTGAAAAAAGTTACAAGGTGAGTTAATGGAACCAGGTATGTGTTAAGGAATGAAGAGAAGGTGAGAAGAAAAATAGGTCGCTGTTAGAATTTTAGAGGACCCTAAAGGTAGGGCTGAGGTGTCTTGACCTGCTTTGGGCATTGAGGACCTTCTGAAGGCCTTTGAACAAAGGTGTGATGGACTGAAGCCCAGGCATAGGAATGAAAAATTTGGCTGCAGCAGGCAGGATAGAAGGGAAGTAAGGGAAGTTGGATTTTTGCTTTTTTCCAAGTAGGCGGTAGTGAGGACTTTAACTGGAATGATGGCTATAGTGATGAAAAGCTTGTAAGATGTGAAAATGAGACCCACAGAGAGGTAGAATTCCCCAGAACTTGGCAGTATTCATGCTGTGAAGAACAAAGGAAGTAGGAGAGTCATTTAACCTCGGGGTTTCTACACTCAGCTGAGTATATCGGGAATGTAATTTTGTTTTTACCACCGAGATTGGGGAAACTAGGAAGAGAAGATTTGGCAGGTTGGGATGATGACTTGGAGACACTGAATTTGACATGCACCGAGTTAGAGGTGTGTTGGGCTTTTGAGAGCAGGGACTGGAAGAGAGATTTGGGAATCGTGCATAGAAGTGGGATTTGGAAAATTGAATTCCCCAGAGAAAAAGTAAGCAGAGTATTAGGAGAATGCGGAGGGGGGAAACTACCCTTAGAAGGAATTATTAGGTATGGAGGGTATAGCTGAGGAGACAGAAGCCTTAGAGATCAGTGCTGGTGAGAGAGGTCCAAAGGCAGGGAAGTAAGTTGCAACAAAAAATATCAAGCAGAATAAGGACTGGATTTTGTGACGGTGGTCTCGTCGGTAACTAGAGAATGTTTCAGTA
Source organism: Eonycteris spelaea (assembly GCA_003508835.1). Lineage (NCBI taxonomy): Eukaryota > Metazoa > Chordata > Mammalia > Chiroptera > Pteropodidae > Eonycteris > Eonycteris spelaea. The sequence goes on along the minus strand of PUFA01000145.1, from coordinate 2,527,392 downwards.
GAAGTTTGGGCAGAAGGGCCGATTGGAAGAATTTAAATAAGTTGAGTAGATATGAAGCAGCAGAAATATATACCTTTTCTTTGAAACAGGCCACAGAGAGGAAAGTAACAAGGGGAAAGCATGGATGTGGGAAGATTCATTGTTTTAAAATCGGGGACACTCTGCACTTAATTGTAGACTGAAAGAAAGGAGCCAGTGGAGAGGGAGAGATGAAGGGGCGTGGGATACCACGACAGCATTACTGTTGAAAGGCGCTGGAGGACCTGCATTAGGCCTAGGGGAGGGAGAGACCCTAGTAGCAATTGCTGTTTACTGAGTGCCTCCTGTGATGTCAGTCTCCATGAGAGATGCTCGTTGAGATCCCACACCCTCTAGCGAGGTGCTGCTGCACTAGAGGGCTATGTGATGTAGGCTCCTGAGAGTAGTGAGTTGTGTGCTTTTGTATCCGTTAAGTACTAAGTGTGGGAGACTCTGCATGGCACCCCTCAATTGCTTTTTTGGATACCATTTCTATTTGCACATGTGTGGGAAATATATTGCAGTATTGGTTGTCTTTATTTTCTTTGTTAACAGTAACCACTTAATGCCTTTGCTGAAGTTCGGTCCATAGCCAGAACACGTCGTTCTTTTTTTTTTCTTCTCCCCCAGATTTGAGAAAGACTGGTCTAGTAATGGCAGAGAACTTAACTTGCAGTAGGTGGTGTTTTCGGTGCCCTTTCAGCACCGTGAGAGAGCATCTTTTGACTTGAGCGAGGGTGGCACAGCAACTTGCTTCTACTAAAGGTTTTGAACTTAGAGGAGTAAGAATTCTTGGAAGCCTTACAGTCATTTGTATTCTGCAACAGATGACTTAAATAGATATGTTGTAATTGACTATTACTGGAAAAATAAACTTCTATTCAAGCTCTTAAAAGTTATTTCTGAGACAGTTGAGCCTAGAAAATGACACATCTGGCAAAAAGACTGCAGAGTGACCCCCTTTCTTAAGATGGCAAGTCATGCATCTGAAAAGATACTGGATTATAGCAAAGTGGAAAGGAAGGTCCTAGAGCCAGAAATGTTCCTGGGCCATTTCAGGAAAAAATAGCAGGTTTTATCTTCTATTTGTACCTCTCACTTCTTAACAACTCCGGTATTGTCAGACTGATGGCATCCCAGAAATCACCTTATAAATTGCAGGCTTTCATTTTCATTTTGCCCTATAATCACTTGTAATTTCTTTCTTTGTCATCCATAGAGGCTGAATGGTTTTACACATTTCCTGGGCCAGTGTTCTCCAAGGAAAATTTTCTAGAGCCTTTTTGGTTGCTCCTTGGCATTTTCATTTTATGTGTCTTTAACCACATTCGATTCAGAAAGATTATTTCTTGAGAATTGAGTGCCTTCTAGGAAGGATGCTATTCAAAGATGGCAGCCTTTTCTTGAACTAGGGATTCCTGGTGAATTATTTTGTTTGCATCCCATAGGATGTATGACTTTGAGCACAAACCAAGGCAAGTTAGGTCTGAGGAAATGTATAAAGCATATAAAATCTTAACAGGAATTTGAGAGCATGAGGAAAACAGAAAATGGCTTATGAATCCTATCAAGATGTCCACAGACTGAACATAGAGGAAGGACTTTTTAAGAGGTAAATTCATCCATGTCTGTGCTCTGGATTATTTCATGGAAGACTGGAAATGAGGTCATCTCTCCTTTCTCATTAAAAAAATTTTTTCTTTGGATTTACTAATACCTGCAACATGGCAAGTAATGTACTAAACTGCATAAGGCTGCAAGGAAATTTAAGATGTTCTTTGAGGTAATTCGAAATCTGGTTAGCAGACAAAACACAGGTGAAACAAGTGCAGGACCTCAAGGCGAGTCCCATATTCATTAGGATCCAAAGCAAGACAGGGAGGAATATAGGTGCTAAATGGATGGCCAGTGTGTTGAGCTATAATTTAAATGGCTAGTCTCAATACAATACTGTTGTGACTGCATAGCCTATTGTTTAAAGACTTATAATGAGCACATTTCTCTTTATGTATATGGTTATTGTGCTTTCATTATTGGTATTATCCTCAATCCACTGCTTTTTGCAGTCTTTAAAAGTCACTGCATCATATGGGTTTGGCTAAACATATCTGTGTATATACTTAGTCACATATTCATTGCAGTATGTCACTGCTGAAAACTTGCAAATGAGTGATGGCAGCACTGTCAGCCCTTCCCATTATGGAACCTTCTGCTTTTGAGTTCATGTCAATTTTAAAGCTAAGCTTATGTTTCCTAGACTAAAAAAAAAAAAAAAAATGAGTGTCTATTGTTTCCTTCATTTACCTCAGTGGATTTTCTCAGCCACACCAATTTGGGAAACATTCCTTTTAGATGGTATTTTGTCAGTGTGTGTGTTCTTGATTAGTTTTAACGTAGGTAAAAGACCTGAAAAATACCACCTTGAACAAGGAAGGCAGTTACTTATTTTTCGTTCACATAAAAGAAGTATGGAAGTAGATAGACAGTTTGGGGCTGAAATTGTGGCTCCCAAGATCTTCTGGGATCCAGGCTCCCTTCTGCCTTTTATTCCTCCAGCTCCAGTGGGCGATACTCATCTTCACATCCCAGGATGGCTGTTTAGAAAACTGCCCTGCCTCCAGGTTTAAGTGGCAAGGAAGAGGAAGGGGGTGAAGAAGAAGGGCATGTAACTTCACTTTAAGGAAGACTCCTTGGAAGTCCTAAAAGTTACCGCGATTACATCTCGTGGGCTAGAACTTTGTACATGGCCATGCCTAGCTGTAAGGAAGCTAAGAAATATAGTCTTCTAGCTAGACACAGCTAAAAATTGGAGTGTTGTTCTAAGAGGGAATGGTGGGAATTGGGGTGTTAGCTGTTAGTCTCCACCAAATGAAATCTGTATGTCTTTTTTGGGGGTGGGTAATAGCTTTATTTAAATATCCACATACTTACACAATGCACCCATTTAAAGCGTGCAGTTCAGTGGTATATAGTGTATTTATAGAGTTCTACATCATCTTACAGTCATTTTTGGAAAATTGTATCATTGCAGAAAGAAACCCACTATTCCCTTAGAAGTCATTCCCTTATTCCTTCCTCTCATACTTCCTTTCCCTATGCAATCACTTATCTACTTTCTGTCTCTGCATTTGCCTATTCTGGGCATTTTATATGAATAGAATCACACAGTGTGTGGTTCTTTGTGACTAGCTTTTCACACACATAATGTTTTCGAGGTTCATCCATGTTATAGTGTGTATCAGTACTCTTCCCCCTTTCTTTACTGCCAAATAATATTCCATTGTACAGGTATACCATTATCTTGTTTTTATCCATTCATCAGTTATTGGATATTTGGGGTGTTTCTACTTTTTGACTATGATGGATAATGAATGCTGCTGTGGACATTCGTGTAAAAGTTTTTGTGGACGTGTTTTCATTTCTTTTGGATATATATCAGAGTAGAATTTCTAGGCCATTTATAGTCACATTCTTTGCATGTTTTTAAATTAGTTTATTAGTCTTTTTATTATTGAATTCTTTATATATTCTGGATCCAAATCAGCATCTTGACTGCATCCTCAATAGAGATCCTGAGCAGACACTCCACCTAAGCTGCTTTTTTAGAGTTCTTTATATATTATAGATATAAGTCTCTTACATTTGCTCTTATCTTCTCATTTTCTTGATAGTATCTCGTGAAGCACAAAAGTTTTAAAAAATATTTTATGGCTCTAGCTCTTATATTTAGGCCTTAAGTTAATTTTTGTATATGATGTGAAATAGGGTTCTAACTTCATGACAGTGCAACACACTTGATTACTGTAGCTTTGTAGTCATTTTTAAAGTCAGGAAGTGTGAGTCCTCCAACTTTGTTGTGTTTCAAGATCGTTTTGACTATCTGGGTCCATTGAATTTCCATGTGAATTTTCTGATCAGTTTGTCAATATCTGCATAAAAGCCAACTGGGATTTTGATAGGGACTGTTGAATTTGTAAATTAATTTGGAAGATAGTACCGTTTAATAATATTGTCTTCTGGTTCGTAAACAGGAATGTCTTTCCATATATTTAGATCTTTAATTTCTCTCAACAAGGTTTTGTATTTTTCAGTGAATGTTTTATACTTTTTCAAACGTATTCATATTTCATTCTTTTTTGATGCTGTTCTAAGTGAAATTGTTTTCTTGATTTCAATTTTAATTTATTCATTGCTAGGGTATAGAAATACAATTGATTTTTGTATGTTCATCTTGTATCCTGCATCCTTGTGGTATTTATTAGTTCTAATAATTTTTTAATGGATTCCTTAGGGTTTTTCATATATGAGATCTTGTCATCTGTGAATTGAGATAATTTGCCATCTTCTTTTCTAATCTGTATGTCTTTTATTTCATTTTCTTGCCTAATTGCCTCTAGTATCATGTTAAATAGAAGTTGCTAGAGTAGATTTTTTTGTCTGGTTCCTGATCTTGGGCAAAAGGTTTCAGTCTTTTTATAATTAAGTATAATGTTTGTTACGGTTTTTTGTACGGCCTTTTGTTGCCAAGTGGAAAGGTATTCTAGCATTTTGTATTTGTGAGTGCTACTAGAGCTTGCGCCTCATGGTCAGAAAAATGTGTGTCATAGCCTGAAACTAGTATGACACCTCTAGATAATACCTTTGTCTTATGTTTCAGCAATGGCTGCCATCAGGAAGAAATTGGTGATTGTTGGTGATGGAGCCTGTGGCAAGACCTGCTTGCTTATCGTTTTTAGCAAGGACCAGTTTCCAGAGGTGTATGTACCCACAGTGTTTGAGAACTATGTGGCAGATATTGAAGTGGATGGAAAGCAGGTGAGTACCATAACAACGGGTGCTATTTGCGTGTTAGGTAGGCTATTCATAAAGCCTATAGAGAATTAGGCCTTTTTGTCCCTTCAGTGCACAATGTAACAATAACAAAAATGTTTGTGTGTTTTTAACTGCTCTCATCTAGAATTTGTCCATATTTATATGTATTTTGTGTGTGGAAACCTCAGTATATAGATGTGTTCTTTTCAGCTTTATTCATACTTGAAATGAACCTCTTTGTATGGATGGTCTTTTTTATTGTCATAGTATTTCATTAAGTGCTGAAATACAAGATGACTAGGTCATGAGGTCCTTATTGATTATGCTTCTCAAAGAGTTACACTGATCTACACCACCAGGAGCATGACATTTAGACAACATCCTCACACTTAATTTTTTAAAATATTTTTTGACTTTAACATAAACAATGCTGCCACAGTTGCTTCAGTTACCTCTTATTGGCAGTAAGGACAGTGTTTCCGTATGACCATCCTAAAAGCCCACTGTCAAGACTGGGGCAAAGCTCTTCTGGAATTAGAGTACATATTTTTAAATTTTCTGCGCCCTTTTGTCATCAACAAAATGTCTTACCCAGCATTCTGTATGTCTTTTGAAAAGCAATGAAACTCCCTTTGCAGATGGGTCAGCTGAAAACAAAACTGGAACGAGGGGCTCTTCTCCAGCGGACTCAGTCCTCTCAGGCATTCGGTCACATGCCCCGTGCTGCCAGCACCAGATGTACCGGCTTCCATAATGCCGTCTCCGTGCTCCCTTTTCATTTTCCTGCTTTACCTACTATCCCTTTTTTGTCCCAGTGTTACCTAGCCCCAGTTCGTGGCACCATGTGTGAAAAGCACATTAGGCCAGCTGCTCAGAATTCTAGAGTTCCCCTTTATAGACTGTCCTGATAGTTCTGTGACCATGAGTAAATTGCCTAATCTTTGAGCTGCCTTCATTTGTAAAGTGATTTAAACCATTTTATAGGCAACATCGAGGTTCTAGAAGTAGCTGAAAGCATCTGGAAGCACCAAGGCACTTTCCAAATTGGGCCAAACAATAGCATACTAAAAACCCCCTTTACAGTTTGTAGTTGATTTTATCCAGTTGCAATGTGGGTCACAGTGATTGCTCTCATGCTATTAGGAACCACCACAAGACACCTTTCTGGCCAAGTATCCATCAGGGAGGGGAAAACAGTAAATTCTAGCCTAACAGAACTTTGGGTCTTATCCTACATGTGGTCCATCATTGTAGTGTTGCCAATTCAACCTCTGTCAGCTCTCTGCATGGATGCTCGGATACTGCCGTTTCTGTGGGCCTGGATGACCGGTTTTTTGTTTAGAGACACATGGTACATTTTGTGACAAACTGGGTGGAAATGTGCTGAGATCTGTGCATCTGCTGTCATTATAACAGCCCTCTTGTCTAACTTAGATTGCCACACATACACAGAAAGACCCAGTGGCTTGAGGGAAGCAGGATCAGGTTGGTTACTCAAATGCCCAGTGGATGTATATTGCTTTTTATCCTCTCATTTCCTCCAGAGAGAGCAGTTGTTGGTTGCTGTGTATCTGTGACCAGCCAATTGGGAAAGTCTTTCCCACCTGTGGCAGGACATTAGTTTTGGCGACAGTAATGGCTCTTCTGTCCTCTTTGAAGTATCATCTGTTCCTGAGGGTCTTGAAACAGCCAGGGTCTTACCCATAAGAAATTTAGGAACCCTGACTTAAAACCTTTGAGGAATGGTCCATAAGTATGTCTCTTAACACTGCCATCTTTGAACATGCCTGACCATGGCAAGATAGGGAGTCCTTTTACACAGGGAGAGGAAACCCTGAAATAAAGGTACTTAGTCTGGAAGAGGTATCCCAACCCAGCTGCTTCCCTCAGAGCAACTCGGTAGCCCCCAAAGTGGGAGCGGGCGCTGTCTGGGAATGTTTGTGTAAGAGTATGTGTTGACAGAGTCAAGGGAACCATCCAAGCAAGATTCTAGGAATAGGCATACCCTAAGAGAAAAGGCCCATTCTGGTATGAGATAGGCCTAACACACAGGAACCATTTATCAGGAGATAATCAGGTTTGGATGTGTCTGACTGAACCAATCCATGAGGTACAGAGGGGCCACGGGGTGGGATTTGGAAGAGAGAGAATGAGCTGCACCATTCTGAGGTCAGACCAGTTGTGAGGATTAGGCATTAGTATGTCATAGACCTACACCAAGCTGATGGTGGGTGCGTGATAAAAGTACAGAGGCTGAGGGTGGAAGAGTTAATTAGCCATCAACTTTAAGGAAGGAATGGTATTTAGAAACTAAAATAAGAGCTGTGAAGGTGCTAGGAGAAGAAGGATATTCCAGGCATTAAAGGCCAGAGAGCTCCTTGAGCCTGGAAGGGCCTCTGAACAGAGGGCATTAAAAACCTACTCTGATTGAAAGATATGACAGGGCTGGCTGCAGGCTGGACCACAAGGAAGGGTCATGTGTCCAGAGCCCCGGCATCAGTTTGCCTTCCTTGCACTGGAAGGTGAGCACATTCCCAGGTATGAAAGGAGCATCCTCTTACCTTATATGATGCTTTCATTCATCTATTCTGACATTTTTTGAGCAGTAAACAGAGAGCTAGAGGCCTTTCCTGTCAGCGCAGATCTTGCGTAACACCCAGCATGGTGTCCTCTCACCTACCGACTCAAATACATTCTTGTCTCCATGTTTCCGCATTGCAGCAGAATGATGAGACAACGTAGAGAGATGGTTGAGTGAGACTATATTAGGAAATATTACTCAGTCTGGTTTTTCCCTGTCTTGCCTTGTATACCTGGTAGAATGTTTTTTACAGCTTGATTTTCTCTCGTTCATCTACTCTTTCCTATGTAGAATGTTATTTATAATTAAATACCTATTATAAGCTACAAAGTTATTTTTGACTTGACATTTTGAATTATGCACTTTATTCCGTTCTCATGTCTGCTTCTAAAATTTGCAATCTTGAGACATTTCAACCTAAATCAATTTAAACACACCTTCTGCCTTCAGGCTTGATGCTGATAAAAGTGAACAGTCCTGTGTTTTACTATTTTGGACAGTCTGCCATTTGAATGTACTGTGGTAAACATCACTTTGAAAGTGGGTAGTGCAATTAACCTTGCACTCTTGGGTTTATTTTTTCTGTCACAGGTAGAATTGGCTTTGTGGGACACAGCTGGGCAGGAAGATTATGATCGCTTGAGGCCCCTCTCCTACCCGGACACTGATGTTATACTGATGTGTTTCTCCATTGACAGCCCTGATAGTTTAGGTGAGTAGCCCTGCAGTGTGATGTTTGTCGCTGCCTGTGTGCCTGGCTGGCACCTGTTTTCTCAGGTCTTTTCTGAGCATCAAGTAGCCTGAATGCAGACGTGAACTTCAGAGAAGGAATCATCAGTGGCTAGAGTTCTAGAGTCTTGGATCTATAGAGATTGGGCCCTGGGTCCTTTTCAGCCTATTTCTCCCATGTTTGCCATGTGTCCACTCTGTAAAGTAGGAGGATTCCAAAGACAAAGCCATCTGGACTAAGATTTAGGGGAGGCTGTTTCGGGGGCAGGGTGCCCATACCTTTTTTGAGTACTTACTGAGCCTGCTGCCTCCCTACATCTGGACTGGTGATTTGCTGTTCCTACTAGTTTTTAAAACCCTATTTTAACCCTTTTCTAAAGTGTCTTGCCTAATAAAGATTCAAAACTGACCATTCCACTAGCTCAGTTCGCCACATGTTTAAAAGCCACTTTCCTTCAAGAAAAAAAAGTAAAATAAAAAAACAATAATACTGACTTCACACTATGCAAAAGAAGGCACCAAGGCCTTGTAGTCAGAGAGTAAACAATTCTAAACTACAGTCTCGAAATACAGTCACTACCATGTACTTGATTGTCATACCGAGTGCTTTGTATGCATTGACTCAAAATAGTGCTATGTAAAGTAGGTAGATATTACTGTTACCCATTTTATTAAATTATCCCTGACATTGAGATGCTCAGGGTGTGGGTATGAGTGGCCGAATCCAGGCTGCTCATCCACTATGATGTACATACAGCCTTACTAAATTAGTACAGTATTGGCAAGAAGCTAGAGGAGGTTATCACTCATTTTCAATAGTCACTCTTGAATCATTTGAAATACTATTAACCCACAGATGAGGGTCATGCTTAGGGTCCATGAGCAAGGTGTAGAGAGAACATGTGGGCTCTGGGCCAGCCCTGGCTCCAGAGTGGGGACCCCTTCTGTGAACTGTGGTCAGAATCTCCTCTCCAGCTTCCTGTGTTCTGGATTCTCTGCTTCTCCAGAGCCTTTACCTTGGCTCCCACTCCAGAGGAGCTGTGCTCCTTGGTGGGACTTAGAAAAGCTAGGGACTCTGTGTTTAAGGAAACAGGCTTAGATCTGGAATAGTTTCTTTGCAATTTAATTAGGACTGTTAGAGATTCTTCAAGATAGACTTGTATGTATCCCCAAGTTAACCTGCATTTCATTTCTTTCAGAAAACATCCCAGAAAAATGGACTCCGGAAGTCAAGCATTTCTGTCCCAATGTGCCCATCATCCTGGTTGGGAACAAGAAGGACCTTCGGAATGATGAGCACACAAGGCGGGAGCTAGCCAAGATGAAGCAGGCATGGTCTGGGGCAGGGTTCTGTATTCCTGTAGCATTCTTGAACCTGAGGAGCCAAGCTTGGGGGTTCAGGGAGTCCCAACAGAAACCCTCATAGACCAGGCTATTTCAGAGAAAGTCCCAGAAGCCTCTCTGTCCATTTGGTCCTCCTTGACTAGGCGCTAGTCATATGAGATGGAACCTCTCCTGTGGGATAGTGCTGTGCCCCCCAGGATTGTCTGCCTTAGAAGGGACCATCACAGCAGTAGTCTGCTCCAGATGCAGAACTTTCATCAGGCTCTTGATTTCCCCCTCTTGTTACTACCTTGATATATGTGAGGCCAAAGTCAAATTGGTAGCAACTGAAAGATTAAGAAATTCTGAGGGCATGCAGTCCAGGTGAATAGCCCTGATACCTTTATAAAAGTGATGCTGGAGATGGTATCTTGGTTTCCAAGAAGCTAGGTAGCCCAGTGGTAGGGCTTCCCTATTGCAGGAAGAGTGCCTTGAGGTCTTCAGCCAAGGTTTCCCACTGCAATCTGAATGTCAAGGTCAGGATTTGTTTCCTTCCATGGGCACTCAGCCTTCTGTGAAACTAACTATAGGAAGACCCCAAGGGCTTACCCTGGATTGCCAGCTTGCCCTTCACTTCCTCCTGAACCCTCCAGGGTTTCTCTGGCCTCTCTCTTTCTCTCTACTTCCCAGAGAAGAGCTCATTTGATAGGGCTATTATATCTGTCACTGCATATGGGTTTATAGACAGAACTCAAACCTTGGGGTATGGTAACTTTTAAAAGTCTTTTAGCTGAATTTGAATACTCTACACCTACTTGCTATATATATGTAACAGTGTTAACTGACTGCTCTTTTCTCTTTACCAGGAGCCGGTAAAACCAGAAGAAGGCAGAGATATGGCGAACAGGATTGGCGCTTTCGGGTACATGGAGTGTTCAGCAAAAACCAAAGATGGAGTGAGGGAGGTTTTTGAAATGGCCACGAGAGCTGCTCTGCAAGCCAGACGTGGGAAGAAAAAATCTGGGTGCCTTGTCTTGTGAAACCCTGCTGCAAGCACAGCCCTCATGCGGTTAATTTTGAAGTGCTGTTTATTAATCTTAGTGTATGATTACTGGCCTTTTTCATTTATCTATAATTTACCTAAGATTACAAATCAGAAGTCATCCTGCTACCAGTATTTAGAAGCCAAGCCAACCATGATTATTAATGATGTCCAGCCCACCTGACCCGCCGGGGGCCTTCTGACACCGCTCTAACAGCCCTCCTCTGCACTCCACCTGTCACACCAGGCACTGATTCAAGGGATTTCTTAACTTCTTGCTTCTTTCTAGAAAGAGAAATGGTAACTTTTGTGAATTAGGCTGTAACTACTTCATAACTAACATGTCTTGCCTGTCATCTGTCAGCTGCAAGGTATTCTGGTGAGTCACCACTTCAGAGCTTTACTCCTTAACAGATTTCATTGGCATAGCTCTGGAGTGGCCATCCAGTTTTTTCAAAATGGGCTCAGCCAGAAAGGCCCAAGTCCATGCAGCTATGGCAAAGTTACAGTTCTGTGGTTTCATGTTAGTTACCTTATAGTTACTGTGTAATTAGTGCCACTTAATGTATGTTACCAAAAATAAATATATCTACCCCAGACTAGATGTAGTATTTTTTGTATAATTGGATTTCCTAATACTGATATTTGTCATCCCCACAGAAAGTGTATTTTTTTTAAAAAAAGAAAGTGTATTTGAAAATAAAGTCAGATGGAAAATTCATTTTTTAAATTCCCGTTTTGTCAGTTTCTCTGATAAAAGATGACCATCTCACCTGTTTTCAGCCCCACATGTCCCAGTCCCCATCCCCAGAGCTGGGCTGAGTAAGTAGGAATTTGGTTTCATGCCGAGGCACTCAGACACTTCTGAAGGTGGCACAGCCTGTCTGGACCGCAGGGTCGGCCTCTGGTTCACAGTGCTTTCTCCTCACTGTACCTAGGTTCCCTCCCAGAGGAGCCACCAGTTCTCGTGGGTGGCATTGTGTTTCTCTCCTCTCCAGCTGACTAAACTTTTTTTCTGTACCAGTTAATTTTTCCAACTACTAATAGAATAAAGGCAGTTTTCTAAACTTCCTGTATCCTGGTGTTTGTGTTACTCTCTCCAGGGCTGGGAGTGGGAAGATGGACTCAGCCTAACTCGCCTTGGAAGGTTCCTTTAGGTACTTCAAAGTACCAGCTCGCCACCACCACCCCCTTCCCCAATCTGGCACTAATCTGGCTCCTCCTAAGAATATGGAAATGATTATCTGGTCACATTCAGGTTCAGAGTAGGGTGGAGGGGGAGTGCAGTCTGCTGAGGAGACATGAGAGGCACTCTGAGCAGTCGTTCATCTGCACAGAACAGGAATGTGACGTTTTTCTCTTACTCCCTATTTTCAGTGCCTTTTACTTCCAGGGTTAAGCTCCAGATGAAGTTGACTAGGTATCCAGGGTGGCCTGAAGTCAGTAGGGTCCACTGGGCCCTGCATCTTGTTGAGCTCCGCTCCAGGTGGCTGGGATTGGGCCTCAGCTGCTCCTTGAGAAAACCTGGGCCCCAGCAGTGCACACTGGAGGCCTAAGAGGAGGAGGGGGACCAAAGGCCTGGACCTAAACGTGCTCCAGGCAGCCCAGAATGCAGGAAAATAAGAGCTGGCTTTTGGAGCCTGAGCTTTCCCTGGCTACTCCTGGCATTGCCCACCCTCTTCCACCTTAGCTTTCCTAGACTCAAGGAGCCTCATCACGGGGAAATTGCCTTGGCAGCTGCTGCCAACTGTAGCATCACCGCAAGTCAGAACTCGCCCTGCCCCTGGCGACAAAAGGGCACCTACTGCAAGTATAGTAGTATAGCATAGGCTGGGGAGCGCTTTGAGACCTTGGCTCGGGTGCCATGCGGGGTAACGGATGTTTGCAGCAGTGCAGGCTCTGCGTGGGCCCGACCAGACGTGCCCGCGGCTCCGCCTAGTCTGGGCGGTGTCCGCATCCGGCCAGGCCGCACCCCGCCCGCCTTGCTAGTCAAACCTCCCCAGGGAGGCCTGATCCGGATGAGGCGGGCCCGAAGGGGCGGGGCGGGGCAGAGCGGTCTGGAAAAGTGCCTGTGCCACGTGACCCTACTGCCCCCTATTAAAAAGCGCACCCCGGGTCCCCTGGTGTCTGTCTCACCAGGGCTTCCACCTCTTTCACGACATGTGCGCTGCTCAGCTGGCGGCGGCCGCGCAGGCGGCTGCGGCCCCGGACCCGGGCTCCGTGTACGCCTTCTCCGCGCGCCCGCTGGCGGGCGGGGAGCCCGTGAGCCTGGGCTCCCTGCGGGGCAAGGTGCTGCTCATTGAGAATGTGGCGTCGCTCTGAGGCACAACGGTCCGGGACTACACCCAGATGAACGAGCTGCAGCGGCGCCTCGGGCCCCGGGGCCTGGTGGTGCTCGGCTTCCCGTGCAACCAGTTCGGGCATCAGGTGCGCGGGGCGGGGCGAGTGGGCGCGCGAGCCGGGCGAGGAGCGCGGCGGGGAGGCCGCCGGCCCGCTTCCCTCCGGCGCTCGTCCTGGCTGGGTCTTAGGTGCGCATCCGAGGTTGCGCAAGAAAGCCGAAGAGCCCGGTGACTCATCCGCAGACCCCTTGTTTGCAGCCGGGAGGTTTCCCTCCCCGCGGCCCCGGGTCTCAGCTGCTCTTCTCTCCCGCAGGAAAACGCCAAAAACGAAGAGATCCTGAATTCTCTCAAGTACGTCCGACCCGGCGGCGGCTTCGAACCGAACTTCACGCTCTTCGAGAAGTGCGAGGTGAACGGCGCACAGGCGCACCCGCTCTTCACCTTCTTGAGGGAGGCTCTGCCCGCGCCCAGTGACGACACCACCGCGCTCATGACCGATCCCAAGTTCATCATCTGGTCTCCGGTATGCCGCAACGACATCTCCTGGAACTTCGAGAAGTTCCTGGTGGGCCGGGACGGCGTTCCTGTGCGCAGATACAGCCGCCACTTTCCGACCATCGACATCGAGCGTGACATCGAAGCCCTGCTGTCCTAGGGGCCTAGCAGTGCCTAGGGCACCCCTGCTGGCTCTGCTTCTTAGCAGACACAGCGCTGCCCTCCGGGGGTTTCATCCATGATGGTGTTTCCTCTAAACCTGCAAGGAGGAACACCTGATGTCCAGGAAAATCCCCTGGGGTGGGCGCTGGGCCTGACCATCACCGCATCCCCCTCCCACACTGCCACCCCTCACAATAAAGTGTCTTATCAGCAGAATCGTGTGTTTGTCGTGTGTCAGTGGGAACATGGGGATGGAAACTTGAGCCCCAGTCGTTGGCCCGGGCAGTCTGAACTCTCCACCCCTTTGTGTACCGTGTGTGGAATCCATTGTTTCCTATGCCAGAAGCCCCGTTCCTCTCCGGGTGTTCCTTTCTCTGCCAGGACATGTTAGAAAGTCATTCTAAAAAGAGGGAGACAAGTCAAGGGTCGACTGCATAACCAAAGGAATAGGCCTCTCCTTTCTGGATATTTGCTGTTTGTGAAATGACCATGAAAAATAACACCATGGGCTTCCGTTCACATTGAGTCTGTGGCTTCTCCAAGTGTTAGTTAGGTTTATTTTACACAGTTGGAAGCTCATGCAACATTACAAAGCTTTTTCCTCTTACTTTGCTAGACCTTTGCATGTTGCTACCCAGAGCTTAAGTCAGCTCCCATGCTGTCCTTACTGATTGCTGCCTCTCAGAACAGTATACACACTGGCCCTCTGACCACACCCTCTATGCCACTTGGCAACTGCAGCTGCATGCTCAGGTTCAGGGCAGGGCACTATCTTGGAGGCCAGCTGCTGCTTGGGAGGTGTGTCTCAGGTCCGACCTCTCCATCTGCTGGCCCTGCTGTCAATCTTTCTAGGCAGACCTGGAACCACTTCCCATCAGTACACGGGACTCTTCAGGGTTTGGATGTAGCTTCTGCTTGGGCAGATAAGGCCCCAGATACATGCTGACAGTGTCAAACCCAGTCCAGAATGTGGGCCACAGCTTCTAGGGTCCTGGCATTCATGCTCCAGTTTCTTTTGTGTCTGAACCAACTCTCCAGACTTTTTCTTCCAGCAGGAATCTTTGCTGCCATCTTTCCCGCTTCGATCATGAAGGGATAAAGGGCCTCTGCACCTGTTCTGGCTCTTCCCTCCATAGTTAGAATTCCTTTACAGGCTCACCTCCCTCTGGCTACAAGGCCTCTCCCCTCAGCTTTGAAGTCCCCTCAGGTGACCAAGGCAGAGCTGTGTGTACCCCCTTTGCACCCCATCCCACCTGTACTCCTCTTAAAATTCAGGAATCTTGATTGCATCTGTGAGTGGTCTGTTTCCCCAGAGAGAGAGTCTAAGGGGTGAACTGGGGCTGACCATCTCGGGTCCAGCAGGCCCTGGCATATGACATGAATCAGCAAACATTTGTCAATACAAAGAGAACTTTCCACTCAAACAGGGTCAGGGCTTTTTGAAGATCATTTGTGAACTCCAGATCTGATTCCTGGAATGGAGAATAGCAACCTACACACCTGAGTGTATCGGAGTACACCCGGGCCACCTGTATAACTGCTCACAGATTTAAGATAGCTTTTTCTTTGGTTCAAGCCAACTGCCTAGAAGGATGGTATTGTGACTCACTTGCTTTTTCCGCCCTTATCCTTCCACATGTGTATACCTATTCCCTTAATCATGAAGCCTTAGGACATCAGGTTCCGGCCATTGTCAAATCTTTTAAGAAAAAAGCCTCAGGTCTATCAATCTTGAGGATAATAAGTTTCATTTAAACTAAGGATAACATCTTGGTTTTAGGTGTATTTCCACCTGAGCCAAGGTGGATCAGCCCCACTGACCCCGGGACCAGACAGGATGACACCATGGTTGATTCTAGGAATGGACGCAATGGTCAATGACCCCAGTCCTATCCAATCAGTAGCACCCATGACCCCAACTCCCTTAGTGTCCATGACTAAGAATGCTTCCCCATATAATCTATCCCTTTGAGATATCTGGGAGGCCAGGTCTTTAAGTGGAAGCTCCTGTGTCTCCAGGACTTGCCACTCCCTAAAATAAACCTTCATTTTCTTTGCTGCAAAACCTGTACGTGTCTCACTGGACTTAAACACGCACAGGCAGACGGATTGCTCTATAGCACCTGTGATCCCCTTAAAGCCCCACTTTTCTTCCCCAAAAGCCCTTTGCCCCCTTATTGCCCCGTTCATCCTTCAGTCCTCTGCCATGGGCTCTGCTGGGTGCTGGGGGGCACAGTCCTCCGGAAGGCAGAAAGACAACATATAATTACTAAAAGCATGTTTAGTCCTTCGAGGCTTCGAGGCAGTACAGGGTCCTCGGAGGGCCTGGCCCAGGAGGGAGGATCATGTGTGCCGCCTAGAGGAAGTGACAGTGAAGCTTAGGAGGAACAAGCCGCTGGAGGGGAGACAGGCAGTGAGCAGGGTGTGAGGGCCCAAGGTGGGAAGGGGGCCTCACTGACAGTTGGACAACTTGAGGAGGAGCGGGTCTGGGGAGAAGGGGTTGTGATCAGATTCTGATGTGGTGCATAAAACATCCAGATAGAGATATCTGGGGCAGGTGGTTACAAGATGCCAAGAAAAGGAGTATGGGTTGGAGATAAAGATCTAGCCAAGGGGACAGTAAGTAGCCATTGGAGAGGATGAGGCTTGCCTGGGGAGAGTGGCGAGAAAAAGATCAGGGAGCCTAGGCCTGAGGCCTATGGATTCCCGACCCTCCCAGGTCAGGGAGCAGAGAGGCGCAGCTGGGAGGAAGGAGGTGCCAGGATGGCGTCAAGGAGCCTAGGGAAGGGACATTCCATAGAGAACGTTCAGCTGGGCCAAGTCCTGTGGATCGTGTCCCTCAGCAGGTGGAGTTTCGGGGAGGCAGCTGCAGCTGAAGCCAGCGAGCCAAGCACTGAGATGGACCAGGTCCTGTCCCAGGAGCTGAACCTACAGCGCTCAACAGTCACGTGAATGCTTGTCAAACCGAGGTTCCACAGCCCACCTGCAGAGATGCTCCTGAGAACATGGCATCCTACGCGGTGACTTACAGCTGAACACAGGAGTTCCCAGACTCTCCTTTCCTAAAAGGGTCAGTGTGGCCCATTCCACCCACTCCGGTTAGGCTCAGACTAAGAACCCAGGGTTTTTGAACCAACTCCAATCTCTTCCCCTCAGGCTGCCTGGTGACTCACCCCTCCTCTCCCACATCTTGTCCTCTCAGTTTACACCTCAGGCTACCAGGAAAGGGAACTTCGGCGCTCCCAATGTGGCTGACCCTGACTAGGGAATATTCCTCCTGTGACTCTAAGCTGCCTGTCTCCCTCAACTGAACATCCTTTCCAATTCTCTCTTCCTCAGAAAGACTCTGAATAAAGCCAATCAACACTTCATCTTCCTCCTTCAGGAAGCTGGCTGGACCTCTTCCCCCAACACACACACACACACACACACACACACACACACACATTCTTTATCATTTAACCTCAAAACTGCCGCTGGCCCCCACCTGCACCCACCCCACCTCACTGTGAATCATCAGTTCAAATGAACAGGTAAAAGAGAAGGAATCTCAGGGAAACTGCCTGAGGTCCTGCCTTTGGTAGAAGCAGCTGCCGGACTACTGACCTGGGAGCAGGCGCCAGCATTTAGGCCACAGGGCTTCTAAGAAGGAGGTGGCCCTGCTATCACTCAACTAGGCTCAGAAATATCCATTTTAGCAATTCTTTAAAAAATGCTGTTTGTTTTGCTTTACCTTTGTTTTTTTAAACATTAAATCCAAAAAGATTATGTATACATATATCAAATCGCCATGACGTGCTTTAAGTATTTCGCAATTTTATTTGTTAATTAGACTTCAATTTCTAAAAATCTGATAAAATGTGGTCAGGCACTTCTTGCACAATTAGCTCTTTATCAGACCTCTTCCTTGTTCCGTCTCAGTGTAGTTCCAAAAACAACAGTCAAAGCAAGATTATTTTCAGACACATTCCTGGCCTGATCGGCCTATATTAAGTTTTAACTTTTAGACAGTACTGAGTTAAAAATACTAGCTAAAGACTTTCCCCAACACAGCATGGATTTTTAAAGAGTGGGCTGAGATTCCTGTCAGAGTACTTTGAATTTGGAAGGTTTTTGTGATTCCAATTACCAAATCAGCTAGAAGAGCATGATTTCATAAGCGACATACCCGAGCTGGCAGTAAGAAAGCCCTGCTCGGGGCTGGTCAACAAGTTAATGGACAGAGGCCTCATATCAGGCACTGCTGGATGGGGAGCCTGGAGCACAAATAACAGGACTCGTTGCGCAAGGAGTGAGGTCTCCTGATCTCTGGCCTTGCGGGTAAGAGAGAAGCAAACTTGAGCTTTGACCTGTCCAAGGACTTAACTCCAGACTTGCCGTGTGAGAAGACTAAAATAAAAATCACCAACTAGGTAGGCCACTTGCTGGTGGGTGTTATTAGCTGCATCCAGAAGCACTGAAACTGAGATGATATGACGAGGACCTGCTGGGCAGGAGCAGAGCAGCCGGCCGTCTAGCATTCCTCCTGCAGAAAGAAACCCCATCCCTGGCCCTCCGCCTAGGTCCAGTGTCAAAACAGTCAGCAAGCTCAGGGTAGGACACTGCAAGGCAGGCCCACTTAACTCAAAAGCCTCGAGGGGCAGCTCACCCTGGGTGGTGCTCTCCACCACTGCAGGCCTCCCGGCTCCACAGGGAAGAAAGTGGAGGGGATCCAAGTCTCCCTGCAGGGGAAGCACCTGTCTCCGCAGCCTCCTGTCTCCGCCACGTGACTATGCCTGTGGACCTGTGTGAATCTAAAGCAGCCCCGGTCCGCTGAGCACTCCTTTGCAGACTCATCATGCATCCCCGAGGCCAAGGGGAATGTTTGCTCCCTATGCCAGGTGCTTAAGGTTCCTTCCCCGAGAAATGTCTGCAGCATCGCCCTCCACGTTCCTGTAGACATTGTAATTACATGCGAAAACATCTTCCCCAACCAAACTGGCTGTGAACCAACCCCTGGATAGTAGGGACTGTGAGCATATGACAGATTCTTAGTAAAATGAAAAAATGACTAGTATCATGGTAATTCATTCATTCATCTAAGAAATGTTTACTGAGAATTTACTCCATGCAAAAGGTGAACAACACACAATTAACATCTAAATACTTGTTTATGGTTAAGACATTGATGAAAGATAGAGGAGGAAGAGAAGCCCTGGCCACACTTGGGCTCAGGGTGCCACACCCTTCCTGCCCAATCAGGACTGGCCACCAACAGTGGCACAACCAAAATGGGAAGTGTCCAACTGCATGAGCTTCCAAGGTAGGAAAAGTGATCCCATTTCCTCTCTGCGAGATTCGTTCTGGTTTTTGCCTCCGTCACCTTCCTCAGTAATCTGACCCTTACATAACGTAGGTTATAATGTCACTGATAAGACCTTTAATTCTTCTCCAATGTACTTCTAGAGCTTTTAACTTTTTCACAGTTCCTTGAGCATGGTTAAGGAAGCACGGGCAAGAAGAAAACAAATATTTCTCTCCTGATGCCACCTCTAATCAAAAGTCCCCAATATTTGTGAATATTGCCATATGCACGCTGTGACTGCTGGCCAAGTGTGGACCAGGGGGACTGGGGAGGGCCAATGCCAGTTAGGGATAGAGCAAGCCACAGTACTGGCCAAAATGAGAACTTTATGATTTGGAACCAAATAAAGCTTGAAGTTCACACACCCGGACATTACCAACTTTCAATTAGATCATCGCAGTTTCAGATCAAGCAGTACATGACCAGTCAGCCAATCCTCTCCCCTTAAGCTCCCTTCCTGCCTTCCTTCCGGTTCTTGTGGCTTAAGTTCCCATGGTAACGGGTGGGTTGTTCAGTTCTGAGGTTAGGTTATGGGGCCAAGTGAGTACCCTACTAGGCTAAAGCCGCTCCCTAGCAAAAGGCCTAAAAGGAGAACACAGTCCTGGGGCCTGGGTGTCTCCCGAGCTGAATCACTCCCTTCATTTCCTCCCAAATCCACAGGTCCCTCCCACAACAGCAGGAATAGGCAGGCAGATCCCCATTATTTTCTAGTTCTCCATTTTTAACATTTTAATCGAAATCACTAAAAAAGGTTTAAAACTTTGGAAATAATGATCTTCTGACTGTGAAATTTCACTTTATTCCTCACATTTTAACTACAGGCACCTTGTAATCTTAATATAAATTTTAGGAAATACCCATAATTAATTTTTTACAGCTATTTAATAGCACTGAAGAGATCCAGGTTTAGAAAGATTTTCCAAAATTTTCTTTCTTATAATTAGGTTTTGCCCTCTTTTCTAGTGGTGCTGAAGACTTGTCCTACTTCCTTAAGACTCTGACCCATGCCATAAATGGTACAGGAGAAACTGCTAAAAAAAAAAAAGAACAGGGAAGCAGACACTCTCTAAAGTAGGTTTTGAAGTAACATCGGTAGGTTTTGAAGTAACATCGGTAGGTTTTGAAGTAACATCGGTAGGTTTTGAAGTAACATCTTTTTCCATAAATAATAGGACTAAAGGTAATGTTTCTCATTTGATAACGTTTTTAACAATTTCAAAGAGCACTCGGGTTGTCAGAGTTGGTTGGCTCTCCAGATGTAGAATTATCACCAGTGGTCACTCTTATCTACAGGGGATTAACTGCTATATGGTCATTGAAGGCAGTTTTAATTGCAAATTTACTTTCTTCTGCTATCCACCCAACTGCCAAGAGGCTTCTGTTACCAGATGGTGCATGATGGATGTCCCGGGGAGCATACATTAATTTCAATTAAGTATGACTCAACATAAAAATAGTAAATCTGTTCAAATGACCACCCACATCTTCATGAGGGCAGTCCTCGACACTGAACATGGCTCGTGTGTTTCACCTCTCCTCCCTCATAACTCTCTTTTCAGAGAAAGGTTCCTAATAGGTCTCTAGGCTGTGCCACTGTGGGAGTAAAGCACCCTCAGCCACTTTGCCTCTGCTCTAAAACCTCCGACAGAATTTAAGGCATGACAAGTAGATCTAGAAAGCTTTACCTCTCAGGTTCTTTCAGTAGTCTGTGCCCACCCCAATTGGCCTATTTGTCTCTTAGATCCTGCTCTGGTTATTCCAGAAATTCTCTCTTACCCCCTGAGTTTCCCCTACTACGACATGTACCATCATTTCTAGACCTTTTCCAAGACCACGTTCAAATGCTACTCAAGTCAAAGGCTTCCCTTTCATAGCTTGGGGGCCACAGTCTTTGGTTCATACCCTTTAATGGCACTTACGCCACACTGCTTGGCACTGAAGGTATTTGTAGATTTCTTCTCTATTAGATTGTGTAATGGCAGATACTGGGTCTTGTTTTTCTTAACCTTTCTCTGAGGACAGGAACTGCAAGACAAGTGAATGGGAGACTCACAGGCTAACTGTCTGGTCTTCTCTCTTTGGGCTTACATCCCCCTCTGGGAGGTCTGTGATTTTTGTGTGCAGGATCGAGTGAAAAACATACAGTGTTCAGGACATTGTGCTTGTTGCAGCAACAAATTAAGAAGCCTGGGCACCTACGATGGAGAACACACTTGGACCTCTCTTTCTTCCTGCATTGCTATCACCCCTCTGAGGCAGCTTGTCTGACAAGGCAAGTAGCTAGCTCAGTGGGGAATGCTTGTGAAACTCTGTTGTGGGCCAGGGTATTCTTGCGTCCAGATTGTTTGAGACTACTGTTAACGACTGGACAACACCGTTCAGTCCCAGTCCCAAGGCTCTGGTGCACCTGGCACTCCTGAAATCCATGTAGGGCCTCCAGGACAGGAAACCCGAACCCATGTCTGGGTAGCTAAGGACTAGGCTAAGGTTTCTGCTGACAGTGGAATGGCAGCAGTGAACACAAAAAATGTAGTTCCAGAGCTTCTCCCACCTGGCAGCGCGTTTAAGAACAGAGGAACGCCGCAGGCCTCCAGGGGAGCTTCCGGGTATAAACTGAAACGGTCCCTAACACGGAAGACATGGAGGGCCGAAGAAAGAGGCAGGCCACTCCAGATGTAGGTGGCAAGTTTAATAAGCTGGGGGACTTGCATAGGAGGCTTGTCTCGGGCAGCAGCAAAAGGGGTAGATCTCCTATCTGCTCACTAGAATCTTCAAGTTTATACAGAGGCCTTAACTACTCAATCACGAATATTGTCCCGAAGTTCTCAACAATACTGTACTATGTCAAAACTGCATCTCTGGGCAGCTTCCAGGACTCGGAGGCAAGCAGAACGCATACTCCAAGGGCAGGGGAGGGGGTGAGGAGCCTCCGACTGCCTGGGTCCAGCTCGCGAGTCAACCGGCCAACACACCCCCTTGATGACCTCCTCCAACATCGTGGGGCCTGCAATGACTCCTTGCGATCTCGGGGCTCGACACAGAAAGGAGTGCCCGACAACATTTGGTACGACCGGTAGGGCGGGAGGAAGTGGCCGCTCCTTCCCCGGGTCCGCCTCCTCTTCCGGCCCCCTCCCGCCTCCCTCGCGCACCCGGGGAGGGGGCGGGGCGTGGGGGCGGGCCGGCGCTCAAGGCCCCGGCGCCAGGTGGGGCTTGGGCGCGCGCACGTGCGTACGTGCGTGCTTACGTGCGTGGGCGCGGCCCACAGCACGCTGTGCGCGAGGCGGATGTCCGGGCCGGCTGGGCAGGGGCTACGGACGAGATGGCGGAAGGCGGAGGCTGCCGTGAGCGACCGGATGCGGAGACCCAGAAATCCGAGCTCGGGGCCTTGATGAGGACCACGCTTCAACGAGGGGCGCAGTGGTGAGCGCCGGTCCCGCCTCTCCGCCGCACAGGGTCGGGGGCCGGGGCTCTGACCCTTAGGCCAAGCCCCTCTTTTTCGGCTGGGGTAGGGGCTGGCCCGGGGCAATGATAGTGACCCTGAGAAGAGTGGCCTGACCCGGGCTCCTCAGGGGAGGGAGCCTGAGCTCGCTTCTGGGAAAGCGTGGGCGGGGCTGTAAGTTGTCCCAGCCCATTCCGAGCCCCAGTGGGCGGACCTGGCGGGGAAAAGGACTGCAGGATGGGGAAAAGGGGAGTGCTCCCGGGCACCTTCAGGATGAGGAGAGCCCTTTACCATCGAGGACTCGCTCTGTGACCTTGAGTGAAGGCGTCCACACTTGACAAACTCCAGTTTCTTACTGTGAAAACCGTGGTAGCAATATTTGACACTCACCCTCCTCCCCCAGTGGGTTGAGGCGAAGATCAGTAGATACTTTGTAACTTGTGAACTGCGGAACAGATGTCAAGGTCAGAAGCTGAACAAATGTTTGAGAGCCGCAGGTTATTTTGGTAGCAAATGTAAAAAATAATTGTGGCAGCAGCGTTACAGAACTTAGATAGAAAGATGAAAAGTCCCGCAGCAAGTCTGAGACAAGAGTTTTCTTAATAAATTGTTCAGAAGGGACGCTACTTCCACTAGTAAAGAGATTCTTGGGTGGTATATTGTGTTGGAGTAGAAAACAGGCTTGGCTTTGCATTGGATATGATTGAGGTCCTTTAAGAAACCATAATGGTATTGATAATGCCACTTACAGTGACAGGGGAATTGAGCAGGGAGGAGAAACATTGGGGTTAGAAATAATTCACATACAGCTTTGCAGTGTTCTTGAGCTAGCTGTGAAAGGGCACTCAGTTACTTTTATCTTGCATAGAGGTGATACATGAATGCTTAGCAGAAACAGGAAGCTTGAGAAACTAAAATCACACAGTGTTTGGAAGGTATTGTACAAGGGATATGGAGGGAAAAGCATTTTCTTTTTTAAAATTTTTTTTGGAAAAGAGCATTTTAGAAATTGTATTTATTTATGAATCCTTGTAGCCTCTGGGAAGGTGCCTGATCTCCTCTGAGGTTACAAAATTTGAAGGACTCACTAATATAATTCTTGTGTTTTGTTCCCCCACAGAGGTTTTCCCCTCCTCTGTCTTAGTTGTAAAACTGCATAGTGATACTTTAAAAATATAACCAGATCAACTTGTGTTTTAACAAGATAAAGGTATCTGTACACTATTATGTGTGTATATGTATGTATACATACACAAACTATATATACTTATGTACACACACTTTTTTTGATACCTTGTTTGGTTCTTAAAGGAATGCTGAAGTGTGTGATGTTATTATCCCATTTTCAGAAAGAAGATTAGTTTAATGCTGTTCATGTAAAGCAAAGCATTGTAACCAAATTGCCCACCTGTTTAAGGACTTCTATAAAGATCATTATGAAATTAGTGACAAGATTTTAGCTATAGAAAGACTTCCTTTAAATTAACATTTTGAAGCCAGTCGTTCCTTCAATTTATTCATTCTTTCAACAGTCATTTCATTTACTAGATATTTTCAGAAGTATCCATTGGTTCTCTGTGCCATGTGGGGCCTGGCCCTGCTTGTTTTGAGAATGTGTTTTTAAATGGGGATTGCTTGTCCCCCAAGTGGAAAGACCATGAAAAAAATTAAGGGAGCTACTGCAGAAACTGAGAACCTCAGCTTTTCTGATACGGTAAATTTTTGTCTGTTTCTAGGTATCTTATTGACAGCCGGTGGTTCAAACAGTGGAAGAAGTATGTGGGCTTCGACAGCTGGGATATGTACAACGTGGGTGAACACAACCTGTTTCCCGGCCCAATAGATAACTCTGGACTCTTTTCAGGTATAGTATCCTGTGCTTTTCTAACTGATATGTCCACCAGGCAGTGGTCTGAGATTGTGTTTATATGTAACATTATGAGCTTGACTTTCCTCCTATGAGGGGATAGAAATAAGTGTCCTTGTTTTATTTCTATAGTGGAAGTCTTTGCAGACCCTCAGGGAGAAGTTAAGTTGCTTTTTTCCATTAAGAACATGCTTCTAACATTTTAAATTTCTTTCTCTCTCTCTTTTTTTGCAAATTAGTTCTGCTAGAGATTTTAGATTAGCATATGGAATAGAAATAAATAGGATATTTTGAAATTCATTTGTGATCTGAAATTTGGGAACAGAATTTTCTGTTACCTTTGCAGAACACATTGTAGATCTGTTGACATTCATCAGGCATTCCTGAGATGGCTGTGCTTGTCATAAAGTAGTGTGAAGAGAGGTGGAAGGTCAGTAGGGTTATGATCACAATCAACTCCCAATGGAAGAAGTGATTGAAAAGTGATGTATGATGCACCTGAGCTTAGCTTCCACCTGTAGATGCACAGAGATGACAGTCAGTCTTTCGTAGTCTTTGTTCTGCTTGGCTTTTACTTCCTTGCAATCAGGACAGAGGTGATCTGTCTCTTGCACCCTAAATCAGGGCAGCAGGAAGGCAGACGATACACGAGGCTTGATCTAACCTAACACTAACTTGGACATTTTTAAAAAATGAGCAGTGCTTCAGCTCAGACCTAGTTTTAGGGGAGTCAGAATGACATAATAGTGTCATATGCTTTGTTTCCTGGAGTAGGTCAGATGGTGTATTATACCATGAAGTTACCCTCAAGGGATAATTGCAAAATGTTTGCACTTTGCTCTCTCTCTCTCTCAAAGGAGCAATCTTAAGGCTTCTTATGGTAATAGTGACAAAATTTTAGAGCTGGAGGGGCCCTTGGAAGTCATGTTGCATGACCTTCAGCTAAGGGCAAGCAAACCTTCTGTAGTCCCCCAATTTGATGTCACATGGCCTTGGCCGTGTCACATGGCATGAAACATTTGTTGTGTGCTTCAGAAATGAGAAGTACATTCCATTCAGACTCTGGAACATTGACAGTGCAGGAATGACCTATCTCTGGCGAATGAGGGTCACCCTCTTAGTTGCAGGTGCTCAGTCACTTGCCAGTCTCTCTCTGGCTGCCTTCCACCCAGGGTCATGGGAGTGGCTGGAAGAGGCTCTTGGAAGTGTGTGAAGTTGGGGTAGAGCATACCCCTGCTGATGTTTCATTTCCACCTGGGCCTCTACTGGGCTTCAGATGGAATCCCTCTGCTTAGACCAAGCTGCATTTTCATTGTTCTTCTTTATTTGCCTTCCCATTGAAGAAATTTGTGGAGGCTCTATCCTCATTTCAACACCCCCATGTGATTTTTAGCATGTTTCCCTTGGACTTATCCAATTTTAAATGAAAATTGGGAACTGCATTGAAAACCTCATTTAAGTTGCCTGCACCTGCACTGTAGTGTCAGAAGAATGATGTGTTTGGGAACATTGTTGCTGAGCCTCAGAGGGGAAAGAGCTCTGGAAAATTGACATACATGGGGTCGATGATGCAGAAAGCTCGCTTTCCCCCTTTAACTGTCTTCTGGCTGCTGTTTGGCACAGCAGGGTGGCCATATCTTCTTAGTGCTTAGTGTGAGAAGTGAAGAAGATGTGTCTCCCCAAGTAAGACATTAAGTGAATAACTTACGAGTTTTTGATTTGTAAGTCACAGAAAAGTTTGTAGTTTAGGTATCAGTTTTTGAGGGGAAGCTCTTGGCACTCCTGGAACATCCTTCTGTTGCCGAATGGAAAAGGTGTGGTCTGTCAGTATTAATACTCATGCCACAGCTGCTGTGGAAAGTGGCCGGCTCATTACTGAGGACAGCCCATCCCCCCCTTTTAAAAATTGTAATAAAATACACATAACAAAATGTATCATCTTAACCATTTTTAAGTGTACCGTTTAATAGTATTAAGTATATTCTCATTGGTGTACAGTCAATCTCCAGACTTTTTTATCTTTCAAAACTGAAACTCTATACCCATTAAACCATAACTACCTATCTCCACTCCCCCCAGCCCCTACCAACCGCTATTTTACTTTTTTCTGAATCCGAGTAATCACTTCAGCTATTTCATTTAAGTGGAATCATACAGAGTTGGTGTTTCTGTAACTTATTTAATTTAGCATAATGTCATCAAGGTTCATCCATGCTGTGGCATGTGGCAGAATTTCCTTCCTTTTAAAGACCGAATAATATTCCACTCTGTATATACCATATCTTACCATTCATCTTTCTCATTTACCTTGGTATTCCTGTTCTCCAAGGCTATTTAATGTCTTTCCTTTTTCCTTGGAAATGAAAATGGCAGAGGTAGATCAGATCTTGAACGAAGGGCATAAGACCCGATGGCATGGAGTTATTAGAAGTCCTGGTCACCTTGTGAATGAATGCCGCTTATGGTTTTTGTTTTAGACATCCTCTGCCTTGAGTTACAGATGAGCTGTACCACCCTGGTACTTTCTGCTTTCCAAGTTTCATGGCTTCACTTGTCTGCAGGAGAATACTGGCTTCCGCTACTGCAGGAGTGGGCATTGATGGGCAGGCTTAGCCGAGAGGCTCCTTTGGTGGGAGGTGATCAGTGTTCCCTTGGTCCAGCCCCTTGGTCCTCCACTGAGGGAGTATGTTTCAGACCATGGACGTCCACTTCTGATTCCCAGTCCTGTGGTGGGTGTAGGGTGGATGTTCAGCATGTTAAAGGAGTTCTCCCTCCACGTGGGGGTGTCCAGCTGGGTTTTGACTTGGAGTGTTGAAAACGAAGTATGCTAAGTGACTCTTGGTAAAATAAACTGAACTTCATTGTTTGCTTTCTTTGCCTTTCGGGGGAAGATGATATCTGACTTTAATGCAGTTTTAGTATGTAGAATATTATGTTAAGTATTCATAATTAGCAATTTTGATTGTGGAATCTCAGAGCACTTTCAAAATGTAAATTAAGAGTTTTTCTCTTTTATTCTCTTTGTTCCTCCAATTATAGAAGTAATACAAGTTCCTCATAAAATATTCAGGAAGCATGGCTAAAGACCAAGAGTAATTGGGTCTGCTCTGTGTTATGGCTGGTGACATAATTTTGTAATTTTGTATTCTTATAAATACTTTTCTGGTTTCTGAAAAACTCATAAGAATCATGTAAAACAAACATTTCTTGGGGAGAAGAGCAATGAGTTATGTGCTGTTCTCTTTCAGATCCTGAGAGTCAGACCTTGAAAGAACATTTAATTGATGAGTTGGACTATGTGTTGGTCCCAACTGAGGCGTGGAATAAGTTGCTAAACTGGTATGGCTGTGTAGAAGGCCAGCAGCCCATCGTCAGAAAAGTGAGTACAAGAATCATCACACCTGCTGGTCAGTGTCTGCAACTGCTCCCTTGGGGACACTGATGGTCTGGGTTCTGGGGTACTGGATGTACCTAAGTGGTGGAATGGGGTCATTTGAGGCCTTGTTTCTGGTTCTTTTGTGTGAATTGTGGTTGTGAATGGTGGTGAGTAAGGCCGTTCACTCAGGATGTTACAATGAGTGACCTTCAAACATCAGGGTGGCTCACTAGCTTGGGATGTGTCCAGCAACATCATGAGAGCACTTTCTGGAAGGCTGTATGAGAGAAAGTTCACTTGGGGTCATGTGGACATTTATCTTACAACCTTGATGATAAGAATCTTTGGCCACAGTGTTGAGTATCTCAAAAAGCAAGTGTGTACCCAAAGCAGAATAGCCTCTTGAGGGAAGGCAGGCCCTGGTTCAGAAACCCAGGTTGTTAACCCCTCTGGTAGGTAGGACTCATGAGAAGACTACACCCTGACTCACAAGTGTGCGTTGTCCTGCCAGAGGGGCAGTCACAGGAGCTGCATGCCTACTGATAGGTGGGCATTGGGCCCACTTCCCTCTCTGCCTAGTGTGTCATCCCCTTTCCTAGCAGTGTGGGGAGAGCTGCAGTCCTGAGGCCATGCTTCTGAGAGTCACCATTCAGGGCCAGAACTGCCTTCTTTTTTTTTCAGCTCGAAACCTAGGACCAGGAGAGGGGTTAGGGATCAGAAGTTAAGGGGCATGCCAGCTTTCTACAGATGGCCTCAGTGCCCACAGTGCTGCCAGTGGTGAGTGTGCCACTCAGCGCTCTAGCTGTATTCTCAGTCCTCGAATTCAGCAGACTCTCAGGGTGAGAGGGAGGCATCATGATCCCCACCAAGAGGGGGACAGTGGCTTCCCTGTTGTGTGGTGGCATTGCTAGCTTTGGTTCCATCATGGTGCTCTTGGTTGGTCCTCGTGAGTGGAAAATGATTATGAAACCCCTAGGATGGAGGCTGGTGGCCTACAAATCTGTGCTTTTGATCCCCTCACTTAAGGAAACTGATTATCATGTGGATTCTGCATTTTTGACACTGATGAGCCATGGTGCTTCCAAGATGGCCCGGTGTGACCACTGCGCCTTCACCATGCCTCTTGTTCACAGGTGGTGGAGCATGGCCTGTTCGTCAAGCACTGCAAGGTGGAGGTGTATTTGCTAGAACTGAAGCTCTGTGAGAACAGTGACCCCACCAATGTGCTGAGTTGCCATTTCAGCAAGGCAGACACCATCGGTGAGTAGCCGGGCTGCGTTCCAGGTGTCAAGAGAGTGCAGACATGTGGCTGATGGGTCGCGGTTACCAGTCCCGACCTGGGTGCCTGGTCCCTGGGGCATTCATGTGGAGAGCTAAGCCTGGGAATTGTGTTCTGTAGAATACCAGGCATGGTCCTTACCTGTATGATGTGGTAATAAAGACGACGAAATGCAAGTTCAGAGAGCCTACAGTCATTGATTTAAAAATATCAGTAAAAAAAAAAAAATCTCAGGAATTGGCAGTGCTGGTATTTGAAACTAGATCTGTCTTAACTCCGAAAATAAGTTTTCTCACTTTTCCATGTTGCTTCTGTGCTAAAAATGGGACCCACATCATCAAAGAAAGAGAGGCGTAGGAAAGGTTTCAGGGATATGAGTGCAAGAAGATGCCCGTGGAAGGTGCTGGGCCTTAGCAGTCACCAAGGGGCTGAAGTCAGAACTTCTGATCCAAAGCACCCTGTGACCAACTGAAAGGAAGGAGGGCGAGTGTCAGCTCGCCGGGGCGTCTGTAGCCTACCTTCTGGAGAAAGCCCTGAGTAATGTTTCTCCCCACTCCCAGCAACCATCGAGAAGGAGATGCGGAAGCTGTTCAACATCCCTGCGGAGCGTGAGACACGGCTGTGGAACAAATACATGAGCAACACCTACGAGCAGCTGAGCAAGCTAGACAACACCGTCCAGGATGCTGGGCTGTACCAGGGCCAGGTAGGAGGGCCCAGGCCTCGCCCCACAGGCAGCTCTGCTTGGGCCGTGTGGCCAGACGCCTTCTGGTTCTGAGCGTGCCAGAAGTGAGGTGGTCCTCGCATTCCTCACGTGGTTTTCCTTTTCACTCAGGTGCTAGTAATTGAGCCCCAGAATGAAGACGGCACATGGCCGAGGCAGACCCTGCAGTCAAAGTAAGTGAACTTTTCCCACCTGTGGCTGGGTGCACAGGTGTAAGAGACAGTTTCCTAAGGCAGTTACTTATGCTAAGAGAAATTTTTCTCAATCAGATATTTGATTTCATCTCCACGGTCTGCAATCCTGGTTGAAGGTCCTGGCCTCTGGAAAGCAGCGTGTCTGGCCCTGACTGAGGGAGAGCTGTCAGGGTGTGTGAACTAGGCTGCATGCGAGCCTCTCCTTGTGGAGAACAAGAAGAGGAGGAGAAAGGGCTGGGCTCTGGGAAGGCGGCTCCTCCGCCAAGACTGGCTTTGTTTTTGTGAAGGGCTTTTATTTTCACCTATAGATAGAGGTTTTGATGGAAAAGAAGCGGCTCAGGACAGGGTCTTGTATGACTTAAATGTGGTAGTTTGATCCCACTCCACTCTTTCCTGGTGGCCTGTTCTTCCTTGTTGCCCTGGTCGCTTGCTGGGGGAATTACTCTGCTACCAAAATGAGACCCAGGCACTGTCTCAGGTGTTCATGTGTGATGGAATTGTGCATGTCCTAAGAAGGGAATAGAGAAGTGATGGGTTTTTTCTAATGATAGAAGATGGAGAAATAGTATCTGTGTTATATAGTTATGGGGACAGTGTTGGTCTTTGCTCTCTTCCCTCAGTCAGGCCTTGGACAGTGACCATTTTCGTAGTGATGAGCTCATTGCTCCTTTGAGAACCACAAAAGCTACAAGCTCTTGTGAAACATGCAAGAAGGTAGGACATTTTGCCAGCAATCTTAAGGGTTTTACAGACACCTTGAAGCTCCAGTTTAGGAAACTCCAGTTACTAGTTCCTGAAAAGATGACACAATGGGTATGGTAGGCTTAATGTCCCCACCAGATGTCCATGTCCAGTGACTATGTTAGGTTACATTGCAGAAGGGACTTTGCAGCTGCGATTAAGGGTCTGGAGGTGGGAGGTCATCCTGGGTTATCTGAGTGGGCCCGTTGCGATCACAAGGGTCCTTGTAAATGAAAGAGGGAGGAAACATAGAATATTTTAATATTAACAGTAATGGGAAAAAAGTTTTTTTAGAGAGGGAACCAGAGTCGGAGAAGGAGCTGAGAGGATGGAAGCAGAGTCAGCCTGATGACGTGTTAGACTCCACTGCTGCGCGCCGGCGGCCATGGGCAGCCTCTAGAGGTCCCTGGAGCCCCGCCAAGAGCAGAGCTCTGCCCACACCTTGATTTTAGCTCAGTGAGAGTCATTTCACACTTCTGACCTTCAGAATTGTAAGACAACTAATTTATGGTGTTTTAAGCCACTGAGTCTGTGGTGATCTGTGACAGCAGCAACAAGAAACAGATCACACTAGCCCAGGCTGCTCACTCCCTTTTTGGAACTGAAAGTGCCATAGAACTGAGAGAAAATAACAAAAGCTGTAAGAACCTCTGGGGAGACAGAAGGTGGATTCCAGTGTGCGACAGAGTTGACAGCTTGGAGCAGAAGAGACTGGTGTCCTGGCCTAGGGAGGCCGTTTTAGTTGTGTCCTTTTTCTTCCCAGCCTTTCTTCTCCCCATCCCCTCCACACCCTGAGGCCTAAGAGAACCTAGTGAAGGGAGAGTTTTTGGAAAAGAGCAGCGCCTCACTGAGATTCCTTGACGTTACAGTCTCCCAGTAAAGTGTGTCCAATAGCAGCAAATGAGCCAGTGGTGTTCCTGGGGCACGTTTCCCTCCCCACCCCAGTAGTGCCAGACACTGTTCCAGATGCCGAGGATGCAGCAATAAATAAAGTCTCTGTCCTCAAGGTGCAGAAAGAAGGTAAATAAGAACAACACACATGTCGGGTGGCTTATAAGTACTGTGGGAAAAAGGGAAGAAAATCAGCAAGTGCTAGACTTTGGGAAGGGGCACATTTAAGCAGGATGTTGGGGAGGTCCCACTGAGGCACCATTCGAACGAGGTCATGAAGGAAGCGAGGGAATCGGCAGTGAGCGTGGTGATTAATGAGGTGAATAACATCGTAAGGCATAGGTGACCGCAGCTGCAGAAGAGCTGAGGCAGAAGCAGGCCTGGTTGAAGACCAGCCCTTTTTTATTGTGGCTGGAGCTGGGAAGGATGCCAGGAGGGATGGCAGATGAGGCCTGAGAGGTGACGGTGTGGAAGGCTTTGTTATCCTTGTGGGACACTGAATTCCAGTTTTGCCTCTGAGCAAGGTAGGGGGACAGGGAGTGGAGGAGCAATGTGATCTTACCTGATGAACTCACAGGGAGCCATAACAATAAGCTGACAAGTATTGTCGGAATCAAGGAAAGTGACAGATTAATAGCTTGTGCCGGTTGGAGCAGAGTTCGTGTTTCCAGCTACAGAAGAGGATGGAAATAAGCATAATAAATATCTTTAAGAGAGGAGGAAATGGGTACGTGAAACAGGAACAAGGAGACATACTTGGGAACAAAATTCCGGAGATAGGTTGAGTGGCAGAATGGATGTTCCTGAAGACTGAACAAGTCGAAAAGTCAGGTTGAAGAATTCTAGAAGGTATTATGAAGGGATAAGGAGATGGACGACAATGGAAGAAAGTGTTTTGGAGGATGGGAGTAGAAATATCTATATCCCGTAATAGGATTCTCAGGCAGAGAGGAAATGCCAAGGGCAGGAGGAAGAAAATACTAGAAGTAATGACCACGAGGTTTTCACAAATCATAAAAAATGAAAGCTCTTCAGTTTAAAGAATGCCACACACGACAGGTAAAAGAAAGCCCATTAGAGTGACATTTAACAACAAAAATGTAGAGAAAATTCCCAATCTTTTTGAAAAAAAAGTCACAATGGAATAAGAAGCAGATTAATATCAAACTCCTCAACAGCAATAATGGATGCTTTTTCAGTGTGAAAGTAAAATAACTTTAAAACTAGAATTTAGGGTTTTCTAAACTGGAGCTTCAAGGTGTCTGTAAAACCCTGAACTAGTACTTAAATGTAAAGAGAAAATAAGTTTTTTCTCTGGCATAAATGACCTTAGAAGGTTTTCCACACAGAGCTCCTCTTTGAAAACCTCTTGGAAGAAGTACTGTTAAAGAGTGGGGGCCCTTGTGACTTCATAAGGCGTGAGGGCGGGTGCGCAACTGGAGAAGTTCTTTGGACCAGAACAGCCAGGACTTTCTGACTTGGGAGTAAGCAGGACACAGCACTGCAAAGCGTAAAGGAGGAAGCGTATGGAATGGGTGACTTACTTAAGAACTTTGTTCTTCAAAAAGTAAAAAGGGAAACCACAGAGTGAGGAGATATTTGCAACACTAATATCTGACAGATTGCTTATCTCCAGAATTTCAAAGAAATACGTCTGAGTCAGTGAGAAAAAGTCAGACGGCTCAGTTAGACAAACGGGTAAAAAAACTTTTAAGTCACTTTACAAAAGCGGATACCCAGATGGCTAGCAAGCATACGGAGAGGTGCCCGACCTCAGCAGGCATCCAGAATGGCAAATTAAAACCACAATACAGCTCTTCTACACGCCCACCAGAATAGCTAAATGAGAGAGAGACAGACAGTACCAGTATTGAGGTGTGAAGCAACCCAGATTGTTGGGCCCTGCTTACAGGGCATAAAAATTGGTATAACGATTATAGGTTTGGTAACAAGTACTAAAGAGTTATGTGCACATGCTACAACTTGGCATTTCACTCCTGAACATAAAAACAACAGGAATACATCCCGTGTTCACTCAAGATATGTTCGAAGACGTAACATTCACAACAATAACTACTTGTCAGAGTTACAGAGCGGACTAACCCAAATGTCCACCAGAAACAGAGTGCAGAGAGAAATTGTGTATGCACTGTGGCTCCTGTGGCCACAGCTACTCTGCAGGCAAAACTAACCTGTGGGCTCAGGGTCATGATAGTGGGGCTCAGGGTCATGATAGTGGGGCTCAGGGTCATGATAGTGGGGCTCAGGGTCATGATAGTGGGGCTCAGGGTCGTGACAGCGGTTAGCTTTGGTAGGAGTTGTGACTGCAGGGAGCATGTGGGGACACTGGGGGTGGGCGGTGCTGCCCTGTGTCTCGGCGCCTAGTGCTGGTTACGTGTATCACTAAGTAAACATTGTTTGGTTCTTGTACTCTCATGAGTTAGATATTTCTCTGTGTAGACACTTCAGTAAAAAGTTCAGTAGTAAACACAGGAAAGCTTTAAGAAAGCAACCTATGGCAATGACAACCCAGAAGTAAATTCTGGGCAGTCGCAACATGGAAGACCTGTGAGGGGCCACGAGCCAGGAAAGAGCAGAGGGAGAGGGAAATGTCCTGAACTGCTTCTCTTGAGGGAAATGTGGGTAGTTATTTGCTTGTGTGTTTGTTTGTTTGTTTTTACACCTACAGCACTTGGTCTTCCTCGGTGGTCGTCTCCCATCCAAGTACTAACCAGGCTTGACCCTGCTTAGTTTCCGAGATCAGACGGGATCAGACGTATTCAGGGTGGCATGGCCGTAGACGAAATGTAGATGGTTTTAAGTTTAAATAATTGATAGGGAAAATAAAAATAGTTACGGATTCTAACAAGTTAGTAGAGTAACGACCAGAAATATAAAAATGGCACTTATATCTTTGAAATACATGGTATTGTTAGGAAAGGTGTGGCGGCAGTTAAGAAAGACCTGAGAATCGCTATGTTGAGCAAGGTTGATGCTTAGATCTTTCTAAAAAGAATTTCTGAGTGGGCAGTGCGGAGCCGGTATCCTTAGAAACCCGGCTGCTCTGTCATGTTGCTGTGCTGTGTGTGGCTTCTGTTCAGAGGTGGTTACCTAAGGGTCCAGGATGACTGCTGGAGCTGAAGCGGTGACACCTCATTCAGGTAGCTAGGAGGAGGGGGAGGGAGGGAGAAGGGTATACTTGTTTCTTTTAAGGATATTTCTCGGAAATCACACATAAAACCTCCCTTTACATCTCTTTGCCAATTACATGACCAGACCTGGCTTCAAGGGAGGCTGGGACATGCCTGTTAGCAGGGCAGAAAGTGTCCAGCTGAAAATTGGGGTTCATAAGCTGAGAAGAGGGGCGGAATAGCTATTGGGAGGAGAAGAAGAAAACCACTGCTTCTTCTCTACCAATACTGGTGGCCAGCGTCTGTTTTCCCCCCAGACTGACCAATTCTCTGACACCAGCTGAGTGTTCTAAAACTTACTCAAGCCAGATGCTGTCTCCCTGGAAATCGTATCCGGTCCCACAGGTTAGGGGCTCCGTCCCGCAGACGGCCTGTACTTTCAATGCCAGTCCCAAGTCCAGGTTGTTACTGTGCTTCTGACCACCGACCATAACGCGGAGGTTCCCCTGACTCCTTCCTCCAGCTTGATAATTTGGTAGTTCACGGAACTCAGGAAACCAGTTTATTTACTAGATTACCAGTTTTATGAAAGGATGTATCTCAGGAATAGGAAGATGGAAGAGATGCACAGGCGAGGTGTAGGGAAAGGGGTGAGGGGTTCCATGCCCCCCGCCCAGCAGCTCTGTCCTTTAGTACCTGCCCGTGTTCAACCCGGAAGCTCTCCAAATTCCCAGACCTCAGGGATTTATGTAGAGGTTTCAGTAAGTAGGTATGCTTTGTTCAATCATTTGGCCATTGGTGACGGAAGCCAGTCTCCAGCCTCACCCTCTCCAGCGGTGGGGGAGGTAAGGCTGAGAGGTCCTACCCTTTAGTCACATGGTTGGTTCCCCCGGCAAACAGCTCCCCTTGTCTTTTGCACTTTTCAAAGTATTAACGTAAACCAGGGTGCGGTTGAGAGGACTTGTTATGAGTTACAGAAGATTCCTTTCACTTTTATCACTTTGGACCTATTTCAGGAACCAAGGACAATAGACCAAATATAACAAAAGATGCTCCCATCATTCTTACCACTTAGCAAATTATTAGGGTTTTAGGAGCTGTGTCCCCAGGAGCCTTGGACAAGACCAAATACATATTTCTTATTATAAATCACGGTACTATAGGAGGCAACTGGGAAACTGTGACACCTAAAAAAGGAAATTCAAAGAAAGGCAAGAAAGAAAGGAAAAAAGAACTGACAAGTGTGGTAATTAGAAAACATGAAAAAGGAGGCTGAATTAAGTCAGCTATAACAGTAATTAGAATGACTGTAGATGGGTTAAATTCACTAATCAAAAGACATGACCCTCAGATTAAAAAAAAAAACAAATCCAGCCACGTTCAGTGACATTTTGGCTATCAAAGAGGACACAGGTTAAAATTGAGGGAATGGGAAAATCCATCAGGTGAATATGTCATCCAGGGAAAGTCACTGATTGGCTTACTCTTTTTTCTTTCTTTTAAACCCACCTGCGTGTTTTCTGGCAGGGGAACAGCATACTGAGTTGTTTGCATTCAACTCTTCTATTCACTGGTGAGGGTCACCTCATACATTCTGAGCATTTTCACATAGTTTTCTCTTCCTCGTGGGGTGCTCCAACCTTTGTGTCAGTGCTTCCAAGGTTTTCTGCCAGCCTGGCGTCATGTCTCTCATTAACTTTAACTCCCTCTCACTTTACTGGCACGAGGTCTGTAGGTTAGCTCCCCTCGGTCCCCTTTGAAGGCTGCCTTCCCATGGCGGGGAGAGGCCGGTGCTCCTGAAGTGGAGGTGGGCGTACACGCAGGCGAGAGGTACCAGTGTTGGGCAGGTCACGGATTAGGGGCTTGTGAAGGCAGTGATGCTGCCAGATGCTGTGCTCTGGATTATTGAGGGCAGCCTGCAGGGGTGGGCTCATCCTCAGAGCCACGTTCAGTCTGGAGAACGTGGAGCAAGCAGAGTGCTGTGGAGGAAGGAGCGCTGGCCTGGCTGTGTCGCAGGGCCCTAGGCGTGGGTTCAGGACACGATGGAATTGTAATCGAGAACAACCTGCCGTGCCCAGCGGCAGGACACATCTCAGCAGAAAGGTGCTGGGAGAGCAGAGGCTTGACCAGAGTGTCTTTTAGGAGCAGAGGGGTTCTTTAATGGAGGTGCAGCCTCCATTTTCAGAGTGCGTGTGGAATGAGACCCAGTCACAGTTGAGAGTGAGGTCTCGCCTCACCTAATATGTGTACTTCAGAGTCAGGTGTTCGCCGCCAGTGCCTGTTTCCCAGCCCGCTGTGCCCCCAAGATGTGCTCTGAAGCTGCCTGATAACAAGTGACAGGTGTTTCCTAGATACAAGTCACTTTTCTGCACAGAAGTCTTGCTTTTGATTTGTCTTTTAAGGGTAGAGTTAAAGAAAAATTGTATTACGTAAATGTTCGAGCATATAAAACGTATTCTGTATACTCATCACTGGATTTCTTTTTGACTGAATTTACTCTGAAAACTACTGGAAGTATTTTCTGGAACATTGTAAACAAATGTCAAATAAAATTTTTCTTTGATTTGTTTCATTTAAACTAGAGATATTATCTAAGAAATTGACAGGTCTTGGATATGTATATGGCTTATATAGATTTTTGCCCTCTTAAGTTCAAGGGAAATAGAATAAGTCACCAGTGAACAGTTTCTAAAATGGGGAGTGTTAGACCACACGCCGTGAAGTTCTGTATGTTGTAGAGTTTGAACTTCACTATCTTGTGGTACCTGTTTCTATACCTCAGGTGACAGTCCGACATGCCAGACCAGCCTTGGGTAGTGCCTTTCCTCCTGGCATAGGAGACTGCGGCTACCTGGGCCACACTAGTCAGGCCTCATGTGTGTGCTTGGGTCACCCGTGTGGTGGAGACAGTGCCCTTGGCTCTGACAGGTCTTACTTAACAAGCTGCCTGGGTCCTTGGATTCTGCAGCATGAGGCTCTGTGAAGCCCATGGTCTTCAGGACTGGAGAGGGGACACTTCTGGTGGGGGAGGTGTGAGGCTGTAGGGCCCCGCTTTCTCTCCCCCTTGCTGTGACCTCTGAGTGTGGAGCAGAACTCAGTTCATTCAGGCCTGGACCGTTTGCTCACATCTGCTCACTGCCGGTGTGGGTACAGGCAGGACCACTGCTCGTCTCTGCTGTCACGTTTCTCTCTCTTCTCACGGGAACCCTGGTTGACATCAGATCCCATGGGGTTGGGTACTTTGCTGTGACAGCATGTCTTAATCAGTTTCCGTATCCTAAAAATAACTCCAATCTAGAAGGAAAATCACAGTCATGTGTATTGTAAATAGGGCAGAACAATTTACTGTCCTTCTGTTTATGTAAATTTTAGTAGAAAATTGATAAAGTTCATATCAGTTTAAGATTTGGGCAATACTCCTTGAATTAATCTGAAACTAGGAGTAAATCTAAAAATAAGATGCTGTGAAAAATATTGAAACATGAGTTTGAAACAGAAGCTACTCACATTTGGTGAATTTGAGGAAAAAAACAATTCCCCCAATTGCACAGTGAAACCAAGTTGTCATTTTTTTTTTTTTTTTTTTTTTGTCCTAGTGTACTTACAGCCAGCTATTTAATCTGGGTCAAGTATTTTGGGGAAAGACATCTCTTATTGCCATTTTTCTATGACTTCACTGGTACCTCTTAAAATTCAGGGGAGCTTATGAATTATAAATCAAACCGAATGCCCTGAAGGTCAGCTGTGGTTTATTCTACTGAAAGATTTAGTAAAGGACCATGCAGACAAATCAGACAGAAAGACCAATTAATTTTTGACTTTGACTTAATAAAATTTATCTTGAACATAGCATGAAAATAGGCTTTTTGCAATTTGCTTTAACTGAACATGGAGAAGATTTATTTCTCGAGAAGAGACCTAAGGCATTAAATAGGGCTTGCTTTTCTCAAAAAGTCAGTAGCATTGTTTCTGCTTCTCTCTCCCAGATCAAGCACTGCGCCTAGCAGAAATTTTACTACCTCTCCAAAATCATCAGCAAGTCCCTATTCCTCAGTGTCTGCCTCTCCCATTGCAAATGGTGATAGCACTAACACCTCTGGGATGCACAGCTCCGGTGGCAGCAGGGGGTAAGAGCAGGCCTTTCACTTCGCTTCCCTCCCCTCTGAGTCCTTGCCCAGGCCGGTCCTGGAGAGCGTCTCTGCTGCTGCGCTAAGCATAGTGGGGTTAGGGTCCCGTGGGAACATGCTGCATGCGGTCTCTCACTCCGTTTCCCGCCCACAGTGAAGTGTGCCTCTTAGTCCTGACTTGTGTTGCTTGTCTTCCTACGAGCTGGTGCTTCCCACAGCCTGAGTCACTGATGGTCGTGGGGGTCACTGCATTTGTCTGTGAAGGCAGGGGCTGGCCTTACGGCAGAGTAGTTGGGGGGGCTGACTCTCATTGCGGGAGAGCCCTGCCTGTTTCCCCTCTGGATGGCCGTGATCCTTTCTCCAAGCGGTTCAGGAGCACCTGCCGCACAGCACAGACAGGGTGGGAGCGAAGGGCGAGGTGGAGAGGTGCGCGTGGACGCCCTGGCACAGCCAAGACCGCGTGTGGCCTGGTGGCGGCGGCTGGTGCAGCTCTTGATCTTGGTAACCTCAGTGTTCTTCCCGGAAGTCCCCTGGCAGTTGGCCTTCTGGAGGAACAAAATTAGCATTTGCTATAGCAGGGTAGTGGAGAGTTCAACAACATTTCTCCCCTTGAGGATGTGCCTACCACCTGCTACCATGTCAAATCAGGGGCAGGGGCGGGGCTGGGGGTGGCTGGAGGGCTGGAGAGGGGAGTAGAGAGAACTTGGATCATGGGGCTATTACCAGACGAGAGTTCTAGAGCCCCTGGGGTAGCCCCGAAAGCATCCTGACGCATGTGTCGCACTCGCTTTTATCGGTGATGTGGGTTGTGTTTTCCAGTGGATCTGGCTTCTCTGCTTCATATAATTGTCAGGAGTCCCCATCGTCTCACATACAGCCTGGGGTCTGTGGACTTGGAAACCTGGGGAACACCTGCTTCATGAACTCTGCTTTGCAGGTAAACGGGAGGGCTGCCATCCCAAAACACTGTGTCTTCACAGAGCTTGGGGCTCGGGTAAGGGTGGCCAGCTGAGGCGTGGGGAGGACCATCTCCTACAGGTCCCCTTCTGCCCTTTGTAGGACTGCAGGGGTCCCTGCCAGCGCACCTCCCACTGGTTGGGACAGAATGGCCTCATCGGTGTGTGTCCCCAGAATGCCGTAATCACTTCTAGGTTTGGTTTTGTAATAAAAATATTTAGAATTTTGTTGACCATTAGGGAAATATCTCCCCAGAAAGTACTGGAATATTGACCTGGTTCGTCTCTGATTGGATGAGAACTCGCAGTAG
This sequence comes from Eonycteris spelaea, assembly GCA_003508835.1. Classification (NCBI taxonomy): domain Eukaryota; kingdom Metazoa; phylum Chordata; class Mammalia; order Chiroptera; family Pteropodidae; genus Eonycteris; species Eonycteris spelaea. The sequence goes on along the minus strand of PUFA01000145.1, from coordinate 2,487,511 downwards.
CTGGTGCCAAGCTACGTGACAGTACTGTGATGGACATGGGCTGGCGTTCGGGTCCAGCTACACAGTCAGGAGGCTGCAGTCCCTAAGACTGTCTTCGCTTCTGGTACCAATTGCAAGTTTGGGAGTCCCCAAGATCACCCTCAGTTTTGATAATTTGCTGGAGGGACTCATAGACTCACTGAAAACTATTATACTCACAGTGATGGTTTATTATAGAGAAAAGATACAGATTATAATTAGCCGAGGGAGGAAGCAAATAGGGCAGGGTCCAGGAGGGCTCCCAGCCCGCAGCCTCTGTGGTCCTCCCCTGTGCACTCGGGTGCATTGCTCTCCTGGCATCGATGTGTAACAGGCATGGAGCGTTGCCAGCTGTGGGCGCTCACCTGAGCTTCAGTGTCCAGAATTTTTACTGGGGCTTTATTACATGGCACGATCGATCGATTACCCAGGTGGCTAAAGGCAATCTCCAGGTAGACTGATACCATGTGACCTAAAGCTCCACCCTCAGTTATGTGGCTGGCCTTTCTGGAGTGGCTAGCCCTCACCCAAAGATTATACAGTGTAGCCAGCCCCCACCCTAAATTACAGTTTTAGACTCTCCAGTCTGACTGAAGGGCCCCAGGCAGTCAGAGATGCCTTTATCAGGGATAACATTCCAAGGGTCAACAGAGTACTTTACAGAAAGCAAGGGCAAAAGCCAGACCTTTCCTTTGGATAAGGCAAGATTTTTTTTTTTTTTTTTGCTAGACGTGGTCACTCAGTGATAAAGCAAAATCAGTCATGGTTTTTGTCCTCACAAGACCTATATCTGAGTTTGAAGTTTGTTGTAATGTAAGGGGAAAAATAAAGACTAGTTAAAAGGTTAGGTAACTCTTGGCATTGGAAATTATTTTTCTTCACTGTGGTGAGGTGGGAGTATGCCCAGTACTAAAAAGAGACGAGATTTCACTTTTCACTTTGACTTTTCATGGGGAAGTTTTCTCAGCTCTTTGTACCCTCAGTGTTTCTCATGAAACAGTGAAATGTCCCAATCCCAACAACAACAACAAAATCTTAAAGTCATTATCTCGCATTGATAAGAAAATTACTGTGTGTCAGGCACTTGGGGTACACAGCTTTTTCCCTCAGATAGCTTGTTTCGGAGACAGTTCTTAGCCAGTGAGCGTGAGCGCCTCCAAGACCATGTCCCTGGGAGCTTAGCTGCAAGGTGGGCCACCAGCTTGGGCTTCTGAGAGGCCGTGCCTTCCTGTGTGAGCCTTTCAGAGAATCTGCTGAGCACTTCACTGTGTTGGCGTTGACCCTCACTGGCCCTTTAGAACTTGGTTTGCGTTGCGTCTGTGTGCTTTCCGGAAGGGCTGTGAGCCCCGATCGTGTTCTCTTGCAGTGCTTGAGCAACACCGCGCCACTGACTGACTACTTTCTCAAGGATGAGTACGAGGCTGAAATCAACAGAGACAACCCTCTGGGGATGAAAGGGGAAATCGCAGAGGCCTACGCGGAGCTCATCAAGCAGATGTGGTCCGGAAGGGATGCCCACGTGGCACCCCGCATGTTCAAAGTAGGTCGATAGGTCTACTTTTTCCTGTTTGGGGGAGAGTGGTTCCGTGTCGTATCGAGGCATTCCTTTACTTGCATTTTGGGATTCAGATAGGATCTGAGACTCAAAACACCACACAGTCAGGCTTTCTTTTCTGTTGTTGAGCCATGCAACGCACACTCATCTTAGGTGACCTCAGCCCCACCTCTGGGTTGCAGACACTTGAGAGGTCCTTTGTACAAGGTGGTCACTCAGAATGCTCTCTTCTGTGATACCAGTTTTTAAGTGGTCAACAGCCTAAGCCAGACCATAAAAATTCAGTTAATTTCCAGTTCTCTTTTGAAGGGTTCTCCCAGGTTCTCTGAGCGTGGGAACCTCTACCCCTTTTTTTTTGAGTTGGCACCCCTTCAGTCAAGAATTGGGTTTGACATTATTAGGAAGATTGGGGAGGAGCTGGGCAAACTACAGGGGACTTTGGAGCAGCTTGGCCTTTCCATTGCTGTGAATGGTTTTTCCTGCTGCGGGGGAAGGGCCTGGCCTCATAATTTGAAATCTGAGAAATCCTATTTAGCCTGCACCACTGGGCTCAAGGAGCCTTCATGAAGCACACGGTAGGTAAAGATATGCATGTTTCTGATTCAAAGAGGGAAAAGAATAGCACCTTAGCTCAGTGAGGAAATTGAAATCTTAGATGGTTTATTAAAATTGAAAACATTCTTTTCATCCCCATGGTCATGTTAATTCCGGGTAATATATGTAAGTTATGTTCACATACTAAGTCATAAAGAGACTAGAACTGGGTAAAAACATCGGGCTGAGGCTAATGTACATAGACACTTGGCAGCACTGTTAGGGGGCTTAGGGGTGGTGTAGCGCTTCCTCGGTGATGAACAGGTTCTCTGTACCGTTTGGCACGGTAGCCACTGATCACTCAAAATGGGGTTAGTGTGAACAAGGAACTGAAATTTTTAATTGTATTAATTTTAATTAGCTTTAATCTAAGTAGCCACGTGTAATTAGTGGCTCTGGTATGGGACGGCACAAGTGTGGAGCTGCAGCTGTGCAGCCTCGGGACGCATCCGGATCTCTGGGAGGGCTTATTGAAATGCAGGCTGTTGGACCCGTCCCCAGAGTTCCGATTTTGCAGGTCTGGGGGCGGGGGTGAGAATGTGCATTTTATAACAAGCTCCCAGGTGATGCCGATGCCACTAGTTGGGGAACACACTGAGGATTGCTGGCATAAATCATTGCAGGACAGACAGTTAGGGCGGGTAATATTTGCAAAGTTCTTACAGAGACTGGACCAAAGAAGGAAGCTGGACAGTACCTAGGAGGTGTGGCTGCTCACGGTGCCATCCTTCACTCTTCTGTTAGGTTTATGGCCCAGGTTCCAGGTCTGTGCTTATCCTGGCTTTCTGACCTGAGCCTTCTCTCTGGTGAGAACTGCCATTTTCTTTCAGGCCCTTGAGGAATTAATCAGGCTACTCAACCAAATGGTGTTCTTCCTTACTGTCCCAGCTGACTCTGCAGAGCTATTTTTGATGATAGTGTCCCATCTGACCTCACTGATTCTATCTTCCACCTTCCAATGTGGTTGCTTTTGTTGTAGACCCAAGTGGGACGATTTGCCCCTCAGTTTTCTGGTTACCAGCAGCAAGACTCTCAGGAGCTGTTAGCCTTTCTTCTAGACGGGTTGCACGAAGATCTGAACCGAGTGAAGAAGAAGCCCTACCTGGAGCTGAAGGATGCCAGCGGGCGGCCAGATGCGGTACGCTATGAAGGCTTCTGGGCAGTAGTATTCCAAAGACATTGCCTCCTAGGGAGAGTTGCAGAGAATTTTTTTTTTTTTAAGTAAAAAAAAAAACGTTGCCCCTTGCCGTCGTTGATGTGGCCCTGGGTTCTGATAGGGAGATGCATTCCAGGTCAGAAAGGGCTAACTCGAGTGACTCCTAATGTTCCCTCTCTGCTTAAGTTGGAGTCTGTTTCTCTGGTGGAATTGCATTGGTGAACCGGAGACTGGGGCACTCTGAAGACGGTGCGGTGCCTGTATATGGCTCCTGAGATTATCGCTGCTGTCGTTAAATCCATCTATTATTATGAAAGTAGTTTGTTATTAATATTATTAGGGCACTTATACCTTTTACCTTGATTTTCCTGTCTATGAAAAGGGAATTTAGTATATAAATTACACTATCACAGTGGGATGATTGATATGAATACTTAAAAATAGTATTTACATCTTAAAGGAAAAACTATTAGCTGAACTATATTGATAGAAATTAAAACCTCACAGAAGGGACTTCGGAGCGTGGAAAACCCTATCGCTGGCAGTCCTTGCCTTGGTCATGTCCATGTACCCACAGTGCTCTCAAGTACATTTGTCTCCCATCAAAAGACAGACAGATACCTTGCTTCTTTAGATCCTACGTCAATAAGGTGTTAAGCTGGCATGTGGTGTGAGTATGGTACCCTAAGCAGTCCTAGCGCTGGCTGGCCTGGACCAAGTTCTTAGCTGCACAGACTGCTTCATGGTCCATCTTAGATTTTGCCGTCAGTCATTCTGGATGCAGGGATAAAGGACGGAGGGGTGTGGAGAATGTCTTATTTATCCTGTCTTTTTTCTTCCAGGTGGTTGCAAAGGAAGCCTGGGAGAATCATCGGTTGAGGAATGACTCTGTGATTGTGGATACATTCCATGGCCTCTTCAAATCTACTTTGGTTTGTCCAGAATGTGCTAAGGTTTCTGTGACGTTTGACCCATTTTGCTATCTAACTCTCCCACTGCCCTTGAAGAAAGATCGTGTTATGGAGGTCTTCTTGGTTCCTGCTGATCCTCACTGCAGACCTACTCAGGTAAGAGACTTGGTACCTAGTGGTACCTCTCGTCGTGAGTGGCCTCCAGACCCAGAGTGGTTCTGCTTCCTTCTGCTGCACCAGATGCTCTATCAGCTGCCTGCAGCACCCCTTGGCACTCACCTGAGTGTGTGCCCTTGGCCTCCATCAGATGTTTGTGTAAAACCCGTATCATTCGAGGCCTGTCGTGAAGGTCCTCTGGGCTCCTCTGTCACTTTTTGCCCCTTGCTCCATTCATTCGACTAAAGTAGCCTGGTTGATCCCCTAAGTAATCCTTAAATCTGAATGTTTTGAAATCAGAAGCCGGGTACTTTCCTTGGTCAGGTTCATGCCTAAATCAGCTAGGCGAGCTTGGCCAGGACAAAAGGCCAGATGAGAGGTGTGACCAGCAGGTCTAAGTGTCTAGCCCTGCCAATGGCTCACTGCATGACTGTACTGCAGTCTCCTTGCCTTAGTTTCTTTATCTCTAAAGAAAGATGACATGTAGGACCTGTTGACAATTTATATACTTTCAATCGTTTTTTAAAATAGCACGGTTAATAAAATACAGCAATGTTTAAAATGGAAAGAGTTGGCCCAGCGCCTGTGCTACTGCCTGAATAGAGGCAGGTGCGGTGTAGAAGATGTGTCTGTGTGCTGTGCCGGCCACTCACCTGGGACCTGACCTCACTCACTGTACACCGCTTCTGGGAGGACACTCTGCCCTCCAAGATGCCTGCTCTTCCCGGCTCATCTCGTCACCCCTCCCATTTCTCCTTTGCAGTACCGCGTGATCGTGCCATTGATGGGGGCCATGTCTGACCTGTGCGAGGCTCTCTCCAGGCTGTCCGGCATTGCTGCGGAAAATGTAAGGCAGGGTGGTCAGTGGCATTCAGCCAATTGGGGTTGATTTATAGTCCTTTGGAGTTTATTTTTAACATTGTAGCCACTTTGAGGGCATAGTTCTTACTGGCCAGCACAAATGTTCTGGATGCCTCAGACCCTATGGCCCTCTCTGCGAATGAGACCATCCCTTCCAACCCCAGGGAACACCATCTTTCCTCCCTTGGGGTCACACCAGCCATCGTCAGAGGGCCAGGAGTAGGGCTGTGCTCTTAGCTTTGCCACCTTTTCCTGCAACCTCTTGAATAATATGAGAGGCTGGAAGTTTTTTCCGCTCTAAACTCCAAAAGTCTGTGGAGTGACATTGTGATGTTCTTGGTAGAAATCTTACTTTAAAAACAACTGCCATGCTGGGCTTTCTGCTGAACCTGGCCCTGCGTGGGGATGGGGACCCAAAGACCTCCCCTTGCGTGAGGGCCCGTCCTGGCCGCCCCCGCCCCTCCCTGTCCCAGCCCTGGTCAGTGTCTCCCCACTCCCCTTGCACCCCTGATGGTTTGGGTGGTTGTGGCGGTTGGAGTTCGGTCTGTTCGCTGTGTGTTCAGGATGGCCTGGAGGCTTCTGGGTGTCCTCACCATTCCTGCCACTCAGGGCAGATTCTGTTGTAAACCTGGGTTCAGATATTGCCAGTATCTTTTTTTTTTTTTTTTGCTGACGGCAGCGTGCCGCTCCTTCTCGGGCCTTGGCCCCGAGCTCCGGAGCTGGTTGCATGTGGTCTGTCTGGAGGCAGCACGCCAGCTCTTTTTTTTTTTTTTAATTCCTACAGCACCCGGTCTTCCTAGGCGGTCTCCCATCCAAGTACTAACCAGGCCCGACCCTGCTTAGCTTCTGAGATCAGCCAGGATCGGGCGTGTTCAGGGTGGCGTGGCCATAGACTCCAGCACATTTTTTTAAGTAGTGGCACTCTTAATCCCTCCTGTAACCTTTGTGTTACTATTGATCCTTAGATGGTGGTCACAGATGTGTATAATCACCGGTTCCACAAAATCTTCCAAATGGATGAAGGGTTAAACCACATCATGCCCCGGGATGACATTTCGTGTGAGTACCCAGCCGATTCTGCTGCAGGGCATCAGAGGAAACATTCCAGAGGCTTTGCCTTGTTGGCGTGTCCAGAGCGGAGGGTCTGGCAGCCCCTGTGGAGCGGCCCTGGTCTCGGAGTGCAGGAGATGGCAGTTAGGGAGTTGCGGGCAGCCAGCTGCGCCCAGCGCCTTCTGGCACTTCAGAGCCAGATGTTCCAGATCACTCTCCTCGGTGTGAACACAGCTTCCTGTCAACGGCGGCTGTCTGTTAAGGCCTATTTGGTGGTCCTTCACGTGGTCCTGCTGTTAGAAGTGACTTTCTCAGGAAGAGTCACAGCTGCGTGAAGGGCCTTGGGAAGGCAAGAAGGCATGTCATACAGGGAGGGTCGTGTCCTTTCCCTGTGCCACAGTCAGCAGCTCCTTAGGCAGGTACCATTTTAGAATGACAGAGGGTTGATTTAAAAACCCTTTTCAGCTCTTAACATCCCGAAAGCTCTGAGACTTGGTTTTCTCACACGTGTGGGGACAGTACTCTCAGACTCCAGTGGCTCCCCTCAGCCCTTCCCATAATCGCCTTGTGTCCAGGCCGCTCCCTCCTTGTGAGGTTGTATGTGTCCCTCATGCAGGTGGGCGGGGTGGACTGAGTGGAGCAGTTTGAATGTGAACCCCACCCAGCCACCTCCCCAATTTCCTCGATTTCCTCTCGCAGTAATTTGCCTCCGCTGGGGAAGGTTTTGAGGGTTTTGTTTGGCTTTTGTCTTTGGCTGAGGACTGCAGTGCACAAAGGCATCTCCTTCCTTTCATTTGGGCGTATGACTTCTTGGTCACTCTGAAAGGAATAGTTCTTGACCACGCCCAGGATCCTCATTCTGTTCACACTTGCACAGGCTGCCTCCCCACGCACCACCATCCTCCCTCATTTTACAAAGCGCCAAGGCTCCCACTGGGCCGCAGAACTGGGGCGCGACCGTGTCTGACCCCCTTCAGTTCTGGAAACTACACACTTGAGCTGAGAAGGCATTACCCCGTGGGGAACTTGGGAAACCACCATCAAAAAAGGGAACCTCAGGGCTTGAGGACCAACCAACAGGAGAGGAAATTGTTTTAAAGATGGATTGATAAGCTATCTTAAGGAAGCACAGTAGTAGCGTCAAATACTTTTTGAGCATGCGATGCATTGTGCTGCTAAGTTATTTAATTCTCGCCACTGCAGTGTAAGTTGGGTGATTGTGCTATCGAGTAAACTGATTCAGAATTTAGGGCGCTTGGCCTGGACACAGCAGTCAGAAACTAGCAGCGATGGACCTGGAACCCGGGTCAGCCTCACTCCAAGGCCTGGTTCTTGACCTTGATGCTTACCCTAGAGCACACTTTGGACATTTTGTGAGTTTTTCTTAGAACTCTTCCTGCATTTACTACAGTCAAGACTGTTTGCCAGGCATCTGGGGAGGGGTGTGGTGTGTGTGTGTTTGTGATTATAGTTTTCAAAAATTGAATCAGTAAGTTTGTGTCTCCCCCTATAGGAAGAGGGAAAGACTACAGTCGGTTGCCAGCAATTTTGGTAACATCTGTTCCAGGATAAAACATCTATAAATCTCCTCAATCCCATGTATTCACTAAGTAAGACACATTTTTCAAAATCATTGATTTGTATTTAGCAGTTTCTTTGGTTATTTCTGATTTTTTGAAAATTAGATATGATTCTTTTTACTTCATTGCCTTTGGACAAAGATGGCAAGCAGTTTTATAAGTTTGCTTCCTCATTTGAAGTAAAGAGTTTTTGGCTATTATTCTAGGTGTACATCCCTGTATAATATTTTGTCTTATTAAAAGACAGGGCGCTGAGAATGCCTTTTTAAAAGTTGAGCTCCTTGGTGACAAAAAGATGATCTTGGTGGCCGGGCTCCCTATGTGCCTTTGTGTCTGGAGTGGTGGTCTGGATGACAGCCGTCATCTGTGCTGAGTTTCAGTTGAAGGACCACAGAGTTTCAGGCTGTGGTCGAGGGAAGGAGGGTTGTGTAGGTTCACGTTGTGCTGACAGTGACCCTCCTTGGAACTCCTGACCCAGCCCCTAGAATTGCCTTGAAAATGGTTTCTCTGCCTTTTGTGTTAAAGTACGCTCTGTCCAATAACCATAGTCCTGGCCACCATGTAGCTGCAGCTCAGAGCTCTGTCGCTCACAGGGACCTGATCCTAAACGTGCCCTCTTATGTGATTGACACAGGTACGAGGTCTGCAGCACTCCGCGGATGGCTCGGAATGTGTCACACTTCCGGTCTACTTCAGGGAGAAGAAGTCCAGGCCGTCAAGCACTTCCTCCGGGGCACTGCTGTATGGACAGCCACTGCTGGTTTCTGTCCCCAAGCATAAGCTAACCCTCGAGTCTTTGTACCAGGCGGTTTGTGAGCGTATCAGGTTGGTGGCAGGAATGTGATTTGCTTGTTACATGAAATCAAGACGGGCCCAGTGATGAATGGTAGTGACGGCCCCCGCCGAGTGCCCGCCGCTGGTAGAAACATGGTGTTGTCAGCCCCTGGGAGGGCCAGGCACGTGTTGGGTTGGGGTGTCTGCACATCTTCAGCACCATGATGCTGGGCACCTAACCCTCCTCTGGTCCCTGGAATCACGTCTGTCACACCCGTCAGTCACCTGCTTTAGGTAGTCTAGTGCTTTGATGACATTTGTACCTGAACGTAATTTTTGAAGTAGTCCAGTGTTCTGAAGCTTATGATTAACGTTACTGGGAAATACTTTTTTAAGTGATGGTGCCACGTGACATTCATGAAAGACTTGAAATGACTTGGTAGTTAGACATCTGACCTTGGGTTTCTCTCAGTTTCTTAAAGTCCTGAGCCATCACATGATTTTAAGCCCTTTTATTTACATAAATTACAAATAGCTAAAGGTATAAATTATGGACTACCTCTAGCTAAGTAGTGAAGAAAATGTAAATGTTACAGCTGACAAATGATTTTTTTCTTTCTCTTTTTCAAGCCGCTACATAAAACACCCATTGCCCGAAGAGTCTGGCAGCTCGCCCGGGGAGCCGGGGGCCTGCAACGGCTCCGGGGGCAGCTGTGAAGGTGAGACTCGCCACCCTGTGGGGTTGTGACAGACCCAGTCCCTCCTGACCTCCCTCCTTTCCAAGGTGTCATGCATGCGGGAGAGGGCGGCTCAGAGGCTGGGGCGGGGCGCTGCCTAGAGAGCAGACCCAGGAGCCCTCTGCTTTGGCACCTCGTAGAATCTTCTTAGATGTAGCATCTGCACCTGGGAGACAGTCAGTAAATACTGATTGAGGGTCAATTTCTTGTGGAGGAACCAAAGACTTCCACTTCACATTTGTGTTTACTGTAATATTTAAAAGTTGCCTGTCTTCCTTACCAAGCTGCCTTCTTAGGTATTGAGTATGGGTTTGATTTTGCTCTTTTTCTCTCGGCCTGATGATGCAGTCCAGAGAGTCGGACTCCATGGGGTGAAGCCCAGTGAACCACCGACTGGCAAGGGGCCTAAATTTAGGACTGGCAGGACAGCAGGCTCCCTTTCTGCCTTTGGGTGACTCGTCACAGAATCACAGTGCCCACTGTGCCTGTCCTATTGAGTGGTGATGAGGGGCACACCTTTGGGTGCTTCGTAAATGCAAAGGGATAGATGTTGTTCTGCACACTCAGGATAAAATCTGGAAGGAAACACCACAGTTAGGTATTAAACTAAAATTTTAACATCAAAGTGGTGGCAAATTATATACACATTATTTTTCATTTGTGTGCCAGGAGAAGACGAAGAAGAAATGGAGCATCAGGAGGAAGGCAAGGAGCAGCTTTCAGAAACAGAAGGCAGTGGGGAGGACGAGCCAGGGAGTGACCACGGGGAGACCACCCAGAAGAAGATCGGAGGTCGGCCCTGCGCTAAAAAGCTTTTTACCTTCAGCCTCGTGAACTCCTATGGAACAGCTGACATAAATTCACTTGCAACGGATGGAAAACTACTTAAACTCAACTGTAAGCACTTTCTCTAACCTCTCAAACCGGGCTTTTTGGGGACTTAAGATCTATTTGAAAATATTTGCTCTTAGTACTTACTGTATTGGGCTTTCGTGGTCTCCGCATAGCTCCAGAAACAGACATTTGTGTGAGCCTTGGCTTAAAGCTCCCTAAAGACCGTTTCAAACACACGCATGCATGTACACACACCCCTGCCACCCCCTCCACCACGCCCACCCCCACCCGGCTTTTCTCTTTGGTCTTTGATGACTGCAAATGGAAGTGAGAGCTCCCTCTGTTCCCACCACCCTTCACAAACTTTGCTCCAGGTTGATGACATGCCTGTGGCCCTCCGGGGTGGCATCATTTCCCCAAACTCATTTCACTTACGAGAAAAAATGCAATTTTCTTTTGTTTCATAAAGATGCACATGAGATGTGACCCATCTAGGGGATGGACGTGGGTTTTGTAGGCTTTCTGTTCCCTGAGCCAGTAATGGGCCTGCCCTACAGGTGGGAGGGGGCATCCACACAGATGTGCGTTGTGTGTGACGGGCACTGAGTGGACGGCGAAGACACCTGCGCAGGGACGGGCAGGGCGCTGCAGAAGCGACTTCCGTGTCTTTTAGCTCCCCCACCCCCCAGAGAAGGAATTAGCTAGCTAGCTTTCTTCATTTTGTCATACCTCTTTAAAAACGTTTTGAGTGACAGCTTTAATGAGATGTTTTGGACCTCCGTGTCTCTCTCCCCCTGTCTCTGTAGCCCCCTCCTCTCTAGTACGTACGCTGCAATTTCTAGCTCTCTTCAGAACGCTAGTCTTTGGCCCCTCAACTCCGCGTGCCTCTCCCCTTCCCCAGCCCCACGCCGTGGCCTGTCCTCCAGGCAGCGAGAGCTAGGGCGCGGTGGCATCCTCGTTCGCGTTCCGTGTCTCAGGAATCTCACTCCTGCTCGCCCAATGCCCAGGGTCTGAAAACACGTGTTTCTTGTGTTTTGTCAGGTGTTCTCATGGTTTGAGGCAGGAGGGTGAACCTGGTCACTGTGACTCAGTCTTGACCTACACCCTTCAGAACTCTGTATGGTTAGCTCCTTTGGAGCTTGTCTGTAGCATTGAGGGAATCTTTGCTAAAGGATTTAGGGGTCTCGGGGTTCAGCGTTGGCTGGCCAAAGGCATAGCATTGCTCTTAGCAGTGGCTGGTGATGGGTGAGCACGTGCTGATGGCGCAGTTGAGTGTGGTCCTTTTCACTCCTGTCACCTGAAGAGTCTCTCCTGGTGCTGGCCATTCAGTAATGAGTAACACTTTGGTCCCCCTCCACAGCTCGATCCACACTGGCCATCGATTGGGACAGTGAGACCCGGAGCCTTTATTATGATGAGCAAGAATCTGAGGTAGGCCACTTGGGGTTCTCAGGCAGCGTGTGAGCGGGTTTCTGCTCTGGATGTGTATTAGGGTCACTCTCAGGTCCATAGTAACTTAAGAAATTATATTTTAGACTGAGAATGACAAGCGCTTAAGGGTTTTGTCATCGTATGTTCAGAGGCTCCAGAAGGTACTTTATACTCCAGGAGTGAGAACTCGTGGGGTCACGGCCCCAACTGGAACGATGTTGATTCCCCAGCCGAACTCAGCATTTCGCTCCCCACAGGCCTACGAGAAGCACATGAGCATGTTGCAGCCTCAGAAGAAGAAGAAGACGGCCATGGCCCTGCGGGACTGCATCGAGCTCTTCACCACCATGGAGACGCTGGGGGAGCAGGACCCCTGGTAGGCAGCTCCCCCCTGGGCAGGGGCACCCACGCAGCCTGGGCTCGGATCTGCCGGGGCCATTGGCGCACGCAAGATCCCTTTGCATTTGGCTGTGTCACCTTTTTACATGGCAGACCCTACAACACAGGTCTCTGTGTGTAGATTGTTTTTTCCAGACTAGGAAAGCCATCACCCTGTTTTGGAAGGTGACTTAGAGCCCCCCTGCCCTGAAGCACTGACATTGAGTGCAGGAAGGGGTGTGGGACTGCGGCTCTGCCTCCAGCTGGAGTGCCCGGTGGCGCTGGCCCCCTGCCCCCACTCAGTGGCGGTCTCTCTTTCTAGGTACTGTCCCAACTGTAAGAAGCATCAGCAGGCCACAAAGAAGTTTGACCTGTGGTCCTTGCCGAAGATCCTGGTGGTCCACCTCAAACGGTTCTCCTACAGTAGATACTGGAGGGATAAGCTGGACACGGTGGTGGAATTCCCAGTCAGGTGGGTCCCTGGGCTATCGCGTCAGTAGGAAACTGAAAGAATGGCAGGGCATCTGGGCACTGACTGGCTGAGGGTTTGGCCAGCAGAGACTTCGCCGCGTTAGGATGTGTGTTGCTGGGCTCTGGGAGCTTACACTTCGGCTCACTTCACCTCGCCATCAGCCCACGTTCGGGGAAGACTCCAGCAGAAGTGCCCCCTAGGCATGGGGTGATGCCGATCATCTGCCACTGCTGCTTCCCTCTCGAGTCCCTTCTGCCACCTGCTCAGACTGATTTTCCCATGTGTCCCTGGTCCCAGGGAGCCTTGGCAAAGCGAGACAGCACAGGCATAGGGCTGTTTCTCACTAACGGGGACCAGGCAACCAGAAAGGCGTCTGCCAGGGCGAATCGGATTATTGGGGCCGTGGGTACGGGTGTAGGCCCACCAAGCTCCTGACCCAGGAATAGGGATGGGACTGGCTTTCTCTCGTGTCCTGTCAGGTCCCATAGTACAGAGTGTAACTGACACAGAAACGTAAGTCAGCAAGATGGGAGTTCCTCCACGAACTGCAGCTTTTAAAATGCTTTGGGGCAGGTGGATAGATAAACATGTCTATCCAAGTATAGACGTGTCCGCGAGAGAACTTAGGTGGAGGGTATATAGCTATTTGTAGGAAAATTCTTTTAACTTTTATGTGTATTTGAAATTTTCAAAGTAAAATACTGGGGAAAGTGGTTTCTGGGGACTGTTTTGGTATTTAGCTTAAGCTTTTACGGCACCAGTCGTAGGTTTGGTAGTAACAGCCATTTTCGCATGGTTACTGCCGCTCCCTCGTCTGCCCAGAGCCCTTTCTCGCCACTTGACCTGGGGTTGGGGTTACAGGAAGCTTCTCCTTGCCAGCTTGAACATGCCAGTGGTCGGAAGAAGACCCTGGGCCCCTCAAGTTGCGGTTTGTTCATTCCTTCTGCGGCGGGGTTTGAGTGCCCCCCTGCCTTCTGGCCTGTCGCATGAAAGGGGTTGCTGGGTTACGCCAGCCTTCTCTGAGTGTACCATATTTAAAGGCGATTTTTGTGTTTTGTGCTCAGAGGTCTGAACATGTCCGAGTTCGTCTGTGACCTGTCAGCAAGGCCTTGTGTATGACCTCATCGCCGTGTCCAACCATTACGGGGCCATGGGAGTTGGCCACTGTAAGTACCGGCATCTGCTTCCTTCGTGAAATGTCCTCGGCCAGTCATCTCGCCCAGCCTCTCCTTGTGTGTCAGACATGGCCCTGAGCACTTCACACAGCCCAAAGGCCTCAGGCTATCTCCATACTGCTGCCCCTTCACTTAAAACAATTTTTTGTTTTGGTTTTCATATTTTTAATCTAATTATCCCACCTTTGGGAATCTATCCTAAGGAAATGACTTGACATTAGGAAAAGCTGTATGCACAGGGATATTACTTATAACAATGAAAAGTGGCTAGCAGCATTGGTGATTGGGTCAGCACTCCTGTCCGCACCTTGTTGGAAGAGTTCACAGCCATTGCGAAATGAAATTAATAACGCGAGGGGAAGTGCCGGTGATCTGTTAAGTGAAAACTGCACAAAACAGCATCGTTACAGAAGGTGGTTTCACAACTGTGGTAAAATGAGAAGAGAAACGGGGGGTGCAGGTAGGAGGACAGACACCAAGATGTTGATTTTACTTTTTTCTCTTTGCTCTACTTTATTTCCCATCATTTCTGTAACGTATCCGTTTCCTTGGATAGTGAAAAGACCTGGGCCATTTTGTTGCCTGTTCACCGGAAGGTGCTAGTCACACTGAGCGAGGAGCTTTGTCTCCTCACATCCCCTTACTGCACCTGCGCTGTCCAGCCACCAGTCCAGCGCACGAGGACCCCAGGAGAGGGCACCATGGGAGGCGTCAGTTCATGTACACGCACAGTGGGTGTCGGGATTTCCCTCCCCCAGTCTTGCCCTTGTACTGGTGGTGAGCTTTTTCCGTTGGCCCAGCAGTCTGCTCTCCCATTCTTACTGTATCACCTCCTGGCTCCTGATGGTGGCTCAGTCTCCAGCCCACGTATCTACGTTCTAGGGCCATCAGAAGGAGGGAAAACAAGAGCACAGAAGGCACAACCCTGCTTGTTAAGCAGACTTCCCAGAAGTGCCTCCCAGCCCTCTGCATACATCGCACTGGCTGTAACCTGATCACATGGCTACATCGAGCTGTAGGAGAGCCTGGAAAATAAAAAATTGAGGCTGTCTCTACTGGAGTGGCCGTTAGTGGTCCCTGATCACATCATATTCTTTAGCATTTTCTCTTCCACAACTTTTTTTTTCTCCCCAAATTAGCTTCGATACCTGTTTGTGTTCCTGCACGCTACTCAGATGTACTCATGTTTAACTGCTGTTTTAGCACGTAAGCGTTATCACTTGGGCAAGTTCCCTGGGCTCCGTGTGCTTCAGTTTCCTCATTCACAATGTGGCTGGTTGTGCAAAGGCCACGTCGGATCTGTAGTCGGAACTCCAAGATTGAGAGCCGCCATCACTGATGGTAACACCAAGCACACACATTGGGGACAGGCCCTGGGTGCTGTCTGTCACCTTTCCCTTTGTCACTGCCACTCTGTGCAGTAGGGTCCACAGTGAGAAACAGCTCGTCACACAGTGGGTTGAGACCAGAAACCCGACCTCCAGTAGTCTGTTATTTCTTAGCGTCTGGGCTGAGCAGGAATTGGGCATCGCTGTGGGAATTGCTGTTGTAAACACATCGTACTTGGAAACAGTGTCAGATCAAGATAGGAAGTGCTGGCTGTCGGAATGCTGGATCAAAGTGAGGCACTGACTCTTCACTCATAGTTTTAGAGAAAGATGAATTTAAGTCTTCCTATTTACACCCTCAGCTCTGCAAACCCAGGTGCCCAGTGTGTCCTGTACTAGGGCCACCCTGCACACTCCAGAGGCGGCAAGAGGCAGGAGGAGCCACCTGTCCGGACAGTGGGGGAGTTTGACTTGGTGTGTTCTTTCGAGAGCTATTGTTTTACTTAAATCTTAAAGTCTCGGTTCCTTGTATGGGTCCCCTGGCTCAGGATTATTGCTTCTAGCCATCCTGAAAATTGACACAGAATTTCTCTTTGTTTTTAGATTTATTTCCCAAAATTACAGTTTAAAATGATCCCTGACAGCTCTGTTTTTACCCTTTTCAAGCCTTTTGGAGGAGGCTTTAAAAGGGGCCGAGTTATCTAGGTTCTTAAGCTGTAAATTACTTTTAAGGGTCTTTGTTTTGTTTCATTTTTTGGAGCTTTGTTGTTTAGTGCAAGCTTGATAAGCTGGCTTGATTAATTCTCTGGTGACCACTGAAGTGCTTTCTTTTGGCAGACACTGCATATGCGAAGAACAAACTGAATGGGAAGTGGTATTACTTTGATGATAGCAATGTGTCCCTGGCCTCTGAGGACCAGATTGTGGTAAGTAGGCCCTGCTACCTGCTTTTTCCTCTTTCCTTTATGGATTAAATCTGGGAGGAGTCTCCTGGGCCAGTTAGTTATTTAGTCATCCTGATGTGACAGTGGGAGCTAAGTGTGGTCGAGAAGGAATTGCTTGCCATTTCTTCTTGTACTCGCTTAAATGAGAAGCTTGACTCTCCTCAGGGTTCTGTCACAGGGCATCTGCCTCTTCCCGCTCCCTGGGCAGGGTCAGCACTAGTAACCCTAGGTGGAAAGGCCTTCAAGGTCACCTGTGTGTGTGGCTGCCCAGGCAAGATGACAGATCCCTGAGAGGGGTATGTGTTGAACAATGAGAGAGAAGCTGAGAAGAATGGGTGATTTTTCCAACCAGTGAATGGACTTTTCCCCCTCTTGTGTTTTAGACAAAGGCAGCTTACGTGCTATTTTACCAGCGTCGAGATGATGATGAGTTTTATAAAACGCCTTCACTCACCAATTTTCCTGGATCCTTGGATAGAGGGACGAGACCAAGCAGCTCACAGCAGGGCATGGGGGATGATGAGGCTTGCAGCATGGACACCAACTGACGCTGCCTCAGTGACCCTGCCACCCCACAGCACCAGTGTGACCCCCCAGGACACCTTTGACCCTCTGAAGACTACTAGAGTGTGGGCTAAAAACCAGATGAGGAAATTCCCGTCTTTTATGAACAGAAGAAGAAAAAAAAAAAAGACCCTGTTTGCTCAGAAGGGTTATGTCAAGAGGCTGAATTATTTTTTTTAAACAGGTGGTGAAAATTATCTGTAAAACCTGTGGAGTATGTTGGGCAGGGGGCACACATGGCATGTCCGAAGGATTGCAAATAGAAAAGGAACACACTGTATTTGAATATCGTGGGGCCATGAAGACGGCTGCAGGCCACCCCCAGCCCCTGGATTTCTGATTCTGGTGCCATGTGCTGGTCACCCCAGTCATCTGTCCACAGTAAACCAGGCCTCAAGTAAAACGATGCCCCTTGTCCTCTGCCGTGCGCTGAGATGGGTTTATAACTCCCTAAAAATTAGCCACTGACGCCCATTTGTTTCCCTTTCAGTCATCTTGGAATTTCCAGCTTTCCCTAATGAAGATCCTTGGTGCGGGGGTCTCTTGCCCCTCAGTCTAGCGTGGGACCTCGCAGTCGTGTTATGTCCCCTGCCATCCTTGATGAATTGAGACAGCTTGATAGCGTGCGGAGCTTTCGTTAGCTGTCTCTTGAAAGTTGGCGCGCACACAGCTGGGCACCGCGTGTGCGGGCTGCCCCGCCCCCGGCTTGAACGCGGACGGTCCTGGGAGCTTGTCAGGCTTGGAAAGGGCTCCAGGTCTCGCAGACTCGTTAGGAAGTGAGACAGCCGCCCCTCCAGTCCTAGGCCTTTGGTCCGGCTTCCCCACCCCTGCGGATGTCCTAAAGGTCACCCAGCCCCAGCGCCCGTTGTGGTGAGGCCGGAGTCCACGCCTCCCTGCCTCTTCGTAAACAGGGACCCGTTTCCCTTCGGTGTGGGTTTGAAGAACACTGTCCGGGTTTTTTCCTTTGACCTTTAACCTGTGCCGAGGTTGGGGCCGCTGGTCTCGGGCACGCGCGATCGATCGGGCAGTGACCGTTGGCGGGGTCGGTGGTGTGGTCGCGCTGCCCGGTGAGGACGCGGCTGCCAGCCGAGTGCCCGGCGCGGCAGTGCGGGTTGCGGGGCAGGGCGGCCGCAGGAGCGAGAGGCTGCGGGGCGAGGCCGCAGGGGTGGGGGGCGGGGACGGGGCGGGCCGCGGGGCGGGGCTGGGCGGCCCTGGGGCTCCCGCCGGATCTGCGATCTCCGGTTCCTGCCGCCTGCACTGGGGAACATGCCCGGAGTGTGGGGTCCCCTACTCGGTCCTGTAGCATGGATCAAGCTCAAGGAAGTTGCGGCAGGTCCCCCGTTTGGGGTGGTTTGCGACTTCACTGTAACGTTACCGTTCTGTTGCTCTGTACATTTCCACTGTGTTATTACTTAATAAGGACATGGTCGCTTTTAGGGAAAATGTCTGAAAAACTGAGAAGATGCAGAAAGGAGCTGACCGCAGCCATTGACCGGGCCTTCGAAGGAGTCAGCCATTCCGCGGAGTGCCCAGGCCGGCAGCGGCTGGAGCTGGACTCGGCGCCGCTCTCCGGCCCCGTCGCGGTGGCCGGGCTGCCCTGCCGGAGACACCCGGCCTGCTCCCCCGCGGCCCCTCTGGCTCCAGGCCCCTGTGCTCTTGAGGGCGAGGGCCCCGCCTTTGCACCAAACCAGACCCCAGTGAGTGCAAAGCCACAGGCTTTGTGCCCCCAAAGAAAACCCCTGACCAGCAAGGAAAACGTGTTGCTGCACCCCTCCATTCTGGCCCCCGAAAGACAGTTTTGGAGAGCGGCAGGAGATGGGGAGAGCTGGAGAAAAGACAGCCTGAGGTGACTCCATTTGATAGTGTAGTAGCTCCCGTTAGGGGTATCCGGTTTCTGAAAAAGTTGCCCACGATCCTAATTGAGTCCAGACACACTGCTCTTGTCTGCCCTCAGCAGCGCCGAGACTGGTTTGGGAGGTTCAGAGGCTTCAGAATATGGCCCAGAAAACGTGGGAGTGGGGTGGGGGTTTGGGCGAGGAGTCCCGGATGTCCAGCCGGTCCTGCAAAGCACTTTGTAGTACCCAAAGGAGGAGTGAATGTTAACAAACCCAATTTTTAATTCCCTTATTTTTTCTGCAGCAGAAACAAACAAATCTTCTTTCTGATGTCCTTTGCCCATGTTGGGGACAGGGTGAATGGAAGGCTTCATCCTTGCCTCTGCTCCCGTCCCCTGCCCCAAACTTTTTTGACTAAGGGGGATTAAGATCTCCCCCAGACCTTCCCTTCTTCCAGGTAGCTTCAAACTGCCTGGCCCCAAGCACCTTGATTTGGAGCAAGATTAACTATATGGGATTAAACTTTAAGGCCCTGCCATAATATCTGTCTTGTAGACAAGAGAATGAAGAAGACATTTAACTGGTTCAGTATTTATCCTGGTTCAATATTTATTCAGAGACATAAACATACAGTCTGTAGTGCTCGTGAGTCATCATAATGATGCTATTAGTCAACTGCACTGATTTACCAGTTTCCAGTTGTCCCCCGATCACAGCATAAGTGGCAATTTAAAGTTCCCAGTACGTTTTTGTCTTTAAGATTATCTAACGTTGAGGTCCCTTTCAATATTTTCTTGAAAGAAGATCTAATTCTGCATCTTTTTCTTTTCACCGGGGGGCTGCAGGAAAGATACGGAGAAAGATTTGAAGGTTGACTCAAACATGCCGCTCAGTAGTTCTAGCCAAGAGGTCACAAAGGATCTGCTTGACATGATCGGTGAGTCCAGTGGGCCCATCCGGCCTGTCCCTGGGAGGACAGGCTCTCCACATAGACCCCGAGTTGGCAAGTGTCTTACGAAAGGCCGCCCTCTTACTGCTCACCTGTGTACATGGCAGGTTCGTTTTGCTCATGGCATGGAGCCCTCAAGTTGCTGACAGCCCAGTGGGGTCATTTCAGAAATACCTAGTTATAGTGATCCCTGGAGGTGGGGACAGCAGCCCCCAGGACTTGGTGGTTGAGCTCGGATCTGAAGCTAAACAAACAGGACAGAGGCAGAGATGGGGAAAGAGTTGTTCAGCTGGGGTGGGTGACGAGATAAAAGAAATGTCAGAAGCCCAAAGCAGTTCCACCACCCACACACCACTGATGCAGAGCTGCACTGTGGTCAGACATTTTCCCAGCACGTGCATCTGTACGTTCTGTGTGTGAACTACGCGTTCCCTATTTCCCACTACACGGTGGACAAACAGCCCCCAGGTAAGGGACGCATGGCCTCAGGGGCCGCCTGAAGCTGTTGGTCCTCCAGCTTCTGGGGGATGAAAGCCAGGCCTGGGGAGGGGAGGCCCTCGCCCTAGACCACAAAGCAAGACCCCTGCCAGCCCACTACTTTAGTGGACCAAGTCTCCTCTGGTAGCCCCCGAGGTGAACTGAAGCCATCACTACCTCTTTCACTGTCTTCCACGGCCCCCACCAGCTCAGGCACCATTTTGATCTAAAAACCGCACTTTTTCCACAGTGTGTCTTGTCATGCCTGAGGGTCAGGGAGTTCCCTGAGCGCCAGGACGAGCATCTCTTTGTATCCTACCACTCAGACCTTCCTTGGGGACTGGCAGATGGTTGGAGCTCAGTAAATGCCGGAGCCAGCAAGGAGGGCACAAGCCCACCTTAAAATTTGGCTCTTGCACACGCAGCTTCTCACAGCCCTGGAAGAGGGGGCCCCCATTTGTAGGTTTTAACTTGTGCCCGAAACAGCTGTGGAAACCGCTCACTGGAATTACGATGCTAAACATTCTTATTTTTAAGACCATACCAGCATCCGAACTATCGAAGAATTGGCCGGGAAACTAGAATTTGAAAATGAGTTGAACCGGGTGTGCGGCCGTGGCGAAGACTCGCCCTTCAGGGAGGGGGCCTGGGCGCTGCTCCTGGACGAGAGCCCGCAGAAGGCCTCGGACCCCGCGGACCCCGGCGGCCTCAGGCGGGCTTTCGACGACCGCAGTGTCATCGAGACGGTTCTGGACCTGGAAGAGGACTACAACTTGATGACCTTTAAATACTAAATTGAGTAAGGACAGTGGCCTTTAGCTTTGATTCTCTACAGCAGGAGGCTGACCTTAAGGCGTCCGTGCGAAGGCCGTCACAGTTGTCATCGGGGCCACGTTTTCAAAGGGCTGGCCGAACCCGAATTACCATGCCCTTTCGAACTTTCAGGTGTGTCCCTTTTAGAGCTGAGAGTTAGTGTTGTGTTTTTTGTTTGTTTGTTTGTTTTGTTTTTTTATTCTGTTGCTTTGAAATGTTTCTTGCTATTGATTTTTTTTTTCACTTTTCTTGGCATTTGTTTTTTTTGATTGATGTTCAATATACCCAGTGCTGAAGGCAGGTGCGAGCCCTGGGCCTCTGCTGTGTCTCTTGCTGTTCTTTTCCACAAGCCCCTGAAACAGTACCACGGCCACAAACGGGTGCTTCGTGGACCAGCCCACCTCAGGCCAGCTCAGCTAGCACGGAGGACCTGGGGTCGAGAAAGACCTTGGCCCCAGGCCCCCTGCCAGCCTCGCATACGTCCCTCTCCGTGCGCTTTGCCTGCAGGGCACCTGTGTCCTGCATGGGCCCTGTACCCGCCTCGTGTCCACACCAACCTCCCCTTGGTCCCCCATCCCTGTCCCTGCCAAGCTCAGAAGCCTCTTGGTTGTGTCAGAAGGGCTGGCAACATCCCTGGTCCCCTCCTGACAGGATATTCCCATGAGGGTCCCTATCACATATCCCACACCCCACATCAGACACCTGGGTCCTCAGCTGAGGGATGTGGGGCGGGAAGGGTAACAAGTCCTGCCCATCCACCTTCATTCCTGAGCCTCATCCATCCCACTCCAGGCCTGAAGACCCTGGAAGCCACAGGTGGTTCCCAAGGCAGTGACCCTGCCGAGGCAAGATGGGCAGGGAGAGAAGGAGGTGCCAGGCCACTGCCCTCCCGAGGTCAGCATAGCCCCAAAAGCTTAGCACAGCTGGCTCCAGCTCCACCCCTGGAAAGAATGTCATCAGAAATCATTTGGGCAAATCTCTCAAAATTATGCTGTTACTTCAGGAAACCTAATAAGCTCTCGGGCGAGGCTTAATGCCTCTCAGACACTGGTCTCAGGGAAGTGCTACCTCCTGGGCTCAGAGGGAGGGTGGGGGTGAGGCGGCTGGCACAGGGGCTGTCTGTAAGCCCCACGGCCCAAGCAAACCAGAGAGCTGGGACGGGAGGGGTCAGTGCCTGAGGCCTCCCCGTTCCTACCAGGCCATCCTTTAGGCTAGCCCCAAAGGGCAGTCTGCAGAGCCGGTGACACCCCTTCCCCACAAGGCTGGTGAATCCTCTGGGCTTGCAGGTGGAGTTGGCACACTCACTCCTTAGGGGGGTGAGGCCAGGTGAGGCTGGGCGCCTGCCCACACCCCGAGAACTAGCCCTGGCACAGTCACCTGCAGGCACAGTCGCCACTACTGCCCAACCTGTGGCAGAGAGCAGGACAAGGCTAACCCAAGGCCCCTCCCAGGCCCCCAACACTCAGTCCCTGCAGGGCGGCACCCTCCGTAAGTGGAGTTGGGTGCCAGTTGCTTCTCCCAGAGCAGAAAGGACAGGAGCAAGTGAGAAGAAATGCTCATGGCAGCCTCGGCTGTCTGGCCGGAGCGATCTCAGGCTACCGGGCATTCAGAACGCCAGGTCTCACAACAGTGCGGTCCACACAGAGGAGGGAGTGCTTAACCCCCGCCCCTCGAGGGTGAGCTACACTTAGTGACTTGCTCCCAAAGGATACCGTAGGGAAAGGGGAAAGAGTGGACTTACGTGGAGAAGCCTGGCAGACATCCCTTAACCAAGTGCTAAAGGCGAACACCACCGAGCTGTCCCGCGGGTGCACCCGCCCCTGGTAGGAGCTCTGAGAAGGGCGCTCTGCCTCGGTGGGGTCCTTACTCAAACTCACATCCCCAGTCTAGCATGAGGTGAACGTCAGACAAGCCCAGACTGGCAGTTTTCCTACAGGACCCCTGGCCAGTCAGACTGTCAAGGTCATAAAAAATAAAGACTCACAAACTGTCACAGACCAGAGGAGACTAGGGAGACACAGTGACTAAATGCAGTGTGATATCCTGGATTGCATCCTGGAACAGAAAGGGGACATGAATGGAAAACTGGTAAAATCTAAATAAAGGCTGGAGTTTGTTAATATTTATTTATGTTAGTTTTTTTTAGTTTTGACGAATCTGCCAGTTATGTAAGATGTTAATATTCAGGAAACTAGGTGAAGGGTTATATACAAACTCACCATCTTTGCAACTTTCCTAAAAATCTAAAGTTATTCCAAAATTTAAAACGTATTTATATTTTCAAAATGCAGTTAATCCCAAGTCTGTGAAAACATGTTTATGAGCACACGTGCAGAAAATTGTCATGGAGGAGACAAGGGGGAGTTTGTTTTCTTTTTTTTTCCTGAATTGTCTGATTTATCTGCATTTATCACTTCTATAGAAAGAAGAAATTATAAGGTTATTTTTTTAAATCCTCATCTCTGCCAACCAGCCATGGGCATCCCTCACCAGATACCTGCCCAGAACTGACCTTCAGCATCCAGGGCCTTGCGCAGAGGCCAGGGCCCACGGGGCAGGGCCCACCAGGCCCTGACAAGGGGCAGCCCTTTCCTGAGGGTGTTGGGTCGTGGGGCTTTGCAGAGCGGGTGGCTGCTGGGGATGGGGTCGAGCCCTAACCCTGGAAGACTGAAAAGAGGAATGTTTTCTGCCTGCGGTGGAGACAGTAGCCCTTGGTAGCCCTCGGGAACAAGGGCCGAAATGGTGTTGGGGATGGGGCGGGGTTCAGGCTTGCGGTGCCTTCACAGCCAGCCATCCTCTGTTTATGTGAAAATTCGGATTCACCACAGAGGCAGTTCACCCTGGAATCCTTGAAGGAGGTGAGTGAGCCCTCAATCTCTGGCGTGCCAGCCCCACGTTAGCAGCGTGGTCATTTCCTTGGTGACATCTATTCCCCTCTGCATCCCTGGTTCCCTGAGAGGCCCCAGAGAGACCTGCCAGCTTTTGTCATCTGCTTCAGTGCGGCGGGCAGATGTGTTTGGGGAGTGGGGTTTAGCTGGAAGGGGGAACGGGAGACTAGAACATTTATTTTAATAAAACTTCCTCAGATTAGCAGGGAGCTGGGATCAAAGACTTCTCCGGGAGACATGAATAGTCATAACTGAGGAACTAAACAGGTTTTACGTCACTCGATTCTCTCCCCCGCAGTTCATCTTGGCAAGCCAAACAATCACTGAATTGTTTCCGTGGAAACACCAAACTGCGGTTTGAATTAGCAGAATCAAAATAGAAACAAGGCAGATCCAAGAATAAATAAGAGCTTTGGAACCTGCTAATCACAAACTGCAAATTCGAGCCGCAGCACACGGCCTGTGAGATGCTGGGCCCGTCCAGCCCCACGGGAGAGGTTTCTAGGTCCTCTGGCTCCGTCACCAGTGTCGACGCCAAAGCCAGTAGAAACCAGCTCTACGCACGACTGGTAGACTTTGTAACAAAGCTTAAGGCAGGAGCTGGTCTGCAGAAGCTCCTCAGAGAGGCTGGGGGGCTGGTGGGGAAGGCTGAGGAAGGAAGGACAGGAAAACGGTGAGAGAGGAGCGAATGGCCACGCGAAGGTCTGGCAAGGAGCAGAGAGCCACAGCTGAAGCCTGAGAGCAGAGCAAGGACTCTCTCAAGGGACAGGTCAGGTCAGGGGTGTCCACGGACTGGAAATGGAGATCCTGCCCTCAGCGTGGTCAGGTCGCGGTGTTCTCACGTTCCCGCCACAGCGGTCTAGCCACATGGGTCTGAACCAGAGTCTGTATTCTTGCCAGGTGAGCTGTGGGGACGCTTCTGGTTAGTAGCCTCTGCCTCTGTGTGCCTCCACCAGCACAGGCACACGGAGGCCTGCCTCACCTCTGGGGCTTGGGGATCCCCTCCCCTGGCCCACCTGCTCTGGCTCCTTGGCACTCGCCTGGATCCTCCACTTCCAATCCCAGGGAAGAGTTTAAGAGGATCAGGAGACCAGGAGGAAGGTGACAGACGACCTGCAGGCCTGTGCCCCTCATCTTTGCACCCAGGAAGGTGCTGATAGGGCAGCAATCTCACCCTGCCATTGGAGGAGTTGTGAGCTGTTCATGATCAAATGGATGACAAAACTTTGCAAAAGACCTAATTCAAGCCAATCTCCTGCCTCCTGCGAGGCGTGGCCAAGCCAGGGGCTCACCTGGAGCCTCTACTTGAAGCAAGAGACCTTTAATGTGGCAGGGAAGATCAGTGAACGAGGCATGCATACCACAGAGGTCATGGCGCCTGATGGTGGCGGATTGAAAAGACTCAGCAACCTGAGGCTCTGGCAATTTGCTTTCCCCTTGGAGTGCGCAGGAGAACATTAATATTTTAGTATCCACCAAAACATTTACAGAATGAACAAAGTTTTACTCAGGAAATCTACTTGACGATGGCCCCCAGTCCCAGTGGGGAAGGACTCTCTGTGCTAGGCCAGCCGGAGACAGATCTGATAAGGAGTTTTGGCCTAAGGCCTGGCATGAAAAAATTTTCAACACTGCTCAAGCCTTGTAGGAAAAACTATGTTTTTTGAGGGCAGAAAGGCTGTTGTTTTCTGGGCGCTCTGGGTGGATAGGGGTTGCTGGTAGCTGGCCTGGGAGAGAAGTGGGCCTCTTGTAGGAGACCCCTCATCAGGAGCCCTTTGGAACTTCTGAGACAAAACACAAAAAAAAAAATCACAAGGGACGCTCCAGAGGCCTGACTTTCGGGGCAGGGCTGCCGGGGGCCGCTTGAGTGATGAGCAAGCAATCCCTGCCCTCAGGAAGTATTTGTCAATGTCTACAAGTGCCAGACACTCTCCTAGATGATGAGGATGTGGCAAGGAGGAGGCAGACGCTACTCTTCTGGTTTATATTCACCGGGACAAGGTGGCTGAAACACAGTAGACACATTAATACATCCTTTCAGATGGAGCTGTATGAGGGAATGGGCCGGAGTAGGGTGAGCTTTAGAAGAGGCGCGGTCAGAAAAGGCCTCTGTAGGTGACATTTAAATTGATGCTTGAATGTCCAGACAATGAGGTGCTGCCATTGGCTTCATTTTTATCCTAATGGTAGCTGGAGCCGTGCCAGAGGGAGGAGCCCCGAGCTGGCTCTCTGGGCCCGAGGCCATGGACCTCCCATCACATCCGCCCAAAGAGCCACATCTCTATCAGCATCCAAAGAGCCAAAAACTGCGTGCTCCGGGGACCTTCCTGAGCTATGGCACACTCACTAAACCTGGCAGGAACACAGTAATTAAAAAAAAAAAAAAAAGCCTTGGAATAAAATAAGAAACAGAATAGGCATCCCGATGATTGCCAGAGACAGGCAGTATAATTTTAATTAACCTAGCCTTGTTAGGAGATAAATCTACTGTTCATTTACAAAGACACTCAGCTCATGGAAGTGAGTCACTCTGACCTTTGACTACATGACACAAAATGAAATACTTCTGAAGAAATATGGGATTTCATAACTCACAGCGGAATCAAAGAACAGAGGAGTCCTGCTTTGGCATTGACAGTTAGACCCTTCAGTGAGAAAGCTGGTCACAAATACTAATAACATTCAACAGGGTCTCACCTTTAAATGAAAATGATTAAACTTTCCAACTTAGCGTAATAAAAATGTCCAGATACAGACCCTTCTGGTTCTCCAAGCCTCATGCTAAGCGCTCGATGCCAGCTGAAGTCAGTTTGGGTGGGGCTGGGAGGAACCCACGGTGTGGCTGAGCGCCTTCCTCCCGGCCTGTGTTGCCGAGCCGAGAACACCGGCAGAGAAGGCAGTGGAGGCTGGCAGAGGGCAGGCTGAGCAGGCATCCAGTGTGGCCCACGGGAGAAGAGGCCAGGGCAGCCGGAGGCAGAGCCCCGGTCCACTTTTGTGGCCCCAGAGAGGGCTGCTGCCTGGGGCTCCCAGCTACTGGCCGCAGGAGGCACGTAGACTAGAAAGGAGAGTAAGAGCAGCTTAGGCTGGTGCCTGGCACCTCTGCCAGAGGTGAAGCAGGCAAAACAAAATCTCTGACTTTTGTGGGACACACACCTCTGAAAATAAAAAATATAAAATTAAGTCAATAACCATTGCATTCTATAATGGTCCACTCAGAGGTCCCAATGTCATTTAACTGTATCGGCTTGAAAATGGGCAAATTTTGGAAGCTGTCCATCTCGTGAAGATTTTTACTTTCATAAAAGAACACAAAAAACGAGTTTGAGTCGGGTGTCATACATTCCAAATCATCTTATGAGAAGCCAAGGAAATAAGATGGTATGTATCTTACGTATTTGATGGCCTTAAGTAAACAGATAGATCAGTTCAATAATTTTTATTTTTTAAGGCGAGGCAATCCTTGGTTGACCTCACAGATTGCAAGGACCCTGTAGGCTTACAATTCCTGATTGACTGATTGATTGATTGCACCTACAGCACCTGGTCTTCCTAAGTGGTCTCCCATCCAAGTACTAACCAGGCCCGACCCTGCTTAGCTTCCAAATCAAATGGGATTGGGCGTGTTCAGAATGGCATGGCTGCAGACAGTTCAATAAATTTAATGAAAGAAAAAAGTATGCTTTTAGAAATTTTATTTTTATTACAAAAGAAATACACATGTATTGCAAAAATTCAAAAACGTCAGGAAGATATAAATGGAAAGCCGAAGTCTCGTATGAGCCCACTGCTCTCCAGGGCCCACAGCTGCACCATGAACTCTGAGAGTGGCTGAAAAGCAGGGCGGGGGTGGGGGACGAACTGCGTGGCTCGTGGACGGCCGTGCTCTGGGCATTTGCTCGGTGTGTGTCACCTCTCTGTCACTGGCAGCTTTAACACTGTTCCTCTGTTCATAAGACTGACGTAGCATGCCCTATAAAACATCCGCTGACCAAATACGCAAATGCTTTGACAAAAACTGAATAAAAATAAGAAAAAAAATCCTGAGGCCTGGGGAGGTAGTGGCCATGTGCAGAGTATTTTGAAGGCCAAAAACATGTTTGCGCGTCCTGCTCCCCCAGCAGCAGCTCTGAGACCCTCTGCTGCTCAGCACGTCCCTGGAGGCCAGCCTTCCTTTCACCGCATGGCCCCTTCCCGACACCGCCCGCCAGGCTGCTGCCCCAGCTAGCGTCACCATGTCTTCATTCCAGTAAAGAAGGGCGTTTGTCCCTTATGCCCTGACGTGGGGCAGCGCCTGGTACCCAGGATGCCAGATCTGCCCCACCCTGCCCTGGCCGGCCCTGGCAGGCCTCTGCCACAGAGGGTCCCAAGAGGCTTGGGGCCTTTCTGCAGGTAGCAGCTGGAAGCTGCTGATGTGTTCGCTAATTTGTCTTTCCATCTGAGACCAATAAACCGTCAGCTGAAGTCACAGGGGCTGATCAGAAGCCATCATCGCTGCTATCAAAACCCAGGTCGTAGAGCGTATTCGTCCCTGGCTCCTTGCACAGAGGGGACTGGGAACTCTGAGGTTGAGGTCGCTGAACCAGCTCATCTGGGGGTCCCCCTGGGAGCTTTCGAAAGGAGCCTGTTGTCTTGGGACGAACACCCACCGGCCTGCGCCAGTGTCCCTTGTGCTGCCCTCGCCGTCTTTCTGGGTGTGACCGTCCCTCCCAGAGCAGGGCCCGCTGGCTGTGCGCAGCTCCTGGGCCGGCACAGGCGCAGGGGCTGGGCGAGGGGCTCCTGCGGCTCTGGGACGGCCCTTCGGGAGCCAGAAGCTGGGGGCTGAGGACGTGCAGGACTGAAAGCGCAGGGCTCGCCCGGGCTGCGTCCTCGCCTCCCGGCCCGGGCCGGCCTCTGCGGGCTCTCCCCTGCGGCGGCTGCTTGCCTTTCCTCCCTCTCTGTATGGCGCGGCCCTTCCGTTTGGTCACCAACCTTTGTTCACAAGGGACACATGAAAACACGCCTTTGGCTTGACCTTTTGGGCAAGAGTTCTCAATGCCAGTCTCGAAGTTGTTTAAGTCCAGGGACGTAAGCTGTGAGGCTCCTTGGGAAACCAGGTCACTGACGCCAGGAGCCTGGTGGCCTGGGATGCTGGCGTCGTGGTTCTCAGAGCTTGTCTTGCCAATTACCTGGTTCTCACAGTTGGTCTGCACGGCCTTGTCCCTTACTGGTTGGTTTCTCTTCTCTGCTCCAGGTGACAGCAGTGCATCCTCTTCTTGGGGGGCAGTAGTCTTTGTTCCCTCGCCCAGACAGCAAACCCCCCAGGCTGCGGAGAGCCCACCCTAAGATTCTCTGCAGCAGGAATGGCCCGGGCCTGCCCCGAAGCTGGTTCCCCAGAGGCACATTCGTCCTGCCTGGTGAGGCTGAGGCTCTGGGCCCGCGGTGGTGAGGTCTGGGACGTGCTGTCTGTCACATGCCCAGGCACCCGAGGCACCGAGATCCATCTCTTCAGCTCTGCCAGGACACTGGGCACATTCAGCTGGCCTAGATGCTCACACAGCTGCTGGAAGTCCTTACTCTGCTGGGCAACTAAAACTTCCAGGCGCTTCAGATTGGACTTTATTTCTGTGAACTCTGCTTGTCTCTAGGGAGAGGCAGTGAGAAAGTAGAACGTTACGGACAGTGCAACTCAGAAGGCACAACAGAGTGGGCAAAAGGACCAGAGGACATGCCGGCACAACCCAAGCTTGTCCCTGTGCTGGGCGCCTTACTGGGGAAGCATGGCGACACTCTGGGCAGGGCCCTAGGGCCCAGACTAGGCCAGAGAACCTTGGGGAAGGAAGCAGGACACTATCCTGGCCTGTCGCCAAGGAGCCTGTGTTGGCTTTTGTCCTTTTCTGAACTGTGTAACATTAAAGGTGTCTCTCTGGGTCTTAATGACAGAGCCAAAACACACGCGAGGGAAGGGCTCGGGGTCTGTGCTTACGGCTTCAAGTGTCTGCCGCATGTCCAGGATGGCCTGCTCCGTGCTGCCTTTGTCCTGCACCATTTCCAACACCAGGTCACTCTGGGCCTGCACAGTTTCTCGCACTAAATATAAAACAGTGACAAGTCACCTCAAGACGACTATGGCATGCCCCACCACGTCCAGGCCACAACGGTGGAGAGGGAGGAAGAACCTGCCCTGGGCCACCTGAGCCTGCGAGCTAGCACTCAGGATGCTTTCTGCCCACATCAGCCTCAGTGAGGAGAAGCCAGGGCAGGATGGTTCCCCCACCGCCTTCTTCTCTGCCCCCGAGGACATCCTGGTCAGGGCAGACTCAGCCTCAGCACCTGCTGGGACCCTGAACTCTGCTGCCCACATAACAGCACCAACCTCCTCCTTGGTCTACCTTCTTGGCTTTGTCATTAGTGATCTTTCTAGAACATAGATATGATCATTCCCCCTCTGAAATCGGCACTGAAACTTTCAGCGGCACCCCACTGGCCATGGGATGAAGTCCAAATCTTCAAACTGGCGCATGTCCCCGTCCCCAGTGTCCTCCCCCACGTCTCCAAGCGGGGGTTCCTAAGTAATTTCCCTCTCGCCATTGGCCTTTGAGGGAGCATGCTGCTCCCTCAGCCTGGAGTGCCTCTGCCTCTGTCCCTGCCCCTCTACCCGTCCCGTCCGCCCCGCCTCAGGCCCGCTGGTCTTCCTTACGATCCCTGTTCCTCCTGCTCTCAGCTTCTCACTTTCTTGGAAAATGTCGTTCTCTGTCTGGCCTGCGTGCTCCTTCTCTCTGCCGGTGGCACCGTGTGCGCTTGCCATCGCTCCTCACCACCCACTTATTTATCCCTCACTTAGACTTGGGCTCTAATGGCCTGGTGAACTGAGTGCTTGCCACTCACCTCTTTTGCTCAGGGAGATTTTACACACACACCTATTTACACATGCGCGTGCGTGCACACACACATGGCCACACACATTTATGTAATGACATGTGTAGCAATTCATTATTGCCACCCTCTTGCTAAACTATAGGTCATGTGAAGATGCTCTTACATTTATTCAACAAACGATGGGCATCTACAATATGTGAGGCGCTGGGCCAAGTTCTCTGGATGTAACAGTGATGGAGACAGATAAAGCCCTCTTAACGTTACAATTTAACAGAAAAAGCAGATAGTTAATGAGGAATTATACAAAGAACTGTTTACAGACATAATTTATGAATGCTCCAAAGGAAAAGCCTGCTAAGCTTGAGACCATGTACCAGGCAGACCTACTCTTACCTCAGAAGTGAGTTAAGCCTTCCCAACTTAAGTGATATTTAGCTGAATCATCATTAACCCATGGGGAAGAATGTTACCAACAGAACAACAAGCATGTTCTCTGAAGAGGAGCCATGAGCTCAGCATGGCTTGAGTATGAAGACAGAGGGAAGGGGGCCTGAATAGAGGGCATGGCCAGAGAGAAAAGTCTGTGTGCCATGTCAAGATTTGAAGCCTCGATTCTAAGACACCATTCACAGACACATTAAGCAGAGGGTTTACACAATTACATTTTCTTTGTAAAAGGAGCAATCTTCTTTTAATGGGGATGATAAACTGGGGAGGGAAAGCCTGGATACAAGACCAGGACAGAGATCAGAAATGACTCAAACGAAAACAGGGATTTGAAATCAATGGGAAAAGGATGGATTTTTCAATGATGGCATTGGGACAAACTGGTCAGCAATTTACAGGAGAACCTGACTCTACCACAATCCTGTTAAGAATATTATTAGTCTATGCCCATGCCACCCTGAACATGTCTGATCTCAGAAGCTAAGCAGGGTCAGGCCTGGTTAGTACTTGGATAGGAGACCACCTAGGAAGACCAGGTGCTGTAGGTGTTAAAAAAAAAACAAAGCTCCACGATACATTTTAGTTTAGAAACTATGAGTTCTTTTACTTCTTACTCAGGTTCATTGTAAACACCTGCAGAAGAGGACAAAGAATTGCAACGGCCATTTCAAAACCCTTTTCCTGGCTTCTTCTACTCTGGAGACTAAAAGCCTGAGCTGTACAAGGGAAAGAGCAAGGAAACTATTACAAGTTCGCACACATCTTAGATGCATAACAGGCACAGTTTACACCAGATATTCTTATCTTCTCCTAACTCTCTGAAGTGTGTTTTTCAAGAGTCTCTTGACAATTTTTTCTTTTCAGACGGATAAAAACAATTTGGCAACAAGAACGTACTTGATTCTTCACAGTAAATGGAAGGTAACCGGCATAACCTCTGGTACTCGAAAGACAGGATAATAAATTCAAGTTTAGTCTTACTTGAAAACTTGCCTCCATCTGAAAGGTACTTTGGTGCCCCACTGAGTTCTAAATGTCGTGTCTCTTTTGTCTTCTCTTATCAGCCAAGGTCTTTTAAGTTCAAGTGATTTACTTCAGAGTTTCTCTTTAAAATAAAACATAATTCCCTTCCTAAAAAGAGGCTCACATTTCTGATTTCTAACATTCGATATTATTTTATATTAGCTTCAAGTGTACAGCATAGTGGTTAGACAATTATATAATTTATGAAGTGATCCCCCCGATTAATCTAGTACCCACCTGGCACTACACATCATTATCCCAATATTATTGACTTTATTCCCTATGCTGTACGTCACATCCCCATAATATCACCTTTGAACTACCAATTTGAACTTTTTCACCCAGCCCTCCGCCCCACTCCCACCTGGCAACCATCAGTTTGTTTTCTGTATCTATGAGTCTGTTTTGCTTTGTTTGTTCGTTTATTTTGTCCTTTAGATTCCACATATAAGTGAGATCGCATGGTATTTGTCTTTGTCTGACTTGTTTCACTTAGCATAATACCCTCTAGGTCCATAGGTCCATCCATATCATTGCAAATGGTAAGATTTCATTTTTTATGGCTGAGTAATATTCCATTGCGTGTGTGTGTGTGTGTGTGTGTGTGTGTGTGTGTAACACAACTTCTTTATCCAATCATCTATTGATGGACACAGATTTCTTATATTTACATAAATTCTACATAGATTAACGATTTAGTAGAATTAAATAAACATAAAAATGTAAGAAGGAAACATGGAGGAAATGGCAACCTCATGGTGGGGAAGGCCTTTCTAAGTAAGACATTAAAAAAAAAGGGTGAGTTGTGTGTCCTTGTTAAGTTTACTCCTAGGTAGTTTATCTTTTGTGTTGAATTTATAAATGGAATCTTTTTTTTTACCATTATAATATCTTGTATTAATTTCTCCTGCATTAGTAAATTATCTTATGGTTTGTGGCATTTTTCTGGTTGTTTCTCAGAGTATCAATGTAAAAGGTAAGACTCAAATAATGTCCATAAAGGATTGCGGGGGGTGGGGCACACAGATAATATGTGGAGTCATGAAGCAGAACGGCATTAAGCATCTCAACGGCAAACCAGAATTAGAAGACAGTAGAGCCTTAGAAATAGAGAGGGAAAAGCACTTCCCACTCAGGGTTCTATAACCATATAGAGACAGAAGACATTTTCAAACATGCAACATGTAACAAAAGTTACCTCCCATATACCCTTTCTCAAAAAGTTACTGGATTGATATCACATGCTGTATAGACACCACCATTAAAGCATTTTCACAGTGAAAAACATAGTTACTGGAATATGTGCACCACCAAACACACATGTAAACCAAGGTCCAGGAAACAAAGGGAGCCAAGACTGGGGAGGGAAAAAAAAAGGATCCTCAGAATGATGATGAAGAGAAGTCCTAAAACTAGGACCGAGAGCATGATCAGCCACATTTGGAGCTGTGAGACTGAGTTCCAGACAGGACTTCTCTAATGAGAAAATGAAACAGAATTCCCGATACGTCTGAACATATTAATTGGAGATTTACAGTTCTATCTGAAAGTTTATTATTAGACACTTTGCTAAGAACATGGAAACAATCATAAGCAGAACTTACACGAAGTGCAGTCTTGAATGGGAAAAAAATAACAATAAACAAGTAAACATACATGCACATAAATGAATGAAAACTGTAATAAACACTATATTAGGGATTATAATAAAAGTAAGAGGTGGGGAACCTACTTTCACATTTAGGGTGAAACCAGAGGCCCCGCAAAGATTAGGAGAAGGTTTTTCAGGTAGAAGAGGCAGCAAATGCCAAAGTTCTGAGGCAAGAAAGAGTCTTTTCTGACTAGGCATAGACAAGCCAGTGTGGTCTTGCAAAAGACCAGTAAGAAATGGTAAATTTTATGTTGTGTGTATTCTATCACAATAAAAACAAAGTAAGAATTTTTTAGAAAGCAAATTTTCTGCTCTTGCTTAATACAAGTTAAATTCCATGTATCAACCAGTTAGAAAAAGATTGTTACTTATATTTCAAGTGCTGGATTCCTGTTCCTAAACTCAATTAGTCAAATATTTTTCCAGACATCCATGTAGGTATTTGTGGTAGAAAGTAAATGTAATTATCCTACCCTAGATGCGTTTCTAAATAGCAATGTTTCTTAGCAACAGTGAACACTTCCAGCCACTAACGCAGAGAATGAGGAAGACAAGCAAAGTGTTCAATTCTAGATTCAATCTGCGGTCCCGCACACTCTCTCCTTGTCCCTGGGAAACACGTTCAGGGTCTTCTTTACAGGGAGCTTTTGTATCAAGCTCATGACTTCTAAAGTTTTATCTTTCTTTTTTTTCTTTCGAAAAGCTTATTTCTGAAACTAACTCAAAACCTAACGGTATTAACAGGCATATAATGAAAAATGATCAAATCTCTCCCTCACAGACCTTGGTTCCACTTCTTAGACTTAACACTATGAATAGTTTCTAGAATTTTGCATTAATACATGTTATAGAAATTGTGTGTGTGTGTGTGTGTGTGTGTGTGTGCGCGCGCGTTCTCTTGAAGAGGACTCATTTCTGTTTTGGCTATAAACATCAGATATTTTTAGTTTTGTAAAAATGCCATTTAAAATCCATTTCCATATTCTGGACAACATTTCTGTCTTCTTGCGAAGATGACTTTTTAAAAATTTGTTTCTATTTGTGATTTGATAAAGGCTCCATCGAGCAGATTTGGATGCTTTCCCACCGATGGCCAGTGATTTTCCTTTTACTCTGTAGTTCTGTTCTCCCTGCTGTGCTGATGAGCACGTGAGCAAAGGTCAGGGAGCCTCCATATACTAAAGAGGATTTCTCAGTCCCTCTTTTTTGGGGGGACATCCTTCCCAGTTTCCACTGACTGGCCACACTCCGCCATGAGACATATCTTGGAGCACAGGAGCTGTTTTCATTTAACGACGAATAGATATTTGCATTCCAATGTGGTTCACACAGCTGGACCTCATGCTTCTTAATGATTACATGTGCTTTGCTTAGAAAAGATGCATTTCTCACTCTAAAATTATAAAAACACTCCGTTTCCTCTGATTTTGATAGCATCCCCTCCTCCCTTCCCCCCCACTATCATCTTTTCAGTAGGACCAATACCAATAGGTGAAAGCACTGCCTTCTATTCATTGGCACGCCTAACCCCAAGACAAAGAGGATGTGGATGGCCTTGGTGACTCAGTCTATCATGCTGGTCCTTGGTGTCCTCAGCTGGAGAACAAGAGAAATTAGATGAAACGGCTTTGAGCAATCCTTCCAGCTGTACAGGCAGATGGTGCCTGGTGACCAGGGAAAGGTTCCATGACCTCGTTCTATGAAGATGCCAGTTCCACGGCACTGACAGCGCCTTCGCACCACGTGTTCCCCTTCTCTTAGGCGCACAGGAAGTGCACACAGAGAACCTGCAGAACGCGCCGACCGGCAATCCCGGCGCTCTGGGCTAGCTGGCCTGGGCCTGGCTGGCACAGAGGATGTGTCTGGCTCGTCTCTCAGTGACTTACTTCCGCTCCTGATGCTACGTACCAAGAAAGGGAATGATTTCAGATGTGTGTCCATTTTAAGAGTAACCGGGTTTTCTAATCAATATACCACAGTGTTTATCACTGCTCGTCCCCTCAATGTGGCCCCTTCTCCTGAGTCTTACTCTCTGAAAATTAAGGAACCATCAGGGGTGAAGGATCAGGGTCCTCCTGTCCACTACAAGCCCAACTCAGCTGAGTCTTTTTTCTGCCTTGATCTTGCACTGGGGCCTTGAGCACTTCCACTCCCTATTCTGGACCTTAAATGTCACACCTTTGCCACAATCCTCCTTTTTGTGCTTCAGGCAGTTTTAAAAGTAGAAAGCAAAAGGAGTGCCTTCCTGGGCACTTAGAAATTATTATTTTTTAAAAGTCATGCTATACAAAGAAAGCATCCCTAATTCGCTTCTGCTCTTTGTCTTGCTACTGCTTGTGAGGCGAACAGTCTTTGGTTTCCAGAACCGGTTACGAACAGATGCACAGTTGCCCCGTGTGTGGGATAACCAGGTTGGAAGCCAGCAGACAGTACAGTGCTTCTTTGCAGGCATATGGGGATTAATTTCTAAGCCACACAAAGGCATTAATTTTTGTAAATCATGAGCAATCCATCCCATGGCATTTGAATAAGTTGGCTTCGATTTGTTTAAAATAAAAGAGAAACACACAGACAAACGCAAACAAGTGCAGATGTAGCCATCGTCTTGCTGTTTAGCTGGGGAGCTGCTGGTTGCAGAGAGGAGTCTGCCTGAGAAAGCTGTGCAATGGCTCTTCTGTGGAGTAAGGGCCAGGGCTTCAGCTAAACGCAAATCACTACTTGGCAGAGTAGGGGGCTTTAAAAGCCACAAACTGTAACTGAAGTTGAGAAAGATGCTGTGATTCACTATAAAAAGCTTATTGAAATGAAGGCAGCAAGAAGAACAGTAGGTGACTGGAGTGTTTCTAACTCCTAAGAGAGTAGTTTCATTTTGAAGTCCAAAGGGAGTGATGTCATCATCTGGAACTCGGGGATGCGGCCGATTCACTTCGGCAGTGACATGAGAAATGTGAAGGACTGGCTTCACCGAAGGCATTGGGGAAAGATGCATTCCACACGGAGGTGGGTCCCACCCCAGTTTGGTGCGTGCCGCATCTCTTCAGGGCTAAGCTATATACCCAGACTCTCACCTGAAACGCAGTACGGAACCTCACCACTGGCAGAAACCTGGCTAGGGTCAGAAAGTTCACATCACTGCTCGCCAGTGCCCTCTGCTGATAACCTCAAACACGAGCCACTTACATGTCTTGGCCACAGTCTCCAAAGAATCCAAAATAGATTGGCTTCTTGAACTGAGATGTTCCTCAGACTTTTCCACAGATGTCTGCAACTGAGAAACCTCAAATTAAAAAAGAATTCACAGACTCTTGCCTTATTTTATATTCTTGGAAAACTGCCATTTAATAATAAAAAAGTTGTTAAAATATTGCTATTCTACAGGAACTAAAGTCAACATAATATAATTATCAAACTTCTTAAATGTAAGAAAGAGTTCTTACTCTTCGAAACGTAGCTATAGCTATACTTACCCTGTGAATGCTTTCTCTGATATGGGACATGACGTTGTAGAGCGTCTCACTAGAATAGGAGAGAAAAAAACCTGTGGGATATTGAAATGACATGTAACACAACTGATTCCATGAACATGCAGGCCTCCACCTAGTGTAGCATCAAAACAGTGCTTGATCAGAGCT
Source organism: Eonycteris spelaea (assembly GCA_003508835.1). Classification (NCBI taxonomy): domain Eukaryota; kingdom Metazoa; phylum Chordata; class Mammalia; order Chiroptera; family Pteropodidae; genus Eonycteris; species Eonycteris spelaea. Next base: position 2,450,423 of record PUFA01000145.1, on the reverse strand, counting down.
GGAGACACAATTCAAGATATCTTAGTGCCCCGGATGTGGTTCCGTAGTGTAGCGGTTAGCTTGTCTGCTTTACATGCAGAAGGTCCTGAGTTGGTGCCCCGGTGGAGCTACAATCCATGGTCTACAGCCATGCCACCCTGAACAAGCCCGATGTCTGATCTTGGAAGCTAAGCAGGGTCAAGCAGGGCAGGCCTGGTTAGTACTTGGATGGGAGACCACCTAGGAAGACCAGGTGCTGTAGGCATAAAATAATAATAGATAATTTTAAAAAAAGAAAGAAAGAAAGAAATCTTAGTATCCTCTGGAGAAAGGAGAACATAGACTTTTCATGATGGTTTCCAAGGCAAACCAGTTTTTTCTTTTTAAAATTCACTATGTATGTTAAATGATTACATTTTAGCAACTCAAGTGGTTACTACAGTAAAACAGACCAGCTTTTACAGCCATGTGCCACATAACTATGTTTTAGTCAGCAATGGGCTGGTTCCATAAGATTATAATGTAGCTGAAAATTCCTAAAGCCTAGTGACTCCTAAACCCTGAACACATGCTAGTCTTATTACTATGACTTTAATTGTAAGAATGAGATAGTAGAGAGACAATTCTGGGAACAATATTAACTTCTGATGAAAAAGAAACTATCACAATTATTCCTCAAAAAAATCTCCCACTTTTGAAAAGATTCAGACATGGATTGTGATTTTAAAATTTTGCAGATTTTTTTTCTTGAATCTACATAATACATATGCAAATATCAATTTTTGAACCCTAGTAGGACAACTCTTCATACCAAGTCTTTTGCATGCTCCAACAGACTGACTCTAAAAGGGGAATTTAATAGAATCATTTGGAAATCTACAAATTATATGCTTTTAATGAAAGAGATTGGCACATTACCTGAAAACAATAAAAATATTGAAAAAGTTAAAGAATTAAGGATGTTAAGAATACAATATTATTAAACTATAAAAGCTGAGAACAAGGGCACCTAGAAATGTAAAATAGGAAAAATTAAACAAATAAAATAGTTAGAAATAAGATAGAAATAGCTAAGGAAATATGATAGAAAATAGGAACAAAACACGAAGGGATGGAAAATAGGTAGTTTAAAACAGTTAGAGGATCAATGTAGGAGATCCAACACGTACCCAAAATTGTAGATCCAGAAAGAGAATGAAAATATTGAGGAGATTTTCAAAGATATAATAAAAATTCCCAGAACTGAAAGACATAAGTTTATAGGTCAAAAGGAATTACCCAATACTCAGCGATTATGGCATGCCACATCAAAGCACATTACTATAAAATTTCAAATTTCTAAGGATAATGAATAGATCCTAAAAACTTCCAGGAAAAAAAAGCAAGTGACATACAGAGGATCAAGACTCAGAATGGCATCAAATTTCTTAAAAGCAACATATAAAGCAATAGAGCAATGCTTTAGAAATGTTGAGGATAATTTCCAATCTAGAATTCTATACCCAGCCAATTTGCAATCATATGTGAGGGGAAAATAAAGAATTTTGATATGCAAGTACTCAAAAATTGTTTAGGTGCCATGTACCTGTTGTCAAGAAGTCTCTGGAATATATGCTTCACGAAATCCAAGGAGTAAACCAAGAAAGGACATAGGATCCAAGTAACAGAGGATCCAAGTAACAGGAGAGAGGAGGTAGGGATGCCAGGACAATGGCCAAGGGAGGATTCATGATGACAGCCACACTATAGACTAGGAGAGTACCAAGTTCAGACTGGAATTAGGATGCTTCTGAGAAGAAAATGACACTGAAGGAATATCTGATGTGTTTAAATATCTAACAAAGAGCTTTTTCCATTTGGCCACAGAATTTGGGAATAGACTAAGCAAAAAATAAAACAAAGCAATTTTAAACATTAGGAAAATGTAATCTTAGTACATACAATTTTTCTGGGCTATCTATAGTGGTTACAGAGTGATAAGAATATAAAGATTGAAGACTGATCCACCTAAAAATGTTCATATGGCTTTTTTGGGATGATAGAAGATGAGAAGTTTGGAGTAGGGAGGGGACAGAGAAAAAAATTTTGGCCTTTTTTTTTTTTTAACTATGTACCTGTAATAACTTGAGTAAAAAATACACAAGATTATAAAAAAAGCAATTTTAAAGATGTCTAACAATGCTACCAAAGGACTGCCCATGAAAGCCTCTACTATATTATACCACTAGTTATAAGTGATTCTTTATTTGCATGACCTCACTCCCTTACTAGCACTTTTGGGAACCAATATTCTCAACATTAAACCATATTATGCAAATTATATTCCTTTTGCATATAATTTTATATCAAAATATTTTATATATAACTGATAGCTCCTCTGTTCTGTTAACTTTAGTAATCCTCAATCCACCTTGTCTAAATTCAAATATCAAATTCTGATGTACTCAAAACCTTAAAAAAATGTTTAATAGACAGTGAAAACATCAAAGCTTGATAACTGAGACTTTCATAAAAAGCTACCATTCTTTGGAAGGCATTTTTATTACTACAATAAAATAAGATCTTATAAAATAGGGATTTCTCATCCACTCAGGTATTATGCACAAAACCAGAGAAAGTCAACTATGACCTAATCTCTTCTCTAGAAAAAGTCAATTAGGAATTTCTGTTCACTGGTATTAAAGTAAAACAAACAAACACACACTATTTTTTAAGAATATACTGTCTGTACTGCCCTGTGTTGGTGAGCTATTTTGCTTTGAAAATCCATTCATTATTCAACAACTATTTATTGAGCCCTCTTTGTGACAGGTCCTTGGTTACAAGCTTCGGTGATATGGAGGGGAAAAAAATTCAAGTCCCTACCTACCTGCAGGAAGCTTACTTTCTAGTTGGTATTTTTTAATGTGGTTTTAAAAATCCACTCGAATTAATGGAGCAATCTGCTTTATTAAAAAATTGATCAAAACTTATTGAATCTGATCTCTTGCTTATTAACATGTCCAATAATAACTGTGTTTATGTGTAAATTATAGTACATGCAGAGCTGACAGCAACATTGCACAAGGACACAGTTGTGCCAATTGCTGTAGTCAGCATCTGTTCAGAATGATTAGTACTCAAGTTGTATTTTTTTAAGTCATTTTATCAAGATATGATTGACACACAAAAAGCTGTACATAGTTAGTGTATACAAATTTGTAGCTAAGTATACAACCATGAAACCATCACCACAATCTATGCCAAACATATCCATCACTTCTAAAAGGTTCCTCTCACTCTACTTGCTATTATTTTGTGTGTGAAAAGGCCTACACTCTTAGCACATTTTAAAGTATGCTATACAGTATTATCAACCACAGGCACTATGCCGTACAGTGGATCACTAGGACTTATTCATCTTGTGAAACTGAAACCTTGTACCCTTTGACTAATAAGTCTCCATTGCACCCTCCTCCCAGACCCTAGCAACCACCATTCTACTTTCTGCTTCTGTGAATTCAATTATTTTACTTTTCTCATATAAGTGGTATCATATAGTATTGTCCTTTTGTGTCTGGCTTAATTCATTTAGCCTAATGTACTCCAGCTTCAACCATATTGTCACAAGTGGCAGAATTTCCTTCTTTTTTAAGGCTGAAGAATATTCCGCCGTATGCATATACCATATTTTCTTTATTCATTCATCCATTGACAGCAGTTAGGTTACTTCCACGTGTTGGTTATGGTAAATAATGTTGCAATGAACATTGGAGTATAGATAGCTCTTTGATATCTTGATTTTAATGCCTTTGAATATACACTTAGAAGTAGGATTACTGGATCATATAGTTCTATTTTTAATTTTTTGAGAAAACTCTATACTGTTTTTCATAGTGGATGTATCAATTTACATTCCCACCAACAGTGTAAAAGGGTTCCCTTTTCTCTACATCCTCACCAACACTTACCTTTTTTTAAAGAAAATAATAGCCATCCTGACAGGTGTGAGATTCTCATTGTGGTTTTGATTTGCATTTCCCTGATGATTAATGATGTTGAGTACCTTTTCATGTACCTGTTGGCCCTTTGTATGTCTTTGTCAGGAGAAGAATAATTCCCCCTTCCACCTTTCTTTAGTTCTTACAATTAGACTAATCAGAAAGTAAAATGGACACATGACTAGATAAACAGGAAAAAAATAATTTCATACGTGTGCACAGGAGAATCACAATATGATAGGTCATAAAATGAGGCTCAGAGAAATGGTGAAACCAGGCGCCTATTTATAGTATTTAGATAAACAATAAATTTATGATAAATTGACAGGACAGAAAAAAGTTAGTGCTCAATAGAAAGGAATCTAACAAGGTTTGCTTAGTGAGGAATTTAAACAAAGTGGTAAATTTTTAAAAAGGCAATAAGAATTGATTATACAGACTATTTGACTCCAAATTGTTTACCTCTAGAGATAAACCATGTCTGTGAGGGGTGGTGAGGACACCTTTTACATGGGAGATTTACTTCCTGCATCCAAGGAGACAAGGAGGTCAAGTAACTTTAGTTCAAAGTAATCGATTTGCCATTTTGGGATATTTGGGGGTGGTCTGTCTCAGAATGTGACCTCTTCTTTGGAAAAATGTCTATTTAATACTTTGCCCCACCTTTTAATCAGGCTATTTGGGTATTTTTGCTGAGTTGTAGTTCCTTACATATTTTAGATGTTAACCCTTTAACAAATATACAGTTTGCAAACATTTTCTTCCTTTCCATAGGTTGCCCTTCATTTTGTTGATTGCTTCCTTGCTGTGCAGAAAGTGTTGGTGATATAATCCCACTTATCTATTTTTGCTTTTCCTGCCTGTGTTTTCGGTGTCATATCCAAGAAATCATTGCCAAGACGATGTCAAGAAGCTCTTCCCCCTGTGTTTTCTTCTAAGAGTTTTATGGTTTCAAGTTTTACATTTAAATCTTTAATCCATTTTGAGTTGACTTTGAGGTATGGTATAAGGGCCCTTTTTCATTCTTTTGCATATGGATCCAGTTTTCCCAACACAATTGTTGAAAAAAATCATTCTTTCCCATTGTGTATTCCTGGCACTCTCTCACGCTATATTAAATATTTAAAACATAACCCTCTGATTGATCCATATAATAAAGTACAATGCAACCATTAGAATTGATTTTGTAGATGAAAAGCAAATATAATAATTAAATACTATTACATTTAAAAAGCAGATTACAAAATAACCCATAGGAAACAATCCCATTTTTATCTTTAAAAATACAGAGAAGCAGAGCAGTTATATAAAACAGTGTTAATAGTGGTTCACAGAATAAGCTGATTCATGGGCAAATTTGAGAATCTGACAGACCTAAGATCTCTGCCCAAAACTCCCACTGAGTTTAGATATGCTCCTTTGGATGGAATCTTTCCCGACGCCCCCAGTTAGAGCTGGCAGCCTGTCCTCAGGGCTCCCAACGCACTTGGATGCAACCTCTACTACAGCATTTACAACTCTGTACTTAGAGCGGAAAGTTTAGAGTATTTTAGACTAGTCTTCATCTGCCCTCTTTTCTGTTTGAGGGGCTCTCAGGTTAGGGACCTTGGGAGCCTCTTTCCTCCTCTAAAGGATGACAGTAACAGGAGTTTGATTTTTTAGCCTTACCTGAGCCCTGGCTCTCCTCTCTCACATGCCTTGTCAGACTGGGAATCAGGAGAAAAAGCCAGTGAGCTCGCTCTCTCTCTGGTGGCTGTGGCTACAGTAGCAGGAAAATGGAATTCAGGGACTGGTAAAAGTGCCAGGACTACATTGGCTACAGTGTAGAAAAGGGTCTAATGCACTCTGGGTAGGGGGTAGCAGGCAGTGGTCTCTGCACTGGACTAATTTTGAGACTGGTTTGGCAGTCATCCATGATGGGTAGCCATTGGCAATTGTATGACTGTAGCAGAAACTTAGTGGCTTCGTTTTCTTACTTGTAAATCAGAATCCTGATCCCTCTCATCCCTCTGCCTCCTGGATGCACTGCCACTCAGACGGATGACATTCCCAGACTCTCTTGCAGCTAGGTATGGCCACATGATTAAATTTTAGCCAGTGTGAGCTATAAACAGAAGTGTTTTATGCAACTTCCAAAAAGAGTCCTAAAGCAAAGGGAAGATACCTCTTCCCTTCATTTACCAGCTATTTGGAACTCTGATATAACAGCTGGAACTCCAGCAGCCACCAAGCACTGTAAAACAAGGGTCACACTTTAGGATGGCAGAGCAGAGTCAGGGCCACAGAGCCACCATTCTAGCCCTGGAAGCACACTTCAGGATGATTTTTGCATTAAAGAAAATAAAAATCTATCTTTTTAAGCTTCTGTTATTATGTTTATATTTGTTATATGCAGTTGAACATAATCCAAACTAATAAAATGAGCCACTCAATATCTTTACTAATTTTTAACATTAAAAAAATTTAATTAAAGTATGAAGTTAATATGTGTGCATATGTGTGTGTCAGAGTTCTATGAGTTTTAACACAAATTTAGGATCATGTAATGATAACATGATCAGGATATAGGACATTATTTTTGAAAATCCTTCACACTGTCCCTCTGTGGTGAAGTCCAGCCCATCCCCCTACCCCTGGTAATCACTGAGCTATTTCCCATGCCTTTCTCTTTGGCCTTTCTCGGAATGTCATATAAATGAAATAATATAGTATGAAAACTTTGGACTGGTTTCCTTCAGCTTAGTGCCTTTGAGATTCACCCATATCATTTGTGTCAATAGTTCATTCTTTTTTTTATTGTGAAATAGTGTTCCATTGTAGGGACATACCATACTTTGTTTATCCATTTACATAATGAAGTGAATTTGGGTTGTGTCGTTTCTGGTGACTATGAATAAAGCTGCTATAAACATTATTGTACAGGCTTTTGTATAAACATGTTTTCACTTATCTAGGTAAATGCCTAGAAGTAGAACTGCAGAAACATACAGTAAATTATAACTTTATATAAGAAACTGTCAAACTTTTCCAGAGTGGCTATATCATTTTGCATTTCCACCAGCAAGAGTTCTAGTTGCTCTATATCCTTTCCCAGCAATTAGGATTATAAGTTTTAATTTTAGTCATGTTAATGATGTGTAGTAATATCTAATTGTAATGAATTTGTATTTCCAAAATTGCTAATGATGTTGAGCAACTTTTCATTTACTTATTTGCCATCCATATGTCTTCTTTGATGAAGTATCTATTAAAATCTTTTTTCTGTAACTGCTTCCTGCTGATGAGTATGTCTTTGAGTTAGAAGAGTGATATTTTCTGGCTGTCTGACTTATCAAAGTCCTGGGGTCCCTCTAGGCTCTGGGACCCTGAGAGAGGATGCATAACCGACTTACTGGATGTCACTTGTCTTTTTCTCTCTGGGTGGTACAGCTGGCTTCACTTAAAGAGTGATGCATCCAGGAAGTTATATCCAAGGGGGTCTTCCTTCTCTCATCCCACATTACCCAAAGCCTAGAGGGTGATAGCCAGAAAAGTGGCTTTTTCATCTTTCCTTCTTTCTTCTTTTCTTCCACCACACTCCTGTTGTTAGAGACCCTAAAAGCCACTTCTACCAATTGGAAGACGGGGCCGTAGGTCCCACCACTGTCTTTTGTAACTTTCTGTGAATGTCCAGAGCACTGGGGGATATGGCTTAAGTATTCAAGACAGTTTCACTCCCTGTGTCCTCAGGGTCTGCTGTGGTATAGTGTCTTCAGTTCTGAAGAAGTGTGGCACCTCCCACCCAAAGGCCAGGAACTATTAAGAATCAGGAGTGTTTTGGATGTGGTTCCATAGTCTAGCAGTTAGCATGTCTGCTTTACATGCAGAAAGTCCTGGGTTCGCACCCCAGTGAAACCACGGTCCATGGTCTATGGCCATGCCACCCTGAACAAGCCGATGTCTGATCTTGGAAGCTAAGCAGGGTCGGGCCTGGTTAGTACTTGGATGGGAGACCACCTAGGAAGACCAGATGTTGTAGGCATAAATTAAAAAAAAAAATAGAACTAGGAGGGTTTTGGGAAGGTCATGTATTCAAACAGCCTACAAAACATGCTTCATTTCTGGCTCATAGATAAAACTGGTAATTCTTCCTCTATAACCTCAAATATATATCTTTATACCATTAGCCACACACTGGCTCCCAAGCCCCATTGCCAAACCTCCGCCGCTCAGTCTTGCTTGTCCCAGATCACCCTCACTGGAAACCATGAGACTCTTCAGCAGCCCATCTGTTGGGAACCTCGCTGCTGTTCAGGAAACTGCTGGGTGCCATTCCCATTTCCCATCATGAGTCCCACCCTGGCTGTGTGTGGGTGCTCCAGAAAGTGTACTCCTTGGATAGAAGCAGGGCGTGGGGTGCAGGGGAGAAGCTTATGTGTGATTAGTAGCAACTGTGATTAAATGCTGAAACCTCCCTTCTGAAGCACTGAAAAAAACCAGGCTCAGGCACCCACTCCACTTTGCTGCAGAGGCAGCTGGTGGCAGTTCTGGTGGTCGGGGGGTCGACACCAAGAGGGCGTCTCCCATTGAACAGATCTTCTGTCCAGGGGAGACGCAGGCGAGCAACTACATCTTCACTGTCACAGGAATAATAAAGGACATCTCTGCTTGAGTGTTTTGTTAATGATTTCCATGATATCTAAATATGTTGCCCTGATACCTTACTGCTGAGAAATGAACAAGTTAATTTCCACAGTGACTTCAACTTATTGATTTAAAAAGCAATATTGCAGCCCTAATTTATCTCACATATTTGTTTTAAAAAGCCAGTATAACACTAATAAATAAGAATGTATATAAAATTTAGGGTATATCCTAAAAATTGCAACATTTCAAAGTGAGAAAGTGAGCCTGACCTATGACTTAAGAATTCATGAGCTATAGTCTTGGCCCTAAGATAAATAATGGTATCTGATTTCCTAATTCCATTGATCCGAAAAGAAAATAAATTAAAGGGCAGAATTTTAGGCAGAATAAATATAACATTACTTGAAGACTGCATTTCTCTAAGAAGTCCATTAGCTTGCTTTTCCGAGGGGCCAAAACAATTGCAGCCATATTCAAACCTGCCACAAGTCACACTGACAAGACAGCAAATAAAGAGTAATTATTCGATGAGCTATAAAGGCAAGAGTGCTTTCATGCTGAAATTGAATTATTTCACTATTGACATTCCATTTTCTGTTTCCCCAAGAAAAGAGCTTTTTCAAGTAGTCTTGTCTACTTGAAAGGTTTGCGTACCTGTCACATTTGTCTTTTGTCCTTTTCTTATTCTCCTCAAACTGTTCCAGGAGGCCTTTTGATTTTCCAGCTGGCAAAGGAAGAGGAAATAAGCCTCCATCTTTTGTATCGCCGCCAAACAGCTGGGGTTTTGTCTGGTACTTTGTAAAAATGCTAGGTTCACTCTGTTAAATTAAAAAAAAAAATCATAGTATTTCACACATAAAAATATTTAACAGCATTCACTTTTTTCTATATAATGCAGAGTAACATTTAAGTGCAAACTATAATACTGAATAACAAAGTTATATATGAAATATAAAACTTCCTTTATATTTCATATATGCCAGAAAATTACATTAAAATAAAGCAACTCTCTTTATTAATATAGTTTCTGCCTTACCAACCGAGATATTTGAAATGTCAGCTAAAATGGCTTAAAGTCAATTGCATATATTTAAAGGCAACCACAGAGAATTTTTTCTTCTATCAACTATTTTATTTACTTATATTTTTAAATTTTTATTTTTAATTATAGGTGACATGCAATATTATATTAGTTTCAGGTGTACAACATAGTGATTTATCATTTATATACCTTACAAAGTGATCACCAGTAGTAACCATCTGTCACTGAACATAGTTATTACAATATTGACTCTATATGCTGTATTTTACACCCCCTGTGACTTATTTTATAATGGAATTTTGTACTTCATCTCTTTCCCCTTTTCAGTCCAACCTCCCATCCCCCTCTCCTTTGGCTACCATTAGTTTGTTTACTACAGAGAATACTTTATGCTGCCTCTGAGATAGTGTGCTAAAAGTTTTTGTATTAGTAGGTGTAACTCAAATTCCTGTTGCTCAGCTGCTGGTGAACTAGACTTGTGATGAGTTTGACATGGACTGGACTGTGGGCATGCTGGCACGTGGTCAGCCATTTCCCGCATTCTGAGACAAAACTTACTCTGAAACACTCAGGGAGTACATTTACTCCTTCATGTTACTGGGCACCAATTCTTGCACTGAAATACTTATCTCAGAGCATACTCTACTAATTCAAAACTGACCTAATCTTATTAAGTATTTGAGGCATATAAGTCTGCATATAAAGTCAAATCTAGTTCTAATCCAAAATAAATAAATATATGAAAATATTTCTGACTCACAAAAGAAGACATGCTGGTTTAAAAAAAAAAAAGTGAAGGACTCAAGAGCTCAGTTCTTTATTCTGGCCCTTATTCATTAACTTAGGCCTCAGAATCCTCATCTCCTTCAAGGAGATAATGTAGCATACTAGACTAAAATCTATGAAATGAAGTTTTTTAGAAAAAAAAGTCCATCTAAAATAAAATTTATTCTAGTGGTTACCAGAAGGAAAAGGGGAGGGGGAAAATTAAAAAAATAAAATGTTAAAATATAATAAAATAAAATAAAATTTATCTTACTTTATTCCTATTTTTCTGAAGTTCTTTTTTCTTATGAATAAGAAATTTTTTATAAATAATAGTATGCCTAGTAAAAAAATATGCAATAGTTTGCTCTCCCTAGAAGTGGTCAAGTTAGTGGCACTTTTCTATATTGCTTTAATGATGGAAGAAACTGCAAATATAAATATTTTTCTCATTTCAGAATACCAAGTCAAATGAGTCACCAATCAAGCACAAATCCATTTAAGAGAGTAATCCTTAGAGATGTACAATTCTAAAATGTAATTCAATAGACTAAGTCTTCTTTACAGCTTATTTCCATAATGACTGTGAAGTACCAAGAGAAATTCTGGAAATCACACTCACATCCAGAGAACTCTGTTGTGACTGTTTTGGATGTCTCAAGTGGACACCAAAGTCCAACGGTGCTGACAGGGTCTCTGAATTTTCTGGACAGAACTGAGATCCAAAGAGGAACTGGGAATCACTGAGACTGGAGTAATCAGTCTGAGTATTAGTCCAGTTAGATGACTTAGTGGTCCTGAAAGTAAGCACGAAAAGAAAAGTATAGCAAGTTGAAAACTTCCTGAATGAATGAAATCATAATTCACGACTACTCATCTCAGACTATTCTGGGCAGAGTGCTGGCTTGCTCTGACCTCCTATTTCCCTGAACATTGCCAGGACTACCTATAAAGAAATACAAGAATATTATGAATGCCAGACAGTTTGATTACAACAACCTGGGAATGATCAGATGGAAATTCAAACAATAATGCCATTATTCCTTGAATAACAGCACTGTGAGCTAAAACACCATTTTGGAGATCAAAGTTCATAAATTCTTTAGGGATTAAGAGGACATTATCTTTTAAAAAGTTTAATCTTTTCACCACTGAGGGAATAGATAAAAAATAAAATATGGTATATGCATATAAATGATGCAGTAGTCAGAAGCAATAAGCTAGATGTACATATAACCACATAGATAAGTCTCAGAAATGTAATTTTGAGTGCAGAAAAAGAGTAAAAACTGAATTTACAGTATCACTTATCATTTTTGTAAACTTTTAAACCTACATCATACACACTATGAGGGTGGGGCCCTCATGATGGGATTAGTGTCCTTATAACAAGAGACACCAGAGAACTTGCTCTCTCTCTCTCTCTACCGTGTGAGAACACAGTAAGGTGGTTGTCTGTAAGCAAGGACGGGAGCTCTCAGCAGAAACCGATTATGGTGGCATAAGGCTGTAGGACTTCCTACCTCCAAAAGTGTGAGAAAATAAATTTCTGTTGTTTAAGTCAACTAGTTAACGGTACTTTGTTTTGGCAGCCCAAGCAGATTCATATAGGCTTCATTAAGACTGAAGAATATGATCAACTCAGATATGTGTACAGGAGGATCTATTAACAATTGTTTTTGAAACAAGGTATTGTTCCTTTTCACACAAGGTTAAGTGTCTTAACCTTGCTTGCTTTAAATACTTCCAGCTGTGGACTTCTGACTCGCTTCCCATGGATATCTATGCCATGCAGTAAGTAGGTCTGCCATTGCTAACTTGGTGGGTATGTCTCACATATGAAAGGGATAGTGATAATGACACAATCACACTTGAACAGTGTACTGAGGCTGCTACCGAGATAGCACATAAGTAGGACGAATAAAACACAGTATTCAAGTTTTTACTTGAAAGACATCTCAACAATTTATGTAACTTAATGTTGTTGTGTAATCGAAAACATGCTTTTCGTTAAAACACACAAACATACACACACAAATTCCTTTTCCAAATATTAAAGTATTAGATAGCATGTAAGTACATAGTCTAAGCTAAAGGAGCCATCATATATTAATACAAGACAAAAAGAAGTACTAATAGTTCAGCACAGGGAAAAGCAATTATTTTGACTAGTAGAATGATTTTCTAAGATTAGCTAAGGTAATGGGCTGCACACATACATTATAATTTAGGTTGAATAATCATTACTCAAAATAGCTCTCTGTGACTCCCATGTTAGGTCAAAGAGACTAATTAACTGGGCTGGAGAAAAAACAGCACAGTGAGCCTACAGAAATCCTGTAGGATTTATATTTACATCTTAAAGCTGTGATCTGGATTAAACAAAGATGGATTTTCTCTAATCTGTACCAACCGTAAGCACTTTTTTTCTTTTCGAGAAATAAAAAGAACAATGCTCTAGGTTTTTGTAGAGTTAATAACTGTCTTTAGGAAGGTGTTAGGAAAAAAATAAATTATCCAATGATAAAAGCACACCAAAAGCAATTAGAAATCCCTTAAATATATATTACTTTTGAGACATACTCACCAAGTTAGCAATGGCAGACCTACTTATTGCATGGCTGCTGGACACCAATGTAAGTACCTCAGTGGAGCAGTAGAGGGGACAATATAGAAATGAGCCTTATCAACAGCTGGAGTGGCTCTTAATTCCACAGTACCTACAAATTGTACTACACAATTGAACACATACCTGAGCACTGTTTTGATTTTTTCTCCTTGCTATTTCAATAGCCATCACTCTCCAACTGCAGTAAGAATTTCTAGAAGTTGGACCATGACTCCCACAGGCCTCATAGGCCCCAGGCCCAGTGTTGGACACAGAGTCATTGCTCAGTTAACACATATAGCTGAACTGAGATTGTTTTCATAATCAGAAAATAGGCAAAAGTAACAAGAAAAGTATGGGAGGGTACAGTGGTGACAGGCAAGGGGAAAAAAAGAGGAAGAAGCTATATGGGGTAACACTACCACTAGAAACCAATAGAAAGGAAAGCCTCTCTCTTTGAAATTAATATAACTAATAGACCTTCTTAAGTACCAGAGTATAACCAGAAAACTTACCCAGTGCCTGTGGGAATACTGAGCATCTCTTTGATACTCCAGACATTAAAATTCATTTCTTACGATTATCGCTATTAAAAAGAAGAGGAACATTAAACTAAAAGGTTAATATAGTATAATTTCCCACCCCCCAAAGATTACTTTCCTGGTGACTATTATTATTATATGTTGATGAAGGCATTTCAGCAGTTATATTCCTATCCAACTGGTGATAATTCCCATTACCTATATGCAGGAAACAGGTGTTTTCTGCTGTTAATTTGCATATAAATTCCCTTCTTTCCTAACACTACCAGGGAGAGCCCAGTCACCTGTGAAATAGTAAATTTGCTTTCCATCCTCTGCTGTCCTGTCCTTTTTTCTTGCCACCCTACTAATAATCTGCTTTTAGGAAAAGACCAAAAAACACCATCTCTCACTGCCTGATACAATGAATGATTTAATCTATAACCTCTCAAGTAGACTAGCTCTTTCCAGACCATAGGATCTTGGAATGGCAAGAGAGCTGTGGAATCAGGCAGTAAAGAAGCTAGATGAAGAGTGTACGCTTTGGACAAAAGTGACTTCCCACACCTTTCATAAGCAGCTGCTTACTCTGTTCAATGCCAGCCCAATACACTGCGTACTACGGTTCTGATGATGATCATATAGCCTGGATTTTATGAAACAAACCTAATTTCTAAATTTTGTTTCCCTGATCTCATGGAAAAGTCATATGTATCAGATTATTATTACCATTGAGGGCATCAGAAAATAGTTCCTACACATATGGTGGACATATTTGACCAAATATCAAATACTGTTCTAACGTAGGTATCAATAATATGAAACAGAAGTTCTGAACGAATATAAACATGTAGTATACTTATAATTTAACCTCGTTTAGAGAAACTGCTTGCATTGAAGTTTCCCACTTTTCTAGAAAAACAGGTGCATTCAGGTGTTTATAACCACTTGTTTTGCAAGAATGTTAAGTACAGACCACCGGATCATGGGGCTCAAGGCACTGCCATTTACACAGCCCCCATTATGTGCCAAGCACAGTGCTAGATACATCGCAAGATACAAGTTTAATGGTTTTGTGAGGCAGGTGTTTTTATCCCCATTAGGAAGTTTGTGAAGACTCAGATGAGCTAATTTATTAGCTCAAGTTCTCTCCAATAATTAAAGGTAAGTAGGTTCTAAGCTAGGTCAGCCCAGTATCAAAGTCCATGCTGTTTCAAGCACTCCATGCTCTTGTTTCCCAGCACTGGTTCCATTGTAGGTACTTTGTAGACCCAAGCAGCTCTGTATTTCTCCCTTCAGGAGCAGCAAGATAATGAATTGAAAGGCTTAGCTTTAAAGGAACCAGATCAAATTTCAGATCCTAACTCTTGTAGTTATAAACAGTGTGAACTTGGGCAAATTAGTTAATTTCTTTGAAGCTCAGTTTCCTTATCAGTTAAATGAAGATAAGACCTACCTTTAAGGGCATGGTAGGGATTCAAGATCATGAATATGCACTGCCTGGATATGGACACCTGCAAAACTATAAAAACTCTTAGAAAATAACATAAGAGAAAATCTAAACGACTCTGGGTTTGACAATGACTTTCTAAATATGACACCAAAGACATGATCTATGAACAAAAGAATTGATAAATTGGACTTCATTAAAATTAAGAATATTCTGCTCTGTGAAAAACATTGTCAATAAAATGAGAAGAAAAGCCACATACTGGGAGAAAATATTTGCAAAAGCCATCTGAAAAAGGCCTGGTATCCAAAATATACAAAGAACTCTTAAAACTCAACAATAACAAATAACCCAATTAAAATATGGGCCAAAGACCTGAATGTACATCTCATTAAAGATATACAGATGGGAAATAAGCATAGAGTAGAACTTAAAGCTTCTCACAACATAAACTAAGTATGTGAGGTGATAGATGTGATAATTAACTAGAGAAGGAAATCCTTTCACAATGTGTATGTATATCAAATCATCATAATATATACTTTAAATATCTGACCATTTAATTTGTTAATTATACTCAATATTACATTATACTCATTTATATTCGACAAAGCTGAAAAAAAAAAAAAAACCCAGGCAAAAAATTTAACAAACTATATGAGGAAAGCTATATGAGGAAAACTATAAACCACTCCTGAACAATGAGAAGATATATCAAGTCCTTTAATAGGAAGATTCGACATCTATTCTACATTAAATCTCTCTAGGTTAATTTATAACTTTAAAATAATCCCATTAAAAATACCATCATGTTTTTTTCTGCAGGTATAAAATTGATTAGAAAGTTCATCTGAAAAAACAAACAAGCAAGACCAGCCAGGAAAATCCTGAAACAGAAAGAGAAAAGATGAGGAGAAAAAGGGGGGGGGGGCGGGCGCTAGCCCCACCAAATATTAAAATGTATTATAAAGCGTCTATAATCTTACAGCTTTATATTGGCACATGATTAGGTAGGCAAAAAACAGAACAGAATATAGCAATAAATCCAATTAAAAATGGAAATGTAGTATATATATATATATATGATAAAGGTAGTTATTGCAAATATATTGTGGAGAGATGTTTTAAAAAGTAGAATTTGGATAACTGAATAGCTCTATGAAATAAGATAAGATTGGATCTATTCCTTTCACCATACACCATAAAATATTCCAAATGAGTCAAAGATAATATAAAAATAAAACCATAAAAGCACTGGGGGTGGGGAGTACTGGTAAATTCCTCTATAGTCTCGAAGTGGAGAAAACTATGACTCAGAATCCAGAAATAATAAGAGAAAACACTGGCAAACTTGACTGCATAAAATTTTTTACAAGAAAATTTGTATCACATAAAAGTCTTATAGAAGACTTTTATAGTTATAAATCGTGTGAACTTCATCCAAACATATGACCCAATAGTTCTACATATGTAAATAATATCTCAGAATGAAGCAAATAATTATATTACTGTCATTGGGAATCAAAATTTTCAGTGTATGAGAAAAGATACAAATACAAAATCAACAAAGTTAAGCAAAACCTCTGTGATACTAGGTTTGAAATAAATCAAAAATCATTATTAACTCAATGTATTTTTCTCTTTAAAAATGTTTCATAGCTCTGTCCACTGAAAATGCCAGGAAATAATGACCAACCCTAATATCCAGCTTTCTGTCTTAAAATACCATTCCTCACTTAAAGGAACTAGGTCTGGGACAGAAAATGTGCAAAATGAGTCTGGGACATCTTGTACCAGAGAATAAGGAAGTTACCAGACTACAAGGCCACTGACAACTAGAGAGCTAACTTAAAGAGCCTTCCTCTGTTAAACTTATATTTTAAAATATCCTCATTAATTACTTTGGAAGATATGCAATCATCTCATTATTCTGAAAACTAGTTGAGAAATAATTATTTATCTTACCTTTTTAGAACAAACTGTATCGCAGGGTAACCAACATATAGATGCGAGAAAGTTCTTTATAGATGTATTCCAGCTAACAGATGCAGAACAAAGGGTAGAATTAGAATATCACCATTTTGGAACCTTAATGAAAACAACAGATCTAGGCAACAATCATCAATGGCTGCTAAAACCATTAGGTGAAAGGCTGGTAAAGAACTTTATAATGGATAGATCAGGCTGGCAACACAAAGAGAGACCCAGATCAATTAGGAATCTAATGAGATTCAATAGGACCTGACCGGAATTACCAAAGAAGTAAGTATATTTGCCAAAAATATTGAATCTTAATCTGATTAAGCTGCTAGATCTAATGAATAGTTTACAGAAAATGCAGGTGTTAAATATATATGGAGGAATACAATCAGCAAAATCCAGAGAATGGGAAATTCTACAGTTTAAATGACCCAATTTTTTCAAAGCATAAAAGACAAAAAATAAAAATAAAAATGAGTGGGAGACTATCGATTAAAATAGATTTATGAGGCACACCAACCAAATTCAATGTATTTGGATCTGAGTTGTAAGAAATCAGGGAAATTTAAATACTGATTCACCATTTAGTGATATTAAAAAATTGTTAAGTGTGATAATGATATTATAGTTATGACAAAAAGTCTTAATTTTTATACATATATATGTTTTAAATGGATAAAATTATCTAATGTTTGTGCTTTGCTTTAGAACAACAGAGATGAGCTGGGGAGTTGGGGAGGGGTACAGACTGTGACCCTAGGTTGATAATTGTCGAAGCTAGATGACAGGGACATTCGAATTCATTCATGATCTCTACTTTTATATGTTTGAAATTTTCCACAATAAAAAGCTAATAAATGAATAATCAGACTCCTATACTCAACTGCTGACCTGACATCTCAACTTGATGACTAAGAAGCTCAGACTTAACATGACCAAAAACAAGATTATCAGCTTTCCCCTCAAACATGTCTCTCCACCTACAGTCTTTCTATTCCAGTTGATAGCTACTCCATCGTTCCAGTTATTCACGCCAAAACATAAAAGTCCTCCTCCTTTTTTCTTTCTTCCATAACCAATCTTTCAGCAAATACTATGGTAATTCCTTCAAAACATATTAAAAATCTCACCACTTCTCATTCCTTCTGCTGTAGGGTTGCCGGATAAAATATAAGATGCCCAGTTAAATTTCAATTTCCCAAATATTGCATGGGACACACTTGTACTAAAAAAAAAAAATTACCTGAAATTCAAATTTAACTGGGTGTCTTATATTTTTATTTGCTTAATCTGACAACCCTACTCCACTGCCACCAGCTCGGATTACTGTAATGGCCTCCAAACTGGTCTCCTGATTTCACCCTGATCCCATCTCATACTCTCTTCTCTACAGTCAGAATTACTTTAAGTCAGATCATAATGCCCCTTTGCTCAAACACTCAACTGCTTCCCCTTACTCAAAACACAAGCCAGAGTTATTATTTTTATTTTCAGTGTCCTCTGCAATCTCCCCTTAGCCTTGCCTCTCTCCCATCTACACTCAATTCCATACCTTTTATGAGGACCTCACTGTTGCTCTCCCTTGCTGGAAACACACCAGCTTCAGGTCCCTTTCCCGTATTGTTCCCTCCACTTGGTTCATTCCTCCCTGATACCAGCACAATAGTCTTTACCTCCTTCGGGTGTTCACTCAATTGTTTATTCAAAATTGTCACACCTCAACAATCACTATATCTCTTCCCTGCTATTTCTTCACAGTACATCACCATTCTAATACACTATATATTTTATTAATTTACCTTGTTTTATCTCAGCATGCACACTGAGGCCTACTAGAATGTAATGATAAGTGCTTTAAGAATAGGAATTTTTGTCTGTTTTGTTCACCGCTATATCCCCAGAATCTAGAAACTGTGCCTGGCACATAATAGGCACTCAGAAAATATTCACTGTTAAATCAGTAAAAAATACTTGGGAACTAAATTAGGAAAATGTAGCAAAACTTTCCAAGTATCCACAACTTTAAAAATACATAGTTTGTTTTCAATTATTACATTTCAGGTCCCTAAATCAGCACAGACTTATTACATATTTTTAAAAAGGAGAGGTAAATTAGATATAGGATTCCTGGCTCTCATTTACTTATTTCTTGCATAGCCTGAGTATTTTTCTTCCATCCACACTAGAAATTCCTCCTTCTAGAGTCTAGATGTAGGATCTTATACAGTTTTATACACATCATTACAAGACCATTATTTAAGTTCATTATTATTACATCTAGATAATAAATCCTGTTGTCTTCCATTGCTGTTTATGCTAATGGAAAGAAAGTAATTTACACAGCGTGTAGCTTGGGATTTAGAATATTACTCCCCAGGTTCCAGATTTAACTTTTTCTTAAGAGTTTTCTTAAATGTGGTTGAAGAAATTCCATGGTCACATCCCAAACTACGTCTAAGGACCACATGGGGCTTGATCTGCTCAGCCTCAGGTTTATGAAGTAGCAGGGAGGCAGTCATTCTTCAGCAGGACACTAGTCATTCTAAGGTAAATGAAACCTGAAATGCATACATTAAAAACTTTCCAGGGCAGGGCTCCCTCCCCTCTCTCATCCTGCAATTCTATGAAAGGAAGCATAAAAGGAAAGGTGTGAGTGCACGCAAGGAATGAGACGATTTTCACAGGAAGGGCCCTGGCAAGGCGGTGGGCAGGGGAGGAACACGTGGGCTGAAGAAAGTGCCCTAAAGGGCATGAAGTACCCCAAGTCTGACCCCGTCTTCAACTGACCCCGTATGAGGCCTTCCAAGTGCCCCCTCTGCTCCTCCACTCGGTGGCAACAGGACTTTCCCTCAGACCTTGGTGACGCCTCTGGCCTCAACCAGGCCTGCCTCAGCCGTTCTCTCATCTTGTTCCTTCTTTTCAACCAGGAGACGTGCTCCCGGCTCCTAGACTAAATCATTCCGATGGTCTTTCCAGAAGCCTCGATGGGATTTCCGGTAATAATCAAGGACAAATCCCAGTGGGTTTCTCTGGCTTCCCGTTCACCCTGACTTCCGGGCCGACTCTCCTCAAGACCAGGGATGGCAAGCGTGGCCCCCTGGAATCTGACGGAAACAGCCCTCGGAGGAAGAGCACAGAAGTCAAGTCTCCTTGCAGAACCGGCGCAGTCTTCCGTCACAGGGAAAGAGAAGGCGGCTTAGGACTTCAAGGCAAGGCTCAAATGGAGAGGCCTACGCCCGAGGAAACGCTTCGAGGTCCCCGGGAATCCTGAACCTGTCCGCAAGGCCCATTCAGCTCCCCGACTTTCTCCCACCTCCCCCTTCCCATCCTCTCCAAGCGCCCCTGTTCAAACCCCTCCTGCCTCCGCCTCTGAGGGCCGCACGCACCCACCCGGACCCACGGCGGCCAGGAGCTGCCTTCCACGCTACTCGGTCCTGTGGAGGCTGCTTAAGCATGCGCGGCTCCGCCCCCAGGGCCCGCTCTGACCAATGGGGATTACACCTCGACCCCCTGTGCCCGCCCCCATTGTAGCACGTGACTATAGGTTTTGCTTGTTCTGAAGGTTTCAACGCTGGGATTATTGGCCAGGCCCTCCTGGCCTATTTCCTGCCTCACCACCACTGCATGCCACACCTAAACCACGTAGGCCTCCTGAGACCTACTCTCACAGCAATTATAACAAATGTGGTGGAGGATGTTGATAATTGGAGAGCTTACGCATGTGTGGAGGCAGGAGGTATATGAGAAATCTGTATCTTCCACTCAATTTTGCTGGGAACCTAAAACTGCTCTAAAAAGTAGACTGTATTTTAAAAATAAATGTTAAAAAAAGGCCAAGCAGAGAGATTTGGCATAGCTGTACAATGGCAAACTAAATAAAAAGGAACGCATGATTGATAGGCACGACCTTGACTGAAC
Organism: Eonycteris spelaea; assembly: GCA_003508835.1. NCBI lineage: Eukaryota > Metazoa > Chordata > Mammalia > Chiroptera > Pteropodidae > Eonycteris > Eonycteris spelaea. Next base: position 2,429,554 of record PUFA01000145.1, on the reverse strand, counting down.
GACATGGATAATTCTCAAGATAATTATGCTGAGTGAAAGCAGCCAAACACGAAAGAAGACATACTGAATGATTCCATTCATATAAAATTCTAAAAAATGCAAATTAATCTATAGTGACAGAAAGCCAACCAGCAGCTGCCTGAGGCCAATGAGTGCCATAGAGAAGGATTACAAATAGAAACTCAAGGATGATGGGTATGTTTACTACGTTGATTGTGGTTGTTTCATAGATATATACATAGACCAAAATGTGCTGTTTATTGTGTGAACTATACCGAAATACAGCTTCGAAAAATAAAAACATTACAGATAGCTGAAGCTTTACTCTGCCCTCCCTGATACCATTCCCCAGGTGACTTCTATCCTGAATTTGATGCTTCTCGTTTCTATGCATGCTATATATTTTTAGTTCATATTTATAAACAATATAAGAGCATTGTGTGGCATGTTTGTAACATTTTATAAATGGTATACTTGTGCATCTTCTGTAACTTGACTTTTTAACTCACTATTTTTAAGATTTATCTCTGTAGATTCAAGTATCTGTAGCCCACTTACAGTAATTCTAGTATCTCATTGTGTGCCTTTAAGCCAATTTCCTCATTGTCCTGTGGTAAACATTCAGGCTGCTTACAGTTTTCCCCCTATATGGATGCTGCAATGAACCACCTTGTACCTGTAAATACACGTGAGAGGGGATCCCCAGGGTAATTATACAAGGGTGGACTTTCTGGCTAGTAAGGATTGTGCCGTTGACACTAGCAGGGTCTGGGTGTTTGCTGTTGTTGAACCTTTCATTGGCACATTTTTAGAGGCTGATTGACATCTTCTGTTGGTTAGTAAAAGGGGTGAATTGTTCACATCCCTGTGTTACTAATAAGAGAGGGAGACATTCATTTTCCTAAGTGCATTTTGAATGGAATCACGATGTCAAATATTTTCATGTTCCCTCTTTTGCTCCTCTGTAATGCTCTTCTTCACTCAAGCCCTTGTGACATTCAGCTGTCACAATCAGTGTTCCCAGTTACCACAAACTCCTAAGAAGAGCCTTATTCTGAAGCCACCAACCTCTTTAACATTTCTTCTGACTCCATGGAATGCTTTCTAAATTTATATCCACGGCATTTCGGTTGCACAGTTTTAAAAATTCAGGATTCACCTCTAAATGTTCTTTAATATTTCATCGACTGTGAGTTCATCAGCCTTATGTGTTTCTATATATAAGAACTCTCAGGCTGTTAATGCCGACGGGCAGATTTCTCTCATGCAGAACTAAAAACAGAGCAGGAAGCACAAAGGGGTAAGCAGGCTAGGCTCTGTCTCAACAATCAACAGCATTGTGCAGTCATAACGTCCCTGTGTCACTAAGCAACAAGAAGGTGACCTCCTGAGAGTCTCTTTCCTCAGACGGTTGAGAGTCTCTTTCCTCAGACGGTCTCAGGAAGACAAGACGAAAGTTTGCCTTTTCTACTCCATTCCTGGAAAGATGCAAAGTGCTTTAGTAGGCTCCTGGGTAAGAGTGAGCTGCTGGGCCTGGGGTGGTACCTGAAGTTTGAATGAATCATGAGAATAAAGTGAGAAAGCTTTCATCCAGCATCCAGGCTAGTGGAGGACCCAAAACTGCTTACTTCCACTCTGCCATTCTGAGGTCACCCCTGGAGCCTACTTAGTTTTCCTGACACCATGTCTACTTCCATGTGTCCTGGTGTCATGCTAACCAGCTGAGCATCCTAGTCTGCCAGCCGCCCCATTTATTCTCAGACCTTTGCTTGTTGCCCCCGAAATTCTGAAGTTTGAATGCTCCTTAGACTAGAACATCTTGCCTGGCCCAGTAAATACTATCGAACTAAACTGAATAGAGAGCAAAGGACATTTGACAGGTAGCAGAAGGATGGACAGTAAAGTTGGATTACCCAAGCCCTCAGTGGGATGAAAAAATAATGGGCTTCCCAGTTATGCTTGGGGTTCCCCCCATGATGGCCGGAGGCTGGCTTGGGACACGTACTTTCTGCTCAGGGCTATGACCATGGAGGGACCAGACACACCATCCTCTCCAGGGATCACTCAGAACAAGGAAGATAGGCCACAGGAGTTCCATGGCCAGATATCCATGGGGTGTCTGCCTGAGATATTAACACAGTACAGCTCCTTCCTTCTTAGACCCCTGATAGATGCTCGTTTCCGTCCTCTGTCAGTCCCCATCACTGAAATTCTCTCCAGAAGTTATCCACTGTTGGTAAAGAACTTCTTTTGGAAAGTTCATCCCTTAGCTGTTACAGTCAGAGGTTGCCCTTCGTGCCTCAGTATGGGAGAGAGAGCAAGCAGCACAAAGGTGTTCATGACTTTGCAGTGGAAGCAGAAGATGAATCCATTCAGTCCCTGCTCCTCGGGGATGCTTGACCTATTTATTAACATTGTGAGGAGGGCGACAAAGGGAACTTCCTCTCAGATCCCCACTAGATAGTGCCCCTGTTCCCAAAATTGCTCAGTGCTCTGCATCACCCCAACTCAGAACCTGTCTGGTTCCCTCCCCTGCTGAAAAGTCTTCCCTTGCTCTCAGAAGAGAACCCATATTCCTGGCCTTGTCCTTTCCTGACCTCACTTCACCTCTCTCCAGCTTGCTAACAATCCTTTAGTCATAAGGCCTCTTTTTTCGTTGTTGTTCTTCCAATGTATCTCTCTTTCTCTGGCCTCTGAACCTTACAACTCTCACTGCATAGAATGCTTTTCTGCTGCTCCTCACAGGGCTGATTCCTTTTCATGTTCAGGTCCCACCTCCATTGTCGTGAGGGGCTGTCCCTGTCTCCTGTCACTCTTGATCTAGTAGTCATCAGGCTAGTTCTTCCCTGACCCTGTTCACTGCGCCTGACTCCCCCACAGAAGGAAGGTTCATAGGAACAAGGATCTTTCTGTCTTTTCACTGCTGTCTCACCAGCCCATATTAGGACCTTACTAAAGAGAGAGAGAGAGAGAGAGAGAGAGAGATTGAGAGGGAGTGAGAGAGGTGGGGAGAGAGAGAGAGAAAGAAGAGAGGTAGGGAGGGAGAAGAGAGGAAGGAAGGAAGGAGGGAAGGAAGGAGGGAGGAAGGGAGGGAAGGAACTCCTGCCCCCCACACACATGACCCTCCCAGGTGGGCCAGCAAGGCAGAGGCCAACTATTCTAATGATGGATGGGAGACACCTCTTCACAGGCCCCTCTCCCCCTTCAGGTTTATAATATTCTTTCAGGAACACCCAGGAGAGGCTTCCAGCCTGGGGACCCCAAGGTCTGGGACCCAGAGTTAGGATTTGGGTAGGATTTACCCATATGCCTGCCTTATTATAGCACAACAGTGGCTTCTATGGGCACTACAGAGGCCAATTCAAGAGTGAAAGTGCTCGAGAATACCGCCTTGCAGCCAAGCCCCAGCCTCCAGCAGTGTTCCTGCAGCGATGTCAGGTACAAGGCAGCCCCGGGGGCAGCTGTGGTGGCTGAGCCAGTTTCTGCTCCTCTCAGGCCCCAAGAGTATCATCTTCAGCCCTACCACAGCTGGACTGACACCTGGGGCCAGCCTACCCCCAGGAATAGGCATGAGGCTGGCCCCTCTTACCTGAAATGTCAAGTCTTCCCTCTACAGATAGGGTGGGGAGTAGCCAATAGCAGGATGGATGATTTTGCTCAATGCTCCTTCTAGATGGGGTGGGCGGCCCTGGAGAAAGAGCCTCCAGAACCCAGGAAGTAAGACTTGAGTTTTGCCTAAGACCACCCTGAAACTCAGATTCCTTGATGCCATGAAAGCTCACGGTCTAGCCCACACTCAGCCCCATAGCCCAGGGACTCAGGAGCGAGTGAGTGGGAGGCCTCTTCTGGTCAAGGTAACAGCATGGAAAGTGGCTGGGCACCCACCCCCACTTGGCAGGCCCGGCCAAGGGGGACTGGAATGGAATGATGGCAGAAGTGGCCCAGAGTGGCTGGAAAAGGCTTCCTGAGAATAGGAAAGGGAGGCAGGTCCCCAGGCCTGGAGACAAGGTGGGGGGCGGGGGAGCACTGTTCATCAGTTGGGCCCCAAGAGGAAAATGCCGACTGGAAAGAGAAGAACTTACGACAAAGTGTGGGGGCCTCAGAGGAAGGCAGGCAGTCTCATAGGTTGCTAACAACCAAGGGGACAAGGGGAAGGCATGGCTGCTAGAACCCAGAAGGACAGAGTGGTATGGAGAGGGCCACCCTGACAGGAGTGGCCATCTTGAGTGGAGAGACACAGCCAGGTGGGGGCTGGTCTGGGCAGGAGCCAGGAGAAGAAACGCCTCTTACCTTGGTCCCTCCCTCTCCTCCCAGGGCTTCCCAGTGGCCAAAGGGAAGGCAGCCTGGAGAGAAGTGTACTTAGATTAGCCTCCTGGGCAAGAGCAGGGAAGAGGAGGGCTGAGAGGGACTTGGAGGGGTGCCTGGAACATGCTCTGCCCGCAGCAGCTTCTTGCTTCCTAGCCTTTAGCCCGTTCCTACTTGATCTGTCATCTGTCTTCTCCAGGAATTGCTTTCTCAGGCCAAGAGCGAGACCTGGAGGCTGCCATGCTATGGAGTCTGAACTTCCTTAGCATTCTTAGTCAAAAGGGCTGCCTGGCACTGCCTACTGAGGGCCCCAAATGCAGCTCCAGGCTGCTCACCTGGGGCCACCTCCCTTGTGAGAGTGATGGGTTCTAAGAAGTACAGGGACAGAGGCAACCCAGGGACTTCCTGCTGGGTGTTTGTAGTAGCCCTCAGTGGCAGCTCTCACCCCCAAGACCAGAACATCCTCTTAATCTGTCCCTCAGGGATAGAGTAAGGGACATGTTTTTGTTGAAGACTTGCTACATAAAGTTTTTATGAATGTTATTAGCAGCCCCAAACAGCATGATCTGTGTGCGTTGGGCTTAGGTTGTATAAATGCCAAGTCTCATAGCTCTTTCTAGGTCTAGAGCTGTTTTAATTAGTGGGACCATTCAGGGAAGGTGCACATTTTACTTTCTTGTTTGCTCAGAGATACCAGGTTTCTGCTGGTTGGTTGCAGCTATTATTGTTGGAAACCTTTCCAAGACGTGGCATCTACTTTCCTTAGTTTGGGACAGGTAGGAATTTTGTGTGTCCTTTATATGCAAGAAAAAAATTACTTTTCTAAACCAGATTATTTCTGACCTTTACCTGCCTGACTCTTGGGAAATGTAATCCTGGTTCTGTTTGTTCTCAAGGTCAGACTAGAGTCTTGGGGGATCACGGTTGGGGGCAGATCTTTCATTGGCGATGTGCCATGACTGCTGTGACCCTGCCACCACCCCCCACTGGTCCCCGCCATGCCTCAGACTGCTACAGGGGTTTCTCTCTCAGCACCCCATGACTGCAGACTGCCCAGCCTCCACAGGGGCCCTTAGCCCTCCCACATGCAAACACTGCCCCCTTCCAGGAAACCTGCCCCTCCTCCAAGCCCTCTTCATCTGGAACCCCTGCCCAAGCCCCACCTGCTCAGAGACTGCAGGATTTTTACCTCCTCGGTGGAAAAGGAGCCTTGGATGTTTTAGAAGCAAAGATGTAGGTGAAATTCTCCTCAGGGGCCAAATACTCAGAACTGCCTGGGTGGAGAGAAAATGACTATGCTTCTTAAACAGGCTCCCACAGCTGTGAGAACAAAACTCCAGTCAGTGGGAGTCAATAGAGTATCCTGCCATGGTGAGAATAGTGAGTTTCCAGAGTCAGCTGCCTCCCAAATAAAGCATCACGGGTCCAGGGCTGTGTACAATTCTACAGCTGAGGATAGAGATTGGGAAGAATTTATGGGTCAATTGGAACTTGCCCTAGATCCCAAGAATTTTTTAATTGACATTTTTAGAGATGATTGTAGATTCTTAAGCAGTTGTAAGAAATAACAGAGATTCCTTCTACATTCTGCCCAGTTTCCCCCAATGGCACATCATGCAAAGCTACAATATAATATCACAACCAGGACCTCAACATTGATGCAGTCCACCTAACTCATTTAGATTTCCCCAGTTTTACATGTCTTGTGTGTGTGTGTGTGTGTGTGTGTGTGTGTATTGAGACCTATAAATTTTTATCACCTGTGTAAGTTTCGGTATCCGCCACCACAGTCAAGACACTGACCAACACCACAAGGATCTATGGCGCTGCCTTTTTATGACCACACCCACCAGCCTCCTGCCTGCCACCCTCCCCTGTCCCTAAACTATGGCAATTACCAATCTCTTCTCAATTTCTAAAATTTCGTCACTTAAAAATGTGTCATATAAATGGAGTGATACAGCATACAACCATTAGAGATTGGCTTTTTCTCATTCAGCACAATTTCCTAGAGATTTATCCAGGCTTGTATGTATCATTCCTTTCCATTACTGAGTAGTAGTCTATGGTATGTATGTACGAATTTGTTTAACCATTCACCTATTAAAAGATACCCGGGCTAATTCCAGTTTGGGGCTCTTACAAATAAAGCCGCTATGACCATTTGTGTACAGGTTTTTGGGTGAACATAAATTTTCGTTTTGGGGATAAATGCCCAGGAGTGCAATTGCTGAGTCATATAGTAGTTGGATGTTTAGTTTTTTAAAAAACTGCTGAACTGTTTTCCAGAGTAGCTGTACCATTTCACATTCCCACCAGCCATGTATAAGGGATTCAGTCTCTCTGCATCCTCACCAGTATTTGGTGTTATCTCTGTTTTTTACTTTAGCCATTCTGATTGATGTGTTGTGATATCTCATTCTGGTTTTAATTTGTATTTCTCTAATATTTAATGATGGTGAACATCTTTTCATGTGTTATTTGCCATTTGTATATCCTCTTTGGTGAATTGGACCATGCTGAGGAGTGGTCCAATCCTGGGTATATATTGAAGGAAGTATCAACAGGATTTCCTGGCACTTTGGATGTAGGGTGTGAAAGAAAAGAAGCAAGAGGACTCCAAGGTGTTTGGACGGATCTAGCAGCCATGACCTGAGCTGGGGGAGGCTATAGATGGGATTGGGTTTGGGGAATGATTCAGAGCTCAGGCATGTGTTTGAGATGCTCATTAGACATTTGACTACTGAGCCCAGCATTCAGGAGTGAGCTTGAGCTAGAGAGAGAAATTTCAGTTTCCTGGTAGTATTTAGAGTCAAGAGCTTGGGTTGCTGATGAGGGAGTAAGTATGGGGGCCTAATGTAAAACTTGAACCACTGCCCCCTAGATGGCAGGATATCCTGGAAGATGCTTCAGCCCTTTCCTCATTTGGTGGCCACAGAGGCTTCTGTTTGGGGGACAAGTGCGAGGATGAGACGTCCCAGAAGTGAGGTGTTGCTTTAATTTGTATCTGCCCTTTCAGGGTATTGGCAGTGTAACAGTTTGCGGGGGGTGGCTCCTGGCATCTTCCCTCTATTGTGGGCCATGAAGTAGTATCTTTGGGTCAGGTAAGCCTCATTAACTTCTTTCTCACTCTTTCAAGGAACCCGCAAAGCAACACTTCTTCTCCAAGCATGATAATCGCACTTCCTTCGACAAAGTGAGAGCTGGGGAGAGGAGAGCGGGCGGGCCCCCAGATGAGGTTGATATTGAGGTGGAATGGATGGGATGAGCCATTGTGGGGAGAGAGAGCTCCGCATGCAGACAGAGGAGTGTCTGTCTTCCTGACAATCTCTCTCCTATGGGAAATAGCCCATTGCCCAAATGGAGGTACCTCTGCTTTAGTTTCCTCTGCCAGCTTGCCTGACAATGTGCAAATCCCCCGGGAGCCACGAACTTTCCGGGGGCTTCACCTTGGAATAGAAAGCATGGCTGCAGGGAGGCAGGTTGAAAAGGTTGGGGTACAGGCCAGGGAGGCCAGGCACAAGCCAGGCCATCGCCAAGCAGGCTTGGGTTTAGGAGGCGCCTAAGGCCATGCGTGGTGCCGAGACTGTGGGCCACGGGCCCGTACCGTTGAGGAGGGCCCCTACTGCCTGCTGCAGGGGATCGGAAGGCGGAAAAACATGGAGCACCTGTGGCAGCGACACACCTTCCTGCGCTGGGCGCCCTGCGAGCTGGAGCTCCGCCTGCAGCGGCCTCTTCAATCTTCCTATCAGGCCAATTTCCGATCAGGACCAGAACCTGACGACCTCCCTCAGCGCCTTGTCCACTTTGTGCAGGTCCAGCCTCCTCAAGCCAGCACCACCTATCAACAGAACTACTGCCAGCCATCCCGGGGTGGCCATTGTGGCAGCACTAACGTGAGACCCCAGACCCCCCTCACCGGCACACTGCCTACCCTCCCAGGGATCCCCAAACCCAAGCTGCTGCAGCATTATCTCCATGCTGGGGTCTCCGAGTGTCTCAACTGGTCCAGAGCATTAAAGAAGAATGACTGACTCGGTGGCCTGCCTGTGCTTGCAGCCCAAAGGGCTCCAGAGGCTGGAGAGCAGTGCGGCACGGCAGGCCCTGTGCCTGGCTCCTCTGGTGCTCCTGCCCATAGCACCTGGGCGTTGGGTGGGGGAGGTGCTGCCCTGGGAGGCCGGCCACCGACTGAGAAGGGACAAGGCCTGCAGGAGGCTAAGGGTCTAGGAAGGTTACCATGGCCACAGCGGATGGGTTCCAGGCCCCCAGATCCGTGCTTGCAGCAAACCCAGCTGTGAGCCCTTTGCACTAATTGCGGCTGCAGGGAAAACAGAGTCAATGGCCCCTACAGGTAGGTAGGCAGCAAAGACTGGAGGAGGAGGCCCAGGCTGGCAGCTTTGCTTTCTCTGGGAGGCCACCACCTCTAGGGGGCTGGGGGGCTGCCACACAGTCCTGCCTAAGAGTCAGCTTCCCCACAGTTGCAGCAGAGGAGACTGCCTGGCCACAGCCCCCCCCACCCCCCCCCCCCGCCGCTGGTCAGCGCCTCCATATGGAGGTAAGCAGAAACGTGCGGAAATGCTGCGTGACGCACACCTGGAGGACATCCTGGCCCTGTGTGTTTCGTTGTAGTTTTCTTAACTCTTCTCTGGTCAGCCTGTGAGTGCCCTCTCTAACACCCAGGACAGTGGGGGACAGCGGGCATTCTACATCACCGAAAGAGAAGCTGAGGCTTAGGAGGGGCAGAACACTTTGGGGACAGAGGCTAGATCCAAAAGGCTCCCTTGGACCCTCATTCCTTGGTGAACTCAGGCCCCCGAAGGAGGGCCAGGGGCGACAGGGGCGACCCGGGAGTCCACGCCAGGGATCAAACGTCACATCTTAGCAGCACTTTTACTCTCACATCTGCACTCCTTGGGTCCTCACAACAGCCCTGTGAGGTAGGTAGGGCAGGAAGGTTTCAGAGATCCCCATTTACAGATGAGGATGCTGAGAGGCACAGAGAGGTGAAATGACTGGCCTAACGTCACATAGCCAGCGGTGTAAAGGGCCAAAAGCCAACATCCCTTCGGCCCTCTGAGATTCCCTCCTTCCACTCTTCCATTCCTTCCGTGTCCTCCACCCTCCCTGAACTCTCCTGGGCCCCCAGGGGCCTTCGAGGCAGGCTGGCAGCTGGGATTTTTCAGGAATAGTCATTGGGGTGGGCCTGGTCAACTCCAGGTAGGCACTGACCCTGAGGGGCATGAGGCCAGCTCTCCCCTCCCCCCACTTCCCCTTCGGACAGAGGGCCCAGCAGGTTCCAGAGCAAGGGTAGAGCCAGGCGTAGTCCATGAATGAATGGGGGTAAAGGTGGTGGAAGCGCATGTACGTCCTACGCTAAAAACAAAGCCCCCCAAGTCCCCGAGGCAGTGTCTCAAGTTCCCACGCCTGTGCCTTCCTCATCCCACAGAGCCACAGAGAGCTTCCTTAGCAGCACAAGGAGCCACAGACGTCTGCCTCTGGCACCGAGCTGCTCCAGTGGACAAGGTCCCGTCAGGCCTTCAGACCCCATCACACAGACACAGAGCCTCCACAGCTTGGCTGGGACCCTGGGCCACACCCCCGATGACAAACAGCCGGGGCCCAGCCTGCAGACTAGAACAGGAGCAACGGGCTGTTGGCATGGCAGGCAGCGCCTCCCAGCGCCGCCGTGCAAGGCTGAAGCCCTCCACAGAGCCCAGCGGGCATGGCTGGTTTCCTGCAAGAAGGAGACAGAGGTTGTAAAGGGACCGGCTGCAGGGGCTCCAGCTCCTTTGCTCCCTGAGCCCAGAGTATGGCCCAGCAGGCATCCCCCCAGGATGGGCTATCAGTGCCTTACTACTCATTGCCCCCACTCATCATCTGTTCATTTATTCATTCCGATTTCCATTTGTCCGTTCATTCAGTGGTCATTTGTCCTGTTTCTGTCTCCTAGGCCCCTGCTGGTACAGTCCTGAGTCAGGTGCTGAGGATACCCCAAGAGCTGGGCCATGCAGACCACACCCTACCACAGACTGGGAAAGGGAAGCTCACAAAGCCCTGAACCCTGGAGCGCCTAGAGAAGGGCAGGAGATGGTGCCACTCCTTCCTGTCTGGGCTCCCCTCCCATCCCTAGACCCACAGAGACTCACCGAGGCCCCCAATAGCCACGATGTGGCCCCCAAAGGAGCCAACCACAAAGTCAGCCCTCTTATCCCTCATGCGCAGGCCACGGGGCAGCTTGGTCCAGGACCCTGCAGGAGAGGGGAAGTCAGGTCTGGCTCCCCACGCTGCGCCCCTCCATCCCATGGAGAGTGGGAGGACAGCCCAGGCCAGCCACTGCTCACCATGCTCCAGGTCGAACATCTCCACAGTGTTGACAAAGTGTGGGCGGGAGTAGAAATTGTGGGGCCCGGGCTGCTGCAGGCCACCCAGACTAAAGACGCTGCCTTCGGCCATGGCGCAGCCGGCAAAGGCCCGGCGGCTGGGCAGGCTTGGGTGCCGGGTCCAGGTACGGGCCTCCAGATCAAAGGCCTCAAAAGCAGTCACTGGGAGCTTGCCCTGGCGGCCCCCTGCCAATGGAATTGGGGCACCTGGGAGGGAGCCTAGGAGTCCTGGCAGGCTCCTCCTTCACCAAGGTTGCTGAGCCTTCAACACTGCCCACCTCAGCCACCCATACCCAGCTATGTGCACACCAGAGCTTGAATCAACCACCCCTCCGATCCTCAGGCACTAGGATTTGGTTTTCCAGCCCCAGCAGGGCCACCCAAGGTCAGAGCCTCCGAGCAAGCCTGGCTCACCCCAACAAAGCTGCTCTTGTCCTGCCATCCCGGACTAAGCCTGATCCTGGCTAACCACAGGGATAGGTGCTTGTGGACTTCAAGCCCCTTTCCCACACCCCCCAGGCCCTTACCCAGGACATAGATCTTATTCCCGTGCAGGAAGGTGGAGGCCCCGTAGCAGGGTGTGGGCATGGAAGGCAGTGAAAGCCAGCAGTCCCGACGGGGCTCATACACTCGAACCTGGGCCTGGGGCATCGTGTCTGGGCCCATTCCTCCAAGAGCATACACCATACCATCTGCATAGAAAGGAGTAGTTTAGACTGTATCCTGACCTGGCCAGGGCATCCCGACCTGACAGCTTCCTTGGTCAGGCCTGAGGGTGACTAGGGACCCATGTGTTTGTGGTACCCATCACCAGAAGCAGAAATCTTCCTGTCTGCCTGCATGGAGCGGGGGAGGGGAGAGCTAGGATTCCTGCTCTGGCCAGGGCCCCTCCAAGTGAAGAGCAGGAGGCAGCAGATCTAATTATACTCCGTCTCTGTCTCCCTGGAGACACTATGGTAACCAAGTCTGGCATCCAAGCAGAACCAGACCTGGTCAGACCTGGAGGCCACAAGGTGGGGGCTGCCCTGGAGGAAGGAGGGTGGAGAACGGTTTGAACCAGGGTGGAGGGCACATGCATGGGGATCTGCTCAGCATGAAGCTCAGAGCGGGGAGAGCCTCTAGGAATCAGCTGGAGTTGGGGTACAGGCCACAAGCCTTCTGCCCAAGAGCCAGGCCAGCACCTCTGCACCCCACCTTTTCACTAGAGTAGGTTCTTGCCCTCTTACACCCTCAGGGTCAGCTGGGGGCATGTCTGGGGACCTTGGGGATATAAGACAGTCAGCTGGGGGCTTCCATGGCAACTGTCTGCAAGCCGCTTGGCCTTTGTCCATCTCAGGTTCCCTGGTGTGTGTGCGGGGACAATCTAAGCACTTGCCTGGCTCTGAGCCAAGGCCTTGCTCCCCTCCCCCAACCGCAGACTATTTATAATCATGGGAGTCATTGGGCCACCACTCTTTGTCTCTTAGAGAAGAGGAATGGATGGGGCAGGGAAGTGGCTGGGGCCTCCCATCAAGCTGGAGGCCGGCCTGGGCTGTGCCTCCCTCCTCACAGTTGGAAAAGGCAGTTAAGGCTGCTGCTGGCCCAGCTCAGAGCTACATCGAGGAGGGTCCAGGGGGGTTAGGAGGCAAAGTCAAGGCACCCAGGCAAAATTTATAGCTCTTATCCAATCTCTGAGGGTAAGGGGCCAAGTCAGAAGAGAAAGGAGGGTATTGAGGCACCTGAGGGACCTTCCTTGGGATGCCACTCACCTCTCTCCACAGTTGCAATGCCCATGGCTGCCTGGGGGAGGGTGGCCCGACGCTCCCAGCGGCCCTCGTCGGCTAGGAAGGCCTCCACAGCAGCGACTGGGCTTTGGCTCTCATCCACACCGCCCACCACGAGCACCTGCTTGCCCAGCACCACAGCAGCTGCACCAGCCCGGGAAGTGGGCAGGGGCGCCAGTGCCAGCCATGTATGTGAGGCCATGTCCAGTGTCTCGGCAGTGTCCAGAGGCAGTCCAGCCTGGCCACAGCCCCCCAACACTAGCAGGTGCCCATCCTGGTATGCCACTGTGCTATACACCCGGCAGGTGGGCATGGGTGGGAACACCTGCCAAGCAAGGGCCCGGCTACCTCCTGTAGCCATGGCGTTCACCTCCAGTGACAGGCCATGCTCTCTGCTCAGACTGCAGGTGCCACTGATGAAAGCCTCATCTTGGCTCTACAAGGGCTACAGGGGGGTGTCGGACCAGTCCAGAAAACTCTCTACCTGGAGGGGAGAGGTGAAACGAAGGGTCAGGGCACTGACCAGCCCTCAGAGTACAGATGAGCAGCCTGTAGCTGGGGGCAGAGTCAGACCAAAATCACTGGTGGGAAAAACAGGCGGACCCACCCCGGCTGGCTAGCACACCACGGTGGGAAGGAGGGCAGACTTCCAGATACCCAGGCAATCCCTCCCCCCATTCCCATAGGGCATATGGGATTCTCCTCCCACCCCCTGCTCTCACCTAAGAGCTTCCCGTCCTATCTAGGTCTAGGTAAGGTGATGAGGATAGGACTCTCCACCCTAGCCCCCTTCCTTTCCCCTCGACAGTCCTCACCCTGGTGCTCTGCGTGAGTGGGGTCCTACTGTACCCTCCCCCTTATTGGCTTCCAGTGTGCCTTGGGCAGCACCAGTCTCCCACCTGCTGCCAGGGATCAGACTCCAGGGCATCCTTACAACCCCTTTGGGAACCACAGAGTTCACCCATTCCCGCCAGCAAAAGGCCAAGATCAGAGCTTTCGGCACTGGAAAGGGAAAGGCTGGACGCCAGGGTCCCACATTCCCCTTTAAGGTCTACCCTCAGGGATTTGCCCATGCCAGGTCTCCAGAGGCTAGCCTCCTTGGTGCCCAGAATGGGGGAGGGGGTGATTTTGTGATACCATGAGCCCAGGGTCCCAGGGTTCAAGGAGTTTCCAGCAGGAATGGGCAGCTGGACTTCTAGGGCCCCTCACAGCAAATCCAAGTTCCCCAGTCCACCCCTTCCCGCGGGGCCCGCCCTCCTGGGATCCCAGGCACCAGGGCCCCCAACCCCAAACTTCTATCTCTGGGGAGGAGCAGGGGGAGGGCGTCGGGGGGGCGGGTCCGGACCAGCGCGCCTAGGGCTCTACACCCCGCGCCCCAAACTTCCCCTGAGCGCGGCTCCGCGGGACTCACCGGCCGGGGTTCCGGCGCCGCCGGGGCGCAGGGTCCGCCGTTCCGGCTCCGCTGGTGCCGGCTCTGGCTGGGGCTGAGGCCGGGCTCCGGCGGGGCTCCGGCGGGGCTCCGGCTCGGCTCCGGCGCGGGGCGGGGCTGGACGGGGTCCGCCCCTCGTCCCCCCTCCCACCTCGAGAATATCTTCCCCTCACTCCCCCCCACCTTAACCCTGCACCTGCCATGGCTGGAGCAGGGCGCGCCAACCCATGGTTGCACGCAAACGAGCGAACAGACAGACGGACATGTGGACACTGGGCCTTCCCAGAATTTAGGGTCCGACCTCGGGTGGAGGTAGAAATGAGGCAACAGTGAGCAACACACACGTATATGGTGTGTGTGGGAGGGGGGGCGCGCGTTTCTGAGCTGGACTCAGCCTGAGAGCATCCGCGGGGAAATCGGGCCAGCAGAACCTGGGAGCTTGAGGGGCGGGCGTCCGCCCAGTAAGGCTGAGCGCAGATGAGCTCAACCGCAGGCTTCACTGCGACGCCCCCTGGAGGCCACTTGGAGCGTGACCTGGGCTACTCTGGTGGAGCGGTGTCTGGGTCGCCCTTCCCAGGCAAAGAGCAAGCACAGAATATGTCTTACGGTGTACATTGAGGCTAGCAGGGGCTGGCGGAGCAGTCAGTGCCAGCCTCAGTACTTGACAAGCCCTTCCACAGGCCTGAGTGGGAGGAGTTCTAGGGAGGAGGGTAGCTCTGAGCAGATGAACTTGAAGAGTCAGAGGCCAGGGGGTCTTCCGGGCTGGTGACTCTGGCCTCGTTCTGTAGGGCCTAAAGCCTGGAGTATTCTGGGATCGGAGATACTTTGTGACTATCCATCTTCAGGGTCCTGGACCTGCCTCTAGCCAACTAAGGGGTCAGGCAAGAGCAAGTTAGTGTGACAGAGGGCTGCCTACCTCAGACTCAGACCCAGACCCAGCTTCTGAATATTCAGAGCACTGGCTAAGTCTGTGAGCTAGTGATCCATTTGTACAGGTCAGTGGTCATCTATTGGAAGAGGTCTTGCTACTATCTTGTCCCTCTTTCATGGACAGTGTCTGTCTCAATTTCCCTAGAATCACACCTGGAGACAAAGATGTAAGTGCACAGTTAATGTTAAGGAGATGAGGCCCTTAAGTGCCAGTAGAGGAGTGGCAAAGAGACAGGGGAAGCAGCCAATAAAGAATGTGTCATCAAGCAAGTTACCACTCTGGGCAACCCGGACCAAACCCTGCTGGGGACTCTGGGAGCCAGTGTAGAACATGGGCCTCACATTCTTGTTCTCCGCTCAGAGCAAGGGTTGCCAAGTTCTTTCTCAGATCGCCATCAGTCATGGTTTGAGAGCTGCTTGGGGTCATATATACCTAGCTTGCCTGACTTCTGGCCTGCCCAGAGTGTGGGCAGAGCTTTGTCCATGACCAGAAAGAGAATTCAGCCCCTTGCAGGGGCTGGCAGTTGAAGTTGGAGGGCATGTATGAAAATGGTGGTGCCAAGGCTTGTTCCAGATCTCGGCTAGAAGGCTTCAGCCTTACTCCTCACTTAGGGCACTGGTAACTTCCCCTTTTGGGTGTTCACACTGCCCTACAGACCCACTCGCATTTCCCACTATTCCCTTTTCAGGCCCCTTCCCCTCTCCTTCCCAACAATTAAACACTCAAAAGCTGCCTACCTTTAGATACCTCCCAGTTCCCCAAATCCCTCCAGTCTCTTCTTCCTCCTCTCCAAACTCTGAAAGCCATCTTCTCTTTCTACTGCCTTGATATCTGCCACCTTTATGCCTGTTGTTACTGCTCCCTCAAAACTGCTCTTGCAGAAGTTACCGTGGAACACCAGAGAGCTAAAACTAGAGGGTCCCTGTGGTTTTTGTCTTAACTGAAATGTTGTGGCATCTTCAAAGTTTTACCTTGTGACTTCTGCTTCCTCCTGCTGATGTCTTGCCTCTCTCTGAGTCTTTTATAGGCTCTGCTTTCTTTCTTTCCCCAAAAAGTGGGTCCTTAAGATATGGCCTTGGCTTTTCCTCTCGGCACACAGACTCCATCCTGGGTGGTCCCTCCTGGGCCACTGGCCTCAGTCACATCTAGATCTCCACCAGATCTCTCTGCTCAGGTATATACATGTCTAGAGTCCATCAATCAGGGCTATAAAATATGCCAAACAGAGAGCAAGGATTGGATCTTGGGATGACGCTGTGCTCTCTCCCAACCTCATCCTGTCTGATCACCATCCACCAAAGTCCAGGTCAAGTTAGACTCTGCTCTGATGAATGCTCCCAGAGAGTCCCATCTGGGCCATATTGGACACCCAGAGGCAGAAAGATCAGCCTCTCCTCAGGGAGCTAGGTACTTCATGACCTTATCCCTAACCCCTATTATCCCCCCAGTTCTACTGTCTGGAAAGGACAGAGCCCAGGGATGAACCTACCCATCGTGGTCTCCCATTTTGCACTGATCACCAGAGAGGGTTCTCTTTTCAAGGACACACCTAGGCCATGGAAGTGGCTTCTTTACATAGCCCTGGTTCCACCTGCACACACAGGCCAACACTGCTGGCTTTGGAGAAGTTGTGGAAGACAACTAGGGCAGAAGGTGAGGCTGAATTGGTCCTGAGAGTGAACAGCTAATCCTCAACCATGGATGGGCAGAGACAGGGCTCACCCACAGATGGGGACTGAGAGTGCTAAAGTGGGACGTCCTGATTACATCCCCTGAAACTCTGGCCCTTGAGATGCTAACCTTCCCTTCTCTCTACCAGGACAGAAGGCTAGAAGCACTGAACCCAGAGGAACGGAGAGTTTGCATTTCTCGATAGGCACTTTGGCTATAGTTCAAGGCACTAAGAACCCCACCATCAGTGCTGAGACCCTAGGAAGCTCAGGGGAACCAGAGGAGGCCTAGGGCAGGGTTGATGTTTCTTTTTAGGGTATCCAGACCACTCCATATAGGAAGAAAAATGTAGAGCAGCCTGAGACCCCTGGAGTCAGATGGGGAGGGAAGAGAGTTATCAACCAGTTCCCCAAAGTGAAGCATTCAGCACCCTCTCATGATTGTCCATTAGTCTTCCACCTGCCCCAGCTACCAAATTATCACCACTGTACATGTCAGAGTCCAAGAGTTGTGGCAGTATTTCTGCCTCTTAGTTTAGGCTCTGACCCAAGTGCAGATGGCCCACTAACTCATCTATGAAACAAGGGATCCCATGCTGCCTCCCAACCTGAATTTAAGGGTACCTGACCCAGAAAGGCCTTTGGTCAGAGCAGTGGTGACCTCTCTGACCCCTCAGACTCCTAGGGTTAATTTTGACCTATGTCTTTTCACCTGGTGCTGCTTGGGCAGTGGACCCTGCAACCACCACTCCTCTGTTGGCCCCAGGATATAGGTAGAAAGACTTGCGGTCCCAGTCTCCTAGGCAAAAGGACAGAGATTTTGGGTAGAGTTAAGTGTGGAGGCAGGATTTTCCTGTCATTGAGGCTGACGGAGCTGAGACTGGGCCAGGGTGCCCCCACCACACCCTTGGATATGTTGCCCGGCAAGTACACTCAGGCCCACACTGGTATGCTAGGACTCTCGGATTAGACATGCCCAGCTTTGGGCTTGTGTGCAGCACATGTGTGCACACCAGCCTTTTATGCCACTTGCCGTGGACTCCATTCTCAGGAAGAGAGGAGGGCCTACTGTCCTCAGACGAGATACCCCTGCTGCAAAATAAAGAGGCTCCCCTGAGGCACTCCCAGGCAGGGGAAGCACCTCTTTTGTTTGCCCTCTGGTCAGGTGCCTGGGACAGAGGCAGGCCTTGTCAGTGGCTGCGGGAGGTCCAGAGGGTGGAGGATGGCTGGGATCTTGCCGGGACTCCTTCCCAGATGTTGCTGCACCACCAGGCCCCTAAAAGTGGATATCAGATGGGTCTCCAATACAGTCCTGGTGGGGGTTCCAGTGCAGTCTTGTCCGAGCCATGCCCGAGAGCACTTTTGCTCCTCAGACTCCAGTATGGCCCCGGATGGGTTTAGAACAGTGACCGCGGCTTCTTCCCCAGGAAGCCCGCCCTGATACCCACCTGTTCCGCCCCTAGACTTTGGGGGAAACAAGGTCTCGGGGATCAAGGGTCACCAGGGCGGGCCAGGTCCCGGAACCGGAAGCGCAGCGCACTTCCGGTGCGCAGCGGGCGGCCATGTTGGAGCAGCGGAGGCGGCGCAGAGGCGCGTCCTGGGTCCCCGCGGCGGCGCCGGTAGGTTGGGGCCGTGGGCCTAGCCGCGCCGCGGAGGGGCTGACCGCGAGGTGGCAGGGTGGATGGGCCGCGCGGCCGGCTCTCTCCCGGCCCAGCCGAGACTCTCACCCCACCCCCACCCCGTGCCCAGCGACCCCACCCTGGGGCTGCGCGACCCTTCGGGCTCGCCCCGCGGTCCCGCACATCTCGCTGCCTCTGAGATCCCCGCTCGTACTCGCGGCTCGGGCTCCAGAGACGGGGACTTCCAGCTCGAGGGCTCTGATCTACCCCCGCCCGGGGTCCGCTTGGAACGGCCTTTCCCGTCCCCCATCTTTCATCAACTTCCCCTGTCGCCCCCTGGGGCACCTATGAAGGGAATTCCGTGGCCAGGCTGTGGCCTCTATTTCCGGAGCTTCTTGGAAAGCCCAGAAGACCCCTCCCAAGGGTCCAGACCGACCTGGGCGGAAGAGCACCCTGTTCATCCCTAATATCTTTGTCTGGTGTCTGAACCCCTCCCTGTTTTACAGTTCACATCCTTGGGAACTACACCCCCTGGAAAAAAAAAAAAAAAAACAAATAAAATAAAGCCACGTGCAAGGATCGCGCTTTGAAAATGGCCTCTGGAGAGGGAAGTGCCCCAGACACCTGAGGATCCGAGTGTTTCCAAACAAAGGGCCCCAGGGCATGCCCTCCTGGGGATTCTGAAAACTTTCTGTGCTCCATTAGGGCTGTTAGGAAGAAGCTGCACAGACACACCTCCTGGCCCCAGGGACTTGCCTGATCCCAGCTGATCTTTTAATGCTCCCTTGTAGATGGGGAGCTGCCTCTGGGGCCCTCAATGCTGGGTTGGGGCGGTAGCTATTAGTCATGATTGACAGCCTACAGCTTCTCTAGAGAGGCTTGGGACAACTTGGGTGTTCCTAGACAGCTCCATCTGGACTGTACCAGGTCTGTGGCCCTCCAAGCCCCAGTTAGGACAGTTCACATTTCTCCTGTCCCCTTATTAACTATCCTACTTGGAGCCATTGAATCCCACTGTTAGATATTGGGCTTTTGGTTTGGCTGCCTGGCCCCCAGGCTACCTGATTTCCTAGAGCTACGTCATTAGTATATGCCTCTCATCTTTTTAGTTTCTGTTGAAGGAGAGTCTGATTAGTCTCCATAACTCTGTGCTAGAATTGGACCTCCAGCCTCCTTTCTGGGCTCCAGCAGCCTTTCTGGGTACTCTGAAAGCAGAACTTCTGGGGGGCAGGGAGATTCACCCCTGGGCATCTGAATAGCAGCAGTGGAGGAACAGAGAGGGGACGGACATTGGGTGTAAGTCTGGACTCTTTGGCGAGCATTCAGGAACATTCAAGGCTTGTGTTGCCCTACCTTCACCTGTTTTTCCAGCTAAATTTCCCAGCTCTGACCACAGACTCCAGTCACACCAAGTGTGCCTTACTCTTTTTCACTTGAACCATTGCATAGGCAATTCCTCTTTTCCATTTCCATCTGGTCCTTTCGTGTTCACCACTCATGTCCCAGCTAGGTGTTGCCTCTCCCAGGAATCTTTTTCTGACTCATTGGCAAGCTGAGCTGGGTGCCAGTGTGTACTCCCAAGAACGTCCTGCCTTTTGTACAGGGCTCCTTGAGACAAATATAGTCTCCTATGTTCCCAGGGTTGAGTCTAATACTAGGTAGGTGTCTGGCCTCAGAAAATATAAAATTAAATTAAAACAGGCTGGCCACGCCCAAATCTTTGCAGGGACCCAATAGTGTGTTGGATGGCTCCAATAAGCTTGAGGGCATGTACCCAGAAGATGCTGCCTCTGACCCACGTGGGTCCTCTCCCACTCTCCAACCCACCCCACCCCCCCATGGTAGGTCAGAACGACGTTTCACTTCAAGGAGTGGCTTGCTCTCGCGAGGACCCTATTATCGTAGCAAGTGCAAGCCCTGATTGACCTTTCTACCTCCTCTTGCCCCTTATCTTGATGCCATTCTTAATGATTCTTTTCCTCTTGCCTTGGAGGTGCCGAGTGCTGGTTTGCAGATACGCAGGCAGATCTGCAGTGTCTAATGCCATGAGCGTGGTGGTGCACCATGTGGAGGAGAAAGCTGTACACTCTTGGTCACGGATCTCCACAGCAGGGAAGAAGGCCCTGGAGGAGGCGCTGCTTGTCTTTAACCCATGAGCCAGGATCTCAGTGCCACAGAGGCCCAGCTTGTGGCCTTCCTGCAGGGCCTGCGGGATGATGGCTTCCAGCCCACCATCCTGCGCAGTGGTGATGTCTATGGCTATAGTTCATGCACAGCCAGCCCCCCAAGCCAAACGAAGCTGCAAGCTCGTGCCCCACCCCAGCCGCCACATCACCTCCATCAAGTGTTCCCCGAACTGCCATGCGACTGCCTGCAGGTCGGGCCACGCTGCTTCCCATGGCACTCTCTGGCAGGCTGGGCAAAGCATCACACCAGCCCTCACCAAGCATGCTACCACCAACCTGCTACTGAGCTCCTTGAAGCAGTCAAGTGCCAGCCGTGCCCGGGGTGCGGCAGTGGGCTTCCCCGCCCACCTTTATCCAGGTGTCTACCCTGCCATGCGGCTCTCCGTTGTCCTTGAGGCCCTGGTTCCACTCAAGACTCCCATGCCCTGTTTGGGTGCCAAGCACAAGACACAGTCACTACAGCTCTCTCTTGCAGACTCGCCCCTGAAGCTGCGAAAAGGTCCAGGGAAGGGGATGGGAAACCCCCAGCCTAAAAGTCCCAGAAAAGCCACAAGCAAGGGCCCCAAGTGTCTGACTCGCAGAGGACCCAGGGCTGGACCCCGACAAAGCAGTGGGCCTCAGAGCAAGACCTACAAAGCCACTGGGTCCCTCAGTGGCCCACGAGTGAAAGGTGTTTCTGCCCCAGGCACCAAAAAAGTCCAGGCTAAGGTGGCTCGAACACAGGTCAAAGCTGCCAAGGCCCGGGCAAAAGCCAAGGCTGCACAAGCCAAGGCCAAGGCTACACGGATCAAGGCCAAAACCAAGGCAGTGCGAACCAAGGCCAAGGCCAAGGCAGTGCAGGCCAAGGCCAAGGCAGCTCGGACCCAGCCCAGGGGCAGGGGCAGGCCGAAAGGGTCTGTTCAGGCCAGGACTGCGAAGAGGGGCCAGAAAAGCCGCCCTGAGACTGTGGGGCAGAAGAGGAAAAGCACTGAGGAGGCAAAGGATCGTCCTCCCCAGAAGAGAACACGTCTTGGGCCCCGTTCCCCTAAGGCATGGCTAGGGCCTGGACCAGCAAAGCTACTGAAATGCCGGGCCATCAAGGTGGACAGGTGGTCCTCAGATGATGAGGTGCGACAGCGGGCTCAACAGATCCTCCGTGTGAACCTGTCCCCTGTAATACGGCTCCAGCCATTGCTGCCATACTCAGCGATTCCTTCACATGGCAGTGTTTGGGGAAACTGAGCCCATCTGTCTGTTGTCAGTGGCACAGTGTGCAATGCCTATGGACTCCACAACCCTGAGGACTCTGGGTGCCTCTCCAGGGCCTGGCTGCCACCAGCCTCCTTTTCAAAGACTGGAGGATGTGGGATGGGGTGGGCGGACGGGAGGGGTGTTCTCATGGCGCAATGCACTGTGATTTGTTACTTTTTGAGTTGTATGTCCACTGTTCCATCTATCACGTTTTATACCTTTCCACCTTCCAGTCTCCCTGCCCATCCTCCATGGTCTTTGTGTGTGTGTGTGTGTGTGTGTGTGTGTGTGGCTTCAGTAGGCCAGCTTGAACATACAGGAACAGGGCTGCCAGAGAGGATCCTGGTAGCTGGGGGCAGGTCACCAAAATGAGTGATGGGATGGTGTGGGAAGGGGCAGCTTCCAGGCCCCTCTGGAGATGCTGGCTCTGTGGATGTGTGAGGGCAGCCCCTGGGGGTAGGACAAAGCGACTCAGGTGGGACACCTCCCTTTGGGGCTGCCTGGTTTGTTATCCAGCTAGGCCCCATGCAGGAGGACAGTAGGTGGCTGCACCTGGAAGGTTTTTAGGCCAGAGAAGGGGTTTTGTTCTTCTCAAGGGCAGTGCAGACAGCCTGGCCTTGTCTTCCAGCCTGCTCTGGCTGAAACCTTGAGGCTTTGCCTGGGCCTGTCTGAGGCAGGGCCAGGCCTAAAGTGGCTGAGGTTCCTCTGCCTCCCCTCTCCTTCCAGGAGAGAGCGACTAGCCTCGGCTTGCCCAGTTGCTGGCAAGGGGTTGGGGCTTGGGTTGCAGGGCCAGAGTCTTCTCTCACTGACCAAGGAATTTCCCCGTTGGGTAGGCGGGTTACTGCGGCCGCTGAGCCAGGAGGGTTTGCAGACTACCTCCATAAGCAGTGCTTTCTGCCTGGGTTCCGTGTGCTCTGTCTATTCCCAGGTCCAGCCTCCTCGTGCCCAGCAATAGGGGCCTGTATTTTTTACACAATATCAGGTCTTCCTGCTTTGGAGAGGGGCTAGGCTTTGAGCCC
The DNA here is from genome assembly GCA_003508835.1 of Eonycteris spelaea. Classification (NCBI taxonomy): domain Eukaryota; kingdom Metazoa; phylum Chordata; class Mammalia; order Chiroptera; family Pteropodidae; genus Eonycteris; species Eonycteris spelaea. The sequence continues at coordinate 2,407,022 of PUFA01000145.1, read as the reverse complement.
TGAACAAAACTAGCTTCTGTCGATCTGCCAGTCTTTGTGCTGGCTGCCCAGCCTAAAAGGCAATGGCTGGAGTTGGCAGGGAGGGGGACACATTCCCCAGAGGCTTCTGGAGACACAGCCTTCCAGGGCTAGGGGTGGGAACCTCATTTGAATGAGAATCGGATCTCTTTTGTCTCCGAGTTAGTCTGAACCCCAGCCCCACCAGCCCCGACTGCTGAGTGGGATGGCGACCTGCAGAACCGCCCTGCTGCTGCATGCTCCTCGGTGCCTCCTCCCCGCCTTTGTTCTACATCTGGTGGCTGTTAATATCCTTACCCTGAGCGCAGCCTCCTTTGGTTTTCCTGGCTCTGGAGACCCCCTTGCTCTCACCTGCCTGGTGGCGCTTTGACCAGCAGCCCTACTTTCACCTATCATGTGAGTGTGGGGGTGACCTGAGGGCCGCGGGCAGCCCCTCGGGTGTGGCCCAGTGTGGGGCCCGCTGCATCCTCTCAGGCCTGATTCCCTCACAGGACCCTCAGTTAGGCTAGGCCCCCACCTTTCAGTGCTGCTGCTGTTGTTACCACCAATGGGTGAGAGATCGGCTGTTTTCCCCAAGAGCTACCATAGGGGAGAAGAAATTTCCAGGCTTCCCTATGGGGTGGCGTGAGGTGGGGGGAGGGTACCTTTAGGCTCTCTACTCAGACCCCGCCCCTCCCAACCCAGGCTTCCAGAACAATTGTCTGGGATGTGTCACATACACTGTCCCCACCCCGCTGCTCAAGCGGCAGCTGCTACCCACCACTGGCAACCCAATTGTCAGGCCGGGGCTGGAGCCTTCGAACCTCATCTACCTCGGGGCTCCGCAGCCCTGAGCCCTACTGCATTTTCAGTCACCTATAGGTGGGGAGGACGGTGAGGACTCTGGATAGGGTGTGTTTGGGTTTTCCTGGGTAATTCAGCTCTGGGAGTTCAGGTCATTGCCGGGGACTAGAGCGAGAGGCGTGTGCTGTGACGTTTGGTGTGGGGCTCCAACCTGGTACCTCCTGCCTGACCCACTTCCTTGGGCATTTCCCCAGGACTCTGAGAATTGCTGCTTTTTTTGTGACTCTCGGAGAAGGGGAGGCCATGGCATTGAGAATGTGAACTCCCCGAATGGTCCTGACGGCAGCAAGACCTGGTGGCAAGCAGAGACTGCTCAGGGTGCTGGCGTACGGGTCTGGGGTCAGGGCCTAGTCGCTCTGACCAGCCCCTGTGGTTTACAGGTGTTGAGAATGTCACCATCCAGCTAGACCTAGAGTGTGCCTTCTCCTTTACCCAACTCTTCCTGACTTTTCAAGGTGACTACCAGTACTCCAGCCTGAAGGCTGGCTCAGTGCCTCCTGACCTGTTGGCCACCAGGGATGCTTGCCCCTGGTGACCCAAGGACCCCTCCGGTCCCCAGACATTCTGCCCAGCAGCTCTGCTCCTTGAGCACTCAGTGGACCATGGCCACTCCTGGCACGTGGACCGCTACTTTGCTCACAACCGCTCAGGCCTCTTTCTTGGGATCTCTCCTGCCTCTGGCCACAGTGTCTAATGTCTGTGACCAGCGTTACTCAGATGTGGAGCCTTCCACTGAGGGCAAGGTTAGGCCCAGAGAAGTGGCAGGCAGGCCCTGGGGCAAACGAGACATAGGCTTGCTTCTTCCAATCAGGTAATTTTCAAAGTTCTGGACTCAGCCTTTCCCGAAGAGAACCCAAACAACCCCAAAATTCACGGTAATCATTCCCACAGCCAATCTTGTTGTCCTCCCTGTGTGTCAAAACAGCCAGATGCCAGGGGACAGGGAGGCCTTGCCTGGGTGTGTGTACCAGGGGGCAGGGTGGCAGGCAAGCCAGCTCAGTCCCCGTGCATTGTTCCCCAGCTCTGCCCCATCACAGAACTCCTTTGTAGGGCCCTGTTGTGGTCCCCATCACTGTCCCCCATGTCTCTGCCCCTATCACTGTACTTCATAACTCCCCTTTGTGAGCCTTTGTCACCATCCTTATCACTGCCCCATCACGGTCCCTCTTGTCATTGACCCCCTTGATTCATCATCCTGGCCTTAGTTGATGCCCTACATCCCTGCAGAAGCCTCTAGGTGGCACCAGGGTGTCTCTGGGTGTGACCTCTTCTTTGTAAACCAAGTCTTGTTAAAGGACAAGAAAGGGTCAACCATGATCTAATAGGGCAGCCCAGAGCCAGGCTAGGTGAGTGCCACAGCAGAAGACATACTCCAAACTAGTTTTTTTCTTTCCACTCTCCACCACCTTGACTGTGGTTTTCACCAGCTACTCGCTTGGAACCCCCACACTAGGCAGCTGTTGCTGGTTCTTTTGATCAGGAGGAAGGGGAAGCCTGGCAAAGGAGAGAAACAAGAAGTAGCCTTGGCCTGGTAACTGACATAAGCTATGGAGCAGAAAGAGGAGCGATGGACCCATCTTTTGGTCCACGTGTACATGTAACAAGTGCCCATTGAGCCCCGCTGTGTGCCAGGCATCTTCTAAACTGCTCAGTGGGGAGCAGACAGGCAAGGTTGCCATCTTCTTGGAGCCAACATAAAAGTGAGGCGGTTGACAAATAAGCAAACAAACTAGTACCTCATGTGGTTTGGATGATACTCTGATTTCTAGTTTGGGTGACAGGCTGGGAAACGGAATCCTTTACTGCATTGGGGAAGCAGGTTTCAAATATCTAGAGATGCCAGAACGGGGTGTCCAGGAAGCAGTGGGATGTGTAGGTCTCAGCTCAGGAGTGATACCAGGGCTGGAGCAGTGCAGAGGTGGAATTATCACCATTAGGCTGTGGTCATCCCAAAATAATACGTCCAGGGGATCCGGGATGGGGGGGGTAGTCCCACAGCAGGGGTCCTGGAGGAGGTGGCGGCAATGATGGGGAGAGACCCCGCCATAGAGGAATGATGACCAGTGCACCTGAGGTCTCACAATCTGTGTCTCCAGAATTTCTGCATGTGACTAATCTCCGTATGAACTTCTCCAAACTGCACACACTGCATGACAGGCCCCCAGGGGGGCCTCAAGGGAAACCCCTTCTGCTACTATGTCCTCTATGAGCTGGTGGCCCAAGGCAGCTGCCTGTGCTATGGCCATGCCTCTGAGTGCAGACCTGCACCTGGGGCCCCACCAATGTGGAAGTCATGGTGGGTGCCATGGAGGGGTGTCCTGTGGCTGGGTGGACAAGCTGGGGTACTGAGGCAGGCTCACCTTGCCCTCCTTCCTGCTAGGTGCATGGCCTTTGTGTCTGCCATCACCACACAACTCACTGTGAGCACTGCCAGGATCTGTACCAGGACCACCCATGGCGTGCATCAGAGCCTGGGCACCCCCATGCCTGCCAGGGTAGGTGCCACACCCTACTCTGCCAGGCCATACTTGCCATGGCTTAGCCCACTCCATATCCACCTTCCTTGTTCTGCTCCAGAGTGCAAATGCCATGGGCATGCCCGCAGTTATCACTTTGGCATGGCCCTGTGTCTGGCATCTGGCAACGTGAGTGGAGGTGTGTGCAATGCATGTCAGCACAACACAGCTGGGCGCCACTGTGAGCTCTGCCAATCCGTCTTCCACAGAGATCCCCAGGAAGATCCCTGTTCCTTTCATTCCTCAATCCCAGCCCTGACCCCACCGACCCTTCTACTCCGTGTGACTTGACCTAACTCTGTCCTCACTCTGACCCCTGATCCAGCCTGTGACTGTGACCCTGTGGGTGCCCTGGAAGGGGGGTTGTGTGCTGCGCACACAGACGAGACCCATGGCCTCCTCTCTGGGCAGTGTTGCTGCAAAATAAACGTCTGGGGTCAGCACTGTGAGTCCTGCCGGCCCAATCTCTATGGCCTGAGCCTTACCCAGTCAGAGGGCTGCCCGCGTGAGTGACCCTAAGAGTGGATCCCTACCCCCCTGTCTCCTTGCTCTGCCCCCAATCACTGCCCTAATAACACATGCACCCACCTACCCCTGCTATAGTCCCATTAGCATCCTGGCCCTGTGCCTTAGCCTGCAGGTGCAACCCCCAGGGCCTGGCACTCATGCCTGTGATCCCTCCAGTGGTGCCTGTCATTGCAAATGCTTTGTCTCTGGACGAGACTGCAGCCATTGTCTGGTGAGCCTTGACCGGTCTTCTGATTTGACCTTGATCTTGGGTGCTGAGCTTCTAGAAGCTAACAAGTATAAGGTTATAATCAGTGTAACCGTAGACCGAGCCTTGCACGTGGAGTGGTGTCACTTCCTGACCTGGTCACCAGGGTCAAGCCACCTTGACTAGCTGAACCAGCATATACCCTCAGGTTGGAACTTTGGAAATAGAAGGAAAAGCAATTAAATGAGTTAGAACAGTAGAATACACTGGGCTGAAAGGTTTCACAGCAAATGTGTTTGAAAGAAGACTCAGTTCAAGGAACAACTCCATCCCCTTCCTACCTTCTTTTGAACATGACACACTCTTTAACTTTTATTTTAACCCTGGCTGTGTCCACATCTTCTCGGCTCTTACTCCCCTCCATGAAGCCGTACAGGAGCACGCCAGAGTCTCCTCGCCCCTTCTCGGCCACAGGCAGAGGAGCTGTCAAGCCCTGTACTCAATCCCCTTCCTCCTGTAACAGGCGGTCCCAGCACATGAGCTCCCAGGCCCCTGACCCTCCTCTCCCTGTCCAGATCTTCCTGTCCTCCCTTCATCCACCTACTCTCTCTGTACAGCCCAAGTTCTGGGGTCTGAGCAGTGACCCTCTTGGCTGCTGGCCCTGTGACAGTGACTTTGGGGGCGCCTACAGCAACAGGTACAAGGCAGAGCCTGGAATGGGTTAGGTGGCAAGGATCAGGTGTTGATTCTGTCCCCGCCTTCCCGCCGTCCCCATCCTAACTCAGATGTTCTACAGGGGAGGGCCTCTGCCTGTGCTGCCCCCATCTCCATGGCCGCCGCTGCCATGAACGCCAATCTGGGCACTTCTGCGCTGCCCTTGACCAGGCTACTGCTGAAGCCGAGCTTGGCCAGGGCCTCCAGCCAGCTGACCTCAGGCTGCCTGTGAGGGTCCAGGAGGGGTAGGGGAAGGAGGAAACCAAGGCTCAGACTCGTGGGAAGGAGGGAGTGTCCAAAGAGGAGGCTGGGTAGGGTTAGGAAGGTGGGGCAGTCCAGTCGGGGTGTCAGCATGCTCAGAGGTTTGGTGTCTTGGACAGCCCCTTTTCTCAGGACAGTGTGGGAGAGGGCAGAGCCAGAGTGTTGTAGGACACTAACACCCCTCTTGCCCCACGGGCCCCCCCAGCCTCCTCCTCCCTGCTGTACACAAGTGCAAGGACTTTCTCTGGTTAGCTCCAGCTCCAATTTTGGAGACAGCGTGACCCATGCATGATGTGAGCTCCATCCTGCCAGACGAGCCCATTACAGCTGCCAGCTGCCCATAGTGAGGAGTCTGGAGAGCAGAATGGTGTCGGTAGTCACTAGGGCCTTAGTAGGGACCTGGCCTTGGGGATGGGGGTTTCTGGGGTCTTGGGGGAAGGGAACCTAAGTCCTAAGGGTCCTAGGTTCCAGAGTGTTCTGGGCCTGGGAGTCTGTGTCTCACATCCAGGCCCCAGAGGAGCCCATGCGTGTGCGTCGGGAGCTGGCTTCGCACTGTGGATTGGCTTGGACTTTGCACGCGTGGTTAATGGGGCTGGCCTCGCGCCCTGGAGTGTGATATTGTCCTGTGCTATAAGACCCAGGTCAGTGACATGCATGCCAAGCAGGTAGATCAGTAGTGCCGGGTGGTGGGCCAGGGCACTCCTATGACCGCTGACACCTGAATCCAGGTACCCGGAGACTGGCAGGCATTAGTAAGTGTCCGTGCTGAATCGCTACCCAGCAGCACTCACTGTTCCTGTCTGCTGCCTTCAGAGCAGCTGTTCCAGGTGGCCTTGACCCATGCACACAGGTAGGCAGGACCCTGGGGACCCCCAATCCCAAGACCCTGTTACACGGCCAGCACATTTGGAACAAGGCCCAGACAAAGTGGAAAATTCCCAGTATGGAATACCATCATGTCATAGAACAATTGAAACAAGGACTTAATTTAAAAGGGCAAGATTTAAGAAGCTGGTCTTTCTCCATTGGTCGTATGGTGAAGTGTTGGACCCAGTAACCGATCCACAGAAACAGAGCATCCGGGGACCACATGCTCCTGGCCTGCTTACCCCACCCTTACTCCTCGCCCCTCTCCCTGCAGAGCTGTGGTTCTCTCCAGACCTTTATGCTTGGAACTGGGAACTCGCTACTCCATGACCCTGCGGCTGTGGCGGACCAAAGGGGCGTGGAGGCCTGAGAGGGGCACCATCCTTCTGGATTCAGTGAGATCTTAGGGCTCTACCCCACATCTAGGGGAGACAGAAATTATAGCAGGACAATATGGGCTAAGCATCAGGGGTCTCAGGGGCCTGGAGTTGCACCAAGAAGAAATCGAAACGGGTGAAGAGCGTAGGAAGGGGGATCCAGATGGGAAAAGCACATGCCCAGGATAGAAGGTGAGAATAGGCAGGCGCCAGACCTCACAGGACCTATGGGCCAGGAGAGGGGCTTAACCTTTATCCTGGGGCAGTGGGGAGCCATGGAAGGGACTTGAGCAAGGAGGAGACATGGGGAGAAGGGATTATCGCGGGGAGACTACTACAGTGATTCTGAGTGAGAGGTGGCATTGCCTGGACTAGACTGGGGCCATTGGAGAAGAAGAAGAAACAGCCTCAAAAGAGAAACAGGAAAGGGGCAGGAAGGGCTTGTGGGACCAATGCAAGGAAGGGCGGTAGGTGTTAGTGAGTGGGGCCGGGCTCATTGCTCCCCTGCCCGCCACCCTCCACCCTCCTACCAGATCGTGCTCCTGCCGCATGTGGAGGAATTGCCTGGACTGAGATCCGTGGACCCTGGGGCCACAGGGCGCTTGCAGGAGCTCCACAAGGCAAGCTGCATGGCGGCAGCAAAGACGAGCCTCTCCGACTCCATGACTGAGGTCTGTGCCCGCCTCGTCTGCAGCACCTAGGCCCGGCTTC